>OX403616.1:115360716-116610716 GCA_948107695.1 Meliscaeva auricollis | reverse complement strand
TTTTACTTTTCTTTTTCGACCATACGCTGCACTGCCGAAACTTGAATGTGTAGGTACCAACTATTTTTTTAGCCGATAGTCGTTGGTGGAGTATTTTCCATCAGGCCACCCCCAACCACCTAGGATAAATCTTTATAATTTCGAGTAGAGTCAGTTTTTGTACAAGTAAAGTCCACACTTAACAGATATCCAAATACAAATATTGATAAATAAGTGAGTATTATCGAACAAATGTTTGCACATTTACCAAACGGCTGATCTTTATCGAATCAAATTTCTTAACTCACTTATACGTGCTCAATTGGCAATCGCGTTTAGGGGCATGGATACGACGAAATTTGTATCTGATTTATTACCAATCATAATTTATATGGTTGCTTACCAAACTCACACTAAGCCATTAAACCTTACAATCGTTCACCGCACCGCACCGCACCACAACCACTTAGCTCAGTTTGTTACTAATTTATGTTTGAAGTTGCCATAAATTCCACATCAAATATGAGAGCGCATTAATTTCTTGGGGCGCACCCTCTTAAGGCCGGCTCATAGTGAAGTGAAGTGAATTCGCCGCATTTCGCATTCGCGCCAATGTAAAATTAATCGGCGTCAATTTCAAATGAAATTAAAATGTGATTTGATTGCAGCAACAACAACAAATGCATCAGCACTGCCAGTCGTCGTCAATAAAAAAAAATCAAATCAAAGTGATTTACATGGTTGCATGCATGATCTATCATACATCCAGCTCCAGCCGCACAAATATACACAGCCCAGAGCAAGTTTGGTTTTTCGCGGAGGCTTCCGGCAAAATGGTCCTCCTCTCCGTCCCCCCCAGTAATGTTGTAAAGGGGGGGACCTTAATAGCTGGAAAATTATTGTATTCCACCAAAGTACTGCTGTTCTTTGCGTTTAGCTTTCAATTAAAATTGATTGCAATTTAATCACACAGTATGAGCTGCATAGCGAAGTTATCTCTTCGGCAACAGAGGGGGGCTACCAGAATAAAATTTCAAATACAAAAAAATAAAAAAAATTATAAGAAAAGAACATTCATTGAGGTTGGAGCGATTAAAATAACTGCCGGTGTAGGATTTGCGGTGTCTTATAGCAAAAGCAATGAATAGACTAGACGATTACGAGAAATGCGAATCAAATTAATTGGAAATTAATTAAGAGAATGCAACATGCAATTTGTCATCGTCCGTTCCGTATAGAATGATTTCACGGATATGTGCAGTGCAGCAGTGGCATCTGACTGTATACTAACTTGCTTGCTGTAAATAATTCTCGTGCTATAATAAAGTAATTGATACTTGCATTAGCGAAATAATTTATTGCCTTGGTAATTATGGTTCGTAATTTTCAATTCCTCACAACGTGTTTTGGTTTATTTAATAATTGATGAGGAAAAGAAAGCAAGTGATTGGAAATGCAATCAATTAACAGCGAGTTTTTCATGAATAAATAATTCAGACACAAAAATGTACAAGTAACACAGTATGGTTCAGTTTGGGAATGAGGTGCTTTATGTGAATATCTAAAATAAAATTCGTTTTTTTGAAAAAAAAAATGAACGAATTGGTCGCACGTACTTGCTCTTACATTTAAAGTTACTATTTATGCTAAGCCTTTTTAATTAAAAAATTGTAAATGCAGTTTTAGAAAAAAAAATTAAAAAATTATAAAATTCGATTTTCAAATGACTAAAACAGCTTCTTAAATGAATTTAATCTGAAAACGAAGTATGCAATTTGATTTCTTCTATAACGATACATTAAAAAAAAAAAGAATATCCTTACAGCCGTTAAAAAAAAAAAACAAATTTTTCTACTTTCATAAAAAAATTGGTATGCCAATTTTAAGATATTATTTTTCAACATCTAAAAACTAAATTTTGAAAAAAAATATTGAGTAGTAGAGATAATCTAAATTTAAAAAAAAAAAACCGTTCTATGGCAGGTACCGTTAATAACGGTTTTTGGAAAAAATGGGTTTCATTTAGAGATAGACCTTATCTAAAAAATGACCATGATTTATTTTTTTAATCAAAATCGTAGGAACCATTTTTGAGAAAAAAGAGTTTTTCGAAAACCGGTGTATGACAGGTACCGTTATTTTTGCCCCAATAAAAAAATTAAAAAAATGTCTGGGGATATTCCCAATTAAACACCACATACCAAGTTTGAAGTAAATAGACCAATTCGTTTAGGCTGATACATACAGACAGACAGACAAACGGCATGTTTTTTTAAAACATTTTTCTAAACGGGGGGAGAAGAGGGGCTATGGCATATAACACATATAGTAATTGCGCGAAGCAATTTCGCAAGCCAGACGAACCCAAAGAACAGTAAAAATCTATTTTTTAATCAATTGTTACAGCCCCAAAAATTGTTATGAAGATAGAAATTTTTGCATTCTGTTAAAGAATTTGGCACTCCTAAAACTGTTGCATGGGGCCGGTTGACCGCAAGACGTAATCATAATTTCTGACAGCAAGATAATTCTTCTTCTCAACGATAGAGCTTTTTCTCCTCATTATAAGAACGGCGCCCGGTACCGCGACGGTCAAACATTTAATTTGATTTTATTTATTTATTTTATTTTATGAGATTTGCTGGCAAAAGGCCCAGTGTAAAACGCCAACCTCTATCTCTGCCGAAAAAAAAACGCATTTTAACTGCAGTAGGTAGTGCCCAGTAACTCTTCCACTACACTACAGCATGCCAGAACTCCATATTGTATCATATAACGCATTGCAAAGTAAGGATCTATCTATCTCTCGGACGCAATACCACAAATTCTATTGCCAAATTTTTCTGAAACGTTCATTCTATTCAAACCGTTGATTTAACATCGTTTTCCGAAATATTGACAACAACTACACTGATATTTCAAAATACATTGCTGTACAAAATATAAACAATTTTGTATGCCGAAGAAATGAAATTGTAGTTAAGTCGAATTCTATCGAGCTAGACCCTAAATATCGAGGGTCTAAATATAACAAAGTTCTAACTCAAACAAAGTTCTTAATTTGAGTTCTAAGGCGTTAGAACTTGGTGAAGAAATAAAGATGAAACAATTTGGTTTCTATTTTTACTCAAACCAAGTTTTAAGAGCTATGGCCGTTAATGATGTTTTACAGATGAATTTATAGAACAAAATACAATTTGTATGCTCTTCAAAAAAATAATATAATTAAATCTTGTTATAATAAAATAAAAAACACCCTTCGAAATTTAATATTTATATGGATTCTATTTGTCTATTGACGCATGAGCTCAAATAAAACATTCATGTCAAATTTTATCTCTTTGCCATTATTTTGATGGAATTTCGGGCAATGTTTTGTCCATTGTACTGAAAAAGTATGCCTTTGCATTAAATGAGCTATAACTTTTTATAGGGTTTTCAGATCGTCTTTATCCCCTTTTGAAAAGTCACTCCTGATGCAATCTGCAATAAGTCGTTTGTTGACATTCTATACCTCTACCTACATTCGGGCATCTTCAAAGGAACCGTAACGCTTATATTTACTAAGATAACGCAAGTATGTCATCTTGTCCGAAATGTCATCTTAAGCAGAACTCCTCTACTGTAATATTTTTCTGGGTTCAATAAAATCCACTTTTTCACTGTCCTGAAATTTAGGGCTATGACTCTAGTTTCGTTAATAAAGAATGTTCCAGTTACAACAAAGCAAATGTCTGTACATTATTATACAGATTTTACAAAACATCTCTTCCAGAACATTAAAAATAGCGTATAGGGACCTTTAACACAATTTGGGTTAGAATGTAACTAAATGTACCGAATTAAGATCTTAACCATCCGCAATGATTTGGAAACAGAGTTTCATTTCATTTTAATTACTTTTTTCGTCGAAAATGTTGGAATAAGGGAAGATTTCATATTTTCTGGAAAAAAAATTGTATAAAAATACCTTCTATGCGTTTTTTGACATTTATTATACTTTTTTATTCACGCATGTTGTGAAGCAGCAGCATTCATACCTTAATTTCTCTTTCAGAAGATAAATGATTAGATCAAAGAAGAGTTATAAAAACAGTAGTTATAGAGATACTCTCATTTTATGAGCAATATAATATCCTTTCACAGCTTCTTGTCTTCTGTATCAGTTCTTATCATGTTGACAGTTTTAGGTTAAGGATAAACGAAATGAAACCAAACTCTAAACTAGATTGTTGTTAACAATGTCATATTTCTGTGTACACAGAGATAAAGTATCTTGAGCACACAAATATTGTTTTGAAAATTGAAAAAAAAAAAAAAAAAAAAGTAGTTACAAAGTTGAAATTATAAAATAAAATTATGGTTTTCTTCTTTTTTTTTAACTGCAATTCTAAGAAATAGGATAAAGGTATTAAATAAAGGTGAAACAATTGTAAAAAATAAGATCATTTGTGGATATTGGATATTTTATTAGAAAGTGAAAATGAATATGTTTTAATGTTTTCTGTAAAATTTACCAGTGATTGCATCGAACCTTTACTGACATCATTTTTAGACAAGTGGTTCATCGTTTTATTTCAATAAATAAGTAGAATTTATTAATTAGGACGCAAATTTAAAAAAAGACTGACGAGAAAACAGATTTTTCCGAAATAAGTTAAGGACGCCAAATTCTGTTTAATTTTTGATTATTCATTTCATTTCACCTTATGCAGACTAAGGCTAAGGACTTAATGCATTTGAGGAAACAGAATGTAAACTCTTAAAGTATAATGCACACAACACTATCTGCTGGCTGTTTCCAACCAAGAATTCTGTGTCGTTTTTTGTGATTTTCTTTTTTTTCAATTCATGGGAAAACTACTCGAGACCATGATTTTTCGAAGTTTTAAAAATTATTCTGTTCTTCGGAAGGGAGAAGAATCCAACTTATCAGAGATCATTAAAATCGATTCAGCAGTTCTTAAGTTATAAATGGTGTAACTAACCCGACTTTGTTTAATATATTTAGATTTCAATATTTCATTTTTTTATATGACCTCTGGCCACGCTTGCATCAATTCGTCTCCATATAAATATTATTAATATTATTAATTTGCAGCTTTGTATGTTATCAGGTTTTTTTTGTTGATTTCATCTGGCAAACGCTTTGTCTTCACTTGGAGTTCTGCTAATTTGTTTCTGCCAATAGAATTATAAAAGCTATGATATCCCAAATTTTCAGCATTCAACCGATGACGTTTTAACTACCACCCACTCTTTCCACCCTCACTTTTGATTTTGGCCTTAGGGATTTTTTCTTAACTAGTCATAGGGCGGTCAATTCCTGCAAAATTATCCATGCACCTTAATACGTTGATTTTTCGTCGCTAGATCTTAGACTAAGACCATTTCCGAATTTGTTGCTTCCACCCTTACCTCTTAAATTCATGGCGGTGCTAACTTCACGTGAATGCTGCCATGTTGCTAAAGCCCGTTAATGATGAACTAATGAAGCTTTTAGCTAGAATTTGTTGCTCTTCAAAAATGTGCATTTGCTTTTAATTTGTTGCTCATATGGTAGCCCAGTCTCGAATTTTTTGCTCCACGATTTGACCTTGGAAAGGTCAAGTTTGTCAAAAACAGGCGACTAGCAGGCCTTAACGATATTAATGAATAAAAATGTATGGGCTAACTTTTTAAAAGAAAAACAAAAAAACCTAGTCTTTCTAAAGTAGGATGCTACTTTTCATCTCTGCACAAGTTCGCTCAAAAGTTACAGAAAACTAATAACCCCTCAATAAACAAGTCTCATAATTAATAGCTGTTGATTTCTCGTTTCCATATTATATACGCCATATCTTGATAACTCCAAAACCTGACCACTTAATGAAGCACTTAAGCTTATTGCTCGATAAATTAATAGCGTCAATTCATCACGAGTTCATCCTCTTGCAATGAAAATAAAAATAAATATAAAAAAAAAACACAATATTGTACATAATTTCGAAAAATTACTTCAATACGTTGTCGATTAATGTGCGGACAGACGTACGCAGCACGTAAGAGCTAGAGAAGTCCCATCACATTGTATACCTCTACATACTGGCAAGAGCCAAACACGAAGTCAACGACGACGAAGACGCCATTGACGATGGAGATGGTGCAGACAAATTGCCCTCAGATTAATTTCCTATCCTCGGGAAGTAATGAAAAGCTCTTTCAAAACAGGCTAAAACTTAATTTTTCATTCGCAAACGACAACACCGCACATCATGATGATGACGGGGACGGCACTGATGATGTTATGGAGTTCGTGATTCCGGGGGCCTTGCGGGGGAAAGAACCCAGGCACATTGAATTTAATAACTTTGCCATAGCAAATCCGACCGGACACACATCATGGAACGGAATACAAACAGCCAATTTAGATTATCGCCATTGATCGAGGAGGTGATCCAAAGCCGAAGCCAAAGACGATATAGTTAGGACCAGCAGAACAGAGCTGAGGTCCTCCAAACAACAATAAGACCAAATGCCCCTTTCTGTTTGGGGCTTGTTGGCAGTTGGCACTCTGCGCAACTTGGACTCAGGTCGCCTTGAATGAGAAGAGAGAGAGAGAGAGAGATGTTAATCATCGTTCATTATTTGAAATTTCGTTGAAAGGAACATTTTTATTCAGGCGGACAAAACATCGGGAGCTATGATTATTACAATACCTCTTCAGATTGAAATGAACTCCATAGTGGAGAGGGAGGAGACGGAGGGACTATGTGGAGAGCACAAATTGAGCGAGCGAAGAAATTACCAAGTTGCTGGAATGCCAAAGCCACTTATCACCTCGTGTAATTTATCTGCCCCTTGTTGGCTTCGATTTGCACGCGGATTGA
The DNA here is from genome assembly GCA_948107695.1 of Meliscaeva auricollis. Taxonomy (NCBI): domain Eukaryota; kingdom Metazoa; phylum Arthropoda; class Insecta; order Diptera; family Syrphidae; genus Meliscaeva; species Meliscaeva auricollis. The sequence goes on along the minus strand of OX403616.1, from coordinate 116,603,868 downwards.
ATGCTATCTTATATGGTAAGCGAATTTTTATAGTGTGCATTCGATTATATTTAAGAAATACTCACGATGTTTGCAGGAAAGTCGGACGGGATGCCTTATGCCTGAGTTGGGCATTTTTGCTATACAAATTGGCCAAAGGATAAACATAGCTACTTAATGGGATATCTATTGTGTTATGTAAGAATATACGGTTCTGCTGAGCTTTACAATATAGAGTCTTTCGATGATTCATTTGTTTTAAACAACAAAGCTTGAAAGGCTTAAAGATACAAATTACGACAAATGGTAATTACTGAAGAATTGGAGAAAATCAATACCTGGTCGCTAGCATTTAGTGGGTTGATCGGTCATAAGGCTTTAAGCATAATATGATTGTTGGAGAGCCAGCAGCATCTTTCGGCTGAAATTTGTTTTGTGTGCAAAGACCCAGGGAGGGTTGCCGAGGGCCAAGGGTTGCCAATCTATTTTACAATAAAAAATGTCAAAACTAACCTTCTTTGATGACTTTGATTCAATCATGTTTTTAGGATTCGTAAAAGAAATCGAATTTGAGATATTGCTTAAAATTTATATTTAATGTTACTGCTATACATATAATATAACAGGATTGCCACATCTCAGGGGTTGCCATACTTTTTGTTTTTATTAAATGTACAAAAAGGATTAAATTCCGAAATTGACGTACCTTCACAGGACTGTATTGTTGGTATATAATGTTAGGTACCTTACACTTTTAAAGTACTGACAATTTTTTCGCATTTTGAAAATTCGATAGTCAACCCTGGGCTCATAGCAACCTTATCACACTTGGGGTATTGTGCATAACTAGTACCAAATCTTTTTTAAACCAAATTTTAGCCTTGTGAATAGCAGGTTAGTCAAAGTGGCTGCAGGCTCTTAGACTATTACAGCCGTTTGCAAAAAAGAAACTTAAGAATTTACTTTAATGTACGAGAGAACACACCCAGACGGAATGACACATGTTGGTCTTTGGTTATGACTGATGACTGTTAGCTCTGAACGCTTTCATTAAAATTTCGAACTTTTAAACTTCGAACGGAACGAAATGGAACGGAACGGAATCAGTCTATATCTGTATTTTTCTGTCTATGTATATTTGTCTCTTTTACTTAACGACACTAGAGATCTCTAGAACCTTCGAGAAGAAATGAGAGGAGTAGAAATACGAGCTCGGAGAAGGAGATCGAGACAGTTTAATTTTGACAGTGATATAGATACATAAGTGATTGTGAAAGTGTAATTCGGAAGTGTTATTTCTTGTAAATTGTAAAGAGTAATAGTGAATCAGTTTGTTATTGATAAAAGTGTTTGTAAATCTGAAAGTAAATAAGAGTAACATAAGTATTTTAAGCTTCTTATCACCAAATAGCACTTAATTTCTTACTACCTTGTTTTTCCTTGAGGTTTGCTTGCCTTAAGGGAACTACTAGTCTTTGAGTTTGGTTTCTAAGGACCTTAAGAATTCCAGATTTTTTTCGCTCTTAAAATCGAGATACCGGTTGGACTAGCTCAGTTGCATCTCTTGAAAATGTTTTTAAATAAATTGAACACTTGAAGCCGTTTGCTGAAACGATACTTAAGCATTTATGTTCAACATAAAGTCTTATGTTACAGTTTACACAGAGGAAAAAGTAGCACATAAGAAAGCGCTTATGTTCAAAATAAATATTTTTAGTATAGTAAAGCAAACATAAAATTACTATGGTCTAGATACCTCACATTAACAGCTTAATCAAAATCTTGAAGAAACTGTCAGTATGACAAACAAAGAAACAAGCTATGAGCCAAATACCAAATTAATCCTGCACACCAAGTTAATGTAAGAAAAAGAGGTTTTTCCGTCTTCCTTCTTCAGCTTTTATACTTTGTATGGTATAAAATAAAAATAAGACCCTATCCTGCATAGGGAAACATAACGAAACCTAAATGCATATTTCAACTCCATACTTAAACCATCCAATCTAGGACAATACCTGTCCAATTATCGTGGATCTAATGGTACCTCAAATACCATCCACGGCATTATACTAATTTCAAAGTCACGAATTCCGGAAGCATTGCTACCCCGTTTTTATCCTTTTTATAACTCTCTAGCATTCGAACGAAATACTTAACAACATTTAGTAGGAAATTTGTAGATTTATTCATACCGCACATCACGTTGAATGCCCTTCGGGCGGGCCGGGCGGCCGAGCGATGGTGCATATAGTGCATTCCCCCTTCTGACAGTTGAATTTACTGGCACATTATAGCAATTTCACGATTGTGCCTTCATGGATTTATCTATGAACAAAAAGGGAGGCATCATATAAACGTAAAACGTAAGTAAGTATCTTTATGCACGAGGATTAAACTACACTACCACATTCTTGCAACGACGACGACGACGACGAGAAGTGTTAAAAGCACACACATGAAGTGATGATTGCTTAATTGAACTTTGCAATAAATTTTCACTTGAATAAGTGGCTGACACTTGTGAGGAAGTTGAGCGCCCAGACTATGTTTATGACGTGACTGTGGCATGCAGCAGCGGCAGGAATGAGTTTGGGGTGAACGGAGGCGGTGAGGTGCGATGACGCTGGGATGCAGCAAAATGGGATGTGTTTGGATTAAATTGGCGAAATTGAGTATAGAAGAGGGCGAAATGGCACCTTTTGAGCAGTTAATGGGTTATAACGTTCGATATAGTGTTGAAGGCTTCAATTACAGGGTAAAGGCGATGTGTTATAAGAATATTGGACCTTCACTTTTTAAATTTACCTTACCTTTGACTTTCACATAGAAAGCAGCTGATTTTTTTTTGTAAATGATTAATCGTAAGTTTACATATAGATCACCAAAAATTTATGTGATACTTTTTGTTTTTCATTACAGAAAGCCTCCAGCTGATTGTACCTATTTTAGTGCAGGTGGAAGTATGCAAGGTGATTTAATATCTTAGTTTCTAAAAAAATTAAAGCTGTTTAACAATAAAGGGAGTTAACTGCTAGCTGAAAAATAAATAAACAAGAATTGTTTTTTACAATGAAGTGTAAAAAATGTCATAACATGACATAAAAATTTCTCAAGAGTCTGTTTTCTTTACGTTTCATGACGTTTGAGGATGAAATAGACTAATTTGAAAAAAAAAAATAGCAATCGCTATACTTAACTTAGTATGGAAAAGCGGGGCTTAAAGTAACAGTGGTAAGAAATTACAGCTAAAAAGAACAGAGGTCCTTTAAATTAATAGTTGCATGAAAGAGGAATATTTTCGTTTTTTCCGTAGCTACCTGCGTTTTTACTTCACTTGCGAATCGTCTCGAAGGAAGTTCTGCGGTAGGTGGCAAAAAATGCGGTTTTGTAACTATTGTTTTTCTTTTTTATTTTAGTCTACCACTTCAGAGTAACTCAGTAGCGCAGTGCTGAGGAGTGTCTTTTTTTCTCAATTATTTGTGTTTTGGCTATAATATATGTATTTTTTAATTTTGTGTTTTGTAATAAATTTCATGCCGGGGCAAAATGTAACAGCTTCCGGGGTTAGGTGTACCATTTTTAAACCTACCCCGTTAATTTTTGTGTTTTCTCTAGAAGCAATCACTTCTTGGAGAGGAAAGAAAAAACTTGGCAAAAAGGTAAATGAAGTTAAATAAGTAGGTTTTATCCTTTTTATCTGAAAAATGAGAATCATTTTACCTGAAAATGCCTGTTAAAAGTTCATTAAGAACGAATCCTGCAGGAATTGGACCCATACGTAGTTCAAAAAGAGATTTGATTATCTTAGCTCTTCTTTATCACAAAATTTGGCTTAACACCAAAATAACCACCACAGTAAAAATTTGTGTATTTTTGTCATAAAAATGTAAAAACGATCTGAACGACAAATTTCATGACATCAAATAACGTACAGACACGTTTTTTGTATCAATTGGTATCTTCGGAATTGTGGTTCAGATGGTATTGTGTATTTTTATGACAAAAATCCACAGCTTTTGGTTTATGCACAAGTTGTGTGATCTCAACCTTATTCTATACACTACGTGTACGGAAAAGCAATGTATTATTGTTTAACGGGCTTCAGGTCAAATGAAACAAATATTTTTTTTGTCACTCTGCTCATTCAACAATAGTGTATACTAACAAACGGCACCATCATTCAAATTATGGAAAAGTAATATACATATTTGAAATATTTTCCGACTGTTAACAACTTTGGAAAACCACGAATACCGAGGAAAAAGTGTAATGGCACGAAAAGTATGAAAAAATGTTAAAAAACAATAACGAGCGGAAAAAGTGTGGAATACCTAAGGAAGTGTCGAATTCCAAAGAATTGTGAGCGTTTTACGTAGTAATTCTTGGTACTTCACATTTTTTTCACTTTCGTCTTTCTTTATTTTTCCGTGGATATTGCGCTTTTTCCCGTAGTAGTGAGAACTTTTTTCATGATTTCCTACTCTATTTTCCATGGTGTTACACAGCGTCATATGAGTGTACCCACACCAAATGCGATGAATCGCAAAATTTTTTCATATAAAAATCGCGTCGCACATGTCATGACGCACTGTCGCACTTTGGTTTGGGCAAGCCTTTAAACGTACAGAAAACACGTTTTCGAGACACTTTTATGTACCTACGTGCGCTGTTGTCGTAGGCGTCGGTGTCGGCGTTGGAAATTTGTAAACACGATCATTTTTGTTAGAATCAAGATAATTGGACGCCAAAAGATGAGGATAAGCTAAATTTAGGTTAAGTTAAAAATTCAGCCATTTTGCCCAAAACCTTCTTATACCTTTCATACAAAAACCTTACAAAAAATTTCACTTTTTTATGGGGAGAACTAGCAGATTTGCATTTTGCCTATAACTTTTAGCATAGCAGTCGGTAGTCGGATATGGTTTATGGATATTTTGATGTCTTTGAATTCTGCATCAAGAAATATTTTTATATCTAGAACCATATTTTTGTAGCAAGCCAATATTCTTTTTTTCAATTCTGTAATCCTTGAATTTCTGTTTAAACCTTAAGAATTGTGATATATGAAAACGTGATTTCATTAGATTTTTGCTGGTACGAGTAGTAATAGAATGTAAAGCAAACATATTGGTAATATTTTCAGTCTATTATTCAATTATGCCGAGGTTGAATTCCTATTAAACCAGAGTTTTAAGTATTTTTGTTAGTTCTTTCGTGAAATAGATTCTTTTCTTGTAAATTAACAGCTCAAATAAGCACCACTTACTTTGATTTAGATATTACGAGACACTTCTCAACCACTGTAGGAGCTCTCCGGCCTTATTCTCCCCATTTCATGTTGACGAACAAAAGAAAATCTTTATGTTACAAAAATACCAACTATAAATATAATATATTTGTATTAATAATTTTTTTTGTCAGTTAAGAAAATGTTACGCTTACACAGTGACCAAAAAACTGATAAAATATTAATTTTCTATAGTCTTCAAAGAGGTTTCTGAAATATTTTACCTGTTATTCTGAAACTGTAAGAAAGTACCTATAATTGAACATAAGTTTACTTGAAGTAAAATGTTATCAATTTTTATTTTTATACCAAAAATTTTTCTATACGAGAATATGAGTTTCAAAAATATAGCCGAAAATTTATAAAGACCGTTTTAAACACCATCAAAACTTTCAAACTTCTAGCTACATGGGTCTCAATTGAAATTTCTAATTTCACTTAACCATCGTTTTCTGTTGGACATTATATTTCTCAAAACACATCACAGCAAAATTGTATTTTAATAGGTATCCCATTCTCAGTATTGAGTGTAAAGAGTTTCTTGGCAACATCTAGAATCGGGTAAATAAACGAGTCTTTATGATATTGCGCTTTTCAAAAAAAACAATTCCATTTACAATTACACGGCTTGTTTATCAGTTATGAAACGCAATCGAATTATTTTGGCATTTATAATTATAATAAAACCTAACTAAAACACATGCGTACATTTTATTTTCTTAATTTTACTTATTTTTTTTTTTTTCTTGATTTTGTTTATAAACAAAAGGAACACAAACATTTACAACTAAATCGAATGATACACGCGTGAAACCTTGGCCCCCCCACACATTCCAATTCACACTCCTCTTTACTGCTGGCCCTGCAGTTGCATCTGCTGCTGTTGTTGTTGCTGCTGATGTTGCTGTTGCTGTTGCTGCTGCTGATGCTGATGCAGCAAATACGAATGTTGCAGAAATTGTTGCTGTTGCTGATGCTGTTGGAAATGCTGAGCAAATTGCTGTTGTTGTTGGTGAAAGTCTTTGTCATCTGCTTCGACATCACTCGAACAATCATCCATATCGATGACTTCGTCTTCCTCTTCATCAGCGTCTTCGGCGTCTTCCTCTTCGAAACTGCTCTGGGTGTTGTCATTGTGGGAGTTCTTTTGGTCGCCATCAGTCTCACCCTTGCCTTCGCCCTCTTGCTGCATTCGTTTGTGCTTGGTTCGACGATTTTGAAACCACACTTTCACCTGAAACGAAAAACAATAAAAAATACCAAATGGTGGCTTTAATTAAGTGCTACTCAAGTGAGGATAGAAAAAAGGGTGGCTTAGGTGCTTGTAAACGTGCTTAAGTGCTTACTTTCACACAATCATTCAATTAGCCCGCCCACAAGGAATTTTCACCGACTGAGTTCGAAGAATTTCAACCCTTTCGCCTTCGGAGTGAATGCTTAACGCCCTTCAGCCGAAAAGGGTGGAAAATTGCTGAAATTTTCCAGCAAATAAAAGACCAATAAATAAACTCAATAACGAGTATAGGGTGGTATAATGTTTGCCCTCTCCTCAAGATGTTAAGCAATGGAACCACTACTTGAAGCAACACCCTTATATTTCTTTGAGTGCTTTCATGGATGGTTTAGAAATGTATGTTGCTATTTAAAAAACGGGGAGTAAGGTGTGTAGCTACGTAACGGAGGTATAATATGTCTCTGGAGGTCAAATAATTGAGCTAAAAGGGGGTGATAAATGGTTTAATGTTAACTACTCTTAGACATGCAATCAATATGGGTTTTATTTTTGAATTTTGATGGAATTGGAATGAGAAAAGGGCTCTTCAAAAACTTTGTTTGAATTGTGAGAAAATATATTTAATATTTGCCGACGGAGAATGTACGTGCAAAAATTTTAACTGTATTCTAGCTGTAATCTGCGATACGAAACCATTGTGTTGGGTTGTGCGAATTACGGCCAACTCGGTGATCTCGCAAACAAATCATTTTTAAAATGCAGTGAAAAAATTTAAAGTAAAACGAAATGTTTACTGAATTTGTTTGTTATTCTATTTCCAGAGTGTTGATGAGTTTTTCGCAAAACAAGACTCTAATCCACTGCAATACTTTGGGTAAAGATTCGAAAAATGTATTTTCAAAAAATAAAAATTAACAAGCTAGAGTATAAACTGAAACGGGTCACTGTGGCGTATGAGTAACATTTTATTTCATTTAACAAAAATAACGATTTCTTAGATTTTTTCTGTCGAGTACCAAATAATGAAACCAGTTGATATTTTTGGTAATCATTTATAAATTTTTGAATTGATATAATTTGTGAAATGATATTACCCAGTTTCAGAAGGATGGAATCTGGATTTAGCTTCTTGTAAACATAAATCGATCTTAAAAAAATGAAATCCAACAATTTTTCTTTTCTGACTTGGTCGACTTCAAATAAGGCCATTGCATTTTAGAAGAAAATATGATATTTTATTAAGTAAAATTTTAAAAAAACTCAGGTAAAGTCTAAGTTTGGAATATAGTATTCAAATTCCAAGTTCTTGTGTAAACCGGAATCGATGCCTTAAAACTAATGAGTAAAAAAATAAATAAAATTAGATCTGGGGCGTTTGGCAAGTTTGAGCTGAAAAAAATTTGCTCCCGCGATAGTTTTAAAATTAAATAATTCATTAGTTTCTTTCGTTTTCTCAAATTTTATTTTGCTTAGTCTTTGATCGATTTGGTATTTTTCAAAATATCTGCAAATAATATTAAAAATGGTTCACAAATACCAAAAATGTATGCTTTTGTGCATTAATTTGAAAGGATAGGGACGATTTTGTTGCACTCCGAACCCACTTTAAGGGGTTGGTATTGAGGCATAAAATTTAAACTGTTACCTATGAGTCAAAGAGAACAGGCAAAAATGTAGGCCCTGTAAGAAAATCCTCATTAAGTTTTCTATTAAAAAAAAAAGGCAGGAAATGAGTCGAATTGTTGTACCATTAAAAATGTTTAGTTTTCTCATACAAAAAATGCAGGAAATGAGTGGAATTGTTGTGCCCGCGATAATGAAATTGCCCTCAACTTGACCTGGTATTTATATTCGTTCTATTTCAGGAATTTTTGTTCTGCTTCAAGTCAACTCTTGAGAAAATTCTCCCTCCTATCTGAACGGGTGAAAATCTTTACTAGTTGTAGTCCCTAAACAGATCTTATAGTTTATTTTATAAGATCTTTACAAAAACTTTTGATAAAAATAATATTTGCTCACGAAATCCTATTGTTAAGTTAAAAAAAAAAAAAAACGATAAGAGCGGCAGTTTTTAACCGGTAACTTCAAAGGTATTTTTGATTACCATTGCTAAAAAAAATCATCCAAATCGGAGCAGTTTTGTCTGGTTCCGAGATAGTTTTCTTAAGTGACTTCACTACATCGGTTAATGACACACTCTATTTTATTAATTTATAAATGAGTAACAGAGCTCTTTTAATTGGAATGTTAATGTTTTGTGTACTATATTATTGAACGAAAAAAAAGTAATAGGAACCAGAGTTTTTAAAATTTGCTCACGCGTCTGTGCTTCAATAATGAGAAGTTCAAAGTTTTTTTTTTATTTGGCAAACAAATTGTAAGTCTTTAGAACTTCAATAATGAAAACCATTGAAATCAATTAACGACAGTGACTTCCGACTTTTAACAATGACCACCGGCTAAAGTTGGTCGATAAAATAAAAAGAAATTTCGGAGAAAGTTCCCCGGAGGGCTTGCGGGTTTTCTGTCACCTCTTATTTCTGTCACAATATCATTACGTGTGCACCTTTGCTATAATGGATTTCCACATCTGCCTTGTGGTGTCCAACTAAACTACAAATGAAATGAGTAAACATTGTTTGGTATGTGTTTTCTCTGGCAATAACGTTTAGTGTCACCAAAAGAAAACCAAAATAAACAACAACATTTGATTCAAATCGATTAACTTATCAAACAATCAAACAGTCACAACAATTATCATAATCAAGACTCACTCACTCGGAGTTATAAAACTCACCTGTGTCTCTGTTAGGCTAAGTCCCTGTGCCAATTGCTTCCTTTCGGCTCCAACCACATAATGATTGCCCTCGAAAGCATGCTCCAATTTAAGTAATTGTGTCGGCGAGAATGCCGTCCGGATTCTTTTCGGTTTCCGAAATGGCTGCAACAGGAAATCTGCAATGAAAAAAAAAAATAAAAAAAAACTTAAATATCGGATGCAAAAAAGCTCCTCCATTGTATGTCAGAGCAAAATAGCAATGAAATTTTCCTTTATAATTGATTGTGGTCTAAAAGATTGCACAGAATCAAAAAGAACGATTAAACAGAATTAGGTCACAGAGTAAAAAGTTGTAATGTTTTGTGGGTTGCATAACGATGCTATAGCACATCATGCGAAGGTTGACGCACGGTCTTCATAGTAGACTTTTGTCGCACTCCACAACTACAATGTCCTCTGCATCGTCGTCCATGACCAATGATTGATGTCTGCCAACGGACAATAGTTGCATTCTTTGGCGAGTGAAGATGATCTACGATAGTGGTTTAATATATGAGTCGCAATAGGTCAGTCTCTTAATCAACTAGTTTCCCATGACTTTTCAACGATGAATTGAGGTAAAGAACAGTAGGTATGGTCAAATTTGTGATTTCTGGCGTTGCAAAACAAAGTATAAGCGAGAGTTTTAAAATACTTTAGAATGTTTGTATCACTTTTTCGACGTAGTGCAAAAAAAGAGTAGGACTATGACTAAAATGGCACGCACTCAGGGAAATAATATTTTAGTTTTCGTTTGCGGCTTATGAATATCCTTTGAATATCACATTTGCTAAAAAGTTAATACAATCCCAGCAAAAGTTCTTCATTCGTAGGAACTCTATTACATTTGACCCAAATTGTAATTCTATTACAGCAAACATATCGTTTGGAGCTCATTTTCATGGGTCGATTGAGGCAAACAAAAATGCTTCACACATCTAAACACCTTTTTTTTAAAATATAATTCTATTATTTGCAGCAAACGAATGAATAGTTTGGAAACAATCTCTCCAGAAGGTAGTTTGTGGCAAATAACTTCACTTTTGGTGCAAATATCCAATTCATTTACAACAAACGACTGAAGATACAAATTCTTATAACAATTGACTATATTCTTGACATTTATCTTCCTATGCATTCTATGCTACACAAAAAATATTAAGTTTGTGACGCAATGGCAGCAGCCTTGGTTCGAAATTGAGAGGTCACAGGTTCAATCACCAGGGTTACGGTAACATTTTTTTTATTAAGTCGTTTGCATAAATTGTTTAACCGAAGCGAATTTGAGAATTTGCTGCAAACGAAAGTGAAGTCGAAAAAATTGTATCCAACAAACGAAAAGTTGTTTGACACAAACGATTCGTTCTATCACTTTGTTTATATGCATTCTACGCCAATCATAAATTATACAGTCCGTAGCAGAATGACAAGATACTTGCTTTGTAAGTGAAAGGTCGATGGTTCAAAGCACATGTGTTTCGCTAAACTTTTTTTATTATCGTTTGCAGAAACTGTTTAACCAAAACGAATTTATTAATTTGCCGAAAAATTGTCCAACAAAGAAAAACTTGTTTGGGCAATTTTTTCGTTTACCGTGATCGATTTGTTATCTCAGTGCGGCATTGCTCAGCCAAGTTCTGTCAACTCTGGTACTACAACCTTATTTATTTACAGGAACAAACTCAGTCCATTTTTGACCTTCTGTAACTTCTGTACAGACTATGCAAGAAATTTCAGATTTGCAATATTTCTTAAAAATGTCAAGATTTCTTATATCAGCAAATTTCACCGACTTAACGTGAGAAGTTTTCTGACATGAAGGGGTTCCAAAATTGCAAATACCAACAGATCATCAAAATTTGAAAATTTCCATTCATATTGCATATTAAGGACAAAATCGAAAATTTTGAAATTTCCATTATGGCAGCGGTGTCGTTAATATCGTTCATTATCTATTCGGTATTAAAAATCTAAAACTTTACACACTGAAAGTATTTAAGATGCCAACAGTGAAACGCGTTTCTTGATCGTCAAAATAGAGGGTGTGGAATCTGGCTGATTTTCCAATAAAGTAGGCATTAAGTCAACTTACCACTCAAAAAGTTATTATAAATTTGAAATATTGACGTCTTTTGTTTAAGTTGGTTTTTGCATATCTTATGTAACCACCGTATTCCTAGCCTGCTATGTATGTTGGAATTATTTGAAAAACTGATGCCCAAACTGGTTTCGAACCATGGACCTAGCAATTGCAAAGCACATTTACTAATGCGTAGTTGCAATTGCCAGGTCGACGATTCGAGCCCAGTTTGGGCAGCAGTTTTTCAAATAATTCGAACATACATTGAATTAGCACCACTAATGGAAGGAATCTTATGATCGGGTAATGAAATCACAAGAACTACATAAATGTATAAAGAAAACCAAGTGGTCCTATAAACAACTTTTTTCTATGTGATTTTCGAGTTCTACGGGCTTAAATCCAAACAAAAATATAACGGCACATATAATGCAAATTTTATTTTTGTAGACTAGTGTTATTAAATTTTTTATTATTCTATTAACTTTAATTACAAAAATAATTTATCTGAAAATATACTTTATTGTTTTCAGTCAATTATATCACAATGAATGTTTTTTTTTTGTTAGGAGATAAATTATGTTTCGCTTTACCTTCTTAACGCTCACATCATACCGTCCATCAAGTTCCCTATCTTTTATACAAAATTTTCAACTAAGTATAAAACTATCCATTTGATACGCCATTAACGCGAAGTCTAATACACAAATTATCATCTACGACGACGGACGACAAGACTGACGCTTACATCAAATTCCCCACCTAATGTTTATTTAAAATTTTGAACTAAAAGATAAATTGAGCGAATCAAATGAACTTCTACCAATACTATTACACATGAATATATTAAAACTACATCTTAAGTACAACATCATGACAATTTAACTGTCATCTAGTCCCTCAAACACAACACTATAGCTCCTTCTGTCAAATGCATGCATAATTGCATAGATACATAATCTATATAAAATAACACGTTTGCCGATAGGATACGCATGACAAAGTCTCAAGTCAAGCTTATGTTGCATGGTTGCCACTTAATCAAATTATTTGTTTAAAAAATTTTCCCAAAAATTAAAAATTAAAGTGAAAAATGTGACCTTTCTGTAGCAAGTATTCGAAACTGAAGTGCTAATAAGTTAAATGTTACCAATGAAGCCAAGAAAATATTTTAATAGCAATTCTTCCAAGAGTGGGTTTCAGTTGACAGGCTCCGTGATACGGTTTGAAGAAAATAATCTAGAAAATAGTAGGTTGAATAGGTACCTCTAGCAATTAAGTAAAGTATAAAAGAAAGCGATTTTCCGGGAAGAGCGAATAATTCCCACGGTACACTTAGAAGAAGTAGAGCGATTGAAGAAGCAAGACCCTGAGGTGAAGTTTCAGCTAAAAGCCTAAGAAGGTATGTAATGGTTGAAAAAATCCACTACATGGTACTGAGCTTTTTTTATGGACTGGATACCTTCTGCTGCCAAGATCTGCCCATAGTCCCTGTAAGCTATGGGTTGTAATGGTGATAAGTGAAGGAATGGTTTTTGAGGTCCTTCGATAGACATGTTGCTATTGTTGATTGTTGAATTGATATAGCACTCCTCTAGATGTTGAGTTTAAGGAGCGTTTTTGTTGAAGACCCAGTCTGATAAAACCTAGGTTCCGTTACAAAGAATATCCACAAAAGCTGTCCCTAGACAGAGACAGAGACAATGCAGTAGTGCATTCTCAGAAGAGATACACATAATAGGTTCCAATAATCTTTGATACGCTTTTAATTAAAGCATTGTGGCTACATCCACAACACAATAAGTTGAAAATTGGCTTTGCAAATACTAAAATACAATAGTTGTTCTTATTTACAAGAAAAATGTATTTACCAAAAAAATAATACCAAAGTGGTAATCATGCACCAATTTACCAACCTTGCTTCATGATGATGTTCTCTTTTCTTCACTCTTCTTGTACTGCTTTTCTATACAAATTTAGTTGTTGAATTCGAAGCATAGAGTGGAACATGAGCGCAAATTAAAAAGAAATTACGACTAAATTATCGTTAATTTATTAGGACTAATTTTCTGATAATTTATGACGCTCTAATGTGTGTCTCGCCTTTATCACAAATTTTATGTACGTACTTGCCTCGTATCTGCATGCAAAAAGTCTGCCAGAGGGATAAATTGGTGCCTGTTTGATGCCGGTACAGCTATCTTGATGGATCCAAACCAACCAACCGGTTGAATAAGAAATTACGGAAAATTGGATGTATTCGAGTTCGACATTGTGCACAGACTCTCCGAGGCTAAAAGAGTTAATTCCTCAGAGAAAAAAATAGAGGAATCTAATTGAAATTCAATAGCTACCGTTAGGCAAAATGCAATAGTTGCAGTTGGTAAGACTACAAAGTAAGTGTTTTTCTTTTAACACGAGGCAAAGATTGTTCATTAATTTTTAAGTTTTATCTGAATTCGATATAGCCATTGACATTTTTATGTCATACTGACATGGGCTCACGATATTTATGATCATTTGGTATTGAATCTTCATAAAGTGAAAATCAATAGACAAGTTTTACAAAAAGATTGCACTGGCGACGATTATTTCTGACATTTAGTTTCTTTCAGCTTAAACTTTGAGAACAAATCAAGAACTTTATTTGAAATTCCATAAATTTCTTCGAAACACACAATTTGAGTGCCAAAAGATTTATCATAAAAATGCCTTTGATGCGCCTTTGACATTAAGCCGCACACATTTTTGTGTGTTTCGCGTGTTTAAAAACGACAGCAACTCTGTTTCGTTGCTGATAACAAATACCTCATTACGAAACAATAAACAAAATGCCATGATGCACAACGGGCGGGCGGCACAACCATTCAAGGTGCCTTCTTTTGCATCTCATCATCATAATACCAACCAGCGAGAACAACAACTTAAATCAATGATAAGCCACTGAAGAGGAGCGAAAACGCTCCAACCGCCAGCTATTTGCACACCTTAACCATTGTGATAGGGTTTCCCACAACAGTTAGCAGTGCTTTTGTGCGCGGTATTATCTTCCAAGAGGAACACCGCCTCATCGCATCAGTGGCATGCAACTTTGCCACCACCGCGAATCATCTTTAACGTTGCTCTTTAGACACCACCATCACCAACCAACGTGAATGCCGTGGTGCTCCACTGTTGCATATGCAATCGTTTTTTATTCATCGCAAAGGCTTTATTGTTGCTATTGTTGTAGGAAATTATGCGCGTGGTATATAAAGGCTTCTGTTTTATACTGGGAAGCAGTTGGCCAAGGATTTGTTGACACACAGCATGGTTTTATCTCAACTTATTCAACAAAACAATGAATAAAGTTAGCTGCCTTAACATTAAAACAACAAAATAAATTTACATACAAGTAATGGATGTTAGTTGGTATGCATGCCCTTATGATCCCTTGCTTAGGGTAGCGAAACACCAGCCTGTATCATTTTGAAATTCGATTTGTTAATAAAATAATTAGTTATTTTATCCGAATTTGATGCTCTGTCTGAATCTAGACGTTAAATTAAAATGTTTCGTTTACTGAGTCTAATGACACTTAATTCCAGACGGTACGACTGACTGCAATAAATGTTGGTTTCTTTAGATTGGTCACAATTAAATTTTGTCTAATTCTAATGTCTAATGACTAATAGTAAGAAAACACGGTTGGAATTTGTTTAAGGATGCACCGTTGCGTTGCAGGTCTTATGGAAGCAGCATGATGGCCAGAGCAACTGACAGCCGAAGAAACAAAATTGACGAGGAAGAAGAAGAATCTTTGATTTTTGACCAGGAATATAAAGGAAAAACTTAAATTATAACTCAATTGTCTTAAGGACTTTTCAGACAATAAATATGCTTTAAAAAAACTATTAGCTTGTAAGCATTTTAATTTCACTGCTCAAATTGGGTTTAAAAAAAATTAAGAAGACTTCTTAACACTTCTTGCAAAAGATGTTTACTTACAAACAACAAACTTCCATCATCAACAACATCTTGAAGTTTCGTTCTATCAAACATCAAAAGCAATTCAATTAAATGTCAATAAAAAAAAGAGTAAATTGACTTCAATTCAAAGAGCTAAATATGTTATTAGCCTGAGTTACGGTTGAAAGTAGGTAATAGGTAGGTATTTTTATACTATGCTAGTCATTATGTTTCGAATGAAAACGTGCAGAGGGCTAAACAGAAAAAAAATATATAGAACAGACATTTATCTTTCTCGTTTACCAGATAAATATCTTGTTAGTTGTTAATGCGATTTTAATTGCGGCATGCGGATATCTATATGCAGCATAGCCTATGCATTCTCTTCCATAAAGCCGCTCCCTCTACTTCCCAATTGCAGTGTGTAAAGTTACATCAAGTATGAGTATAATAATCTTCGACAGTTTTCATCTATTACAATATAAAACCATGCACGACAGACTCATGTTACTTTTTTTATAAAATAAAAAAAAGCAAAACAAACCAATGTGAAATAGATTTAAAATTTCTACACTTAAATAAATTGTGTGTGTATCGTTATTTTAAAATCTAATTATGGGGTAAATTTGCTACTTAATAACTTAATATTTTAAACAACCGTGGTGAGGCGCGGTGGCGATGGATGCCGTGGCGGTGCCAGGTTGTCTTTATCTATTGTATACTAATTTAAATAAAATTGAATATCTAAAACGTGATATTACGAGTACATTTACGAGTTAATTTTGAGATAATTTCCATTTTTAATTATATACTAGTATAAGAGCCAATGACATGTTAGGGTGTATTTCGTATATGGCTTTGCATGGATTTTAGAGGAAATGGATTATTCTTGTGTAAAATGTAAATTATACCTTATTTTGATGCGATGATTTGATATTTTTAGAAAAGTATCAAATGTAAATCAATATCATATTGAGATGAGTTTGCTCACAGCTGTGAAATTGATCGTTTTTCTGTAAACCAAGTCGATTTTCAGTGAAAGCTACTCCCAAAAATTATTAATATTAAAATTGATGCAAGACGTAAGTTTGAACGATAACAAAAACAAAAATGAAAACACATGAAAAACTTAAAAAATTAACAGATTTTTTTATTTCTTTGAACAAAATATTGTAAATATTTAAACATACTACTGTTCTGTTAGAACTATTTATTGACAATATCGGAACTTAAGCTATTAACTTTAGAGCCGATCAAAGACACTAATTAGTTTGGCCATATTCTGTCCTTATTTGTTCCATACCTAAACTTAATTGTTTGAAAGTTTTAGCTTACAAATCTCTCAGAACACAGGTTAATATTTATTTGCTACACGATTCAGATCAAGAGATTCCATTTTCCATCCCAAAACATGAATATTTTCCTCTTCTAAGAAGTTTCTTAGAAGCTGTCTGGTGTGTTCTGGGTCATGATCGTCTTGGAACAAGCAGTTTTCAGTGGTTTTGATCCCCAATTATGTGATTAACTTGATGCGCTTATGCATCGCAAAGATAAACGAAAAAAAAGAAAAATTCTCTACATCCCATTCAAAATGCTTAAAAGAACTAAAAGAAGAAAAACCACGTTAATTAAACGACGATTTGGTTTTGAATTTTGCTGTCAAGTGTGATAGGATTTTCGGGCAAACGGTATTCGGGAAATGTAATTCGGCCAAACTTTTTTCAGGAAAACATGCTCAACCCCTAAAATTAAGACGAAGACGATGGCGCGTAGCGTACCTACCGACAATGGGTAGGTTGGTTTCGTTTCGTTTTTTTGGTCCCGGGAATTCTAAGTCAACATTGCTGAAACAAACAGTTTCTGCACAAGGCGGGATTTAAGAGGGGTGCTCGAGGAACCCTCCTAAGTCTCCAAAATCATGTTATTATTAAGGTGATTTCATCATAATGTACATGATTAACTGAAACTTTTTCGTAAATCTTAGAGATTTAGAGAAAGCTTAGATACTTGAAAAAGCAAATCTTGTAAAATAAAGGTGATGTTGATTGCAAGGTATTTGGTGACTGTTAAAAGGGCTCTGTGTTTTCGCTTAAAAAAATATTCTTTCACTTATTTTTACTTACATAATTTATTAGTTTCAAAACTATTTCCGCCCTTTTTCCCTTTCGAGAATGTTTTGTTAAAAAAATAAATACTTAGTTAGTATTACTATCTTAATCATAAATAATTTTTTGACAGCTTAAAACTTTTGTATGAAATTTCATAGGTAGCAGAATAAAATAATATAAAAAATCTCGCGGAATAGGCCCAAATAGCTAATTTTGGTGTCAAACTCAAGGTATGAAAATATAGGGTTACCATCGAGTAATCCTATTGGTCTAAGGTCATAAAAATCACTCAGTGGATGACCTAAGTGATCTGACGATCGCCTCTCCGACTTAATGTTAATCGAGGTCAAAAGGATACCCGATCCCTTCCATAATGTATTGTCCCAATTGATTCTCATGGCGTAATAGATTTGACCCCGAGTCCATTATATTTAAAATCAGGAAACTATCAATTTCTTACTTTACCTTAGATATTATTTTTAAATCTATTGAGAAAATTGGAATTAGTCTTCAACTAATAAAGAAGTGTACTGCTATATTTACTAACTACCACAGTACCACAATCTACAAACCGAATGTGATGGGAATTTTTTGTTTTGTCACCAAATACCTTGCGATCAACATAACCTTTATTTTAGAAGATTTGCTTGGCACGCTTGAAAGAAAAGCTACTTTTTACTTTTTCACATCAAATCGAAGATGAAATTTCTTTCGCTTTGGATTTGGCTTAAAACTGAATTTCAAAGTTCAAATTGTTGCAGAAGCGACTCCATTCACAGCAGTTCTCAAATTTCAACGCAGAAGATTTAATGGTCCTTATTTAATGGCGGTAATTGATAAAAAAAAGCTGAAGTACAAATGTGGTATAGGTAGACTCGGTCCCTAAAGTTGTACTTTCTCATTTTGGACTTAAAATTAAAATTACACACGGATTTAAAAATTATAAAGTGAACTCATTTACTCATAACAAGCCTCAATTTTCTTACCTACTTCAATTTAAAGCTTAAAACCCTCTATATCAGCGCTTAAAAAAACTAAACAAAAGCTAAAACGCCCTTCTTTGACAACATTAAAGGTTCGTTTAAATTAAATTCATTCTGTTCCTTCACACGAAACAACACAAGCATATAAAAAAAAAAAACAATTGCTTCTTAAATCCTGTTCTTTTTTTGTTATTATTTTTTTAACACGCACCGATCGCGTCAAACCCTAAAAAAGTGACACGAATATAAATATGAAACAAAATGGCAAACAAGAATCTGACGCGCTTGATGATGCTCTTCAATGCAACACCCCTCATGTTATGAATGCGAGTATCATGGACAAACGCATGGCTCATGTTGATTGCCTAACTGACAGATGCAACCAAGTGTGATATTTGATCGCTTTTTGATTCCTTTTTTTATTAACTTATAAAAGGTTTGTTCGTTGTTTCTTTTTTTTTTTTGTTTTGTTTTTGATTTACTCTTGTTTATTATTATTTGAGTGAGTGAGCCTTATCCAGGTTACAGATTTGTGACGTTTCGTTTATCGACAGCGGGTCTCGTTCTCGTTCTTGACTCTCACCCTCCTTCTGTCATGATGTGGTGCATCTCACAGCAAATGGCACATAATAGAAGTTAATTATTTTTGTCTGCGATCCTGATATCCAGATATAAACCGACTTTTATTCCAATGATGCCTTCCATCGTTCGTTTATTGAATCTTTAGGAGGAATAGGTGTCTTTGGTTATTGCGAGCTCAGCTACTCTAAAAATCATTGTTTGTCATTGTCACTGCTCCTTTATAAATAGATTGCTGCCATCCAATTATTATGAGAGAGAGTGGTTGGTGGCTTCTTGGAATGCATCGGGACTCCGAGCTCGAGACACCCTTGTCAGCTGTCACAGTACGATGTGTTTGTCCGATGATGGGTTAAGGATTTCTTTTTTTTTCCATTTTCCTACCGACTCTTTAAACTCTACAAAGAATTTTATTATTAAATCGAATAATAATCCAGGTTTTGAAGTGGACATGGCATAAATATGTTTTGTATTTTGTTAAACTACCAAAGAAAGTGGCGCTCGAATTGGTATCGGTCATGGTGATGAAGAGTCAAGAAGCAATAACGAAATATCTTTAGATTATGATGGTCATGGTGTGGAAATTTATAAATTAGTTTTTTTTTGTCGGACTATCTTATATGAAAAATTAGGTGATGGACATTTCGGTTTGGCTCATCAAAGCATGATACCTTACCTACTTATACCTAAACCTAATAACAATGTACAGCTGTCAAAATTATAACATGCACACAATATGGAATGATGATTAATGACGTTTAGGTTAATCATATTTCAGAGTATAAACGCATAAGGCTGGTTTAATTTTGAAAGGATATTCTGTACTTAAGTTAATGAGATTTTCATTTGAGGCAGAAAGTTACAATTACAAATGGAGAAAATTAAACTCTTAAAATTAGAGGAGAGGAAATCATTTTAAAAAGACTGTAACCGTCTTAGTCCAACATTAACAAAAGAATAATCTTTTCCGTAATTATTTCGAAAACCGCTTATCTAATTGAAGTATTTTTTTGCGTTATGAATCCATTCCATTCCTACTAGCTTTTGCTCTAGCTGCGAAACAGTACCTAGAAATTGAACAATCATGGATGCATTTTAACACTGTTTTAGCTTTCTTGGTTTTCTATAATAAAAAAATAGCTTTCTTGGAAAACTTGTACTTCTTGTGATATCGCGGGAAGATGGAAACAAGTAAAACGTCTTGAAACAAACTTTTTGGTAAGCAAAAAGTCCTTATTGGCTAAACAAATTTTTGGAAGTGGTGCGTTACGAATCCATTCCATTCCTACTAGCTTTTGCTCTAGCTGCGAAAGAGTACCTAGAAATTGAACAATCATGGATGCATTTTAACGGTTTTCTTACTAGGAGATCAAAAACAAGTGATTAATATACGAACACTAGAGGGTTTTGGAATTGGAGAATAGCTGTGGCCAACAATTATTTGACAAAATTTAAGAAAGCGGGAAAGTATATAATTATTATTACACTTTCCTTCTTTCGCTTTATTGCTATTGTTTTGTTCTTTCTTTGACTTTCGCTCATATTTAAAAATGGCTCCTCATCTTCTAAAAAAATATATTTCTATGACTATGCCACCTATTTATACCTATTCTTAAAAGTAAGTTAAACTTCAAGAACAAGTTGATAATAGGGCGACAAAGTAATTTTTGAAAGAATTTTTGACACTTCAAATAGTTTACCAACAATTACAATGTTGGGCTAACAATTTTCCGTTCTTGAAAATGATTAACAATGTAAGAATTGTTCTATCAAGAACTTGACTGTAAAACTGGCACTTTGGTTCCTTTAAAATAAAGAATTAGTTGTTGGTGCAAGAACTTTTTATTGAGTCAACAATTTTAATTCACAATTTTACAACAATGGAAAATTCTTGGGATAAAAATGATTTTTTTATGAATGTATGTATACAAATTTGAAATGAGATAATTTCCACCTCATTTGCACTAAATTATAGTTTTAAAATTCACTCAAATCGAAATAATATAAAACAAAGTCGGGTAGTTACACATTTTATAACTCAAGAACTACTGGACCGATTTTAACTATCTTTGATTTGTTGGACTCGTCTTTTAAAAGTTCGGAAAATCATAGCCTCAAGAAATGTTCTCATGCATTGAAAAAAGGAGGAAAATCACAAAAAAATTAATATGTAAGGAACTCTATAACACATGACAGAAACAGAACACAGAGTGCTCGCTCGGGCAATGCCAGCCTATGGATTTGTATGCATTAGTAATATCCTTTTGAGAGTTGATTCAGTTGCGAAATCCTGTCATTGCATAATATTAAGCTATCTATCAGAATTTTTGTTCGAGTTTTTGATAGTTATTTATTTTATTTGAATTCGATTTAAAATGAACTAGCCGACCCAGCATTCTAAATTCGAGTGCCAATTTATTTTTTATGTTATTTTTTCAGAAAATCCACGATAGATGTCTGAACTGCAAAATTGTGTGATGTTAATTATACCTACGCTCTTTTCAACAACAGATGTCCCTAATGTCTGTATTCTTTTCTTCTTTTTGCAAAAAGTGTCGATTGTAGTTAAAGCTTAACGTTTCAAAATAGTATTGTAAGAGCTCAACTATACCTACTAAAAGCCTAATATTTTGAGTATATTCTTCATTTAGGGGGGATCAAATTCAACAACATGTTCATCAACTGCTGTCGTGTTGGCGGATTTGTGTAATGTGAACAAACCTTATCTAATGTGAACCCACCTTAATGCTTTGGGTTTTGGTCTTGGGTTTATAGATTTTTGACATTTCATGTGTTAGTGGATATGACATTTCTCCAATTGTTTTTGTTTTCCTCGCATTTTTTTGCAATTTTAATTCATTGTTTTAAACAATTTCAGTGTAAAATATTTAAATAATTTATAGTCACTGGACATCTATGCAAAAAATGCTTTGGTTTGATATGTAATTTATGCCCCTTCGGTTTCTGTGGGCCGCGTAAAGTGTATTACAAAAATAGGGCTCGCCATTTTTTTATATGAGGATACTTATGAAAGGTTGCGAAATACCCCATGAGAGGTCATTAAAAAGAGTATACAACCGCGGGAAAAGTGTTTAATACTGCGCAAAAAACAGCAAAAACAAAATAAAGTCTCAGAAAAAAGCGTGGAAAGTTGTTTAAAAAAGTGTTAAAAGTCGTAGAAAAATATGATGCCGCAGACGACGGCGGTAACAAGTTCGGAAAACTGTGGAAAAAAGCTAAAACTAACTCAAAGCATAAATAGAGATTTCATAAATAAAGGTTCTTAGAACAACGGGAAAAGCGTTAAGTGTATCTCAAAGAAAAGCTAAGAAAGTCACAGAGAAAAGTTGCGGAAAAATATGCGAAATACCGGGGACTAGCCCTGGTAAAAAGCGTAGAATATCGTGGATAAAAACGCGAATTACTGGTGAAAGAAGTTTCAAATATCAAGATTTCTTACGTGATGTCCAACGCATTTATTTATGACCTTATTCTTTTCTCTCTGAGGTATTCCACACTTTTTTTGTGACTTTGCACAGTTTTATCTTGACTTTTGACAACATTACACGTTTTTTCTCCATGATTCTCAAATGTATGTAGAATGCTCATGCTCACGCCTCCAAAAAACTTCAAACTAATTTGTCTATGTTCCAAATGGAAGAAACCAAAAATATTGTGTATCCAAGACCAAGAGCACATTTAAAATACCTACTAAAATTAAAGAGCCAATTCCTGAAATTTGTAGAATGAAAAGTCCTGCGGGTCAGTAGCGATGCTGTAGTTGTGGTGCAGTAGAAAATAAATGTAGGTACAAAATAAAAATTAGTCTGCAGGACAACGTCTGTCGGGTCAGCTAGTATTTAAGCATAAAACAAAATGCAACGCATTTACAGAGAGGTGTGTGAGGATCTAATGGTCAAGTAGAAGAGTCGCAGTGTAAGCATCAAATGAGCTGTCAAGCAAAATGAGATAATATGTGCCTAGTGTTAGTGAAGTTAGCCGAACCAGCACTCGAAATTCAGGTACCAGTTTAGTTTTTATTTTATGTTCGCAGAAAATCACCGATAGGTAGATATCTTATCTTATATTTGTATGGTGTAAATTATACGCTATTTGTGTATTCTTTTTTCACTTTTGAGAATCTTAATGTTTTGGGTTTACGTATTTGACATTTTATGTGTCAGTGGATTTGACATTTACAATTGTTTTTGTTTTCCTCGCATTTTTTTGCAATTTTATTTTCTTGTATAAACAATTGCGGCATAAAATATTTAAATAATTTATAGCCACTGCACATGCAAAAAGTCGGATTTTTACGAATCTGTCAAAGGCAAAAATGACAGCCACTACTTTGAGAAACCGACAGTTGCGAGGTTGGAAGGAAAATAAAACCGTGTTATTTAAAATTTTTTTTTATAAAATTATTAACTTACATTGGGCCGGCTTTTTCAGAAAATGATAAACACTAAAAACAATTTCTGTGTTATGCTTCCCATGATAAACAGAAATGTCAGTGTCATCAAGTTATGATTTTGACGTTTACATTTTGTTCGTTAAAAAAAAAAACTATTTAAAAAAAATTAAATGAGGGCAGGGGGTGCAAGCGTGCAAGCTGTCGAGCTTTCCGGAGGACAAACCAAATGATAGAGTGTCATTTGATAGGATATGGCGTTAATTTGAAATTGACAACGTTTTTATAGTGCTAGTACGTTCGAATACAGTTCTGGAATAATCCACGAATAAATAATGTAATTGCCAGAAACGGCAAACAAAAAAGACTATTATGTAAGCAGAAGTTTTATAGGAAATTGATAAATAAATTACAATAAATTTTGTGGCGCGACTAGCTCACGAAGAATGAAGACTGATGACTCTCTCAACTATTGTCTATGTGCGTGTACCGCGTAGTTAGGAGGAATGGAGATGCACTTTTCGTGACCAGCAGTACTCTTGGAGTTTTTGTCAATTTAAAGCACGAGACAGTACCCCTGACAAATATCAAGGTGAGTTAGGCTGGGAATCGAACCCATCAGACTTTCGGCGTGACTCCGCACAAACTATTACGCAAATAGGAGATTGATATCTAAGGGTATATGAGATTCGTAATGCATATAGGTTTACTAATTAAGCTTTCAATCAAAAAGCTTAAAAATCAACTGACAAAATTAAAAAAAAAAAAACACAAAAGCCTCAGGAATTGGTAGACTCATGACCTCAAAGTCTCTTACAACAATCTTAGCCGTGAGTTGAAAAAAACTTGCACTAATTTCCTTTAGAGTGAGTTCCGTTGAAGTCACTTTTAAAGTTCTTATTATAATACTGCCCCCTCAAAAGAAGGCAACTTCTGTTAGTATTATAAATAGGACATATTTGACTGAAAACAAGACTTAAACCAAAATTCCTAAGATTAATACACTCAACATTTCTGTATGGCTTTGGACTAAAACAACAATATTAAAATATTAATTGGATTTAAGTTTTGCGAGTTAATTCGAAAATTAACATTCAAATTAAATTGAGAAGACAATTTTATCTTTCGATTAAAATTTTTAAAGGAAGGTTATTCTTATAACTTCCTAATAACGGTAAAAGCTTTTAAGACTAATGGTAACTGATAAGTAAAATCAATTTCGATTTCGGAATAAAATTAGTATCTTTTATCTCTTTTCTATTTGCTTTACAGGTATTGGTTAAATTTGTATGTACTTATAGGTTAGGTATGGGTTTAGATATTGGATATTCAATGATTTACATAAACAAATATTTAATAATTTTATATTGAGGTACTCACTACCAGGAAATCTTGGAGGGAATATTCGGCCATGTCGACTTAACAGCCATGGATAAAGCGGATAACTGTCTCTGACCATTCCTCCGCCGAATTGCGGATGCGATGCAGGATGAAACATAATCCCTGGTCCAGCTTGTCCATGCTGATGGGCCAGAGCTGCCGCCATTTGAAACTGGGCGGCTAAGAAATGAGGATTCGGTGCTCCATGGTGTGGTAATCGCAAAATGCCCGCATCTTGGTTATTCATGTATCCTGGCGGAAGCGGCGCCGGATGATGTGGTTGTGAATTGGGTTTGTTCAAATCACTCGGTGGCTGCAGGGGAAACGGTCTTATCAGTCCAGCTGGGAGACCGGGCACCACAATGGGCCTGCCATTCAAAGTGACCGGAGTCGTGTGCGATGCAGATGAAGATGATGGTAGCGGTGGTTGGGCTGGTGGTGGTGTTGTAGATAATGGTGAGGAGGAATTGACATTTCGCCTGTCAGTGTCTCCATCGATTGGCTGGAAATCGTCACTGTTCCTTAATTCTAATGGCTGATTTTGAGACTGTGAAGGTTTTTGTTGATGATATTGTATTTGGCAATTACTTCCGCTACTATTTGAGCTCAATGGCCGCTCCGGAGGGCTGTCACAACGAACTGATGACGGCGAGACTGGTGCGTCACCCACTATCGAGTCTATGCTAAAAGCGATTTTTGGTTTTGTTGACGACCCGAAATTGTTGTTGCCGCTGACAAAAGGATTTGTTACCGTTGCCATTGGCACTATGACACGCTGTTGACCGCAAGTGACCATTTATGGAGGACAACAATTGTGTTCTTTTTTGACAGTTTATCAACCGATATTGCGTGGGACAAACCGAAAGGAATATTTGGCAGTGAACTTGTATAGATAAAGTTCAATCTAAGGACAATTTTGATAATGAACTTTTTTTCTTTAAACCACTTGCACCTTTAATAACTGCTATTTGCACTTGTGGTTGCCATTTGACAGATGTCAAAATGTTATTAACACGACGCCAACGACGACGACACAATTGCGGCGGCAAATATCGAAATCTCACCGTGAACGACAGAATCAAAACACAGAATAGCTGTAATATGTGCACAACTAACGAGTGGTAAGCACACAATGAAAACCCATTGGCGTTCGATTGTGAATTGCTATACCTATACCACATTGACAAAACAATATTCTTTCTTGATTGTATTTGTGCAATCACACAGAACCAAAGCAATTTCCAACCAGACAGCTGGGCGCAGTGTAAAGACACACCATCAGAGTCAGAGAGTCAGAGGAGTGCTTGCTACATGCTCATTGAGTCTCGGGCAAAGAGAACAAAACAAGAAACGTGAAATCGTGGAAACCTGATTTCCAACACAGCTTTACATTTTTACCACTTTTTTTATTTTTTTGTTATTTTCGTGTCCCACCACCATGCCATGCCAATAGGGAGGAACTGACGAAACTTGCTACGAAAAGGCGGATCCAGCCGCCATCGGATGTTTGCAGCACGCTCTACTGTTTGTGTGCTTGCATTGTGTTTCCCCCCTGCAACTTGCAGAGCAAAACGATTCAAACACAATAATATCATCGTGTTTGGTGCAATTGGGCAATTAAGTCGCACTGCACACCTCTGGTGCTTAGATAAACAACCTGTATGCTCTGTTCAAAATGCAATGGCAATTTGTTGTTTACATTGGGGCGTTTAATGTTACCAGAAGAAACAATTTTGTTAAAAAGAAAAAAAGGAAGTCGGTATTTGCGTATAGTCAACTAATGGGGTCTTATTAAAATATTGTTCTTGAAGAGGAAGATTACAGAATGAAACGGCAACTTAGAACTTTGAGCATAAAAAGAGTCTCGCTGTTTTTATTATTAAATATAGATGCAAATATATTCAATTAAACTAAATAAGTTAAATCTAAGCCACTGAGAGCTCAAAGGGGAGGCCACTTTGTGGATGTGATATTAGGGTCTGAGGTTAAGGTATAGGGTTTTTGATTTTTGCATCCAGATTTAAGTTCGAGGTTGAGTAATATTATTGTAAGGGCCCGTTGTGGAATGGTATGCTGCAAGATTATTGGGTCCTAGTCCTAGTAAGTAGGTACCTACTAAGATCCAGTAAATCCCAGTTTTTACTTGTAGATGGATTCAAGACCTCTTCTTAATTTTCCAGAGAAATACAAATAATCTTATCTCGAATGGGGCCTTTATTCTTAGTTTTCGGTAAAACTATATTGTTGTGCAGTGTTTCCTACGTCAGTTATTTTTTTTTTGTGCTTTGTGCCTTAGTAGGTAGGCTGGAGAGAGTATCCGGTTGCTTGTAGTAACGTAGGAGTTGTTATAAACCATTACAAGGTTCAGCTGAGACGAAGGTAATGGTGTTCTGGTTTAATCAATGAAACTTTAGATTTATCTAAAATACTGGATATCGATTAGTCTTACATCTGAGTCTCCGCTGATGGTCTTCTGTCAATTTTGTTGGTTCACAATTTTAATTTCCTCGTACCGCAAATTTGCAGATGATGGGAAATTAAGAAAACAGATATTTTTTGGTCTGCAATTGGTCAATATCGCAAATTGAAAATTGTTCTTTTTTTATTGTTTTTGCATTTTTTTCTGAGTTGCACTATTGTGATTTTCTTTTATTTTTCCAGCTAAGGTAGGTCAGCCCTAGGGTCGAGGCTTTAATGATGAATGAACTAATAAAACTTGACTTAAAAGGTTCATTCACACTGAATTAATAAATTTTATTAAACCCCTAATTTTTTAGTCAGATGATATCTAGTACTTATTAATAGGAATAACAACTGTTTTTTCTGATAGCTTAACTGATGATTGAAAAATCCAGCTTAATAATAATAAATTAAGAATTAAAGCCCAGTGAGTACGCTCGTAATACAAAAATCACAAAACGAAATCATGAACGAAAAATTTCGTTCTGCTTCTCGTTCAGCTGTACGCAGTTCGACCGGTGAAATTGAAGATTATTTGGAGAATTCTTCACACATTTTGCACTCACAATTCACTGCCCGACACATTATTTTCGACCGCAAAGAATGGATTTTGGTAAAACAGTATACTTAAATGTTTTATTACCTTTCTTGAAGCTAAACATGCGCCGTGTAAAACCAATTTTTGTAATAATTTTTTGCTTCATATGTGGCACAATACTCCTTGATTATTTTTCGCTTGTGTTTTCCTTGGTAGTTTGGGTATTTAGGATTTGAGCCAAATGTTCGAAAAAAAGGAGGAAAGACGGAGAATTCACGGCCACGGCCGAAGCTAAAAAATATTTGAAGCTTCTATTGGTTTTACCCAGAAACGTTCTTCCGGAGTACTTTAAATAAAGTCAGGTAATAAGAATAACTTAATTTAGAGGCCCCGTAGTTTTCGGCTAATAAGTAAGTGTGAATCGAGAAAATGCGTAAACAGGTCGGTGTTTACCGACTATTATTAAAATCACAGCATTGAAACATCGACCAAATCTTTTGCGAATTAAGGGTAGGTACAACAAAATCCAATTTATACAGAACTTCAATTTATCTAGCAACTGATCTGCAGCCGGTTAAATAAATTGTGATAACCTCTCAATTATTATTTTCATTAAAATCTGTTATTCTGTTCTTATACTTCAAAAGTGTAGTCACATCATAAAATACTAACAATTAACTGGTGCTACTTACTTTACTTATACTTACTTTAGATGGCGCTTACAATCCAGGTGCTGGTGCTAACTTCAGTTTATTTCAGAAATTGTTGAAACCTATGAATTTTACCGCCACTAATTATTCGGCTATAAGTATAATGAACAACTGTTCACATTGAATTACAAGAAAATCAAGTAAGTTGACAAATACGTTTGCTAAAAAGCTTCTAACGAATAAAAAATCTAAACGATCTGGCAATACCGATACAAATCATTTTGTGTCTGATTTCAGTACCAATATGATCGTTTTATTTATCAACAAATGACACCTCTTAAATCTACCATTCCAGAGCAAAGAAGTTCATCCGAACCAAACAATCCAATATAAAAACACACACACATAGCCAACCCCCGCACACTTTTCCAATTATCATGCATCTTTACTGTTGATATTCATCTTTGTCAGACATTTCGCGCATAGTATTCGATTGGCTGGTTGCCCATCCAGCTTCATTGTAGCACATGTAGGGTGTTAAACCACGCCTCGTGTGGAAACTGTAATATACACGTATACTCTCATTCTATAAAAGAAAAGAAAACTTAAAAAGAGAGACAGAAATATGAATTTCAAAAGTATGTTTATGTATGAGTGTAGAGTGGATTGCTAAAATTTTCACAAATGATTCAGTAAATTGTCATTTTCATGCCAACTAGCGGTTTGTTTTTCTATCCGAATTGTGCGAACGTATGCGGCAATGAGTGCGAAGAGTGTGGCAATTATTTAGTAAGTTTAGGAAGGAATGGAAAGAAATGGCTCGCTAACCGGTCTCGTTAGCATTTTAATAATTCTACTTTGGCAAAGCCCTGATTCATTCTTGCTTCCCCTACCTCCATGCCTAGCCATTTACCACTAGACCACAACATATCAGTGCGTCCCGGGAAAGCAAACTCAATTCAAAGGCAATGGGTGTCAATTAGTAGATAAACCCGTTGATTGTGAACGCAATGCCGTTGCCGTTCGGTTTTTCAGTCGGTAGTAAGTGTGGGTGAGAAGGAAAGAGAAGTTAGTTCAATTTCCAAGATGGAGTCTCATAGCAATTTGTGTTGAATTTTCATTTCGACCAGTCAGTTGAATGTTTGTTCATTTTTATACCAATTGAGTTGGCAGCAGCAGGAGAAGTAGCAGCGTGTGGATGTAGATTAATATCAAAATGGTGGTGTGGTGTGGATGGATAGAGAAGTGGAATTGATGTCGTTTTGTTTGGACTTCTTTGCCTCCTGCCCTCCGCTGTATACCTACCTATAGTTGTTGACACAACTAATTGGAATTATTTGCTCAACAAATGAGCGTCTGGCAGTTATTCGGGTCCAATTAAAGTGGAATCGCTGTGAATGAGTATGGGGCGGTTGTGTGTTTGTTAAGTAATATCTATCTATAAAGGGTGATGATATTGCTATGGTAGGTGGGGTAGGTATGTTT
This sequence comes from Meliscaeva auricollis, assembly GCA_948107695.1. Taxonomy (NCBI): domain Eukaryota; kingdom Metazoa; phylum Arthropoda; class Insecta; order Diptera; family Syrphidae; genus Meliscaeva; species Meliscaeva auricollis. The sequence continues at coordinate 116,573,928 of OX403616.1, read as the reverse complement.
ACTGGAGGATTTGTCACATTTAAGGGTTAAATTGGACAATGGTGAAAGAATAGTGGGGTTTGAAATAATTTTCCTTTTTTTTTAAATGGGAGAGTTCGTTTACTTTTCTGTAAAATAAATGTGTAGAGCATATGAGAGCTCAGAGTTCTGCTTAAATTAAATTAGGAAGGTAACTTTTTACCCATAGATAGGTAGGTAGGTACTTCCATTTTCTCAGTAACGTAGGGTAATTTCGCAGACGCTTAAATGTACCTACACATTTAATATCAGGCCATGAGAACTGAGAACCATAGTGGCCTAACTGATTTTTCCAACTTTTTTTTTCAAAAGTCTAATTGGTCACGAAAATTGGTTTCTTTTGAAACATTTATTTACATGACATGTATTTATCACTCAGTACAAATTAATCAAAATGGACTGAGTAGGTATAGGTACTGCTGAAGTAAACTTTAGTTTTAGACTTTACAAAAATCAGTTAGGCCATTATGGCTCTCACTGCCTCATATCATTAATCAACGTAGGTGTATTTTAGCTTATATCAGCTAAGAGCTTACAAAGGCTTTGATTTTTTACCAACCGAGCAGAAGTTTTTCAGTTTAGCGTAACACTTGTGAGTTGAACCGTCGACCTCTCTCTTACTAAGCGAGTAACTTGTCAATCCGCTACGGACTGTATAATTTATGATTGGAGTGAAACGCATAGGTATAAACAAAACTATAGAAGGAATCGTTTGTGTCAAACGATTTTTCGTTAGTTGGATAGAAATTTTTCGACTTCGACTTCGTTTGCAGCAAACTCTTAAATTGGTTTCGGTGAAACAATTTATGCGAACGAATATCTACATAAAAAAATGTGCAGAGTAACACCGGTGATTGAACCAGTGGCCTCTCGATTTTGAACAAAGGCTTCTGCTATTGCGCCACGCACTAGATAACTTTCATGTAGCATAGAATGCATATGAACACTACAAGCATAGAGTCAATAGATTATTAAGAAAATTTGTTTCCTGCAGTCATTTGCTGTAAATGTAGAGTGCATTTACACCAACACAAGTAAAGTTGTTTGCAACAAACTACTTTCTGAAGAGGTTCTTCGCAAACTATTCAATCATTTGCTGTAGATAATAGAATATACGAAAAGGTGTTTAGATGTAGAAAGCATTTTCGTTTGCGACAATCAACTTATAGAAATGAGCTTCACACGAATGGGTTGTTTTTCATTATGTTTGCTGTTACAGAATAACAATTTGGATCAATTGTAATACAGTTGCTACGAATGAAAAACTTTTGCGGGGATATTAACTTTCCAGCAAATGATTTTCATTTAATTCAAAGAATATTCATCTGAGGGTAGGTACCTTAACATTGATAAATAAGTGAACTTTGATATTTAGAGAACTTTTTTATTTTACCTCAGCAGTTCCGCTTTCGGAGAATGTTACCAAGAATCTGTCCAAAAACGGAAATTGATTTAAAAAAAAAAAAATCATTGTTATAGATTGTGGAGCCGGGCGAGAATGCTCCGATTTGGATGATTTTCTTTCAGATTTAAGTAGGCATTCTAAAACATTTTAACAGTTAGGTACCCGTTGAAAATTGTCAATCAGGATTTTTTTTAAACTTAAAAATAATTTTTTTGTAAACAAACAAGGTAGGTATGTTTAAGAAAAAAAAAAAATAGTAAAAATAGTGGTAGGTATATTTTCACCCGTTCAGATGGGAGGGGGAATTTTCTCAAAAGATGGCTTAAAGCAAATAAAAAAAATTGAAATACAAAGGAGTTATATTAAATAATATCAAATTATACTTATGTTTTTTGAAAGGCAGAAAATTCTTCTTTGAATAACATTTTAAATAAACTTAATCCAATTATCTAATAAAACTCAAACTCACACTCAGAATTTTGAAAATAAAAAATTCAATCAAAATTTTTAACTGATAATTTTTCAAAATTTTGTGTTATAAAGTATATAATTTTTTCTACTTAAAACACGAAACAGCTGCAAACTATGCCAAGGATTCTTTCCTTTTGGTAGGCTCAATGCAGAAAGCAGGCATCCAATATTCAATCCTTGACAATCGCCCATAATATTATACTAATTATGACTGACAAAGTTTCCCCGCTTAACTTATTCATTATTCGATTGATGAAAAATGTTTGTACTTTTTCTTTAGAATATTTGTAAATCCACGCATCTAAATATACGGATCGGAAACGCCTCTCCGAAACTCGCAACGGCAAAGGTATCATTACAAATATTTTACTTTATCACGCCAATATTTGATCCTTGATTCGAAGAATCATCCCAAGCTGATAATAATTTTTCAATGCTAAACGATCACAGATCCATGCAGATCACTGAAATTCCCAGGAACAACAAACAAACATTGCCACAAAAATAAAACCAATAATTACTAATTCACCTTCGGAAAGGATATGCGGAAGGTTGCAGGTAAGTTAACCCAGAGTAGGTATAAGCTTAAATAATATGCAAATGCGATATCTGCTTATCATGAATCCAATTATCGACGGTTATTAAGGTGAATACCCACCAAAGAATTACCTACGAATATCCGCTATTTTACGACCATCAACGCCTTCGCAATAAAAGGACTCTTAAGTCGCATCATAAAACATTCCGAGTGACAAACCATATATGAAAGCGCAATTTGGACATGAACAGTAGCTCAGAAGCCTGTCTTAGTCGCATGGAAAAACTAGGTATAGATACAGTAGGCGTGACAGAAGAAAATTGCACTGATGTCGATCTCGGTCTCGGGGCAGGCACAGAGAGGAGAGCAAACAGATTATTACTGCGGTATTACCTTAAGTTGAACACAATTAGCTTCCTGCTCTCTGTATTACTCTTGATGTGACCATAACTAATGGTGGACACAAATGGATAGCCGTTACTCATATACCTGAATGCAGACTGACGACATTGTACAGTGACCACAGCGAGACGCACTGACACGAGGATTTTGATAATTGAAATTTCTCGCAGATTATGCGAGGACAATTGCTGGCTGTCATTGTTTGTCTAACTTTGGAATTAACTTTTCCATGTGCTTATGGAGATGGAGAGAGAAAACACCTTTGTATCTCAAGGATTTATCATAAAAATAAACTTGGATCCAAGTGTCGTTGAATTACATTGAATTAAATACACATAACCCAAGCCCCACATTTCCATCTGTCATTTTTGAAAAGTTGTCACTTTCATTGGTCGTTAAGTCTTGAAATCAAAAAAATGTTTGCATAATGAGGCCATAACACCCAAATCTCTTTTTGACTGACTAATTTGGGCATTGATGGCTGGCCTGTTTTTGCGGTTGTCACAGCCGCACCCTCTTGCTTGTCAACCACACGATCATTGATGTGCAAATTTCTCACCTGCCGATCTGCATTTCAATGACCAATTGATTTTGATTTGAACAATCATAGTGGTTTAATTTATTTTTTTTTCAAGGATTCACACCTCGTTATGGTAATGGGGCCTATGAGTCTTAAATTAAAAATAAAAGTTTGTTGCTCAAATTGAGTGCTATAAGCTTACCTATAAAATATTTGATTGATGGACAGAATATCATTTGGGACTCAATTTAGATAAAATGTAGGTGCTTATAAATAGTTTGATTGAAATGTTAAAAATAAACAAAAAAAAAACAATTAGTAGACCAGATAAAGTTAATAAGTCCAGCTTTGATACGAAGCGTCAATGCAGACTCTTTTCGAAATACAACGAGTGTACATCTACGTCAACGTGCAACAGCTGTGTACATCAAAAGTAGTTGTTGTACATTCTCAATCGCTTAGGTGTTAGGTCTTCTTCATTGCTTGTATAGCCCATTATAGATTCCCTTCAGACGAGGGGCCTCCACTACCCCAACACAAATCAAGTCTGTCTTCAACCCTTCCCCAAATATTTAGATTGTTCTACGTCACCGTGAATCGGCGTTTTCTCTTACCATGGTACTCCGAGTATTTGGGGCGTTAGCGTAAGCAGTAGGTACAATTCTTTCGATGGAATCAACGGTAAGGCAACTAGTTCAAGCCACATTCAACAACTTGGTGAACCTTTTTAAGGATGGGTTTCACCAACGGATTCACGGCAAAGTCCTTAAAAGAGCGGTCAATCCGACCTCTCGTCCGTGAAGTCATTAAAGGATCTGGCACAGACTAGGAGGCTGCAGATGCCACTGGGATACATGATAAATGATAAAAGCAGATATTACATCCATTCAAGAACTCTAATAACTTTGATGTCTTCTCCGGCAAATGCCAACAAGGAACAATTTGTAGGCGAGCACTCCGTAAAAACCCAGATAATTTAAGATAGCCTCGCTGATAAGCCTTGACCGAGGAACGGTTCTGCGATATTCTGGAGGGAGCGTTTATTAAGTGCCTTAGTAAAGCTCTTTAGGTCTTTAGTTTGAAGGAATTCCGAGTGATATCAACAGCTGGTGTCAATGCCTTATTTAATTTGTTTGCTTCTTTAAAAAGTAATAACGCCCACAGGGGCTATGGCCTTTTGTATTGGGAGATAACACTCAAGGGCCTCATTGCGGCAGGGGGTTATTGCATTTATTAGCAGCGTTGATAGGTACGAGCTGTAGGTACAGAGTCATGTCACATCTCGAAATCTTTGCCAAGCCCGTGCACTCGTGCAAAATGACAATGGAAGAATCTCGCTGTTTCATTTAAGTAAGATAGAGCTTCACCAAAAGAGACGGCCGTATGATGTCGTAAATCCTTTTAGGCAGGGAGTAGTGACGTGTTGCACGATCATGGAGCCTCCTTAACATTGTACCTGAAGTTATAATGTACATTGTACAAGAACACACTAGGGGTAAAGAATTTTCAAAAGGCCCTTCTACTTCTTCTTGCTCCTCCTCCTTAACGTAATTGACGTGATCGGAAGAACAAATTTGGTAGCATTTGCAAGTGAGTATTGAAACGGAGGCGGCGGGGAGCGAAAATGGGTTTGACTGTTAACAATACGAAAACAAATTTATGCTCTCATCGAGAAGAAGGAAAAGAGAAGACAAAATGTCACGATGGACGTTTAAAACTTAGCAGTTGCAGTTTACCTTGGATCCATTATTGCATTGCTCACCGCCTTCACTACAAATCAAACGAAGATTAACCCTGACCATGGCCAACCTTTTACTTCAAGCTTAGGACCTAGTTTTTTTCTTAAACAATGAAGGAGATCCAGATATGACTTTGTGATGTAAAGATCACAGTCCTGCTGTAAATGGCAGAGGCATGAACATTGTCAAGATCGGAAGCATTTTTACTAGTCCACACATGTTTGTTGTTGTTTTTTCGGTAAATGGAGATAGGCTTGTTAGTTGATGGTGGGATCCATTAAAGTAATTGAACATGGCAAGTGAAAACTTGCGGCAACATTTATGTCAAACAGAACTTCATCATTTGCATCGTGTTTAACCAAAATTTAGCGCTATATTTTAAAAACTTTTGATCTTTTGAGGAAATAAAATCTCTAGTTTTATTGAACTATTAAAATCAAAACACAAAACTTTTACATCTTTTCAAATAAAAATTAAACACAACAAAAGAAAGCCATAAATAAAAGACCATCACAAAACCTTGATGTTGACCGTAAAAAAATAGTTTCTATTCACCAACACCTTCGAAAAGCTGTTAAAATAAGTTTTAGTTAAAATTTAAAAAAAAACATTAATTTCACTATTTCGTGTCTTCAACTTTACTTTTACATTTACTGCACGCAAAGCATTAGTGAAACTTTAATCTAATCTTTAAGCAAACTTTGACGTGACTTTAATCTTATCTGATACAAAAAACTATCCAAGCTATAAACTTAAAGCAAAAAATTACTGAAAAAAACCCACGCATTCAAATTTGCGCACCTAATTTCGCCTAATAAAGCTTCATCAACCTTATATTAGCCATTTGTGAAACTAATTCTTATTCTAGCCACGCCTAACACTTCAAATTCGGTAATAGCTCGAAATTAATAAATTGAAACAGACAACGAAACAGAAGATCGCTGCTATGTGTACACCTTTGACATCCGCCCGTAGTAGTTAAGTCAAACAACCACCAACCTGTCTATTAACCTGCCAAACTGTTTACTCACCACCTTCATAGGTGGTAATAAAATGCTCAATTAAATTCCAACACCTTCTGCCAGCATACTGAGTCTACCTACCACACAACACCGATTTAACAAAAGGATGACTATTAAAACCATTTACCGGATGAGTGGAATTTTTAATTGAACACACGAGCTTTGTTTTTTATTTTGAATTTCGAGTTTTGACCAATCCCAATGAAACAAGACACAACCCATGACATTTGACGTTCGCCTGTCAAATAACTGTCAATAAAGGAAACTGTCATTTCCTTTTTTACCGTCCATTTTAACACTTTCACTGTGCTTAGAAGTTAGAAAATGAATTTTGTGAGGGATGTGTCTTTATGACTTTTTACCTTATGCCATATCTAACAACGACGTTACCTGTCAGTGACAGTGTCATTAACTCTGACTGTCATTTTATGTGCATATACGATTGATAATAATGGTGGATGCACATTTAAGACCCAGTCGCCCACACCTATGATCTCAAACAAACCAAACATAATTTACCTTTGATTCGGAGGAGTCAATACGAGGTTCTGGAGGTTTTTTTTTAGATTCCAGATTCCAATCGGTCCCAAAAAGACTAGAAGAAAGAATCACTACTTGAGGGAGTTGTTACTGTTATCGGCTTGGAAGAATCTGTGTTTGAGTTGAGTGGGTGCACGTGTGCGTATCAACAAACAAACTTAATTATTTTTGTTTTTTTACGTAAACGGAAAATGTCTCAATTAAGGCCGGAACGAAGATAAGCGATCTGAAATTGGCTCATTTTACTCCACACGGTAGAGTTGGGATTAAGTAATTACGATTTATGTGGCGTTTAGGCGGATAGGCAATCGCCCGTCCGCCTTATCGGTTCTGCTGAATATTTCGCCACATTTAATTGCTCAATTTAGAACTGATTTTTGGTTTGTTAAAAGTTGTTATTGTTGTGAGTGGGGTAAAAACATGTACGAAGAATTCTATACCCACAAAATTGAATGTGGGCTTCTTAGGATTGTTTGTTTTAACTTTGTTTTGAGGAACTGTGAGCCATCAATAGAGGCAATGAGACTGATGTACCTATGCATCAGAGCTATACAAATTTATCAGTGATGTTTCATGAAAGAGACTGGTTTTTGTGTCTTAATATGATTGAGACACCGGAGACGGTACAATCATGAGTTGTACGCAATCTACCTTTAAGCAGACATAGTGACAAAAATTAAGCCCGGTAGACTCCGGTGGGCAGGGCACCTAGCTCGTATGAGCGAAGAGGAACCTGCTCGAAAAGTCTTTTGTGGTACATTCTATGGTAGACGGCAGCGTGGTAGACCATGCTTGTGCTGGAGAGATGGCGTAGACCAGGACGCTCGAAGCCTTGGGGTGCGCAACTGGATGGCGTCGGCTCGAGACCGGGATAGGTGGAGAGACTTGTTGAAAGAGACCACGACCGGACCCCGGTTGTCGAGCCGATGATGATGATGAATGTGTTGTTTATCACAAAACAACGGAAACCGTGTAATATTTGCGATCTCTCGGCTTACACTGTTGGAAAGATGGAGAATCTGCTAGTTTTCTTTGCTGAGCCTGAGTTAAATCCTAAATCAATTTTTTCAGTAAATTTTGGCCTAATGTAAATTTAACAAATATGCGAAGGGTCCTTTGGATTTTCGTCACAAATCTGTTCAGTTCGGATTTAATTCACTTGATTTGTTGATTTAACTCGGGACCAGGTACCTAAGCAGATGCTGAACGATAAGACTTAACTCCGGGGTTCACCCTAAAACTAACATGGTCTATTGATCTTGCACTGAAAATCTGACTTTTAGTTTATTTACTCATTGCGAAATTATGTGTAGGCTAAAATGTAGGTACATGAGTGAAGAGGGTTACCACTTTTGCATAATTACTTCGGGAGGCTTAAGTTTGACACAGGCACTCTGTCGTGGGACTATAGTCCACACTTGCACAGAATTAGAAGTTTAGTTAGTTGTTTTAGCCTTAACATGTAATTCGCAGCTTGTCCTAACAGACATAATTCGACCCGACGCACGTTGTGACGCGTCGCGACGTCGATGCTCTGACAAACAAAGTATCAAGCGGTTTCAGTTTTGACTTAAAGATGATTAGGGTTTTCAAAAACGATTGGATTATAACCTTGATCTGGCTGGTTAAGTTACTAATAAATGATCATCGTCATTGCCTTTAGTAATACGTTAACACGAATCTCTCCCTTTTTAACTAACTTACGCAACCGATTTTAATAATTTTGGTCTGATTTGAAAGGTTCAGGTGGCCTTGCTTCTAGAATTAAATTTTGATATCGGCGGTCATAAATTGACAACTGTTTCTTGTACCCCATCTGTACAGCTTTGTCGATAAGCACCTAACAAGAATACAAGGTTAAAAGAACTTGCTTAAAATTTTAAAACAAAACCATCCTCAATTATGAAAGTAGAACTAAGAAGTAAAAAAAAAAATACATTTAAAATTCCACAGAGTCAAACAACTTATCAAAAAAAGCCAATTAAAATTATTTGACATTTTAAACAAAAGAAAACGTAGGTATCCATTGCGTGCCACATCTCGCACGTTCTTTAATTTTTTTTTGTTGTATCCTTTTGATTTAGGTTATAGTTGGAGCTCTTCGATATTTCTGATCTTAATTAATCCTGTAACTAATCTGATCGAACGATCGTATAATCATGAAATCGATATGAACTCCTCCGTAAATATCATCTCATCAATATCCATGTTGGCTTGGAAGGAACACACGACGACAACGAAGGAGACAAAAAAAAAAATCAAAACACAAACAAAAACCTCAATTCGCTGCCACTAATCCCATAATTATGGCGTACATGCTTAAGCCATCGATTTCGTTTGCTGTCAATTAAGTGATCTGTCAATAAGACAGACCTACAGAAATGTCCAATTGATTTGGGTTTTGTGCGAGGAAGGTTTTGTTAGTATTAAAACTTGTTTGTCTGTCAGTTTTTTTTTTTGTGTTCTTGTTATTTCTTCCGTTGACAGGACTCGGACAACAAATGAACATAAATAATTAATTTGCGTGCGGCATTTTTCGAGAGTTGTTTGGAATATTATAGAAAGCGCAAGTTGTGTTGCGCCACTTTCAGCAATATATGAGTCAAACCTGGTATCACTTTGCGCTGTCCGTCCGATAGTCCGTCGTCATCCAAGTCGAAGTCGACGCAATTCTTTGACAACTTGTGCGGTCTCCTTTGTCTAATTAGTGACACATGTCAAATCAAATTTTGCCCATTACCTGTTAGCTGCTCGATGGGCAATTCACTCAGGGTCGTTCAGTGTCGTCAAGTGGACGAGACAAAAAGGCTAAGCATCCAGACTTAAGTTGTTTGATATTTCTTTTTTTTACATTCTACTTAGAACAGTCGATGACGGGAATGTATGGATTTGGTCATGTAACTGTGGGTGTGAACGTGACGTTTTTAAAAATAAAAAAAAAAAAAAAATACGCAGCTATGATAGTGCCACTGCACTGTTTAGTTCACGCGCTATTATAAGCGGTAGGTCCAAGGTTTTGGTTGACAAATTGGACAGAAGTGGTTTTTTGTGTTTGCATTTGAGCATGGAGACCACCAAAGTTGAGTTAACAAAGTGTTTTATATATTTATTTCTGAATAAGAATCATAATTTATGACAAAATACTTCGAGTACCTACTAGGGAACAAAGTTGCACGGCAACACATTTATACGCATCCTAAAAATGCTTCAAACCTAAATGACACAATTTGTTTTTAGAACGAAGTTATTTATTTTTTACAAAATCAGAAAGGATAAAAACCCTTACGGGTTACGGCATACGTACACGATAACCGTTATTGGTCAAAGTATGCTCGGGAGTCTTCGGTCGAAATTGGCCGATCAAACCAAACTTATAATCATTATAAGTTGCATCGTCTCATAATGCTAGGATTGTATGCAGACAAACTCCCGAGTTAGTCGCCTGAATAGTTCCGAGTTATTCATGAGTGATGAATGATCATTAGTTTGCAGTGCATGCATAACCTTTCCAATACACTGCAACCGGATCATCGGCAGATTTCAGATCGGAAGGAATTATGCGGACGATTATATCGGATGCACCTACGCCTGCATACACTCCTGCTTATCTCGGAGAATGTAAGTTAGTATCCTTTTTTTCATGCCTTATCGAAAGAAGTTCGGATTGATCAGCTGATTAGTAAATTTCGGGCTGACGCGAAGGGACACGGACGGTTGATAGTAAAAGCACTCTTTTAATTTTTTAATAATACAATTAGTACAATTACTGAGAGTAATGAAAGTAATACGTTTTGCTCTAAATTGCAGCACCAAGCTTGAATGCTTAAACCAAAGTCAGTCTAATATGGGTTCAAGAATAAATGAACTCGTAAACTGGCCAAACGAGCATCGTCCTCTTATGACTCTATAGCAGAAAAAAAAATAGTTTCACCATGAATCAAATTAGAAAAAATGTTACATAAACCTTCTCACATTTCAGAAGCTAATCACCGTGGGATCTTTCCTTCTATCCGCTTAACCTATTATTCAAATCTTGCATAGAATTGTTTCCAACAAAATTCTGTCCAATTTATTCGAGTTTAAATCAAATTCGTAACAAACTAAGTTAATCACTTAAAACATTTATCTTAATTTCAACTTTTCTTTCCCAAAACAACAAAAAAATTAATTAATTAATTGATTGCCTCCAATAAACCAATTCACTTTCCCACGAACGACGAAAGTGTTTTTCTATTTTCAGAAATTTTACGCTCGCACCATTACGGCAGCAGATACAACAAGCCAGGATGTTCAAATCTCCATGTCATCATCACTTTTGAACAAACTGCATCTGCAGATTGAGGTAATGATCAGCGTGTTTAAGTGCAGATATCATCACTGCGCACTCATTGCACCAGTATTTCCCTCATTGACTCCGGGTTTGCGTTTAATTGACTTCTCTATTCCTGCTATAGAGGTACATATTCCATCAGCTGTATGTACGGGAGGCATAGTAGAGCTATCGAACAGGGTGCTGACAAGCACCCCACTTCACACATTGACCCGAAAGTAGAAAACCTCTTAGTTAACAACACGAAATCATTTTGTGGCAATTAATGTTAACAAGGAGCCAATGGAGCAGCAGATGGGATTGCCAGCGCAGTGCAGCGCGCTCGGCGCCGCCGGCCGCCAACACCGCTATTGCCGCACCCTGCATCTTAACTATTATATACCATAGCAAAGATTCCCGAAATGGAAATGAATTGTTTTCTGGGAGAGTTTTCCGCGGTCGATTCTAGATTGTGGCATTTCATAATTTTTTTTTTATTTTCTTGTTTTGGTTGTAGTTTGTTTTTCCGGGAGTGGCAGAGTAATATATTTTGGCCGATGCGAGTCAAGCACGCCGGCCGTAATGGGTGCACAATTGATGATGAGTGGATAAATTAATGAGCAACGATTTGTCTATATATCTCTTGCTTCTTGCACCGAACTTCGACTTGGGGATCGACTCGACTTTGACTCAGGAAATTCTCTTCTCTTTTTCCAGCAATTTGGCTAAGTGGTGAATGCTTTTAATGAGGTTCGATAATTTTCAACAAATTTTATGGCCACATTTTCACAGATTTTTGTATGTTTTTTTTTTCTTTTTTGGATTTGATGGATGTGTAGTAAAAAATTTAGTGAATGTGTCGAAATGTGTTGCAGGAAACATTAGTTTAAGTTTTTGAATATATGCGTTTGCTGATGCATACAAATTATATGAGCTGGCATTTATGATTTTTCAAATGTGTTGTAGATTTAAGTTTTGGAAATTAGTTGAAGTAATTGTTTTAATAAAACTGACGGCAGTAGACAACGTGTGAATCAGTATTTTTGATATTTGATGATGATGGTGAAGTAGATTATCGTGCTGTGTAAAGGTTTGTTTGTACCATACAAAAATATCTTTACTTTATGAAGTTTATTTTGCAATGATTTTTTTTTAGAAGCTTAAACAAGTTCGTCGGAATTACAGTTAAATTCGGCAATAGAAGAAACGAGCTCTTCACCTTGTTACCATGTTGTTTTTGGTTTTATTCGATACAGCATGAAAAACTTCTATAAAATTGTAAATTCAGCAGCTTGATAAACCTTTGCCTACTCCCACTCTTTAAATGCAATTCATAAAAAAAAAACAAAATTATGTACAGTGGTGGTCATGCTATTAAGGACAGAAATTCTCTGCTAATTTTCCAGCTGTTTCTAGAGAGAAATGAAACTAGAAAATGGAATAATATTATGTGAGGCGACGAATCTAAGTTTAATTTATTTGAATTCAATGTTCGGCGCTATGTCAGGTCAGGAGACCAAAAAAACAGTTTGACCCCAAATACAGTAAAAAACATGAGAGTGAACTTAGCGAAGCAACTTTAGCACATCAAAATGGAATTTGTTTGTTATTTTGCTGCTAATTAGTTGCGGCAAATTTTGATTCTTTTGCTACTTTACTGCTTGAGTTATCCTGAATTTTCGCAACTTTCATGTGAACTTAGCAAAGCACCCTTACTGAATGAGATTGAAATGTGGTTGACAAAAAAATACCAACCACAATTCGATCTGATCCAAGGGGACGCTTCGCTAAGTTCACATGAACTTATTTCCCTGAAGAAGGGGATAAACATCCCCAAAACTTTGTGAAAAAAGAAAAAAACTCACTTAAGGCCATATGTATAAATAGAATAAAATTGTCCACGCTAATAAAATAAGCGACATTGGCCAACAACAACATTGGCCTTGGTAAACAAAAATTTAGAAATCATATCACCCCCTTCAGGCCAGAAACATGAATGTGCAAAAATGGAAATGTTGGGATAGCGTTCTCCAAGGTTTGTCGGTGTCGTAAAATTAGGGAGAATGGGTACATTCATATGGGATTCATGCTGTCTCTGTATTCTTAATTTTGGTAAATCATAGATCGCCTAAAGGGTAATCAAATTTGATATTTAAATCAATTTTCAAAAACAATTAGTTTAACAGATATACTTAGTCAATCCTAAAATTGCAATATTTATGTATTATATTCAAGATGGTGGCTCAATCTCAAATGGGATTGGTTGCAACTTTTAGAATATAAGTATGGGCATTACTGCCAATATTTTCCCACCAATGAAAATGATATAAAATATTGCTTACCGCTCAAAACCAAGAGATAAGTTGTATTGCATATTTCGTTGACTAAAGAAAGGATAATAGCACTTTTCCTCCACAAGATACAAACTGGTGCCCATAGAAAACAATTAAGTACAAGTTGAGACCTTTTCTACGATATAGGTCATAATATGTTACATCACGAGGGACGAAATTCCAAAGGAATATTGAAAAATGTTTTTTTTTCCTAGGGGGTCAGGGGGAGAGGGGGTGATGGGACATCGATTGCAATTCATCTTAATAATCTCCTAGTATGTTCGACTTGAATTTATTACCATTTTTAATTTTTTGACCATCAACAAATTATTAAATCGCATTTTTATTTTGGCAGAGAAGGCGCAATACCTTTTTTCTCCCACGAGATACGAACTTGTGGCCACACAAAAAATTGATGCACTAATTGAGACCTTTACAACGATATAGGTAGGTCACTATTTGTTACACCATTGGGACGCTGTCCATAAAAAAGTGCCCATTCTCCTTTGCAAAATTAAAAAAAAAATTAAAATGATGTCCCTATAATAATTATGACCAGGTGAAAAAAGGCGAAACTTCTTAACACTTTCTTGAAGAGTAGGTATAAATTAATTATGTTTTTTTTGTATTTAATAGTAAGTTCCATAACCATTTTTGTTAAAAAAATCTTTGGCAAAGGTTTTTCCTAGAAAATCAATTAAACTTTATATGTACTATTTTTAAGAAATTATTTATCAACATTTAAAAACTAAATTTTGAAAAAAAATCATTGGACGATTTTCGAAATAAAAAACAGATTTTTCAAAAAAAATATTATCCGAGAAATGAATTTTGTAAAATTTTGTTACTAAACTGAATTACGGCAGCTCAAAAATGTTCACTAAAAAGTATCGTTAAAATCGAGTGAGTAATACTGGTCTGCAAAAATAAAGTGTTTTTTTGTCCTTCATACAATTTTTGGAAATTATGTAAGATTGGACTTTTCTGAATCTAAATCTTGTTTCTGAAAAATTCTATGTACATTTTTTTAAATTATTTTTTTAGAAAATGAGATTGCTTTGCAAGAGCCCTCTTAGATTTGGTTGCTCTGGTATATATTCAAAACTATTGAGCCGATTCGGCAGAATTTTGGAGGACATATACCACATAGCATAAGTTTAGATCAGAAACCAGACATTTTAAACCGTTATTTTAAAAAAATACATAAACGGTTTCAGCGAAAAATGTTCATATTTAGGATTATGCCACAAAAACATTAAGAAAAAACAGTTTTTTGTAAGTTTTTAATGGTTTCTAATATTTCCAGTGATAAATTTTGTTGGATAACTCCAGCCACGTGCTCAGCACGATTAATAGTTTTGTACTAAATAATTTACTAGCTAAAAAATTCGACGTTATATGTACCAAAAAAAGGGTTTTTGACATGTTCATATTAAAAGATTTCGAAAACGTGATGTGCTAGGGTAGTTTTGACTTCAGATTCGGGTTCAGCGTACCAAAATCCTTTAGAAAAGTATAGCAATTTTCGTTACAGACCAGTGTAACTAAGAAAAAAAGCAGAATTAAAAAAAAAACCGTTCTGTGAGAGGTAGGTATACCGTTAGTAATGGTTTTTGAAAAATTTGGTTTTCATTTTCAACATAACCATGATTTTTTTAATCGAAATCGTAGTAGTCACTTTCTGAGAAAAGTAAAAAATTTAATTTGCACATTCATGTTTCTGGCGTGAGGGTGATGATATATAGTACCTACCTATGTGTACCTATATCGCAAGTTAAAAAAAAATTATGACTTATATAATTTTGTTGACCCTATCATTCTTGAAAAAAAAACTAACTTCAATCTTATAAAAACTGATACAGATTTACCAAATGAGAGCTACTGATTATTTCGTTTCTTTTTGACTCCCCGTTCTATCGAATACGTCAATCATCAACTAAAAATCTACTGTGAATAACAGTTTGTAGATGATGTAGAAGATAAAGGTAGCTACATTCTCGATGAAATGTTATAGATATAGTTTTATGATTCTACGTTATGCTTTCAATTTTTTAAATAACTTGCAGTCAAGTTCAATCGAAATTTTTGTTGTCTTTCCTAATTTTCTTGAAAAAAAGCGCATAAGAAAATAACTATAAACCAAATCGAAAAAGAAAAAAAACCGATAAATTTATAACCCATCTGGTATTGGGCCTCCCAAGGGGAAAATCCTCTTCCGTGTTCGATACGAACTTCGAGTGCTGTTTGTTGTTGGAATTTATGTCCTCTCTCCCCATAAAACAAGTGCACCAAAACTTTCTGTCACTTAAACAGTTTTGTTCCCTCAAAATACCTTACAGACGAGACGAGTATTTACACTCACGTAGTATATTGATGCCAAGTCAATTCCACAATAAAATGTGAACCAGCATATTACACTCGTGTATTTATACGTTCCATACTTCCAATAGGCATACATACGTAGGTAGGTTTGGTAGATATCCTTGGCCAGATCGTGAATTCGATTTGACGATGATTCCCCCAGGTTAAGTTTCATTTGCTTTGGCAAACAGATTTACGAGCGATCTGTCAATTAGGTATCGAATTACAACTTGTTTAGTGCCCGCAGCAAATTTGTTTAAGAATATTATTCTGGAAAGGGTATGAGATGATGTAGTGATGGTCCTATGGATTGTTTGGTTTTGGACTTCGATTCTGGATGAGGAAGGGAGAGTTCTGGCTGGGGAGGAAGTTAATTGAAGTTCAAGTTGGGACGAATTGAAGAAAATAAATTCCTCAATTGACTTTCGGTGTTCGACATGCAAAAAAACACTCAAATAAATTGTTGCCAGATCATGGAATGCTTTTAAATGGATGTAGAGAAAAAAATCATTGAAATAATCTCAAGTTTCCGCAATATGTGAACTTAGCTTGGTAAAGAAACATGGCTGTATATAGTTGGAGAGGGAAGGGTACTATGCTCTAATATGCGAGATTCAGGTTAAGGTGACTGTGCTGTGTGTTTACTCTTGAATAGTTAAAATTTCAGAACTGCAATTTGACCAATGGTGCAGGTTTTCTAATGTTTAGTGGGGATTTGGATTAGGTAGGTACTTAGTAAGGCATTTATGTCGAAAAATAGAAAACTGTGGGAAAAATGATAAACCATTAAAAAAATATAAACATAGGAATGGTTTTCTCGTTAAAAAGAGGACTTTTGGCGCATGTCATAAATACGGGAAGCTCCAAATTGATCAGGAGCTGCTGCTATCAGCGTAGTAATGTGATGACTACACAACTTTGTTTTGTGGAGCCTTTGCAAGACGTGCCTACTTAAAAATGCAAAAAACAACAATGGTTATTATTTTTTTTAAATATTTATTTGTCATTTCTATTGATCTTTATGATAATTCTTATGAGTGTTCTGTTTTTTTTTTCATACGTTACTCTAAACCATTCCTGAACCTGGCCTTGCGCAAGCTAAGGAATAAAAAACAGAAAACATCAGAGTGATATCAGAAGAATACGAATTCTTATAAACTGTATTTAAAAAATGTACACTATGGCGTATACGTACTTTTAGAACACTCATTTTATTTCTTACTTTTAAGCATTTGCTTTTTTGTTAAAAATTTAATAATTATGGAAAATGATTTTTTATTAATTGATCTGTATGGCTTGCATTCTTTCAGTGAATCTTGTTTCGCGGTCGTAGGACAGTAATTTTTGTGAATGGGTGGGAAAGAATTAGCGTGTATCAAAAGGTTTAAGGTACGTATACGCCATAGTGCACAAATTTTCCTAAAAGTTTAAGATCCGTAGAAGAAATAACTTCCCTGATCTGTTATTTGAAAATGGCCAATATTATATGAAAGAATATTTTTACGGCCATAAATTGCCAAAAGTATACGGCTGCCTAACCAAAATCGGTAAGATAACAAAGTGTATCACTCTGTTATTTTCACTTACTGCAAAATTAACATCTAAAATGAAAGCAACCTTGGAGGTTGTCATTTTTTGGCTAGGCAACCCTATATTGTTTATCAAAACCAAAATCCATTCAATAACAGATAAGGGTAAACTATCCAAAGAAATGGAATTATGCAATTCATCACCGTACAAATATTCTTTCATATAATTTTTGTTTCAAATTACAGATGAGGGTTGATATTTTTTCTACGGATCTTGTTCTATACTACAGTTTATAAAAATTCTTACTCCTTTGATATTACTCAGAAAGTTTTGCCAAAAAGCCAATTACCCAAGTAACATTTTCATACTTATAATATATGCATATACCTGAGGTATCAGGCCACTATGAACCTAAGTCTAACTATTATACCTTAAATCTTTGTACTACCCAGTGTTCTACCTATAAAAGTGTCCAACATGAACACTCACAGGTAACGGGCACTCTCTATTATATTTCCAACAAACCGTTAGCCTGTGAAGCTATAAAAATATTTGTAAGAAATTAAATGCAATAAGTTTAACCAATTTATAGTTTCTCACAAAAGGATATAATATATTGGTACATAAAAAGTACATATCAGGAATTGGAATCAAACATTTTTATAGTATCCTTCCTGGTACTGGCATAAAACACAGCAAAAATATGAAAATACAAAAAAAGAAGAAAAACACAATCGTGTAATAAATAAATTGTCACACATGAATAATGGAAGAATTTCTTTATTTCAGTTTATCTCCACTTTCCTATCGTGGTGTCCTTTTTTTTATTATTTTTGTTTTACGTTACTTTCTCTAGACATAAGCAATAAAAATGATTCATTCGGAAGAAAATATTACCAGTAGTTATGTTGACTTTATTGATTATGTAGATTCAAATTAGGTATTCTAGTGTTGAAATCTCTTGAATATGACATGTTTTTCATTAGTTTCATATTAAAATAAAAATTATCTACCAATTAAATAATGAATATCTCTGAATCGTGGGAGAATCCTAAAACCTATTGTGCAATCCTTACATAATTACAGTTACAACTGATGAACAATAAAACAACTGATCCTTCCCAGAATATCCCGCTACTTTATAAGTACCTACTCTGTGGTAATGTTTATCCTATCTACCTAACAATTATGTAACTGCATTTGAAATCCCTGCAGCACCACCTGCACTCAATGCACTCATCGAATCGAAGGCATCAAAACAAAAGGACTTCATTACCCTTGATCGCAATCTCAGCATGAATGTCCAATGAAGCGCAAATTGAGATCATGTATAGTATTTGCCAGTGTTAATCCTGCACCCACATCACACGCAAACTCAAATCAGCTTCATCATTTAAGTCCATTAGGATTACACACAAAAAGTCAAGAAGTGCTCTCGAAACATCACAGCTCCGAGGATCAGAAAAAAACCATCAGGATCGAAATATCGTTTGGAATTAATTTTTTTTCCTTTTCAATTCGATCATGAAAACAATACCACAGCAGAGAGAGTCCATGTCATGTATATACTTGACTTAATTTTAAGCCAATTTAGAGTTATTTTCAGCTTCGAAGGATTATAAATTCACAGTGAGAAGAATTTCGTCCTTTATTTAACTACTGGACACAATCTGTATACGAACACACACCGCAGCAGGAGTTAAACCGATCGGAGTTGTAACTTTGTGCACCTTTCTTTATTGGATTGAAATTGGAATTGTGTTGTTCTTCTATGAGAGTATCGATTTCTTTGCAAAAAAAGGACATGCTTCAATGAACAAAGTTATATGCTCCTTTTTTCTATTCGAAGGGGAGAGTGTTTTGATGGTTTTTGATGTGCAGTGACTTCAATGGTTGGATTATGAATGTGAATTTTTATTTTTATGGACAACTCATACTCATGTCATAATGTATGAAAGGATAATACAATTTTTGAAGGACCTTTTTTGGTATTAAACTACTTTTTTAATTATCTTCATGAGTGCATGTACTTATACATATTATGTGGGTGGGATCGTGACGATGGCGGAATGCCTTTGTGGTGTATCTCAGAAGCTGACTCTTGTTATGGATTAGAAATGCCAATTTCGAAATGAATTGCATGCAAATGACTTTTTAAATGGATAATACACATGCGGTGGTCACTTTGACTTTGGAGCAGTTACCGACCAAAATTTTACACACATGTGCAGAATAGAAGATTGTCTAATGTGAGTGAGTTTTGATTTTTTTTTACTTTGTTGTACCGAAATACATTTATTTCAAAAAAACAATACAATTTTCCATATATTTTTACCGTAGAGTCTTAACTACGATTTAATTTAATGGAACAAAAAATTAATTTTTTTTCCGTTTTGCTGCATTGGCTGATAGCAAAGTGCACGAGAATACGGATAGCTACAGGATTGAAGTACTTACTGTAGTTATCCGTATTCTCGTTCACTTTGTTTGAATACGATTGCTATATCTTTTCGCTTCAGGAGCTCTTACCTTAAGAGACTTTAAGGTCTGACACAAACACAGACAAAGACAATTACTTGTACTGGGCAGTGAAAAAAAGAAAAGAAGATATTCACCAAAACTACGGATTGCCAATAACAGCTTCTAGTCTGAAAGCCAGTGACAAACATAATATAGTTACGTAATTTTATAGGTATGCAAAAAGTTTAGTGTTCATTTTTCTGAGCATCAATACATCAAAAGTTGGGAAAGCCTCCAAGGGATGGTCTGGCGGGACCGCCAAAAGGCCAAACAAAGTGACTAAAGTAACGAAGAATTGTACGCTTTTTGGTCTTAATCACTATTAATCCGTTTGTGGGTGTGGGGCCAAGACCCACAAAGGGCTAAGGAAAGTGAGGGACGATATACCATAAGTCATTTCATATCGAAAAATTAATATGGAGACCAGGTACTTCCAAAAGGAGAAAAACAAACGAAAAATTAATTTTAGTTTAAAGTGAAGGTGTGCTGCTGTCTTACAACTTCCAACACCCAGATCATCAACTAAGCTATGCTTAAAACTGTTAATCTGCAAAAAGATGTCAATGACCGAACTCTTTTGTCCAACAGAAACTTTCTTAACTCCGAGCTTGAAAAACCTATTGACGATCTAGAAGAAGCTGTCTATAGCGTTTTTCTCCGGTTTCTAAGAGGAAGAAGGCTTATCCATATAGCAAACGCAGTTGCGTCAGGAAATTTCTAAGTTAAGCGGCAATAATACAGCCAGTGATTTTGTTTTCATCACATCACAATTTAGCACTCTCGTGGAAATTCATTCACAGGGCCCACCCAAAGACGTCTGCAAATTTGTCCAGATAAGAATTACCACAATCGGTGATGATCTTCCTGGCTATACTTACTTTTTAATAACTGCTTCAACCACTCTACTATTCCCCATCAAAACGAAATTGAAAACAATGTGTGATATACCTAAGAAAGAAAACCACGACGAGATATTTTGGTTTAGGTTCATTTCTCTCCTCTGAAAACTGAGAAGAAACTTCTCCTTGCCTTGAACGACTAGAAAACCCTCACCAACAACAGAAATATAGTTAGATTAGATTAGATTAGATTTAGATTTTATTGTTTGCTTTCTTGTTTATAATACAAATTTACATTACAAAAATCGTTAAGCATGGCTTAGCCGTCTGCCTGATTGACGTGGATTAAACATTTTAATAAAAAGTTGTTTTAATGTTGATTCTATTCTTGAATTTAAAATTAAAAAAAAAAAACAAAACAAAAATACAATATATAATCAGAAATATAGTTCCCGACAGGCAGTTTGAATTACGGGAAAAGCACTCCGCTCTCCATCTTCTCACACAAATTCAGCATGTCGTGGCCCGTTACCAGGTCATTCTCGGATAATTTCTTGGTATCGAAAAATCATTCAACATTAACAGTGTTTGGTCACTTAACAGTTACTTAACTAAAGGCTGTATCAACTTTAATTTTCTCATATTTTTATCAAAATAATCCAGAATAATTCAAAGGTATTTTTCCAACCAAATAGAAAACTGCCATTCAACAACGAGGACTATAAGACCCCAGAGTTGCACAAGGATCTGAACTAAAACCACTCCTCTTCAATATCTACACCTTGGATCAACCTTGCAATTACCTCGGGAACCTAGCCTGTCAAAAGAGTAGAAGGGCCCATGCATTTGAGCTTCAAAATAAACCCCCTTTTGCATTTGAATTCATTTTTATTTTGTTTAATCTTGAAAAGTAAACTCTATAAAACCGCTTTGTATGTAAGGAAGAGGACGTTCAGCAACGCATCGCACCTCTAATAGCTAGAACTGCAGTCAAATATCTGGAAGTCATATTCAACAAACTATTCCGGTTCAATATCCAGGCAACAGAGGTTAAAAAAAGGAAACTTCTCCTTCCACTGCATCCTTCCATTGATACGGAAAAGGAGTTAGTAAGCCGTTGCTCTTCATGTTCACATACAGCTTTCCAATATGGTTAACGGCTTCGAGGATAAACGTTGGGCATAAGCTCACAATCTGCGGCAAAAAGTGATCTAACAAACTTGTACAGCAATAAAATACTATAGGATACGAAAGACATATCGGCTCTCAACTGAAATCCGGTAGAAGGTGACTCCAAAATAGGAAAAGAAGTACCTACAAGGAGTAGCTCAAGACACCGTGGTACTCGATACCCAAGTTTGTTTGCCATGGAAAGGTGTTTGAGTGCCAGTGAAAATGATAACCGCTCAAATGCCATTCGACCCCGACCACAAGCTGCGAAAGGAGTTTGACTGCCAACAAAAAAAGTTTGAAAGGAGACGGTGGAAGAAGTTTGATTGCCAGTAATAGCTGTTTCAGAAAGAGATACGAGTATACCAGAAAACCGAAGACTGATCCAGAAAAGAACTACAATACCAGAATCCCAAAATATACCTACATTATGCCATGTCCCCTTAGCCTGGTATTAGAAATCTGGAATCAATAAAGCGTCTCCATCAAATGAAGGTATTTCCATCAACAGTTTCCTCGAATTCTACTTGCTTCTTCCTCTTCTTTGTCGTCGAAAAGACCATCGATCGACAGTTTTTACTAAAATAAACAGTTATGGTTATAGTTCACAGCCTTGTTGGATTCCTGTACAGGTATTCAGTTCATTTCACTATAAACCAATTTTCCACAAGCCAATACCGAACCCATGCATTAACCATCTAAAGCCAATTAAAGAAAACACTATTTCTTAAGACAAACCTTTAACTTAATGCGCACGATCAGCAACTTCAACAACGACTCTCTCCCAATTAGGTTTACCTTTGCACAGGTTCCTGCATATTACCAACTGAAAGTGAATGAAAATTACACGAAAATTTCGTGTAAACTCCCTAAATTTTCCCAAAAAGCCAAACCAAATTGGCTTCTGTTGTTGATGTGCTCTGTGCTCTGTGCACCATGGGCACTTTTTCCCTATAAACCTTTGTATAACCAACCAATTTGATAGCGCGAAACCCTTTAAAACTTGCTCAACTCTATCGCACTATTAACTCCCAGCTTCAGCTCAAGTCCATAATAAGTGAACTTACTGCAAATACCATCAAGCCACCTCCCGCTTTAAGTCGCCTCTATCTATCGAAGATAGTCTTCTATGGCCCAGCATAGGTTTAAGCAGCTAAATTCGAAAAACAAAACCTATAAGCCAAGCCTGGGTAATCACTTGGGTTAATTTCGCGCAAATTGCCAGCTAACTGAAAAATCGTGCAGCACACATTTGGAGCGAATGCAAATCAGCTGGTAATTGCTCGGCTTAGAGAGCTCCTTCTCTATATCCATTGCTGATGTGGTTGTTTGGTGCATTCATATACAAGTACGAGCTAACTCTCAACTTGAGGTGTAATTTCCAATTCCCATGGTCAAATGAGTCCGAGTAGACTTTGTTGGCGGCACTGGCGCTGGTTCTGTTGCTGGCTGCAGCTTTATTCCTGTCCCTGCTAGTTGCTAGTCAATTCAATTGCTGTTAATCATATGGCAATTGATGGCAGTTGGCAATTATTTGCAAGTCCAAAACTACTGGCGGGGAAGTTGCAGTTGCAGTTGCAGAGTGCTATGCCTCCGTCTATCGTTTGAATGTGCTTTAAAAGTTCAAATAAAGATGCCAGTCTGTTATTTGCCACAATTGCAACCACATTTGCAGAATGGAATTCTTCGAATCACTGCAAGGTATCATTGGTTTGGACTCTCAGTCTCTGAGGAGGAAGCATTTCAAATGTGAGTGCCTATGCATTAAAAGCCATCCCAGAGGAAACAAGGTACTTATTTTATTCCGTAGGCCTAAGCTATGTAGTTAATATGCCATTCTCAATGAGATGATTTTGATCTTGATGTTTCCTCTTGTCAATCGGATCTTGATGGCGATGGCGATGCGATGGCGCATGGCTATAGCAATCGACGTACGTCGTAAACGTTTGGGTCAATAAAATGGTAATTGTTTGAGATACAGTTTATAAACCCACTCGAAGTATAGATAGAAGTAGGTAATATTTCTACGTGGTGTCAAGTTTAGACAAATCACATCGATTGACGTATAGAAAGTGACGTTTTGGAAAATACAATTGACACATAGCGTGCTATTGCTAATGAAGCAACATTTAAAATTGATAAACTTTTTCATTTGGCATCTTTTACTTTGTAGAAATGTTACTTATGTTGCAAAATCTGCTGGAAAGTCGTTACCTAAGGTAGCGATGAGTGACTTTCTCAGGACTCAGGGGTTAGGAACTAGGAACACAGGCAAAATGCAAACGAAAAGTTGAACAGATAGCCGAGAGTCGGGTTTTGAAAACTGATAAAAAAGAATTTGTTAAGTTCTACCAGGACGAGGAATAACGACAAACTGTAATTTCTATTATTAAAACGGCCACCACGATGGAGGGATCGTATTGGAATCTCGTTTTTTTAAATTTAGTTTTTCAAAAATCCCGAAAAAAGTATTAAAATCCCGTTTTCTAAAATACTATTTTTCCGCTCTTTGTGCATTGTGTGTTGCGCGATATTTGAAAATGACAAATCCTCCTTTCGTCAAATCCTCCTCGCTCTACCCTACGTAATATCCGACTCTTGAAAAATAGATTTTGACTCTACCTAATGAATAAGTACTAACTGACTGTTAACCTTCAATTGCAAAACAGTAGGATTTTATTTACTATTAAAAATTAATTCTATTAATTACAAAATTCATGAATATTATATTTAACTTACATAGGTATTTATTCCAAATAAAAGATATATTACGCCTTAGTCAACCTGAACTTTTTTCTTTTGTGGATAATTTTCAATCAAAAGTGACAAACAAAATGGAGAAATTATGACCCTTTTTTTTTTGGCTTTAAATATGTGCTGTCACCAGACGGACAATACGAGAAACAACATAATTAATTTTTTAAAGATGAACTGGAACTATGTATGACAATTTTACTTTACAACTCTGGCGAGATGACACTGACTCTTCAACTGACTATTGAAAAACTGGCCCTTAGTAGAATTTTAATCTATCACGTACTGTCAGGATTTTGAAAAACGAAAATTTTCTTTTGAAAAGCTGAAATTTTAAACCAGAATTTTGTCCCGATCCCAAAAATTTTCTCGAACTATTTCTTTGATTTTTCTTACAAATTGATGCTCCTTTGAAATATAACTTACCAGCTACTTTAATACAATATCAATCAAAAATAGCGGTCTCATACACTTCCAGTGCCTTTCTGTTATTGTTTTCTAAAGAACGTATACATATTTTCATAGTAATTGTATTTCAATCAGATTATAAAATATAAAGCATTGAGCCAACTTTCATTTTGGTCTTCTTTCATTCTTTTCAAGGAATAAACCCATCCTTTTAATAGGTTTGCGATTGATTCAAATTTTTAATCTTTATATGATATTAAACTATCGATCAGCTTTCAGCAGCTTTTCTCACCATTTATCATATTCAGAAATGGGATATCCTGAGATACATTCAAGTCTCTGTACAATTAACTGATCTTATTTGTTGTTTTCTTTTTCGATCATTGACCCGGTACCGTGTATGAAAAGTAACTTTGAATTCGTACAAAAAAATATCTCAAACAAATCTCTGTAACTCAAGATAATCCACATTTTAAACTTAAAGTATCATAGCCCACACTTCCATTTGAATGGACCAATTAAATGTCAGAAAAAAAAGGTGCGAAATCTCTTTCAATTGTTTTCAATCTCGCGTATTCATTTAAATCACTTTAATAGCTCCTCTACAATAAATGCGTCATCTATATTCGCGGCTTCTGTTTTGTTTGTTCAAATTATAAGATTACCATCCCGTCATCTATATAAGACTCATCCAATTTCACTGTGAAATCCTCAACGAAATAACCTCTTTGACCTCTTTGTTTGAGCCGCAAAAGACTTTCAAAAGAAATCATTAAAATTGTTGTTGTGACAAGTTATTTGTTTTATATTCAATTCATATCATTTAACTATACACACTTGCAGTTGACCTCTGGGCTCTATTGATCTAAATAGTCCCGCATCTCAATTCTGAAAACACTGGTAGGTAACATAAAAATGATAACACAACTTTATGCATTTTGCCAAAGCTTTGTTGTTTTTCAAAGGCGGCATGATAACCGTCTTGAGTTGTAGCATTAGCGGTGCTTCTGATCATCGATTTGGACAAGACGTAATGATACAAGAAATAAGATTTGCAACTTTCAATCCATTTCTGCAATTCGAGTAAACAACTTCCCAATACTGAAATAATTCTTTGTTTGCAGCCCACCGTATCTAAGATTGCTGAAAACCTCTGTAACATCGAAATATGGGTATCAGACATGCATCAACCATTTCCGTCTAGGGCGACTATTACCAGACCCTCTGGGTGGTCTGTATTGCTTGGCGATTAGCGCGCACTTGCTGCCGGAAGCCACACATTGCCTTTTGTCTTGACACTTTTTACACCATAATAACCAATTAATGCCACCGATGGTGACGGAATATAAATTCCTGATAATTAGCTTGGCGGCCTTAAAGAGAGCGTAAATTATTGTTATTATCGTTAAACAGACGACCGACTGACTGACTGTGGATCGCTAATGGTGCTAAGAACCGTTTAGCTTATTAGTTTGGAGAATTGTTTATAGTTTAAAATACAATAATAAAAAAGACTTTGTAGCAATTGTAGTGATTATTTAAGTGTCGTTCAATTGTCTGTCTTGATGGACTTTGACCGAATAACTTTTCGGTAGCTTTTCGATTGGAGGGTTTGAAAGAAACAAAATTTAGTATTAATAGATTTTATGAATATTCAAGCTGATTACTGCTTTTCATTACGATACAATGTTCTTAAAGAAGAATAAAAGTACAGCTACGGTTTTAATAGTTTATGAAAGACGTGTTTAATAGTACACGTTGATTTGCTCTCTTCAGGTAGCGGTAACTAATCAGCGACAGTCTTAAAACTCCCGGAAACAATCTTAAATGTCCTTTTTTCAAAACTGGTACAAACCTGTCTTTCGTAACCTCGTTTTCTTCATTTATGGCGAATTTGCTTTTATAAAGATGTTTAATAGAACCTTTAAGTATTTAATAGGGCGTTGCTTGCTAATACAATTTTAAACTTGTGCTTTAAGTTTTTCCTCAAACGACGATTTAACCTCCATATAGGGCGAAGATCCCTTTATTTCGTTTCCATAGCGTGTGAACACTACCTTCGCGTCGGTATACGAAGCTTGTTTTTGCTTTCTAAGGACAATTCAAATATTTCGATGACTAATACTTCAAAGTACCGATAGAGCTGCTTCAAGAAAACTACGACTGCATGTACGTATTGCCTTAGCCTCAGCACTTAATCAAGCACACAATCCAGAAACTAATATCAGAGTGCATTCTAAATGTCAGCTGTTTGACATTTGACAAACATGAGTGCATCTTAAATCTCATACCTAATTTATTCTGTCCAAATTAAAAAAATATGGGAGGCGAAAATTTAAAATATTTACGACCCTAAATGACCATAAATCCCGTGTGCTTCTTCTTCTTCTTCTTTATATGTCTGTCCCATCTATCTAAACTCAACCACATGCCTTTAGGGCCAATTATTATTTCGAAGGTGGTCCTTAACCAAAAAGTCACCACGTTAACAACCAAAACGTGACGTAACGATAATTTGACTCGCACACAACCATTTCACAGCGGCAGTAGTCAAATTCGATAAAAATCATCCAAAAACTCGCGATGACAAACCACCACCGAAACCGAATCCGAATTTGAATCCAACAAAAATTTCAATTTGGTCCGTCGCGTCGTGTCGTTGTCGTCGTCGTCATCGGTCGTCCATTCGATTTGATTTATGCTCAACGATGGACATGAAATGTCATCCATCAAAATATTTTTCGACAGCTGAATGCGAAGCGAACGATCGAAAACCCATCGAAGACTGTGGACAACCATCAACCGTCATCTAGAAAAAAAAACACAAAATCAGACAGAGGGGTCAGTCGATTGGGGGGGGGGGGGGGGGGGGGGGGAAAGCGAACGCGTATACAGCGTAGTAGAGTTGGGGGCAATTATTATGGTTATTGTGAGCGAGTAAACCACAACTGAATGCTAATTGGGTGTGGGGTGGCAACACTTGTGCATGGTGTGTCCAAGGGGGCTAATGGCGTCAAAATGCGACGCTCAGCTACTGTTGGCCTGGCATTGTGATGCGCGACAGAAACTTCTTAAATGGCCACTTGACTTAACATTATGGATTATGGGCGACTGTTGATGGGGATGTTGTGTTGGTTTTAATGGCGGGGGCAGGTTCGGTCGGCTGGCGGCCGGGAATGTGATTTCTTTGACATTTGAATGGTATCTCATTCGATTCGGAGAATATGGGGTGCCTTACTTTTGTCGCGACATAAATCGTTTTCTTGTTTTGCATAGGTATATCCAAAAATGGTCTCCGGCAGGTACTTATTACTTACACACATGCGGTTATAGGAATTCATGTAAAGATTCTTAATGGTAAATAAATAAGGCAAATGCACACATTTTTATAAGCAAATGTTCAGATATCTGACAGAACACGAGTAGAGAACAAAATGAAAAATTGATAAATGAAGTTCCAAAGTGATAAAATTCTATCGAAACAATTGAAATATTTTTGAACGAACTGAAAGAACAGATTGGCTTCGATGAAGTTTAGGTAGTATAACCAATTTAGCAGACTTTAAAAAGGCATCTACCAGTAATAACCATACTCTTGCATTGTCGGCATACCTTATGCAAAGCAGAAAAAGTGCGAGCCAATAGTTTTCGTGACATAGGTATAACTAACTTGACACTCTTTTTTTTAATTCGATAAATTTATTAACTCGATATCTAAGATCCAAAAACTTTCTCTCGGGTTTTTAAGTCTATTTAAAAAAAAACCGACCTACCTAATAGAAGATAGAGTAAAGAACAGTATGTTAAATCCGGATAAGAGTGCATCAGATACTACTAGGAAAATTTAAAAGTTTCCAGAAGTTTTACAACTATGCATTATGACATATATTATTTGTATCGCTTGACTTTCTATAGAAAAAGAGATACATAAACAAATAGTTTCTCGAGGAATAACCCGTCCAACAGGAGCAGTTTTGACTAATAAGTAGCTTCCTGATTACGTATCAGCCATCAATATGTACTTATGCACATGTACGGAATAAAAGAATTATCTAAGTTTGAAAATTGTGCCTTATTATACTGAACTAGGACCCTTGAGTGAATAATGCAACAACAACAAGCTTAATTACTAACTTAGGTCCTCAGACGTTGATGAGTATGTTGTGTTGCCCTTAAGTGGCATAGAACCTGTACTACGCGTGTACGGTTTCTGGAAATATACTACGAGTTCTCTCCAACTTTTCGACAGCTGTGCTCAGGGTCACCTTTGGGGCACTTTAGTGTCAATTTAACAGGTTTTCGTTGTTCGAAAAAAAACTAAATGACCCTAAGATATTTTTAAAATAAAAGTAAGTTAAGTAACAGTTCTGATTTAAAGAACGAATTTCAAAAAACCACTTGAATGAATTTCTTTAATAAAATTTGTTAGTTATACTTTTTCGCATCAGTGCGTAAGCTGAAAGATTTTTTTCCAAACTTATTCTTCTAGTAAATAACAATCTGACTAACAAGTGAAAAACTTGTTTCGTTTTACGTGTAATAAAAAAAATCAGTTGAATGTAGTTGCGACGGATTTGGATGAAATAAAAAAAAGTTTCCTCTCGGAAACCTTTTTGGACACCTTTAGAAATTTTTTAAAGATAACCTTGGCTGTGATGATTCCCTTTCGATTGTTCTGCGGCATGAACAATCCTCTACTTGCCTGGTGTGAGTATGTTTTTCTGCATCGGTAGGCCTGCAGGGCAATTGTTTCCGTTTCGAAGCGTTTGACCAATCCAATACCACTTACGTCTTCGTATAGTACTGTGTATAGATTCTAGACGCGTTCTCTTATGAAGTTCTTCATTTGATTTTTCGTGTAGCATAGAATGCACATGAACATTACAAACATAGAGTCAATTATTAAGAAAATTTGGTTGTAAAAAAAATTTTGTTGTAAATTAATTGTAACCAAAAGTGTAACCAAAAGTAAAGTTCTTCGCAAAAAAAAACTTCTTTACAAACTATTTAATTGTTTGCTGCAAACAAAAGAATTTACTAGCAAACGAAACGGTTTTTAGATGTGGGTAGCATTTTTGTATGCCGCAATCAACTCATGAAAATGAGCTCCAAACGGATGAATTGTTTTTGTTTTGATCACTGATCAATAAAATTATCCGTAAGGTGTTAGTGTGCTCAACACAGGATAATCCAACCCAGAAACATGCTTATTTGGCGTCGAGGGTGCTTTCTGGGTGTTTATTTGTTCACTCTAGCACAATTTTTGTTGGTTTCCTGGCCGCAGGTGGAACGCAAATCCTTCTCCAGTTTTCACTCTGCATCAAATCTCTTTCACTTCAAAAGCTTGACGATCATTCCCTTTTTCCACTCCTCAGTGAAGCATTCGGAGTTCCAAGCTCTATCTATGAGTGGTTGCATTAGCTTAATCAATGTCGAGATCTGCCGAGTCCAACCGCATTGTTATTCGTCAGATTTCTAAGCGTGGCAATGATCTTTTCTCTACTTAAGCTTTGCTACTTTCTTTTTGGGTTTCGAAATAGCTCATTTTGTGTGTGAGCTGAAGAATATACTTAAATCTTCGAAATAACTTTTTCAAAATGACACTTTATGTCACATTGTACCTTCTATATACTTATTTATATATTATTTGAATAGATTACTAACTCACTTGACTTTCAAATTTACTACTTTGAACTCAAATTTGTTGTTTAAATATCAGTGCCATGATCAATGGCTTCTATACTATAACTTAAAGTCATAAAATGTATAACTTTTCTCATAAAACATATTTAACAGGAGGAATGGAATTCCATCATCATCGCATCGCACAAAAACATAATTTACACCTAACTTTAATCTGTCATCGTCGCCAGATATAACTAAAAGCCACTCCTTAGAACGACCGTTCATCAACTGTTTTGTCAGCTTTTTCTTTTAAAATCTCAAAACTCATAACCGAAACACCGCGCAGCGTGGTGTCGTCATCACAT
This sequence comes from Meliscaeva auricollis, assembly GCA_948107695.1. NCBI lineage: Eukaryota > Metazoa > Arthropoda > Insecta > Diptera > Syrphidae > Meliscaeva > Meliscaeva auricollis. Next base: position 116,543,059 of record OX403616.1, on the reverse strand, counting down.
TAAATTCCAAAAATCACCATCATAAACCTCGTTGCAATGCTTGGCCTGATGGCCGCAACATTATTACACAATAAAATAAAAAAAATAACCAATCTCTTCAGCTCAGCTTCACAGTTCGAATTGCGACTCTAGTATGAGTTCATGTTTGAAGTCTGAACGCTGAACCTAAAAGATCTTTCCACTTCTACTTATCCAGCTAATTAGAGCTGCCGCACATTTATGAGCGCGATCTCACATTGTGTTCGGACCATGCTAATGGATCATCTTCATTGTGCGATGTACGTCGTCGTCGTCATCGTCATTATAATCATGATGATCATGAGGCAAAAGACGTCCTGAGTTTGTGTAGCCCCAGCCTCTGGTGGCCCAAAGGAATATGGAATATGACAGTCTTGACTGTCTGTCAGGTTAGTTAGTCGTGTCGGTGTGGTTGGGTATCAGGGGCCTGGGCTAGTGAAAAAAAGCTAACAAGAAGAGATCCTAATCGCACAATGAAATATGGTAAGAATGTGCTGCGGCATCACTTTACACCGCGCAGCTTCCAAGCCAATCGCACAGGCACTCACACTCGCTCATCCGAAAGCGAACAAAACCTCTGATCATGGTTCATCTGCGAGGAAATGTCATCTGAAATGTCATGCAGTAGTTCAAAGACAAGCTAAGATGCATTACCTCTCTACCTACAACTGCTGACGAGGCGATGAAAAATGTATTTTCCACACAAAAACTTACAGAGATGTAGAAGACCGACCTGCTGCTGCGACGACTATGACGCACGTGTATGATAATGGATGCGGTGCCTAGTCGGTCAGATAGCATAGTAAGTATAGAGTATTGGTCTTGGAGATGACAGAGGCTGGAATGTCTTGCATGCAATTAAGCCGGCAATTACATGCTTTCTTGATGAAGCATAACTATGGGAACTGGTAAATTAATGAATGGAATAAAAAAGAAAAAAAGTTTATGCAGTTGCGATGCTTTGTTGCAACGCATGACACATTTTGTTGAGTTCAAAGACCAAGATACTCCGTTAAATGAAGACAATTACCTAATTGGCAGAATATTTTGAAAGAGTTTGACTTCAAAATTCGATTCTTAAACATTTGAAAATTTACTTTTGGATGAAAATTTGTCGAAAGTAGTGAGCAAGTGATTTTTTGGGTACGTATTTTTGCATCGGGTACTTTTACCCGAAAGATCCTTCTTTACTTGACAGCCCTGCATTGGTTTTTATTTTGTATGAAATAAGTCACTTGATTTCATGAAAATCAAGCATGAAACGAACTCGTCGTTCAATTAAAAAAGCTTAAAAAAGCCGCAACAACAACTGCTTTTTCCTCCATAATTGAAAAACAGCAAAAACAACTTGGCAATTCCGAAGAAATTCAACTACAGGCTTATCTCTTCTCAACATAATCAGTAAAATTCTGGAGCAAGTATTACTTAAGAAGGTTTAAGAAGTCCTGCAGCAAAAATGCAATCATTCATGTCAAACATGCAGTTCGGCTTTTAAGGAGGGCACCATATAGCATTTTAAATTCATAGTCTAATAAAAGTTCTTTGTTCTTTATTCTTTTCTTCTCTTAAAAAAGTGTTTCGTCCAGATAGTTTTTATTGTGAAAAATTTCAAAGATCAAAACTATGACCATTCCTCTACACCCTTATGACATTTTACTAACTTGTGCCACCTGAGTGTTTTTATAGTATTTATAGCAGTTCCGAAAGTTGAGACTAAAACCCACCGACTCTTCGAGAAACTTCTACACCTGAATCAACGCATCCAAGTTAGATCTTGTTTTCCCTAAGGGGCCAACTTATAGAATCCGTCACGTGTGTTACGTCGACGTTTTCAACTGCCAGCGAACGAACTGCTGAAACTCTACCTGCATTCTGTGTTGGCTGCGTTAACGAAAGCCAACGTAGCATTCCATCGTATGCTCCTATTGATGAAAAGAAGAACCGGAGTGAGCCATGGAGTGAGGCATGATTATGTTTTTTTCATTCTTTTCAATGTTTTTTTCAAAACTCGTTGCTTTAAACGAAAAAATTGAGTAAGAAAAAGTATTTTTCAATAGTGGTGCCAATCCTGATTAGTACTAGAAATATTTTGTTCGAAAAAACGTTAAACATTTTGATTTTTCGGAAAAACGTGATTCGGGTAAATGTTTGAAGATCATCAATGAAAATGGTTAAAAAATCATCTACTTACTTAATACCTGGGTACATGAGTTACTCATTCAACGAAATTAAATGAAAAAATAAAACATTACAAAACATCAACAAATTTCTATTTAAAAAAATATATTTTTTTCTCACAAGTTGAACAAAAATAACTTCTTTTCCATTCAGTTTCTTACCCCAATTCTCATTCCACGAAAAACAAATTGCTGTCGTTCAACCAATAATCCCCATTTAATTGCGCATCCCCTAAACAAACTACGTGGGACACAAAACTAATGAATAGCCATCTAGTTTTATTACCAAGCAAAAATGCCATTACTAAGTCATTTAAATATTATGTATGAAACAGGAACAACCCTTATTTCTTCAAAGTAATTCTTTGGGCTATAAAAACTAAAAATCACTCTTCCGTGATAATTCCCAAGATAGATGGAAAATTCGGTCAACAATACAATAATGCTCTCACACACTTAAATGTCAATTGCAAGCCAATAACCAACAAGAAAAGGCTAACGCATCACACGCAAAAAGTCAACAAGCATCAAAACAACAACAAAGCATCGAAAACCAACCGAAGCGATTACTTCGCATCCACTTATTCGGCACTTTGTGCTTTAATTCATCCCTTAATGCCAACGAAAAGAAGAGGGAATAGCTGCTAGGAAAAATGCAAAACCAACAAAAACAAGCAAGTCTCTTAGTCTTCATTTTATTTCATAGCAGGATCCCTTCTTATTCCCTCATTGTCATCATCAACTTCATCTTCATCGTCGTTGTCCTTGTTCATTGTTAGGATATAATGAGGAAAATCTTTTGGCTAACTACCGCGTATCCTGCAAAGTTTATTGCGATCCATTAACAATGTCATGACGAAGGGGGATGTTGAAGAAATCAGGAGTAGTGCGGCGCACATCAAGACCAAGACAATCGAGATTATAATGACAAGGGTAATAAAAAGGAAATTGTCGCTCTTTTGTACGCTCCTGCTCCTGCTCCTGCTGCTTCCAAATTTCCACCCCTCTCACGAAGCAATTCATTTATTTTATGAGCGCTGATAATCAAGATGGCTGAAAAAATAATAGACTCAGCTTCGTGATGGTCTTAGTATCGTCGTCATCATCATGGTCCTCGTCGTCCTCGGATCCGGATGTATCTTCTGCTACTGTATAGCTTGTTAACCATACCGATACCATTACCGCTCTTCCTATGTATACCTACTTTGGTGTTCAAACAATGTTCAAAGGAGGAATTCTCTCCCTTTAGGGTTGTTCTACCTATGTGCTCAAGCAAATCTCTGGTTCCCTTGGATGCGAATTGCTGGTATATGAATTATATAGACTGAGGCACTGAGGGATAAGGGCTGCTTCTTCCAGTACTGCGCATGCGTTTATCAATATTTTTGCAAGAAAATATTCGATTCCATTAGAAAAGTGTTTTTTTTTTTGGTATTTTTGTAATGGAAAGATGGATTTAGGGGTTGAGAATGGATAAAGGGGAATATAATTTTCCATCCTTTACAAATGGACGTAGCCGATGACACAAAAGACCAAACGATCATAATCTACGGAGCGTGTCGATAATGAAAACATTTAAATTGAGTTTTATTTGACTTTTCCCCCCACAGAGCCCCGCAGCTATATGAGCTGTTTCGATGGTGTTTACTTCGCAGAGTATAGGTGGCTAATAAAATATTTCAACCCTTTATTTTTGTTTTTATATTTTTTGAGGGATTAGAGAGTTTTTCGGTTTTAATTAATTTTTACAGAATCGTGTTCGAAATGATTTGTATCAGTTTTAGGATTTGTTTTGTGGGAATTTTTTTATTCAAACATGATTTTAGTGGCAGACAGAATATTATTATCTTGATTTTATTTTTTGTCACTTTTACATTTGTAATTTTTCTAGAAATAAAATAAAATTAGTTTTTGAACATTCGAAGTTTATTTGGGATTTTGATTTTGAGTAACATTCAACATACAAAAAAAAAAATGCAAGCGAAATGGTATGGTCCTGTCTTAAGCAAGAACTAAGCTATTTTAGGTGGTAATAGCTTGAAATTTTGCACATAGCTGTCAAATTGGTCGTATTGTCTGTAAACCGAGTCGATTTTTACTATACTCCAAAAAATTGTTTATATTAAAATTGGGAGCAAAACCAATGCAAACACATGTTCTTTGAACAAAATATTGTATTTAAAAATGTTAATTTTCTGTAAGGACCTTTTATTGGCTATAACGGTACATAACTGTGCCATTCTGTCCTTATTTGTCCCGTCAGCTTTATAATTTGAAAGTCGTGGCTAACAAGTCTCTCAGAGTACAGGCTGCTATTCATTTGCTACTCGATTCACGTCGCAGGAGATTCCATTTTCCATCTCAAAACCTAAAGATTTTCCTTCTCTAAAAAAATTCTTAGGGGCTGTCTGGTGTGTTCTGGGTCATGATCGTGTTGGAATAAGCTTTTTTCAGGGATTTTGGACCCCACATTTCCTACCAGACGACATTCGTTGTTTGAAAAACATCGCGGGATAAATTTTCAACCTTTTCCAGCAGTTAAAGGTGAGTCAGAATCGACTCTCATCGAGCAAGCAAATCAAAATACAAATGGAATCAAATTTTTACTAGGTTCACTTCCCCGTCAACAAGTGGATCAGTCATGTTAAGTAAGCACCGAGATGATTGCCTTTTTGTATATGGAAATTCTGTGCAACATATGATTTCAAAATTGGGGGTCCGAAAATCCCTGAAAACAGCTTATTCTAACACGATCATGACCCAGAACACACCAGACAGCTCGTAAGAAACTTTTTAGAGAGGGAATATTTTCATATTTTGGGATGGAAAATGGAATCTCCTGACCTGAATCGAGTAGCAAAAGATTAGTTAGCTACAACTTTCAAATTATTAAGCTGCCGGAACAAATAAGGACAGAATGGGACCAAACTAATTTAATTAGAGTCTTTGATTGGCTCTAAGGTTAGTAGGCTAGGTTGTGTGCTGTTATTGCCAATAAAAGGTCCTAACAGAACATTAACATGTTTAAATACAATATTTTGTTGAAATAAATGAAAAAAATAAATGTAAAAATCGACTCGGTTTAAAGAAATACGACCAATTTCCCAGCTGTGTGCAAAATTTCAAGCTATTACCAAATAAAATAGCTTAGTTCTTGAGTAAGATAGGACCATACCATTTCGTTCGCTGCTGTAGCTACTGCTACGCCTACTTTTCTAATTAAAATAATTGTAAAGGAAGTCCATTTACGATGCATTTTTAATATGGTTTAGGATCATTTGTGTTAACGAAGGAATATACTTTTTTAGTTTTCAAACAGCTTAAATTCATTTTGAAGTACAAACTTGTTTCCAGCACGCAACCAAACCAAAACAATATTTACCTCGATAAGAACTACTTGTTGAAAATTTAAAGTTGCATTCAAATTAAATGTTTAAGTGACCTCAACTCCAAATTGCTTTTCGCCCTGAATGTCACATTTCGAGGTCGTTTCTGAGAAATCTTGAAGTTTGCCAAGGAATTCCTGTGGGTTCGTAAACATTTGTTGTTAATCAAGTCAGAGTCGGATAAATTGGGCACAAAAAAATTTTGCTTTCGTGTAAAAAAAAATTTTCTTTCGTGTATATTAGAAGAAAACAACTTTCGAATTTTCGATCTGTTACCATGAGCTTTCTTTTAAGAAATCGCCCATTCTTTTGCGACGAACAGTTTGAACAGTTTCTCTGAGAACATACCGAAGTCTACTCTATTCTTGAATCTCTGATTCAACATACTTCGCTTTTACAAAAAAAAAAGAAAAAAATTGAAACATACATCTGGATAGACTTGATAGACATGATAAATCACAATAGTCAGTGTTTAGAAAGACAATTTTTCCGACTCAAAACATTTTTTTTAAATCTATAAGCAAAAACATTTTCCAAGCAGGAATTCATTCATATTTTCTTACTAGCTTTTAATAGCTTTTAGAAGAAGAAAAAAAAAACGCAAGTCAACACAATATTTCGTTGACTTTCAATTTAGTTAAACATAACTACTTCCAAGTCAATATTTATACTGACTTCCATTAAATTCGTCTACCTGATGCTTTCAGCTATTAATTTTGATGAATTTCCAATTATTCACTTAAAATTCTATGAATGAATCCACAATAATCTGCGTGTGAACACATTTTCATTCAGGAAACGAATAATAATTTACAATAAAGAAAAAAAAGCATAATATATTATTCCCAGCTCATTTGCGCCATCCGTTCTAAATTTTGGCAGTTTCGCTAAAAACCCAAATCTATCAAATTTCATATTTCACTCAGCAAATCGGTTTAACATATTTATTGCTTGCTGTTCCTCCTCGAGCATCTCTCCAAGCAAACTGATCAATCAGCATTTTTTTTCTTCATTTATTTTTTTTTTTTGAAAATATTTTCCATTCAATTTATATTCGAAGAATGATTGATCAGATTTTCGATTTGTATATCGAAACACGTACCGAAATGTAATTACCAGATTTCAGCGAATGTTTTTCGTGCTATTTGAATTAATACAAATTTATACGCTAATGAGTTTTCTTATCTGCGCCAGTGTGTTTTTCTGGCATAAAAATTTATATTATATTTTTTTTCGTTGTCTTAAGTGCGAGCGAATGGAATTAATAAATTATTTTTTTTCTTCATTTTCATTTTTTTAAAACACTCTCGTAAAATTGAATTACGTTTGTTGTATTTTTAGTGATTCTACAAGCGATATGACACATTTTAATGTCTGGTCGTGAAGTGAGACTTGACACTTTTGTGGAAATATGTTTTCAAATTATCTCTGCCGCGTAACGAATTACTATTAATTTTTATTTTATTTTTTGAATATTTTATTGGAGAGCGAAGCGATAGTGATTGATCACGTAGGGAAAACATTTTTTCGTAGTCTCTGTAAATCATTTTAATCCGGGAATTGGAAGCAAACATTTTTAATGAGGGCTTTCGAATTCAGGTTTGTATGTAATCTAATAGTTTTTTTGAACTTTTATTTTGCCAGCTATAAATTGTATTGTTATCAATTAGTTCTGGGTGGGCCATCATAAGTTAAAACTATATTGTAGTAATGGAAACAGAGAAGCTTTTCATTAAATGTAAAGACTATAATTAGGTCACGCATGAATTTGGTTTATCAGCATAAATTACTGATAGAACCACGTAAAATGGTTTCCAAATCAAAACCTCACTATCACAGTTTGCAACAATTAAAGAGGTCGATAAACGTGCTCCTGTTGGCATATTTAATTATCATTTCTAATGTCCAGAATCACACAGAAGTTCAAGAACGCTTCCGTAATAAAACATGAATTTTATTTGTTTTATGATAAGTAAGGCAGTGCCAAATCTTGCACAACACACAAGGTCACACAGAAGAATTATTAAAACACTTCGGATGCGATTAGGATTCCAATCAAAACATTACTTTGTATTTGTTCCTTACCAAGACACTATATGGGCAAACTAAAATGTAAGTATCAATTTAAGATTGAAAAAAACAAACAATAATAATAAAACAAATACAAATATATACTACCATAAATGGTTTATCTTAATTGGTAGCAATAAAAGCCACTTAAATTGTCATTTGCCACAGATAATTATTATTATTTTATTGCGCTGATAACCTCAAAAAACTTAAACAAGTACACATCAGGACAAAGCCATAATGGTGTGTTTGAGTTTGCTTGAACGCCACTGGACTATGCTAAATTGGATGTTTTTTCGAAAGAAAAGCTATTCAAATTGTGTAGACAAATAGCTATTAATGATAAGCATAAGAATATTTTTTTATTTTGGAAAGTTCAAGAGGGCAACAGTTAGCTCTTAAAAAATGATAGAACATCGCATATAGTCTTTGGAACAGAGTCGTGAATTTTAATGGCCATATCGAATTGAGAACAAAAGCAAAAGGTTTTTAATAACAACACTTATACCTGAATCGCATAAATTTTCGTATGTTTTTTTTTTATTTTTTATAAATTTGATAAGCTGAAATAGATTTTAGTTTAATTAACTCGGAACGAATTAAGTGTTTTCATTTGTTTAATAATAATAAAAGATTAGAGTGAAGAACTTTATAAATTATTATTAGAAAAGTTTTTGCATAACAACATTAATCAAGATTTTTTCAAATCTTGGAACTTATCAAAAGAAACTGTGTTTCCAGGCAATCATGTGGGAATATTCGGGTCTCAAATGCAGGTCTAGATAATGTTACATCCATATTTATGGAGTTTAAACCAACCCCCCCCCCTCCCAATTTATTTTTGAAATTACCACTGACTCACAAATTCTAGGCGTTTTTAAGCTCCAGTTTTATCTTAGACTGGAGTTTATCCAATCTAGAATAGAAATGACTTAGGATTGAATTCATAGTCGTTACTCAAGTAGGGATTTTCCTCAACTCCAGTAATTTGAAAAAAAAAAAAAACTTAAGCGAATGCTCAAGTGAAATTCGTATTCATAAACAAAATGGAAATTTTCTGACTTGAGTGGAAAAAAATCTTGAGATTTAGTAAAGTTATTTCTCAAGACAAAATTATTTTTTTATGTTTTAAACATATAATTGGTCTAAATTTTTAAATTTTTTGTTCTCAGTGCTGGGTTTTTCATAAATAATAATGTCAGTAGTGAAAAAAGTGCATTTAAATGATAAAAAGAGGGTGCTCGGGTAAGTCAAAACAAGCAAGAACTGAAATATATAACGTTTCAAGGAAATGCTTAAGGTATCTTCTGACCTCACTTGTGTTTCGGTTTCATTTGAGTAAATCCTCAAGTGAAGACTTAACCATTTCCATATCAACTTTGGTCATGAATGCGCTTATTTGGAACAAGAAGAAAGATCTAGGCAATTATTAACAATTGTTCGTGTATCGTGTTAGGCGGGCATAAAACGCAATTTTTCCTTAACTATTTAATTTCGAACAAAATTTCTAAAAGCGATAATTTTTTATGACCCTGAACTTTGCAGACAATTTAATTGCTAGTTTTTGGCACTCTGCCAGAGCCTTAAAACTGAACCGATTTTAGAAAAAAGTACGGCAATCACTTTGTACTAATAAATTCTCGATACGCAGTTTTTTAGTTTTTTTTTATTTACCGTTATAACGAAGTAATGGCCAAAAGAGTCAGAATCGCTCTAAAAAAGTGTCGTCTGAGACTTTGGCATTCTGCCACAGCCGAACCTTTACAAAAAACTTGCAATCAAAAGAGTCGGAAATATTTTGGTTTCCCAGACCTACCCATTTTTATTTCGCATATTTTTTTATTTTTTCGGCAATTGCCGTACTTTTTTCTAAAATCGGTTTAGTTTTACGGCTCTGGCAGAGTGCCAAAGACTAGCAGTTAAATTGTCAGGGTCATAATAAAAGTAAGGTCTACCGTCAGATTTTCATGGTTTCACTCTTCAAATATATATATTTTTTACTCAAATTTGATCCCGGGGCTTACTCCACAAGTTTGGTGAGTTACTTCGGGATTGAGTAGAGGAATTTTTTGAACAGACGCATCCGAAAAATGTAATGAGTTGAATAGAAATATCACCTTAACTGTGGAAACCAAGTTATTCGAAATACCCGTTCTTTGGTATCGCCATCTGGGCAATTCCATATGTGAGTAACACTGCATTTGCCATGATTGGCGTTCTATTTTGGCTTTTGTTACGAATACTACCATGTTTACAGGTACATCTTGTAAAGATGCGCTGTTAAAATGTTGCGAAAAAATACATATTTGATTAAAAGTAAATGTGAGTTACACTACATGCCAATGGAAGTCAGTTGCGAGAATGTTTTTTTTTTTTATTTTCAAAAATCTTCCTCTTAACAGGGTTTATAATATAGAATTGTATCTGAATCTGAAATGGTAAAATAAAACACCATTGTTTTTTGGATTTTGTTTTATTAATAAAATAGTTCTTGAGTTACACTACAGTCCGAAACGTGAGTTACACTCCCGTCACTTTCGATTGTAGAATCATACTGTTATTTGAAAAAAAACTTACAAACTAAAAGAAACGGAACACAACATATAACAACTTCAAAACTTGGACACGTTTTTGAAAGTTTTCATTCACTCAATATAATCGGTATCAAAATTTGCAGAACTTCATAGGGCTTTTATTTTAATTTGAAACACCTTTGTTCGTTCTTGGCGAAGTGACATAGGATTCTCTTATTTGTCGAAGAATATCAATTTATAATGAATTTATAAGCCTTTTGGGTAAAGAAGCGAGTACAAAAATTTTGAAACGAGTAAGGCATCTACCATCATTATTTCAAAAATTATTCCGGCAATTTCATTCAAAATTTTTGTTCAAACCATTCTTATTAAATCTTTGGGGAGTTCAGTCTTTGAACAAGTGCAACGCTTTTTTGGTACAATGGAAAAAAAACTTTACACATTTTCCTCAGCATCTACGCATCGTTGTGATATTCTTATTAAGAATGGGATACAAGAGGTGGTTGCATACTCTTATCTGCTGTGACTTTACATTTTTAATCGAGGATAGCTCAAGAAAAAAGTGTAATAAGAACACTCGCGAGGTTTCTTCATTATTTAACACTGAACTTATTCATCGGTCTAGGACCATGGAAGACATTGTAACAGTTTTCTCGGCTCTTCAACCGAAAATATTGCTGCATATAGAACGGAAGAAGAACTGCGTTCAATGCTTATCTTGATATTTACAGAACTAACGGAACAACCTTATCATATTCGAAATCGGGCGAATAAAAATTGAAAAAAAAATCTTTGTTTGTTTTTTTTTCTTATTTTTTTTTGGGTTGTAAGCTTGCTTTGCCGCCGGGTGTCACTACCTCTTGGTCCATTCCTTATCATGAGATTTTTTAATCAGATCGTGAAAATTAAGATCTCCACACTTATGACAGACCATCAGTTCCAATATTAAAAATATAAATTGTTGGCTCTTACACCACTTTGTAAAATCAGATCAGATCTGAATTTTCATTTTGTTGACTTGGAACTTTTAATAACTTTCAAGCTTGAAATCTATAAGCTTGTACAAAGCCCGGCTATGATTGCACAAGAGAATACAAAAATTAGAACAAAACTATTGAAATTTAGAATTAAGAACTGTTTTTCGAAGCATGGCTGTTTGAAGAAATTATTATTATCTCCTAAAACTGAAATAAGAGCAATAAAATTTTATTCAAGTTTTTCAATTTATTTTCCTTTTCCACGATGTTGATCAAAATCCATAAGAATTAAGTTTCACATTTTATCTTAAACCAAGCTAATTGGTAACTTAACCCCGCATCAGATACGAGTAAACGCTACATATTCAAACCATAATTTTCATTTCAGTGGCATAAGATCAAAATTCACTTGCAACCATGATTGGATTTTTACATTTCTGACAGACGTAACAAAAAATATGGAAACTTAAAACCCAGCCATAATGATGCCATCATCAAAATATTACCATCCGAACATCTTATCTGTTTATCTAAATTAAATTATCGATTTGTGTTTTCATTGTCATGTTGATGTTGTGCTCCTGCTGCGGCCAGCCTATTCGATTACCTCTATCAAACCAAAGCAAACCACCAGATCCACACGAGAACGATCAACGTGAACGTAAATCACCAACCTCTACCATTCGATGGAGAATGCTTATGAATACATGGCAGTGCATCACGATGATAAATTTCTAATAAGTCTTCGATGACTCTTTAACCAGAAAATATGAGAAATATTAACTGAAATATGCACCCTGATGTCTGTGTGATGCCCAGGAGAATAAATTCGACAGAAAGAGAAACCGATTATTATTTTCACGCCTCGAAGATCAACTATCTCGAGAACAACACAATCGAAATGAAATGATCGTCAGCGGCGGCGCGCGGCGGGGGAAAAAATTAGGGGCAATATCGATTTCACAGACGATAATGTCATCTCTTGTTAACGCACAGCGTGTTCGGTTCGGTATGTGTTTTCCCTCCCAAAACAAACGATTTGTCCCGCTATCTTATATTTTTTTCACGTCGATTTAAGTTTCATTGGAATCCTTGCTCGTTCGTTGAGTGCTCAGGTAATCGACGTGCGCTGCTGATTCTTTAATTTTTTTTTTATTTTTTTCAAATCAAAGAAATCAGTTTTTTCGTATCGAATTCGGGTATTTATTAATATGTCATGATTGGAATTGAATCGATGTCCGTCGCTATTGTTATGGCGTTCAGCGACGGCCATTGTTCCTTCGAAAAATAAAAAAAAATAAAACTGGGGTTACTGAGTGCAGTCCCTTGTGGCACCTCAGTCCGTGTTAATTGTGCGAGTTTTTTCTTTTGTTGTTTGTTGGTTTTGCTATTATTATAGCCCTCTGTACGGGGAACTAGAAAGAAAGGGAATACAAAACCTTCATGGGTACCATGCTGGGCCGATGCATCACCAAATGTGTTAGTTCTTGACACCTTTTCCACTTGATAGATACATTTTTTATGATCACAAACAATAATTGTGAAATGTATCTTCCAGAGGTTTTCCATTGAATGCAATTCGAATTTTTAGCAACGGGATATCTTTATTTCAGGAGTAAACATTTTAAGTCATATATTTTTTTTTTTTTTGGATTTTGTTTTAAGGTTGTATTTTTTCAAGAGGTCCTACGATATAAATGAACAGAAACGTTTAGAATTTAGATCTTCATTGAATCACACTTTAAAGGCGTGTGAATTTTTTATTGGTTTTTGGTACATTATTGTGTTTGAATGGGGACAAATGATGTGATTAGATTTATATTTCGCAGAAACTCTAGGTGTGTTCTTTTGTGATGGACAATCATGATTACAGGATCTTTAGAATACATTCTGAGTACCTATGATTCTATGAAATGAAGTATTTTTGTGGTTATGATCGGACAGAAGCAATTCAATTTGTATTGCAAGAAGTGATAGGTAGGTACTTTCTCTTCAGATAAGTAAGTATACCCTATTCTTGTTGTCTTCTAGCATCTGTTAAAGGAAATTGTATTTGCCTATATTTGCTATAAGCTTTATTTCAAAAAACTTGGTGTGAGTCTGTGAATTTTTTATTTCTTGACGATAACATTGCTTATTCGATTTAATTAGGAAGCAACCGTCACATATCGTATTATTTATAGGGTCATTGGTATGCCCATGTTATTCGATTATTGTAATTGATCTTTTAATAATATTTGATTAAGTCCCAATTTTATCAATAATCAGTTAGGAACACACATTTTTTTTTCAATACAGTTTATCCTTTTAAAATTGAGTTTATGCTGCAGATTCTGCAATAAAGATGAAGAAACTCGGTAGCAGTGGGACACTTATACACCAACTGCATAAATATCTGGGACGAAATTATTCACAGAGGATATCCCTTGAAGAAACTAATTTAGAGACAGAGCTGCAACTCAGAAGTGGACACAATGACAATAGGACTTAAGATCGCAATGCGATTCCGAAAACTTTAATTCATTTATTCATTTATCGTTCAGTTAATGATGATTCTTAAATAAATTCAGTTCATGACTGTGTACAGTAAGTACGCAATTTTGTCAGACAGAGATTTGTATTTGACAGCCGCAGCCCCACATTTAGTTTAAATACCTCATAAGGTGGGTCATTCCGCAATTTTCAAAACGATATTCGTGGATGTGATCGTCGCTCTTCAAAATTCTATCACTATCGTCGCTTTTTTTGAGAGCGATAGACACTCCCAAACTGTAGTTAAATTGGTATTGGGATATCACAAAATTAACAATTAGCATGGTTTTATTTGTGTATGTGGCTGAACAATACAAATATTATAAAATGCAATTAAATTAAAATTTATATTTATTTAATTGTCTGCTAATTCGAATATACAGTAGCGAGCAAAAAAAAATGCAAACGAAACGGTATGGTCCTGTCTTAAGCAAGAACTAAGCCATTTTGAGATGGTAATAGCTTGAAATTTTGCACACATCTGTGAAATTTATCGTATTTCTGTAAATTTCCATTCATACCGAAACCTACTCCAAAAAATGATAAATATTAAAATTGTTCCAAAAAGTATGTTTGAACGGGCAAAAACAAATGAAACACATGAAAAACTTTAAAAATTAACAGATTTTGCAATTTCTTTGAACAAAATATTGTATATAAACATGTTAATGTTTTGTTAGGACACCTTATTGGCACTAACCGCACTAAACCTATGAAATTTAGAGTTCTGTCTTTTTTTATTCCATCAACATAATAATTTGTAAGTTTTATCTTTCTTATCTCTTAGAATACAGGCTCCTTTTCATTTGCTACACGATTTAGGTCAAGAGATTCCATTTTCCATCGAAATACATAAAAATTTTCCCCTTCTAAGAAGTTTCTTACGAGCTTCTTATAATTTTGGTAACCTAGGTATTGCTTCTTTAAATGGCTCTATCTTTGCAAAAATGAAAAATTATAGTTTTATTATAAAACGAGACTCAATCATTGTATCTATAACTTTCTTGAGTTCAGTTAATGATTTTCCCGGACTAATTTATCAAACATTTTCACAAAAAACTTTTAAAAAATTTCTTAAAATTATTTAAAATCTGACTAAATCCTCAATTTTCAGAAAGATTGATATGAGTATAGGTACCTACGAATATTTAAATTACATAAGTAGATACCTAGCTACCTACACAGGTTTAATCAACAATGGTAATACCTACAAAGGTATACGTAGGTATACATAGCTTTAAAAAAAATCATAGAAATCACCTCCCTATACAAACCACACACCTAACCTACCTATAAGAAAACAAAAAAGTCTTAATTGGATTACCCCCTACATGCAACTTAAAATATTCCTTAGAGCACAATATAAAATTCCTAAAATCCCTATTCCTAAGCTCTTAAACAAACAGTAATAAAACAATTTAGAAAAAACAAAAACCTAAGTGTAGACCAAAAAAATAAAACCAAAAAAAAAAAAAAAATAACATTAAACCCTCCCAGCCACACAACATCATTATTAGAGCAATGAGATAAATGCCACAAGAAAATGAGATAGAAACTCCATGCACTCTCTTTTCAAAAGATACTAAATTAGGAGCAAAATAACGAACAATAGATAAATAGATACTTATGTATCTATACATCCCCTTGCTAAGATATACCTACCTATCACATATCTAGATACAGCACAAAAACCATCCTAAACTAATAGGAAAAAATCAGTATTATAATAAAATACAATTATACCAAATGAACCTAACTAATTTTCCACCATACCGATGCCGATATACCGACTCACACTAGCACACATTTACACCAAAGAAAGTGTATCTTTAATCCCGCCCCTGGGTTATTTCTCATTCTCCCGTGGATAAATTCACTTCCATTTACAGTCAATCAAAGGCCAATGGCATCCATGCGCATTTTACACTATTTCTCACCCCAAAACACATAACATACTTTACTTACTCCACACAAAACAAACAAGACAAAAAGATACAAAAACTATATTCCAGCTAAGCCCTGCCTCCATATTCTACTCTCATAGATACACAACACTTATAAGAGGCACTCTAAAGTCACAAACTGGTTTTCTGCTGGCATAGTGAACTGTCAATGTGGTGGTTGAAAACTGGACAAAAACTCGACTTCCCACATACAGCAACAGCACACACTTGGTCAATCCACTGCTGGTTCGAGTTTTATTCAGACTCTGACTCTCCTCGAGATCATACACAAGCGTGCGCGATCCGTTGGATTAATTTTGTTCTTTTTTTATTCTAAAAACCGCATACTTACACTAATTCCTCCCACACTGTGGTGTATCTTTCTCGTGTGTCAGTTAATTAAGTGACATTTTGACGTGTTTTTATTTTGACAGCCACAACAATTATCGCTAATAACTTGATTCCGGTTATCTATCTGCAAAACCGTGTGACACTTTAGTTTTTTATTATGTGCATTTTACCTACGGTGATTTCGTAGATAGTTTTGTATCTTTTTTTGTGTGATGAAATGAATAAAACACAACTTTACTTGTGTTAAGTTTTTGTGAACTAACAAATTTCTAAAAGAAAGAAGAAAAAAAAACCTACTCCTGTGCCACATCGAGCATTAAGGGATATTTTCAAAATTTTGGTAATTTATGACTAAAATGATTCCGCCGATTCCTACATCAGCTGTGATGATGCCAACACCAAAACAAAAAATCGGATTCAGCATTGAATCTATTGTTGGCGGAAATGATGCCTCGAATCAATCATCAAACTCGCCACCACCTCAACAAACAACTACCCCCATCTCTCATCATCAGCTGTTGCACCATCAACTGCATCATCATCCGTCGCTGCATCAGCACATATTGCAACAGCAGACTTCACCGAAATTGGAGACACGGCATGACATTCAGGACATCATCAATCGGTTGCACAATTCTGCCGCTGCTGCTGCAATCCACAATAACAACAACAACAATCATATCCTGAGTGGTTCATACAGTCCGCCCCAGACCCGACTAACGCCCGAAGAGTCGATAATGCACCTGAAACGTGAACGTTCACCCGGACCCAACCAGCTGCCGCATCCAATTCGCCATCAACCGCCTCACACACCACCGCGATCTGCCTCACCGCACTCCTCGCATGCCTCACCCATCAGTCATCAGCATCAACCGCATCAGCAAGTGCAACAGCAACAACAACAAACACCACCACATCCGCCCGCCTACAACAAGGGACCCATCATGGTGCCAGGAATGCCGCCGGCAGGCCTAGTTCGACCTTTCCCAATGGGTCCAGCTCCCCCACAGCAACCACCGCAAAATCAAATGCCCGACATCAAAGCCCTGCCACCATACATCAATGCCCCGCCGGAAATGCAAGTGCCCTCACACAATCCACACCTGTTGGCTGCCGCGCAATTTCAAATGGCTGCCGCTCTACAAGCCGGACATGTGTTGGGACCAGCGGCAGCGGCCGCTGCAGCAGCCGGTCTGCCACCGCATTCGCCATTCTTGCCAAATCACGGACAAATGCCCCGCGAAAGTTATCCCTTGTATCCATGGCTCTTGAGCAGACACGGACGGATTTTTCCACACCGATTTCCAGGAAGTAAGTACATACAGTTTGTTTAACTATTTTATTGATCAAGTAAATTAATTCAGTTAAGTTTGGGAAGAAAAGTGATGTTTTTTGAGGTTAGCTATCAAAAATCTGTATTGTGACTCCCGAGTAGGTACCTTTTAAAGATTTTTTGTAAAATTATTCTTTGCTGTCGCGAAATTGTCGTCACAAGTTAAAAAAATATGGTTACTGCGCTCATGATCATTAGAACTACAAACAGTGAAAAAAGACGGGGTCCTAAATCTACTATAAATGATCAGAATTACAATTTTTAAAACTTTACATCTCAAAAAGTAGAACAGCCAATGATTTGCTCTTACGAAAACTTCAAGTGCCGTCGGTAAAATATAACTTCGTCCTGAAGACCTCGTTCAAACATTTTTTATAATTTTACAAAATTATCTGATTATCTCTTGGCGATTACATGTAGGTACCTACTAAGAGGTGGTTCTTCCCCATTACTATTAGTTCAAACACCTATTTCAACCAGTTCAGTTAAGCCGATATCTAGATTACTCGTAAAGCTTTTAAAAACTCCCATATTTATCCTTTTGTAGATGGATAACGGTTGCACACCTTATTTATCAAAAACGTTTAATATCAGTCAACACCAAATCAGTATACAACTTATAGAATAATCTCAGTCTATATTTTTTAAACAACAACTTTGTTGAAATCTAAATGTGTACGCACTGTTTCGAGGTTTGTTGAGGGTTGCTTGAAGTGATAATTGTCAAAGCTTCCTTTTTGGTGATGTAGGCCAATTTCTTTCTTTGTTGGTGTTGGTAAAAATGCTTGTCAACAGCTGCTACCGCTGATTCTATAAATGTTACCAAAACTTGAACATGATTGAATCTCCAAATCTTTGATAAGTGCCAGCGACGAGTTTTTGTTTTGAGGGTCACATCAAGTTGACTGACCCACACCAAATAAATCAATTCACATCAGCCAACCAGCATATAATGGGACCAATGTTTAAATGTTTCTGAAGGATTGTCAGCTAAATTTCATTGTTTTATTGCCCCGTAAGAAAATTTGTTAACTCGCGTCTCCATGACAGATATGAAAAATCACCAACTTAATTATTTTTGATAGTTCGTTCATCGATGTAAGGGTCAGATATTCAGTGCTTACATTTTGGTTAGCTCAAAGTTTTTATTTTAACCTGATTTAACACATTAAGTATCTAGATCTTCACAAGAGTGATATTACGGAAGTGCCTAACAAACTTGACAAAAACATTAAACAACATTGTGCGCTTCCAATTCTAAGGCTAAACATAACAATCACACATTTTGACTTTCATATACTCTCCTTAATGTTGTTGGTTTTCTAACTTAATGCTTCAACAAGACCAAATCACCAAATCTAAAGCTTCGATGAGAAATTTTAATATTTGAGTGTTCGTCTTCTGGAGTTAAGATATGTTCTCGCACAAAAACAAATTAGCCACACTATCGGCTACAAGCAGCTATGTTGTTAGCTGCAAACGGAGCTGTAGAAACGAAATAAATTTATTGTTGTGTTACCAATTTGCTGGCAATCATCATATATTTGCACTATTTTCACAAGACAATGGTAGGTATGTACCGAAACGTAGAAAAACAATTTCTTTTTCTTGTTATGTTCGTTTGCTATGATATTGAAAAAAAAAAACAAAAAAAATTTGTTTTAGTAGTCTGATGATTCCAAGGAGAAAATAAGCTGAAATTTACCAATTTTCTTACTCTTCAGCCAAGTAGGTAGGTACTTTTCTGAAACTTTGATGTAAAACTGATTCCAAGTAGGTCAACATTTAAGCTGCTCTTTATCCAACTACTAGTTGTTATTGGAGAATTTTTTGGTTGAGAGTTATTCTAAGAAAGCAAGTTGATAGCAACAAATTCCTATGTGGCACTCGAGACTCGACCTAAATTTCAACGTTCAGTTTTCAAACACTCATTACCAAATCAAGTTCCGTACCTTAAAATAGATAAATCTCAAGCAAAACTAAGCTTCTAAGTTATGACATTTCTATTCGGCCGATTCTTGTTTATCGTTCGAAATTTCTTATCAAACTATATTTCCCTAAATAAATTCACCGCTGACTGACTCGCTATGTCATTAGTTTTCTTGCAATAACCAAATTTATTAGTAAAATGTGACTAAAATTTGCACATAAAATACTTCCTCACTAAACAAAAACAGTAAGTTAGTCAAAAGTCAGTTTATTGCTACCAAAATAAAAAACAAACTGAAAAATAAATTTTAGATAAAATTATCATAAACTAATTTCAACAAAATTCTTCATGTCACTTTTAGAGATCTTATCTTCTAGATATTTTACGATCTCATGTAAATTTCTACACCAAAATCCATAATAATACTCAATCCATTGGCATACAAATACGATATTAAAGAATACCTAATGTCGAAAAACAAACAATTTATTTAGTCATTCGAACAAACAAAAAAACAAAACGAAGAAGAACTAATTAAGGCTGCGGCTGTTAATTTATGAAAATTAGATTAATTTTTTTAACATAAGCAAACCTGATTTGTGTTTAAGTCGTTAGTTTAATTAAGCAATTAACTTAACTTAAGATTCATTAGGTTCGATAGTAAAGTTAATTAAATTTTTATTTTCCAATCTTAAAGCTCGAATTATACTAATTCTATTATTTTTTTGTTATTTTTAGATTTCCTTCTGCAACCATTCCGCAAGCCAAAACGTATTCGTACAGCATTTTCGCCATCGCAATTACTGAAATTGGAACACGCCTTCGAGAGCAATCAATATGTTGTGGGTGCTGAGCGCAAGGCACTCGCTCAATCGCTTAATCTTTCCGAGACCCAAGTGAAAGTGTGGTTCCAGAATAGACGCACGAAGCACAAACGCATGCAACAAGAAGATGAAAAAGGTGGCGGCCAAGGTAATTCGTCGTCGGACAAGAACTCCAACAATAATGGTGCCAGCTGTGATGAGGAAGACGATGAGCTAATTGACATGGAGATGGATGACTGTCCCAGTGATGACGAATTAGATACAAGTCACTAGGAGTTGTTGAAAATGTATCTATTATTTTGTGTCCTCATCAGTTGAAGCTACAACAACAACAAAAAACTATTATTAATAATAATTTAGCCCCGAAAAGTCTGTTCATATAAATATGCATGCGCTGGTGTAATGCGTATGGTTGTAAATAATTCTATAATATTGTTTTTGTTCTAATTTAATTTATGATTTTTTGTGATATAATATTATAGAAGAAAAAGAGAGAGAGAGAGAGAAAGAGAGAAAATATAAAAAAAACAAAATTGCTTTGTCCTGCAAAATATGTAAATAATTTTTATTTTTTTCCTTAAAAACAAATGTATAGCAAAAATAATTTATCAAAACTTTGTGCCAAACTGGATTTTGTGTGCACCTATTAGATACACACATTTATAAAAAAAAAAAAGAAAGAAAACTGTATAAAAATTTAAAATATTGTATAATTTGGAGTATACAATGAGATATTGTAAAAATTCAATTGAATGTTTAAATGTGGCACTTTTTCGAAAAAATGGTGCTTTTTAAATTTAATTTTAAGAAAATTTATTTGATTTTATACAGAAAAAAAAAAACAAAAATAACTAATAGTATATAGTGTGGGAGAGATTAAACTTAAGTAAAAAATATAATAAAATAAAAATACAATTAAATTAATTTAAATTTAAGATTTTAGAAATGAAATTTTTGTGAGCTAGGCTTAGTAAAAAAAATATTAGTTAAGAAAATATAAGTAATTTAAATAAAAAACAAAATAAAATTAAAACTATATCTTCTTTATTTTCAAACGGAGAAAATGACAAAAGGTTGCATTCCCAATTTGCAGAAATGATGAGTATTTTGGAATAACCTAAATCCTATGTTTCCAAGTGATTTAATGATTTTTTATTGAATATTATTTACAATTTGGCTTAAGAAGTTAATTATTTTAAGAAAAAAGAAATGTTAATTATTCAGCTTTCAGATTTAAGTGAACACGTGAATTTATTAACGGGTGATTTTTTAGCTGGTTTGGTTTTGGCAACACTGGTTTTGACAGCTGACGTGTGTTTAGTACCTTGTGTCACTGTCAAACAGCTTCAGTTTGGTTTGCAATTTAACCATGGATCGTCTTACAAATGAACAGCGCTTGCAAATTATTGAATTTTACTATCAAAATTCGTGCTCGGTTCGAAATGTTCATAGCGCGCTGCTTCCATTTTATGGTCGGCATTCTCGACCTTTTGAGCAGTCTATTCGGAAGATTGTGACCAAATTTCGCACTAATTCTTTTAAATAATAGTTTGAACAGAAAACAATTTTATTTTTTGCAAAATTTTAAGTTTGAAAATAAGTTCCCAAACTATCTACTAAAAAAATTGATTTTAATACAAAATTCATGAATAAGTTTCTGGCTCTAAGATAAGCTAAATGATTTTGTTCTAAGTGTTACGGTAGTTATTTTTAGGTAAGAGGTCATTTCTTGTAGAAAATTGCCCCTCCTGCCTGAAAAAGGAGATATAGGAGCACCCCACCCTTTGCAATTTTTTTTGTTTTTTTGACCCAAGTAACTCGTTCTACTAGTTGCATTCAGAATCTCTTAAAAACTTTTATTTCTACTACTTTATGTTATACATTATTTATTGCTACATTTGAATTGCTGTATCTTGAAAACTAATCGCTCTACAGAAATGATATTGGGCTCAAATATCAGACAATGTGAAAACACGGTGAAACCTTAAAACATAGTTTATTGTCAAAAACTATCCCTTCATATCTAAAAAAGTGAATTACTGAAACAAACGCAAAAATTTCACGGATTTTTGTAATTTTACCAATATTGCGTTCGGTGCTCGAGGTCGATAAATTGGATTTAACATCTGCTTAACATTATAAACAAGTCAGCAATAAATCAGAACTACTGGATTTGACGCAGTAAACGAGTTAAAATCAAGAATATCGGTGCCAAATCAAGCCGATTCGTTGACAAAAGTCTGTAAAGCCCGAAAATTCTTAATTCTAGCCTAAAAATCTTGTTTTGAGTTTGTTTATTTTTAAGTCTAGAATCCTTATGTCAAGATTGTTAAAGCTTAATTTTAGAATACAAAAAATTAATTTCAGACTATAATAAGAACAAATATTCTTTTACTTGAGATTCTTTCGGGTTGTTTTAAGTTCGTTTATTTTTGATTTAAGATTGAGTGGTCTAACCTTCAGTCCGCTCGACTTTACAATTCCCCCCACCCCCTCAATCTTTAATAATTTCAATGCATTCAAATTTTTTTAATTAGAAAAAACACTTAAATATACTTTATTTTAAAATAAATTGTTCCATTATTTAATAAATATAAATAGTGTACTTACAAAATAAGTTATTGTTAGTGAAATATATTTTCTTAAGAAGGGATTTTTAGTGACGCATAAAAATGTTGACGCATAAAAATGTTGAAAAATGAAAGATGTCACTTTTGGGATAACAAAAATTAAAATACAAAAATCTTAAAATAGCAGGCTCGTTCTTGAATTTAGCCTGCCTTTTTTTTACCTCAGTGAAGGGCTCCTGCCTACGAAACGACAAAGTTAGTGGACTAACTTTTTTGTATAAAAAAATTGTAAATGACCTTTCTTCATACAAAATGTAAAGGTGTGAACTCGGAAAAAATACATATATAAAATTTGTTTGTATATTGCAAGGCCTACAATGTACAAAAAGAGTTTTTGAACATTTTAAGCCCAATAATATCTATAATTCATATGTTTTAAATATTTTGATAAAAAAATATGCAAAATTTTAGGAAATACGTGACAAATGTATACAAGTACCTACTCTAACTTTAGTAACTATAATCCATAGCCTATAGGGATATGTATGTGGGGCGAGTTTCTTTTGATACTGTACAGGGGATTTTTTGGAATATTGTGCTAAGGACCAAAAACTAACCTGCCATAAAGAGATTTAAGAAAATTTTATTTTATGTTGAAAATGGCTCCTACGATTTCCTGAAATGGTTTTATTTCTGAACCTATGTAAATACAATAAAATAATTAAATCCCACTAATTTGACCGCATTTTCAAATATTTTACAATACCAGGGAAAAAACCTTGAACAGGTAAGATTTGTAAAAGTGCGTTATTTCACAGAAAAAACAGGTAGGTATATAACACTACCTGGCTGTTAATTAGCTGCAATAAAAAAATAATGTTTTGATTGTTTAAGACCCGTAAGTTCAAGAAAAAGGTTTGAAGTGTGCTATTTCTTACCGTTTATTACTATTTATTTTAATTTTTGGATTTTCAATAACTATATGAAAATCTTTTTTCGATACTTAATGTCTATTTTCAATTGATCAATATCGGAAGAGTAAAATACAGTTTCTCAAGTTAATTTATAAAAATGTAGGTTTGCATAGTAAAGTAAAAAATAAAAAAAAAAAAAATCATCGAAGTTCAAAGATTTTCTCTTTTGTGAAATGATATTACATTTTTCTATATGAACGCTATAAGTAATTTTGTTTAAATAACATTTAAGCTCCAAAGGCTCAAACTTACACTCAATATTATCTTCAAAGTAAGTAAAAATATTAACCAGTAAAAATTGTTCATCATCAAATTAAGATAAAAATAACTATAAAATTTAAATTGTCCAACGATCATTCTTTAGAAAAATAACACACAAGGAAAAAATAATAATTGTAATGAGCATGTACATGCGCCATTTATTACTTTCCTCCTCCTAAACTGATTCCAAATTAACTTGAAAGCAAACATCAATTCATTATTGTTATTATTTATTCTCAAAAATTACTCTGCCATCAGACACACCTACTGAACGAAACGAGATGAGCTACATTATAAGCCATTATTTACACCACAAAATAAATTTATAAGAAATTCACATTTTAATTGCATCTCAACTGGTGTTCTACATCATAATCATAATTTTCTTCTCCCCTTAAGATAATGTATTGGATTTATGAAAAAAATTTAGCTAGGTATATCTACATAATAAATCGTAACAATTATTGTTGATGAACAGCTTCGATACGATCAATGGATTTGATAATAACAGAAATGAACAGACCTGGGTCCTGAAAAATGTTTACAAGGAGAAACATGAATGAATTTGGTGTCACAGGGAAAAGAATATTCTTTTGGCCAGTATTTGAAGAAACTTTTTAAGTCTTCTCACTGAAACAATAAGGGTGTTTTTTTTTGGAAAAGGGTATAGCCACTATAAAAAATATGACAAACAAACAATTAAAATAGTTGCTCATACTCACTTGTAGTTTTGTTTTTGTTTGTGTATTAAAATTTTCTAAGTTTAAAGTGTATACACTTGAACAATCTATTTCATGTTCATCAGTTAAAAAGAAAAATTCTTAGCGATATGCTTGATTAACATAACGAAAAAACAAGAAAAATAAATACAATTTCTGATTTTCGATGTAATCGGTTATAATTGAACCGATTTTGATGAAATTTGTTTTTCTCAAACTCAATTTTTCAATAGTCAGATTATTCCTAGGAATAATTGTTTTTTTTTTCGATTTAAAATAGTTTTTTTACGGCCTTTAGTCCATACAAAAATTTGGCGTTTCGTCTTCTAATAGCGTTTTTTTCTTCTAATAGCTTAACTGACGTTTGAAAAATGGGGGCTTAGTTTCCTAACAATTTGCTTGATTTTAAGTTCTAAAGTTTTCTTAAAAAATACAAAAAAAAATATATTAAAAAAAAGGAATAGTAAATCGTTTTTCTTGTTCAGATTGCTTCTTTTGTTATTAAATTTCAAACTTATAGTCTAAACTTGTAGATACCTGGCATTATTTAGTAAATATAAAACTCATGAGCAACTCCATGTGCCCAGCTTGCATCCTAACCATCAGCTCGCTCTACTTATTTCTTTAATTTGGAGACCCCTTTCCCCCAGTCATGGACAAATAAAAAACAACATCATTCTGGTAATCAGGTAATTTAACCAAATTGGATTACACAATTTATTCTTTTATTTTTTTTTTCTTCTTTGCCAGGCCACTTGAGAATTTCTTGGAAAAACTTTGGAAAATATATGACTTCCCTTACTCCATACAGCGACACACACAAAAACAAACTCGTATCTATGTATCTTTCTGACGAAATGTGGGTGTAATTTATTATTAATTATTTGAACCTCGGGCTACTCCAACTCCAACTCCAACTTAAAACCTAAACCAAAACTCAACAAAGTAAACTCATGTAACGAGACGAATTATTGTTCTAATTCTGATGCTGTAAGCATTGGGCTTCGCTCGTAGCACTCGAAACTGATTGTTGATGATCGTTCAGGGCTCAAATTCAACAGAAAATCAAGATCTCAACCGATCGATCCAATCCGATCTACCTGCTGTGCTTTGGCTATAATGGGGATCGGGCTATGGTGTTTGCTATATTGGTGTTGTGTGCTGCTCTAGTGATCTGAGTCTGAGTTCCTCTGGACAGAGGACAGACTGGGGCTAGGTTTTTACGAGACACGTTCAGGTATCGATTAGATCGTGTTCGTTGTGTATTTTGTGTGGATTAAGTATCCATAAAAATGTATCTTTTATTCGCTTTGGTTCTGGTGTTTCTCGATTGGCATCTCCACCGGAATTTTATTGTTTCTCTCTTTGTAACTCGTCATAGGCTCGTATAGTTGGGTTTGTTGTTTGGAGCTCATATTGTGGCTTGTTCGGTTCATTTTCTCGATCAATGGGATTGAAATACAAAATATTTTGATGTGTGCCCATTGATTGAGGAATAATATGCAAGTTTTTTTGATTGAGTGCGTTACAGCGACCATTCTGCTCCGCGACAGGCGACAAAAACAAATTAAAGCAATTACAATGATAGGCATGGTTTTTGTGAGTGGGTGCGACTTGACTCCGGCTGTTGAATGGGATTGAAGTTGCACTTGAGGTTGGAGCACGCTCTATGCGCTCGCTCATATAGCTTTGACGTCATGCGGCGTGTTGAGACAATGGCGGCGGCGACGGCAGCGGGAGTTTTATGAGATATCTTCTGGAGTTGCTTTGGAGCAGCGATTAAATGTGGGTTAAATCTAAATACGATCTGATAATAGCATTGGCGCCGAATAGAGTTATTATAGACTTTGAATCGTCGACAGTGTGAGTGTGTACGCAATTTAAATTTTGAACTCGAATTAAAACTGGGTTGATTTGGGAGTTGATATGCGTTTTGTGTGTCTACATCAGTTGAACTACTCCGATATTAATATTAAGAAGTCTGGAATCAGAGATTTTGATATTGGATCGTAAAATTATTTTAATTTTTTTTTATTATTATTTTATCTCGTGAAGATATCTCTTTTTGTTGAGCTTCTGAAGACACACAAAAAAAGGCATAATTCATTTCCATAAATAATAAAAATTCATGAGATCATAATAAATGTGTGATAAAGAGGCGTGTTGTTTTGTCATTTCGATTTTTGATGTCTAAGAAGTTTTTACTGCGTGAAGAAAGGATTAAGAAATATGAATAAAATTGAAGCTGAGTGAACGAAATGAGTAAACTATCAATAAAATTGAATAAACGAGATAATTGACTTGGTTTGTTAGCAACATTTTACCTAGTATTAAAGAGCAGTACGTACCTACTATTCCAGCCCTTACAGAAAGCGATGCTTCAAAACGTTTTTTTAGCATTTGTATGAAGTCGAAGTGGAAGCTCTCATTCGTCCAAACTTTTCGTCGGAAAATTGAAAAATTAACTTTTTATATAAAAATTGTGAAAAATGTAACAATTGTGGAAAATCGTTTAATTGAACGAAGAATTCCTTTTTTCTCTAATACTTATTAACTCTCAAAATTTTACTTCAGTAACAATACAAATATTTGAACATTTTCTTTGACAATGTTTTAATAGCCTTGACTCAAACATTTAAGCATGAGCTTTGATGGTGCAAGATGTCATGTCTTGTAAATTTTCATTTTGGATACTACTGATTCGTAATGGTATCTTAACCAGCCAACCAAGTTAATCTTCTGTTCTTCATTACTTCGTCGAATTTCGTCAAAATCATTCTCGCCATTAAAACTTTTCATGCAGAACACTAGCATAACATGGTAGTAGTGATAGTGAGGTATTGGAACATTGCATCAAAATTGATCAGCTTCTGTAATTGTCTGGTATATTAAACGTTTTCAAAAGAAAACGGAGACTTGGTAACTTAGCTTAGCACTCCTGAAAATCTAGACTTCATCTATTTAACTGCGGCTTATAGCATAATTTAAAATTGCTTTACCGCTAATTAGCTATGATAATTTCTAATTATCGGTTAAATAACGAAATGGACCTAGTCTTTTCCCTTAGCCCTTAGCGCAGTGCCATGGACTATATCGCTAAAGATCTTGGGCCTGATTTTGTCTAATAAAAAGGGTTGAACGATTTCTTTTCGACGATAGAAGTACCTACTTATTTTTCTCTTCAGATGTGATACGGATAGAAATCTTCAAAACGATATCGTTCAATTTCGTTTTACGAAATCAGGCTTCTGAGTTCGAATACCACCCTATGTCATTATAAGCGGAGCAACAAAGTTTCTTAAATTTGACCACTACACAGTACTGGTAACTGTTCAGTTTAAAAAAAATGTCAACACGTGATGCTGCCTGCCGATGTAGCGATGCAACGTAAGAACATGAACAGAAATCGTTACTGAAATGGGAATTTAAATTCATTGACTCCAAAATTGGGGTCTTATTTAATTCTTATTTTAGGACCTATCCCATGTCTTTTTGGAGGTGTATTTTATCTTTGAATTTGGGGACTTATTTCACAGACAAAGCATTCCCACAACTGGGGAGCTATTTCATTTTTGTTTCGGCGAGTTTTACGGAAGCTGTTATCCAAAGCCATTCCTGTATCCGTTAGAGTTGTGTCCCTGACGTTTAGAACACTGCCAAATGTTTAAAATGCTTATAGAAACTGCCGACTGCTATGTGTTGCCATTACACACCTAGGCCTTTCGTTTGCCAATTTGGCAATAAAATCTCCCATTCCAATTATGTATGATCCGAGTGCTGTAAGTAGGTAAATATATAAGCTGGCTATAAAAAGCCTTCAGGCTTATGTATTTATTTAGCAACAAACACGTGGAAAGAGAGGGGCGGGAGCCCTCCCTTTTACAGTTTGTTTAACTTTATTAGCTTAATGCAAGCAAAATCACTAAAACTAAGGTTTACAAACTTAAGAGCTAGCTTAGGGCTAAAAAACTACAAACAACTAAAAATGTTAGTAGCAAGAAATTGGGAGGTTTATAAGATTAAGAGTTATAGAGAGAGTTTTTCAGAGAATGTTTATTGGAATGGAAGTCGAAGAAATTGTGCATGCTGTTAGTAGTACGTAGCATGCGGGTCATTTGTTCATTACTTCCATTATTAGTACGGTGGAAGTCGATATTGAAAAGAGATACCGATCTTAGATTTCTGGGGAGAGAAATTTTTTGCAAATGTGTGGGGCAATCAATAATACCTCATAAAAGCTGATGAGTGACTACAATGTCAGTAACTTTGCGACGTATATCAAGGGTTTGCAGGTTTATAAGCTCAAGCCGATCTACATAGGGTGGAAGGTGATAGTTATCTGTTCAAGGTAATCCGCGAAGTGCAAACCGAAGGAATCTTCATTGAACGGCTTCTATTCGAAGGGAATTGGTGACATAAAATGGTGACCATACTTGGCTAGCATATTCAAGAAGGGGTCTGAAAAATGTTAGCTAAAGAGACTTTGTGACATAAGGGTCGGAGAATTCTTTTGACCACCGCTTTACGAACCCAAGGGCTGAATTTGATCTATTAATAGACATGGTGATGTGGGATAAAAAATGTAGTTCCTTATCACACACGACTCCAAGATCACATAACGACTCAACAATAGCAACTGGCTCATTGTTGATAAGGTACGTACGTGGTGGAAGCGGAGAACGTTTCCGGGAGTACGTTATAGCTTGACATTTACTAACATTTAACTCTAGAAAGTTCTTCTGACACCAGGTATAGAATCTGTTCAGATCATGTTGAAGAAGTATAGAGTCAGAAGGGGAAGAAATGTCTCTAAAAATTTTTTTGTCGTCGGCATGAACAGAGATCGAGGAGTTATTAATGACGCAGTCAACATCATTAATTGTTAGAATGAAAATCAAAGGGACAAGATGACTACCCTGCGAAACACCAGAAGTTGCAAAGACTGGTTCCGATTCATAACCACGGAAAAGAACTTTGAAAACCGAGTGCTTTAAGTTTAAAAAGAATTAGGGCATGAAATGGTTCATTTCATTCTCGACGCTGTACCTACTTTTAAGAAAATAAGGTACGAGCAACCTGTGGTGAGCCACGACCCACGATACCTAAAAGTAATGGCTCGAGTTAACGAAAGAGACGGTATTTGCAACCTAGGGTGTCAGAGCAATAATTCCATCATCATAACTAAAAAAAGGTAAAAAAGAAAATGACTTAAAATTTCACAAGTTCTTTCATATATTTCGAGCAGTTGGTAATAAAGGATCTTAAGGCAGCAATACCTTCAAGGATGTGAAAATGCAGCATCCTCTTGCCTTCGCATTATTAATTATTTTATAAGTATAGATGATGATTTCATTTTCACAAGATAATGGAAGAAAAACACGAATTGTGTATTATACCCATACAATAACTACTGTCTAATTTTTTTTTTTCATTTACCATATACGTTCCTCAGTTGAAATGCAGCTTAAATATTTTAGACCTGAATATACAAAAAAAAAAAAACAAAACAATACTCCGTTATAAGCAGTTTCCTTCCCCCATGGCTGTATTAATTAAACTATGTCAACGCCCCTGTTGGAATAATATAGTGCCCACCGTAAAATTTCCAGTTAATCTCATATTGAAAGAAGAAAAAAAAACTGTAAAAGAAGGAAAAAAACCCACAAAGGACCGTAAAACCTCAATAATAGTGAATTGGTTACTA
Source organism: Meliscaeva auricollis (assembly GCA_948107695.1). Classification (NCBI taxonomy): domain Eukaryota; kingdom Metazoa; phylum Arthropoda; class Insecta; order Diptera; family Syrphidae; genus Meliscaeva; species Meliscaeva auricollis. Next base: position 116,512,756 of record OX403616.1, on the reverse strand, counting down.
AATGAGAAAAACACACACGCGCTTTTACAGCATCAGTCTTATTCATGTTATGCTCCTGCTGCTGTAGTCCTTCGTCAAACCAGGAATTTTAAAATTCAAGAAAAACAAACCATAATGAACTGGTCATATAGAATAGATGGGAAATTTTAAATCCTTAACTCTTTCTTCGTACTCTATGCGGGAGTCCATTGAATTAAGGAATTATTAGACTCGAATTGTGATCCTTTTTGCACCATCCCACTTTTTCATTCAATTATCAAAAAAAAAAACAAAACAAAAAAATATAAAACTACAAAATATGGATCCTTTTTGCTGATGTTGTCAGTTTGATGGTACTGATCTTTCCAGAATATATCTGACACAACTGATGGACAATTATGATTTATGGCATCACCGCCCATCGTTAGATACAGTTTTTGGTCCCGCACACAATTACCAAAGGACCTCTTTATGATTACACGCAAATTTTCTAAAACTGCCTGCCTGTCTGCCAAAACCAAACCCTTTCGTGGTGTATTTAAACCAAACACCAGGACATGCAGAGGATTATTTACTGTGTTGCTTAAGCTGTAATCTTGTTAGTTTGGTTGTGAGATTATAAAACAAGCTACAATCTGAGGAAAGACATATCCCTTTTAGATATCTACAAAATGATATCGTCCTTAGAGCTCTGTATTGTTTGATTGTTTTGTCACTAGGCGAAAAGGATTACTTGAATATCCATTTCTATCCAAAGGGATGTTTTTTTTTGTCCCTTGTGTTTCTTTTTATTTTAAAATCCTGTTAAGGGATCTCGGCTTTGGAAAGTTATTCTTCGCCTTGAGATTGTAAATGGTTGTCAATATAGAAGCTAAATTGGCCAGGATTGATTTCGAAAAATAAATAAACATTTTGGTTTGGGATTAACAGCTACTGAGTCGATCAGATCCAATTAACCAATTAACTGTGCGTGTACCTATGTAGACAGGATGAATTTTTAAGAAGGACTATTTCAACCTAGAGGGAAATGTGTTGTTGATTTTGAAAAAACATTATATGGTGCAACTGCAACAACAGATTGATGTTGTTACACAATTTGTTATATATGTTTTAAAGAAAATATTTATTTTATCCTTGTCTTGGTGTCTTGGAGGTAAAGATGATCCTCAAATATTAGAACAGAAATTTCAGGAAAAATCTATGCAGGGTGATATTTTGACAATGTAAATATTTGTCTTTTATTTCCTTTAGGTTTATTTTTCTATGGTAATTCATTGCCAGAAATATCCTTACTGTTGATAGATGATCCTTGCATAAACGCCAAGTCGATTTGAACACAATTCGCCCAAGTTTAAGGTTTCCTTTGGAAGAACAATTAATTTATCTTACAAGATTGAGCATTTCTTTCGCTTCACTGAAAAAAATGACGTTACTCCATCCTTCACCTAGACTTTATCTTCTTGTATCCTTTTTCAAATACCTGGCAGCACTTAATGCTCCTCTGCACATTAAGTTGGAATTAAAAAAAAAAAAAACATAAATCCACTTGCTTATCACAACTAAATAAAATTTTAATTCAATAAATTTGTCACCAAAGACTGATCCTTTCTCACTTCCAAATCCCAAAACCCAATCTTATCAGTCTTTGGTCATTTGTAGTACAAGAGCGTTTCTTAGTAATCACCTTCTCCTCTCGATCCAATGTCCATTTCAATCCAAACCACACCAAAAATAAAAAAAAATCCAAGATGATATAGAAAACGAAATCATTTTCAAATGACAAAATCAACAAAAAACAAAAAAAAAAACGAATGAAACAACACCAAAGAATACAAGAAAAAAAAAAAAAAAAAAGAAGATACAAACAAAATTATACACAGAGATGATCCTGAGTCCATATCAGGGTAATTATGGTTAAATAAGATAGCGATCTTGTTCCATGGTGACATTTATTTATTTTATTTAATTCCATGTATTAATCTTCCAGGAAAAAACGTTAAACGCTAAACATCCAGGTACAACACATCCAACATCCACTCGGATGTTATTTTGCTCTGCCTGTTGCTCTGTCCCCCGCATGGTGAGTATTAGTAGTTTGCTTTTGGTGCAGTATTGCCAGGTAAGATTTAATAATAACTAATATTAGTTGAAATTCCGTTGTTGCTGTGTAAAATTGAAAACTGAACGACTACTAGTAATGTGTATATGATGCAACTAAATTAATTTTCTGCATTCAAATAGGGTTGCCGTTTTCTTCATGACATTTTAAAGATAAAAAAGGGCTCAATCTAAAATTTGCAATAAATTAAATAAACTAAACTACATTTTGACTGAAAAACGAGTATTGTCATGTTTTTCTGCATTAAAGTAGGATTGCAGTTTAATGGCACCCGACATTCTTTAGGTAAAAGAGAGTTTAGACTAACATTTTATGTATATTTTAACTCTACAAAAAATTTATACTTTTTCGTTTACACCACATGCTCAGCCATATACTCTTTATATGTACTCTTTACTGATTTCTAAAATACTTTTGACTTTTATTTGGCATAGTTAGTATATTGTTCCCCTTTCCAATTATCAAAAAAAAAATATAAATTATTAAGTTATACAGATGTCTTTGCGCACAAACAGGGTTGCCACATTGATGCACTCATTCTAAAAGCGGCAACTCTATGTTTTTAATTTCAGTATCAACTTTCTTCCATTTAACACCAATTTAAATCTCTAACCTCATGAAATGTTTAATGATAAGCGAAAATAAAGCTGGCAACCCTTTTATCGATTTAGCATCATCATCAGCATCAGAGGGCAAGTAATTCTCACTTCACTATCGTTGTCCATGATAGTCAAGACAAGACTATGCGAATACGACGACCGACAACTACGTGTTGGGAATTCATAAAGCCAGAATCTTTCAAAGCCAGAGCAAGACTCATCATTGTCATTATCACCTCTCCTCGTATATAGATACAACAAGCAGCACAAGGGCAACTAGAGGGGAGTTGAAAATCGAATTCCCTCCCGAACTCGAATGATGCCAATGTTTGACAAACATTTTTCTGCATTCCATTTGCAGAAAGCAGAACTCTCGTGATGGTAATATCTGTGCGTTCGATGATTCGGTTTCTCATTTTGGCGCGCATTTTCGTCAACATTTGCGTAAAAATTCGCTGATGTCGTCGTCGATCATTAGACAGGTTAATTGGCCAGCATGTTGTTGCATTGGAATCCAATCTTCCTTTACTCTTCCATTCAGCTTCAAAGGTATAGATAGTAGATAGACTTGGGCATCAGACATGGGGCACACCTGTGGTCAGCTAAATATAGCTGTTGTGGTGTCGTGTCAGTCCGAGAGGTGTGAGGACATACAAGTATGTAGGTATACAATGATGATGCAGGGAAGGGAACAGACGAAGCAGGACTCTCATAAAGTGTCAGACGAGGAATCGAAGAGAAGACCCATGGGCACCATGTTTTATGTTTCTGTGTTCATTTATTTATGTTTGAATTTCTTGTCTTCTCTCTTCCAGGTTTGCGGGTTCGGATGGACTGCAGGGAAAGCAAACGCACCCCATCATCATCATCTGCGGATGGTTGCGCGAGGGAATTTGTTAAATCGATTATAAAACATTAAATGTGTACTTGTCGTTATAGGAGAAACATTTATATGAACACATATTGTAAGAAAGAGGAGTATTAGCATTTTTATAATTTTTTTTTCTGTTTCTTCAAGTCTTGGTGTTATTCGTGTTGAATTTAATATTTCTTGTTTGTTTTCTTTTTTTTTGTATCATTTTTTTTCTGCACAACATCAGAGCATGTTGGCTTATTGAGAGTTTATAAAGGTGCGATTAGCTACATGTTGTTCCGCACTATTGGCGTATTAAAAAAAAAAGATTACTGAAGCCTTTTGATCGTGAGAAACAACAACAAGAACACAATTTATCGGGAAATTAACTTATGAATAAGCAATTACATACTTTTGTTGAAGACGATGCATCAGTGGAAATAAACGGAAGTGTTGTCAAGTGTTAAATATTTTGACTCATTGTAATAAATTAAACAATTTTATCATCGGCTTTTCAGACTGAGCAAAGCAGGGCTCTATGAATGATTCATGACGATTATAGGTAACAGGCTTTTAACTGGTATCAAAACTCTTCTGCCTAAAATGTCTGATACGGTGATTTAGATTCGATAGAAAGTACTTATACGTACTACGACGCAAGTACTGATACAATTCAGAAAGTTGTTCCATATACGTTTGGTTAACAGCTGCCCTACTTTTTTGTATTCGTTGTCTTAAAATTCTCCATACAGCTGGAAGTAGGCTTTATGGGCTTTTCAACATAGTTTTTAAATCAATCAGCAAGGTAAGTTTTTAATCGCCTACTGACTATCAAAGATCTGTTCTTTTCGCGTTCAGATATTCATGTGGGTTTGTAAATCAAAAGAATGTGAAATAATTGAATCAGAATCGGGCAGGAAGAACAAAAATCTGCTTACGTGCAGAAGAAAACAGGCATAGTGCGGTTTGACTTCCACATATTACTGTGTTTACCAGCTCGCCTTCGGTTTTTCTGTTTTGCCAAATCCCTTTAGCTCAGAAGCGAAGAAACAGGCTCATGCACAGGTTACTGTAGGCCCCAAACAGTAGGCCCAGGATTTAGAGCTCAGCTATTGGTCGATCACTAAATGTTTTTTTTTCTAAAACATTTATTAAACATACTCAGCGCTATTTTTCCAATTGTATCGACATCTAGGCACGGAAAAATCTACTAAATCTAATCTAAAGTAAAGTATATAACAAGTTTGGTGGCTAACAACCTTTCAGAACGTAACAAAGACACCAGCAAGGACTGTAATCCAAATTTCATTAATTTTGATTAATTTATGGATGACTTTTATGTCTATTTAAATGTTAAGATTGTTGAATGGAAACTATTTCAACTTTTTGTTTCATTGATTATTTCAGAGTTTGAAGCTCAGCTCTTTTGTTTTAAGATCATGGAAAATAACAATCCTTTTTTGGAGTATGCAAAAGTTTACTTATGAGATCGGACTAATAATATAATGTTGGAGAGTTGACTATACATCAATACTCATGACCAAGGGTGAGCTAAAATCTTCAATTGATTTGGATAATGCTATCAGAACAAAACGTTAATCAGATTAATCATAAACGAGAGATTCTTATAATTTGATCAACATTTTTAGTAACTGAACGTAATTTCTTTGCAATTTCCTACTACTACTAATCTTCAGTTTGTATTTTCCAAAACTTTAAAATTTTACAAGTTGGTGGAAAGTGAGGAATTGAAACAAATACACCATGAACTTTCTTGCTTGTAATAGAAAAAAAACAATTTTAAATCGAATAAAATATTTACATTCTATCATCTCATCAACCTTGTTATACGTATTTAATTTTAATTTAAAGGAAAATCAAAATTAAAATTTAAAACCAAATGATTTAATGCGAACAAAACGTATTTAACCTGTTAAATTTTATATTGAATACGTGTTCAATGCATAATTTTGTTGTTAAAATGTAACAAAAATATTATAATTACCTTAAACAGACATCATTTTAATTGCACATATTTCTTCGACAAAACTCTCTGCGATATTGATGCCCAACACATTTCATCCAAAGGGCAATTAAGAAGTAAATTTATTTAATTTTTTTTTTCGTCTTCGATAATCGTTTTGAATCAGCAATAAAAAGTGTTGCAAATGTGTCCGAAAACTTGTATTCCTCCTAATTAATTGGCTCATAAATAAACTTTTGGGAATGCAACATTTTACCTGGACAATATTTTACCTATAAGCTATAACTATGTATCAGCTTGTATTTATACGTATCTGGTATAAAAAAAAAATTAAATGAATTTAGGAGATTTCTCTTTAAATGGACTTTAATAGCTAATAAATTAGCCAACCAAACTCCAACCCAGTGTAAATTAAGTCAATTAAGATATTTTATTTTGCTTAAATTGCGTTTTATTTTGCATTTTTTTTGTGTTTATTTCATTTTTTTTTATTCGTTTAAATTTCTTTTCTTTGTTGAAGAAAAAAATTATTTAAAAGTTATGAATAATGGCAAAGCTCTGGGTATTAGCATAACGAAAATAATAATTTACCTTTACGTGGGTCTAAGTATCATTTAACAAAATTTGTTATTCCAATATGCCTTGATTTGATGATGTAAATTTGTACATCATAAAAAGATCAGTCGAAGTCGGGTTTTATTTTTATATAAACTGGAATGGAGTAACAATGAGATATAAATAAGACTTTACGATCTTTTGTGTCAAACAAGATATTTGCTGATAGAGGTTGTGTTATCATAAATAGCTAAGTTTATTGAGTGTAACCAAATACATAACAGTTTATGTCTCGATATAAACTAGTAGTATAGGAAAGAAAGACTAGTGCGTGGAATAAAAGCTAGGAAGGCAGATTTTTTTTAATTTGGAAAAAAGGGTATTCGAAAAGCTTAATTCATTGCTTTCGGCACTCGATCGCAGACTCCCTAGCAAAATCCTTCATTTTGAAAAACGCAAATCGATCTTTGTCTCCAAAACCATTAGTTTTACTAAGGAAGTTGTTAGGCCAAAGCAGTACAAAATAAAGTCATTATTGTTTTGAGTGAGCTGTGTTTTTTTGAGCTAATGACATTTTTACTTAATTTTTAATAGTTTTTTGCCCTTTATCTTCTCCTCAAGAAATAAAAGTGAGTTTTTGCCATCATAAAAAGCCAAGAATAAACATTTTTTAACGTTTTTAGATAGTTTTGAACATTATAATGAAAAAGCCACCAAGTAACCTAGTAAAATCTTAATATTAGACCGCCGCTGTACAATTTTCATTTATATGGGTTTTTGAAAACCTTACAATGCCTCGATAATTGTTTACCAATAATAGTGTTGAATTTGGTCAATTGTTTCCTAGGTTACTGACCATTTCCAAAAATGTTCAGTTTGTAACTCCAATGTGACTGAAATAGGATAAAAATGATGAATGGGAAAGCAGAATGTGATTGTTATACCTTAAGATTCAAAAGAGCCAGCATTGTCTCTCTCTGGTGGAAAATTACCCAAGAGTGTGATCAATTGAAGACTGTAAAGTCTGTGTTTTGTGAACGCTACCAATGCCCGTATAGTATTATTTTTTGGTTATTATTTTGTATAGATGGAGGGAAGATCAAAAAACCAGTTCCAATGATATTTTTCTTTCAAAATTCCAAAGAAAAACGCAATTCCCGAAAACTGCAATGATTCAAAAATATATAGATACCTTCCAGTAAGAATTTACTTAGAGACATTTTTTAAAATTTTGAGGCAACTAACAGAATGTCTTATTTAGTTATTTATTTGTGTATTTTCCGGAAGGGACAGATTTCAAAAAGAGTTTTCAGAATATAAAGTTTGAAGTCATTGGAAAACCGAAATTTTAATTTGATAAGAAGTTTTGGTCGCTTATTTATTTTTTGCGGTCAAGAAATTGTTTTTCAATACAACGGTAAATGTCGCTTAAACCATTTTTATGGTCCTACAAAAAAACACGTTGGCATAAATTGGCGCTTATTTCGTTTTAATTTTTTTCTGACACCAATAAAACACGATGGCTCACAACTGGAGAATTAAATACACGACTGGGATCGCACGTACTTGGGCTTCAATGATTGATGATTGAATTAAACAGACAGACAGACAGGATTGCCACCCTTTCTTCGGCCTTCTTTATTATCGTAATGTCATGTAATATCATGCAAGTAAAAACACAAAATAAATCGAAAGAAAACTGTAGACTTGTTACAAATATTTTTAATCAAATAATCCAGGTCCGGAACATATCTTAAGCGTCAGTTTCAAGGTTCCAGCTTTCGCCTTGTTTTTTTTTTTACTTTTCTTAATCACACAAGTGTCAAAATTCTTGCAATATAGGCAAATGCCTTCTTCTCCTACGCTGACGCAGTACAAATATTTTTGGACCTTCTTCAGGGTTTTATTGAGCCCAAAATCCCGTCGGAAATGTGTGATATGATGGAAGATTTCAATTACGGCAGCTATCTCAAACATACCAATGGGAGGGTATAGGTAAATTAAGCAGGAGGTTAATTTCTATAAAGAAATTCATTTTTGTAAACAAGGCGGTGAACTGTGCTAAATATGCCTTGTAAAGATTGTTTTCACCAGATATAAATTTCAAATCCGGTAATCGACCTTCAACTATCTTTCCGAGCTAGCGACAAAACATGTCCCTTTATTTGTGGCTGGTTTAACTTTTTGTAGTCAAATTCGCTGTTTCACGGGGAGATCTCAGGTTTCCTTGAAACTTTTTTAAGCCTCTTACATGCGCAAGTATTGTGGATAATTTATGTCATATTCATATTCATTCAAATATTCTTTTCAAAACGAACCAAATATTTCCTCATTCATTTATTAGAAGACTATGACTCTAACGGCTTCATATGAACTTTCGTTTAGTACCTACATCAGCTTGGCTGCTGTAAAACTCTAAGAATCCGTCTTGAGACAACAGACAGCATAAAGTTATAATTAAAATGAACCTTTAGATTGTTTTTTTTTTTTTGGTTTCTTGACAACTTCATTAGACGTTTCAAGCATTTTCAAAATAAAACAAAATAAAATCACTTTTACCACAAAATCAATGATCTCAAAACAAGTCAGGGAAACCAAATGAGCACACACCTTGCAACTTATTCATATATTTTGCATAATTAATTTGGCTCATTAAGAAACCAATATCTTTTCTCAGTGGGAGATTTCCGCCAAAATCATCCCATTATCCCCAAAATCGATCATTAGATCGAAATAGAGAATGACGCCGCTGATTCACTCTCATCGTCGTTGTCAGTCGTCGATGTTATCGCCAGTCGTCAATGTTCTTTCAGTTTAAACAAAAATACTTACAAAATCAACTGATTTGCCTTCGAGAACATAATTACCTTTGCTAAAGTGCCATATGCCGTTAGATTAATGTGGTCATGAATATTTATGCGCGGAAAATATAAGCATTCCGCTTCAATCGCCAGCCGATCGATGGTAAATCGTGAATCTATCTAAAAAGTAATAATTATTTATTCATGCAAATTAGCGCCAATAGACAACTTTAAATTCGTACGTTTCGTGTCGTCTGGAGTCTCAAACATATAATGCGATTGAATTTCTCATTCAATAAGAGAGAAGGGATTAGATTAATTAAAAACTCATAACTCGCCCCATCTGAGCCGCTGCCGTTGCCACTATAACTGCCGCCGCCGACGGCAAGCCCCGCCAGGAATTCAATTAATCATTTTAGCATGTTGAGAGTCTTCCTGCACTACACCATCACAATTCACAATAAAAACAAGTCCCCCTCTCTGTGGTGTGGCACCACAGCTCACCGATCAGTAAGTATCGTAGTATTGTTGGAGTTCAATCAAAAGTGCTGCGTTGTCTGCTAATTGTCATTCGAAAGACATACTTAATCCAGGCGAACAACACAGCAGCAGATATCGCACGAAATTAATCTCGATATGGCTCATTTCCGTTCCTGATGGGGGATTATTGTTCAAACAGTGAGTAAAGTTGGCTCCAATAGCCCATTCCCATTGAGCTAAATAGATGGGTGTGGTATAATGTATTTAAAATGTTTGCCCGAGGGTAGGGCCCAGATTTGTGACATTTGTGTAAAGTGTTGCCAGGAGTGTTGGATGAAGTTATGTCAAAGTTTTGTATGGGCGCCTGAAATGCTACTCAAGCTATTGCCAATGAGTATTGACTTTCAGCCAATTTTTACCCAGCACGGGTAACAACTAGCTGGTTGCTAACAGCGCATTGAGGTAGCCACTCGCTTAGTTTGGCGACAAAAATTAGCTTCTGATGCCGATGAGTAATATTTTTTGATAGCGAGCTGTATGCGTGGAAGGTAAGGTAAAAAATTTTAACTTTTAGCACCAGGCAGCTGTGACTTTATCCATTGTCACCAGCCTTATATGACCGGTATTGTAAATATCAACGACTTACCCTAAATTAAACTAAAGATTGAATCATAATTTTGTGTAATAAGACAACAAAAAAACTCATGTGGCAACACTGATCTGTCAATTAATTTCTATTCATTCCCAATACAAAAATCGTTGTTATTAGCAAACAAAATTATTGTCGCTAGAAGCCCGAAGCACGTGGTTAATTAAGTAATTGGCTCAACAACACTCGATTAGCAATTCAAGTAAATCCGATACTCGCATACACGCCTATCTGCATTGCGATCAGTTGTATACGACGACGACCAACGACGACGGAGGCGACGTCGAGTGATGCTAACGCATATAAATTCGAAATTATTGCGGCTTGCGTGATGTTAGACTTTAAGAATAAGAAAATTGCAACAAAAAGCCATTGCATCGAAAGTAATTAACAACACAATATACGGAGGGCGCTTGAAGTCAAGGCGTTTGAAAACACGGAACCAAAACACTAAAACAAAAAGAGATGCCTCAAAAATGCCATAAAAACAGATGCTGATGTAAATTGACCGTAATGGGAATTTATTGCACCACGCAGCCACAACTAACGTGCTGCGCCTGAGAACGCGCGTGGTTAATTAGGCGAACAAGTCAGGGAATGGAATCGCAACACAAACACAACACACAAAATGCAAACCTATATAAGCTTGCATTCTGCATTCTGATGCTCCTTCATAGCTCAGAAAGTTGCAGTTGATGGCTTTATGAGGTGTTATCAAGATAAGCAGCCGCACTAATAAACAAAGTTGTATTCTAAGCTTGATTAAAATGACGTTTAATTCATTTGCAATTTATTAACAATGATGGTCTCGGTATTGTGGTGGGGGCAGTGAATTAACATTGACTGCAGGTCTACGTACGAAAGCCAAGTAAGTAGTAAGTACACACACCGGGAGTTAGAATCCGACAAATTGTTTGCCTCTGTTTGTTAATTAAGTTCGCTAAGAAAAAAGCCGGCCGGTGCGGTGGGTGACGATGAATAATGAACAGGGAATAACACTTTTAAATGAATATTCAACGCGTGCAACTAGCATGTGTGTTGTATTTGCTTTATTTTTTTAGTTTCTTAAATGGTCCAGCGATTTATTTCACAACTAAGCATCAATCATGTTGCCAATTAAGAGTTTTGCTTATGGCTGGAAGTTTTGTAAGGAAAGTAGGTATGATTGAGGGAACCATAAAAGCTATTAGGAAGGCGAACTCGTGAAGTAAATCTAATTAGGAGTAGTGGGATGTAAAACGTGCTATCAATTCAATGAAAGTCCCGAAAACCCTTGGAATTTTTTAATCCTTTGCGCGAGATATGAATTTTGTTTGTGGAAAATTATGTATCGCAAACGATTATCTCAGCATTGATACCCCTACATGCTATTGTACGTCTTCTGTCTTGATAGTTGAACTACTGAGCTACTTGATTGATATTTCGGACCTTTATCTGATTAATGTTAAACTGCGAGAATTAAGGAGGAAATAATTAGAAATGCCTTTCCAAAAACAAGGATTCGACAGCGTTCCATTGAAATGCTTATATCTTAAAAAACAACACCAGACTTAGTTCAGTTCAAGGTCTGGATGGCGTTGGCTCGAGACCGGGATAGGTGGAGAGACTTGTTGAAAGAGGCCAGGACCGGACCCCGGTTGTCGAGCCGATGATGATGATGATGAAGGTCTGAAATAGCCAGCCAGCTTTTTTCGTCAAACCAGGAGTAGTAGGGAAGTAACCCCCATCCTGAACTTTTAGTTATCTCCATGAGTGAAGATGAAGAGTCGGATAAAACGCATCTGTATAGGCCTGAACTCCTATATTTGTTTCAGTGATCCCATTTCTGTTAATGTAAGTACGCGCTTTTTCAAGAACTTGGGTCCCCTGAAGGGTCCAGCCAGTATAACAACAGTTTTAGATTTGTGAATTATTCACCTTAGACCTCTGAGAATATCCAAGGGAAAAAGAATCAAATGAAGACACCATATCTGTGAAAGCTTACTCTTATAGAGAAATTCAGTTTAGTCTAAGCACGAAATTGAACTGAGCGTGCTATGTAGATATCCATTAGGTATTGGGTTGGTTATAAATTTAGACATCCTGAGAAACAGTCAGTACATAGTAACCAAGTATTTCCTCAAGGGTTCAACCTTTATTATTAAAAAAATTATAAAGATCTTTCGAGTCAATGCAATGGTTGGAACTGCCTCTTCTAACCTAAATTTTATGTGTTATCTTTTTTTTGAAACCATATGGCTTGACAACTCTCTCTCTCCACCCATGACAGCAAACATTTATTTCTTTCGTCAATTTAACCACACATTATGAAAATCGACCCTCAATGATGATTTCCACAAAAAGAAAAACAAAAAACCTAAATGCTTCCTGAATTCCTAAAAAAAACAACACGACCTTTTGTCTTTTAGTTCAGGGAAAACAAACAAAAAATAAAAAGTATTAAGTTTCCCTGAAAATGATTGCTATGAGCCATCAATTAATCACCTGTTCATATATATTTTGACATTTGTCTATTGTCATCGATAAATTTCTACACTCAATCGATTAAAACCTATATAACATAGGTACAAAAAATGCAACCAAGCAAAAGGGACATAACCCAGCATGAGTTGCTGCATTGTTGCGAGAACAAGATCTCATCAGTGCAACATGTAGCACAACAGGTTAAGCACTTTCATTACCAAAAACACATAGAAAACCCCTGCGCACGAATAACTGTAGAGTTTCATGGGATAAACAACTCTTATTCCAGGAATATGTTGACAAAACCTTCAAACCAACACACAAAAAAAAGGACATCATTCCCATATCAAGGACAAAGACCCACGGAATCAACAAGAGGCTAGAGTTTTTTTTGTATTGTCTTCACGGATTGTGTCATTTACTCGTAGATAAAGATAAAACAAACAATGGTCCGGACAATGGGACACCTAGAGGCTTTATCGTGCATATGGCAGGGCTTGGACGTGGTGGACATGGGTCTACCTTCAAGGAATAACACAGGTAGGCAATGGATTTGAAACTTCCTAGGAACCATGAAGTTTGTTAATTCGGGCGTTCGTTGTATGGCAATTATCCACTTCTCTTGGTAGTTTTTGGAGCCAGAAATGAATCAATTAATTGGATGACTGTAATTATTGAATTGCCCATGGATCGACACCTGGTTTAATTCTAAAATTGTTCTTCTTGGCACTTCCTGTTTATCGTGCATGAAAAATGTTAAAGAAAGATTGGCATCATTTAGAGCTACTGTCTGGACGTCTCAAGAGTTGTAGCATTTTCATAATATGGTCATCTTCCAATTAGGCAAATAGGTACGTTATATGGAAAAGAGATGAAGACGAGTGTTTTTGCACTGCGGTAAGACAGAGTTTGTTTTTGTTTGTATAGCAAATGGGTTGGGAATTCTTCTTCCAGATAAATTGGCCATGTAAATGGAAAATAAAAGAATGTTTGCTGAGGAGTTCAGCAAATTAATTAAGAAACAAACACTTGAATTGAATGGCTGTGAAGTGGTTGGTCTTCTTGTTTCTGGGTCGTCATCATTCCTAACAAATTCCATTGAAGATAGTTATTGGCTAGACTGAAAAAAAGAAAATTCAAAGGTCAAACAAAAAGTCAGTCTGAATCTTCTAAAAAACACATTTTTTCCACCAAAAATTATGTATGTATGTCAATGATCATCTTGTTAGTTCAAAAATGCACTAATGCCAATGTGTGATTATGATTTTCCTTGCATCCACCAAAAATGGCTATTGAAGTTGTTTTCTTCAAATATTTTAGTTGATTTGATTGTTTATTCCAATAAAGCCGATTTTGCATTTCAGGCAAATGGTGTTAAGATAATAGAGTTGAAATGTAGCCCATATGAAAGCCTATTACTAGTACATAATATAATTATATGGGGGAAAGGTCCAAGATCGGCGTAGGCTAGAGATAGAGTGATATGCACAAAAAAAAAAATAAAGAATCAGAAATAAAACAAATCTCCAGATTAAGCTTAAAAACCTTTTACACATTTTCAAGTGACTTTTGAACCATCTTAAACCTTTTTAATCGATCTTTAACTTTGTCTCCATTATTCGGGATCCAAATGTCACCCATTCTGCCTATGTCTAGCAAAAAATAAGAAATTACAGGTTTTAAAACCACCCAAATGTCCACAAAATGTCTTTTCAAAAATGTACACTATGTTTGCAGTTTTCAAAAAAAGTATAAAACTTTCCAAAGTTATGCTCAGCTCACAAAATTAGATATTACAAGTTGAACTTATTCATACAGGAGTTTTTTTTTGAGATTTGGATTGGCGCCAAAAAGATAGAAGACAGCAAAGTTCACATGAAAAAACAATTTTTTGCTGCCCTTATTTTTTAGACAGTTGGCTCATATGAAATGAAATGTTTGGAATTTCAAGATGAACGCTTAATGCCTTCATAGTTTCTTTTAAAGACCAATACAAATTGGAACAATTGGGCAAACACGTATCTTTTATGAAGAATGTCAACAAACAAAGAGTATAGGTATTTTCTTTGTATTTATTAACAGTTTAAATTTATTATTATGTAAATTTTTAGTTGATAGCCAACTGAAGGGCCAAATTGTTCACCTTTGATCATCTTTAATCCATGATCTGTAAATCGGCGAATGTCCACTTAAACTAATTTTTATTTTCTGAGAATTTATAGTTTGAGTTGTTAATCCTGGATTTAGCTAATCAACCAATTTTGATTGATTAGCGCCATGTAACTAGAGTCTCTAAAAATTATGCTAAAAACTAAACGCGCTGTAAACAAACTAGCCCTAAATATCCTTAATTTCAATTTTTAAGCTACTAACTTTCTTCCAACTAGAGAGCTGCCATTTGTTTTTTCATCAATCTTTTTTTTTTTTGCCTGACGTCTGGGGTAATAGCCCAATTCAAAGAAGGGGTGGAAAAGGGTTATATACCCGAGGGGTAGAGCTATAAAAGACTGCAGTCAATTGGTAATGCAGTCAATTCAGTCGCAGTGAGTTGACGTTAATATTTGCTTCAAGTGAGTACTGCTACAATGTACCTTGACTGCATAAAAAGCAGTTCGCAGTCAGTACTCAAATACGGACTGTACAGCTAATGAAAGCAGCTTATTGACTGAAAGTTAATTAAATGCAGAACTTTTTGACTGGATTTAGTGTTTTATTTGAAAGTTTCTCGTCTGTTGTGTGAGTAAAACCAATCAAAAAGTACTGCAGTTGATTAACTTTTAGTCAAATAACCGCTTTCATAACTGTACAGTTAGTATTTTAGTACTGACTGCTCACTGTAGTCTTACAGTCAAAGTTCTTTGTAAGTTAATAAAATTAGTTCTTTTAGTTAATTAGCTACAGTACCGAAAAGACTGCAGTTTTTGCAACTCTGTAGGGATTCAAATCTTACTGCTTTTATGTTTATATTGATATCCACACATGAAACAAAGAATTTTAGAAACTATCGCCCTCTATCTTCTTACGCACTAACTACAAAGAATAACCCCAACAAATAAATTGTTCAAAATATCAAGCTAAATTTTTGTTTCTTACAAACTTTTTATCTAAGACAATTACCACTCAAAAAAAAAAAGATGTTATGGTAGGAATTTTATTCATTTGCTCAATAACTTCTGTAGGTTAATATGAACCCAAGGATTTAAAAATTCTTGACTTAAGAACGCCAAATTTCATAGCTTTAGATCGAAATTGTCCCACGTTGTCTCAAGAACGAAAGTATAATAATGAGTAATGCTGCCACAAAAAATTAAGAAAATGTACTAAGAAAAAATAAGAGCTATAAATGGCTCTCAAAAAGTGTTTACGTATTCAATTTGCCCGAAGTGAGTAACCAGGTTTGGCTATAGAAACTGGCTACAACATATGATGTTTTAAGCAAAAACTAACTGTGAACTAAGAAAAGTCGAAACCGTATACCAATTTACTAAGTTTTGTGTCTCATTGAAGTCGGATGATACATGCACCTATTTAAAAGATGACTAAGCTGGCTACCAGGGCAACATCTTCGAAAATCTTTTTGACCAACAATGTACCCATCTTCGAAATTTAGTCGTTTGTTTTAAGAATGAAATTAGTAATCGAAATTTGTATATGCAGCCAGTTTGTCTAAAGCAAATAATTTATTGATCCGTTGGAAAATTATAATAGTGAAGGTCACACCACCCACATTCTCCGAAAAAAAAACATGTACTCTTACCATTCAAATTGCCAAATAACAATCAACTTTATCGACCAATAAAATCCTGTAAATTATATTCTCCTGACATTTAAAAGCAATTCATTCAAATTCACACGAGGTGTGTTGCCGGCTTATTAAAATCAATAAATTTCCCATTAAAGTTTGCGGATTCACAAAGACTTGACCACTAATGACAACAACAAAAACAACAAAAAAGACTGACTATTTGCATTTATAATGGAATTCATCTCCCAAGCTCATAATGAAGTCTAAATATCCCCAATAACCATAAATTGTTGTCATTCATAATTCGCGCATTAAGCTTGGTGACCTTATATGCGAGGCTTTTTATTATCAACATTTGTATTAATTCTGTTGACTTTTTTTCTTTCATTTATTCAAAACCAAAGAGACAAAAATAAATAAAAGATTAACCCCCCTCCACCCCTCAAAGTAGTAAAAATATAGTTCGACCGTAAACACTCGAATATATCGCCGACGAAATTCGATATCTTTTTGTTTGGTATAAATATTTCCATGCCCTACCATCATCGAAGCTATTACTCGTTTCGAATTATTACGATCATCGGTCAGAGCTTATGACCAGATATCCCAGCACCCAAGCAACTTTGGTATTATATAGGATCCCAAAGACACATCACTATGGGGCGTGGGACATTTACAAAATTTAGCTATCAAAAGTTTTTATGAGCCATACCTCTGACTAAATCACCATAAACACTCGCATAACACGCAATATCGATTGTATCTTTTTGTATGGCATGAATTTTGGATGTGGGACCCATTTGTTAGGTTCTGGTTTTGAGATATCGTGGAATGGCCATAGGCAGGGGTCCGTGTTGGGCAGCATTACTCGATCGTTAACTGAAACATAATCCTTTGGGGACAACAACTATTTATAATCAATTAATTACGCGCACCATTTTATTTTATTTTATTTTTTTTATTTCTTGTTGTTTTTGTGTTTTAACTTTAATGCACTTTTGGAACTAAAAGATACAAGTTTAACTGACTTTTCTGGCCTAGAGTGAAGCCAGTCAGCATCAGCATCACGGTATTATGCTGCTCTATGGGCAGTAAATTTTAATTTAAGTGGGATCTATCGCACAGTGAATTATCTTTGAGAAATTCGTTTGAAATATTTGAATGAAAGTGCCTCTATCATGTCTGCTAAATTAAAAAAAAAAAAAAAATCAAATACACTTAAAAAAATAGAAAGACAACATAATTCGTCCCTAAAATTACTAAATGAACTTTGAGAAAAAATTGGTATTTATTTTGGTTCAATACTTGTATACAATGAAGGTATGAAAGAGTCAGAAGTTGTCCCGAAAAATTGTGGTCTACGATTTTGAACGCCGTTAAATTGACCCGATTTTAAAAATAAGAACCGCAGTGGATTTTTTTTTTGTATTTACTGTTATACTGGCAAAAAAAGTCAGATATTGTTTAAAACAATTGTCATCTAAAACCTTGGACTTCTGTCACCACCGTAAAACTTAAACGATTTTCATATTAGCACTTACATTAACCTTTTCACTTTAGAAACAGTACGAAATTTTAACATTTTGAAATCTATATTCTACATTTGTTGTACTTTTTTTTTTTTAATTTGGGTTTCCATGCAATTTTTTATATCAGAAATGCATAAACGTTTTCCCTATTGTATTTTCTTCAAATTTTTGATTAAAAAAATATTTAATTTTGTCGCAGTTAAAAAAATGTCCAAGAGCTTTTAAAATTTTGTATCAATTATGGTTTGGCACCAATAGTGCAGAAAATAGCTGAAAATGAAGGAATTATAATCCACTTGTAATCGGCGTATGGAATACCAAGGATAAATTAATTATGTAAGTAAACGTTATGTAAGGAATTCAAAATGAATAAAAAATGTACTTATTTTAAGTCCCTTTTAAGATAGCTTTTTTTCTTATTTCCGCCTTCAAAACAGTCATAAGTGTTCTATACGGTGTATAGACGGTTATCCAAAGTTTACTGGTCGCCCTGTAGATCTAAAACTACAATGGCTGGGAAAAGTATTTTACCAAGAAACACGATCGTTTTGGGGCTCTTTTTTTCGCATTTTCTTATGAATTCTGAAGAATGTTTTCTTTTGTATGCCTGGTATTGGAAAGAGTCCACAATATGTACTTTTTCCATCTCTAAGTTCATGGAAACAAACGGTGTAACATTGTTTATTGTTTTGTCAAAAAACATTTTATAGACCACTGTACATTTTTTTTTTCAATTTAACTTGACGGGTCACTGCGGCGTATGCGTAATTTGTTTTTATGTTTTTTTTTTCTAGTTTTTTAAGGGCTAATAAGTTGCTTTCTATGGGTAGATGTGCTATCCTACTACTACTTGCTATTCTGACAATTTACTTCCTTGAAAACTTTCTTGAAAGTGGTAGGTAAATCTTGACTCGATCTCGTAAATATATACTATAACTGTCAAAACTGGCTGGACCATCGTCAACATTCCGAAACCATCAATAACAATACATTTTATAGGAATATTGTCAATAGTTTTGAAAATGGTCAGTTAAGTTTGGTACGATTGACCAGATGCAACACTTAGCATTTAAAAAAAACATATACAAGTTTTGGTTTTATAATACAAATTCTATATAGACCGGAAATATAGAAAATTTAGTATACCTAAATAATTCATGAATATTTTTGACTGGTATGGAAGCTGGTCCAAAGTCCCCTAAATCCCCATATTGCCTTTTTTTAAAAGGGAGATGTGAAAGTTTACCAATCTGAAGAATTTGTGTTTATACTATCATCGATTTAAATTAATTTTTTAATGCTGGTAAGAATAAGACGAAAAATAATTCGATACGACAACATAAAGAAAAGTTAATGTCGCAATGATGAATACATTTTTAACCGACTTCAAAAAAGGAGAAGGTTATCAATTTGCCTGTATTTATTTGCTTTTTGGTTCAACAAGTATAATATTAGCGTAAACCTTTTTTAAAAAAATGGTACATTAATAAAATTTGGTATGAAGTTTTCTATTACCATGAGAATCCTAGACTAGAAAAATCCATTCAAATATCTTAGGTGAAAGGGTACGTTCTTAGTGTTAAAAAACTTTGTGAAACAAGGTGCCAAAACACCCTGTACAAATAAAATGTAAGATTGATAATAACTCCTAAAAATAATTTCAAGTTCAGACGAATCAAGAAAACAAAAGACTACATGCGTTTTATGAGCAAAAGTGTATTTTATAACAATAACACTGACCTTATATTTAATTTTTTCGGGTGTGACATTAGATCATCTTCAGAAATACATCAAAATATTTAAAATTTTGTTTTCATTGTGCTTCATTCTAGCCATAATCTACGTTAGTTTCTAGCAGCAACTGAAAAATACATAAAAAATTAGAAGTGCCGATAAAATACAACTATATTTTATACAGCTTTGGTCCTACAACCTCTGCACTTAAACTAATAGTTTTGGAGACATATGGGGTAATTGCGGGATAGATGCCACGCTTTTTCAAAAATCATTGTAATTTTTTTTAAAAATGCAAAAAATTATTTTTTGTTTAACAAAAAAAAAAGACATATATTCTAACAAATAAAAATACTTTACCTGGAAAATTTTACTAATTTCATAAAAATTTTCAGATAAGTAAAATGCATTAAGTGAGCCATCTCTCCCAACATGTGCGGGAGAGATGCCACATAGAACATCAAATGTATTTTAAGATCTAATGTGAATGCGCAACATGTTGATGTTTGAGGAGACATCCACTGCTACGTTTATATATATGGATTTGGTTGAGTGTGGCATCTCTCCCGCAATTACCCTAATATATCGATTGGCTTTTTTTTAAATTCCTTTTCCTTTTTGAATACTCTACTATACAGTTTTAACAAATTCAGCCTTTTCTATTTTCCTTTTCACGAAAAAGTCTATTTTTCACTATCCTGTATACTATATGTGCTCAGACAAACTAAATTTCCCAAAAGATGAGCTCAATATCAATGGATTCGAAATAAAGGTTTACAAAACACGGGTTTTCAAACATTACGTAACAATTTCTAAGAATTCTAAAATGTTTAATAAATATGTCGTAATTAAGTTCTCTGCAATTCGGCTTCGGTACTGAAATATTTTTCAATGTGAAAATGTAGAAAATGTCCGTGTCCGTACTGATATTTAAAAACAAACAACAATTCCATTATTAGGATGATTTTTTTCAGTGTAGAAATTTTAGGATAGCACTTTCGTGTTCGCATCAATTTACACAAGTTGTATACGTACACCCGCAAGGCTTGGCACGAATACGAAGCGTGAACTCCTCGCGCGATCTCAGAGGATATCGGTGAAAAAAAAAAAATCAGTGTGACACCACCAACCGCACCAACCATCAGCCTCGGGCTCTCTCACTGTACCGAACATGAAATCATCGAACGGGCCAAGAAAAGACACTCTCGGCTCTCAGACCACAACAACCAAGAGTGGCGTGGGGCAACAAACACGCAAAATGTCTTAATTTGTAGCTCGTATTAGAATTTAAGTAACGAGCAATTAATGTTCGCCTAGACATATCCCCCGCTTTTAAGGCACCCCATTGGCATATTGTCGTTGTCCAGCCGAGTGTGTTGGAATGAATGCAAGAATATCACTCCTTGCGTACTTTATGCCCCATCCACATATTATTTTTCTTGTTTTCCTTTTTTCAAACTTTAGGTCATCGATTTCTCTGTGGCTGCTCGATGTATTTTCCTTGGTTATGAGAGGACGCAAGGTGATTAGGTTATTTATTGGGATCTAAGTGATTCCCAATGAGATCCAGCCCAAAGATTAAACGGCATAAGTCTCAGCGGGAAGCCAACAAACTCTCACATTATTGAAGAAGACCATCGCATGGATATGGTTGAGGTTGCTATATGAATCGCACCTCTTTCTTCTGCGACACACTCAGTGTCAGTGATTCATTTTCTTGGCGCATTAGGTGAGAATACAAATTGGTGTTGTGGGATTATTTAAAAAAAATAATTATAAATATGTTTTCCTTTTAAAAATTCATAAACCTTTTCAGAACTTGTTTTTTTTTTCAAAATAAAACTAAATTGGCCTTCGGTGTTGTTCCGTAAATACTTTTAGGGTCTTCAGTTTTAGGTGGATGCAATTAATTAGCAACTTAAAACACCTTTATGCAGTTTTTCTTTGTAAAATCTTATTATTGAGTGTGAAACGAGAATCGAATTACAAAAACAAATAAATTAGTTAGACTTTAAATTGGGCATTTTAAGCTTGTCTGTGGGAGGACAGGGCCGTAGCTGGTAAAAGAAAATGGGTTTTTACAAAATAAGCTTACATTATTTCACATTTTTTTTGTTTTTCTTGGTTGTTTACCTGAAAAGGTATGTAAAACGATATTTAAAAACAAATAATAGAAGCCTTCAATTGTGGCCTGTTTGGGCCACAAATCAGCCCCTTCAAAACTTTTAAATGTATTAAAGGTTAAAAAGGACTATTTATTTTTTTAAGAGATTTCAAAATGATTTCAAAATTTAGTTAAACAGGCAGGGATCACAGAAAACCTAATTTTGAATTCCATCGATGCCACCTCCCCTTGTCTACGGCCTTCCTGCAGGTATTTGTCACACACTTGGTGTAAATTCGAATGAAAAATTTAACTTTAACGATCTTTAACAGATGTTCCTCTGTCCCATGAGTCGAAGACGCGACAATACACAAATGGGAGAGAAAGATTATGTTTTCACGTTTTAAAAATTCATAAATCCTAAAATAGAGTTGCTTGTGGGCGTGTGAGTTGGTTGGACTCGCGTCGTTTATTTATTTTTTTTTTATTTTTGAAAATCAAATAAATTATACGGGGCGATACAATGTCAGTTAATACAAAACGATTTCTTGTTAGGTATTTAATTAAAATCGACTCAATCGAGAGGTGTTGTTTGTTGTTTGTTTTTTTGTTGTTGTGTTTTGTGTTTTAAATGTTTTAATCCAATCAAGTGACATTAAACACGACAGCTTAATAAAAACGAGTGAGAAAAATAGGTAATCAAGTTTGGATATAATAGTTGAGATTCCTAGAGGAACTTAGATACGAAACAAGATGGGCCACATAAAAACTAAAAACACAATAAATATAAAAGTGTATTAAATTGTTTAGTCTTAATTGTAAAATATGGTTTTTACTATAATTTTGAATTTTTGTTTTTGAATGTTTTCTAACTATTTGGTCGCAATAGAAAAATAAATATTCACACAAAAACCTTAGGTGTGAAATTTAGAACTTAACATTCCTATGTTATTCTATTCTATTGGAAGAAGCATTATATAATTTAAAAGTATTTTTTGTTTAAAATTATTGTTGTTAGATAATAAAAAGTTAGTTAGCACCGCAAACTAGCAATAAAAATGTACCAATTTGTACTAAGATTTAAACATTTTTACAAAAATATTTGCATTCGTTTGGTAACATATATTTCGTTTTATCACATATTCACATATTTTGATTCTTTATATAATGTCGCGTTGTGATGCCACTTACCAGACGGACGCACACAGGTAAATTTTCCCAAAAACATGGCCAAAATAATTTTTTGTGTATTTTTAATTTATTATTGCATGAAAACATTAAAAACAGTTAGTTCTGAATCAAACAATGATTTTTAATTAAATATTTAACCAAATTCGGATAAAACATGCAAATGGATGAAAATGATAGTTTTGGAATTTGGTGTTTTCTCGTAAAAATAAAAGGCATAGGTTTTCTCGCATTGCACATTTTTTTAATACAGTTTTTGTACACTAAATTTGTTTAAAAGAATAACAATATATAATTTAAATAGTAATAAATAAACAAACATAAATAAACAAATTATAGAAATATTATAAAATGAGTGTGGAAACTCAAACCAATTCTGCTTGCTCAAACTCTGGTTCTTTTAAAAACTGAAGCACTTCAGATGAAAGACCCGGTTTTGTTTTTTAGATT
The DNA here is from genome assembly GCA_948107695.1 of Meliscaeva auricollis. NCBI lineage: Eukaryota > Metazoa > Arthropoda > Insecta > Diptera > Syrphidae > Meliscaeva > Meliscaeva auricollis. The sequence goes on along the minus strand of OX403616.1, from coordinate 116,489,524 downwards.
AGTTTCCTTAAGCTGCTTATTAATGGATCCAAAGACACCAAGAGGTTATGAAAAAACATCTTCCATATTTTGCGTTCTTGAAAACTATCGTGCGAAACTTTCTCGGTAACGCTTAGTATCCTTGTTTTGGGATTCTTGCGCTTCTTCGCCGTGCTGCCCAATTGGAAGAATAGCTTCTGATATTATTTCAGGATTGTGAATTAAAATTTTATGCACAGTTGTGGGCATATTTTACCATTGGTACAGCTGAACAAACAAATTAGCGGTATCAAAGCAATATTGTTTAAATTGATCTAATTCAATGGGAAATCCACTCGATATCGTTAAAAGAATAACGTGAAATCGGCATATGATGTCTTCATTTATATTTGTTATTCCCGACGAGCAGTGTTGCCATCGTTTGTACTTCCATAACCTGGTTTTGGCTTGTCTACTAAGAGCCCCATTTGGTTTCGAAATGCTTCTTGAATTTGTTTTCTAGTTTTCTTTAACTTTTCTCTTATTTTTGTCTCCACGTGCTTGCATTTGTCCTAGAGGCAGCTTATAAGAGAACTGACGTAAACATTCAAAAAACCTTATCCAGGCATGCAAGGAAAATAGCCCAAATCTCAACTTCGATTTGTCTTGGAACCTGTTTGCTCAACACCAAGTCTATTTTATTAAAATCCTTTGATGTAAGATTACAAAGGTAACATCTTTGATTTGAAGTGGATACATATAGATTTTATGCTTTATTGCCAAATCTCTAATAAGGTTATATTGGAACTTTGTTAATTTTTCTTCAACAACTATTTGTAGGGCTTCCTCTGCTGTAAATTGAATGATTTCTTGGTCCTTTTTCTATATAGCCTTGTACATTAATAGTTTAGTGTCCTTATGCAATTCAGATGAATTAAATAAGCATTTAAGTAGAGCTGCCGAAGCCTTACCTTGCAAAATTCCTTACCTAGTATGTTTTTTCGCTTTAAGTTTTTCATCCAATAAGACTCCAAGATACTTTATATTTATTTTCGATGAAATAGCTGTGCCCTCGATACTAAGTGATATTTGTTTGCTCTCTTTCAACGCAAGATAGTGACCTCTTGCAGAAGAATTTCTGAAGCAGACTAATTCACATTTGCTACAATTAACTGCTATAGCCTAATCCATAAAGAAATTTAGAGATACTTGTAGGTGTTCTTTTAGATTCGATAGCGCTACTAAAGGTCATTTATGTTTGGTTAGAATTATTGGGTCATCGGCATAATAATAATTAATTTATTTTATAATTTTTTGTGCGTTTTAAGAGCGTATTTTTAGTTTTTTAAACAATACCTACATATTTTATTACTTTTCCGTACCTACAAGTTGTGTAAAGGTTAAGTAAGGCGATTGGCACAAACATTTTTTTTAAGAATTACGAAACATCATGAAACGTAGGAAACACACGTTTGCTAGACATTTTTATGTGCGTGTGCCGTTTCGGCGTCTTTGTCGTCGTCGTCGGAGTCTTCTTCGTCGTCGTTGGCGTTGGAAATTTTTAAATACGATAACTTTTGGTAGAATCAGATAATTGGAATAAAATTAAGCCATTTTGATGAAAACCTTCCTGTACTTTTGATATAAAAACCACTTCTAAATGTCACTTTTGTATGAGTACTAATTTCCATTTTTTTTTTAATTGTACCTACCAATGAACAATTTTGTTTCGGCTTCGCGCTGGAGAAACTGTATCAAAGCAGGAGGGATTTAAGCCTTCCGTGAGCAATTTTGTCCCACTTTTGCTTAACAAAAATTTATCCCCAACTTTGATTTTCAAGTCTGTTGTTTTTTGTTTAGAAAAACCAACGACTAATCAATTTTTATATATCTGTTCTTTTAATTCTTAGCATGTGAAATGAAAGGTGTAAAATTTTGATTGTGATTTATTTTTCGACGACTTGGGGGCCCGTAACCTATTTGAATGAATCCCCCTTCGAGGCATAAGTAATAAACCAGAACGTCTTTTCAGCTAGAAATTTGGTACTGAACTTTATCCTCTCGGAATGATAGTAGATATCAACATCGGAAAAACGGACAAAGCAGTGATACTTCCAATTACTTGGCATATTGCACTTGTTGAGTCGGATTTGTCCTTCCTTTACAAATGTCATTCTCCAAGCAGCATAGTGTAAAAACTTAGAATATATACACAAGTGCATAGTTCTTCTAACAGAGTATGTTGTACAGTAGTTCTATTTCTCCAAAAAATATGTCTTCGTATAATTTTTCCTGGAATATTCGATCAAAATTGGAATAACAATTGAAAACATCTTAATTTCAAAAACCGATTTTATATGAACGAAAGTGACAAATGAAAATTACTCAGAAAAGGGCGTAATCGTAACACCATATCAACACCACGCAATCGACCTGCTCTACTCTTGAAAAATAAAATTAAAACTAATCACACTGGAAATTGTTTTGAAATTCTCATTAAAAGCCATCACGACCAAAACAACGAACACGACGCGATCTTATACTCAGTTAACAAGATCTATGAATGAAAAATGCATCTTTTTCGAATTCATTCAGAATCTCTTAATCCAATCAGATCACGTATGTTTACTCGAACAAAAAGATCCCAATTAAGTGTACAATTTTTTGGAGTAGGTACCTCAACTTCCTCATCAAACCTTTACCAATTCTCGAAAATTAACACCAAGAAGCCCCCTAAATCGCTGTACGCTGTGCCCCTACCCTGGTATTCCGATGAATTGGACATGTTCGTCGCGCCATATACCATTCATATGGTCGTCTTATCGATCTGTCATCTAATGGAGGCCTCCACTCTGGAAATCCGTGTGATAGACAACGATCTTAAATGCTCATAAAATGTGCCCAGATATTTGCACCCTCTAACAACCAGCCAGTCAGTCAGTCAGTGCTCAGTGGAAAGACACACGAATGCCCAGGTAGTAAACGGACAGAAGGGTCTGTCCTCAATCCTCCTACAATCTAGGGTCTAGGACACATGATTTAAATCTAAATCTATGTGACGTCCACATCATCATCGTCATGCGTCCCAATACGTGATCGTTGTTTCTTTTTGTTTGAAATCAATTTAACATTTTTAATACGAATTAAGGCTGACCATGATGATGATGGTGTGGCAGGGCAGCAGGACGTAGGACGCTCACGAAGAACCCAAACACCACCGGAAAAAATTATTCATTTCATGTGAAATTTAATAATTTCCACGATATCGTCTCATTTGGATTCCGATTAAGGGACATGATTAATTTCTTAAAAATGCTAAGTACATCTAATTGTTGTTGTGACGCGATGTGGCTGCAACCTGCAACTACTGGTGGCAGTTTGTTTGGTTTTGGTTGCATGATGGTGATGGACGGGTACGAATATGAGCGACGTAAAAATGCAAGACTTTTGAACGAGGAATATTGGAAGCACGCATCTCTTGAATTTTAAGTAAGGAACTTTCTGACTTTTGATTAATTGTTGGGTCTATGAGGCACAAATAATTACGACGAAGAAGGCTTAATGCATATAATTGTTATGACTTTATGAATTCTTATTGATATTCTTGTTGGGAGAGTGATGTTTCTTTTTATCTTTTATTTTAATTGCATTCTTATTGAGATGTTGGTAGTGAGATTAAAATATCAGGGTTTTCTAGAAAATCTTAACTTTTTTTTTGAAATCCAAAGAAAGGTCTTTTTATCATATTTATTTTAAATTATTATTATAAAGGAAACTGAAAGTGGCTTGGTGCTTGATTTTAAGGCAAAGTGGATGTGTGAAGTGGATCTTCACGCTAAGCTCTTTAATTACTCATAGTTCAAACTGCGTTAGGGGTGCCACATTATTTTGCCCATAAGGTTAGAGATTTAAATTGGTTTCAAAGTTTAGTTGATAGTAAAAATGAAAATGAATTCCACTATTGAAATTTGTGAATCATAGTTTGAACGAAAAAAAAAAATTTGCCTATGTCCATCATATCAGTAATGCCAATCTGAAGCTAAAAAACTACAAAAATAATGTTGAAAGCGTATAGCTGAGCATTTGGTAGTCCAGGCAAATGATGAACACACTCAAAAAATTCTTTTTCGAAGAAGAAAGTATCAGTGTGCAATAGTAGAAACTGTTAAAAAATTCACTTCAGTAAATATTATCTTAAAAATTCAGGGAATAAGTCTATGGCAACAGCTAAAATACACATGAAATTTAAATTCTTCTATCTAAGAAAAATGTCACGTGCCATCTTTCAAATGAAAATACGCATAATGCAACCGTATAGCATGCAAAAACACAAAAAGAAAACATTTTTCAGTGAAAAGATTTGGAACCCATCATTTTAGATAAAAGAGAGCCCGTAAACTTATACCCAGGGATGTGATTTTGCTCTCTTTGCCGTGTGCATTATGATTATATCGATTTTAGACAAACTTGTTTCACATATATCATTCATTTAATTAAAGACTGTCATAAAACATGATTTGGAAAAAAAAGTGTTTAAAGTTTTCAAATTGTATTATCAATGAAATAGCAGCATATTCTCGCTTCTAACGCAGAAGGAAGACGAGATATTATTTGGAATCTTGTTCTTATTATTTAGGAAGGTAAAACGAAGAATTTAGCATCAATAATTTAAAAAAGTTTTTTGAGTTATGATAGTATTCAAGTAAGAGTTTTTTGGCGTTTTTGACTTCATTTTAAAATTTTCCTCCTTTCACTCTCAAAGATACAATTAAAATTGTACCATAATCTATTCAATTTACGTATTTTTTAACTCAGCGCGCTGAGTTTTTTTGTTTTTAATTATTGTTTTTTTTCTTCATTTTGTACAATTAAGAGACTACAAAAAAAAATTGTTTAAACAATTTTAAAAGTTTACAACTTTGGCCATAAATGGCTTCTTGTGCAGTTACATATTTTCAAAGAACTTAACTTATGCCATATATGGCTGGTTGTGCAGTTAGTTACACATGAATGGAGCGTAGCGATCCTCCGTCGAGTACAGATTTATCTAGTCTGCATTTACTGACCTGTACTTGCAGTCATTTTCGCATTGCTAATTTGTTTTTCCCCATTCCGGAATGTGATCCCATTGTTTTTTGTCTTTTGCAAGGGCTTTTCCCTTATATTTTTTAAGATTGGCCTGACTTCAAAAAGCTCGTACGGTCCAATTTGGTCAACGTTCACAATATTATCATAATCAGCAAAATGGAGACATGTGTTTCTTCTCAACGCCTACATACATTGCATGGTGTCATTAACAAAAGAATGTTCTTTAAGTTAAGTAAGTAAGTGCAATTTGGTAAAGGACGTACAAGTACATAAAGAGAGACCATCGAATTAATCCATTTCACTTTGAATAACGTTGCTTGGTTTTATTCTTAAAAAATCATGTCAAATAATTCCCCAGCTAAAAGAAAATCAAAGAAAAGAAGTCAGCGGGGGCTCTTATACTCTGATTCAAGGATCTTATACTCATTCGGAAGCAAAAAACATTTTGTTTCATAAAAATAATATGATGCAAAGTTCGAATATCAATTTTTTTGTGAATGCACAAACAGCCATATATGGCATAACAATAATTACTCACTGGTAATTCCGTTAGTCGGTGTTAAAAAATTAATATCCATATGTGCCTTCTTGTGCAGTAGAGGGTTTACTCTGTCAAATATGACACATTTTGATTGAAAATAGGTGATTTTAGTTTTTTTTTGCATACAAATACGGTTTCCGAATTATTATTTTCATTTAAGAGTTTGCACCCGAATTTTTTCTAGATTTAAGAGAATTAGTAATTAAATTTATCTCTACCAAAATGTATACTTTGTTGTTTAAATATGAATTATTTGATTGTGTTTGCAGTTGAACATGCTCTGACTGTAGTCGCTTGGATTAGCAGGGAAAGTTCTTTTGCAAAATATTAATGTTGACAAATTATATGGGTAAAACCAACTAGATCAACCAACATCTGGTTTGACGGAATCTGATTATTTGGATACGCATAATAGCCACAAAACATTTGAAAATTTGTATTTAAAAGAAACCAATGGGACTAATTTTTAACTGCGATCGTATTTCATTCAACACACAATCTCTGCGCATCAAATTACCAGTTAACACAAATTTGAATCGATTTTCTCACTTTAACTATAATCACAGCCAAACAATGAATATCTGAACATAAAAATGGGTAAACCTAACCACTGACAGAACTGTAAACGCCACTCAATAAACTACACATCCCAGTTTTCCAATTTCCCAACCATTGATACAAGTCAAAGCAATAAAACATCAATAAAACACAATACTCCACCCATTGACTTTAAAGAAAAAAGTCGTAAATTGTCTTCATTTTATTTTTTGTATTTTTGTTTAACTTAAACCGCATTGAAACTTTTGTCATATATTCTACAATCTACCGAATAGATATTCCCAAAACACCTTTTGAGCTTGAGGCGCTGATGAGGCCAACCAATATACCGTCTCAGCCATTCCATTCGAATCTGTGTGCTCCAAAACGAGAACATTCATTTATTGGATATGGCAATTGAAAATAATTGATGCGACAAAAATCGCTCCCCAGGTGGCAGTTTCTAATATTTTCCAATTTTCGTTGCCACATTGTTTTCAAAATCGAGTTTTTATTTCCATTTCCTTCAGTTTTATTGCGCTCGATTCGAACTTGGAAACAATAGACACCACCGATGCTATATGATGGCTTTATTTATTGGAATTCTCGGGTAATAAAATCGAAATTTCAAAAAACCAATGATTCCGAATCTCTTAATCTAAAGCGGATTAGGTTCTCTTGAGAGTCTTGAGTTGTGAGCTTTTTGAATTGAATGGGCATCTATGTATGTGTAGTGTATATTGTTGTCATATCGTCAGACCTCTGAGATGGGTTCGTCTATTCTTCTTTTTGTTTTCCTCCTGAAGATGTCAATTTCCATAATATTTTTTTTATGCCTAAAGTTATACCACAAAATTATGAGTTGGCAAGGCTTAAATTGGATTGGCGTTAATAAGCTGATGTTTTGCATAAATTTCTTTGAAGACTCGTTTGTTGTAGGTCTGCCTACTTAGTCATAATCAAAAACTGAATTGGCTGTTTAAATAGCGCTTTATATTATACAAAACTGTACATCAATATGGAAATTTAATTTCATTAGTGGCTTAATTTCTGACTGAGAATATCTAACAGCTTTTTCATCGAGTTTATTTTAAGTTTGTTTATTGTGTTGGAAACTAGCTTTTGTGGCCAATATAATCGGATGAATTATGTGATGATGTTTGTATTTTATAGATGTTCAAAGTTCATGTTAAGTTTGGAAACCACTAAAAGAAGCAGAAGAATAGAAGATGTGAATGGAGTTGAGATTAGGTCAGTTTTAATAATTGTTAAGAAAAAAAAAAGAATTCGCCACACTCAAATTTTGAGAATGAAAGGTAAAATATAAATTTATCGACCAATTATTTATGATTATAAATTAATTAACATTAATTGATGTATATATCACTCAAATACAGGTCAAACCAGGATTTTAAGATTTCCATGAGCTTACGAACAGTTAATGCGATAATTTTGACGAAAACTCAACACGGTAATTCAAAGAAATGTGGAGTGTAATTGTATTTCCGGGGTAACTTTCATTTATGCCCTTAACGTTATATTTTTATATTTGACGAAATTGGCAATAAATGATTGTTGGAAATGGTTTTTTTTTAAGTTGAATGAGTTACTTGAATTATTTTTTGGGATTCATCAAAAAAGAAATCCACATGTTTAGAAAAGTCGTTGTTGTCTCAGTAGATTTTAAATAATGGGAGTTAACATACCCATAAGTTTACAAGTACACAAATTTTGCATTTTGCACAAATTGCATTTGAAGGTAATTCAGGCGGATCCTTTTGGTACCTAATACAGAAATTTCTTCTTAAATGTTCGTCTTGTAACGTCCCAATGTCAAAGATTTTCTACCAAGCGTTAGACCAGTATAACTCGATTTGTGTAAGAAACCAAGTTTGTGTATTTTTGTCATAAAAATGCACAAAACCATCTGAAACACACATTTTGTATGAAATCGAATGACATCGGTTTTTAAATCCACTCATTCGTGTGTACCAGTTCTTTCAGAAGCTTTCTTAGGAATCACCATTATCTTTGGATTGTCATTCCGTAATTCGACTATCGCCAAATGATATCTTTCTAACGATCGCTATCTAAAGAAACAAATAAGGACAGCAACATTCGAAACGATATCGTTTGATCGTTTATTTTTTACGGAATCAGGTCCCAGCTTTGTCTGTACTTCATCTAGTCCAGTTGAATTCTTTGACTTGGAGTATTGAAATTTGTCGGCTTTTTCTTCTGGGGAGCTTAGATTTGGGCTGTTGTATTCATGTTAAGCACCAGAGTTCGTTGGATGTTTCAACTTCATCTACAGGAGGACAGCACGTGCAGATGGGTTGGGTGTAATTTCTGATTGGTGTTGTGGCATTGCTGCCTCTCCATTTTTGATAAAACTCACTTCTGTCCAATAATTCTGTTGATGTTCTTGAAGGCTTGCAATCAATAAAGTACATTTTCTTCTGCACATAATGCCATAATTATGTTATAAACTGAAGCAGGATAAGTGGCTCCATCACTTGTAAGCCGAAAAGACTTTTTGATTCAGATTCATCATTATTAACTTAAAAAGGTTGAAAAATACCTGATTAGGTTGTTGCTGTTATTTTAGGGCCATTTACAACGTTTAAGGCTTTATTCTGCACAGTTGGTCAACTATTCTAATTCTTCCGAAGTACCTAATAAAGTTTCGAGAAAGTTACTAAAACTTCTGTAAACAGAGAAAATATTGCTGGGCTGGGCGTTAGTAGAATGACTAAACAACTGAAGAACATAGCGAAACAATGCTTTAAATCTAAAACTAAAGGTGTAAAGAAAGTTGCTAGAGACCCACATTAATGACGGAAGCTGAATCCTAGAACTTGCAATCGTGGTCACAACTGAAATATCGATCGCCGAGCGGAGAAAGATATATGCTCCACAAAGAGTTCAGTATAAAACACAAAATCCTTTACAAAACATAAAATTAATTCAAACAATAAAAGAAATCCCTACCAACGACGATTTTGATGCTAACATTTTGGTCGTCAGCGTGACTTTCAATGCAAAACTAAAAAAAAAAACAACAAAACAAATATCTTTCGAGCACGAGGACTTTGGGCTACAACATGTTTGCAATAACCTGACCAATTGATCAATTAGCAGATAGCGAATCTATTTCAATGACTAAAAAAACAATAAAAACAAAAACGACAGCTACAAAATCTTCTATATAGGATGCTTTTGGATCTCGAAACAACATTCCAGCTCAGCAATAAGACAAGCGTTCATCGAATTCAATGCATTTAAAGGTATGTTTCCCCAAGTGGCTTGCACCAACCATCATCATCGTTTGCGAGATAAATGTAGGTACACATCTCTTCTTACCCCTACCCTGCCACCACCTCCGTCGCCGCTGGCCGCTACCGGGCCTCAAGCGATCATCCCGAATTTTAAATTTAAAACGGATTAACCAAGGCAAAACAGATTCAACGACAATTTGTTAAGGGAATTCCTCTTGGCCTTTCAGTAACAACAACGACGACGAAGTCGACGAAATCCATCCTCGAAACTACCATAAAGCCGCAAAAAGAAATACCACTTTGTTACACACATGGATAAGAGAGTGCACGAGGAATACTATATGGTCCAGGTCCATCCGACTGTCATTGTCATTCGCGTCATCTTGAGCTCACATCGTCACCATATCACTATACTCTTGGCGAAGGGCAAGCCAACATACAGCAAACTGAAGCAGAAACAGAGGCAGACACAACGACGATGGCAGCCGGTATTCGAATCTAAATCCCAGAGCCAAAGGGACTAGCCGACTATGACTATACGACGGACGATGATGATGATGGCCCGATGAGACGAAGAGGAAAACCGACAACGCTCCTTGTTAAACAAAAGATTAACTTCGCTTGGTGTCGTGATCCACTTTAACGGCAGCACATCGCGCGTACGGCATTGATCGGGCAGCAGCACAACACCACCAAACACCACACTTCCAGGCTAACGAGCCCGAAATGAGTTCCCTTGCCGTGGCCCGAATGCGAACTCCGTCAGCCGCCATAATACCTATACACGACCAACAAGTAGCCACCTTGTCACCGCCGCGTCACCCCATCGCGAATGGAGTGCACACTGTCCGACGACGGCGACGTATTCAATTCACGTCATGTTTTTGTCGGTTTATGGAGTCCTAATCGGCGATTCCATCAAGAAGCTCACAGCATCACCCATCCGAGTGCTAACAAAGTTTAAAAGAATTAAATCACGCAGAGCTCTGGAAAAATGCTCGGATTAAGATATTTAGATTGCCCCTTCTGCGTCTCTGCTACAGCTTTTCGAGCTACACCATCACCGCCGAAAAGGTGTGAAGACGCTTAGAGAGTCCTCTCTCCGATGCACATTCTAAGAGGTATACGCAGCAGAAAATTCGCACCTCTATATCGGCCGAGGTGTGAGATAAAGAAGACGTCGTCGTCGCAACCGAACTCGGAGAGTGTAAATAGGGATCAAACACGGGGAGGGCCAACAAAGAGGTCCAGTTCAAACTCAATCTCGGCGACACATTCCGCAAGCCAAAGGTAATCGTGGTGGAAATTTAGATCCATTTTACCATATACGCCCAGGTAACGAGTGAATCAGGAGACCTTGTTGTGTCCATCGTGTCGAGAGATAGAGTCTTTGGCCGATGCGATGGTGTGATGGCTTTTGGGTTTCTCTTCTGCTTCGGTTTTGTCCCAGAAAAAAAGGTGTGAATTGGTCGTTGGTGTTGGCAGTCCCAGTCAGTATATGGGAATACATTTGTGCACTTCACAGATATGGGCATCTGGGGACTTTCAAATCTAAATAAATGAGTGAGCTGTGCAACCGTAAACGACTCCGACCCACCATTACATTTAATATTCCAAGTCGATAATCGAATATGGTCAGATTGGGTGTTTGTTGTGTACTTTTTTGGGGACGATGATGTTTTTGATATTTCGTCGAATCATTCGGTCCAGCATACCTACTTGGATGGATGGAATATTGAAACTTATTATCGAATGTGTAACAATGTTGGATGGGAAAAGGCAGAAGGGATAATTGGTTTCATATTGATTTTCGAATGAGGGTTAAAGGGTTTTCTATGAGGTACCTACTGAATAACTTAAATGAATACAAATTGAAACGTATTTTTTGTAGGGCTAAACGAATTAATGGATATCAAGGCGTTGTTTGAACTTTTCAATAAACAATCCTTAGAACTATGTCAAGAGTTCATTTTTTTAATGTAAATAGATAGTAGGCAGCTTCATAGTGTGTAATTCTGGATAAAATTTTAGGTCTAAGATCCAAATAAGTTTGATGACATTACTCACTTATTGTTATTGTTACCAACGTTTTAAGGTGGGACTGCTCATTTCTTTCCCTAGCCCACTCCACCTCCAGGATCACATGCTAGGTTGGTTGGCTCCCTTTACACTTGCTTGGGCCTCCTGAGACACAGTCGGCCTTTACTGCGTGTCGTCCCTACTAGGGAAGTCGAAAAATTGCAGTGCTGGAGTATGGTATTTTAACGACTGAAATGACCCAGCCATCTCAGTCGTTGTACTCTTAATTGTTTCACTAGGTTAATGTCCTCGTATAACTCTTGTGACCAGGGAAGATAAAAACTGTAATCACTGACTAGAGGGACGTAAAAGACTGCCGATATAAACCTAACCTGTGATTCATTTGTGGAATTGGTAATAGAATGGTGTTTTTAGTGATAGGAAAGTTGCTTACCTACTATTGCTTACTAAAGTGTTCGTCCGCGTAACGATCTGTCACGCTCACCGCGTAACTTTCTTGGACTTGGACTACCATTCAGCAATACACAGCCTAAAAATCGTTTTCTTTAACAGTAATTTACTTGCTGAAAAAGATCACTGTGTGATTTACTTGCCTGTGCGGTGACAAAAATTAGTGATGCTAAAAATGAACCAAACGCGTAAGATAGCAGTCATCTTCTTGATAGGCCACTTGCTTAAGCTGAAACTTCCCGACTAATATTCAGCAACTCGGAGCCTGAAGACGAGTTTGTCCAACGAGGAACCTCGTGTGCAAGTCCCACCTGTGTCCTTATCGTCTCTGTTTGATTTAAAAGCTGTTATTCCAGAAACTGATGTGAACCCACGCATATGATAACAGCCGGTTACTTGACGGGCCGCAAGCATTAGTTTCAGCTCTCTTTCAGCACCACACATCTTGAAGCAAGTTCAGTCCGGCAGAATACCCGAAATGCAAGTCTCTCACTCAAAAGAGTAGGTTACTGTGGATATCGCTTGCTTTTAGCCGTATTGTCTTTACTTGAGTTTAAGGCTCATAAGTCATAAGCCTACCATTAATAGCGTATGTAGCGATGTTGAATTTGGTACATCGCCCAAGAAAGCAGGTGTCTACGTGACAGGCCACTAGCAAAAGCTCAGGTTCTTATTCAGCAACGTAGAACCTAAAGCTAATTCGATTAGCTTAGCAAGGTTCTTACTCAGAAAGTTTTTCTCTGGATATCATATACCATTGAGTTTTGTTTAGGAAAATAAGTAAATCTTTAATTTTCTTATTGGAAAGGTAACTCAGGTTGTCTAGGAACGGATCACCAAGTGCCTGATGAGTAGATTGGGATAGGGCTTAGCAATAGCAGTGTTGCAATGCAACTGCGACACTGAGTATTGTAAGGTATACCTAGTTTCGCATGCTCTCCTAGTGGCCAGTACCCTGTTTTTATAGCTAGAACTCGACCTTAATCAAGCCTGCACCTAGCTTATAGTTCCTTACATCGCACGATTTGATCCCCTTGGGCTATTCTTTTAGGAGTTACCTAATAATCAAAGCAGCGACCGTTGGATCACTTAGCTCATAAAGTTAGAGAATGAAATTGGTATCAAATGAAAGATAAGTTGGTACTGAAAATAAAAACAACGGGTTGCCACTTTTAAAATGGGTACATTCATAATAAATTTTTAGTTTGATCAAAAAGAAACATCTTAATATTGTTAAACAGGAGCCAAAAATATTTAGAAAATCAAAAAAATAAATTTAGGAGTGTAAAGCTGACAATATGGTAACCCTTTTCATCTGAAAAACACACTCAAATAATTTGTATTTAATTAAAATAGTATAAATTGTGGTGGAGTTTAAGGCTAAAATGTATGTCAAATTTTAGCCTTAACTTTCTTCTATCTAAAAAATTTCGGGTGCCAACTTTAAAATGGGTATAAGTATTCGGTTACACAATTTGAATGCAATAAAATACTAAAAACATATCCAACATGATGTTGATGTACCCATTTTAAAAGTGGCAACCCTGTGTTTTTATTTTCAGCACCAATTTATCTTTCATTTGGCACCAAATTAAACCTCTAACCTTATGAGCTAAGTAATTCGACAGTCGCCTCCCCGACTATTAGGAAATAGCTCTATTTCTATAAATCAAAAACTACTAGTAGTTACCCTTACTTCCTGCATCTTCTGGGCATAAGAAACTTCTAAGCCACATTCCAAAAGCCTAAAGAACAACTCACGTCTAGCTCAGCCTATTTGGAGAGAAACGAATAACCACATCTATCCTCCAGAAACTCAATAGAACTTGTCATTATGAATTCCAAGTTCTTGGAAAAAGTATTTCTTTAAACTGAAAACACGAAGCATATTAAATGACTAATTAATTTACATCCATTCATCTTCTCCAAATTATTTCTTAAAACACTTCAAACCCTTTCCATTTTGTTTCTGGTCTATAAAAAGGTTCCAACTTAATTATTCCAATTCCATAGATTTCATTCTCTACGGGATGTGTGGTTTCTTGTATTTTATTTTATTTATTTTTATTACCATTAAACCAAATAAATCCATCGCGATTAAGAGTTTCGTTAATTTGGTGATTAAATTTCAACAAAACTTGTTAATAACAACCAAACATTTGTGTATTTTATTCATTCTCTCGCCGCGCGCCGCCGCCGCCGTCCGTCTATGGGTGAATGGTTTAATTTTCATTATGTTCCAAAAATAAAAGCCCAAACACTTTTTGGTGATGGAAATTAAGTTCAAAATTATGGGCCCATGACACGCCATCACCATAATGTCATAGAGCTGCAAACAAGTTATATGGAATATGGCCCAATAGCCTCTGATGCTGATGCTCCATCGTTCCTTTCTAGAATCGAGATGTCAACTAATTACATGATAGTCTAGGGCGTAACATAAACAAATTGAACTTGACCAAAAATGATATTCAAGCGATCGGGCCCCGGCGATAAGCACGCGGGGAGCTATATCGTATTTTCACACTTATCGACAGTTCTAATCGAAAATGACCATCAAACGTGGTTTTATTAACAAAACTGATTTCCCTGGTGCTGCTGTGACTGGGGGCTATGGCTGATGTGCTTCAGTTTGATTGAAAATTCAAATTTTGAATTAAAAAAAAAACACGAAATACTTTAATATCATCTTTGTGGCTTCGGTATATTTAAATAAAAATACACAAAGTGTTCTGGCCATCACCGATGACAGTTGATGGGGCTGATGTCATCGAGGCGCACGATAAGGGATCTTAACGTTTATACTTAACGACTCTTGTATGGAACATTTATTGCTGTTTGAATGGTTTTTAGAATAAATTCTTAAATTGACTTGAATATATTAATATTTTGGTGCAAATTGTCGATAGATAATTTCGAATGTCAATCGAACTATCGAATATAAACAAGGTGACATACGATATGGCATTTTTTTTGGTTTAGATTTAAAGTTTGGACAAGGAACCTTTGTATAGCTGATGTTCTGAAATTAAGTTGTTGACACGGTTTTTAAATAAATTTAAAGCACAGAAGCGATGGTCGGTATATACTGTTGTAATGGGCTGGGCTGGGTTTTTGATTGGGGTTTTAATTTGTTTATTTGTTTGATACGAAAACTATCTAAAATATGAACTACGCCTGGCACGCATGTGCTTGCTCTTAAAACTAAAGCTATTTAGCATTTTAGAGCTTTTTGCTTAACACAAATTGTAGAGAAGTTTCATTTTAAAAGTACCTACAAATGTAAGGGTCTAAGATCTAGCGACGCAAAATCAACGTCATAAAGTGCAAGGATAAATGTTTTGGCAATCGACAGCCATATTGCTAGGTAAGAAATAATCCCTCTTGCGAAAGTTAAAAGTGGGGGCGGAAGGAGAGGGTGTGGTTTTTAACAAGCAATTCTTTAAGGACAACAACAAAGCTGAACTTTTGTTCTAGCATAGTTTACATGATTCTATAGAGGGAAATAAATTGGCAGAAGCGTAAGTACGGACACGACTGGGTCACACGTACTTGCTCTTGCGGTAAAAGTTGCTGTGAACGTTAAAGCTTTTATATATATTTTTTTAAAAATAAATAAGTTTATAAGAAACAAAAGAAAATAAATTCATTACTAAAGTGACACAAACAACTTCTTAAATTGTTTTGAGCTCCAAAAAAAGTATGCCAGTTAATTTTATTAAAAAAGATACATTTTTAGAAAAATAATTTTGAAAATCGTTAAAGCCGATTAAAAAAAAATATAATTTTTTATATATATATGAGGTACCGTTAGTAGAATTTTTACAAACATTTCTTTCATTTCAAAAGTAGGAGTCTACTAAGAAAAGTAGAATTTTAATCAAAATCGTTAGAGCCGTATTTTTTTAAAGTTAACTTTTCCTTAAATTTTTTATGAACTCGATAGATCGAATGGTAGGCACTTGGTGGAGGTTAATTTTAGATGACATATTTATTGTTAATAAAATTAATAAAATTAAATAAAACAAACAACAAAAAACACTTGTTATTCCACTTTTTAAAATTTGATTTTTATTTTTAACTTATGGTAATAAGCAAATGAGGCCGACGCGTTTCGTCTTATTAGGACATCCTCAGGGCACTAATTTTTCTCCTTTCGCAGCTGAGTTTTTTATGGATCATCTCGAACGTAATCTTTTTGCGTCAAAAAGCCCTTATTTAAGCAGAATTCTTTTCTGGGCTAGGTATGTTGATGATGTGTTTTGCATCTGGACGGGGACTAACAGAAACCTCACTTCTTTCCTGGACAACTGCCTAAACAAATTACATTCTAACATGCTATTCACGTTAGAGTTTGGCCCAAACTCGATCAATTTTTTGGACTTAAATCTATCAATTGAGTCCAGTAAACTAGTCTTCGACATTTTTAGAAAAGAAACTGCTACGGATACCATTATTCCAATCTCTTCTGCCCACCCTTGGAGTGCAAAAATGTCAGTTTTCCACCATATGTTCAACCGGCTTTTTAAGGTTCCTTTGAGCAATTCCAATTTTAAAAAAGAATTGAATACTATCAAGGACATAGGAGCCAAAAATGGTTACGATACATCCATGATTCATCGCCTGTTCCAGAAAGTATCTAAAAAAATCGCTCGAAACTCTATATTTCCCACGGAAAAGGAGATTGACGATAAGAAATGGCGTAAGATCCCGTACATCCCCGGTGTTTCTGAGAAACTCTCGGTACCACTTTCTAAATTAAATATAAAACCTGCATTCTTTAATAATAATACAATAAAAAACGCTTTATGCAATAATAAATTAAAACCCAAAGCTGATCCATCTTCGAAAAGTGGCGTCTATAAAGTAACATGTAGTGAATGTAAAGCCATTTACATAGGAAAAACTTCACGCACCTTAACTATACGTATAAACGAACATCTAAAAGATTCCATTAACAACGCCCCTTCTTCTGGACTATCCCAACACATTAAAAGTACTGGACACGGCTGCTCTCTCGAAGATGTAACCCTTCTACATCCTCTTAATGCTGGACGAGTATTGGATAAATACGAAATTTTTGAAATTAATCGACATAAAACAACTAACATCCTAAATAATCAAATCGATCTTACAAATAACAGCCCTCTCTTAACCTAATTTATTTTTGTTAAAAAATTTCTTCAAAAAACTGCAATATTCTCTGTTTCATGTTTATTGTTTTAAAAACATTTTTGTATGTATCTCTATGTAACAAAGAATGTCACTTCCAAGGTTTTTCACCACATTGACTTTGCAACAACTTAAATTGTATGATTAAAAGTTAGTGCCCTGAGGATGTCCTAATAAGACGAAACGCGTCGGCCTCATTTGCTTATTACCATAAGTTAAAAATAAAAATCAAATTTTAAAAAGTGGAATAACAAGTGTTTTTTGTTGTTTGTTTTATTTAATTTTATTAATTTTATTAACAATAAATATGTCATCTTTTTCCTTAAAGGATATATGGCAGGTACCGTTAGTTTTGGTCCTTTCAATTTATCTTCTAGGGAATCACCAAACACCCTTAACTGTAAAATTTGAAGAAAATTGGTTCAGCGAAATGAGCTCCTAAGTAAAACCTTCCCTTTTCTACCCCGTGTTCCGCTACTTTGTGAAACCGAATTCTATCCTATTCTATTTGGTGAATCACAAGTCACACATATTATATAAGTTATACTAAGTCAAGTATTTACAAGTGGATTGACTGGCTCTCTTACTGGAATACTACATTCATCCGTCCAAAGCCTGTCTTCAGAGTCTTCAAAGCTACCACGACCATCATCTTACAGATTTCTTCGACAGAAAGCTGTTTACCATCTCTTCCAAAATTAAATTCCTAATTATTTACTTTGCATCTGGTGATTGGAATGCAAAACCAAATCAAAACAACAAAAATTGACACAAATAAAAATGAAGAAAAAAAAAGCGAAAGGACGATTTGTCTTGAACGACTACAAGCATTAAATCCTTTCGATTACATTCCAATAATTGATTTCGTCGTTTGCCGCTCAGAGTGGCGGCCAAAGTGGTCAACTTGTAATTCAAAATGTTGTACTGCACTCCGAACACACTGACTCGCTTGACAGAATGTCCCCCTCGACTCTCTATATAAGTTGTTGTTGTTGATCCCATTGGCACGGATGTGTAAACTGATCTAAATATTTTATTGTCGTTAACTTGTGTCCAATTTTCGACTGAGACAAGGAATAAAAAAATAAAAAAAAAAACAAGTCCCGTGAAACAAGGAACGAACACGAATGAACACATGACATCTCATCGAACATCGTGTAATATGATACTTAATAGGCGATTGGGTCGTAAATTTCCTGGGAACATGGTTTGTTGTTTTGAATCTTGGGATATCTGGGAGTTTTTTTGATGCCTTTTTTTATGTTTTGTACATCTAAATACTGATATCGATGTATTTCTGGCTTAGATCATTGTTTTTATTATTTTTGTCAACTCTTTAAAGGACGGGGTGATAGTTTTATGGATTGGTTGGGTTAAGAAAATGGAAATTTTTTGCAATTGCTCCACTGAGAGCGCATCTCTTGCATCTACGAATGGAATATCTACAAATAAATCTGGAAAAATTGGTGAGGCAATCTTTTTCAAATTAAAATTTGATACTTTATATGTTAAGGACTTGCTTTTTCAGAAGAGGAAACCAAATTGCAAATTTGCATACGATTTTATGGGCTCCATATTTTTGTTTTGAATAGAATGCGCCTTAAGATTGCAAAACCATTAAATTGACTAATTTAAATAGCCTCTGTAACTGTACGTAATGCCAGTTTCTACCTAATAAGCGTTTTTAAAAGAAAATCCTATTCATTTTTTTTCCAAAATCGAAGAACATTTCTTTAAAAATTGTAAAACGAAATAAAACAAATAGATTGTGATTTTTTAAGTAAAGTCATGGTGGTTTAATCTTCTTCCAAACAGCCTTCATGTTGACCATAATTGTTTAACATGTGTGGTAACTTAAGACTCTAGTTTGAGTTCAGCTTAAATTATAACTTAATGAATATTGACCATTAAACGTAATCCTAATGGCTCCCTTACCAACCTGAAAAAAAGCTCGGGTACTCCTAGTCTCGAAGCTCATTAGGAGTACATAATTTCAATTAATTTTGCGGTTATTTCCCTAAAAGTTTTCTTAGTTTACAAATCAAAACTGTTCGAAACTTTAAATATTGCTATAAAATCTTTAATAATAAAAAATATCGAACACCTTTACATCGGATGTTACTACAAATCCAAACTAATTAAGACCGCAAATTATATCTCCTCTGACTATAAAGCTAATTCGTAGAAATCAGCATTCTCCTGAATCTGACAAACCCTCAATTAGCGACCATCGAATGCAATAAATTGTCTCTTGTCAGCAAAACACGAATTGTAAAATGAGATGAAAAAAAAATTAAGACATTTAAAGTCTCAATTATTGTTTTATGATCACTCGCGCCACAACACCAACACTAAATACCTTTGACCAGGGTCCCTTAAGTCTTTATATCCACACAAAGCTAGCCATTGCGAGAGTTTTAAAAAATAAAAATAAAATGAAAACCCCATAAATTAATTACCAGCATTCAATAAAATCATTTGAATAACCAACTCGCTGTAGAGTAGAGCCCACAAAACGTTAACGCACCATACAAGCCTCTCGAAGAAGAAACAAAACAGTTTACAACAGCACGTCACAAATCGTTTGTCCCATAAATTTGCCTCGACAACAAATCTAACAAGACAGGATACACTTAATTGGCGCATAAATCTTCTACCAATCGCCAAGGCACACTCACTCGTATAAATTAATCAAAGCCTAACTTTGACAGTCAGGAGAGCCCCCCAAACCAAAAAGAACGAACAAAAAAAATAAAAAAACAACAACAACAATAACATAAACTACGAAATGGAAACCTCAAATGACTAGGTTAAGGTAGGTAGTACCCTCTACTCTCACAGATGGGAGAGAAAAAGAATCTCGCATATAGAACTTATACGACCAGAAAATTAAGCCTTTAAAAGAAATAGAAGACAAATAAAAAACAAAACTTACCTAATAACCCATTGTCAGTTTTCAAGTCGAGGTGAGTCATTAAAATTTTCATCGATTTTCTTTAGATGAATGGGTAAGTATTTGTTTTATTTATCATCAGGAACATACATACTGACGGCTCAATGAGAGGTCCTAAGTTTTATGTTGGTACTTAAAATAATGGGAAAATATGTGGGCACTGAAGGTCAATTTGTATGCAAATTATGAGATTCTTCTGCAGAAAAAATATTGATGTTTTTAGCCGGTTTCTACAAACTTCTGGCCACACTATATTTTCAAAATCCTCCATGGGGCATGGCCCTAATGCGTTGATACTGGGTGATGGTCTAACTGTGAGCCTGTTACTAGTTTTGTGGTATTTGAAGTACTACTCTTTAATAACAAAATCCTGGCTTAACTATGACCTCAATTAGTTTTTGTTAATGCGAGGTAGAGTAGAAAGGGTTTTGATTTGTACATAATAAAAAAAAAGTAGAAACGTTGCACGGAGTAACTTGATTACTAAAGAATGTATTTTAAAAACTATCGTAAGTACCACCTACCTGGATCGCAATCAGTGGCGCATGAAAAATTGTAATGGGCCATCCTGGAACATCAAACTAACGATTTTTACACTGAAAAAAAATCGTGTTATTTTCTTAGTTTTGAAGTGAAAAAAATGTTTAGCATCGTAACATCAGAAATTAGAGTGAATTAATAATAATTAATACTGAAAAATACATTGGGCTTTTAGTCTAAGATCCCGCCATAGGACGACCTCTATACCAGTTAAGACCTACTTATATAATATTCATACATGTAGGCAGTGTCTAAGAAAACAGTTGGCAAATGGGTTGTCTAGCAATATCCCGTCAAGGCATAGGGTTGCCATGCCTTAAAGTTCGAATTTTGTTTTTTTATTAAATAACTTGACCCACCTACAGATATGAATAAAACGCACGACTTGATCACACGTTCTTGCTCTTAAGGTCAAAGTTGCTGTGGATGCTAAAGCTTCATATATAAAGTTCTTATGAGTAAATACTTTTATATAAGAAATTAAAGAATAAACATAAAATGTATTATTAAAATGACTTAAACAACTTCTTAAATTGTTTTGACCTCAAAACTAAGTATGCCATTTGAATTTGTTAAAAATGATTAATTTATAGAAAGAAAAAAATTGAAAATCGTTATAGCCGTTTTTAACAAAATTTATTTTTTATATATTAAAATTCTCAAGCTTTGTTTAAAAAAAAAGTTTGAATGCCAATTTTAAGAAAATATTAATAGACATCTTAAACCAAAATTAAAAAAAAAATCATTTACGCGCTATCGAAAAATTGATTTTTGAAAAAAAAATTTGAAACTTTTTTTAAAAATTCAAATAAATTTTTTAGGAAATTTTTTATAAAAAGTAACTTGAAAATTATTGAAAAAACTTTTGTTTCCATAAAGTCATTTACGAGAAGATCATAAAAGAGAAAAGCGGCCCTATGGGAGGTACCGATGAAAAAATATTTTTTTATTTCAAAAGTACGACCTTGACTGTTGTATTACACATAAAAATTTTAATTAAAATCGTAAGAGCCGTTTTTGAGAAAATCAATTTTTTCCATATTGGTTGTATTGGTACCGTTAATTTTGGTCCTTGAAAAAAAATTTCAATTTCCCCTCTAGGGAATCATCAAAAACCCTTGACTACAAAGTTTGAAGATAATCTCTCAAGATAGATACAGACAGAGCCAGGACTGACTGCCAGACAGACAGAATTGTCTAACCCACTTTTTTCTCATTCTCTATCATCGTAATGTCATGTTTGATTGTTATCTCAACTTTTTACTTGCGATATGGGTACCATATATCAAGTTATGCAATCGTACAAACAAAAAAGTTGATTGGACCCCAAATAACGGTACCTGTCATATACCGGTTTTAGAAAAACTCATTTTTCTCAAAAACGGTGCCTACGATTTTGATTAAAAAAATCATGGTTAGTTTTTTGGGTAAAGTCTATCTACAAATGGAAACCATTTTTTTCAAAAACCGTTATTAACGGCACCTGCCATGGAACCGTTTTTTTTATTCTGATTTTCAATCAATCAATTTCAACCATTTTTTTTACATTGATGCTTTTAAGTTTTCGTAATAATATTTATTAAAAAAAATTTAGAAAATTATTTTTTTGGATTTTTTACAAAAGTTTGAATTTTTTTTTTGAAAAATTATTTTTTCGAAAACTATTCAATATTTTTTTTTCAAAATTTAGTTTTTAGGTGTTGATAAATAATATCTTAAAAATGGCGTACCAATTTTTTTTTATAAAAGTCCTTGCAAAATGTTATATAGAAAAAATAGTTTTAAGAAAACGGCTCTAACGATTTTCTAAATTTTTTTTCTAAAAATGTAACATTATAGAAGAAATCAAATTGCGTACTTTGTTTTGAGGTTAAATTCATTTAAGAAGCTGTTTTAGTCATTTGAAAACCGAATTTTATGCATTTTTAATTGTTTTTTTTTTTCTAAAACTGCATTTACAAATTTTTAATTAAAAATTCTTGGCATAAATAGTAACTTTATCTATAAGAGCAAGTACAAGCGACCCAGTCGTGCATTTTATTTACTTGCGATATAGGTATTATAGGGCAAGTTTAGGATTCGTAAAAAAAATCGAACTCGAGATAACAATCAGACATGACATTACGATAATAGAGAAAGCGAAAAAAGTGGGTCTCGCAATTCTGTCTGTCAGTCTGTCAGTCTGTCTGTATCTATCTTGAGCGATCATTTTCAAACTTGGTAGTCAAGGGTTTTTGGTGATTCCCTAGAGGGGAAATTGAAATTTTTTTTTAGGACCAAAATTAACGGTACCCGCCATACAACCAATATGGAAAAACTTGATTTTCTCAACAACATCTCCAACGATTTTGATTAAAATTTTTATGTGTAATACAACAGGCAAGGTCGTACTTTTGAAATAAAAAAAAAATTGTTTCATTGGTTAAAAACGGTGCCTCCCATAGAGCACTTTTTCTCTTTTCTGATTTTCTCGTAAGCGACTCCACAGATTTCGATGACAACTTTTACACAAGAGGGTTTTCAAGAATTTTCAAATTATTTCATATTAAAATTTTGCGAAAAAAAGTTTTTGATTTTTAAAAAAAGTTTCAAAGTTTTTTTTTCAAAAATCAATTTTTCGAAAACGCCTGAATGATATTTTTTTAAATTTTGGTTTTAGATGTCCATTAATAATTTCTCCATTTTAAACTGGGCAGCATACGAAAAATCTAAATTAAGAAGCAAAGGTCTGGAACATTTCAGATGATTCCTCAAACAGCACGTTTTGTTTTCCAAAACTGAATTTTTATTTTTTTTTTTTATTGTAAATCTTTAATTTCCATTACTTTTTTTACGAGACTTTAGATGACCCTGAACATTGCAGACAAAGAGTCATCTAAAACTTTGGCATCCTGCCGTACGTAAAACAGAACCGCTTTTCAAAAAAACGTACCGCAATGCAATAAATTTTGTTTTCAAAACATTATTTCGAAAGTTTAAACATTAAAACTTTATTTGCTCAAAACGAAAAAAATGCACCTAAGCTATTCTGACTATTTGCTTCAGATTTAAACTTTCACACACACGTTTTAAAAAGGAATTATGGTTTTGTTTTAAGCACATTTAAATAAATTTTTGCGTTCTTCTTCCTGTTAGCATAAAAAAAATGTAGTACACAAATACTTTTTGGTCTTGACTTTGTGGACTTGAGATTTTTGCCTGAATAAATTATGAAAAAAGTAATACTCATGTAGTACACAGGGCAAGGATTCATATAAAGGATTTTCCAATAAGAGTTGTTATTTTGATATTCAAAGAAAAATGGCATTTTTGGAGATAAATGATCGGATGTTTATTTCATTATAAAGAAGAAGGTATGCCGTTAATAATGAAACACAACATCAGCCAAATGGCCGCCAAGACCACGCTTACAGGACCATATCCTTTTCATGAAATTTTCCATAACCAAATCGCAAAGTGGCTGCCCTATGTCCTCGATAGCCTCACGAATTTCATCTTTGAGGTCTTGAATCGACGCTGGGCTGTTGGCGTAGACCTTATCTTTCACGTGGCCCCAAAGGAAGAAGTCGCAAGGTGTTAAATCACAAGATCTCGGTGGATCACCTCTTCGAGAGATAACACGGTCCGGAAACTTTTCCCGTAAAAGATCGATGGTTTCAATGCTTGTGTGGCACGTAGCGCCGTCTTGTTGAAAGTAAACGTTGTCCAAATCAATACCATCCAATTCAGGCCATAAAAAATCATTAATCATCTCTCGATAGATAATCAATCCATTGACCGTAACTGTTGCTCCAGCCTCATTTTCGAAAAAGTAAGGTCCAATGACCCCGCGGGACCATAAACCGCACCAAACAGTCACGCGTTGAGGATGGAGAGGCTTTTCAACAATAACTCTTGGGTTTTCCGAGCCCCAGATGCGAGAGTTTTGCTTGTTGACGTAGCCTCCGAGGTGGAAATGGGCCTCATCAGTCAAGATGATTTTTCGATGAAATTCCGGTTCATTTTCATGCATTTCAAGGACCCAATCAGCAAAGACACGACGTTGTTGATGATCAGCCGGCTTGAGTTCTTGTGTTAACTGAACTTTATAAGCCTTAGGACCCAAGTCTTTATGCAAAATACGGTGTAATGACGTTTGTGGAATGCCTAATTCCAAAGAACGACGAGGAATGGACAAACCTGGGTTTTCTTCAACACTTTGGGCTACAACAGCAATATTCTCAGTTGTTGTTGAGCGACGTGCACGGGTTTTATTCTTCACATCACTAACTTGTCCCAACAGCTCGAATTTGTCCACCAATTTCTGTATTGCGGTCCGACAAGGTGCTTCACGACGACCCAAAAATGTTTTAGTTTTACGAACCGTCTCTGCCAAATTTTCACCATTTTTATAGTGAATTTTAATAATTTCAATGCGTTGTTGAAGCGTGTATCGTTCCATTTTTATTAATAGCGTAGTTTCTACTTGTCAAAAATGACAGCTTCAAAAGTGACAGCTACCGAAATAGCGGGCTATTCAAAATAACACCTCTTATTGGAAAACCCTTTATCTGTCAAAAACTCATTTTCGTAATATTATGGGCTTAAGTTGTTCTGTCTTTCTGCCACAGATATGATCTATTTTTCTTACAATTGATAGTTCTGATAAATCGCCAGGAAACGCTTTTGTATGAAAAATTCTACTGTTGATATGTACTTTGATCCAATCGTGATAGATCTTTATCCTAAGTTTAGCACTGATCATCGACTTATTTAGATCAGGGACGAAACCATTTTCGTGACTTCAATAAGCACATTAAAAAATTTATAAAGGAACTCCGTCGTAAGCAGTGTTGCGTTAGAGACACTTAGCGTTGTGTCAAATACACTTTAAAAGTAGATATTGGAAAACAAATTGTAATGAAGTTAACATTCGATTACTTTTTGAATAAAGTTAGTAGGAATAAACCTTGTGTTTATATCCTAATGCAAAGAAGATGCAAACTAGCATAAGGATACCGATGAAAACGGCGCTCACTTAAGTAAATAAATGCACCAAGCACTATTCAGAATCGGTATTTATGAATTAAATGGAAGCATAGAATTTAAAGTGCGAAATATGACAAGGAGCATGTGAATTAAAATGACTGATATAAAAACACAGGGCGAATAGGTAAATAAACCTTTTTTTGAAGAAGTAAAAGTGTCATTTTTTTAATTTTTAAGCTTTCCCTTATACTAGCTCAATAAATTTGCAAATCAAATAACAAATCCGTTGTCTCAGAGATTAAAAATTCAACAACGGTGCCATGATCTTTCAACTACATAAGGCATCTTATTGCATGCAGCAGCACTTAAAAACAAATTGAAATAAATAACCAATAACTTTATTAACATGGCACGTCAACAAAACGACATCTTCATGGTAAGCTACTACCATCTCACCCCAGTTCAGCAGCAATAAATCTCTCCCAATTAAAGTGGAACGTAAATTTCCAATCTTTTTTGCCAAATCGATTCCCCGCGTCCAATTGCCCAGGATAAAGGTGGCAATTCCCACAAATTATCCCAACCAATTGCAGATGTTCCAATAAATTTTGTCCCATAAATTGAAGCTCCGCATCAGTTCTCTAAAAGAGGTTAACTGATGGAACTGGCTGGCAAACGGTGGTGATGGTGCAGCAAGGGGCAGAAAATGTGCAATTATCTCCATTTGCCATGATGGCCATATAGTAACAAATACTAACACACACTCGTGCAGTTGATAGAGCAGGACTCCTGTACTCCAAAACGAAACGAACCGAACACCCACTCCAAGTGCTACCAATTTGAAGCAAATTGGAAAATGACTTCTTCGTTGTTGGAGTTTGGAGAGAACCAACTACATCACATGCCATCAGATGGGGCACAGACAGTGAAACAGACGCAAACAGAACGAAAATGCATTCCAATTTCAATTCCGTTTCGACTTGGCTTGACAACAACTCGCAGTTCCATCGCAATCGCATTGAAGAGGGATGCGAGGCATCGGAGGAGCATTGATTCGTGTGCAAATGGAACTGGGGATTGGGAGACCCGCCACAATCAATGGCTGATCAATTACCCAGCAGAACCATGCGAAGCTGCAGCAGTTGCATCAGCAGCCAATAAATTCTGCATTACGAGGTGATTGTTTGCAAAAAGGAGGCGTAGCCGTAGTCAAACATTCGCATCCAGCGAGTGATGCGCACGATAAGGATCTCCCTGCTGCCAGCAAGCAGCAAGCAGCAACATCCAGCTCCAGCATCCATACATCCATGTAATGCCCACTACGCAGTTTCACGGTGAGGTCATGCTCATAGGGGAGCTGAGTTTGGCATGATGCTAAAGTTGCGGTTGTAGTTGAATTCCTGCTCCATCGAGTTGTTCTTCAATGTAGTGGTGGCAGAGTTGGGCGGGGCTCTCCTTTGGGTGCTTCTCCAAACCACTGTTGGAGCTGGTTCTAGGAGGTACTGGGGTAATTTATACGCGCGGGAAATTAATGCTCCGTTTAAGTTCATTTGATAATTGCATGAGGCCTCGAGGTGCCATTGCCATTATGTTGTGGGAAGAGAGAGTGCTGGGAACTGAGAACAACGTGTGGATGTGGAAGGAACATCCTTTGTGAATTTGTAGGTGTATTTATTGTATGCTTGTGTGTGGGGGTTGGTGGCGGAACATTACTTCATTGTGTGTACATAGCCGGGTTAATCAGGCGTTGAAATGGAACTGAATTATGGGACGCAAATTGGCACCTTGAAGATGGCGATGATGGGCGCTGATAATGAAGTATAAGAATTATGTTTGTTTGAGGATTTTTCTTGTGGTAATTTTTTTTTTATTTTGTTTTCGTTTACTTTTTTTTCTTTTTTCTTCTTTTTTTTTTTGTTCCTTAAGAGGATAATTAAGTCTTTCCATGGAAGGATGTTTAAAGAAGAACTGCGGGAACCTTCGTTTTTGAGGAGCTACAAAGTATAAGGTAGAGGATTGACAAGATTCAAAGCCGACGGCAAAATATATTCGAAAATGTATTCAGTTAAAACAATCCTGTCTACATCACTAAAGATTTTTTTTATCATTTTTGTTTGTTATAATTTTTTGGATTCATTGTTTGGAAAGTAGGGTTCCATAAAATTGTATTAAAAATATTCAGCCTCACGGAGGAACAATTTCAACATTATCATAAGTTATAATTAAACCAAATTGTTCTTTTGGAGGAAAATGGCGCCCAACGCGGACATTGAATTTCGGGGAGCGCAAACTTTGTGCAGAAAACGAATTTTAAAATTTAATCATTTGCCATGTATATTAACAGTTGTTTTAAGGACAGGAACCAACACCTTTTTGTGTTGGTTCAATCGATTTTATTCGTCGAATTTTAGTTCACCAGAACTTTTTTTTAAAAGAATTCTTTTTTAAAGAACTCTATTACTCTTAGTTTGCTGCCAGCTTAATAATTTGCGGCTCCAGTTTGATAATTTGTAAATTCTTTCAGACATAAAATTGGTGTTGTGGTGGTTAGCAAGTTCTTCAGTATGATAAATCGTGTTTACTTTTCACTGATTAATCATTCGATGCAAGTTTATTTTATTAAGAATTTAATAATGAACATTCACTTCCCCGACGAAAACGCACGGAAGAATTTTTGGTGAAAAAAAAGAAAATTTATTTATTTGAATGACATCCTACACTCGGAGATAATATTTATGTTTTAATTTACGACTAACTAATATCCTTTGAATTAAATGAAAATCATTTGCTGTAAAGTTAATACAATCCCCGCTTTTTTCATTCGTACAAACTTTATTATATTTGATCCAAATTGTAATTCTATTGCAGCAAACATGATGCAACACAACCTATTAGCTTGGAGCTCATTTTTATAAGTTGGTTGCGGTTACGGAAATGTTTCCAACATTTAAACAAATTTCCGTTTACTAGAAAATTCTATTGTTTGCAGCAAAACGAATAAATAGTTTGCGAAGAACCTCTCCAGAAAGTAGTTTGTAGCAAACAACTTCGCCTTTGGTGTAAATATACAATACATTTACAGAAAATGACTGCAGGAAACAAAACAAATTTTCTTAATAACTAACTCTAGGTTTGTGGTTTTCTTATGCATTTTAAGATACACGAAAGTTATCTAGTTCGTGGCGCAATAGCAACAGCCTTTGTTCGAAATCGAGAGGTCACAGGTTTATTTACTGTTGTTATGCTGAACTTTTTTTGTTCATCCTTCGCATAAATTGTTTCTCTGAAACGAATTAGCTGCATTCTACGTCATTCATAATTTATACAGTCCGTAGTGGATAAAATAACGTAGAAGCATAATTAACTTTGTAAGCGAGAGGTTGCCGGTTCAAATAACAGGTGTGACGCTAAACTTTTTTACTTACGATATACATAGGTTAGGTATGTATCAATTTTTTATCGCTCGTAGATAGTGTTTAACCCAAACGAATTTACATATTTGCTACAAACGAAGCCGAAAAATTGTCCAGCAAACGAATAAGTCGTTTGGGAAATTTTTATGTTTGCCGCAATCGATTTGTGTACAATTAATTTAAATGAAGTTTTCAAACTAATACAAATAAAACAGGGTCGTGTGAATTTGCGATACAAAATTCAAAAATAAATGGGTCCATCCATAGTGGCTCTGATGAAAGATAGCGGTTAAATCCTGAATCAATTATAGCTATCATGGGTGCCTCAGCTGTCAAAAACTCAATGTGCAAAGCACGTTAAAAGAGTTTCTTGCTATTCTCCGCCGTCTTTAATCGGAGCTTTTTTGATTTACAATTGGAATCATCGTGAATTGGCTCCTGGCAGTCCATGTATAATAAGTCAATGCTCGGAATATAGAACCTTATAATGTATACTGTGATACGAACTAACAAAAAATTACCTTATTTCAACACTTTGAATAAAATCGATTTCTAAATAATTTGTAAATACTTGAAAACTGTCAAGAAGCAGAAAGATTTTTTTTAATAAAATATGTTACTACAATACAAATGTAAGTAAATAGAAACCAATGCTTTTAAATTTAGAGAAATTAAATTTTTTGCAGTCAAACCTGATAAGAAGATATACATTAAACTGAAATTGGATATGAATACCCTGTGAATCAAGAAATAAAAGCACAAAAGCCAAACTTGGTAAGTGATAAGTTTTCTTTTGATTCTTTAAATCTTATCTACCATAAAGACAAAAATTAACCCATTCAGAACCAGCATCTACTAATTATTTTGTTTGTTGTTTTTTTTTCAAGGACTTACATAAATGCTTAGGTCACTAAAAAAATGTATTTTTATTGTGTTACTGTTTCATCAGTCATATAAAAGAAAACATTTGAGGAAACTAGAAGCGTGGCAACACGCTAGACTTGTCCTTCCACTGTTACATCAATAATAAAGGTACTGTGAAAAGAATCGTTAAAATACCGTCGGAACTTTCGATCGAGGACTTATCTATTGACAAGTATTGCTAGAGTAGCTACACCGTATTATGGAATGAACTCAATTCGCTGGTGTTCTTAATAACGCAGACTTAAATGTGCATAAGCTGAATCCTGCCATAAGATTAACTGTTTTTTTTTTTATTGAAAAAGGAGGTCAACAGAAAGTTTATATATCATTATCCAATCCCATTTATTCTGATATGAAATTAATTGATATCTCGCATATCGTTGAAATATATTTTATATTAAAAAATAAAAAAAAAAAAAATTCTCCACAATAATAATAATAATTTGCGATGAGCCATTGATGCAAAATACAAAACGATATCCGGCTGTAAATGGCTCTGCACATAGATATTCAATCTATTTTGCCAAAATGTTTGTTCTGTACAACAAAAAAAATCCCATAGTCGGATAGACGACGACGACGACCTATCCCGGATGGCCATTGCAATTCATTGAAGTATGAGCAAATGATTATGTTTGTTCAGCCATCTTGATTGGCAATGTTATAAAATAAATACGTTTTACCCGGGGACAGGATATTCGAAAAATGTCGTTCTCGTCCTTACTCGACTATGACTGTATACGATAGTGTTTACAAGGGTTTTTCGGTCGGTCGTTTGGTTGGGCGGTCGGTATTGTTGTAGTTAGCATGAGTTCTATATATGATTATTGTTTGGACTGCGAAGGAAACAATATCCTAGCCTAGTACAACAGAGATTTGCGTTAAATTGGGTGGAAGAATCGAATATGGAAAGCGAATCAATTTGATTGCTCAATGTGTATTCAATTGCAATACATACTTACCTACGATGATGCCACACAAAAGGAAAAAGGACATTGGACCCGTTTGTCATATTGTATTGCTTAGGTTTTTTTTTTAAATTGAAAGAAAGGGGACTTTAATGGTTTATAGAGCTGGTTAACAACTCTTTAGAAAAATAATTGAAAACTACTTGTAAAAATTCAAATATAATTTATTCCATTTTAATTTCTTTTTCTGCAGTCCGGATGTTCTGGTCCAGGTTGCAATTATTTTGGTGTGCCGTAGAGGTTTCAAATCAGACATTTTGTATTTTGAAAACAATTTCATTCATTTGGAGCCTATGCTTACAATTTAAAGTTTATTCCAATTTTTACATTAAAAAATCTGAACTACTATATAATGTTAAAACCTATTCCAGAATCCATTTTGTGCACTTAATTAGACTATGTCTCAAATTTGTAGAGAGATAAATAAGAATAAGAAACCGTATAGGTTTCGATGATTTGGTGATTTCACTTTTTTGCTTTTGATTGAAGACTCTGTAACTCTACTTAAGCTCTATATAATAAGTATCACTTGCAAATACTTTTTGTAAAACTAACTGTTTAGTACGAGTAAAATAGTAAACAAAATCAATGTAAAGTTTTAGCCAAGTGAGGGTAACAATTTTTTTTATTAAATACCTACTTTACCCGTACTAGTTATTGAGTTATTATGGGGAATTGTTTTTTTTAGAACGACATTATAAGTTACACCATAACCATCTAATGGTTTCTTTTAAAATCAATTGTTATTTTGACACCGACAGCTTTTTCCCGCTTAAATGTTTTGATAGAAATTAAATATCATATCTCCGGGTAACAAAATGGGTCACCTAACGCTTGAACAACGTTGGGAAATATTGCAAACTTATTTCCAAAGTGTGTAGCCCAAACAGTACATTTATTTGAAAAGAATAAGTTTTGCGATTAGGAGCCTTTTCATCTTTACGGCTTCTATGAGAAACAAAATTGCTGCATCTAGGGCTTGGAAAACCCACTTGTTAATGTCGAGAAGCCGATTAAGCAGTGGCGATCTTGAATAAACGTTTCGGTCAGCGGTGGGCGTTAACGGACTTTTTTTTATGAAATTGAAGACTTGGATTTGGACGATCTCTGATTCACGCAGAATGGCACGCCATGCCACACAGCCCATGCTGCAATCGATCTTTTGAACACCAAATACCAAAATGGTGTTATCAGCTGACTTGTCGATGTCGATTGGCCGCTTCGCAGCTGGAAAAATTAATAAGGTATTGGAAAATAAGAGTCCCAGAATGCGCTTTTATAAACACTTTTTGAAGGTCCAAGTTTTTTCCAATTAAAATGAATAACTACAAGACTGAGCACCATTAACACCTTACTGCATGGTGAATCACATACTTTTGTGAATATTTTGAAATTTTCAGCCAATATTCTATAGCCTAAGCCGTCGAAGCGATTTTCTTCAAATTTGGTGGTAATGGATCTTTGGTGATTCCCTCGATGGGAATCATTAAGGATGAAAAAACAAAAACGGCGCTAAAAGGGTCATACTTTTGAAATGAAACAAATGTTTGTACAAATATATACCTCCCATAGAACCATTTTTTTCATTTTTGACTTTCTCCTAAACGACTAATCCAATTAAGGTGATTTTTGTTATACGGAAGCTGATTAAGAACTTTAAAATTATTTAATATCAAAGTTTTCAAAAAAATTATTTTTGGACGTTTAGAAAATCTTTCAAAATTTTTGTTTGAAAAATCTTTTTTTCGGTTTAAGATGTGCAATCTATTTTTTCAAAAAAGGTTAGAGAATTTTTGTATAAAAAATTGTTTTTTTTTTAAACGGCTCTAACGATTTGCAATTTTTTTCTAAAAATGTATCTTTCTTAATCAAATGAAATGGCATACTTTGTTTGGAGCTAAAAACAATTTAAAATAAGCTATTTATGTCATTTTAGCAATAAATTTTATTTTTTTTTTTTACATTTCTTATAAAATTATTTATTTTTAAAAACTTTATATAAGCAGCTTTTACGCCCACAGCAACTTTGACCCTGAGAGCAAGTACGTGCGATTCAGTCTTGCATTTAATTTTCTGGACAAAGCAAAATATGGTTAATATTAGAAATACCTGTATTTTTCAACTTAAACTTAAATATGTGCTCTTTGATTGCTTTTAAATTCGAGTGCATCGTCTGATGCATTGTCCTGAGGTTTTTAAAGAGTCACACTTCAAAGTAATAAACCCTAGGGTTATTACTTATTAATAAAATGGAGTCAAGCATTCGATAAATCAAATGCTATAGTATACATTTTTGAACCACTGATCCACGTGCTTAGATTATATTTTGTATATTTTCTTTTTTTATTAGAAAATGAGCAAGTGCGTGTAGTTTTGGTTACGTTTAGTTACATTTGTTAAAAAAGTTCACGTGCATGGGGCAGCTTTTGTAATTGCAGGAACTCTCTACCTTCATTTCACAAAAACACCTTAGCCTTTGATATTTTGATGAACTCTTTTGATTCTTGTGTGTTTTTGAATTTTTATTTCAAATCTCCTTCGGTACTAAATTTTCTGACTTTCCTAGACAAATTTTAACATCATTTAAATAATTTCCCATAACACTTAAAGTAACCACAAAGAATATTTTTTTTTTATTTCCAAATTATTGTTCAAAAAATTAAATTTGTATTAACTGAACAAATAAAAGTCAAAATTCGATTACAATAGCTACAAACAGAATGTCAAAGTCACACCCTATGCTATAACGACTTCATCCAAAATCCATCAATCAATGGTCTATTCATGCAGCTAAAGTGTCATTTGTTCTTCTTTTGAAGTGAGCGAGTCCTTTGAATGGTTTTCGATCATCATCCATATAACAACAGAAGTGGTAGCCTCATATACTTACCGAGCACTACTCTTTTTAAACATCTGCCAATATCCATTTCATATTTCAAATAAAATAATACCTACCAATTCATATATGATACAGGCACTCTGTGTATTGATTTCGCAAATGTAGAACAACAATAGAAGTGTCCTTTTTGAACATAAATCCAAGATAAAAAGATAATCAGCACTACAAAACGACATTGCCCAGAGGTCCTATCTCTGTTCCTGTACAAATGTGTTAAAGTTGACCGCATATACGAGTGTATTCATTGTCGGCTGCACAAATGTTTCGATGTATTTATTAGCAAAACAATTGTAGGACAATACAGTTGCCATACTCAAGGGCTGGATCATGTCCTTTCAAGTGGTGTGAAAATTTAAGTGTTCATTTTTTTCTTTCTTTTTTTAATAAAACGATTATTTTGATAGCGTTTTGTATTGTTTTTTTTTTTTTGTTTTCCTTCTCAAATGGATTTCTTTGAATTGGAAATACAAAATCAATTTATATATGTTTATATATTGAAAATATCCTTAACAATGTCATAGAAACTTGTTGACTTTTCGATCGACACCTGAAAGCAGTGGGACAATAGAATAATTCACTTAGAAAATTGTTTTATTTTGTCTTCTTCTTTTATAAACTCCAAGAATATTTTTGACAATTTTTATTGTTGATTTATAATTGGACGGAATTTGCTTTTCATTGCGAATTCCATCGAAGGCAGATGTGTTTTTGTTCCATTGGCAGTGGTTGATTGTCATCACAAATCAAATTGCTGCATACAGGAACAACCGGCCATCACGGTGCAACATTCCAAACGCCTACTCACACAATGGCCACAATGGGGTGCAATAAAGATTGAATCATTTATCTAATGTTTGGCTTTAGAAAATTAGAAACGCTATTGAATTCAACAGCAGCAGCAGGACATGCGCTGTGTTGAAAGCACCCGCACAAGGACCTCCTGCGGGTTTAGTATTCTTTTGGTTAAAGGTAAAACGAATTTGATGTGAAGTCATTTAATGATCTTTAAATTGTTAGGACACTTTATACTTGGAATCGTGGAAATTGCATGCAATGTGATGTATTGTTCAGCGTTTTGGGTAATTAATTGAAGTGCATGAAAAGTGTTTTCAAGCTGATTTATTAGGTTAGTTGATGGCTCAATTAAAAGTTGTGTAAAATAATTATTATTGTTATTATTGTAGTATTCGTACTAGAATGTCAGCTTATTAGACTTGACCATTCTTTATTCCGTCAATTTCATTGAATGTTTGAACAACAACAACAACTTGGCTGGAGATATACCTATTTCGTGCTTTGCTACTTATGCACTCATCAGTCTCCTTTTTGTGGTGCTGAGCTTTAATCAAATTTTATTATGAAAAACTTTCTATGCACACCATGTGGTGTAAAATAGTTAGGGGAATGAATTTTTCATAAAAATAAATAACATATTTCCTATACCGCTTGGCATTCAGCAAAATATCCAAATTCTAGTTCAGTCAAAAAGAGATGGTAACTATTTAAAACATGGAAGACTTGGTTCATTAATTGCAATTATGAAAACAAAAGAGCTGAGTTGCAAACTTGAAAATACATTAAAATATAAATTGCGCGACTATTAATACGTATTAATGAATTATTTTGGTGTCAAACTCACTAATTAGCAATAATCTACCAAAAAATAACCCTTAATTTGTTACTGGGTGAAAAAAAATGCCTAAAATCGATATATTTGACCTTTGCTTCTCAATTTTTAGTCGAAACTTGAACCAACAAATTCAATGCCCACATTTTCTCCAGCAAATAGTCAATTCCATTTGCGCATGCCTATATTTAATTTAATATATTCAATAGATTATAACATCTGTGTTGATCTTACAACTAAAAACAAAACTCCTTCAGCCTCACCTCTTAACACACTCCCTATCGATGTGTTGTTTCCATTACGAAAGCCATTAGCATTAATAAATTTCTCACTCCCATTGTTTTGAACATTTTCAACTTCACTCTATAGCGAATCTGCATTTGAACATCTGCACATCGATATCCTCTGCATACAATAATCTACACTCTTTTCGCCTTGAGTGTGAATCCTAAACACAAATATGAAACTAATCCTGAGATATGATCTTGTTAAGTCGAGACCATTATTTATCCCGCCCCATGCCTTCGGCCATCGAACAGTTTTTCATTTATTATTGTTATATCTACACGCGCGTTCCATAACAGAGCTCCTCTTCCAAATGCAAAGAGCAACACCACCACATCCAAGCAAATCGGACATCATTCAATCTAAGCGCCTTATCCTTGCATCCTATATGGACACCAGGGCCCTTTTGGCTTGGGCTTGTCTCTCCTGTTTCTGATGCCAACTGCCATAACGATTTAAATGTAAATTTTCCTTTATATTTTAAGCCTTTGCAGACAACCTAATTGTCAGAATGGTCTGCTAGAGTGTCTGTGTACACTTTTTTTTCGCGCGCCTTCACCTCAAGTTGTGTTCCCTTTATTAGCCAATGTAGCGTCTTTATTACTCAGTTCAAGTTCTGGCAGTAATATTTTCCAAAATAAACAAAAAAACATCTTCTGCTGGAGAACAACTTCATTCACAGCGTGATGCACCATAAATGTGTTTTAAACTTGTGTTAATAATTTCCAAGAGATTTCTACTAACCGATATTATCTGACACCTTCTTCGGAATGAGGTGCAGCGATGGTCAAACGCAAAGAGAACAAAGGTTGAATAATCATTTGCATACGATATACACATATTGGAAGGAATGTACTCCAAGTGAGATGACAAGTGGTAAACGAAGGATGAATGATAATACTTCCGGTGGTTATAGTATTTAATATATCGAAGATAAAATGAATCAGAAGACTGGTGGAGCTTCGTATGATACGAACTTATTTTGTCTATATAAATTCATAGAAGGACGGATCTTGTCTTTCATGTATTCATTTATGGAAACAAAAGAGCTGATAACCAAACTTGAAAATACACTTAAAGATCAATTTTAAAAACCATACAAAATTCTTATTATTAGTTTTTAATTAAAATTCTGGACTCTTAAAATTTTTATTTAGGTCCATTTTTTGAGGAACACTGGCGAAAAGATAAGGTAAACGTTATATTTTGCAAACAATTAAAATAAATTATGTACTTCTCTGCTAAATGTGTTCAATATACGAAATTTTCTCATTAAATGTCATGTAAGCTTCAAATTCAAACTCTGATTTTATTTGTAGAGAAGTTATACTATTTAATATATCTTGTGAGCAAATTTGTGTATGTGTTGATGTACCTATTCGTTCTACTCTAAGAAGTATTCATCTATATATTTATAAATTACTTGAATATAGTATTCACCACAATGCACTCGAAATAACATTTAATTTTTTGTTTTAAATAAATAAAAAATGTCATTAACAAATTGCATAAAAAGAGCAAGTTGTTGGTTTCTTTTCGTGAACAATTTAAACAAGTAAGAAAGGAGTACTAGTTTTTAAGAAACTTTACTCATAATCAAAATATCTGGACCCTAGCCTTAAAGATAATCGAGCATTAAAGATAATCCAAAGACTTTTTGGTCATTTTTCAATACTAAACAGAAATCATTAGGGATTCCATCTAATGTTTCATACAATGGTGTCGCTTCAGATAATATAAATGTTTTTTGTAGTAGTTTTTCCTCATTTTTTCAATCAACTTCATTGATTTGAAATTGAATTGTGATAGCATTCAAAACTTTAATTCTTTCACTGACGGTGGTTGTCTCTATATATCTATGAATGATGTCCTCTCTGGAAAACAATTTTTCTCCTGCACCTGATAACTTTCAACCGATTCTAGATAAGTGGAAGTATTCCATCTGCATTAATCTGGTTAAAAGAATCTGTTGAAAACTAAGGACCTATTGCAAGACTTCAGTTAATCCCTAATACTAATTGTTGAGTATGATTAAAAATCATATATTTGAACACCAACATGGATTTATGACTGGAAGATCGACAGCAACTAACTTATTAATTTTCACTAGCTATTGTTTCGGGTATAGATAACATTTATACTGACTTTTGTAAAGCTTTTGGCCGGCTTCAACATAATGTCCTATTGAAAAAAATTAAGATGCTTGGATTTCATTCTGCACTTCTCGGTTGGATCAAAAGCTTCTCAGTTGGTAGCAAAAAATTGGGAACGTGTTCTCTGAAAAAATATTAAACTTAAAGAAGTACCTCAAGGCAGTCATCTTGGACCACTCTTGTTCATTACTTTTATTAATGACTTACCAGATCTTCTTTGTTATTCAAAGTACCTTTTATACGCTGATGATTTTGAAGTTTTCAGCTGCACAACATCTTGAGGCAACGCAAATAACGTTAAAATTGATCTTAACAAAATTATTGAATGGTGTAAGTTTAATGGTCTCTATTTTAACAATCAAAAGTGCAGTGTTGTTACTTATTCCCTTATGTTTCGAACACAAATTTGTAAACGGTTCTTTATAAAGGTTTGATATCAAAAAGGATCTTGGCGTGATCTTTAACTCTAAAATGAATTTCGGCCATCTATAGATCATATAATTTCAAGAGCAAACTCAATGTTGGGTTTCATTATTCGTAATTCAAAGTGTTTCGAAGATCCTTACACACCTAAGACTCTTTATTCGAGCCTTGTTCGACCATTGTTGGAATATAGTTGCGTTATATGGATTCCCTATACTGAATCAAGTACCCATCGAATAGAAAAAGTTCAAAATAGATTTACGAAATTTGCGTTGCGAAAAACCTTTAGAAATTCAAATATGCCATGTTTTTAGACCAGATGTAGGTATTCTTATAAATTTAAAACCTCCCGAATTGGGGAGAAAATTAAATTCCGCACTTTTTGCTTATGATGTCCTGAGTTCTAATATTGATTGTCCGGTGTTGTTATCAACCCAGTTAAATGTTGTATTGACTTTAATGAATTTGATTTGTCTATTGATTTCAATGTTAAAAGAAATGAAACTAAGAGTAATTTATTGAAGTTAGTATTGTAAGTTTATGATTAAATTGTATGCTGCATATATTAAATTGGTTTAGTTTACACAAAATTTTGTAATTTGATTGACGAAATAAATAGATACAAAAATAAATATATTGTGAAAACAATTACATTAGTAAAACTAGACGTTTAATAGTTGTTTGCAAAAAACTATATTTTTGACATTAGGTTAAGTTAAAAAAATTCAGCCATTTTTATTAAAACCTTCTTGTTCATACCAAAAGTGTCAATTTTGCGTTTGCATTTTTTTAATTTTCCAATAAGCAATGGTTGTATTTTCAAAATAAACCGGAATACTTAATTCCCAAAAGTTTTGGTAAAAATCAATATTTTATACTTTTTTGTAAACAAAATTCTTACAATTGTACCTACGGAAAAGTTTGGGATTACCAATGCAATTAATATTTTTTGCTTGATGAAACTACTTGATTATAAGTGTTTGTTTTTTTCCTATCAAATCTGTCCATTTGCCAATAAAACAACACATCAAATCGAAAAGACTAACAGAAAGGCTTCACGTCTTTCTGATTTTGAACATGAAAGCACTTTCACAATTTGCTGACGTATTTTTTATCAGATATCGCCAAGAAATCCGTTTTAATTGGCTTACCTTTTATCCATCAAGGTACCTGAAGACTTAAGTTTAAAAAAAAACTGAGCAAAAAAACCGTCGGTCGGCCAACCTTTTGACACTTATGAAGTTCGATCGAAATTTAATAGTGCGAACCAATGTAGCAAAAAGGACATAATCATGTGACCATCATCCTAATCAGAGGCGCGTTCGTAATCACGTGTCTTCGCGCGTGAATACAAATGTCTCCTTGTGGTCTTGTTAAATTAAAATATTCAGAGATCGATGCTCAATATACGATGGCGGTGGAAAGAGTGCGGCAAATGCATCATCGTTGTTGTCGGCGCTCCGCAGCTATTGAATTTCAAAATTTATTCCAAAATGTGCACAAGAAATGGTTCTCGAGGACCAAACCAACAAAAAACAAGCAAAGATTTAACCGAGTCGAGGAGCAAAAACGCTTTGCAGTGCAAAGAGCGGCCAAGATCAGAACACACAATGACTTCGGCGATGGCAATGGCAATGGCGATGGCGACCACCGCGAGTGGCGGCCAAATACATATATGTGCCACAATGCGTGTTATAAGTCAGATTTAGATACACCTCTAGCCGGCGAGCGAGGTGAGCTGATTGAAATTGGAATATTGCCGGTCCTTGTTGCAGATACAATGTGCGGCTATACCCCATTGCCATATAGCCATCGCCAATGCCAGCCAGAAAGTGTGGCCGGGATGATCGCCGGATGGATTCAATCGCTCCATATACAAATCGGCGTTTTGTCGTTGGTCATCCAGGCTGTAGCCTGTTGGTTTTTCTGGTTCTGCATAAGGGCAATCCAAGAAGGCACATTGTGCCCGTCCCGTCCCTAGTCGTCGTCGTCGTAGACGTTCTAAATATATCCAGAGGTCCCAGAATCACGGGAGAGGCTTTGACAATGTGTGCGCGCAATTTGATATTCGAATCTGATAGCAAAGAAAATCAAAGCGCGAGAGACAGAGTTCGTGAACACCAATTATTTATCCAATTCGCGATGTTTTATTTCATGTTGTACACATGTTGCAAGCACCGGCAATATGTGCCTGCTTGAGTCTCCAGTTCCAGAGACTTAAGCGGACCGGAGGGCTCATCAGGCGAGAGAGGCAATCGAATAATGAAACACGAATAAAACGCGCCGGTGACATTCGCACGAATTACAAAGGTTACATGCGACAGTTGGAATTTACGCGTGACATGTGCGTTTGTGTGTTTGTATGTTTTGTCGACTTAAAACGGTGCATTTGGCCGAATATCTAGTGGCGACCACTGGCCCATGAAGTGAAATTGAGAAGTAGTTCCCGATGCGTTGCAACTGTCACTCACATTTCGAAGCTGCAACAAATGGTTTGTCCACTCCACACACAAATGACTATTTGTGCATTTCTGGGATGAAGTTAAAGATCTATCTGTGTGTTGTCCCTCGGGCACTCAGATACCACCTCAATGCGGATCATTACATCGACCACAGCCAGCGCAGCGCCTGCCGTTGGCTGCTCTGCTCTGAATACCAGTTCAGATAAATAAGACAAAATGATAGGTCTTTAATGAGAGCTGGGCAACGTTTGCCCAGTTCTGACAGTTGTTGCACTTCAATGCGTCGCTCGCTCGTCGTCATCATCGTCTTTGTGGGGCATATATTATGTATCGGGACCAGAACTACGCTGTAGAGTCGTCAATTTTATTCGCTTGACTTCGCTGTTTTATTGTCTTGTATTTATATATTCAACCATCTTTAATTCAATCTTAACCAATTTATCTTCATATCCGTTTTCGATCGACAATGGAAAGCGAGTTAATGAATGAGGTAGAGTTTGTATGGTTCGGATGCAGCGGGTATGGTGCGGCGATAGGTGATGAGATATTATTTTTTATTAGTATTTTTATCAGTACCAAAGAAACTAAAAGAAAGATCGTAACGTTGCAATGTTTTTTTTTTAAATTCGATAAATCCATTTCGTATAGAATCACATTTAGACATTAATATGTTCTTTGCCATTTAGACTATATATTGTTTTGTTTTCGTAGGCTTAAAAAGTTGTTGGTATATTACGGTAGATTTCAGTTTTAAAAAAACATTAAATGAATCCATTGTTTGTTTTTAGAGGGAGTAGAAAATAAATATTGGAGTATTTAATAATAACAGTTCGCGTTAGAAACAATTGCCAAAATGTGTCCTACGTTTTAGTGTTGCTGAAAAGTTAAATAAGTTAAGCCATAAATAAGCTTCTAAAAATGTACTCAAAATCATCAAACATACTTTTTTGATGGTTACTCCAAGAGCACGAATAATTACGAAACTCTCAAATTTTACTCTTGAAAGACTTCCCTAATTCACTTGCTGTGTCTTAGAAGTCTAATACTTCGATGTTCAACCTCAATTTTCGAGACTAAGACTTGCATAATGATAGTCCCAAGTAAGAGTTTAATAGAAGTAAATATAGAATACTCTAGCTATCAACCGTTGAAATTGTTGATCGTGAAAGTAGACTTATTGTTTTAAAAGTTTGCTTGGACATTTGTTACTCGTTTCGGTGGTTTTGGTGGTTTGCACTGGTAGACAAGATCACCTGATTTAACCGTTCCAAGTTCTTTTTAAGACACGAGTGTTTACGTCAAGAAGCCTCAGAACTTTGTAGGAGAATATCCATTAGGAATAATGTGAGAACCTATAGCATGAAAATTTTGGCAAGAGTTTAGAATTTTTTGTCTCACTAAGAAACATAATCAGATGATGCACTCACAGTCCGTAATACTTGAACAGCTTCACTTATAGTACATTCATAAATCATAATTTTTTTTGTATTTTTTCTGTACAAATGGACGCACAGACGAACAGACGAAAAGAAGAACAGACCGACCGACCGACCGACGGCATGACGAAAACCACTTTTTTGGACTTCTCCATCATCGTAATGTTGGTTTTGATTAAAACCTCGATTTTTTTTGACACAAAACCAAAAGCAATTAAAGAGCAACTAAAAATAGAAAAAAAATAGAGGAGCAATCATTTTTTGTTTAATTTTTTTTCAAAACTTTTTTTTCATTCTAAATAAATACTAGTGACAAATTTTGAATGAAATCAGTTATGCAAGTAAATAACAAAAAATCATGGAAAATTTCATCATATTTCCGATGTTCAATTTTCTTTGAGAAAAACAAAAAATGCGGTATTGTTGCAATCGCCTATTGCATACCATACACCAAATTAATCGAATTCGATTGAGCTGTTTCTGAAAAAATCGAATAACTCGAAACCGTTATATGGGAGGTATTCGTTCTAAATCGAGATATTCAAAAACAAAATTAAAAAAAAACAACCTTGAAAATTACAAATAAGTAATCTATAGCAAATTTCATACAAATCCGTCAACCCGTTTAGGCTGTGGTTCTCTGTACAAATGGACGCACAGACAAACAGATGAACAAATACACAGACCGTCGGATGACATGACGAAAACAATTTTTTTGAACTTCTCCGTCATCGTAATGTTGGTTTTAATCAAAACCTCGAAACCAATGCCCTAGAGCAAATAAAAAGTAGTTAACAAGTGAAGTTCAGTGAGCAAAGAAATTTGTGTACCTAATTATTTCAATAAAACAAAAGAGCTGATATGCAAACTTTATTTTAGCTCAAATGCAAGGAATTGAAGAAATAAGAGCTATTATTGAAGTTTTAAAGACTATTTAAAAATTCTACCCAAATTAATCAATGATAAAGATTTTAAAAATAAAAGAATACAAAGTAGAATCAATAAATCAATCGATCTTTTAATTTCATTTCCCTATGGAATGTGTTGATATCTATGCAAACTCCATCACCAAAACCCGAAAAATAAACTTGTAAAATTTGAAAACCTCACAAAGTCACTCTTCATTTTTTATATCATCTCATTTCTTTTCCCTATTTTGTTGTAAAAATATTCAATAAATTATCAATATGGATAGGTTTTTAATAATATCTGAACAAAATTAAGGAGTTTCACACACTTTACCCATTTCTTGGGTGAGCCGTTACCAAGTAAACATACAAATACTCTGAACTCATCTCGTTACCAGGAATCCCTAAATCAGATTTAAAAACAAACACCACACGTGTTACGTTGAGAATGTTGAATTGATGCCCTCTGATATTCTAACATTCTAAACCTCGAACGCATTAAGGCAACTTTGTAAATTAACGATAAAAAACAAAAAAAAATCCCTGGAACGCATATTACAACTTTATAAATATCCATGTTCCATGAGCGTTCGTTTATTCCAATCACACCTAGCAGAGCACCAGTGAGCCAGAGAAAAAAATATTCAAAGCCGAAAGCCTGATAGACCATCCATTTTCAGCACCCTGATCGGGCACAGGCACACACCTATTTATTCCAACGTCATTAACTTAAGTGGAAACTTATTCAAACACCTCGCATAAGTCATCCCGATGCTCTGTTCTGTTCTGGAACTTGGACCATAGTAACGTGTGCACAGGCACACACAAGGGCACACTGGTATCTCCACAACAGATTCCGATCTCACCAACTCCAGATAATGCATCTAAACAAATTAATCCCATCGCTTCGTGGTGTGGTTCGGTTTGGTTTG
This sequence comes from Meliscaeva auricollis, assembly GCA_948107695.1. Classification (NCBI taxonomy): domain Eukaryota; kingdom Metazoa; phylum Arthropoda; class Insecta; order Diptera; family Syrphidae; genus Meliscaeva; species Meliscaeva auricollis. The sequence goes on along the minus strand of OX403616.1, from coordinate 116,445,569 downwards.
GTGTGGTGCTTCGTCGCATCGGCATCGTTTCGTCCTTCAATGCTGCAGTCCGGTCTCCTGCCAGCGTGATATTTACATAGCCCGGCAAGGTGCTCCAGCTTCGGTCTACCGCCTGCTGCCGCCACCACACCGCCTCCACCGACACTATATATCGTCTCCATTAATTGAGATATCTCGCTGCATGGAATTATGACACCAGAGACAGATGATTCCGCCAGCGTTGCAGGCTCAACAACATTCGAACAACAGACACCATCCACAATATTAATTCTTCTAATAAGATCGTGAATTAATGGAAACTAATCGATTCTCCGGAGGATTATTCCACTCCACCTCCTCCATCGCGAGTTTCTTTCGATTCGTTTTGGCTTTCGGGCTGCTGCCACTGCAGGAAGTCCACCATGTCTATGACTGATGCCTTTTTATTTCGTTGCCTGGCCTGGCAATGTCAACTGGTTTTGGTGTCGCGACGATGCTTTAATAACCGCTTAATAGGTGCGATCCACATTCCATGTCGATGTCGATGGTTAAAGATGAAAATTCTCGGTGTGGTGTATAGGGACGGAGAGTCCGCAGAGTAAAGACGGACGCGCAAACACGGACGGGATGGCTAAACACTGCGATCGAGATAGATTTCTTAATGCCGCATAATTTCTCTATAAATCATTGGAAATCTCGCTGGTAAGTGGGTATTACCATTATTTATTGGTGGCAAAGATGCTAAAGATACACATCCGGATGTGGCCTGTTTGGATGCATTTAAAATCGAATAAACCATTGTAGGCTTCTGTTTTTTATTTTGGTTTGGTTTTGTTGAAATTTAAATGGAAATGGAGAATGATGTCTGCGCGTTTTGTGATCGAGAGATGTGCGAGTTGAGTGTGGCCCTTTTTCTATGAGATTTGCATCTTCTTATGTCAATATAGAGTTTTTGACCCTAATATCCATTAACAATGGACGGTGGAGAATGGAGTTATTATTAAAGATTTTCAAATTGAAAAGTTTTGGTTTTGTTTTGAGACAAAGGCAATGTGGACGTCAATCAGGCTAAATGTTGTCTGTTGTATTTTGTTATTATGGATGTCGGGCGTGGGTGTTATCTGATTGCGAATGAGCTATGGTTGATGTTTTTTTTTTTTCTTTTAAGCTCACTGAAAAGGGGTATAATGTTATTTTGAATAATTTGGAAGGTCAAATTGTGAAATGAAATTGAATTCAACAAGTGGAACAGTTATAAGCTTCTTTTTTTTAAAGAGAGAATAGCTAAAATCCTCTTAGTCAGGGTTATGTTAAACATGTTGTAATTTTTCGTTTACTCTCACTTTCTAAAGTTTACCATCATGCGATTTTTAGAAAAATGGTTGGATGAAAACGAGATCATGTTTTGCAAATTTTACTTTCGAGTTTGCCATTTTACGTTGATTTAATAGACTTATGGACTCTTTCTGATCATGATGGTCCATGATATAGATATCCGTTAGACTTGAAGCTAGTTTTTTTTTATACATCTTATATCCATAAATTGAAGGAATACTTTCAAGAGGCAAGGGATGATAGAAATACCTTAATTCCCTTTCTACGGAACTGAAAAATAATTAATTTTATTTATCAATCGTGTTTGCGTGGCAGCTCCATGTAATGATCGGGTTCTTTAATTAATTATTAATTATTGTTCCAGATAAACAGACAAACTACATTTTTATCATCATCCAACAGAACAAACAAACCGACAATGAGACACCTTAAAGGCTTAAAGGTTTGAATGAAACATCAATAGCCTGTGTGTGTTGCCACTCAGTTAATAGAATGGAATTATAGCTATTTAACAGGCTGCCACACCCGATCATCAGATTCCTTTCCTTTCAAGTCGTGCTAAGTCGATGTATGTTCGAATAATTTGAAAAACTGCAGCCCGAACTGGACTCGAACCATCGATGTGCCGATTGCAAAGCACATGCACTATGCATTACGCCAAGCTTCCACATGATAAATCTAAGCACAGAACGAGTTGCATTGTTTCAGAAACTTTTTCACCGGAAATATGCTCTTCATTGCCTTGCATTTCAGTAAAAATAAAGTTTGCTTATCAGCTCTTTTGTTTTATAAAAATGATTTCATTAAAAGACGCTAATAAATGAGGCCTTATTTGGAATTGTGGGAGCTTATCTAATTTGTTTGCTTATTAAGAGAAAAAGTAGTATCATACGATTTGTGTTATGAAAATACACAATACCATCAAATCACAATTTGGAAGCCACCAAATAATATAGATATCGTCTGTATGTCATTTGTCGTCATCTATTTTGCCTTTGAGATCGTTTTCTGCATTTCATGACAGAAATACACAATTTCTTGAACAAATTTTGGTGTTTTGAGAAATCTTATGATACAGGCATAGTTAAACTTTCAACAGAGAAATAAATCCTCAATATGGGGTCGAAAAGTTTGACACAATAAATAGCTAATGCACAAACTATAGGTAAACCTTGGTAGAAACAATCTTGTCAACGCATACCAAACTAATAAAACTTCTTCTAAATCCCTAATCCTTTTCGGCAGGCAAGGTCATATCACTATATCTTAATCTAGTTTTGGATAATACTGGAAATTTGCATCGTACTGAAGAACAAATAAATAAGTTGCAACGACTTAGTTTAGTCTCAAAAACTAGGGCCAATTTGAAAGTTCTGGCTTGGGATTCGCGTTAAGCACTTTAGAATGCTTATCCATGTTTCAAAAACAAGAACCGTGTTTACCATTGAAATCATTATTGTATTAATGCGAGGACAGTAACAGTATGTTTGACGTTTGAAAATAAAAAAAAACATTTCTTCTTTGCCAAAAGGACATATTTAAAATTAATACTAACGGCATAAAGCATACATGTCAGCTTTAAGGGTGAAAACAGCATTCCTTTTGTATTTTACAGTAGTATTCTTTCTGTGTAGAAAAAAAATCATAAGTATATATCAATATAATGTATATAGGCAGTATACCTGCAAAATACAATTTTGCAAATTCATATCAATGCCAAAGAAAACCCATCTAATCATCCATACACAACCCAAAAGTAAATATACACAATAAATACATTTAAACCATCAAATAATCAAATCGCTTTTAATTGTAAGACCAATCACTCAATTTACATCCCAACGGGTAAGTAGTATTCTAATCAAACGCCATTCATCAAATAAATAACTCATGACGTTAACGTCCTTAAGATAGATGACTTTTAGCTTGTCAACCCTTCACAAAACTACAACAAAATACAATAAAAGAAGAAGAAACAAGAAAAAACAGGCAATTGATCAAGTCTTCAACCCCCATGTACCTACTACTGCTACCTTTTCCCTTTTATTATATATCCAGTCTGCGGATGGGCGATATATCTACTTGCATTTATATAAGTTCACATCCTTTATGAACTTACAAATTACCATTTGATTTAGTTCGTTACAAGGCAATCAAATCGAAATGATAAATGATGACATAGTCAGGGGGAAGTGAAGTAGTTTATTTTTAACACACGCAGAGACACACATCATGAAAAAATAAAACAAAAAAAAAAAGACAAATTCACAACCCCTATAAAATTACCCGAAAAATATGGACAAAAAAGAATTCGCTCGTCGTTTTTATGTTATATTTTTTTTTGTGACTCTGATATAGTCAATAAAAACTACATACCTTTCTCGTGTAGTATCCATACCCGACGAAATACGTGCCTGTTTGTAATGCATGACTTAAAACCATGCTTTTGGTAGACAAATTGTCCCTTTATTCTGATGCTATGACTTTCTCGATCCTTCCACCATGGATAGCCCATTTTTGCAGATTTATTGCCGCAACCCTCCTTTTTTTGGAAATCTAATAAAAATATGAGCAACGCACACTCATTTTGTGTATCTAAATGAAACCTCTAGTTTGTTTATCATTGCCAAATTTCATTGGCCATTGTTGTTTTTTTTTTATTTTTTTTTATTTCGAGGATATTTTGCGCATATGCCGAAAGAAAATAATCTCTTTAAAATAACTTAACGCTTAGATCGGGGTTTTCTTAAAAAAAAAAAAAAAAAAAAAAAAAAAATAAATTATACAGAGTAGCTCAAAAGTACCTTCTGCTTATTTAATTATTAAATTTGGTAAATAATGTATTTGCTGTAGAGTTAAGTCTCTTTATAGCCCGTACAAATATTTTGATAGGAATATATTTTTTTTTTATTTAACTGATCATTTCGATTTTATGAGTTTCAGGCTATATCTTTGAAAATTTTCCTTAAGATAATATCAAATTAACTTACTTACTTACTTATGTCCTAAGACCTTGAAGAGTCCGTTGTGATCTCCTTAGAGGCATAGGGCCTCCACTACTCCTACGTGCCATCCTGTACGGTTTCTGGAAATATAACGTAGTTCCCTCCAACTTTTTCCCAGCTGTTCACTTTCGCCATGTACTTCTCGGCCGACCAGACCCTCTTACTGCTTGTGTGAGTGGGTTCCATTGCATCGTTTGGCCAGCAATGCAACCGTTGCCTTTTCGAAGCGTATGACCAATCCACTGCCACTTACGTCTCCGTATAGTACTGTCTATGGATTCTTGACCCATTCTTCTATGAAGTTCTTCATTAGAAATACGGTTGGGCCAAAAAATCCTTAAGATGTTTTGTAGAAACCTATTCACGAACAATTGCAGCTTGCTTGTGACAGTTGTTAAGATTTTCCAAGTCATCCACCCATACAGAAGCACGGATTTAACATTGGAGCGGAGCAGTCTCAGCTTGGTCTTTAAGCTTATAGCGTTGTTTCTCCATATTTTGGACAGCATTCCGAAAGCAGCCTTTGCCTTTTTAATACGGCTGTCGACGTCTAGTTCGGTTCCGCCTTTGGTAGAGAAAACACTCCCAAGATATTGAAAGTCTTTTCTTTCTATGCCGGTTGTCAAGAAATATTGACTTGAACGAATGAGTTACTGATCATTTTTGTCTTTGCCGTGTTAATTTTCTAGATATTCCTTTATTCGCTCTAATACATTTTTTGCTGCTATCTTGGCAACCGTATCAAATCTCCTTTCTTCGGGAGCTTGACGATCATTCCCTTTTTCCACTCCTCTGGGAAGCACTCAGAGTTCCAGGCTCTTGTTATGAGTGGATGCAGTAGCTCACTTGATGTCGTTGGTGCTGCTTGTAAGAGCTCTGCAGTTCTTGTTGTTCTTAAGTGTTTTAATTCCGGCAATGATCTCTTCTCTACTGGGAGGTGTGGTGCGGATTCGGGCATTTGTTGCTTCGAATGGGTCATCAGGTATTGGATGTGCATCGCTGGCGAACACACGGTTCAATATCGAAGCGAAGTGTTCCTTCCACCTTCTGAGCTGGTCCTCATCCGAATGGAGCAGGGAACCATCTACATATTTCACCAGGTGTTGTTTTGAGCTTTGTACTCCTGTAAGCTCCTTGGTGATTCTATAAACAGTTTTGCTGTCACACCGATTTGCGGCCTCTTCTGCTTCTTCAGCTTATGCGTTGATGTAGTTACGCTTGTCACGTCTCACGTATTTCATCTTCATGCGATACGTAGACTTAAGCTCGTTTCTCTCTGCTGCTTGAGTAGCTGCGATGCGAGCTCAAAGTTGTTTTCTTTCGTCGATCTATTCCCCGGTTTCTGCGGATAGCCAAGCACTATTTCTTCCTTGTGCTCGACCGACTATTCTTTCACCACCGGTTATGAACATATTTTTCACAGCACACCATTGGTCTTCGATGGAGGTAGGTTCACTGCTGCTGATTGTTCTCAGTCCTTGGTAAAGATGGTCCCCTAGTTGTTGGCGAACTACGGGGTCCGGGGTATTAAACCTGGCCATTAGAGTGTTTGCTAGGGATCTCTGAACTGCAGCTGTGCGTAATCTTACGAGAGCTACCATCAGATGGTGGTCCCGGGCCAATCCCATATCTGCCCCTCTTCTGTTCCTGACGTCCAGGAGACTATTTCTAAAACGTCGGCTGATCGCAAAGTAGTCAATTTGGCTGGAGGTTGTTTGCTTATCGTTGGACACCCAGCTTATTTTGTGGCACGTCTTGTGTTCAAACATGGTGCCACCAATTACAAGACGGTTGACCTTGCAGAAATCCGCGAAACGTTCGCCGTTGTCATAACAATCGCCAACGCCATGTTTTCCCATAACATGCCTCAGTCCTTCGTTGTTATTGCCAACTTTGGCATTCAGATCTCCCATAAACATTATGATGTCTCCGCTAGGTGTATTTTTGGAAGCAGCACTCAGCTGGTTATAAAAAGCGTTCTTTACTTCAGGAAGTGAGGTATTTGTTTGGGCGTAACACTGTATCGAAGATGGTGACGCGACGTACTCTAGTCCGAAACCTTGCCTTAGGTATCCTGTCTCCTAGAGGCTCCCATGAAATCAGGCTATTGTGCGCAGTTTTGATAAGCAGCAGCTCAACGCCTCATTCCCGGACATTTCAGGGCTCTTTTCCGGAGCAGATAAACAAACTGTTACGGTTTGAGGATTTATATTTTGCCCGATCCCAACTCTCGATCTTCGCTTAGTCCTAAGATAGCCAATTCGTATCGCACGAACTCTCGTTCAAGTTGGAGGAATCTGGCGTTTTGGGGCCCTACTTTACCATTGTCGAGAAGGGTACATACATTAGAGAAACCAATCTTACTGTCTATAAGGTACTATAGACAAAAGTCGTCATCGTTAGATCAGTCCTTATCCGAGGCGTAGTGTCGGTTACGTAAGCGGAATTTGATTCAGTTACGAAGAATGCTAACCTAACGTAATCTATCCTAGAAAGCTAGGAACTTTTGTATTATAGTTTTATTAATTTCTTTCGTTCAACACTCTCGCGTATAAGTTTAGCAGGTCAAGTCCGGTTTGACGATACCAGTATCCAGTGGTTAACACGAGGAGATAAAATAAGCACAATTGATGTGTAGAAATAGTTGCGGATCACTGAAAGCCACCAGGTTGGCCCGGTCAGTGCCTAAACGCTTTTTGCACATCCAACCACAAATTAACTGATCTATAAACTTAAAATCACGGAAGTACCGATCAAGGTCAAATAAGGTTAAAAGTTGTTTTTTTTAATTTTTTTTAAACATATCATTCAAAAATATGTTGAAAATCTGTTTTCTAATCCTCAAGTATGTTTCTTATTTAAACCCTATATTCAATTTTATTTGTTTATTTTCATAAACACTCCAAAATTCATTAACTCATTATAACTCTGGAAAGGTTTTTTTTTCTTGTCTGGTTGATAGAAAAGAATTTACATAAAAATTGTTTTTTTTTTTTGTAATGTTGTAAAATTACGAAAAATTCTTTAATTTGTTTCATTCTCACTCAACTGAGAGTACCTATATTTTCTTGGTGAGATCAATTTTTCATAAAGCACTTAAAACCTCACATCATGACCCGTTGTGTGGTCCTCAATTATCGTGTAGGTGCATCCTAAAGATATACATACTTACATTCTTTCCCTATTACAAACATAACAAAAAAAAAACACATGTCCTTTGCTCAGCGCACAAATCATCCATAGTAATTATGTTTCAATTGCCTAACCAAACGACCACACCGTTGCGTTGTTGCGTCATTCAATATGCATATCTTTGAGTTAATTATTTGTTCCATATAGCTAAGCGCAATGACGACTTTGGGCAGACAAAACCACTTGAAACAGCTGAAGGCGGCAAATGTCAAACCTCGAAGTGGAAAATACTCCCGATGTACATATCCTTTCAGCGAGCGACTGTAAAATTTAAGTAATCGAAACGAATTAGGAACTCGTAAAAAAATTTAATTTGTGTTTCAGAGTATGGACTTATGGGCTAAACAAATTCAAATGCAGTAACTATTTCACGGTTAATTATTCTTTCTCAATTTCATTAAGATTTTATTAAACAAGTGTGAAATCTCACGACAACTCTGAGTGTTCAAACATGAACATGCACTTATCTATAGATAACCCAATGTGTATGTAAAATAAAGATAAGACAGATCATCCTAAGCATACACTGACGGTTATCTACAGATGTTTAACATTAACATTTAAGTAAACAACATAGACATTAAGAATAGTAAGATAAGAAAATTGTATATATATAGATGTTACGTAGTGTAATAAAATTAGTATTCATTCGACTTACAACGAGTGTACTCAAACATTGGTCCTTCGAGCAATATTAAAAATTTTCCCCCACCAGTGGTAAGAGATTTTTAATAAACGAACAAGATTCAATTAAGCGTTGTCAGAGCTAAAATACTGACAGGAAAAAAAAAAAATTATATACAGTGAAAAGCGTTGTTAGAGCTAAAATACTGACAAAAAAAAAAAAAAAAATATACAGTGGAAAAGCGTTGTCAGAGCTAAAATACTGACAAGTGAAAAAAAAAAAAAAATATATAAACAAACGTAATAACAAAAAAAAAAAAAAATGTCATCACAACATTTAAAAATAATAGAAAAACAGGTTGAAATCTTAAGAAACCTTGAAAAACTATTAAAAGAAGGAGAAAGCGTAACAACGCGGAGCAAAAATGAAGAAATTCTTGTGTATGCTGAAAAGAATCTTCAAGCATTCAAGCAAAATGACGAGCTACTTCAAAAGCTTGGCATTATTGATGTTCCCTATTTTAAGGAACAATGGATGAAAGGAGCAGAGGACTACTTTCAAAAAATACAAAACTTGCTGAAAAACAAAGATCTGGACAGTATACAGCCAGAAATAAGCGAAGCAACATTATCCAGCAAATTGGCAGAATTAAAAACTGTTAAGCAGCAGCTAGCCACTGGACTAGACTTGCAGCAACAACATATGAATGAAATGATGATAAAATCTGTAGCAAATATAGATTTAAAGAAAATAGATACAATAATGGAGAGCTTAAAGAAAGCAATAGACGATGCGAAATTGGAGGCCATTTCTTCTCCTCATAACAAAAATATATGGATTGGAAAGGTGAAACGATGGCATGAACGATTGCAAGTTGAGCTTTCTAAGATGAATCCAATGGAAGAAGAGACATTCAGAGATGAGAATTACATAATCGACTTGGAAGATGATGTTAAATTAGTTCTTGACAAATTGGAAGAAAAACATAAGGGCAAAGAATCTGATCCATGTGCAAATGTACTAACAAGAAGTCCTAAAATTGAACTGCCTAGATTCGATGGAAAAATTGAAGAGTGGAAGATATTCTCCGACCTGTTCATAGATTTGGTTCACAATAATAATGATGTGCCAGATTCTGTGAAATTAAATCACTTACGATCTTGTATAGCCGGTGAAGCTCGAACTTCAATCGCTAGCCTCATACAAGGATCTTCGGCAAACTATAAAGAAGCATGGAAAACTCTCATCAGGAGATATGAAAATAAAAGAATCAATTTCTCCACACAATTGAATCACTTGCTGGACATGCCAATGATGAACGCTACATCACCTTCTAATGTTAAAAAACTTCACGATGCAGCAAATGAATGTATTTACATCATCAAAACGACAATAGGCAAAGAAAAGAATGAAAACGATGAAATATTTGCTCACCTACTCCTTCGAAAATTCGACAAGGAGGGCTTACAATTATATGAGCAACATGTCAAAAAACCAAGCCAAATACAAAAATTGGAGGATGTAATGGACTTTCTTGAGCAATTATTTCAAACCCTTGAGTCTCAACAACAATCAATGACTCGAAGCAAAGAGTACAAAAAACAAGGTGGAAAATTCCATTCAGACAGAAGAGAGTGGAACTGTGAATTCTGTAAGCAGAGTGGTCATCGAATTTATTATTGTGACCAATTCTTAAACACCGAGATAAACAATCGATTAGCATATATACGCAATAAACAAATATGCAATATATGTCTTAAACACAGCGCAGAAACCAAATGCTTCTCTCAAATAAAATGTATGAAGTGTAATAAATCACATAACACTCTACTACACAACGACAACTATCAAATGAAAAGAAGGGTCGAGGGAAATCAACACAAAAAATGGAATCCCTCAGACAACAACAATAAAAAAGAGAAGTCATTATCTTCCCTTATGGTAAAGAAGATAGATAGTCCAATGGTGATATTAGCTACAGCACAGATAACAGCCAAATCGTCAAATGGTGAAACATGTCTATTAAGGGCATTGATTGATCAAGGTTCTCAAATATCAATGATATCCGAGGAAGCAGCGCAGATCCTCTCCTTGCCAAGGAAAAGAATCAATACAGAATTAACTGGACTCTCAGATGCAGCAGTGGGTACATCAAAATCAAGAGTGTATTTAGAGATAAGACCAAGATTTATGAGCAACAACAAAATGCAAGCAGAGTTTTTGGTACTACCCACCCTCATAAAACCACTACCAGACGAATCATTTGAATTTAATAAAAATGAGTGGGAAAACTATATTCTGGCAGATCCAAACCTAAATACAAAAGATCGTATTGACATTATCATCGGTAGTGACTTGTATCCAAAGTTAATTGAAGAAGGAGTAAGAAAGCACAATGGCATAGTGGGACAGAATACAATTTTTGGGTGGATAGTTTCTGGCTCACTACGCGAGAAACGACAATGTGGCAAAATCATGTCAGCTGTTACTTCATCGATGGAGAAATTCTGGGAGATAGAAGAAATTGAAAAAGATAATGAAATATCAGAAAACGACATTTGCATGCAAGCATTTGCAGAAACAACAACAAGAGATTCGAATGGCAGATATGTAGTGAAGGTGCCACTAAGAAAAGATATAGAGCTTGGAGAATCTAGAAAACAAGCATTAGCTAGATTCTTACAGCTTGAGAAAAAAATGAGTAAGAAAACAAAAACCGACTACATACAGTTTATGCGAGAATACGAAAACCTGGGGCACATGGTCAAGGTAGACAAACAACACGAACATATGGGCAAATACTATCTACCGCACCATGCAGTTGTGAAAGATACAAGCCTAACAACTAAAACAAGAGTTGTATTCGATGCCTCAGCAAAGACGTCCAACGGATACAGCCTCAATGACGCAATGATGATTGGGCCTAGACTACAAAACAATATCTTTGACATCATCATCAAATGGAGGCAATGGAAATATGTAGTTACTGCAGATATCGAAAAAATGTACAGGCAGATCAAAATAGCTGAAGAACATCAAGAGTATCATCGAATACTTTGGAGAGAACAACCAAGAGACAATATAAGAGAATATAAACTGACAACAGTTACGTATGGAACAGCAGCAGCCCCATTCTTAGCAGTCCGAACATTGCAAGAAGTCGCAAACCAATGCAAAGAAAAAGACATCAGAATAAAAGAAATAATAAGGGAAGAATTTTATGTTGACGACTTAATGACAGGCGCAAACAACGAAGACGAATGCAGACACATAATAAGAGAAGTAAGTGAAAAACTTTCAAATGCTGGCTTTCAATTACGAAAATGGTCTTCAAATAATCAACATTTGCTGACTGACATAATTTCGAATGACGAGCATAAAACAATTGATGTCAAAGAAGGCGACACCACGAAAACCTTGGGACTTCACTGGGATCCAGATCAAGACGAATTCCAATTTGTTATAGATGCATCTAATTTAAGCATTTCAAAAACCAAAAGAGGTGTTTTATCAAATATTGCAAAAATATTCGATCCTATTGGATGGCTTGCTCCAGTCACAGTAAGAGCGAAAATATTTATACAAAGATTATGGCAATCAAACTATGACTGGGATGATGAACTTGATGAAGCCATGAAAGCAGAATGGCTGATTTTTCAACAAAATTTAAAAGAAATCAAAGCAGTTAAAATCCCTCGTTGGATATTTAATGTCGAAGCAGGTCCAATAGAAATACATGGATTTGCGGATGCTTCAGAAAAAGCATATGCAGCTGTCATATACGTTAAAACAAATATGACAATTAAAATATTAACAGCCAAAACCAAGGTAGCACCCATCAAAAATAAAAAAACTCTTCCCAAATTAGAGTTATGTGCAGCCCAACTACTTGCAAAGCTACTCAACAAGATAAAAAAATATTTCTCAAATGATATAAAATACTATGGGTGGAGTGATTCCACTATAACTTTGTGGTGGATAAAGAACAACAAAAGCAAAGAAAAGTTTATACGAAGCAGAGTAGCTGACATAAAAAGTCTAATGGACAATATGGAATGGCTCCATATAAATTCGAAAGACAACCCAGCCGATGTTGCATCACGTGGCATATGCCCTTCCAAAATTGGTGATCACGAACTATGGTGGACAGGTCCGCAGTGGCTGAAACAATCTAAACATCATTGGCCGCAACAGCAACACCTGGCACCATCAACAGATCTTAGAATGATGTCAACATTACAATGCAAAAAACATTTTGTATCAAAGTTAATCGAACGATTTTCGAACATCAACAAAATTGAGAAAAGTGTTGGATACGTACTTCGTTTTATTCGGTGGTTTCGACACAAACAAATAACGCCTGGATCAATAACTGTGCCCGAACTATCGCAGGCGAGAACTTTGATCATCAAACAACAGCAAAAAATTCAATTTTGCACTGAAATACAAAAAATTGAAAACAAAAAGGACATTCCTTTGAACAGCAAAATAATTCAAATGAAACCGTATCAAGATGATGAAGGAATCTTAAGAGTGGGTGGAAGGCTTAAGTATGCAAACTTGCCTTTGAACCAGAAACACCCAATAATACTGGATAAATGTAAACTATCCAGTTTGATCATTAGAGAAGCACATGCAGCTACACTACATGGTGGAAATTCGGTGATGGAAGCCTATATTAAAAGAACATACTACATAATTGGTATCAAGAAACTAATAAGAAGATGTTGTCGTAGTTGTCCAATTTGTATTCGATACAACAGTAGCAGTGCGAATCAAATAATGGGAGATCTACCAAAGCAAAGAACAACAATTTCTCCACCATTTCAACATGTTGGGGTCGACTATGCTGGACCAATATTAATGCGAACATCAAGGGGTCGAGGACAGAAAGCGTACAAAGGCTACATTGCAGTTTTTGTATGCATGGTTACTAAAGCCATTCATTTAGAACCAGTGAGTGACCTTACAACAGAAGCATTCAGAGCAGCACTAAGAAGATTTTTTGCAAGACGTGGCAAAAGTTCTCACATATATTCAGACAATGGGTCTAATTTCATTGGAGCAAATCGATGTTTGGATCAGGAATTCAAGAACGCCATCAAAAACAACGCGTCAATCGCTTCAAGGTTAGCTGAAGACAAGGTGGAATGGCATTTCATCCCACCCGCAAGTCCTCACTTTGGGGGGCTTTGGGAAGCAGCCGTCAAATCGATGAAACACCATTTGAAACGAATAATGGGAGAATCTAAATTAACATTTGAAGAAATGACAACATTGCTATGTCAGATAGAAGCAATATTAAATTCACGCCCATTGTGTGCTATGGGTAATGACATAGACAGCATTGATGTGTTATCACCTGGACATTTTTTGGTGGGACGTCCGTTATTGGATGCTCCTGAGTCAGGTGAACTTGAAAAAATTGGGTCCTTGGATCGCTGGAAACTGGTGCAAAAATTAAAACGAGACTTTTGGCAAAAATGGAAGGACGAATACTTGGTGTCTCTTCAAAAACGTACCAAATGGAAATCTGAAAAGAAGAACCTAGAGGAAGGTGCAATCGTTATTATAAAAAGCGAAAACACCCAACCGTCGAGGTGGCCCATGGGACGCATTGTTGAAGTCCACAAAGGGTCAGACGGCAATGTACGAGTAGTAACACTCAAAACAAAAGACGGACTCTACAAAAGACCAATACATAAATTATGTCCCATCGAGATATCTGAAGAAGAATCGGGAAGTAACAATTCACAACAAACATGCCAACTCACCCGTTTAAAGGGACATAATGTATCAAAAAACACACAAATGAATGGAATCAAATTGTGGATGTTGATGTTATTGGTATTAATTGCATTTGGACGAGCAAAGAGTTCAGCAACCAATATGAGCACAACACCTGAGATGACAATTAACAACTTAGACGAAAATGTGGGAATTTACTTAGACCCAATCGGAAAAATGGATGTCGTGGCATCAAAGTGGCGACTTGTAGTTTACTATGACTTAGATTCATATATTGAAGAAACCAATAATATTGCAAGCTACATAACTAAACTACAAGACAAGTGTTCCAGAATGTTCTACTTCAGCGAGCAGTGCAGTTTAATAACAGCAAACTTAAAGAGAAGATATGAAGTACTGGCTGAAAACAACAAATTATTTATAACAAACAACAGGGTAAAAAGAGCTCCACTGGAATTTGTTGGTTCACTCTACCACATATTATTCGGTCTCATGGACAGTGATGATAGAGAATCCTTAGAAGAAAACATGAAAAATCTTTTGGACAACCAACATGAACTGGATGGCTTAAATAAGAGGCAAACATCACTGTTAAATGCTACAGTAAATGTCGTAAAGAAAACAACAGAAGAAGTAAACGATCAATTTATAAAAATTAATGGTCAAATTAATGAAATACGCAACATGACACTTCAAGCTCATAATGCATACAAAGCAGGAATGACATTTCAGTTAGCAGCAATGCAACTTGATGCAATGTTAAGAGAATGTAATGATGTGCAAATGGCAGTTATAAGCATTCTCATTGATGTAAATAATCACCATATGAATCCGTTATTATTAAAACCGTCCCAACTACAAGAAGAGATACACAAGATTCAGATTAAAATCTCAGGGAAGTTTCGTTTACCTGGCGGTGGTACAAAAAATGAATTGAAAGAAATATTTCGCCAAATGAGAGCGAGGGGATTCATAATTGGCCGGCGTTTGGTAATAGACGCGGAAATTCCATTACTTCACTCAGAAGCATCGGACGTTTTTCGGATAATTGACGTGCCAATACGTCAGGGAGATATTATTGTGACACCAAAAATAAACACCGAAATACTTGTATTCAACTTCCAATTAGACTCATACAATCTTATGAGTCAGGCGCAACTAAATCTCTGTCTAAAAAACGAGGAAACCCACTATATTTGCCATGGTAATTGGCCATGGAAAACTGCAACTGATGGATCATGTGAGATTTCACCGATAAAGAAATCAAAAACAACAAACTGTCGTTTTGAACGAGTTAGTCAGCAAGACAAATGGATTCAGTTGACTAAATCAAATACATGGTTGTTTAAACAATTTACCACCACGGCTATTCATGTAAGCTGTGGACATTCTGAGCACAAATTGGTTAAGCTTCCAGCACAAGGGATTCTAACATTAAGGCCACAATGCACTGTTAGATACAACGGAGGTTTCCTTACATCATCGCAACAAGTCAAATCTGAAACCATCAACCATTTCGAGGAACAGATGATATGGACGAAGGCACTGGACGAAGTAGCAGAGGAAAGAATTAAACCTATGCAAGCAACTATAATAAACAACAAGAATGAACTCCTTAAAATTCAACGGGACTTAATAAGGTTCAGGGAAGAAAACATTCACCTTAAGGGCTTGGACTTTCACCACATAAGCGGTCACAGCGGATTTATGTTAAGTTGCATCTTGGTTATAATTCTAGTTATTTATGTAATACGGGGCATAATATTCAAAAAAAGAATTTTAGCACTTTCTGTTGGCCCGCAGAATGTTCAAACATGAACATGCACTTATCTATAGATAACCCAATGTGTATGTAAAATAAAGATAAGACAGATCATCCTAAGCATACACTGACGGTTATCTACAGATGTTTAACATTAACATTTAAGTAAACAACATAGACATTAAGAATAGTAAGATAAGAAAATTGTATATATATAGATGTTACGTAGTGTAATAAAATTAGTATTCATTCGACTTACAACGAGTGTACTCAAACACTGAGGCCATGCTCATTTGTTTTTACAATCGTTAAATTAGATTCTTATGAGTGGTACTAATTGGTAAGCATAAAAATATTATGCTCATTCCTTGTAATTAAATAAGATTATAGAACTAGATGACGTATTGTTTCCTGGGTCTGAATATCATTCATCTTTTGTACAACATTAAATATTTTATGAAGCATAAAGGATGATAAAAAAATGTAATAAGGTCCACAAAAAAATCTTTACATTTTTGAGACCATAGAGAATATAATTCCTATAAAGCTCTTATTTTCAGCATGTGTCAGTCGGTAGCGTATCGTGGCCGAAACCTATAATATAACGAATTTAAATCAGCTCAAACTCACATAAGCGCTCTGCTAGTGTTTATACATTATGTAGGTCCAAATCCTGTAAGTAATATAAATATGTAATCAGCAGTGTTTCTAGCTAGACCATGATCATCAACGATCTGTCCTTTCGTGTGAAAATTTAGAAAATACGGCTCTACTATTTTGAGCCGTTAGTGAAAATATAATACTTGTTGAGATTTCGGGAGAGGATTTAGGTGGATGAAGAAGCATAGAATTTCTTTTGGAATTCATTGACTCACAATCATATAAGTACCAACACCAACTCAGTCGCAGAGAAAAAATCGTTTGCGGCAAACGAACAAATTGCCCAAACGACTTCGTTTGCTGGATTAATTTATCGAATTCGTTTGCAGCTAATTGATAAATTGGTTTGGGCTAAGCACTTTTTGCGAACGGTACAATTGAACCTACGACCCCTCTCTTACGAAGCGAGTATGTTGACATTCCGCCACGGATTGTTTAATTTATGATTAGCGTAGAATGCATATAAACAAAATGAGACAAAGTACCGTTTGCGTCAACCAACTTTTCGTTTGTTGGACAACAGTCCTTCTATTCCAACTTCGTTGGTTCAACTCCTTATTGGGAACGACAAGAAGCTCAGCTTTGTACCGGTAATCGAATTTGCTGTTTCGATAGAGCATAGTGTGAATAAGGGCTTAAATAATGGAGGTGGGAAATTTCACAAAAAATCAAATTTGTTTAATAATTAAGTTTTAATGCTCATGTGTTGAGTTTAGCTACCATTTATTAGTTCATAAACGGGCAGAGCTCAAATTTATTAATTTTTCAATTTATTGCAAAATATTAAAATTTGACTGTAGATTCTTTTAAAAAAGAGATAAATTCCAATAAGCAAGCCAAAATCAGTAATCACTTCTTAGAGTTCAATTTAGTTAAGTATTTTTTTCGGTTTTTTTTTTAAATATGCTTATTTATGTGAATTTAATTATATTATATATTTTTCTCATACGAGTAGCATTTAGTATTGCTGTCACACTGATTAAATGTTAAATTACTTCATAAAAATTAAAGATTTTCCTTTTAAAAATACATTAAAAAGCGTTCCTGGAAATGATGAAGCCATACAAAAATGATGGATGCTTCCAAAACGACTGTGATGTTTCAACTATATCAATCGGAATTATTTATTATTAAATAACTTTATCAATCAAATATGACTTATTTTAAGTTTTTCTATGGATAAACCCATCCGTTATTCTTCTATTCACAGAATGCCTACGAAATAGATAACTTTTTAAAAACATTATGATAAAACTCCATTGCCATATTTGGAATAGATTCTGACTTAAAATACTAAAAACATACAAATTTGCTTCGAGAATATTGTAAAACTCATTCATAGCCCAAAAGCATTCCCGAAAATGATATTCCCAAGAAATGACGTTTTGATCATTATTATCATTTATTTTTTTTCTAACAAGAGCAAACGAAATATTTTTAATATTTTTGAGGTTTTATTGTAGTGGTTTTGATTTTACCTCATAACATCGCCAAAAAATTATAATTTAAATCTTTGTTCATACCAAAACAGGCGTTCCCGAAATGATACTTAACTCATGTACGCTACTTCAATATTAAATTAAATTTGGGCTCCGCGAAATTAGGCCCCAGGAAATAAGGCCCCAAAAGAAAAAATGAAATAAGGCCCCAAATTGGGGTATTATTTCATAATGAAATTATGCCCCAGTGAAATAAGGCCCCAACAAAATGAAAAAATGCCCCAAAAATAAATGAAACAAGGCCTCAACTTGTTTTGACTTTTTTGGTAGAAATGAAATAAAACCCCAATTTATCTTTTTTCAGAATTAATTTTATTTTAAAAAATGAAACAACACTGTCACACAAATACTTGCATTGTGTCCTGCAGAGTTTGCCTGCAACAAGGTCACAATTTACGTAGTGTTTGTTTTCATCCCATAAAACAATTAAACTGATTGAAGAGAACATTCCACCGACCAACAGAAACATCTTTATGCACGGAACTTTTAACATTGTTCCTCAAGCAGCTGTTTGTTATCTACATAGAATATTTTGACGAGTTAAAACTAATTATTAATACTTAAATGTAAAGATCGTGCTGCAAACCATCAGGGAGTAACAGAATTGCTAAAAAATCCCATAAACTTTTTACAATTCATAATTAAAAAAATTAATTTATTAAAATTCCGCACTGAAGTATACACTTCGTTATTCTATATTTACCAGATTGACAAACGTTTTCTCTTTAAGATTTAACATCACCTCGATTTCACATTGAAACATAATTGCTGTGCCCTCAATAAGCTGTAGTAAGCTAGCTCTGGGTCCTCGATTTTCGGATTTTCACAAACATAATGTGAAAGCGATTTCATGTAAATTATGAAAAATGAAATAAGGCCCCAAAACTAGTGTTGGGGTCTTATTTCATTGGGGCCTTATTTCATAATGAAATTATGCCCCAAAAAAAAAATGAAATAAGGTCGCAAAAAATGAAATAACACCCCAAAATTTGAGAAATTTCGTTGTTGTTGTTTTGTATACTTTTTTTTGGGGCCTGATTTCATTTTATTTTTGGGGCCTTATTTCCTGGGGCCTAATTTCGCGGAGCCTAAATTTCAATTACCACTTCAATTTAATTTATACAAGCAAAAACCTATAAATACCACGATAAACTAATTCCATGACTTACTGGGACAGCTATTTGTAGCGCCATCTGCACGTTAGATGAATACAAATATTATATTTTGGAGTCACTTCTTAAGAACATTTTTTTCCAGAAGTGAAGTTCCTTGCAACAAACAACTTTCTGGGTAGGTTTTTCGCAAACTTTTCATACGTTTGCTGCAAATAATAGAATTTGCTAGTAAACGAAAAGGTGTTTAAATTTTTGAAGCATTTTCGTTTCCTGCAATCAACTCATGAAAATGAACTTCAAATGTAATACAATACAAAACTATGAAAACTATGAAAAACTACTGTCAGGATTGTATAATTACTTTCCAGCAAATTTATTTTTATTTAATTCAAAGGATATTTACTAACCGCAAAGAAGAAAAAATATATTTTTTCTCTGAGTGCACCTAGACCATCAAGTTAATTTTTGTTTGGACGGGAAAACACCACATATCGGCTACATCGTTATTTTTTCATTGAAAGTCGTATAACGTTTTAAAAATTCTATAGGTAGGTAAGCATGTTGGTACCTACATTTCCGTGGCTTAATAAGCTTATTTACCATTCCTAGAAAAATTTATGGTACATAATGTTGCATTAGAAAAACGAGTGAAGGTTAGGTTCATTATTCTGGCCCATATTTTGGCCAATTCTCTTGATTTTGAAAATTAAATGGTTTTAAATGAAACTTATCGTGCCTTAAGAGATAGGGCCAAACAACGTACAGGTACATACACACAGTAACTTATCTTTATAGTCTTAAACTGTGAAACGCATGATTGACGAATGAAATTATAACAGCTTGATAGCTCCAAAATAGAAAAAAATAGCCCAGATGTTGTCACTTTAAAATAATAATAGCAGTTTTCAGAAACAAAAAAAATACAAAACCTTCAATACTTCAATAGTGCCCTCCTTTCAGTTCTTGTGGTAGAATCCAATACTCTTATAAATAATATAATAACAAATGATTTTCTTATATCAAATGGAATGTTTTTTAAAACTAAACACTTGATATCTCGTTTTCGTTCAATGTTTGAGAATATTCTTTGCAATTTTGTACAGTTCCCTCCCCAACTCTAATTTTTGAAGATTTAACCTTAATGCTATAAAGTAATTTAATTTTCCGTCTTCCCTCTCAAACAACAATTGTCAAACTCTTCTTAAAACACCCTTGAGTAAAAATCTCATTTATTTTAAAGTGATAGCCATTGTTCTCTATCAAATAATATTATTTGCACTTAACCACTGAATAGAATTTAATTGACATTGAATTTATCTCTCAGACACACACACATACACACAATCGTTCATATTTGAGCCTGAGTGAGTATGCTTTGTGCTTGTTCGACTAATAAAAGGACAACAATATCGTGTTCAACATGGCGATGGCGTCTGTAAATCTAAATTAATATCCATACCATCCATCAGAAGTTGTAATTGTAACCCTCCCTTGTTGACATACACTTCACCCCAATTACCTTATCGGATCGACCCATTTAATTTGGTGAGCGGCCAAAGATTTCACATCCCCTGGATTTTCACTATATCAGACTTGCTGGATGGGGTTTGGATTTATCAACTTCAAAGCCAATAACAACAACAACTAACAGCAGTTGAGATGAACGAAAACGATTGTGGATGAAGTGAAACATTCCCAGGGGACGCATCAATTTCACTGCAATAATAATCTACCGGGCGTATTAAATTACTCGTCGCTGTTGTGGATTGTCTTGTTAAGGATATACACTACACAATCACTTTTACATGATGGCACACAAAAATGTATCTTAACAATTTGTGGTTGATTTCTGGACTTGTAAAACACGACCATAATGCAGCAGCAGCAGCAGCACCAGCAGAATAAAAGATTGCGATTTAGCAGATAATAATGTTTCGAATCTGCCCTGAGTCAATAGTCGTGGTCAAGTCAGGGGATGGAGGATGGGTAAAGTCATAATTTAATTTGGAAAATCCGGCACCAATTATATTGGTGATGGCGAGGAACCGCAGAATAAGTAGGTTAGAGCAATGTTTTTTTTTATACTTTATCCTTCAAAAGGATTCTCTTCTCGGAGGAGCTTCTTGTGAAAGATGTTGAGCACCTGGTCCATTCGCACGACCTCTTTCAATTCGTTTTTACTCGTTTCTCAATCAGAGTACAGTCAGAAAAAAGGATAATTGGCTTTTATGCACAATAACAAATTACGTGTGGCATATGTTCCTCGGTCGGAGTCGAAGGCAACAAAAAAGTGAAATCCTTATGAAGTCGTTTAGCAAAAAGCGGTTATTTGTAAAGTTTTTTTTTTCTGCACAGATTGTTGCGTGATTTGCTGATAAAACCAAACAAAAAGGATGTAATTTCCTTCTTTTGTTGTTAATTGCTTTTGTTATGTGGAAAGTAGAAGTACCTAGGTACCACAAAAAATGGTAACGTTTATAAATCTTTTGTTCTTAATTGCTTATGGTTTGGCAGTGCAGAAAAAAGTTGTTAAATCTGCCGCAGGATATGATATAAAATGACTTTCGATGAGTCATGGCACTATGCATTTGAACTTATAATTTTAATCATTTTTTCACAAAAAAAAAAAAAAAAAACAATCAATATCCCACATCAGGTTCCATTTAATATAAAATGGCATTCCATTTCATTCAATTCAGAGATCACAGAGGGAGCTCTTTCATGTTTTAAGAAATCATGTTAGTATGAGAGCTAATAACACCTGATTAGTTCACACCTGCATCCACTTAAAATGCACCTATTAGATTTCGGTTTTCCCGTGGGTTTTGTTAATTTAAACCAACATTTTATGTCAAAGATTTTGTTTATGAAATATGGTGTCTAGAAGTTGACACCTAAATAATGAATGTAGTCTCTCTCAGCACGTTACTTATAGGTATTTTAATTAAAGAGAATATTTTGATATCTCAATAATATGGTGTTAGTAGAAATAAGGTAAATATTGGTGGATGTTTTTTGTGTTAATAAAACTAGTTTTTAATGGGAGCGTATCGGAATCCCGATTTTCAAAACCCCGTTTTTCTAAAATCCCGAAACTAAAGTACGGTTTTTTTTTTTAAATCCCGCTTCTAATAATCCCGTTGAAATAAAATCCCGTCTCTCGAAAGCCTGCTTTTTAAAAACCCATCTTATCCTGGTAATACCGTCTCGGATTTTAATAAAACTAATCAAAGACTTAGCTAAAGAAAGTATTGTTATTAAAACTGAAATTGAAAAAATTAAAAATGGAACAGAAAAATAATAATAACTCACAATATTAATCTTTAATAATCTTTAATAGCATACCATAGTACATTCTCCCGTTTTTATAATCCAGCTTTTGGAATCAAAGGTGTTTTATTTTAAAAATCGCGCGATTTTTAACATAAAACACCTTGTGTTGATTCCAAAAGCGAGATTATAAAAACGGGAATTTAATAATCGGGATAGTAAAAAAATGGTATTTTTAAAGCGGGATTTATAAAAGCGGTATATTGAAAAATGGTATTTAAAAAAACGGGATATCGAACCCAACCCGTTTTTAATAATCTACAATGTTAAAAACAGCTACAGTGGTGGCAAAAGTATTTTTAATTTTAACAAAGTTCCAATTTGAAATGGTCCCGAAATCACAGTGGTGGCAAAATGGTCCAAAAATTAACATATTCTAATATCGAATAGAATTCTATTGCATTCTTTTTAAGGGTTTTTAATGGCAATGTTTTTGAACATCTTTGGTCTTTTTTAAAGAGTTTAAGCTGAATTTGATTTTCGCAAAAAAAAAATATATATCTCTAAACGCTATTAGATTTTTTTAGGAAAAATGTCCATTTTATAAATTTATCTACTCACAAAAAGTTATTTCATTACTGTACCCTTTCTAGTTTTCAAGTTGAGTACTGGCAGGACCATGGTCCTGTACAGCAGCAGTTTTGAAGTTATGGTTAGATTTCTGGATTTGAATAGCTTTGACAGACTGTAGTAGGCTCTGTTGGATTTGAGAAGCCGCCCGCGTATTTCTTCTTCTATGTTTTTATCGGCTGCTACTGTTGACCCAAGGTATTTAAAGGATTGCACCACTTCAAATTCGTGCTCCGCTACCTTGATTGTGTGACCAACTGTTCTTCTCGCATTCGACGCCACCATGTACTTTGTTTTACCTTCACTAATGTGCAGCCCCAGATTTTGTGCCGCCTGCTCGATCTGGATGAAGGAATCGTGTACAGCTTGTTCGGTTCTTCCGATGATGTCGATGTCGTCTGCGTAAGCCAGTATCTGGCTGGACCTGTTGACGATGGTCCCTCTTGTTGCCGTGCCAGAGTCACGGATTGCTTTCTCCAACGCCAGGTTGAAGAGGAGGCAGGCCAAACCATCCCCTTGTCGGAGTCCATTAAAGATGTTGATTGGTCTGGATAGCAATCCGGCTATTTTAACTTGGCTTGTTACGTTGGTCATGGTCAACCTACATAGTCTTGTCAATTTATTTGGGATGCCGAATTCTCTCATGGCTTTGTAAAGTTCTACCCTGGCTATGCTATCATAGGCGGCTTTAAAGTCTATAAACAGATGGTATGTTGGGATGTTAAATTCTAGACATTTTTCCATCGCCTGCCTAAGGGTAAAAATCTGATCAGTTGTTGATTTGCCTGGAATGAAACCACACTGATAGTGTCCGATGATGGTTTTAGCGTATGGGGTTATCCGGTCTTGTAGGATAGAGGAGAGTATCTTATAGGCGGTACTCAACAACGTGATACCTCTATAATTGCTGCACGTTGTGACATCTCCCTTCTTATGTATGGGGCATATGATACCTTTTCGCCAGTCTTCTGGCATTTCTTCACGCTCCCATACGTGCACTATGATATCATGAATTGCTTGACGTAAGGCTGGCCCGCCGTGTTGGAATAATTCGGCTGGTATGCCATCGGCTCCCGGGGCTTTGTTTTTCTTGAGCCGTCCTATAGCCTTCTCAACGTCTTCTATGCTTGGTGGCGGTAGCATAGGGTGTTCATCTTGAAGTAGTGGAGCCTCCACTTCTGCTGTGAGCTGACCATTTAGCAATTCATTAAAGTACACTTCCCATCGCTCCAGTATGCTTTGTGGATCGGTGATCAGATTTCCCTCTCCGTTATTGCAGTATGTGCAGCGTGGTGTGTACTGCGTCATGTTTCGGACGGATTGGTAGAACTTCCGCGCCTGGTGCGGACCTCGCTCTCGGCTGCTCTCTATTTCACAGATTAGGTTCTTCTCCCAGGCTGATTTTTTCTGTCTGTGAAGCCGTTTTTCTATTCTTCTGAGCTCTTTATATTCCTCTTCGCGTGCCCGCGTTCTATGAGATTGTTGCATTGCTCGGTACGAAACATTCTTACGTTCAGTAGCTAGCTTGCATTCATCATCAAACCAGTCGTTCCGATTTCTACGACTGCTGCCTAAGATGGAGTTGGCAGTACTAATGACAGTGTTCTTAAGGCGTGTCCACTTCTCATTTACGCCCAGCATACTGGCCCCAGGACTTACTCTCCCTAAATCAAGTGATTCTAGGGCGAGTCCTAACGCATTACCAAAGGTGTTACTGCTGTTTTCGTTGCGTAGGGCAGCCGTGTTGATTCGAACCTGATCGGCGGATGCAATGCGTCTCCGCAAGGCAATCCGCCCTCGGAAAACCATACCAACAAGATAGTGATCCGAGTCGATATTGGCACCTCGGCACGTTCGTACCGTCATCAAGTTCGAGTAGTGGCGACGATCTATCAACACGTGGTCTATTTGGTTACGAGTGACTCCATCAGGTGATACCCAGGTGGCTTTGTAGATATCTTTACGCGGGAACCTGGTACTCGCAACGACCATGTTTTTCGATGCTGCCAATTCTAAGACTCGAAGTCCATTGTCATTAGTGTTCTCATGCAAACTATGGGTGCCTGCGTAATGCCTGAATACCGGCTCCCGACCTATTTTTGCTTTCAAATCCCCAAGGATGATTTTGACGTCATACCTTGGGCAGGCATTGAGGGCCCTCTCGACTTGTTCGTAGTAAGTCTCTTTTTCTTCGTCTGAGGACTCCTCCGTAGGTCCGTGAACGTTAATGAGGCTGATGTTTGAAAATTTGCCTCGCACGCGAAGGGTGCATAGCCTTTCGCTTATAGCGTTAAAGCCGATGATAGTAGATGATTGTATGACAGCTGTAATATAAGTCATATTCTTTCTTCTGTAAAACACCATTCCCTGTCCATCTTATTTCTTGAAGCGCTGTTATGTCAGCTTTATATTTTGACAGGGCATCGGCTAGCTGCTGAGCAGCTCGAGCTCTATAGAGCGATCGTACGTTCCACAAGCAAATTCGTAAATCGTTTTGCCGTTTTCGTTGCATGGGTTGTCGTCGTGAAATCCGTCCGTTTCCGAGGCTTGTTGTCGGTCTCGTAATTCTTTTAGTTTTACGGGACAGGGAATTAACCTGTCGCCAACCTGTGGAAGCAGCCTGATCATATTAGCCAAACCTTTTTTAAAAGGCTTGTTTCTAGCGGCCGCCGCGGAGAGGCTATGATCACACTTCCACCAGTCCCGAATAGTTACGGCACGTGCATGTTTTCGTATGCTACATGTTATTCCCCCTATTCGTCTGATGGCTGACCGCCCATGAGCTACGTACTGGGTTAAAAATCGAAAAAAGAATTCATTATATAGGTAGGACTATTTTGTTTGAAGTATATAGTAAAATTAATAAAAAAATGTATCAAACACACAACTGGCAGTTTATTTTTCATTAAAAAATGTATATCTAACAGAAGAAATCCAAATTATAAAAAAGTAACAGATATGTTACAAAATCAAATAAGGAACATGAGAACAAAACGAACATATCTTATCCTTCTCCGTCTCTGAGGAATAATTATTGGGAACTGATTTATTTGAGAGAAAACATGCAATTACTTACAATCCAATTATACCAACATCTTGGACAGTAAATTAATTCAGTATACGTCTATCTGATAGCATTATCCTAATTCAAATCCTACTATCTTGTCAATGACAAATAAATACTGTAGGCAGTAGAAGTAGATCCTTTTCAATCTTCTATCCAGAAAAGGTACACAAAACATAACTAGAGGCTAATTTATAATGCCCCATCATATTTTCTTTGCTTGTATTTTTTGTTGTTGTGTTATTGTTGCCATTGTAATCACTTCACGAGTCGTAGGACTCAGTTGACAGCTAAGTCATACGGTCACATGAATTAAGATAAATCGAAGCGAACATGAAAAGAAGACACGATGCAAGTAGTCACACTGATCCTCATCCCTGTGCTATTATAAGGTCCTCTGAAAATCTATCTGGAAAGAAGTGGCAATTTGACACCACAAATATTAAAATAAATCACACAGTCGTTCGTTCGAAGGATAGAGAGGACTGTAAAGTTGTACACTGAAGTGATGCTTCACATGGCCGCAATAACAAGATAAAACATTTAAAAATGTCATGTCATTTAGTTCAGCCTGAAAGGCTAAGCCTGTCTGACTTGCATCGTAAAGTATTCATTTTGACACGAACTGTTATTAGTTTTTAGATTTATAATCAATATTTGTTGGTAGATGCGATTTTAGGGCTTAATCGTGTGTGTTTCGGCTGTTAGTATTGGCTCTTGTGTATTATCTTTTTTTTTCTTTAAGTGAGTTAGAGTATTAAGATATGAAGGCTCGTGCAATAGTGAAAAGTAGTACTTTTATAGCCAGTTAAACCAATTAGAAAACCAACCATTCAAACAATTAAGCTTGAACGTTGTAAGTACAAATTGTCTTACGACCAATAAGAAATATCAGCTGAACTGTCTATATAAGGCAGTGGAAGATATAACTTGGTCAGAAGTATTTAGCAACTCATTTCTACAATGAAAATCTGACATTGCGTGTTCCATCCACAATAGAAGTAAGATGCTTTTTAACAGCCCGAGTCTTAGAGCTCTAAGAGCCAGCTTTAAAAAATAAAATAAAAATAAAATCTAGGCAAATAACTTCAAGGAATTCCAGTGTATAGTGAATTTGACATTGCCATCGATCCGATTCGTTCAAAATACATACAAGCCACAATTTTTAACTCTGGAAGATGTTAAATTTCCTAGGTACAGAAAGTCCACAAAGTCAAGTTGTTTGAGAGATGACTCCATCATTCATAATTTATATTAATGAAGCTTCGAACTTAAAGGCTTTTATCATTTTCCATCCTGCCAAAACTTATTTAAAATGAATTTTAAAAAATATCGCCCCTATAGCTTTTTAAGACTAAGCGATTGCCAAAAGTTAAAAAAAGTTCATTATTACAGTCATGACGAAAGTCTAAAGTTTTATTTTTAAATTTATTTTGACCATTCTGAATCTTTTGGCCAAAACTTTTTTGTTAAGTTGATTACAAAAAAAAACTTAAAAATATCGCGCCTAGCGATTACAGTTTAGTGTATAGTTTTTTTTTAAATCGGCCAAGTTTTACGGCTTTGGTGGCTGTTCAAACTTCAGCGGACAAATTGTCTGCAAAGTTCAGGATCATGTTTTTTTGCCCAGTGAAATGTTTTTAAAGTATCAATCTTTAAGCTGTAATTCTACTGAAAAAAACATATCATTGATCAATTAACGTCGTACACCATTGTGTTCAGAATACGCGAAGTATCTTCAGAAGTATATGAGCCCCACCGTCTGTTTTGATGAAGAAAACCTGAGGCAATTCCAAAAAGCAATTACCCAAAAATATTTTCAATGTTTATAAAATATATTTTACGGTATAGCCCGGGAGGCACCGTTAATTTTACTAAATCATTTCGTGACTATTCATTTGTGATACAAATAATACTTCTCTAGGAGTCATTTAAGAATCTTCAAGTCAGCTGCTCATGTAGTGGTGGGTGTGGCAGTGAGGAGGCGTCTAATTTATACAAAATTAAGTAATTTTGTGACGGCTCAAAATTTTACAGTACGTTCCTTACGTCCCACAGGTTTCAAAAACACAACTCAGTTTAAAGCCGTAAAGCTGTAAGCCAGTGGGGGAATCATCGTCACCTGGCTCTTTAAAGTTCGGCGGCCACATGGAATATGAGGTTTTGACAATTCAAATTAATGTCTAAATGACGATCATTCCTCAACTATTTTTTTCGAACCAGTGTTCCACATTCGTGATTATCTTTTAATGTTTCTATTTATTATGTATTGTTTAATTATGTATATTGTATTAATTTGTATATTTGTATTAATTTTATTATTTATTTATTTGTCTAGTGCCTGTGTTAGTTATACATTTGCTTACTAACCACTAACACATGCACTTATGATGAGCCTCTGATTGTGTGTTGCAGCTTGCTCTAAGCTTACCACAACAAAGAATCTGAAGTGTTAAAAAAAAAAAAAAAAAAAAAAAAAAAAAAAAAACTATGTGGAAAGCTTATAACTGCTTTTCTATAGCACATATACTTCAAGCTACTTGTTGACATCAAAAATAAGTAGGTTAAAATGAGTTTTGAGATTCAAAAATACCTTTTTACACATAATCAGTGTTTGTCTTTTTGAAACTTTCATAACTGACGATAATTTCATTAAAATCTTTTTATTTTATGATAATTTTTATATAATATACACTCCAAGCTACTCGAATGCATCACAAATATTTATGTAAAAAATCAGTTTTGAGGGTCAAGAGTACTTTTTTACTACTTTTGAGTCGGTCATTTTAAACCGGCCTACCTGACGATCATCTATTACCTTTTGATCTAGTTTTATTTGATATACCTAAGTCTTTAGGCTTTTTCTGCTTTTCTTTCATAAATTGCAGCAGCTGACCTATCCTACTATCTTTTGATTTTACGGGCATCAGTTTTTCAAATAATTCGAACATACATCGACTTAGCACCTGTGAAATAGCTATAATTTCACAGCCAGTAAACTTGGTGGTAACACACACAAGTTGTTGTTGTTTTTTCATTCAAACCTTTAAAACTAATTTAAATATTTTTTTTTTGTTTAATTAATGCATTTTGATTTATTTTTTGATTTAATAAGATCTTTTGTTTGATTTGTTTTAATCAAAATAATTTAAAACGTTAAAGAGATATTCTCAAAAAAGCCAAAAACGGCAACGCAAATAAAACTTTTTTTGGAACTCTTCTTCATTTTAAAGAAGGGTTTTATTAAAACCTCAAACTTTTTTTTTGGCACGAAACCAATACATGCCCTATAGAACAAGTAAAACGTACACAAGTAAGGTCTTTCAAGAGTCAATAAAGGTAAAAACCCTCAACGATTGTTTGATTAATTTATTTAATTGTTTTCTCACGACAATCAACAAAAGATTCTGGCAAAAATATAACCTCAAACTCAAATAAACTCTTCGGCCACAAGCACTTGCGTGAAACATGCAGATTTGTATCATTAGTACCGCGTCGTTGTTTCCCCATTTTGGACAAAATGAGGAAATAATCCTTTAAACTTCCAAAATGCAGCCCTCAGTCTTTTAACCGAATATTTTTTTTTGTAAATGTCTGTAACTCTTATACTCGCCTTGTATTATGCTGCTTAATCCTTCTTCAAATTAGATTAACAGAGGAGCAGAAAAAAATTGTATATTAATGAATGCCAGGCAAAGCCCAGGACGTTGTATAAGTATAAAAACCAAACCAAACTTCCCACCACACAACTTCACATTCATGATGCCACATCGTTCAGAGAGAGGATTTTATAACAATGCAACAATAAACTGCTGCAAGAAGCCCGTAGCCCTTCATATCTGATGTGAGACATAATTTAGTATACTTCTTGTTTTATTTTTTTTTTTCTTGCCAAAAACTTGTGTAGGACGGCTGTTCGTTCAGTACCATTTTTTTTTGCATTTTGAGCAGGAAGGAGAGCACAACGGGGACGCGCGAAATTAAGAGCCAATTTGCACGAAGATAAATGACCCAACATTAAACACGCTGACCAGTTGTCAGCAGGTTGCAGTCAGTGTGTTGAAGAAGGAAAAAAATAAACTTTGGAATTCAAGATGATTCCTTATTTTCGGAAAGGAAGGAGGATCTTAAATGGCAGTTGCTTTTGAATAAAAAATATTTATTAACAATTTCTAAACTTAATTTAAACTTAATTTAAAATTAGAATAAGAATGTTTAAAAAGCACAGCCAAATCCGGAAATCATAAAAATCATCAAGAGTCCCGAGAACACACAATTCAGAAATCTTAAAATACCGAAATTAAAAAAAACCTATACTAGACATGAAATTAAAAAAATTCAAAAAGAAACACAAAATCTTAAATCTCGAAATCACAAAATACGAACTAGTAGAGTCAAATCAGTCGAAAAATAGGAGCTTCACCACTAGAATTATTAAAACGGGTTTTATGCATTTTATTGTTCCTCGAATACAAAAAATACAATTCCCCTACCTTGCGCTTCATCCCCCTCTCCCCTATTTAACCCCTTTCATATTTCAAATCGATGTTTTTCAATTCTTATTGCTCTGAGAGAAAGTACTTAAATGATTTTAGGAAATCAAATTGCATTTTTCGCACGACAAAATTTTGTTCTCCTTATCATAATACACAATTTATTGGGATGATAGAGCCGCCATCTTGAAAAAGTGGTTGGTTGGGGTTGCTTTTTTATTTAATTACTTCAAATAACCAAGAAAATTAGAAAGTGTGACACAAATACAAATTGTTTTTTGGTGTCCTAGGTTTCCTGAGATTTGTTTTTTCTTATGACTTTCCGGATTTTGCTTTTGGGTTAAAGGCTTTCAGGCTGGAACTTTCTGTGCTATCAGCATTAAGTTTATCAATTTTTGGGTTATCTACATAATATGATGTAGGTATGTATGCAGCCACAGTCTAAGCCAAAATGAAACGATTTGATTTAAACTTGGAACGTTCCAGTAGCATTATTTGGAGGCTGCCCAAAGGAATTTTTGAAATCAATTTTTTTGGACCAAAATTTATCGTGGTATCTGCCATAGGGTATATTGATTTTAGTAAAACTAATTTTTGGCTCCTTCGATTTTGATTTTATTGAA
Source organism: Meliscaeva auricollis (assembly GCA_948107695.1). NCBI lineage: Eukaryota > Metazoa > Arthropoda > Insecta > Diptera > Syrphidae > Meliscaeva > Meliscaeva auricollis. The sequence goes on along the minus strand of OX403616.1, from coordinate 116,414,569 downwards.
CAAAAAACAAACTGAAAACCGTTTTTTTTTTCAAGAATCTTTACTACGGTACACGCCATAAAAACATTTTTTTATTTATGCGAAACATTCGTGATTTAAATTTTTCTTCATTTGAGTATTTCAGGATTTTTACTTTACCTAATTCTGACAACTTGTAAATTGAAGTTAAATGGTATCAACTTGTTTGACTTTTCAATTAATGGGGTCTTAAAGTACCAAATAGAGAAATATTTATCAACTACTCTCTATTTCTCAACTACCAATAGTTGAAAATCGAACAATTGGACTTGGTGGAATTTTATTTTCTGGGTTTTGGATATTCTGGAATATCTGGATTTGAGCTTCGGGACCATTTATGTACCTACATATTTCTTTTGGATCTATAAGAATTCTTATTTGTCTAGATATTTCGTTTTTTTGTACAATTTTCGGTCTAGGGATTCTGATCCCAGCTCTCTTTGTAAACAGGCAAAATTTCACGCAGAGATTGTTACGATAAAAAAGTTATACAGTGAGTGGCTTAATTTTTGTTCTATTTTATTCATTAAGTTCTAATTCTGGAGGAAAACCCTACATAATTGTTCGAACAAATATTAGGTATTCTAAAAATACATTTTACGTATGTACAACCATTTTGTATAAATCCTCCCTTTTATTTTATTCATCATTCATTACCCTTAACATGATCCACTTACTAGCAGCATTTAAATTGACTGCATATAACCCGCATACTGGTGGGTGATGCTGTGTCACTTTGCAAGGGTGACAGGCATAAAGAAAATCCACATAAACACACCGAAAGACGCATAAATAAAATGGAAATCTCATCGCTTAGCTAGCTGGTGGACCATTTTACTTTGGGGTTCTCTCTTTTATAACAAATCATTACATCTCCGCCTATTTACAGTAAATCCACCCTCGGGAGTAATTGAACGTGATGATTGCTATGATTTATCCCCCCGCATGTTGTTCTTAAGTTGAATGAATGTTTTGCTAGCTGATGCACAGCACACCCTGTCATTTTAGCTTATACAGATACAGACACCCACTGGGAAATACTACAAGCATAGCTGCGGGGAAACAATGGAAGACGTGACCCTGAGACTCTTTGACTTGATATGAGATGCTGAGAATGGTGGGTCGTGGGTGTTTCATCATAAAATCTACCCTCTTGTTGTGCAATATACAACCAAAAGAAGATATTAAACCTATACTTGGGGTGGTTGGGGGTTGTTACAGTTTTACAAAGCCAATTTGAACTGATGGTGTTTTTTATGAGTTTCACATAAAAATATGGAAATTATGAAATTGAGAAGACAAAACCTAAATTGGATATTTTATATTTTTTTTTCTCCTTCTTGCAGAAAGAATATTGAGTGGAAAGAAGTATTTGGTACACTTAATCGGTTTACTGTCGTAAAAATGAGGAGGCGAACAAATCTGTTTTGTTTTTTTTTTCAGTACGCAGTATATTCGGTATCTCAATACGCATAGGTAAGTTAAGTAGTTACAATAAATAGATGAGATAGCCATTGCTTGTTCTGTATTGAAGGATATGCCTAATTGACAATAATTATTTTAGCATTTTATCTAAGAAAATAAAATGCACGTCTTGGTCGCACATACTTGCTCTCATAGATAAAGTTACTATATATTCTAATGCTAAGCTTTTTTAATTAAAAAATTGTAAATGCAGTTTTAGAAAAAAAAAAATAAAAAAGCATAAATTCGATTTTCAAATGACTAAAACAGCTTCTTGAATTTGAATTTAACCTCAAAACAAAGTATGAAATCTGATTTCTTCTATAATGATTAATTTTTAGAAACAAAAAGTTTTAAAATCGTTAAAGCTTAACAACATCTTAAAACTAAATTTTGAAAAAAATTAACAAAATTAAAAAAAAAAATATCGAATTTTTTTATTAAATATTATTTCGGCAGCTTAAAAGCATTCATGTAAATAAAATGGTTAAAATTGATTGATTAATGAAGGAGAAAATAAGAATTAAAAAAAAAACGGTGTTGTGGCAGGTACCGTTTTAACGGTTTTTTTAAAAAAATGGTTTTCATTTAAAGATAGACCTTATCCAGAAAAATTACCATGATTTTTTTTAGAATGACACTTTTTTTTATAGAGGGTAGGTACCACAAATTTGGATATTTAATTTAAATGCCCCAATGAGAAATAGTATAAAAAAAATCTTCAAAATTCATCGCAATAATTACTAATTTTTGATTGTGCACATAAGAATTCACAGTAAGGCATGAAATTCGAATTCGAAATTCGGTTTTTATATGAAAAGTAGAAACGAGAAGGTTTTATTTCAAATGGCTGAGATTTGACCCTTGACACTAAGATCAAAAATTATCGTTTTACAAATTTTCAACGCCAACGACTCACGAAGACAATAACGCGAATGAAAAAATGTCTCAAAACGATGAAATAGGCCAATTCTAAAAAAAATAAGAATTACATTACATACTCTACTCAGACGTGCAAAGCTAGAGATGTGACAAAGATAATAAAGTTAGTTTTGAGTTAGTTTGGAAAAAAAATGATTTTTTAGTGTATAGGTATTTTGATTTTTTTCAAAGTTTTATGTAACTAAGAACTATGTATGTCTTGTCTTTCAAAACAGACTGTCATATTTTAGTCTTTAAATTTATTAAATTTAAAAAAAAAACACTTTGTTTTTCAAAGTGTTTTTTTTTTCATTTAATTTCAAAATAATACTATTATTTTTGGATTTATTTTTGAAAAACTTAAGCATCTTTAGTTTTTACATTCTGACTAAAAATTAATAAATGCATTGAGTCTTAAACAACAAAAAGAATATTTTTATTTGTTTTAATAAAATAAAATAAAATAAACAATTATACGCTATTTTGGTTAAATATTTATTTTATTTTAAGTTTTAATTTAATTTTTAATATTACAACTCTTTGATTTTATTTTTATTTTGTACGACGACGCGTTTCGGAGCTGTTACTCCATCCTCAAGTCGAATACTTTTTAGTTTTTTGTTCCGATTCGAAGAAAAAGTATTCGACTTGAGGATGGAGTAACAGCTCCGAAACGCGTCGTCGTACAAAATAAAAATAAAATCAAAAAGTTGTAATATTAAAAATTAAATTAAAACTTAAAATAAAATAAATATTTAACCAAAATAGCGTATAATTGTTTATTTTATTTTATTTTATTAAAACAAATAAAAATAAATCTAATACAACTTGGAGACAAAAACAAAAATCATGCAAACAAAAGGAGTGCTTGGATTACACAAATTTATAAAAAAAAATAAAATCAGATTAAAAAGGAAGTTTTGCATTTATATTTCCAAATTTTGAGTTTGATTTTATTTTTTTTTTTTTAACTGGCGGTGAAAGCAAATTTAGAATAGAAATGGGCCTCTGGCTTTTGAAAATTGACCACCACTTCCAATAGATTTGTTTTTACCTTACAGAAAATTGTACGTTTAATTTGGAAAAGTACAAGTAGGCAGAAATTTGTTTCGATCTAGACTTCTAAATGTACCTAAGTCTAAGTCTAACATTTTATAATAATTTCGTGTATAAATTCTGAGTTCTTGGGGGAGTCATGACTCTGGGACTCAGTCGAGCATTTTATTTTCTATTGTTTGCTATGAAATCTGTTGGATCTTGTAAGTTGTTCGCAATTAAGGCGGATATTTGAATCAAACTGCTCATTGGAAAGCAAAATACAAAGTTGAACATTCGATAAATTTCTGCTGTTCTATAAATCCAAAGGAACTTGCAATAATGATAGGTACCTAACCTACATAACGTTTTAAAAAATCAACTTTTAGTAATTTATTTTTCTACAAAACCATATAAATAAAGTTAGGGTATACATAATGCCTGGTTGTTCAAAAAACTTTTTATAGCTCAAACACGTCTGAACGGCTGAAACCCCAAGTAGAATAAAGTTCTTATCATAGGTTGGTTAGGTACCTACTTTCAAGTCAAACCAAAATCAAGAAATATTCAAAGGTAGCTTTGTCATCAATTAAAATAAAAATGTTCTCCTACTCAGACCGAACAAAACAAAAATATATTACTAATAAAACATAAATTCTTTCGTGGGTGAAGTCTTTTTGAGTATTTACGAGAGCTCCGTTTGAGCCATTAAATCACTTTATATACTCTTAAGAAGCCTCGGTTTTCTGACTTATAGCCTTGGTAATAAAAAAAACCAAACAAACAATCACAAACACCGAAAAAGGCAGAAATTATTATGTTAAACGACGTTTGGCCGAATCATAAAATTTGTTATGACGGACGGCATCTATAATAAAATGGTTTTTTTTTTTTAAGATTTTCTCTTTAATTGAGCAATTAAGTGGTTCTATTGAGATTCGATTGAGGGATTTATGGCATCACCCGTTTAAAACAAGTGTTTGTATCTTCAAACTACAAAACATGCGCGTTTATCAAAAAAGATGTGTTAAATTATGGCTTGAGCCGTGGGTGCTCTCTATAAAACATATCCAATTGTATAAGAGACTGCATGCCGCGTTATGAAATAAGAGAAACTAATTGGTATCAATGTCTTTGAAAGAAACGAAAGAAAGAATTTAAATTTCGAGTTGTATTCTATTTCATCAAAGATGAATATTAATTTAAGGGGTTTTAGGTAATTTATTGTACTGCTTTATTAGGTTTTTGAATTGACTTGTAAACTATGCGTTATGGTACTTAACAGATCCATAAGCGCAGCCATAAACATTGTCATAAACAAAAATCTTTGATATTGTCATTTAACATTTTAGTGTGTTTTTCTGTTACAGAGTTAAATTGACGGTATTTTAAAAGAATACGATGCAGTTTAGCTGTCATTGATATTGAAAGGCACTAAGCTCAAAAGGCGAATTGCTAGTTTTGTATAAGGGATCAACAATAGCAATAAAGATAAAATGATTTAGCTGTAGGGCTCATAATCGGGAAATATTATACTTTACGAGTTTTGTTCTTAGACGAACTGTATTCGAATTAATTTCACACAACTTGTAAGTCCAACAGATTTCATAGCAAACCTTAGAAAATAAAATGCACGACTGTGCCGCACGTACTTGCACTTAGGATCAGAGTTGCTGTGAATGTTAAAGCTTCTTATATAAACATTTTAAAAATAAATAATTTTATAAGACATGTAAAACAAAAATCCAATAATACTCCTGCAGTATAAAAAGTTTTTTTCTTTTCACTCGTTATAAAAATTCGTGCAGTTCCAAAACGTAATTTTGTACGTATAATTAATATAATCTACAATTTTTAACGATACAAATTTTTAAAAATAGCCAGCGGGGTACCTCCAAAAGTGGAATCCAGAATCCCTGCTGCAGGTTATGATTTCAGCTAAGAAGATAGCGATTAAGAAATCTTTCTCTATCAATTTATATAAGCGTCCAGCCAAGTGTTCACAGCTAAATAAAAGCAAGATTTGACAAACTGTTTAAACAAAATTTCTAAACTCAAAACGCAAGGCATATGTGAATTCTGAAGTTTTTACTAGGCATGTGGGCCCATTTTTTTTAAATTAATAAAACAAAAATGTTCATGACTTTTATTTAAAAAAAAAAACTTGCATGTAATAAATTAATTCCCGATCATTTGCTTTTTTGTTAAAGTTTACTTAGGTGTAAAAGCGTGCCGACTCTTCCCTAGCCTGTTTTCGAAAAATCTATTTATTAAAAAAATTTTAAAGACGAAAATCCCAAAATTATTTTTTTGGAAATTTTGATATCAACTAATTTTAGGGTTTTTAGGGAGCTTCGGTATAAAAAAATCATCAAGATTGGTTCAATAGTTTAGGGGAAAGTCAATAATGAAGAAAACTGTTCTATGGGAGCTACCGTTAGTAGAATTTTTACAAACATTTCTTTCATTTCAAAACTATGACCCTACTAACAAAAGCAGACACACAAATTGTAATCAAAATCGTTAGAGCCATTTTTAAATAAAGATAACTTTTCCTTTATGATTGTATGGCAGTTAAAATTCATTTTCCGTTCTAGGGAATTACCAACTAACCCTAGTAACCAAATTTGAAGAAAATCGATTCAGCGGCTTAGGATGTAGCTCGAGTTATACACAGACAGACAGACAAACAGACGGACAGACGCAATTGCGAGACCCACGTTTTTTCGTATTCTCTGTCATCGTGATGACATGTCTGATTGTTATCTCGAGCTCAATTTTTTTTTTATGAATCCTAAACTTGCCATACAGTACCCTATATGGCAAGTAAAATTCATTTTTTGATGCACCGCAATCCTGCACAAAACAAAGAAGATAATGGTGATGATTTTACACGCTCAGCGTGTATAGAGGGATTTTATACAGAATGTCCCAAAAGTATTGGATCAAACTGAAATAATTACATTAAAACCCCTGTCATTTCCCCTCTGAATTTATTGCCTTGTTAATCCTGGATTTCTAAAGGTTATCGTTTTAATGTTGAAACCTGCAGTATCCTGCACTTAAACATTGTTTAACAGTTGAGTTTGTTATATTTGGCTTTTTTATTATTTCATAAAAAAGTTAATGTCATGTTTACTGGCAGTTTTCAAAACTATAGGTCGTTTCGAATCAAAAGTTCTGTGCCGGAGAATATTTTGTCCTTTAAAATATAAATGAGGGAAAATAAACATTCATTCTAACAAGTCAGCTCAAAAAACATTGAGAGTCAAAATTGCCAGATTTGAAAAAAAAAACCTAAAGAAATTATTAATAGTCCAGTAACCTTGTCGTTTCGTAGCAAGAATACCTTGCGTCAAATCCGGTAGTTCTAATTTTTTGCTCAGTTGTTTTTGATGTTAAGCCGGATGTTTAATTCAATTGTTTGACCTCGAGCGCCGAATGCACCATTGGTAAAAACTCAAAAAAACTGCGTGTTTTTCCACTTTTTTCAATAATTTGCATTTTGAGGTAGGAAGTGCTAGTTTTTGACTATAAACTTTGTTCTTCGGTTTCACCCTTACATTTCACTCTTGAAACCAATACTTTTGCTGTAGATTCATCAGCTTTCAAGATACAGCTTTTCAAAATATAGCAATAAAAAATGTATAACAGAAAGAAGTAAAAATTAAAAGTATATAAAGATCTTCTAAATGTTAGCCATATTACACATTAATAAAACTATGAAAACTTGTTGGTTAGATCAAAAAAAAAAAAACAATTGTAAGAAGTGGGGTGTCTTTGTCCCCTCGATCAAGTAGGAGGGACAATTTAAAAAAAAAAAAAATGACTTCATATGATAAAATAACTATTGAGAGACAATGTTATTACCTAAACAAACAAAGTTTAATCCAATAAGTCCCCCAACCCCCCCCCCCCCCCCCCCCTCCATCTCGAACCAAAATCCTAGCTACGGCTAAAGTTTCCAAGTTATTGTGCTATCACGTGGTAAACTGAAAAGTGGGGAACCTACTTCTATCGCCTTCGCTGCCATCGTATTCTGCTATTTGAGAGTTAAATTAAATTAAATTAATGTCTTCAAGCTCTTTGGAATGACTTCAATTTTTCACCGTGAATCAAAAAAAACGTTGAGTTGAAATTGTTAGTCATTCAATTCAATTTTCAATTTTCAATTTATTTCATATTGGTGTACAAATAAGACTGAGTCTTTTATAGTACCTTAAGACAGGACTTGCAAGTACAAGTTAAGTTAATTTAGATAAGTAAAAATAATAGTACATAAACTATTTTAACAAAAACAAAAAAAATAAAAAGTTAGATAATATTTACAAAATGATTTTAATTTTAGGTAAGAAGAATTTATTAGACTAAGATTATATATTTTATTTTCAATTTACTGTTTGCATGTTTAATGAATTAAAATAGTTAAATATTGCTTTTTTAAACTGTAAGATTCCTACTATTTGTTTTAAATTTACTGGTAAGGAGTTCCAGAGTTTGCTGGTATATACATAAAATAGTCTAGAAGAGTTCAAATAAGTGGATAAAGGTGTAATAAGATTCAGAGTTCGGGCAGATTGTGAAAACTGTAACTTTTCAAATAGATATAGCGGCGTTTTTCTTTGAATTATTTTGTGTAAGAATATACAACATCTCGTATCCATAAACTGTTCAAAAGTACAGCCAAGGACTAGTTGATGGTATTGAGAGACATGGTCAAACCTACGCAGACTAAAGATATACCCAATTATATTATTAAAAGCAACTAGCAATTTATGAAAAGAACGAGAATCAAGCTTAGCGTAAACCACTGAAGCATACTCTATGATGGGCAGAAGCAATGATTTGCTGATTTTCAGTTTGGTTTCAGTAGGTGTTAGGTATGAAAACATATTCAATTTTCGAAGACCACCGTAGATGCGGCCAATAGAGGTATTAATATGATCGCTTGCTGAAATGGAACGATTAATTTTAAAACCAAGGCTTGTAACAACATTTTTAAGCTCAATTTGGAATCGAGATACGAACACAGGTGGAAGATTGGTTGTATCGAATTTCGGTTTAGAGATGGCAATGATTTGGGATTTTGCTGGGTTAAGCGTTAAGCCATTACACAGAGTCCATTTGTAAATCTCTTCCAGATCTTCATTCATTCGGCAAGTTAAGTCCTCTAACAAGTTAAATGGTCGAGATAGATACATTTGGACATCATCTGCATAGAGATGCAACATAACATTTTTACAAGTTAATGGAAGGTCATTAATAAACATGCAGAATAAAATAGGACCTAAAATTGAACCCTGAAGAACGCCAGCAACCAATTCAATTGAATCCGATGAAATGTCACAAACCTTAACTCTTTGACTCCGGTGTGTCAAGTAGTCTCCAATAAGACGGACAGACCTCCTGCTGAAACCAAAATATAAATTGAGTTTTTCACAGAGAATACTGTGATTGACTCGGTCAAATGCTTTAGTAAAGTCAAGCAAGCATAGTAGCGTTAACATACCTTGATCAAACTGGATTCTGATATCGTCAAGTACTTTAACCATCGCCGTAGAGCAACTATGCTCTGCCCTAAAGCCTGACTGCACCGAAGATAATAAGTTTTGACTCCTTACATAGTTAGAGATCTGGTGCGATAAAACTTTTTCGAAGACTTTCGAAAGGCAAGGCAAAATACTTATGGGCCGAAAATCAGCACTGCTTAAAGGGTTGTTTTTTTTGGGTACGGGGATAACATTTGCACGTTTCCAACATTCTGGATAAGAAGAGGTCGTGATACAAAAATTTATAATATGGGTGAAGATAGATATGATTTGCGGTAAAATTAATTTAACAAAATTAATTGGAATTCCATCTTCACCGATAGAATTGGATTTTATAGAGAGAATGTTCAAGACCAATTCATTTTCAGTAACTACCTCAAAGTCAAATTCTCTGGAGGCTTCATAAAAAGCTAAGTTGTTAGGCATAAAATTTGTTGTTTGCAAGTTATTGGCTGCAAAACTAGTGTTTAGGTCATTTGGATTGGGATAGTTGTGAACTTCTTCTTTTCTACCAACTCCAAACGTACGTAAGCTACTCCAGAACTTCTTAGAGGACTGATTAGGACTTAGTTTTGATTCAAAATATCTCTTTTTAGCGGGTAACATACGTTGAGTGATTACGAGCTCGACAAAAGATCTCCCAGTTTAAGCTTGTAGAGTTATTTTTCCATCTTGCATAGAGCTTGCGACTACTTTTGATTGAATTTAACACTTCATTAGTAAACCATGGACAGTTTTTGTTTCTTATTACGACAGTTTTCAACGGGACATGTTTATGGTAAAGTTCAAGCAAAAAATGCTGAAATAAATCGACTTTATCATCGACGTTGTACAAGCTATAACAACTATTCCATGGGCAATTATGAGCATCAATTTGCAAATTATCAATATTAACAGCCTTGAAGTCACGGAATTGAAATGAAGACGAAGTTAAGATGTTAGAAAAATCAATATTGTAGGTGCAAAAAAGTAAATCATGGTCAGAAATCCCTTCGATAGATAATTGGTCGGTTAAAAGAACGTTTGACAAATCTGACACTATCATTAAGTCAAGAAGACTTGGGTTGGAATTAGGACCAAAACGAGTTGCATTGGAGTTGACTATAGATAAGCCAGAAGCTGCAATTTCATCTTTAAGTTCATTTGCTCTAATATCATTGAGAAAAAGATCTGAATTATAATCCCCACATAGAATTATGTTTTCATAGTTCGCCGATATTTCACGAACAATAGAAAAAAGAGGTTCAGGTGAATAAATTCTACTCGGATTGTAAACAACACCTAATATGCATTTTATGTTACCATTAGAAACCTCTAAAAGCAAAAACTCAATCCCAGCGCTATCAGATTTGGCAATGATTTTAGAACTCAGACTCTCTTTGCAGTAAATTGCAACTCCACCTCCAATAGTATTAGTGATTCTATCGTTGCGAACCAATTTGTAATTGGGTAGTTGGTAAAAACATTCAGATGTTTCGGGCTTGAACCATGTCTCTGTTATGCAAATAACATCAACTCCCGAAGAACCAAAAACATATTTAACAAAATCAAGTTTGTCTAAATTTAAACTTCGCGCATTCATACAACAAACCCTGAATCCATCACGAGCGTTAGAAAGTATTTTCAACATTGACTTAGTACAAACATCACTACCACCAGACATGATAAAACAAATAGTATTATAGAACAACTACAAATGAAATAGAGAAATAAAAAGTAAAATATCTTTCAAACAGTAAAAAGAATTACATGAGTAAATAAAATAAATGAAAAATTAAAAATGTATAATACAAGTAAAAATATATAAATAAAAACTAAATTTAAAAATGAAAAATGTTATAGGTACCAAAAATATAGCTAAGATGAATTATCATTATAATTAATGATCTGCTCCGGTTGACATCACTGGAAGAGTAGTAAGTGAGGAAAAAGTACCAGCATCAATCTTCGTTTCAATATCATCACAGCTTTTTTTAACATAAACAAAACCATTTTTTGTTCTCGCAGAAAACAGAAGACCTTCTCTACGCAGTTTAATTGCATGTCGCAACAAAGAACTATTAAGCGGTTCGTTATATTAGGATGTATGATGTTGGCATTGTCATATTCACAATCATTAAATAGCTGAGAATAAGTGAGTGTACCCATTGCATAAAAAGCAGAGAGTAGATTTTTTTTCTCAGCTTGAGAAGAAAGACGAATGAGCAGTGGTTTAGCATTGTTTCGGGTGTTAAGACGAAATGCATCCGAATGAGGAGAGAGCGCATGGTTAAGCTTGGCGGCTAGCTTTTTTGCAATTTCAATTGGACTGCATTCAAGATCATCAGGTAAACCACACACAATGACATCACTGAGACGCTGAACCCGCTGGTTGTTCTCCAATTCTTCTTTGAATTTGTTATTCTCTTTTTTTAGTTCAGTTAACTCACTCTTGCACTGAAACAAGCGATCATTTAATGATGATAACGTTTCACTGATATGTTTTTTTATTTTGTCTTCAAGTTCTCTCAAAGATGTTGTAAACTTCGCCAGCAAATTAGCCTCAAGTTCAAGCAGAAGTTTGTTTCTATTGTTATCTTTAGTAAGAGGCATTGTAACAGGTGTCGATTTTTTCATACTACTAGATCCAGATGCCAAAAATTTAGATTTATCTGGAGTTGGGGTAGTTTCAATTTTGTTTTTAGATTTTTGCAATCGAGTTTTCGGAGTGAGAACAAGAGACGAGGAGGCGGAGGTGGATGCAGTGACTTTGGTGGCAGTGGCTTTGGAGACGGTGGAGGGAGTTGTTTTCGATGTTGGCTTTGACGGGACCTTTGAAGAAGAGCAGGAGGTTGCAGTGGTAGTTGTTAATGTGGTGGTGGTTTTTGTCATTGTAGGCAAAGAGAGATGAATAAAATAATTTTGTGCACAAGAACTTTTACTCTTCTGTCAATTTTTTAGTTTTTATTTATTGTTTAAACTGTAGCTTCACGGTAAAATAAAACTAAATTTATGCAGACACGCAAGTATGAAGTGACAAAATTTAATTCAATAGAAGTTGGTACTTATTAAGACGGATAAAAAAATTAATTATTAATCTTTTAGCGGAGCGGATCAAAAAACACGTCTTACTTCGATGACATTTTCTCTATTCACTTTGCATTGTGTTATTATAACTCTGCTGGCGATCAGGCTTATTCAAATTATTACTAACCTTTTGCCGTTGGTATCGATAGTCCTTCAAAAGGTTCATGAATTGTCCATATGAAGGGATAATTTACATTTATTCACCAATACGGCACATTATTATCTCGTTCTCGTCCCATCCGCTTCTACATCGTATCTGCGCAATTAATCTTCTGAAAATGCAAATTCCCTCAACTTCTTATGATTCCGCACACTGCGGATATACGGCTTGGACCGGGCGACCGCCCGCCCTGAGCAGACTCTCAATGCAAAAAAACACGAACGCAACTCAATATCATTGTCGTCGTCGTCGTCGTCGTCGTCGTCGTCGTTACGATACCAAATGCGATGTAGCCGAGTTGGCTGGGAAGAGCTATTTTCCCAGATTGTCAACCAAAGTCAACCTAAAGTTTCAGTTTAGCCGGCCAAATATATATTACTCGCTGGCATTAAAATCATTTAATTTGTTGTTCAGCTTTCGAGTGAGTTATTAATTGTAGATGGCCTGACAGTGATTTTACCATAGGCTCAGTGTGTCTTATCTTCTCCAGAATTCACAGAGACTCCATCAGGCGAATGTGAAAAGAACGGAGCAGAGGGGCATCGCTGTAGTATAGTGTATACACTGTGGCTCGGACGGAGGACATGAACATGAGCTTTAATTGATGGCCATTATGTGCAATCACTTTGAATGCTGTGAGGTGAATTTTAAGCGCTCCCCCAATGGAGACATCATCAGCGATAGCATGGATTACTCCTATATACCCGATACCCGCCCCCTGGCCCCCACAATCCACGAATAATACGCGCTGCGTGCGCATGGTCTATCGCTGTTAGCGCGTAATTACAATAAGCGCGCGCGCATGCGTGGAACTGCGTTTTGGTGCTGATCGCTGGTGTTGGAGCCCTCTGTATTGGTATATCTGAGTATCTCGACCACGGTTCGCGGTTTGAATGGTTTTAATGGACATTATTAAGAGATCGTATCTTGAGTGATTTATTCATTAAAAGTCATTATGAAAATAAGACACAGCGACTGCGACAGCAACAGCAACAAGACAGTGACAGTGCGGGTAGTTGGAAGCGATGATTTTAAAATTCAGCTGGCGAGCGGAGTTCCTGGAAAAAGTGTTTCTTTTGCTGGTTGTTGTTGCTTGCTGTTGCTTGCTGCTGATGTGACTACTGCTGGATGATGATTTTTCTGTTTTCTTTATTAAATCAGCCAGCCACCACCATCGTCACCATCACTACCACCACCTGCGCGGACAAGAGAGTTCCACCTATGTAAATGTGAATAATTTATTTTTTAATATTTTTTCTTCACTTAATCGGTTAATTAATATCACTTTGATATTTTGATATTCGTTAGAACGTACGACACTTTACGTCAGTCATGCTCATTATGGAGGGGGGGATTAATTCTGACATTTGCCTTAATTGGGGATTTGTGCAATTGAATTTGCATTTTTATTATGAAAATAAAAGTTTTCTCATTTTAATTTTTTTGTTGAATTTTGAATTAAAATAAATTTAAGTTGGAAATTTATTATTTTGGCGATGTCATTAATTAATGTGAATTTGCTAAGTCTTTTATAATTAACTTAGAATTATCAAAACGAGGCTATTAACACAGCATGGGTTCGGTTTGGTTAAGTGGCGGTAAAGTGATTCTCTTTAGTTCATACAAAAGCTGACGGAGGCAAAATTATGATGCAATTTTCAGAGGAGAAGAAATTGCAGGCATTAAAAATTGTAAATAATTTATTTAGTGAATAATAGAAAATAAATTTAACTGTTTGCTGTTATTGTACCACCATTCATAATAATAGGCACGATGGTTGAGTTAAAATAAACTCTTAATCTCCAATAATTAATTTTAGAGCAGAAGTGTGTTCAAGTGTATCACCTGAAGCAATAGATTAGCCCTAACTTTTTTTTCGAAGGCTGCTCCTTCCGCTGAAGTAAGGGGATATCGAACCCCATCCATTTGTGTTCTAGTAGGCTTTTATTTTTTTTTTATGCAAATCAATTCTTCAGACCGAAAGCATTTGGCCACGAAACGTTTCGAATTTAATTTCGAATACATATTAAATATGAAAAAATTAAGAATAAAATCAGTGTAATGGAAAAACACCCTTACTCTGCATGAGGTCTTTTGCATTCTTGACTGTAATGAATATTTCAGCCATTTTTTTAGAATTAAGTATATATATTAGGGGTATTCATGAAACCTGGAAAACTTCTCCATCTGGTAAAATGGAAAAGTTTACCACACATGTTTCATAAACGCCCCTTAAAAGGGTAAACGTGTGTAGATTATGTATTGATACTTGAATTATTTGAAAAAAATTATGGTTCTTTCCTTGTCTTCGTCAACTAGTTACATATTTGTGGCTGGTTATATCTAAATTGGTCAAAATTAAACTTTAAAAGTTTTCCACAATTACCATTTTTAGATGGTAAACTTTTACCAAACAAATTTTTGTGGGAAAGTTTACCATATTCTGGTTAATATTTTGTATAGAATATTTGACAGTTCGATTACCAAAATTACCATTTTATCCCGTTTACCAGGTATGGTTTTATGAATACCCCTATTATATTTCGGCCTTTGTTGCACAACGTGCTTTGCAATATAAAAACACCCTTCCACACAAACTGTTTTGTTCCTGGACTCTCATCCTATGACAATTAAAAACTTCATACTAAATTGTACTATTATTTAAAAGAGGGTTACAGTAATATTTTTCTTGATGAAAATATATTCATTATTGCATAAAATTGATTTTAATGTATTTTTGGACGGTCATATCGAGGTATCTTTGATTATATTCCTTAATAACCTTAAATCATGTCACAAAATGTCTATAGTAGAGCTGTAAAAGACTGCAGTCAATGCAGTAGTCAGTACTAAAAAACTGACTGTACTGTTAATAAAAGCAGTTAATTGACTGAAAGTTAATAAACTGCAGTACTTTTTATTCTTTAAGCTGACCTACAAAGAATTGTAAAATGAAAATTTGAGGGGCACAAAATCAAAAATTTATGAAAATTTGTTATATCTGAACATTTTTCTCATTTACTTGTAATTGAACGATGAATTCGTTGCAGCGTTTTTTCTCTCTTGATTTCATATCATTGTAAAACATAAACATGATAAATCTTTCATTATTCTAATGGCAACATTTTAAGACCATAAAAATTATAATTCCTTCAGCTGTTTTTGACCATTATGGTTAATCCGTCAGGAAATTCCAGACCATTTTTCTGCTGCTCGACTGCCGCGGATGTATATGTTCACAGGTTCCGCTTTGGAAGCGTTGATTCCGATGTCCTGTTTTTGGTAGTATTCAAAGAGTCTGTATATAGCAAAGAGATTATAGCGTTATAGAAGTGCTCACCACCTGATTATAATTTTAGTTACGGATGAAGTGCCTACTATCCTTCCCGGTAACCGAACACTTTTTCGTTGTAAGACTTTCTGAGCCTTTCTTTAGTTGAAGTGAGATATTGGCCTGTGATCATAAATCAAGCTACTGCAGTAGCACATTCTGCGGTATTGCCGCGAAATTTGGTTGTTTTTACTGCTAGTGGGATCTTTTTCGAAAGGAAGTTTGATACTTTTTTCAATCCAGTCTACCAATTATCATGCATTTTCCGACAATATCGTCCATCAGATTGGGCATTTATGACAAATGTGGAATCATCATTAATTTTGTTTATGCGCCAACGCGTAATTAAAAGAAATATTGGTCAATTATAATAGCTTCTCGAAAATACCCCGTAACATTTGTTATCTCAAATAATAATTAAAAAGGTTAATCCATCTCTTCTAAATAAAAGAAATCATGCATGCTCTGAACTTCTAACTGCAAGAACTTTGCTTCAATAAATCGTAAACAATACGGCGAACCACTATACCATTTATTATTGAATATAAACAAATTTGTTTTGCTGCTTAATAATTCGAAACAAAAAACTGAATACGAAAGAGCAAACACAAAAAAAAACTGCACACATTTTTCAGATGAACACTTTAAAATGCAGAACACCACCGCACAACTCCAAGTCGGTCCCAAACATGTACCTATCTGCCACACAAAAAACAGTCAGCTCACCAAAAAGCCACAAAAACAATGAACGGACAAGAAGAGTCAAAGAATGCGCAGGCGATTTCAATTCATGATGTCGCCTTGTCCGCTTTGTGTTGTTTACACGTGTTTTTTGTCTCCGTCCTGGCCCGGACCAACGCGCCGATCAAAGAATTACCCAAGCATTTAGCCATTTAGGTGGCATTGGCTGCCCTAACGCTTTGTCCGGCATCACTTACTATATGCGCTCACTGATCCTGCATGCTGGCCGTTGCATTGCCTCAACCGCTGTGTGCTCGCGACGAAGCTTTTCGGCGGATGTCTGAAGCCTATTGGAAATCACCGATGAAATTTATGGCCTCACTGAATCAATTAGGCCTGCGAGGACAATAGGATGTCCGACAATGTCCATCTTTTGTTTTATTTGTAAAAGTCCACCTTTAACTTCGTATGTTTCTATCCATGGCAGACTCACAGTCGCGCCGGCGATTTTACTGTTTGATTTTTTTTTTTTTTGAGTCCCCGATTCGCGTGAACCTTTAGTTGGTCACTTTCGGGGCACAATCGCCGAAATAAAATCACTTTACAGTTAGCTTACAAATTTTTTCATCAATTTGTGTCCGTTTAGTGTAAAGAGAGAAGCCCGCTAACAAAAAGCCATCCGTATTTTGGCATTGTGATGCCCATGTTGCGAGATACCTATCTGATCAAGAAATTCAAGTTGCCTCAAATAGTCTGAGGCTGGCTGGCTGGCTGGCTGCCTCGGACATCATCAGGGAGCATCGGCCCTTGCTGATCACTTTGCAAGGAGCTCCTTGCCAATGATCCAATGCTATGCGTCTGTCAGTCCAAAGGGGAGATGACTCGAAGATGGATTAGCTTCATTTCTGGGATGGATGGTGAATCGTCGATTGCGATGATACTAAGGTGACATTGAGAGTGAATGTTAATGGTCCTTTTGAGAGCTGAGGCTTTTGTGATTGGACTGGACATCGTTGGATTATCTCCCTCTCGGTCTGGATGGCATTTTGGTGTTTCTTGGAAATGATTATGCGCGGAATGTTTTTGCGTGGAATATAATTTAAATTGAATTTGTTTGACAGTTTTTCGTGGTAGCGGTAGCGGGGGTAATTTTGGAGGAATTTTTTTCGTTCTTTCGCTGCATTGGAAGCAGATGATTGCGCTTTTGAAATGGCCCTTTATAGGCATTTGAGGGAATAATGACTTAATCCCAAAAGGTCGCGACTAAATTTAGTGAAAACGATAGAACTGAGGATTCGAGGGTATTACGTGAAATAGATTTGGTGATACCTCACTTTTGGAAGCATTTGGAATATTTTTCGATAAATTCAACTGCGAATGAGTTCCGAGAAGTCGTTGAGTTCTATATTTTTTGTTTAGCTTTTTTGTCTTTGAAAGCAGCTTAGTTTCGAAACTAAGAGACAAATTTCCAATTCCATTCTAATTTTTACAAATAAGTGACTGCAGACGGGATATTATACACTTATGAATGAAAAACAAGTTCTGAGGTCTGGCTTTGTGACAGACTATAATGTTATTGTAACAAGCATTTGGTTCTTTTGAATAATAAACAAATTTGGTTCCAAGAAACCAACAAAGAATTTGGAATGATATCAAAAAGAATGTTAAAAAAGACTCAAAAAATATAAAGTTGTGGAACTTCAAACACAGAAGACTACTTGAACACTTACTGACCATGTCTTTTTAGCATTTAAGTTAACTTAATACCCTTCCCAAGTGTAAGGGGTACTGCAAATGATTTTCTCGTTTTCTAGATCGGCTGAAGCCATATTATACCGACCTGGTAGCAGTGGCAAACGTAATAGTCTCCCACTGGTCAACTGTAAGATAAGAAGATAATTGTTCTTTGATTCACAGCGACATATAGCTACTATAGGGAAAGAAAGAACCTATGAACAACACAAACAAGAAATTTGTATAGGTAAGCCTTGATAGCGGTTACGTTAAAATGTCAGCAAATGTCATTGATAGCCGTTAAGCTCCACAAGAAGCTCAGGAACCAGTGACATAAAATCTCAAAAAAACACGATTACAAATATTTTCTACTCAACTGCGTAGCAAATCGTAGTACAGACCAGAGGATCGAGCACTCGTTGAAAATGTCAACATTGCCTATATGATTGAGTGACTGCTGTTTCTTCAATTGATTGACACGGTAATCAACCACCTGCAGGTAAAGTAAAAACTCCATCTGTAGGAAAACAGACAGTAAAGTCTCATTAGAAAAAAAATCGAGGTAACAGAATACGAAGCGATTACGGACCGAAAAGAATGAAATAGAATGCGCGTTTTGCAAGCCCAATAATTGTAACATTAGATTCTTCTAATTCCTCTCAACCAAGTGAAGATAAATTAAAACTCGAAGATATGGATAGTTGAGATCAAAGCGATCTAACACAGAAGTCAAAGGAGTGATTACGAAAACTCTGCACACAGAGAGTCTGTAGCTGCTTAGAAAGCTGAGATCCTGAATTCTTAACGGCTGCGGAAAAAGAAAGTTTTAGATATATGCAATGGCAATCAGATCTGATTACAACAGATTGGGCAAAACGAAGGAGAAGGAAGATCACCTGCCCTTCTGGTCCACATTCAAAGAGGAGTAAGGTACAAAAACCTGATTTCTCCTAAGATTTTCTAACAAACTTAACAGAAGATTCACACATCTCAAAATCATCAAAAGCACGTAACGGTTTCCAGATGGTCAAACATGCAACCAGGATCATGATGTCATCGTACTCCCCCCAAAATTCTAGATGGTCTAGCAATCTGACATCGACTCTTGAATTGGAAATTACACAGTCATCTTATTCCAAACGCTTGTTAAAAACCTCATCGCGCCTACATTAGCCTGGAAAGAAGCGGGCAGCGATCAAACCCAAAACGAAGACAGCACACAGAAAGCAGAATGGAAATGCGGAACTTAATGAGAAGAGTGAAGCAAACTACAAAAAAAAAATAACGAGCACCCTGCGATAATAATGAGGGACGAACGTAGTAGGTACAAATACGATGCTTAACTTCTTTAAAGACTGCTGTAATCAGTTATTAAAAAGTGATGACAGGCAAAATCCCACAAACGAGCGACCAGAATGTAATTAGTTAAGCTATGACCTAGGCAGCTGGTTCCAATTGGCTATGAATAACTTGCGGTTTACGAGACTGGTGACTACGGAAGATATATAAAAGACTAATGCAGTCTATTAGCTGAGGCTTTGTTGTGTCATCAATTTCTGCATTCAAACTTTTGCTTCACAGATTTCTTAAAGCGTTAACTCAATCACAGAGCAGGCATTAAAATTTCAACTAAGAAATAGATAGTTTCGTACGGTAATAGAATAGAGTCTTAATCTTCTTTTGTTGTCTTAGAAGTTCGTTTATTATTTGCTCGATCTCTCCAATTCCATCACTGGAATATTTTCTCCATTTAATGGAAAACCTTCACATAACCATTCAAGTAATTGCTCCATAAAACTTTCAAGGCATAATACGTGCTCCAAATACTCAACCAAGGAATTTGTTCCCCCAAACTATCTTTGGCGCCAATCTTTGTATCGTAATAGGAAAAAATGTCCAAGTTACATCAACCATTTCCATTAAACAAAAATAAAATCGTTAAACCTACAAAATCAACCTCAATATCACCCTAACTCATGGTTTAGTCCATAAATCTATATCTGCCTCATCAATTCTAACATACGGCAATCAAATCCAAACAAGTGCCAAGTGTACACCATTTCGTTGAATCATTGAATCGATTCACGCAAATTTGATTCGTTCTTCGGCTTAGTTTGACGACGATCACGATTTACGTTTGACGGACTTCATCGATCTACCAACTTACACATAGGAACTATACCTACATAGACTGAACAAACCCTTTTATAAGAGTCCGCGGACTACTAGTTCTATAGCGTACCTAATGGGCAAACAAGATTCCATAGCTGATGTGTTGTGTACATCAGATACACTTAGACGACACCATGTTCTTTGGAATCGCCTTGCCCCTAGTAAAGGCCATTAATCACATCACTTCGTAAACAAAATTCCAGTGGCCATCGCATTTACATTACCAATTCCCGGTGAGAACTCACGTTGAACTCTTATCACTCAGCTGACAGTCGAACATAAGAATTTTGATAGCAAGTCCACCATCCACCTGTTGACTGGTGCTGCATGTACTTATACTTTTGAAAAGGTTCCTCATTCACTTAGACCTAAACAACAACACAACCAACAACAGAAAAAGTAATCCCTCAATTAGAATTTATAATTCTTCTAATGTGGCACGCATATAAATGTAGCTCAGTACAAATCGATTGTCTGAACTAATCAGACCTTTTTCTGTGCGGTACCCTTAAAACGACAACCATTAGTAAACGAAATCGATCACCTACTTTAGTTGAAGACATTCATTTGTCTTTCAACGTTAAAAATCGTAAAATGAGTGCGGACGATAAAAACTTTAAGTATGGGCGGTTTACGCCTTTACAATGTCTTCCGGACTCCGACGATAATGATATTGAATTAGACGAAGCTCCATCTTCACCACCAATAAAAAAAATTAAGATTCCATCTATTGTTGTGTTGCAAAAAACTGCAGAAAATGTTCACTCTTTACTTAAAGACATTAAAATAAATGACTATTTTATTAAAAAAATGTCCATTGGCATCAAAATAAATCTGAATAAAAGTGAAGATCATAAAAGTGTATGTTCTGCATTGAAATCTAAAAATTGGCAATTTTTTACACATGACCTTCCAACAACAAGGTCATTTAAAGTTGTTGTTTTTGGTCTGGATGAAATGCCAACCGAAACATTAAAAAATGAACTTATCCAACTGGGTTTAAAGTGTGAAAACATTAAATTAATAAAAAAACAGCATGAACATTTCACAGATATTTTTTATATTGTTTTCCTCGAACGTGGTTCAATCAAACTTTTTGACTTGAGAAAAAATGTAAGATCCATCTTTCGCACCCAAGTTAAATGGGAATTTGCAAGACGTCAAACCCAAAAATACACTCAGTGCTTTAATTGTCAGATGTTTGGCCATGGAGAGAAGAACTGCCACATCAGAACTCACTGCGCGATCTGTTCAGAAAACCACGAAACGAGTAAATGTGATTCTAAAAACATCAAATGCGCCAATTGCAATGCGACACATAAATCGACTGATCTCTCATGCATGAGTCGCAAAAGCTTTTTTGATATGAGAGAAAAGCTTTCATCAAAAAACAAACGTCAAACTATTCCTGTTCCAAGCATGCATCAGCTTCAGCATCAGCATTGGCAATACAACACAAACAAAAAAACAACTGACTTTCCATCTCTCACCACTCATCGGAGAGCACCGATGTATGCAAAACCTGTTTCTGTTCCTGTACCTGTCCCTTCTGACTGCGGAGCTTGGAGTAAAAACAACAATACTTCTTGTAATGATGACAACAATGTTCTCTTTTCTATGGAAGAAATAAATAAGCTTACGGCTGAAATGATAACTTTGTTAGGTAAATGTAAAACAAAATCTGACCAATTTAATACTATTGCACAATTAGCAATTAAGTACCTTTATAATAGTAATAAGTAATGGATAGCACATCCCTGAATATTATTTGTTGGAATGCTAGAAGCATTCGATGTAAAACTATTGAATTTTTTGCTTTTCTTCATAAGCATAATGTAGATGTAGGTTTAGTTTCCGAGACTTGGCTTAGTTTGAATGACAAACTAACAAATAATGAATACTCTTGTTATCGTCTTGACAGAGAGGATAGAAGGGGAGGTGGCGTTGCCGTTTTAGTTAAAAAATGTATACGTCATGAATTAATTTCAATTATTAATACCAAAATCATTCAAAATGTAGGGGTTAAAATACCTTTTTCAAATGGTTCTGCTTTAAAAATATATTCTGTATATTTTTCTGGTCGTGCAGCTAATGCGGATAGACGTTTTCATTTTAATAACGATTTGAGAAAACTAATTAGTACAAATGATTTATATCTTATTGGAGGTGATTTTAATTCCAGACACAGAAGTTGGGGTTGTTTGCGGGCAAATACATGGGGAAATATTCTCTCAAACCTAAATTCTAGGCACCCTTTTAGCATCTTGTACCCTCCGCATCCAACTTATATTCCTGCTAATAACAGGTCAAATCCATCTACACTAGATTTATTTTTGAGTAACGTGCCAAATCTATTCGATCAACCTATGGTAATAAATGAACTTAGTTCGGACCACTTACCTGTCATGATAAGATCTTTAATATCACCTATACAAAAGAAAAATGAAATTCTTGACATTAAAAATGCAAACTGGGCACGATACAAAAAAGAAATTCGAACCAGAATGACTAACATTCAAGTATTTTCAACTGATTCAGTAAGAAATGACGAAATTGATGCTGGTATTTCTTACTTTACGAATGCTGTAAAAGAAAGCATACAGGAGTCAGTTCCAAAAAAAAGTATGAGACGTGATTGTGGGAATATATTACCATCTAATATCCTTGAACTAATAAAAATACGAAACAGCAACCGAAGAAAATGGATAAGAACTCGAAATCCGTTCTATAAATCTGAAGTAGAAATTCTAAATGTTTTAATCAAAGATACAATCTTAACCCATAGAAATCAATCTTGGAATCGAAAACTAAATAGTTTAGATAAAGGTAGCAAACCATTTTGGAACTTAGCCAAAATAATTAAAAAGAAAAATACTTACATTCCAGCTCTTAAAGAAGGGAACAATTTGTTAATCTCTAACGCTCAGAAAGCAACCGCTTTTGCAGAAACCTTCTATGAAAATCATTTGGCAACGAGTTCTATTGCTTGTAATACTTTCATTGAATCAGTAGTGCTTGATTCTATTAACTTCCTAAATTCAAGCCCACTAGAGGAAATCCAAAATGTTTCTTTCACTGAAGTCAAAGATGTACTTTTAGGTCTTAGAACAAGAAAATCCGTGGGATTCGATGGGGTAAAAAATATATACCTAAAAAAATTGCCAAAAAGTGGTATACAGTTTTTGCAACTTCTTTTTAATTGTTGCTTGAAATTGAACTATTTTCCAAATTCATGGAAAGAAGCTAAGGTAATACCTATTGCCAAGCCTGGTAAAAGTGCAAATGTTCCAAGTAGCTACAGACCAATAAGTTTATTGAGCTCTCTTAGCAAATGCTTTGAACAAATAATAAAGAAAAGAGTATTGTTCCATTGTGAAAGAAACAACATTTTACCTCTCGAACAATTTGGTTTTAGGCCTGGCCATAGTGCAGTACATCAAGTTCATCGAATTTCAAACCATATTAAAACAAATTTTAGAGCTGGAAAAAGTACAGGGATGGTGTTACTTGATGTCGAGAAGGCTTTTGATACGGTCTGGCATAATGCTATACTGCATAAACTATTAAGGCTATATTTTCCAATATATTTAATTAAAATCATTCAATCATTTTTGCTTGAAAGAAAGTTCAAAGTCTCGATTAATAATTGGTTTTCTGATACTTATATTGTTTTGGCAGGTGTCCCCCAAGGATCAGTATTGGGCCCAATTTTGTATACCATTTTTGCTTACGATTTCCCATGCTTAACAAATTGTGAAAAAGCTATATTTGCAGATGATACCTGTATATATTCATCAGATGCAATTGGTTTCAATATTGAAACCAATCTGCAATCTGCATTATATATAATACAAGATTATTTTTTTGACTGGAAGATTAAAATGAATGCTTCAAAAACTCAGACTATCTTTTTCACTCGAAAAAGAAAAGCCTGTTTCTTGCCTAGAAATAATCTTGTAGTTAATGGTATTAGAACCGAGTGGCGTTCAAGTGCAAAATATCTTGGAGTTTATCTGGATAAAACGTTAACTTTTGGATTTCACGTTCAAGAAATTATTAAAAAGGTTCGCATATGCGTCAGTATTCTTTACACTTTTATAAATCGCAAATCAAAACTCTCAAACGAAAATAAGCTACTGATTTTTAAAGTAATCTTTCAAGCAATCATGTTTTACGGCTCACCAGTATGGGGAAAATGTGCATCTAGTCATATTCGCAAACTTCAAATTGCCCAAAATAAGGTTCTGAAAATGATTCTAAATCTTCCATGGTCTTTCTCAACATCCGAACTTCACAAAATTTCTAACATAGAACTAGTATCTATGAGACTTACAAATATTTTTGAACGGTATGCTATATCTTGCGAATTATCGGAAAATAGACTGATTTCAAACCTTGCTTTATAGTTATATAATATTTCTTAAGAAAAAAAAAAAAAAACTGTGATATATTTATTAACCATTTATCTATTTACATATTTCTTTATTTATTATTTATTTGTATATTTATTTATTTATTTATTTATTTATTTATTTATTTATTTATTTACTTATTTACTTATTTATTTATTTATTTATTTATTTATTTATTTATTTATTTATTTATTTATTGATTGATTGACTTATTTATTTATTTATTTGCTTTGTTCTTTGTCGTTTTTTTTTTTTTTTAGTTCCTTCATGTTAATTTATTAAAAAAAAAAACAAAAAAAAAAAAAAAATTCTATTCTATTCTTTTTGTTTGTTTATTATACATATTTAAATCCATTTTTCAAATGTTGTATTTCATTATGTTTATATCTTAAAACAACATATAAAATTCATATAAATGTAAAACTTAAAGCTTGGTTTGATAATTACGCTTCGCCACCTTCCCTTTTCCTATCTGATAGGTACTTTATTTCCATTTTGTTATGAAGGTTTTTAAGTAGCTTTTCCTTCAAGTCGTTTATTTATTTTGTTCTTCTTGTTTTGCTATAAAAATCAAAATTATTTTCAGTAGTAAGGTAGATTTATACCAAAACTCTGTAAATTGTGCAATATAGTTTAAGAAAAGATAAATGTAAAAAATATTTTGCTACAATAAAATACAATACAAAAATATAAATGTAGCTGTACACACTGATGGAGAATACAGGACCAATTGAAAGCTTGTTAATTATTTTTAATCACCAAACACTTACGTGACATTTGACCATTTCGAGCTGGAGATACATTAGACAACGCAGCAGGAGAAACCGATAGATGTCGTTTGTAGTGTAAATAAATTGTAACTGTCACAACCGACCATATTGGTTGCGACAATTATTGCACACACTTATGTGTTGCAGCAACAACAACAACTCGACTACAGCAACGAAATAGTTGCTTTGGCCATTTTTGATTTATTTGTGGTATTTAGGCACGAACGTTTATGCGTTTTTATAGCGTGGATATGTTTTTGTAAGCAACATTACTCCAAGTGTCAAGCTGGTGTTCGGGGCTGTGTCACATGACAGTTTGACATTGTAAGCGGACATTAAATTATAACTGATTAATGCGAGTGCTGCTGTTCTGAGTGTAAACGTATTAATAGACCGTAACGGATTGTAAATGCATTCTTGCCAATGAAAAAATAAAATAAACCAAAATTTCAGACCTGGAAAATGATTTAATATTGAGCTTTAATAGACAGAGTAGGGAAATAACTTAATTTTGCGCTTTAATGGACAGAAAAGGAAATTTCCTAATTGAAAATGAAAATCTAAAACCAATAAGCTCGGAAAATGGTTACTCTTCAGATGAGGTAGGTCTACATTATTGGGCCTTCGGGTGGTTCCTGCCGGAAACGCACCTAAGTCAAGGTACCGATGTTGAAACGTAAGGTAAGATTGATGGAGGAATGTTGAAAAGGTGTGAAAAAGGCTAAGATAAGAATCCTGCAAGCTAACTTGTAAAGCCATGACCATTCAGTGATGATTTGGGCTTTCAGTACCATAAAAAGAGGAATTGCTGATAGTATAAAAGGATCCGGAGAATGTCAGACGCGGATCAAAATTCTGCTGGTGCGATGGTCCGGTATAGTGGTTCGTTTGTTTGCTGAAGTTTCTTCCCACCAGTGCAGTTGTTGTAGCTTGAAGCAAATTAATAGTCCTAAATACCAGTTGCCCAATACTAGTACCTACTGATCTACTAGAGCTATTGCAACTCGTGTCTTAGTGCCATCAGGGACCTCAGGGACCTCACTAACTGATCTACCAGGGGCCTCAGTAGTACCTGTAGATCTTCTAGCGCTATTACCTACCGCGTAAATATAGTGCCACCAGGGGTGTCACTAATAAATGGTGATTTACCTGATTTGTTCGGCCGAACAATTACTGGAAATATTAGATACATACAAAGCTGATATTACAGCCATCCAGGAAGGGCAATGGGATGGAGAGGGAATCCGAAAAATTAAATCCTGTGATATCTGCTACGGAAAGTGCTACAGGGGACATGGGCAGCTGCTCTTCGGATGTGGTTTTGTGGTAAGAGGCAATTTTTCAAAAGTGTGTTCAACTCTTGGCTTATGCTGATGACATTGATATCAGTGGAAGAACGAATAGAGCTGGAAGTGGAGCATTTGCAAGTATTCAAACGGAGAAGGCCGACTTGGCTGTTAATGAGACGAAAACAAAGTATATGATGTCATCGATTTGTTCTCTCAGTGCTGGATTGTGTGCGCCATCTTAAGTAAATAAGTAGGTACTCCTTACTACCAGCGACGAGTCGTTGACCAGCGTTCTCAGCCCAGATTAGGAGAAATTTCTTTCATATCCCTTCATATCCCGTGACTAGTAAAGTAGTACATTTATGTAAGCAGGAGTAATGGTCTCTCCCACCTCAAGCTATTGGACTTATTAGCCACTCCAGATACTGTGACTTCCAATTTACAAGCCACTCCGATAATCATGTTTTTCGTGTTTGCTATTCTGTCACTGACATGACTTATCCTCATTCGAGACTGACTATACCCGAAATCGGGACACTTTTACCGACTTCTGTGTTGGTTTTTGTATTCTTTCGTCAAGCTCCTGGGAGGGTATAAATTGACATTCTCACTGAATTTTTTGCATTAAAAATGAGAATCACCTGAGCTTGTAACTCTTGAAAGTCATATTCCGTCACTTTATTTAATCGATATGCAAATATTATTGAAAGTTGAGAACTCATGTATGCCAAACTTCATAAAGTTGTAATTTCAGCTTTTGTTGGTGCTTAAAACGTCACTTACAAAATTTACGCATATAGAAGAATGTTTCAGCACCTCTATTAGCACTTTATGCAATGCCACTCTACTGGCTGCTACTTGTAAATTCAGGCATTTATTAATTTGCCGCATATAAATGAGGACCAGGGTGCGTCCCATTGAATCAAATGAAACTTAAAAAGAATGTATGTATCTTATAGATACCTACTTTGCTCGCTTAGGACCACTTAAAATTTTACGATCAACTGTAACGCGAGCCACAAAATTGGGACTCCGTATCTTGGATGTGTCCACATTTCGGTGGCTCACTTACAATATATTCTCGTATATGGTCGATTATAATCAATCGTCTGGCCGTAAATTTTAATGAGTCTGCAAATTAAATGCAATTATGTGCAACGCAACCCCCTTTTGCATTAAAATTACTCTTTGTCTCTCTCTGGTCTGCATGACTAAGAAAGCGGTCTCTGATGGACAGCCAGATGAAAAAAAAAAAAACGCCAAGGCAAAAACACTTAATTGCACCATTTAACCTGTCTTATTGATCATAATAACTCCATAATGGCTGAGCAATGTTCCACCGAAAACGATCGGATCGGTCCCGGAGATCAGAAAGCCTCAAACTTAAACAGATACGGGACGGCTCTCTCCGTATTCGTTGTTGTGCAGGATGCATATTGCATGCGGAATATCATGGCTCACGCGGATGATGTGGTTGGATGCTTTGTGCCTACTTTAACCTGGAATCGAGAGTTGATTTCGAGTTCGAGATGGTGCCTCTGGCTGTTTTGACAACGCATACATTTCGCTATATTACGGTCATTATAGTTCATTTAGTGATCATCGTGAATCCGAGAAGTCCGGGTTGAGTTTTTTTTTTTGTTTTCTTCTTTTTTAAAATATTATTTTGGGACCAAAACACTTTTTTTCTTATGTTGAATTCTTTTTTTTATTATTTTTTTTTATAGCTTGGATTTTTATGGCGGGAAATTATTGTTGAGTTCACGAATTAGCATTTATGAAGCAACGATTAGTGGATGGAGAGATCGTAAATATCGAGGATAACTAGGTGCGCAAATTTAATTTTGCGAAAAAAAACCACTAAATTAGTTGATGCTTTATTGTGTATTGTATAGTTAAGGTTTATGTTTTGAGCGTTTTAGTGAAGGATATCTTTACGTCACGATTTTACAAACAAAAGTTTTAGCACTTTGCATATAGCTAGTTTTCGAACACAGAAGGCTAACAACAATTTATCTTCACTTGAAAACTGTTTTGTCTGAGAAATCAATAACCCAGACAATTGTCAAAATAGTGTATCTAACTAAGGTTTTCAATTCAATGCAGTTTTATTGAATTTTCGAACAAAATCCATAAAAATACAAATTTTTTTGCTTTCTAATTTTTGGTTTTAACCATTAATAGTTAAGAAAATTTTATTTGATAAAATATTTTTGTTCTGTGTTACCATTCACTACAAAATAATTTAAGAAAATTGTTTAAATGGATTTTGTGTGTTGTTTTCATTCGTTTTCAAACACAAATAAATCATAAATCGATGACAAATGAATCAAAGAAGCTTTGGTAAAACTAATTTTACAATTATTGCTAAAAATGTTTTATTTATTTTCCTGATAACAATAAGTTTTTTCTGTCAAGAAAATAAATAAATATATCTTCAACTGGTTGACCGAAACATAATAACCAAAACATTATTTTTTTTTTTTGTTTTTATTGAAAATGACAACTAATAACAGTTATTAAAAAAGGGTTGACATTTATTTCTGATCTTTGGTGGTCACTCAAGTCGAAATTTTTTTTCAAGTGTACGCTTGAGGAGATTTTTGCCACTTAAGCTATTGATAATTGAGATTGTAAGGAAATTCTTAAGCATTTACTTCTGGATTACCTCAGTAGCCTCCATTTTGTCATTGAAAACGGACTTCAGCTGACAAGATTCCTAAGATATTTTTCATCTTACAGGAGTTGAAAAAAAAATCTCAAAGAGTACAATGAAGTATTTTCATGCAATGAAATTTAACGACCCTAGAGTGACCAGAAAAAAAAATCTCTTATTTTTTAGAGGCACTTGACTAAAACTGTTCCCAAACATGAAAAACAAAAAGATGAGGTGAAAATAATGAGTTTTAGAGGTCGCTAAAACTTTTTTTAGTTTTTAGCTAAGTTTCGAAGTATTTTGCTATATTTTGGTCCATGTTGACAATGATTTCTCTGTCAATATTTATGGTCAAAATATTATGAGAATTTTCATTTTTAAGAAGAGATACTATCTTTTGAAACTGCGTTTAAATAATCTTGATATCTTGTTTGGTTGCTCAGGAATTAAAATTTTTTAAAGCTGTCCCATTTTTTTTTGCCATACTAATTTTTGACTTTGAGGTAATTTTCCTTCGAAAAATACGTAATAAACATAACGTTTTATCGTGGTCGAGATCTTAAGAAAATAATTTTTTCCTTAACACTCAAAAGGCTTAGAATAAAAACTGAGTTCTGTTGTTTAAGGTGTTTTTATTGCGAATGTTAAAAAATTCAGGTTGGGAATATGATGTAGGCCAATGAACTATTCCATTTTGTCCTTTCAAACCGTTACCGTACTCTACTACGTTTAACTACTTACTTATATGACTTATATGAATCTTATCCTTAGCTTATTCTGCATTCGGAGTTGGGGTAATTGCAAATTATTGAATGGAGCCAATTTCTAGAATAAGCTTATGATTTTCACGCTTTGTTTTAAAGTTCGACTGTGATGTTTAAAGCCAAAGAGAACATTGAATTGCTTGAATAAACTAAAAACAAAAAAAAAAAAAGACACAAAGAAATCCCACGAAATTCCCGCGGATGCCAATTTGCGCCAGAGTTGTTGTCTTTTCTCTCTTTTAACGCCAGACATTTGGGCGTTTCATGGTTGTAAATTCATTTGCTAAATGACGGGCTCATAAAATTTCCACAGTTGCCAACCCACAGATTCCTTAAAAAGCCAATTCCCATTGCGAAACTATCTGAAAATGAGCCTTCCTCTATCATTCACCCGTGCGTCGCGTCGCATCGCGCCGTGCGGATGCGGATTATAATTTCGCCCCAAAAGAGGAGGCGTTCTCTGTATGCTCTGTTGTTCACCACCAAAGCACCTTTAATACCTTTGCCACAAAACGACCCATCTGAGGCACTTTAAAAGCCAGCAGCAGAATAATTCATTCAGCGATTTATTAATGGAGTAAAATTGGGCAGGGATGCCCGCGATGGCAATGGGAGCCCATCAGTGAATCGACGAGACTCAAGCCAACGAATCTCCATTTCGTGACTTAAAGTTTTGTTAATTCTCGATTGCCGTGCGCCGCACCGCCCGCCCGTATAGGTACATTTTAAGAGGAGCAAAATCCTTGGAGAAAAAAAAAACGCATCCTAAACAGCAACACCGAGCACCACGTTCAACACCCCCGGGGCATACGTGAAACAACCAAACATCAGAGCTTCCCATCCCCATGCCCATCATCATTCCCAAATCCTCTTCGAAGGGGGGAAGTCTTAAATAATAATTTCATTCGTATGTCCATCCATCTATCCGTCTGCATTTCGTCCTGCACTCTCGGCAGAATTTGTTTTTAATTTTCAACACATTCGCTAATTTGATTTTTAGCCAAACGTCTTCGGTCCGGCTTTTTTTGTGTCTCTGTCTTTGCGTTTCTCTCCGCTCCCCACCGCATTTCCCTGATGCTGATGCATGCATTTATATCGGCCCAGTTGGATTAGGCACTGGACAAACTGGCAGGCAGGGCCACCTTTCGATGGATGCATCTGGTGTAACTGCAAACAGAAAGGAATTAACTCCGAATGGAAAAGCGGTGTGCGGAATAATTTATGATTGCTGCCAAGCAAATCGCTGGCTGCGTGTTGGCCTGCCTTTACAAATCGATTTGGAGTCCAGGTCTGGCATCCTGGCACTGACCAAGTCACTGGCTGGCCAAAAGCCAGAGCGAGACAAGACCAAATGGCCGGAAACATAACAAATCATAAATAAGAGTCTCGTTTAGGAACGCGATTCCTTAGCAATTCCTTCCCTCTCATCGTATTTTTTTTTTTTAATTTTTTATCAACCATCTAGCTTTGGCATGGATTCATAATTGTTTTTCGTATTCGGGATCGGAGAAACGATTAAGGACGTTTAATGGATTCGACGCGTTATGAGAATATTGGACATTCAAAAAAAATGAACATGGAAAGCCGTGTTAACATATTAAATGTATCTTCCCGATCGATTCTTGGGATACCTGCCAATTCCTCTCCCCTACCCACTGGGGCTAAAAAAGGTGTTAAATAAATTTTGCGTAATTTAACTTCAACGATAATTTGATGGTGCTATCGAATGGGTTGTTTAGTTAAGTGAATGGATATACCCCGAGGTCTGAAGCAAATTAAATGCACAAATTTATGATCTCTTAAATACACAAGGTTGAGGTTAGACTATGCTTCAGGATCTGCTGAGTCTAAACATTGAAATAAAAGTGATTGCAATGGCACTTAGTTTCTTCTTATAGGGTCTCTGAAGAATATTCTTCTATGTCCTTCCAATACAAAAAGTTAAAGTTATGCTGGATGCAGAGTTCATTTCAAGGTGTTTAGGCCAGAAACTATCCCTCTAAATGAAGTTGGTAAGAAATTGCATTAAATTTATGTTAAGACCTCTGAAAGGATTAAAGTGTAAATTCTTAGTGTTAATTTGTTATCTAATAAATAAAAATTCTCCTTATGAATCATATCAACCTTAGTAATTCAGTAAACGGAAGATGTTATACAAAACGTAAGGTCCTTATTTTAAAATTTAATCCTAATCAAAGAAAATAAGGGTTATTTCAAAAAAGTTGGCGAAAATGCCTAATAAAGTTAGCTTAGTTTCAAAGTTTAAATGACATTATTTACGATCTTCCACAAAACGCTTGGGGTTATATTTTGGTTCCTACCAATACGCGTGCATGTCATTCTCATTTACCTTAAAAAAATAAATAAGTGAAAACCAAAAAGAAACATTTCCAAAATGGAGTTTATGGACTATAAGAAGAATGAATAGGTCACCAAAAAGACTGACAGCATCTTTGAAATTAAACACATTTAATACCACATAAGCTTACACTATAAGCGAATACCATCAGCATGATACTTGGTCATATAAAATAATTGAAAACATTTAGCTAGCCAATTTACACGCTCGCTCTATCGCGAATGGGTGAAACCTGATTGAAATTCAACCCAAACAAGTCACTTATTAGCTTAACGACTATGAAGCCATTTGTTTATTACCAAACGTGAACAAAATGCGCTCGTCAAAAAGTCTATAAGCTCGAATAAAAGACGAAGCAAATCGGGCACATAACTAATAGATGCTATACAGATACAGGGTGACTAAAATACCATTATATTATTTTAAAAAAAGGAAAACAACAAACTTTTTACTCAATTGATGTTTTTTTGAAGAAAAAAAATTGTAAAAATACGTTTCTTAGATTGAATGAGTAAAAGCATCAAATAAGTACATACTAGAAAAAAAAAGTTAGGAATGCTCCGAGCCGAAAAGTGCGAAAGCCGATTACTTGCTGTGTTATTGCTGTTTCTTTGAAATTTTGAAAAAAAAACTACTTTGTACCATTAATTTGCACCCTCCTTTGCCTATATAAAAATATATTTTCGTTTTTTCACAATTTCCGCACTTTAAAGTATTAAGTTAGGTTTAGTTGGTCTTATTTATTCATGTACTTTTATTTGAGTCAATGAATACTTAATACAGGCAATCTTCTAAAGCTCTGGTTCTGGTTCTGGTTCAAAGCCCCATTTTTAACAAATTTCCAAAACAACCTGGGACACCCTGTGTATACATACACTTTATGCTTGGCAAATTCAACTTCATTAAATTCGTCACAGTTTCCATCTTGGTTCTTTGAGAATTCGCAATGGCTTTGCATCTGGTGAAGATGTGATTAGAATAATAATTAAATGGCTATTATTAAGCTATTACTTACCGTTATAATTGGTTTCACTCGTCCAGCCCACCTCTGTTGTAATGCTTGCAGCTTTTAAATATTTGTTATTAGATATATTGCTGACGAGGTGTATATTGAATCTCAATAAAAATACCAATAAAAGTCTGGTTCCATTAATAGAAACAAACTCTTTAAGAAATATTTTAGCATTTAAGTATTTTAGACAAGAAAAAAGTAATGTGTAGATTTGCAATTTTAAATTACAGCGGCTCATGCCTTTGGGATGGACAGTATACACAGAGAAAAGCTAACTTAGAAACGAAGGTTTCAGTTACTTAATGATTTATTCATTTATCTGGCATCTTTTTACCTACTTTTTTCTAAGTGTAAGTTTAAGATAAAATACATGAAAGTGGAATTTTTCAAGAAACAAAGTAAATCACTTTGATTGCGCAATATTGGTTTGAATTTTTATAAAAAAATAAAGTTTGCACCTCAGCTCTTTCGTTTTAAAACTAAATAAATGATTATATCATTATTCGCTAATTTAATCTACCAACTACACTCTCTATATGAAAAATAGTATAATAGAAGCTTACATTTTTTGTATTATCGTTGAGAACAGTAAGAAAACTTGTCAAATGACGCATAGAGTAGCATGCACCAGAAGCTGTTTAGCTGTAAATAATCCAATTTTGTACCATAACATCGACTCCCACCATTTCGATTTTTGTTTTTATTTTGCTTTATGAACATCATTATGTTAACAAAACAAATTGTTTAATTTCATCAAAATCTATTCATTCAATATTTATGACACACCTTAATACTAAAAGGTCAATTTCGTGTCACATTTGGATGCCATTCAAGTAGATGAACATCTGCCAAGCTGTCACATTACCGGTTTCAAAAAAAAAAAAAACTCATGTTGGTGGTAATTTATTAATGATGCTCAAAGCATTCTCTGAGATCATGCTTATCCATATCCATCACTCAAGCGACTCAAGTCAGAGCAACTCCATAGTCGAATCCAAACTTCAAAGGCGGCACAATAATATACTTAGAGTCTCTTGATTTGTACAAACTAATTTGTAAATGGCAAATTAATGCGTGTTTTAGATGTTTTCATTTCCATAAACGCGTTGTGCCGCCACCCTAGAGCTATTGGATCGGTCTGATGGTATCCATCAGTTCTCTATACACTCCACCCAAGGGCTATTAAATTAAATGAATATAAAACAAACAGATACTGATGAATATTTCACGGTGTAATTACCAAATGACCAAACGATAGATACGAGTATAGCAGAAGAGCATTGAATCCATTTTTTGGACTATTAATCTTGGAAGTACCAGGGCAGACCCAAGCATACAGAGTCTACGAGTATAAGTTCTAATCAAGGTAAGGTATTTGGAATTGGATTTTTATTTGGATTTGGGAATTTGATTTTTTTTATTTTTTTGTGGGTAGGTATAAGGTAATAAACACATCTGTCGGTCTGACTGGCCAATCAGTCATTTAACCGCAATAATCAATCATTGACTCTATCAAAGCTTCGTAGTCGTGAGTATTTTATAACAGACTCAAATGTACCGGGTAATATTTTGAAGGTAATAATGATCCTAATTTGAAATTTTTTTAAAGTCCACTCGAAGCAGAAGAAGATGAAGAAAAAGTAGGAGAACATCCTCAACATGGCGCCAGTCATGTCCATGTGCTTTGTAGAGAGCTGTTAATTGCCATACCGCTATCTAGACAAATTAATTCGATTTTAAATTAGGAACACCAAACCCGAGGAAATTACAGTATTTTCAAATTACGAGTAACTGTGGGAAACAACTTTATGTATGAAGGGAGAAAGTTTGTAATCAATACTGAATAATCATAATCAATCACAAATGTTTTTTTTTTTTTTTTAATTTATGACACTTGAAAAAATTTGTGTAGGTACATCTTTTAATTCGCTCTTTATGGTCGACTATTTATTGAAATTTCGAGAAATTTTATACATTATATGTATGACATATTTGTAAGAATAATGTTTTTTTTAAACATAGACTGGATAGCACAACACTGATTACAATTAAAAACTTATTCATTCCCACCAAACCATTCTCATTGTTTTTTGATGAGGATTTACATTGGCTAACTTACCGGACGACCAAATTACAGCTCTATCCCTTGGCAAATATCAAAATTATATTAAAACCATCCGATGTCAATCCTGTCATTTTAAAAGCTCGTCGTCCGGTAAGTTAGTCAATTTCAACCTCCCTGTCAAATGTCAAATTTCAATTGTGTCTATCGTAGTTCGTTGGTTTTGATTGCAGAATTTGTTATTTTTCGATTTTTTCTAAGCATTCAATGCAGTGATTTGCAATTAATAATTCCACTTGATAGATCTTCTGTTAAGAGCTTGGACACCCGATAAGGTGGCAGCGCCAATTTTTCCTAAAAAACCTATGGGTGGTTAAAATTTTATTGATTTAGTTATACGAAAGATCACGATGAAAGAACCACCGCCTAGTGACTGACTATCTCAACTATTTCCTGTATGCATGTTTAGTAAGCAGGAATGGAGGGACCTACAATTTTCTGCTGATTTCGGACGGCTTGAGATGCACTTTTCGTGATAAGTAGTACTCTTGAAGGTTTTGTCAATACTTCACAAGAGGCAAAACCCTTAAAAAATATCAATGCAAAGCTTGTAATCAAATATAGATCGGCAATAGCCAGACCGATACTAATGCATATGGTTATTTGTGACATTGAGGACCAAAGCGCTTTAACATGATAGATAACCTAACTTACTTAAAGCGCTGGTAGATGGACATTTTGACCATATGGTCCAAGTTGAAATGAGTTGCATTCTTTAAGAATGGATGGTCTTCCCCATTTAGCACATTTGAAAAACAAAAAGAGTTCTTTACAGAATCAATGAACCCACTGTGTTCCTCTTCAAACATTCTTATATGGAGCCAGGCTTCTGTTCTGAGCTGATATCTTTGGGTAGATAATTTTATCCTTTGATGGAACTTTTGAGTATTGCCCTTGCCATAGCACCCCTAAATAGACTCAACCACTTGCTCATTCCTGGTCCTTATTCATTCTTCTTAGAAATCGGCGTTTCGTCTCTTCTTTTTTGAACATACAACTTAAGGGCTGATCTCTAGCCAGTTCTAGTCCTAAGCCTGGCGACACTTTTCATAGAACCAAGGGTTTCGCT
Organism: Meliscaeva auricollis; assembly: GCA_948107695.1. NCBI lineage: Eukaryota > Metazoa > Arthropoda > Insecta > Diptera > Syrphidae > Meliscaeva > Meliscaeva auricollis. The sequence goes on along the minus strand of OX403616.1, from coordinate 116,377,985 downwards.
TTTTTTTCTGCTTAGACCCAGAACTCTGCAAGCGGAACTTCTTTTTTTTGTCTATAGTTAGTGCTGCTGGTGAGTTTCCCCAAAGATTAAAGGAGACGCAGTCAACTCTGTTTATTGCGATCAAAGTTTGCCGAGGTTCGCAAAGAACTTTCTTATAATATCTGCTCTTCTCTGGGCCGTCACGGATGTCATGATAGATATACGTACTTGAACTACTAGATTGTGATCTGAGTCTATGTTGGCGGTTTGGATGTTTGGACATCTAGGATACTGGATGAACGTGTCTATCGCAGCGTAAATAATTTAGTTAACAGTAAGTTGATCTTTATAAGGCCAAGTTCCCATGAGAGATGTCGGAATCGAAATCCATAGGTATTTCACGCCTCCACAAAGATGATCAGAGTGAGTGCCTTTTCGGTAGTTCAGTCGTGCAGGTACTTCAGTTCCTGCTCCAACAGACGAACCAAAAATACTCCTTTCGAATCTTGGTGTTAAAGTAAAAAAAAAAACAATCTTGACACAATCTTGACAATCGGACACTAATCGTTATCATACTTCTTCTTGGGAAGAAGCTGGTGGAATGATCCATTGGTTGGGTCATGTTTTTCCTTTTTTGTTTTAAATTTGACCCCATATTTAAAGTTCACGATTCCTTGCCTTAGTCTACCTCTATCACAAAACTCCATCCAAACAGCCGCTGCCTCCATGCGCTGTAGCACTTCCGTAGCGACAACCTACTCCACTTTGACCTGTCGACGACCAAGGGAAGCACTTCGGAAGAAACCAGTTCCGTGAACGCAGAGTCCTACGCTTCATTTTCGTGAATATCGAACCATAAAATTGCTAAATTTATTTGAAGACGCTAAGGTGGTATAAAAAGTTTTTTTGGAAAACTTTTCTGCGAGTATTATTTAAAAACCTGAACCTGACGTCACACTAAATGAAAACCGTAACTTTAAGGTGCCTGCATGCATCAATATACTGGTGGCATCTCTGGTGTTAAAGACGGAACTGCAGCGGGTGCATCTATAAAATGCATCAAACATACAGCGTTGAGTAAAGCATACTTCTACTTATTATCTTAAAATTATTGGTGTTAAACTTCATCATTCGCAACACCACCTCCCAGACTGTGAAGCAAAATGCAATTTAATACTTGTTCATGAAAAAAACACTAAGCAAGCTAATAAACGCTTATTTGTTTTATAAACACTCTTCTGCTGAATACCCAAAACAGTCTTTAAATTAACTTATCATCATGAATATTTTTATAAATTCTTGTCCCTCCACAAAACATAATCAAGTGCACACCTTCCTTCCGACTAATGAAAACAAAAAAGACACAACAACTTATCCTCACATAGTGCAGTCTTGTGAGACAGATGATATTCCTTAGATAGCTTGACATTAGCAAGCAATTTAAATGCAAATGAATCGTTGCATTATGATTGATGGCGTCATTTGATAAAATTAAGCAGCCATGCTGGCTACGCTAAGTCATAAGCGCGAGTCAACGCACTGGCACCTCATCACCCCGAGGCGATATTCCGAAGAGTAAAAGTCGTTAAGGCAATTACCACATCCTAAACACACACAACCCGGCCCAGACATATATATGAGCTCTGATGATGGACACCGAATACCAACATAAATGTATACGGCCAGCCCCAGCAGTCTGGAACAGGAATCCATCTCGCAAGAATCTCGCGCAGCTGACCCATTGGGCCCGCAGTGGCGGCCACTAAGCTAATACCGATAGAAATAATTACTTGTCAGGTTCGGCATAAACGGACGCCTCCAAGTGAAGCTGCAGCTAATTTTCACTCACCACATGATGCTCCTCCAAAAATGCAGCCCAAACCCAGTCGAGCCGAAATTGATTCGTTACAGAAAACAAATTTGAATCTGTCCAAACGACCTATCATAACAAAATTAACAAAATCCATCAAATCGTAATGATACCGGGGCTGTGTGCAGTGCTTCTCAGGCTAAGTCTGATATTGGGGCTGCTGGGGAGTTGGATTTCCAGTGCTGATTCGGTTGCCGCTGTCCAAGAGGCACCCATCCGCGTCCAGCCGTTGGTGGATAATTAATGGTCGGACAATAAATTCTCGAAACAAAACAAACGAATCATCAGGAATCATCGCACTCTCTTCTTGTGTTTCTGATGAGGGGCTGGGTGAGGCAACCAGTGCTGCCTGGTGCATCACGCAACAACAAGGCAGAGGCATCATTTCCACCTCGGGACATTTATGATGGCTTCGCTCATCTCAGCGGGCTGTGGCATCTTCATATACATTTGATCCCTGATGTTGATGTTGATGCTGATGATGATAGAGCTGCTGTGCATGATTAAAATGTTTTGGTTTCATTAATTTAAATGCGAAAGGAAAGCAACCAACGAATATTTGTTTGGTTTACATTCTAGTTGGGGTCTTAAGATCATATTACCTTTGGAAACTGCCTTGAGTCTCAAAGTAACTTCAGACCACATAATAAAGAGTTGTTGTTTGATTTGCAGCTGTGCGTTATAAAACACTTTTTTTAAGCACTTTGAAAAATTCTGCTTTATAAAAGTACCAATATGACTCACTTAGTTATTGCAAAGGTCGGCATATTCGGAGATGCTACCCACATTTCACCCTCGGAAATGGATTGAGCTCTACTGGACATCACTGTTAAGTTCTTGAAGCCTGAAACGGTTTAAAATCAATCCGATCTCAGAGATGCTGAAGTAAGTTTACGTCAAGCTTTTAGCTTTTTTAATTTTGCGAAATTGCCGGGCTGGGGACTTGGTAGTCTACAAAATTGCTGTCAGACATAGTCAACTTACTCGGGTATTATTCCAGTAATCTTGTCGTTTCGTTGTCGTTTTGCTGAGTTGTTTATGATGTTAAGCCCATGTTAAATCCAATTTTTTGACCTCAACCGCCCGCCTTTGGTGAAAATGAATTAACTTAAAACAAAAATGGTACGAGACTAAAATTTTTGTTCAGTTTAACCCAAAAAAATGAGTTTTTGTAGTGTTTTAGATATCAATAAAGGCATTGTTGTGGAAATTTAAGTTCGAAAAAATGTTTCAGGGCAAAATAAAACTGAACTGAACTATATTATTATATCCTACTGAACAATTTTGAAGACTCACAAATTTATAAAGTTTGAAGAGGTGCAATTTAAAACTATAATGGTTTCGTAGATAATTGTGGGCTCAAATTTAGTTTTTTTGAAACAAAACAAATTCTTCATGGTAAAATTTTCCAAAAACTGCAGAATCGTTGAAAATTTCGCGTTTTTTTGCATTTTTTACCATGTGACGTCACGAATTTTTTTTTGGCATACCTCATATTCGGATTCAGCAACCCCAAAAACAAAACGTATGAAGGAAATTAAAACTACCCCAAAACTTTCCTGGTAAAAACACAATTTAACTTGATTATAGTCTTTTAACTAACGAAAGTACTTTGACTGTTAAACACATTCAGCAGTCAGTAATAAAATACTGACTGAATAGTTAATGAAAACAGTTAATTGACTGAAAGTTAATTAACAGTTCTTTTTGACTGGTCTTAGTCTTCTACTCAGTAGAAAGTTTTTGGACTGTTTTGTTCAAAATATGAGTCAGGCATACTGTCACACTTCTATTGCACATTCTTGCAGGAATATAGAGCTCTAAAAGTAAATTTTAGTTAAAAGAATACAAAAAAAGAACAGTACAAAAAACGTTCTACTAACTTGAAGACTAAAACCAGTCAAAAAGTTCTGCAGTTAATTAACTCTTTGTCATAATTAACTGCTTTCATTAACTGTACAATCAGCATTTTAGCTCTTACTGCTAACTGCTTATTTTGCAGTTAAAGTACCTACTTAGTAGCAGTACCAACTTTCAGTTGAAATTAAAGACAATTAACTGCGACTGAATTGACTGCATTACCAATTGACTGCAGCATTTAACAGCTCTGGTCGATATAGCTTAAGGATTTTCAACATTTGGTTGCATTCATGATTTTCAACAGGTCTGGAATGTTGTTGAAGAAGTCTCTTCCGAAGAGTTTTTTTTCTCAGATGACATAAACCAGTGCAGTCATCATTACTGAATTTAATGTTTTCCTATGGTAACTCAAGATAGAGATTTGATCAGTCGCATGATGTTCTCAGTCTTTTGTTGCTTAAAGCAAGGGCATAGTTTCCTGGTCATAGCACAGGTTTCCAGCTAGCTGTATACTCGTTTGATTTTCTAAAAAAACCTCATTCTTGATAACCAGTTTGAAATGAAATTGTGGGATCTGAAAGCTGGCATAGTTTGAGGGTTCCTGAAAAGAAACCAACACGCCTTACAAACCCCATTATCCATCCTGGAAACGTGCGTCGATTTATATATATAACTCACGTTTTGATGACTCGTTGTTTCGCCATTCCTCTCTGCTAGGAGGGACTGTGAAAAGGTAATCAGAGTCTAAACGGGGTGTTGGGTAGTCAATGCATACCTTATTTCTCGTGTATTTCTATACAATATGCACTTTGTTTTCCAGCTGCCTAGTTTGGCTTAGTCGAAGGGCGCTATTGGCTGCTAATTCTTGTACAAATATATTTGAGGCTTGAAAATTGATTATATTTTCAAGGCCAGTTGTGGAAGTGAACCTTATTTCCCTAGTAATTCGAATACATGTTATTCTTTTTAAATTTTTCATAATTTATAAGTTTGTAATTTTTTTCCAATGCAATCCACCAGACTCGATCCTGGCTATTAGTTTGGCTGAGAACCCCTAGAAAGTTAAACTTTTATGTAGAACATTTCTTCCAATGGAATAGAAAAGTTTGGGATCACCAATGTTATTCTTTTTCTTACAGATAACTTTAAAAATGCTAAAAACATTTACAATACCAACTAGTAAAGGCAAACTACCAACGCATTTTACTTAACCTCTTCTAATTCTAATGTTCCAATTAATCCAACATTCAAAAACACTTCCAACAACAAGAAACAAACTTCTACTATAAAGCAAAATAAACATTCATTCCCAAGAGCCTCAGAAAAAGATTAACAATTTTCTCTTTTCTGCTGCAGAAATGCATTTACAAAAAAAAAATAACAAAACTCTTTACCCATTTTCGAATATGAAATTCTGATTATGAGTATTCGAGACATGTTCGATCTGATATGGCAACTCAGAGTGATTATTCTCGTGAATTCGTTGAAATTATTAGCGATCTGATGATTTGATAAGACTCTGCCATCAGAGGTTTTATGTTCCCGATACCCGATGGCCAGCGACAACAATGGAATAACGAAAACAATGATAATAATAATTGTACCTGCGTACATCGATAATAGCACTTGTTGAGGTGCCCGTCGCACGGTGGTGCAAGGTTTGCCTACCTATACAACTTATCACCGTCTGTCAACGAGTCAAAGAGTCTTGAGGTGTGAGTTTGCTGGCAATGGCAGAGAGTTGGTCAGTTCCAGAAACGTGATGACCAGTCATATCCTTTTCAAGGGCGCGAGTCCGAGCGTTCATGTATAGAATTTTTCTTTGGATTGTTGGACATTGGATTATGGGATTTCCAGCCTTGAGGTTTAATTCCACATTCATGACCAATTTATTGATTTATTTTATTTTGCGTACGAATTGCTTATGGCAACTTACTGTTGATGGTGTGATTTTGTTTTATGGATCATAAAATTGTTACACTCTCGCGGATCTGATACCATTTTACATTTTTACATGCAAACATGTGAATTGTTCCATGACTCAAAGCTATTATCAATGCCTTCATAACAAGGTGATACATCAAGTGGTGTTTTCCTCTGTTTCTGCAAACAAATTAAAGTGTAAACGAAGACAGAGAGGACTCAATAATTACCCTGCATAATGTTCTTGCAGCGAAATAAAAAAAAAAATGAAAGATCCTGATTGTTGGGCTGAATCAACTTAAGCTCTAACAAGGATTAAATTGTTATGCGTTTTAATGCAGTTTTTAGTTTTATTATATGAGTGACTATTATCGTTGGATCAACATCTCTGCATCTCATGGGCGGGTACTCTTTTTATTGCAATTTAACAACTTCATTAGGGGTTACGCTAAGCTATAACACGGCATTGGAAGATTGAAATAAAAGAGGGTTAAGATCACCATATCCGGTGAGGTTCTGCTTAGAGTTGAATCGAGTCTTTAATTATGTCGTTAAGGTATCGCTCATTAATTTAGTTTGTTTTTAATTTTTGTTTTCGTGTAAACGAACAGAAAGCTGCAACGTTTAATGGTCATTAGCTCATGAATATCTATATCTGATGGATTTTTTTTTTTATCGTTTTATTTATTATTTTTTATAGATTATAAGAAGCTTAAGGCTGGATGGTGTTGATTAAAAGCCGAAAATTATGATCAAAAGTTTTATAACTAATTTATTTAAGTTTGTTTTAATTACTTTCTTAGGAAACAGTAAACAGATCATAGAACATCTACATTTTTTTATTTAAATTAATTGTTATTATGTCTGGGGTATAAATTAGTAATCAGCTGGAGTCTCCATAAAGATTTAAGAACCAATAATTCTCACGGATTTAGGGTGGTAGGGCCTTAATATAATAAACATTTACAGTGATGCTAAAAGCATTCTGCAGTTTTTTGGTAATTTGGTTTGGTGAATGTCACGGAAGTAAACTAAAATAAATTTTTTATATGTTTCTATTTTGTTTATGTAACACGAATTTCATTTTAAAAGAATACACAATTTAAGAATCTATTCCAACAAAAATAATTTTGATAGCGCACAACTAACCGCATTTTTTTAGTATTAATACTATCAATTAATAGCGGTACTCATGCAACCGTGGTAGACATTGTAAACCTAGTAAATGTGGTAAACATGTCAAAATTTGTATAGAAATGACAGTTAGTTAATGACAGAGAGTATACCAGGTTGCTTGAATACCCCTTATGTGTTGCTTATAACCCTTATTTTGTACTACTTCTCGGTACGACAAGCAGGAAATTTCTACCACTCTTTCTTCAAGCCTAATTAATAAAGTAGCCTACAAGTTCTCGATTGGATTTATATTAAGTGACTGAGATGGCCAAGCGTAAAACTACGAATATTATTTGTCTAAAACCACTGTTTTAACAACCTTGAGGAAGAAAATGGGGACGGTATCCTGCTGGAAAATCCAATACATTTGACTCCAAAGTATAGCTTCACTCACGATAACTCGACTCAGGTGCAAAGTTAAGATATGTTTGGGGGGGGGGAGCATGTTGCCTACATGCTTCTGATCACTATAGGATTTGGGTCTTATTTGTCACAATGAGCCAAGTTTCGATTCAGACTCTATAAAGACCTCAAAACGTCGATAAATGTCAAAATTTTCACTCCGATCGCTCCAATCACAATAACTTCCAATGGGAAGATAATAATATTACACTTTATTCTTGGACAAAAAAAATGCTGTTCCAAGTATGATGAAAAAGTATGGGTTGCACCCAGCCTCTTTTTAAAATATAAATTCTATTGGAATTGCGAGTTTTGCTATGTTTAACACAAATTATTTACTTTTTCACAGCTAACAACTTCCTGTGTCTTTTCAATTAACCGTTAGCTCAACATTGAGAATCAATGGGGCTTATTCATAGTTTATTTTAAATTTCAGTTTATCTTAGTATTGGGTTTATCCAATGTTATTTGAATAGGATAAACCCAGGTTTTTCTTAGAAACGACTAAAACATTAAACAATAACGTCTATGAAGTTGCCCTAACGTGGTTAACTTCGAAAATCTAAATCTGTGAAAAATTCGGGTAGTTCTGCACCGGAATTTTAATATTACTTCACGAAAATTGATTTCAAGATAATAGTTTTCTCTCTGTTATTAATAGTACGATCAAATTAGGATTTGACACCACAAAAATTATAAACAGTTTCCTTTGCATTTTTAATTCCAATTCCTTTAAGAAGTCTAGTTTGTAAAAAATTAAATATAAAGATGGCGTATTCCCCTCCCTAGAACCCCCCCCCCCTCTATATGAACGAATGCATGGGGGCAAAGGCCGCTGGCCCTCCGAAATTTTGTATGCTCATAGAATGATTTAATTTTTGTTGTATAAAACTCGTTCTTGAATGAGTTTACCCCCCCCCCCCTGATCGAAATCCTGCGTACACCCTTGCCCCTGTCCCTCTTAACCGACATTAATAGAGCAATAGACACAACATTTTATTTTTTTTAATTGATTTTTACAACAGAATATTTTATGTGAACTTTTCTTCATTCTATCTTTTTCTAGCATTCACTCTGATATCAGAGGGTCCCCCAAATGAAATGAAATGTTCAAACACTAAACTGTTTCTAAACCATTTCTCTCCGTCTAATATAAATTGAAATAAATTTATTTAAACAAATAAAAGAGGTGAAATGGTAGAGGTATTGGAAGTGCTGATGAAGGCAATGACACACAACGCCTCTTTCCCCTCCCCCAGAAACCGCATGCAGTACGGTTAGTTTTTGAAGGTGAATAGTAACAAAAAAAATGGCGACACGAATTTCATTAGAAGATAAGAGCTTGGTACAAACAGTTACAAAAAGTAAAAGAAAAAAATAAAGGAATTTCTCGTACTGGTATATTCTGGTAATTACGGCCATCAGAACTCTCCTCGTCACCCACTCATATTCTGCTAGGGGTATCCAGTGGCTTGAACGTTATGAACCTTAGAGAATGTATATATGTATGGTATGTACATTATCCCGGTAAGTAAGCACCTACTAATTAAAAGTGATAAAGTGAAAAATCTTAAATCTTTAGAAATATTGGGATTAACCAAGAACCAAATTAAGAGATGGATTACACATTTAAGTCGTCTGTCTCTTAGTTATAAACCATACCAGTAATGTTTTAAGTAGGCAACTCAACATACAAATTAACTAGTCCTTTAAATTTAAAATATTTTGACCATCAAATGTTGGATGATAATGATAAGTTATCATTTATCGGTTTATTAAGAAAACAGGCACAGCACATACATATTAGGTGTGTTAAATAAATAAAATCTAGATCAGAACAGAGCAGAACACCACAAGTACGTAAACACTGTCAGAACAAAAATGAACAGAAAAATCCAGCTTCGTGTTTTATAAATTTGATGTTGGCAATTAACTCTGAACATTAAAATACAAAGATTAATTTTTTGTTATGATTTTTCATTCGAATTTATATCAATTTAGCTATTAGAACACCATTTGTGTAAACCGCAAATTTTGTGTACAAATTTGTGTATTTTTGATATAAATCATATGAACCACAAATTGGATGACAGAAAATGGCATTATAAATACTGTATCTGTATATTTCTGTCATCCGAATTATGGTTCCGATGATATTGTGTATTTTTATTGCAGAAATACACAAATTTTTGTGTATACACAAATCGTGTGATCTAAGCTTTAGCAACTTTTTCAAATTCTTGAACCATTTTTTTGTATTTTGAATAAAAATCTCTAAGAAAAAAAATCACATTTCTTATCAATTCTATTTGTATCTTTTTATTTTTATTCCAAACTCGCAAATCGGCTGACGGTTGACACATTTCACGAACTTGTTCTACTTCAGGAGTAGGGGCAAAAAATACTGCCCTAAACTGTACTGAAAAACTTCATGGAACACAAAGTGGCATATAGTAGAACTTTTTGGGGCAGGGTTTTTTTCTCACGGAACAGAAAAACCTGTACTTTTATGATATTTTTTGTTCTTTTCTGTTCAAAACAGATTCATTAAACACACTTATTAATACAAAAACATTAGAGACGAGTGTTGGAAGGAAAATTAAGGTAATTTATTTCAAGCCGTGTCCGAATTGCGTTAAAATGTGGGTTAAATCTTGACGGTTGGTTAAATTTTGACACTACGGTGGTGAATAAAATGGGTTAAAAATTACCCAGCTACAGAGCAGGATAATATTTGACACAAGTGGTTAAATTTTGACGTTTCTCAAGAAAGAAAAAAACATTGCATTTGAAATTATTTTAAAACGTGCAACAATGAAGCGGCAAACAAGAAAACCGAGAACTTCTGGAAAACCATACTGTAAATGTAATTAATAATGTAATTCAATAAATTTAATGAAAATTAATGCGAATTGGTTGTTTTCTTTTGTTTTGTTTTATTTTCTTAGTTTGTTGGCAGCTGTGAACTAGTGTTCGCAGACTGCATAAGCAAGCAATACACAATGGGATTTTTTTCGGAATGATAGAAGATATAATCGATGCAAAACCAATAAAAATAAATCAAATTAAAAAAACTTGTGCTTAAAAAATTTTATTTTGGTACATTTCAAGCTGGATATTGTATAAAATATTTATTTTCTTGAATAACAAAATACAAAAGTGGTTAGGGAAATTTCTTCAATCTTGCAGAAATTTTATCTAAAAATCCCATTTAACCCATCCAATTTTAACGCATTTCGGACACCAACACCAAAAAATTTAACCCATTTTAACCAAACGTCAAAATTTAACATGTGGTAGAAAATTTTAACCCAATTCGGACACAGCCTTAAAGAGAAGCACATTTAGCTCTGAGCTAGTTTTTGCTGAGTTGCACAAATTTTCACTGGTAGCAATGTTGAAAGAACAAAAATGTATACATTTATTTAAATATAAACTGACTCCTGAATATAAATAACTAACAAGTCAATTTGGGATTAATTTCCCGAGGCGTCAAAAAAAAACCTGCGACGACGCTACGACAGACGCGCGCCCATTTACTTTCCCATGAAAATTGCTCAGTATGTTATCGTTGGTTTTCGATCTTCCATCCTTAAGCTACATGATGCCGATGATGTGGGGGAAGGTGTTGGTTTGTGAAAATCACTTTATTGCACCTGTAAAGCACAACATGTGGAAATTCTACCTCAGAAAAGCCATTGCAGTCACTTTCTTAAGAGTTAAAAAAAAAAAAAAAACGATCTATGATCATGGCTTACAGACGCGGAATGCTGCCAGTTAAGTATGTAAGCCGCTCTGGAAAAATGCAAGGCGGTCGCTTGACTGTATTACTGGTATGACCACACCATATACCTACAATGACAGACCACAACGCTGCTTTGCGCTGGCTGGTTGGATTGATCAAAAAAAAAAAAAAAAGAACTGCTCAATCCTGGTCCAATGCTTAAGCCAGCAAATGGTGGTGAATTGCAGCCATTTCGCGATTGCAAACGCCGCCCCAGTGGGAGGTGCTCCAACTCCAACTCCAAGTTTATATCTGTTGGAAGTCATGTCTGCATGGTGCACGTACTTTTCTTTATCTGTGATTGCACCCATTCACCAGTTTGAAGCGAGTTTCTTGTTCGAGGTGGTGCACGATTATAATGTTTGATTATGGAGGATTTATCGCTGGCGAGAAAAATGCAATGAATGGCTTGTTTTTGTTGTTTTGTCCTAATCAATGGGTTAAGTGACTTGAGTGTCAGTAAATGTGAGCTTTATGTGCGTGGAGTTCTTTGGTGGAATGTTGGTTTTATTGTTACATATTTTTTGTTTAACTATAATGTTTTTTAAGTTAATTGTAAATTAATATAATACTGTTATAATTGGTAGATTAAATAATTAGAGATTTTATATTACATGTAAGTTTCTATAATTTTGGAAGAAAAATGTTACGTAAAATTTAATGTGTTCGTAAATCACCGAACAGATTTTTTTTTATCAATTATTGTGCATTTGAAATGGTAGAGCTTAAATGGACTACTGGTAGAAAAAAAGGATTTTTTTAAGTTTATAAATAATTTATTATATTATACATATGTACATAGATAGATTCAAGGAACTCCAAAGTACTTCACTAGCAAATAAACAATTTTCTGTTCTCAGAAAATATTGCCTGTTGCAATATTGATGCAGTTTTTTTTTTCAAGATAAACTATTTCCATAAGGAAAAATACTGTAAAATATTTTTTCACGCTCAAAATGCAATTAATGACTCACTCAATTTTTTTTTTCATGAAAACTTTTGAATTTAATAACAAAATTTTCTAAATTTGTTTATTTTGGATTTAAAATTAAAACTAGATATTTTTTTCGTAATCTGCTCAGTTTTTTTTTTTTAAGTTTAGTTTTCAGATGTTGATAAGCAATATCTTAAGAATTGCATAGCTAATTTTTTTGTGAAAAGTCCTTTGATATTTTTTTATACAAAAGCATTTTTTTTTTAAACGGCTCTAAACGATTTTCAATTTGTTTTTTTTTTTTTGTTTTATTTATTAAAAGTATATCTTTAAGAAATCAAATTGCGTAATTCTGTTTGGTAAAATACAAATTCATAAAAGGAGCTGTTTTAGTCATTTGAAAATCGAATTTTATGTTGATTTTTTTTTTGTATTTTTTTTGCAGGAAAATATGCTCCCCCACCCATGTCTAAAGAACGAACAACGAAGCATTACAATACAATATAAATGAAAAAAAAGTTAAACTAAAATATCAAGGAAGTAGGTACATAATCAAGTCAAAATCCTTTAATATGACACCTAAATAAACTGTCTATGGCAGTTACCAAAATTTGCTTACAGCTTTGATACGAAAAAATTAAGTATAAGGTCAGCGTAGTAAAAAAACAACACCGTTTCGCTCATGCTAGGCACGTGTTGTGTCGTAATGTTGATTGTAATGAACATCTGATTATTTTTGGAACTTTTTTTTAATCTTGCAACAAGAACCAAAACATCCTGTACAAATACAGGATGTTTTGGTTCTTGTTGCACAAAGTTCCTTACCATTAAAAAAACATCATTTCACTGAAAATATTTGAATGGACTCTTCTAGTCCTGGGTTCTCATGACATTTCATACCAAATTTTATTGATGTACCATAATTTTAAAAAGGCTTACGCTTATATTTTACTTGCTGCACCCAAAATATATTCATCATTGCAAAAAAAAGATAATTACTTTTTCTTACGTTGTCGCATCCAGTTATTGTTCATTTTATTCGATCGAACTTGAAAAATACCCTTAAATCGTATCTCATAATATCATACCCAAATTCTAATAGAACTCTTACAAACCGCTCTCAACAAGCTGATCAAATGGGCAGATAGCTGTGGACTAGGCGATAACCTCCACAAGACTGATCTAGTCCTCTTTACAAGGAAATACAAATTCCACAACTAGACCCTCCAACGATTAACGGTGTTCCACTAACTTTTTTGAATGAAGCAAAATACCTAGGTCTTATTTTAGATAAAAAGTTAAGTTGGAAACCTAATAAGAAAGAGTAAAAAAAGCCACAGTAACTGTCTTTTCTTGCAAGAAAGCTGTAGGGAACAAATGGGGCCTGTCTCAACAAATCACTCATTGGCTATATACTGCGGTTATTAGACCGATACTCACTTATGGGGTGACTGTTTGGTGGAATGCCTTAGACAAAGCAACTAATCGTGATAAACTAAGCAAAGTGCAGCGTTCAGCATGTATGGGCATCAGTGGAGCCCTACATTCGACACCTTCCGCTGTGTTAGACATACTCCTCAACCTTACACCCTTCGATATATGTATATGGCAAACAAATGGCCGCGAGCACAGCCTTTCGTCTCAAAGCCATCTCTCAATGGACCACTAACTCTATTGGCCACACCATAATTCTGAACTGGTTCGGAACATTCCCAAGTCACTCGGACTACATCACTCCTGTTCTAGTTTTCGACAAAAACTTTAAAGTCACCATTCTCACAAGGGCAGCTTGGAAGAAAATGAATCAATACATTTCTATACGGATGGATCGGAAGCTGAAAATGGTGTGGGTGGTAGATTGTACTTAGATAGACTAAACCTTAGTCTCTTCTTCCGCCTACCAAACCATTGTATAGCGTATTCCAATCGTAAACTCTGGCAATAAAGGAAGTCTTGTCCTGTCTTAAAGAAAACGTGATATCCAGTTTGGATATCCTTCTCAGATAGTCAGGCTGCTTTAAAATCACCTGTATCAGTCTCCTCAAACTCCATCAAAGCCCAAGACTGTCGATCGTCTCTGACGGAGATGGCCAAACAGTTTGATATTCACCTTATCTGGGCGCCGGCCGTGACTACGGTACATTCCGGGGAATTGTAAAGCCGATAACCTCGCCAGAATTTGGATCGGAAATGCCTTTCCTGTCCAACAAGGCCAATATAGGTATTCCCATAGCTACAAGTAAACTACTACTGAAACGAATCGCTTTGGAACAATCAAATACCAGATGGCTTAACACTACTACTTGTACAGCGACCAAACGAATCTAACCCAAACTAGATTTGAAACGGTCAAATTGTCACCCAGTAGATCTCAAATCAGCTCCGTAATAGGTGTCATTACGGGACACTTATAGGTAGACACGCGGCACGACTCGGTGTACTATCAAATGATTTCTGCAGGAGCTGTTTAGACGAAGAAGAGGAAGAAACAATTTCACATCTTCTCTGTACATGCCCTGCTCTCTCTTATAGACGCAAACTTCATTTAGGAGACAACTTCTACAATGAACCCAGACATTAATAGTCTCACTCGCTTCATCAGAAGCTCCAAATGGTTTTAACTAGTAGGAAACTTTTTGTTCCTTATAGTTCGTGGTATCAAAATAGACATCTATTGGTCTAATCTGATACATTACTTTATAGCCACTTTAACCTAACCTTAACCTAACCTAATAACCAAATGAGTGCTTAAAAATATTTTGGTTGAAAGGGTGTTCTTTTAAGAGAGAAGAAACGTTGTACAACGAGTACCAAAAGACCCTGTGAAAGCGATGGTAGATTTTTATAAAAAAATAGTAGACATGTTCTTTTGAATCAAGAATGAAAAAAATCACCACATGCATATCATGGGTTAAAGGACAGTTTTCTTACCTGTACTGATTCTGTATTCGATTTTTTTCGGTCTTGTAACATGGAAAATTGCCACAGATTCCTTACTTTACTTATATTCCCTTGTAGTCAAAATGAGTCAATTAGACACTCAAAAAACCATATATGGCAATTTCCCGAAATTTCCCATGTTCCAGTAGGAACCGAAAAAATCGAATATAGAATCAGTGAAATTGAGAAAACTAGCCTTTCGTCCATGATATTCATGTGATTTTTTTTCTTGATTCGAATCAATATTGGAATATATTATTGGAATAAAATCTACCAAGGAAAGTGTAGTTCTTAGGGAAAAATGATGCAAATGTTCGTCGAAACGACGAAGGTTACCTTTAATGTAACTTTCGAAAGTTACCAGTTAGTTCGAGTTCGAAAAAAAATTAAAATTTGCAAATTCTTGCTACAAACTCAAAATCCAATTGCAGCAGCAGAGAGCAATAGAACTTAAAAAAGACCGAAAAAAGGAAAATTTGCAAATTCTTACCATAAACAGGGTGTCCCGTAATTAGTCAAGGAAAATTTAGAGGGTGATTCTGGGGTATAAGAAAAATGAGTATAGGCTTTGTTTTGCATTTTTTCACCAAGAAAGAACTCAATGAAAATACTCCCAAGACTCTTTATTTCACCAATGAATAAATCAAATTAATTAATAATAGTTGAAGCCTCAATTTATGCGGCGTTAAAAGGTGCTGATAAATATCAATGGCCATAAGATTCGAATTGATTAGGTGTGAAAAAATAGGTCATAACCTCTGGGGCCAAACATTATAAACTACGATTCCGGCTTGGCCGCTAGATAAAAGAAGCTGATTGCATCGAAATTTCAAAAAAAAAAAAAAAATACGAAAACTCTGTTACAAACAACGAAGACCGGGACCAATGACGACGCACGCCCCTGCAAGTGGCATCCACCATAATAAAAAGTCGATAAAGCAAAATGCAAATTCTGCTTCAACAACAGAAACACCAACAACAAAAACCGTACTTATTCAAAGCCAAAGATAGGTTTGGTTAGGTGTAGGTATATCCATCCGATTGGAGTCCGGTTTTTCTTTTTTTTTTTTTTGTTCCTTTTTATCTGACTTCGGGTTCGAGTATCATAAATTCAATCATAATCAATTTAGGATGATAAATTTGCTACGACCATTGTTGTCTTCTTGTTTTGTTGTCGTTTCAATCGATGATGAGATTCTTATGTGAAGGTTTGATCGTCTTTAAACAGGGAACGAAAGTCGTTCAGATATACGATTGTGGCGCGCGGCAGACGGGACATTGTATCGGCTCTTTGCCTTCGACTCCAAAGAGCTCACGCGAGTGCTTTCTGTATTAGCTGAAAATTAAATTGAATAATGTCTATCATTAGCACATATCGGTGTAACTATAAAGACCTCATCGATCATTTCATGCTTAGCTATTCAAAATTATTCGATGCGGAGTCGATTTCTGTGGCCAATTATGATGATGCACAGTGGGGCAGAATGTGTTCATAACTGGGGGCAATATTCATTGAAGACTTTAACTGAAATACCAACTGCCACACCTGTTAAATATTGAAAAATACACCCACTTTAATAAAACTATCAGATTTTTTTTTTACAAAATAAAATTTGCTTCTAGTCAAACACAAAATTTCAAACAAAATTTCTTCTGACTTTGAAATATCAACTGGTCCCACTGTTTTATAAAGCAGAAAAAGATCTTCTGTAGATACAAATATGAACCGGGCAGTGGACATGGACTCAAGTCAGAGGCCCATTTCTGCTGTGCGGTATGCCACTTCATTTGCTTTGCATCTCATTTGTAGTTCTTTGTGCTGCATCGATGTTCTTTTTTCTTTTGAGATCACAAATGGCCATAAGGACGCAGCATCTGCATCACCATCAGGGTCTTTTGCTGGATGTCGGTTAACGTGTATCGCATCTTCTTTTTGACTTTGGCTTACAACAAAAATTATACACTCTGAGGTGCGATTACATGTGTGTTTAAATAAGTGTCAAAGATGGTGACTAGTAAGATATCGGCAAAATTAATTTGACCCGATGGCGACGAGGGCTTGTTAATTCAGCTTTGGCTTGGGTTTATGTATATCTTCAATGGTGAGATTCATTTGTCAACTTTTGGAAGGAAAACGGCTTTGAAATGTGTAGCTTAAGAGTTATCAGACACAAAGTGTAAATTGACTTCAACTAAGATCAGTGGTGTAAAGATTGGGATCTTAAAAGTGGAATTCTCTTAGTTGGTTTGAGTCAGGGCTAAGCAGAGTAAGGAAAAATTTTACAAAAATGTCAGAAGAAGGCATCGGTATTGAACTCTAGTTTACTCGGTCACCTAAGCGTTATAGTCTAAAAGCCAGCTGACACTTACCTGCTAGTCGCAAGGCTGAAATTTCATTTATAGTTTTTGGTACCAGTTATGGACAAAAACCCAAGTGTGGCAGGGTTGCCGTGGGTCGGGTCGCCAATCGATTTTGAAAAATGCGAAAAATTGTCGAAACTAACCTTCTTTTGCGGCTGATTTTTGTATACAATCACTTTAGTACTATAAGTTAGTTCGAAAAGCGTGACCCAGCAGGGTTGTAGTGAGCCGAAGAGTTGCCAGAGGAGCCTATAGTTTTAAATATAAGAAATTCAGAAAATAATATAATAATATGGTTAACGAATGCTTTGTAGGGGGATTCGCACTTATTTCAGCCACATTTTTTACTGTGGAACTCGCAGGTGAGGAAATGTCTTAGTGGAAATGGTAAGGTAGTTCCTTGTAGTGATAATATAGTTCCCCTTGTATGTTGAAGCATTTCCTTGTGTTGAGTGTTAACATGTGTCTGAATATTCGCATCCGTACCTTGAGGAGGAGTGTATTCCGTCGACCGGCATGAAGTTCATCTGGTTGTAGGTTGATTCATTCGGGGATCTCCATGTCCTCCTAAATTTTGAGTTGTCATACCCCAGCAACTTATGCCTGCAGACACCGCCGTTGTTTCATTTGAGATATATTTCAACCATCACTTGGATAGCAGACAGGACACACTCTTTCTTTGTAGAACAAATTAGTTTTCGAGATCTTAGTGAACCTGTCGACCATGAATCGTCCTTTTGGAAATAGTATAGATGTGGACGTGGAGCTTCCGAATTTGGTCTTGTTAGTCCCTACACCACGGGCGTTAGAAATGAGGCGTCAAGTTTCTTGAGACTAATAATGAAAGGGAGACGAGTCTCGAACGATGAAACATTTGCGTTTCCTCAACTAGACAAGACTTGCCCTATTTGCCCTTAAAACCGTGCCAAATCAAAATTATATCTCTTTGTTCTCCATTTTCTATCGGATCATGCAGATGTGCCCCCAAGATCTGTTTTCGCAATCAGGGAAAGAAACTATGTTTATCATTCAGCACCAGGTCAAAAGTGCAATTTCCCATTATTTCAAATTATTTCACAGTCCCACTCCCAAAATATACGCTATGTACAACAACACCAACAAAAAATGATTGTAATCCAGAGTTCAGCAGCGGCTGCATTTCTCGTTCTCTCAAATTCAATTCAAATGCAACTCGTCTGTCTGTTCATGTACATTTCCGCCGCACTAAAATATAATCCATTGCAGCAGGAGGCAGAGCATCAGCAACAATAATTGTCGACCATAAATTGGGGCTACGGCAGCAATGCGGCACAGCAGCCACATCACATCGACTGGCTCTCTATATCTCCTCGGATACTTATGGAATCTTTGTGTAGGCGATTAATGGGTTTATTGATGTCCATTTTGCGCATGTTTGCAATTTGGAGACTTGGACGTCCAAAAAGGGTGTCCGGCGGGGTTGTGGTGGCATCAATTTCGCGAATCCCCACAAATTCGATTTTATTTGTTGGCACTTCATTGGCATCGTTCAGAGTCAGAGCCAGAGTCACGTCGCGTCCGTTCGCAAAGTTGAATCCTTCCTCATCCCTCAGTTGCGCGCACAGTTATGGTGCGAAAATGAGAGTGTGCGCCCCGAGTGTGAATGTGATGCAGGGCGAACAGCACGAGCATGGTTGTTGTTTGGCCGAACAAGCTCCGTCCGGCCTTCTGGGGCCAAAGTGTGAATATAATTTAAAGTGAGCAATTTTCCATCTCTCAAATGCAGCGATTATTTATTATCCTTGATTGGGTTGCTTGTGTTGCATGCTGCATGCAGCATATGCGATGCGTTGCGTATACCTTTGTCTATACTGCAAAACCTTCGGATGAGCATTCCGATTCGTTCCTACTATTTGGCGGGTGAAATGAGGATGCGAAGCTTTGCTGTTCAATATTTGTTTAGTGTAGCGTGATGACTAAACGATGCGGCTATAGCTGGGGTGGAGCGGATCAGGTAAGCGGAACGATCAAGGTAAGGCAGTAGAAATGTGCGCTATGGCTATGGCAAGGATGCAGTTGTAAGTTGCGTGAAATCTTTACATGCAACGATGCTGATGATGATGTTTTTACGATGCGATAATAATATGAGCATTCTGCGATTCATGCGCCATATTGTTTGTGCCATAAAAATGTGGAACCTTGCGAATTTACCTACAGTAGGTGTCAATGAAATTTGATAATGGCGTTTTTAGTGTTCCGATGAATACTCGTTTAATGATGAAATGATTTAATTGAAATTGGTTTATTGACTCCATAAAATCAGATAAGTATGCGATTAAGGTTAGAATCTATCAATGTGTTTTATTAAGAATGAAGTATGTGTGACGAATGTACCAGGAAGTGGAAGCGCAGTCAGGGGCTTAGACTTCAAAAGCAACACAACAACGCTTTTAAAGGAAAAACTACGCTTAAAGTCCAGCATTTAACTTGAAACAATCGAGTTGAGTCGATAAAATCGAGCATTGGCAGCATCTTATTTGATTTTTTCATGCAAAACAGTCGATTGATCCAAGTTACATGCTGCCAATGTTCGATTGTATCGAACCAACTCGATTGTTTCACGTTACGTGCTGGATCCCCTGGTGTTTTCAGGCTATACTACTAAAATTTCAAGAGCTTTCCTGTGCCGACAACAAAAATTACTGAATCAAAGTTCCCCAAACCAACGCAACACTTTTTCAGGGACACCAGGGACGCTGCTGCCGGTATCGCTTCAATTAGAAAAATTATGCAAATTTTTGCAGCGTTGGTAAGGAAACTCTTTTAGCATAAAAGTGTTTTCATTACAAATTATTTCATTTCGTTTCTCATTTGATATTTTTATTTATGTATCTGACTCTTCTTTCTTGCACACCTATTTGTATCTGCGATGTAGTTTGTTTCGTTCTCTCCTATACACAATAAATTTGTGACCAATTCACAATGCGAAATTGCAGAGAAAGATGTGGTCACGGATAGCCTAATATAATATCGTGAAAATGTTGTAGAAACTATCTCAATACAGATTCGAAATTTGTATGGGAAATTATCCCATTTGGCAAATATAACAATCCCTGGGTTCAAGAACATCAAGTTCATTTCAGATAAGAGGCTCTGGTTGACCAAATGTCACAAAAATCTGAAAAAGTTTGATGTTTAGTTTCAACTAAACTGAATAAACTTGAACCGCGGAAAAGTTTCGGTTAATTAGCAGCAACTCGTCAGAAGCACTAACTCAAATGTCAAAATTATATCGTTCCTGAATTAGTTAAAATTTTTGTTTAAAGCTCAATTAGTCAAAATATAATGAAAAATAAAATAGTCTATGTTCGATCCCGAAACAGAACTATGTATATTAGTACTTTGTAAAATATTTCTTCATATGTAAGAACCCCTACTTAAGGTTATGATTTCACTATGCTTGACATGAGATAGGAATATGAAATTTACAGCGTACTCAGTTCTACTCCTTAACTCAAACCTTGAAAATTTTATTCTGTTATTTACATAACTTTTATGTCTACTGCTTGTTTAAATAAACAATTAAAACACCAACAAAGCTAAAAAGTTTAAAGAGACCCATATTTAAGGCTATGATTGCACTATGTTTGACATAAGATAGAAAAATGAAATTTACAGTTAAATTTACATAGTGAAATCATAGCCTTAAGTAGGGGTTCTTTTGCCTGTTTAGAGTTTTTGGTGTTTTTTAAACAAGCAATTCACTTAGAAGATATGAAAAACACACAACTTTTATTTTGAGAATAAATAGTTAAAGACTAAAACAAAATTCACTGTAAGTTTCATGTTCCTACCTTTAGTCAAAAAAAGAAAAATTGAAAATTTTGTCGTCAACTTTTTTGATTGAAAATTATCATTTTTTAAGTAAATTCGTCAAAAAAAAAAAATTAATATTTAGCTGATAGCAATGTACGTGACAACGAAGTTTCATCAAAATCTAACAATTTTTACAAAAGATAAAAATAAAAAACGAAAAACCACGTTTTGGGCATTTTCCACAAAAGTTGTAAATCTTTTTATCACCAACCGCTGTTGCCTTGAACTTTTTTCGATAGGATATCTACTTAAGATAGAGATCATAAAAAAAACAACACGATCTTCGACACCCACCCCACTTTTTCGCCTACCCAATCCCCAATCTGTTGTAGACAATTTTATGTTTTCTCTTTCTTATGCTGCTTATCCTAAATTTTTCCAATGCCCTTATCCTGCTAATAATTTTTCCAACTTTTTCCCTCTGAAAACTGGATTGGCACTGGTCTAAAATGAATGGAACCCCAACAAAATTTCTGAGGGTGGTTGAACAAAATTTGACTTACCTACGCAAGGGAAAAAATCAATTAAAGTCATTCTATTTTTATCAGGATTAAAGGTAAGACCCCTTGGAAATCCAAAGATATTATTTTTTATTATTGTTTTTCTTCAATTTCTTAAAATTAGTCACGGTGCTTAGTAATTACAACAGCTTCTTTTTCTTGTTTCGATATGTCCGTGTCCCCCCAACCCCAAGCATGATGACTGCCATCTCCTGTTCGGTGAACACGTTTTCTAATCATTTCTTGGGACACAGACTTCAAATCATACGCCCAACCAATTTTACTAAATGTATCGGTAAATAAGGTTGTAAGATTAATCCCCGAACCAGGCCATTCCGATGCCTTGTAGTCCCACGGAAATACATGATGATAGTTGTGCCATCCTTCTCCTAATGTCAATACTGCCACAGTAACATTTTCTGTGGGGTTGATTGATCTGTCAAAATAGAATTTCTCATAAATAATATTGTTTTCCAATAAAAGTGTTGAGTTGAAAAATCTTACTTTTCGTAAGGTTTGCTTCCGAAAATATGTGCAGCACTATTGACGAGCCATGTGACATGCAAGAGTACACAAAAACGGAACATTGTTGGAACAAAATATGAGTTTGCAAAACTTTCGTTCCAAAAAAACATGGGAATGATGGTTGGTATGATGAAGCATCCAATCGGCATTAGTATCAGATAGTGCCTTTAATTTTTTTTATTTATTATTACATCGATAAGGCAAACATTGTTTACTTAACTTACTTCTTTTGGAACATTACAATTGGATCTTTTTTAAGATCTGACATATCGACATGTTGGCCTTTTGCCTTGACATCGGGATGTTTTTTGCACAGCAACCAGCCCATGTGAGAGAAGAAAAACCCTCTGGTGGCATTGTGTGGATCTGCATCGGTTTCGGAATACTTATGATGAACTCGATGATCCCGAGCCCAATCGTAGACAGCGTCTTGGAAGGCGACTGTGTTGCAAATGACTAGGATCAGTCTTAGTTGCCATGTTGCTTTATAAGCACGATGGGCCCAAAGACGATGGGCGCCACCAGTTACTCCGTAGCCGGAAAAAACATACAAAAATACGGCTGAAAGAAATAGATTACAAATAAATGTAAAACTCAGGTTACAGTAAACTTTTGTAAAGTTCCGATCCTGAAGGCCCGATTTTGTAACAATTTAAAAAAAATCGCCTTCAATAACTCTTGTTTTGTAAAAAAAAAAATCAATCAAAGAACTTACTAAAACAAACAGTTTGCCACTTTGCTGACGTAAATAACAACCATGCACCATATAGAGCTGATATTTGTACAATACTAAATGCAATTATATTCCTCCAAACAAGTTCTATTTTACGTTTCTGTGGCTTTGTAGCGGATGATATAGTTGCTGTTAATTCTTCATTTTCAAATGGATCAATATCCGTTTCAAATAAGACCTTTGTGACTTCAGAAGATTTAGAATTTTCTTTCTCAACTTCGTCTTTGCATGGAGGTGATTGTTTATTTGTAGCGTTGGGCGCCATTTTATTCCTAGAAAACAAAAATTAAATTAAATGCTGTGTCATTGATATACAATAAAAAAAAATGCCAACAGGGTTACTGGGTCAGAAGAACAACAAGCATGCGATACGGATAAATTTACTAGTGACAAACCCTGCACACGAAATAAGGATGCCCACATACAAGTATATGCTAGCATTTAGAAAAAAAAACTTAATAAACAGTTCCTTGACTAATGACATCGGGCTATTTTAGCGCCAAGTTTGTAAGATTTAAGCATCTTCGCAAGACAATATTGCTCATAAGCATAAGTATATAAGTATCATGTTTGGCTGAATGGTTTAGGAATCCAACATTGACACTGACCACACGGACCTCCCAAACTGAGCAAAATAAATGAAATAATGTCAATACTCAGAAAGCAATAAAGCTGGAACTGATAGTCATGCTGCCAAGCTGCTCAAAGCAGTGGATCAGAACTCTTGTAGGAGCATGCACCAACTCATCTACTTAACATGGTTGGAGTAAAGGATCTCCACAATTAAGTTACTTAAAGGAACTTACGATGGAAAAAATTTCACGTTCAGCATAAAGAAAGATTGTCAGATCAATTTCAAGTCAAATGTGGAGTCAAGAAGGGTTGCATACTATCGCCAATACTTTTCCTGATAGTGATAAGTTATGTGCTGCTTGCAGCCCTGTTGAACGGAAATGTTAATAAAATGGAGTCTAACCTCCCAACTAGATTATCTGGATTACGTGGATGAAGTATGTCTACTCTCTCATATAGGATCATGAATTTCCATAAAATGATTACTAGGGTGGACGGAGAAGCAGAAATGGGGCTGAAAATTAACACTGCAAAAACAAAAATGATCAGCCTCGGCAGTAGCTCATCCGTTCAAGTCAATATTGTTGGACAACCGATAAAGAAAGTAGAAGACTTTCAATGTCTTGGGAATTCTGTTTGATCAGAACGGACTTGTCAAGGTCTGAGATAAGGAAGTAAGTAATATCTTATTTTGGCGGGATAATCATGGAGAAAACACGCGACCAGTAAAAAAGATATGGATTTCCTTAAAAGCAATAAACTCTTCCTGGGAACATGGATAGGTATTATCTTCAATTTAAAATAACCACTTTATATTGGAAATCTCTTCCACACTCAAAAACAATCTGGGTTACTTAATTACACTTACTAGTTATAACAACATTCACACAAAAGCTGAGAGCCCGTCAACCAAGCTGCACTTTACAAACCACACTGAATGCCTCAACAAAGTTTTTCGTTTCATTTTGTTACAAATATACAAAAAAAATATTCATTTTATTGAACATTGCTTTGTCATAAATAGTTTACAAATATAATTTTTGTAATCCAGACCGCGCATATTTAAACGAACTACTTAAACCTTAATATAGGCATTGACGATGCAAAGTTAGTGCAGTCGTATAAACAAATGCAAGGAAGCATATTTCTTGAATGAATACATAATGTGAATTATGAATGTGTTTTACATTGTGTCCCTATTAGGTGCAAACTATTCATATTCAAATACTAGAACTGCTAAGTTGTAAACGTATAGTACGTACGCCAGCAAAGGTTAAGACGAAAATGAGAAGCAGTTCATTAAAGCAAATAGCAAATATGATTTTACTTGTTACATAATCCTTATGGTTTTTTATGTATGTATTGTATTCATGAAAAATCGATTTTTGGATTTTGATAAAAAATCATTGATTCTGATAGACTAACGATTTCCATAAACGGGAGTGTCCATCAAGTTAATTAGAAAAACTACCAGGTGCACAATTTGTATTATCTTGTAGCTACTTGTGGTAGGTTTGATTAGGCGCTCTTTATTTTCATATAGCTATTTTCGTAATGTTTCGCTAACTAGCTGTAAACTTAGCGAATCCTTAACAAAGCGGATAAATAATTATTCTTCTTCCTTGTTATATCGACGCTGCTATGATCTCGGTGTCGAGGGGATCATAACTGTCCCACGTATCTGCTTCACACTAGTGATCCGCCTCTGGGACCTCAGAAACTAGCGGCAATCCTCCTGGTTTTGTATTGTTCCATTTCTGAGGCCAACTGAATGCTTGTGTTTTTGCATTTGCGTGTACCAGGAGGGTTTAGGCCTACCTTTCTTCTTTCTTCCTATTGTTCGAACGTTGTATGATATTGCCTTTTTGACGGGGTTCTCAGGATGTCTCCTTTGAACATTGCAACACCAACTGAGTCAGTCGTGTTCAATTTTTTGGGAAATGGTATTTTTAACATGAAGGCTTCCTCGGATCTTCGTACTTCTAATTCTATCAAGCTTTGTAACTCCTGCTGTCATACGAATCATCTTCATCTCAGCTGCCGTTAACTTACTCTAATAATTTTTGTACATTGTCCAACATTGTGAACCGTATGTGAGTGCTGGACGCACAACTGCGGTGTAGAGTCTTCCTTTCTGCTTAGGGGGCATTTTTCGATCACAGAAGATAGCAGAATTTTCCCGCCACTTCATCCACCTTACGCTTACGCGATGATTGATATCGTCATCACAGGTAGCTTCACTATTTATCATAGACCCTAGATATTTGAACTTTTCACACTTCAGAAGCACTACTCCATTCAAATAAATGTCAGGAATAGGCTTGTGTGGATCAGAAAATGGGCAACATAGGTATTCTGTCTCTTTCGCACTTATTTGGTACCCACTTCCTTCTAAAACATCCACCCATACGTCAAGTGCTCGTTGCAAAGATGTCGGATCTTCACTTATGATGGCTCCATCGTCAGCAAAGAATAACTGATGAACTTTGGGGTCCGTCACTTTGCCTTTAAGCAGGAAATCAAGAAGGGTAATAAAGAGCAGGGGACTCAAGACGCTTCCCTGGTGTACACCTGCTGTGATTTCGAATTCTTCGGTGACTCCAGCTGCACATCTTAGTAACTGCTTCATCATACATGTCCATAACTATCCGCATATAGGTTTCTGGAACTCCTCGTTGCCTGAGGGCCACCCATATCAGATCTAGTGGTTGTCGATCGAATGCTTTTTCAAAATCAACCAATATGACATGGAAATCCTTCAAGGAATCCCGATGTTTTTCCATAATGATTCCGATACTCTGGATTAAATCTGTAGTTGATTTACAAGCGACAAATCCACACTGGTCATCAGATAGCCTTATTATTATTCGCAGTCGGCTAACCAAGACTCGCTCAACGATCTTCATGGTGTATGAAATCATCTTAATCGAACGGTAATTATCACAGCTTCGCGTATCACCCTTCCCTTTGTAAATATATTGGAAGAAGGTAACTTTCCCTCCATTGGTTAGGCATGCGATCACCTCGTATAAGCTTGGAGACAAGAATCATGAGCCATCTAGACCCGATGTCTCCCATCTTTTTCCAAAACTCTGAGGGTATTTCGTCTGGTCCAACAGCGTTTCCCTTTTTGGAGTATTTTACTGCCTCACTAACTTCTTCGACAGTGACATCGGATACTACGCCTAACTTAGGTGAAGCTATTGGAAAGTGTAGCCGTGGAAATTGTTCATTTAGAAGTTCGTCACAATACTGTCGCCACCTGTGGAGAATTTTGTCGTCTTCCACAAGTAGTTGACCTTGAGCATTGTTGATGAACTTTGGCGAACTGATCTTCTGAGCATTTCTTCTTCTTTGAGCGGCTATTTTGAAGATGGTTGCACCCTTATTCGCGTTTTGTCGTAGGTCTTGAATAGCACCATCAATTGGGGTAGAAATTTCATCCAATTAATATACCTAATTAAATTACCTAATTAATATTATGAATATAATGCAAAAGTAATTAAAAAGTTTCAAAATGTGATTATGAAAGCAAGTCCGTGCGACACAGTTGGATATTTTACTTTAATATGTTCCAGTTGAATTCAACTTGTTTTTTTTTTTTTTTTAATCGAATTAATCAGAGTTGAACAATGAACTGACTACTAAGTTTTTCGATTTACCTAAGCTTCCTGCTTCATCATTTTAATTCAATCACTGGGTTCTTAATGATATCGCCTTATTCTTATTTCATATGCGCTGATAATGTGATACTGCATGTATTCAAACAACTTCTGTAAATATTGCTATTTTTAGGTCACGATGTAATTCAAGCTATTTTGAATGTACCAAGAGGTGCATAAAGTATTCCACGAAACACTTTTTTTTGTAACTGTTGGATATCGATATTTGGTTTCTGTACAACCTCATTAGTTGAATTCCATTTTCTCGTTTAACCTCTTACTGCATTTTGCAGTTTTTCTGTTGCCTTACCAATGATAGCGTTTCATTTCTGCAAAAGTAGCCAGATGGCATTATTATCCACTGGAATATCCCTTGTATAATATCAAATACAGGGTACGTCCTAGTCCTAAGTCAATTGCTTGTATTGTGGAAACCCGACTTCAATTTAATTTTTTTTTTTTTTGCCTAAACTTTTGTGTTTTAAGCTCTTATTTATGATAGTTGCTTGTAACATTCCTTATCTACTAAAGTTCTAAGAATCTGGCTATTGATTTATTCGATGTTAGATTTCATTAAATGATAAACTCACTGGAAATTAAAGTTTAGGTACATTTTTACTAGCTCTTTAGAGCAAATATTGATTCCGTATCAAACAACTAATTCGAGGTTTTAATTAAACCCAACATAAAGGTTATAGATAAGTCAAAAAAGTTCGTTTCATTATGCCGTCCGTGTCGTGTCGCTTGCGTCGATCCATGCGTCTATGCGTCCATCTGTACTTATTTCTACTGCCCAAATGAGCAGGTATGTACATATATAGATTTCCTTCATGTGATGGCATAGATGATTTTTACTCGCTTAGAAGGAACACTTTCCATATAACGGTTTTCTCAGAAACGGCTCCAAGAAGTTTTAGTTAAAATTGTAATTTCTAAAAATGAATTAATTTGTAATTTGTTAAAATTGTAATTGTTAATCTCAAAATGATTAGAAAAGTACTGTATTTTAAGTTTTTCCGGAGGAAACAGCGTTGCCGTTCTTCACAAAAATTTACTTAATTTTTGTTATTTGTGTAAATCTCGTAAACGGTCTACGGTAAGCGATTATGATTCAAACTTGTGAGAGATATTTCATCAAAGTTTGAAAACGTCATTAAAATTATTTGTATATTAGGTCTGTTTGGGTACTCGCCGGAACAACGAATTTCTACTATTTATGAGTCCAAGCTTTGTCAAACCTGTCGAGAGAGAGCGTACTGAGAGAGAAAATAATTTCCCCTCTTTTGAAAATTTTCTGCCCAGAAAATTTCTTGCAGGTGAAATTTGAATTCTGCCAAAATCTTCTCATACATCAAAAAAAAAAAACAATAAAAAATCATGAACATATTTTTTAGTGTCGGGAATTTTAAATAAATTAAGAAAAAAATGAAATACAATCAAAAAGTGAATTATGTAATAAATAAACAACAAGTTGCAGATATTTTTAATCATCGTGTTTTTGAGCAATTTCGGCCGTATTTGAGAGAATTTCATCCCCACTCGAAAAAAATTGACGGATTTCATATTTCAGTCCAAAAAGTTCCCAAACGGACCTATTATGTCATTGAAATAAAAACATTTTCTTCTTTTTTCACCGAAAATGCTTCCATTGTGTGTGTTTTTTTTTTTTTTTGTTAGTTTTTTTATGGGTACATCGGTTTTTTGTGCATTTTCGTAGCAGAAGTGAATTTTAATTTAATTTTTTGTGTACTTTAATGAATTCTTAATAAAATAATATTGCGTATGTATTCAAAAATGACATTCTTGAGATCATGGTCA
The DNA here is from genome assembly GCA_948107695.1 of Meliscaeva auricollis. Lineage (NCBI taxonomy): Eukaryota > Metazoa > Arthropoda > Insecta > Diptera > Syrphidae > Meliscaeva > Meliscaeva auricollis. The sequence continues at coordinate 116,349,090 of OX403616.1, read as the reverse complement.
TAATGTGACAGTTAATTTTTGACAACCTCCGGAAGATATTTCCTTTGAATATGTGTACTGTGATTTCATATAACCTAAAATAATCTTATTAATATATGTTTTAGAACTTTTCGTATTTTTCTACTTGTTTAAAAAATACATAAACCTTGTTTTAATCAATACTTAGTCGCGTTTCGCTTTATTCGCAAAAAAAAAATGCTGATTAGTCTAATATGTTTTTCTTTTGCGAATAAAAACAAATCACTGAGTAGCTTAGCTAATCAGTGCTAAATAAAACATGCCTATAGTAAGTCTTATATAAGTACATTATGAATTTTCATATTTTTATTTTATATTTTTGTTATGTTCGTACGATGTTTTATTTCGCATATAAAAAAAGCAAGCAAAAATCAACTTAACTTATCACTCCCATGACCAATATAAAAAAAAACCTTATTGTTACAATTTATATGAACTCTTTTCTTCAATCAATCAATCAATCACTTCTAGTGAAACAAAAATAAGTACGGAAACTTTTGCACATTAGTGTTTTTCGGAGTTCAGCAAAAGGTTTGTGCATTTGCTACAGTAAATAAATTAAAATCTAATACACTCTGAAGCTTTTTTTTTAGTATGAAAATGTAAAAATGTACTAGTTCTCACTAGATGGCAGCAGGTGTTCATTAAGTCCGTAACTGAAGCTATTTTTTGAATTTTATTTAAGAACAAATTTCAATCTAAATTTAAACAACTACTGGGGAGAATAATTTTTAGGGTTAGGTATTCATGTAAGCGCAGAAAACCCATAGAAACCTTAGAAACCATAGAATTTTCTTTCGGTAGAAATGAACTGTCAAAATTTGTATGAGAAAAATGTATCTCACAAATTTGAATCAGAAACTGTAGAAAAAACCCTGAAAAACTTTGTGACGTTTAATTTTATAAGTTCGCTTTGATGTTTAACAAACAGCTGTTTGTTTCCAACGTTTACGCAAATATTTCTAATGTTAACCTTTTGCGGAAACTTATGTTTTCCTGCAAAGTGGAAAATTACATCGTTATATGAATACCCTTTTTGTTTGTAGTAGTCTATCTTGGCAAAGATGTATGTCCAGTAATTTAATAAAATAAAAAAACTAATGTTTAAAGCAATCAATCGAAAACAAGGAAATACATTATTAAGTTTTATTAATTTGAATGATTTTACGAGGGCACGGCTTTCTTCAGTAATTTCAGTGCAGTTGTGTGAAAATTGAAACTGTCTTTGCATAATTTCTCTCCGTTTTTCCTCTATATCGATTTCTGGAAAACATCAGAAGAGCCAACCTCATCTAATTACATATATCCAGTTTTCAGAGGGCAAGAGTTGAAAAAATTATATAAGCGGCATATGTGTGGTGGGAAAAATTAGTACAAATGGTATATGAAAGGAGACAAATAAATTACCCACCACATCAACAGATAGGGGAAAAGGGGGTGTGTCGGCGGAAAAGTGAGGTGTGTGTCGCAAATAGTGTTTTTTATACTTTCTATCAAAAGAAGACCTGCTATCAAAAAAGTTCAAATTTTTGAGAAAAATGATAAAAACATTTTTTTGGTTTTTTTTTATTTTTATCTTTTACAAAAATAGTTATATTTTGATGAAACTTGGTTTACACGTTTTAACTCATAGCTTTTTTTCAGACAAATATTAGTTTCTTTGTTTTTGCCGAAATTATTTTGAAAAAAAACCTAATTTTTTCAAACTTTAAGATGACTTCTTTTTAGATTTATAAGTAAATGCATATTTTCATTATTAAGATTCTGTAAAATAAAACATTGCAATTGAGGAAAATATGTATTGTCAAAAATTGAAAAAAATATGTTTTTTTTAAAGATCGATTTTTCTGTAAATGACAGTTATATTAGGCGGCGAATAGTTCAAAATGTTTTGATCCTTTGAATTCGACTCTAGTATCAGAATTGTTCTAATATACAATATTTTTGAGATATCTAATTCTGAATTTCCCAAACATGATGTTTTTAACAAACAAGTCCAAATAATTAATTACACTTTAAACATCGAAAGTTTTGCCAAATTTTTACAGCCAAACCCCAAATAGAATTTGATGTGACTCTTGGGATATGAGTAAGGGCATTGCTCCTAATAATTTCCACCAATGAAAAGCTGTAACGTATTTTTACTTGCGAGATGAGACCATATATCAAGTTATGCATTCGTACAACAAAAAAAAAAAGTTGAGATAACAATCAAACATGACATTACGATGATAGAAAATGAGAAAAAAAGGAGGCCCCCAATTCTGTCTGTCTGTCTGTCTGTCTGTATGTATCAGAGACCAAAGCCTAAACGGATGGGTCGATTTACTTCAAACTTGGTAGGTGTCGTTTTTTGGAGACTAGACATTGTTTGGAGACATTTTTGGAATTTTTTGTTGGACCAAAAATAACGGTACCTGTCATATACCGGTTTTAGAAAAGCTCATTTTTTTTCAAAAACGGTTCCTAAGATTTTGATTAAAATAATCATTTTCATTTTTTTGGATAAGGTCTATCTTCAAACGGAAATAATTTTTTTCAAAAACCGTTATTAACGGCACCTGCCATAGAACCGTTTTTTTTAATTCTGATTTTCTCCTTCATGACTCAATCAATTTCAACCATTTTTTTTTACATGAAAGCTTTTAAGTTGCCGTAATAATTTTTAGTAAAAAAACTTTAGAAAATTATTTTTTTGGATTTTGAAAAAATATTTGAATTTTTTTTTTGAAAAATCATTTTTTCGATAACTACTTAATATTTTTTTCAAAATTTAATTTTTAGATGTTGATAAATAATATCTTAAAAAATGTGTGTTCAGAATTAGTACGTTTCATCGTCAAACACAAAGAAAATATGTATGTTTTTGAGACATTTTCCTGTTCGTGCACCGTTTAAAAAGTGGGATAAAGGGACATTTATTTAATAGTTTTATAAATAGTTAATTTAATTTGACATAACATTGTTTAAATTTTTTAACAACGTTTTATTATTATTTCCTAGGACTTTATAAAATTGAAGTATTTTAGAATTTTCAGTTCTTTATCTCTTGATTTTGAAAAACTTTCATCTCCAGTTCGATTAGCACGTCTCTCAACCACATCCTTTGACACAGTCTTCAGATCGTAGGTCCAACCAATTTTAGCGAAACAATCAATTGCATATGTTGTAAAATTTAGTAATGAACCCCCCCATTCAGCGGCTTTATAATCCCATGGGAAGACATGGTGATAGTTGTGCCAGCCTTCACCCAATGTGAATAAACTTACTCCAAAATTTTCAACGGGGTTAATTGACCTACGGGAATAAATTATTTATATATGTAAGTGGAATGTGCCGGATAAAAATAAAACTTACTTGTCATATGACTTGTAACCGTATAAATGTGCGGCACTATTCACACACCAGGTGACATTCAAAGCAGAACACCAACGGAGCATAACGCAAATGAAAAATGAATTCGCAAAACTCTCATTCCAGAAATACATCGGGATGACAGTTGGAAAAATAAAACACGCCCATAGCATTAGAATAGTATAGTATCTGTGGATTGTGGATTAAAGAAATTTTATTCCCAATTAATTGACATTTCAGAGATTTTACCTTTTCTGGAACATAACAAATGGATCGGCTTCCAAATCAGACATATCGATGGATTTACCTTTCACTCGGATTTGGGGATGTTTCTTGCAAAGTAACCATCCAATATGTGCAAAGAAGAATCCTCTCGTCGCATTGTGTGGATCAGCGTCAGTTTCGGAATATTTGTGATGCATCCGATGATCCCGTGCCCAAGAATAAACACAATCTTGAAATGCTAATGTGTTGCAAATGATGAGAATTGATTTAAGTTGCCAGGTTGCTTTGTAAGAGCGATGTGCCCATAACCTATGTGCTCCACCAGTGATTCCAAATCCGTTCATAAAATTAAGTGCAACCACTGCAAAAAGACACAAGTAGGTACATAATGGGCTTTCAAAGAGATGACATAATATTAAATGAAAAAGATACCCGCGACTATAAAAATATTAAACCAGTAATAACACATAGATTTTTTGCAGCACATTATTACTGTTTTTTTTTCACAGCCATTGTTATAGATATTCTGACTGATTCATTTTCTACACTTTAAGTGATAGAAAAAAAACTAAATACACCAACAGATAGGTGGTATAATATTTCAGGTTCCGATACGACGGGATTTTTCGAAATTCCACCGGCAAGTTAGAGTAAAATGGGGCAAAAGACAACCTAAACTTTTTGTACATCGCGAAAAGTATATAAGGGTTAGAATTATGAAAAAAAATGTAATTGAATAGATAAATTGAAACAATGATGAGTTCTCGTCAAAATAAAAATAACTTTTCAAATTAAAAATTATTTTCCAATATCAAATATTATTTTAGGCATTTGAAATGATGTTTTTATGGATAAAGTTAATAATTTCTTGAAAAACTAATTATGCACATTGAAAGATAATAAAAAAAATTATACGGATTATATATAAAATGCTCCATAACTGTTTTTTTTTAGCTTTAAAAAACAAATACGTTTTTGAACGTTTGTGTGGGTGGTTTAATTGATTTTAAAAATCAGGGAAGAACGGGAAAAATATTTTGTCAAAACAGCTTTTAGGCTTATGTGTTGTCTATAAACGTGTGAAGAAATTATATTTTTCAACATTTTTACTTGCGAAATAGGTACTACATATACATATGTACATATGTAAAACAAGTTATGCATTCGTACAAAAAAAAAGTTGAGATAACAATCAAACATGACATTACGATGATAGAGAATGAGAAAAAAGGGGGTATGACAATTCTGTCTGTTTGTCTGTCTGTATGTCTGTCTGTCTGTCTGTATGTATCAGAGAGCACAGCCTAAACGGATGTGTCGATTTTCTTCAAACTTACGGTATGTATCGTTTTTTTGGAGACTATCCCCAGACGTTTTTTTAATTTTTTTTATGGACCAAAAATAACGGTACCTGTCATATACCGGTTGTAGAAAAACTCATTTTTCTCAAAACTGTTCTTACGATTTTGATTAAAAAAATCTTAGTCATTTTTTTGGATAACCATTTTTTTTTTTTTTAACCATTATTAACGGTACCTGCCATAGAATCGTTTTTCTTAAATTCTGATTTCCTACTTCATTACTCAATCAATTTCATATTATATATTTTTTTTACATGAAAGCTTTTAAGTGTCCGTAATAATAATTAATAAAAAAAATTTCTAAAATTATTTTTTTGGATTTTTAAAAAAAGTTTGAAATTTATTTTTTTTAAGAATTAAGAATTTTAATCTTTCATAGCATATCAATAAAATGTATAAATATTGATGTTTTACCACTAACTATTATTGAATTTATTTTCTTATCAATGGAATTGTTATAAAGTTATAAGTTTAAAATTAATGAATAAAACAAAATACCAATTGGAAAAGAAAACAAAGTAATAATATGGGTACAGCTACAGGAAAAATGTGAACTGTTGTGATAGTCTATACAAGCAAATCTCTATTATGAATACTTTTTGAGATAATAAGCTTTTATTTGTCTTATGACTTGCTGTTTTGATGAATTTGAGAATCATTTTAAAGCGTATCATCTCAAGAAGTATCAATTTTAGCAAGCAAAAGACTTTTTTATTGTAAATTTACTACAACTTTGTTATTCGCACTTTTCCTGTAACTGCCACTTTTTATGCAATAACAGCCAAAAAAACAACAAAATTATTACAATATTGACTTTATTGGTTTGTAGTGTCTTCTCGGTGTAGTTTACAGTTCCGTCACCATTAACATTTTAGTCGATCGTTAGATTTAGAATTACTTTTTAGCGCGTTGATAGCATAAATTGCTGCTGAGTTGTAGACATTAAAAAAAAAAGAACTGCAATTTACGTGTAGGCATTTTATTTTTGGAAAATTTTCAAACGCTGATGGTGAGTTTTTATTATCAATTTTGAGGGCTACTATTTAAGGGTATTTTTTGGCTGGGGAGTTGAAAAAAAACAATAGTCCCAAAAATAAAAGCACCCTTATAAATATGCAATATACTAAACAAAAAAATACTTACGAAACACTGCTGTTTGCCATGATTTCGAAAAAATCAACAATTTTAATCCGTAAATGGCACCAATATGTAATAAGGCGAATGCAATTATATTTCTCCAAACCAATTCCAATTGGCGTTCTTCAGCAATTTTCACAGGTACATTACTTTTCTTTATTAGTCCGCCATCGATCATATCTACGTCACATTCGAATAATACACCGGTGGTGGTCTCATGGTCGTCAGATTTGATTGTCTGAGATTTTTCATTGTTGGAAGGTAACAATGGCGGCATTGCAGATTTCTCCAACTTTAATAATTTAAAACACTACACATGTATCTACAGAAGCAAGAAAATGAGCAAAATCAAAATTTTCATGTAGGTAGGTAATTTAAAACATTCTTGATGTGCAAAAAATGAAGAATTTGAAGTATTGATTGCATAAACTTTAAAATATTTAAAATTTCTATAAAATAAAAAAACCTAAATAAACAACGTCATGATTGTTTACTAATTAATTTACAATTAATGTTTAATTTTCTTGAATTTATAAACAAAGTTTTTAAACAGTCAGTAGTCTTTTAACATTTAAAAAAGTTAGAAGATTATATGGACTAAAACATATAGAAGACTAAGACTAAGCATACAAGTTGACAACTCAACAAAGTAATGGTGTAAATTATAATTTTCCTTTACATAGTTCCTAGTTTTGAAAATTTAACTAATGATTCGTAGGTCTACACTTTGCTTGTAGTTTTCTACCAGCTTAATTTTATGCGCGTTGTTATGTAAAAGTATTAAAACATTTGAAAAATTTAAATCTTTTCGAAGATGAAAAATACAGTTTTAATGATTTATTTAAAATTTAATTTTAGTTTTTATACGATTTTCTTTTTATATGAATTTTATTTGAAAAACGTTTAAGAAAAGCACTTACGATTTTCGAATTTTTATCAAAAAGAATCAAACTGAGGAATATTTGGTCAGGAGCTCAAAACCATTGAAGAAGTGATCAAACTGAATTTATAGACAGCTCTTATATTGGATTATCTGTTCTTTTGACTTCACAAAAGGAAGTATTGTTTCTATAATTCGTTGGCATTGATCTAGTTTAAGTGTAAGTGTTGAGATTATTAAAACATATTGCATTTCCGTTGACTGACATTTGATTTTCTAATTCAATTCGTAAGCAAGGTCTTCTTTTGCAAATAGAAATTCAGGTGCCGCAACTTTAATTACTAGGAATATTATGTTAATCGGCAAAGTTTATTATAGATTCACAACAACTAGACTGAAACAAAACAAATATAACTAAACTTTTGATTTCACAAATTCAGAAAATTATCATAAGATTTCACAATTTTTGCACCTGCACCGTCGGTCGCGTCGGTCAATGTACGTTTCACTTTCGCAAACAGTTGGATTGAAAATTTGTACCGAAATGATTCAATTATATTATAAAATTTTATGTTAGTACACTGAAAGAACAAAAAAATGCTTTAAATTAAAGGAACAGGGACAATTTTGGACCAAACAGGAAAAATTTAAAATTAAAAACGTTACACTTTGAATATGCAAAAGGCAAACAGAAAACAAAAATTAATGGCCTTCATTTGTATACGAACCAGCGTTGCTGAGATTACCAGTCGACAATCTTACCCATTGTGTTATACTCTCTCTTTGAAATAACTTGTATTTGGACCATGTTATACTTCAATGAGTGATCTACATTCTACGTTGTGTTTTTTCCCTGAGTTAAATAGATGCAACTTTTAGTAACAATCAATGCTGGAATTGGTGCAGTACAATAGTGCTCACAGCAATAATGCCTACGGGGTTTACTTTCCAAAATAAAGGGAAGTGACCTTTTTGCCTTTTCATAGTGGCAATAATAACCACGGGCTTCATTGCCATTTTTTTGTGGGGATAGTTCAAATACTGATAAGCCCGGAAGTGGATCGCCTGATGGCGATGGCGACTAAATAAATCCTCACAATCATCTCACGTAACTTGGTTGCTCCCCTTGAGGTATGTCAAGTCGCCTGGAGGCAACAGTTTCAAATTTTTCTCGGATTCCAAGTATTTTAACTCGCTTTTTGAAGAATAGAGTGATAATAGCAACAGCATGCAGGTCTAAATGCTTTTTTGAAGCCGCTACAAAGATCTGCAACGCCCTTATTCGACGAACCACGCCTTGTTTCTAAATCAAATATGAAACATGAATCATGCAAAGAAAGGACGAATTGAATTTTGTTAATTAAATATGAAACTAGTCTTTTTAAAAGAACAAAAATTGTAGAAGAAAGTTATTGAACTCAATCGGTCACTGGGGCGTATGTGGAACATTTTTTTGATTTTTTTTTTTTATATCGCTTACGCAATTATGATGAAATATTTTCACCTTTTTAAAAAAATAACAATATAAAAATCATTTTGGCTGTTAAAAGTTGTACTTAAAAATGGGGTGCTACCAGCAAGATTTTTATTTTTTTTGTCCCTGCATAAGATTTCAGTGTAAGTATTCATGAATTCACCACTCATCCACGTTAAAACAAAAAACTATTTAAAATTCGCTCTTCTTTAATCTTCTTTTTTTTGCAAATATTTTCTTTCCAATTTAAGAGGAATATACACTCAGAGAAAAAACAACGCAAAAACAATAAAAAACACTTTGATTTTACAATTTTTTCGGAATGATTTGGCTTCGAAGAAGAACATTTCAAAATCAAAGCCAAACGAAGTAAATGCAAAATGTTTTCCTTAAAAAAAATTAAGTTGACTACAATTCAAACATCTTTAAAAGAAATACAAAGAAAGAAAAAAAACAAAATAGGAAACTAACCTGGATTTGATCAATCGATATTTGAGTTGCCAGTCGGATGCCTTACATATCGGACTACCTTTCTATGACTTAGACATGTTTCGCATTAAACAAACTTTAAAGTTAAATTGTTTAAAGTTTAAATGTTTCAATTTGAAATTAAATATATTTGAAGTAAGTTATCAGAACTTACAGTAAAACATGACCGCATTAAATTTTACGTTGCGTTTTTTCTCTCAGCCTTGCAGCGCTTTATTTTAGTCTCTTTATACAAAATTGGTCCTAAAATACTGACTGCAACGTAATTATGCATATTTCAGTTATAACCGGGACAAAAAAAAAACTAATGAGTTCACAAAAACAAGACCATTTTAGGCTGAAATATACACACACTTTAGCGAAGACCCTTAGAGCTATTTCTTGGCCTATTATTAGGATTTTGTGTTTGTCATAAGCAATTTCGAGATTTTGCTAGTTGATCCCTATTAAACAAAATTTTAAATTTTGAAGGTATATGGTTGCCAACTAACTTTAACGGCAAAAAATACGAAAAGCGAAATAATATAAAATAACAATATTCAATAAAAAGGATTTTAGACAGCTGAATTCGAATCTGAAGTCAGAAAAAATCTATGATGTCACGTTTTCGAAATAATTTTACACGAAAATTCATCCTTATCTCAAAAACATTACCTCATAGATTTTTTTTTTGACTTCAGATGGGCTGCTGAATTTGAAACTGAAGTCAAGCGTAGGGACGACTGGAGCCCTCCGGTCGTGCCCCACTGAGGCTCTAAACGTTCTCTTGCACCTCTTACCCATAGACCTTCACATTAAATACCAGGTCTCTTGTAGCGTTTTAAGGCTAAAAGAAACAGGTAGTTGGAAGGCAAAACCTTTTGGTCACAGTGACACAACAAATTTAATACCATCGAATATGCTTCTGACACCCACGGACTACTGCACCCCTATTTTGAACACTGTAATGAATTGCAGGGTCAGCTTCCCGTCGAGATCAGACTGGGAAGAGGACATTGTGACGAAAGACTTCGACACCTGCATTTTCACTGATGGCTCAAAAATGGATTGTGGGGTCGGTTCGGGTGTCTACTATGAATCCCTCAATATCTCAAAATCCTTTCGACTACCAAACTTTGCCAGTGTATTCCAAGCGGAATTGCTGGCAATTAAAGAAGCTTGCAAATTACTTAGAGTAAATTCAAATCAAAACCAAAATATAGCTATACTAACAGATAGTCAGGCAGCTATAAAAGCAATTGCTTCGGTCACGACATCCTCCAAATTGGTTCAGCAGTGCAGAGAGGAACTCTCATTGCTGAGTGGAAGCCTCACAATCACTCTCATCTGGATCCCAGGTCACAGTGGTTTTGAAGGCAATGAAAAGGCGGATGAACTGGCCAGGCAAGGATCGGCCCTTCATGAGTCACTAGCAGAAATAGTTAACATTCCCATAGGAGTCATGAAGGGCGATATCTTCTTAAATTACCTAACAAAAGCTAACAATAGGTGGCACAACTTGACTAGCTGCGTCATATCCAGAAAAATCTGGCCCACCTATAATAAATCCAAAACATATGACCTAATCTCTAGACCCAGAAAAGACATTAGCAGAATCGTTGCGGTGTGCACAGGACATTGGCCGATAGGGGAACATGCAGCAAAGTTGGGTATACCGCACAATACTTATTGTCGCAGCTGCTTGGACCAGCAAGAAAAAGAAACGGTCTTCCATTTCCTATGTCAATGTCCCGCCCTTGCTAGGAATAGAGCACTCTCTTTGGGAAGTGAATTCTTTAATGTCATAGATAACATCTCAGGATCAAAGATCAAAGACTTGATCTCGTTCCTAAATGCAACAAAGTGGATTTAGGACTGCCTAACACTTGTTTTTCCCTTTTTAAAACCAATCAAAAATGTATTTCAAATAAATCCAATTATCACCCATAGGTTTCATAAGTTTTGGTATCAAAACGGCGTATCCTGCGCTAATTGGGTCAAACAAACAAGGTTTGCTTGACCGCCATCTCTACCTACCTACCTACCATATAAAGCACCACTGTTCACCGCCGCCGTAGTATGTATGTGGCATTTTATAGCATTGTCTTCAACTATAGTTAAGCCGAAACGAACAAACCTTGACCAATAATTTTTTTTAATTCATGAACTTATAAGACTGAAGAGAATTTTACTTTTTGGGTTCCTATTTGTTTTGCACATTATGTGGGGTGGCATTCATCATTATCGATATCATTTATACATTTTGGTATAGGAGCAAATAATAAAAATAGAAAAAAAAAATCTGCCTAATCTCGTTCACCTATACTTAATGATACCCCAGAAGTCTTCTTATTCAATCGAAGGTGATAAGAACTCTACGGAAACTTTTGATGTCAAAAAATATCATGCCACACAAAGTGGGATCTCAAAACATTCGCGATCACGACTCACATGCGACTTCTGGACTGATCATAATATTTCCTTAAGTATTGCGGTAATCTTATCTGGGATGCTTTTCAACAGCAAGTAATCTTTGTATTGCAAATGTAGGGACCAAAACTCCATATTATATGCATGCACAACAAACGTGGTTGGGCACCACCTGTGCCTAAAATTCGCATTCAATATTTTTATTTTATAATCAAAGTTCATTTACGATAAACATTATCAACATTGACTGATTAAAGTCTATACTGAAATTGCAAATGATGTTTCCTGAACAGGCTTTTTACTGTCGAAAAAAAAAATCCATCCCGCCTTATCTTTGTGAACTCTGTTCCGCAAATTATTATAAGTGAGACCATGCCCATTTATATTTTAACTGTGCGCAACTCATAATGATATTTGCTTTTTTATCATAACTTAGCTTTGCAGAAAATAATATTTACAGAAAAAAAAATTATATATTTGGGTTTTGATGACTAGGTTATTTGGTAAAAAGATTGGAACACGATAATAAGCTAGCTCATTCATACATATTGATAAGAGATTTTTATAGGGTGAAAGTAAGTATTATTTTTACCTTTTATACTAATTGGTAGTTTAAATGCGATCTTATTATTATAAAATTTTAGAGTTTACAAAGACGCGTATATATTTAAGCTTTGTTATTTTGCTGTCAACTAATAAATAAAGAATTTCATATTTAATCATAATAATTTGATTTGATTTTGATTGAAGATTATGGTTTATTGATTTGGTCATCAGCATCACATTGGAATGATTGGACATTTTCAGCTTCAATTATTGTTTTTTTTTATAATTTATTGAGTGCAGTTTTTATTTATGTGTAAATCCCAGATTAACGTATCTCCATTTGATATTTGTATAAAATCGCTTCTCATCTGATTGCAGCAGCTATAGGGACGGTTGAAGACAATTTATTCGATATGGACATTGGACACCCATAATATTTAATGCTTTTCGGAGATTTCAATAGACGAACCAGAGTCCTTGAATGTAAAAATACTCATAGTATACAAGAAAGATAGAATTTTTCGTCAAACGTAATATAACAAAGCTAATTCTTTCAAATCTTGCCTGCAACTCATCTCTCAAAATATATCAATATGTTTAAAATGTTCTTCTTCTTTTTTATCATTGAAACAATTGACGTTAAATTGTTGAGGTTAAAGAAAAATGCACAAACTTAAACAAAATTTAAAAAAAATATTTTAAATGGTCATAACCTCACAACTATACCCCGGACATTAACAATTGTAGGTTTCAAAATGGCGTACTTCGCCAGGGGGTGGCATAACAAAAAACATAAATTAAGCTTTTCTAATACCCTTCTTTCAGATTTAAAAAAAAAATCAGTCTTCCTGTATTTCATTCCACAAAATGTTTTTTTTTTTTTACTATCTTTCCTGTACTTGTAGTAGGTATTATAGAAAATAAATAGTAGTAATGTAATGTATTACAATTAAGAGCAAAGTAAAAAAATATTATCGATATATATTTATAATTCCTTTGAATTGAGAATGTTTGAAAATGTACTCAGTGATAGATTATGCAATTGAATCGGGCCACTGAAGTTTTTAATGGATGACTTTGATGTCTTAATGTATATATGCGGAAAAAGGGTAATTTATAACTTGAAAGATCGGAGATAAACTATATTCCGACGCCATAAAAATTTTGTATTTCTAATGTTGCTCAATTGCTATAAAATCACCTGTTTCCTCCGCATCCGAAAACAGCTCTTAAAAAAATTGTATATTTTGGTATTTTTTGTATCCATCGACAACGTAGCCATCATCCAAAGGTTTTCTTCAATTGTTTCGATACACATTCCTTGAATGCCCTTAAACTAACAACATACATATATGCAGCTTACCACAATTATCATGTTGAAATAATAAATTTTACAGCCACAAATTTGTTTTGTGATACATCAATTGTACCTACTACTGCTAGCACCATAAGTTAAAGGTGTCATAGGCCCGTCCTACTAACAAAATCTCACTGAGAAAAGAATCCAAAAAATGTTTTGTCTATAGAATCTCTTTAAAATACATGAAGCTACTAGCGGAGATATTTTGTCACCACTTAAGAAATCTAAGGAGCCCTCAGAGATAAATTGTACTTTAGGTGCGTCTCAGAAAAAGACTCACCTAAAAGAACTATTTATTGACAGCACTTTTTTGCTTTTCCCAAATTATATTTTATTTTTGGTTCTTTCTAAATAAAATGCATGACTGGGTCGCAAGCCTTTTTAATTACAAATATGTAAATGCAGTTTTAGAAAAAAAATTTAAAAAAAGCAAAAAATTCGATTTTCAAATGGTTCGAACAGCTTCTTAAATGAATTTAACCTCGAAACGAAGTATGCAGTCTGATTTCTTCTATAATGATACATGAAACATTTTTAGAAAAAAAATCAAAATCGACGTTTAAAAAAAAAAACTGTATAAAATTTTGCATAAAAAAAAATTGGTATGCCATTCTTAAGATATTATTTATCAACATTAAAAAAACTAAGTTTTGAAAAAAAATATTGAGCAGTTTTTACTACAAATTATTACGGCAACTTAAAAGCATTCATGTAAAAAAAATGTTAAAATTAATTAAGTCATAAAGGAGAAAATCAGAATTTAAAAAAAACGTTCTATGGACGATACCGTTAATAACTGTTTTTTTTTAAATGGTTTTCATTTTAAGATAGACCTATCCAAAAAAATGACCATGATTTTTTTTATCAAGATCATACGAACCATCTTTGAGAAATATGAGTTTTTCTAAAACCGGTATATGAAAGGTAGGTACCTCTATTTTTGGTCCAAAAAAATTAATTCAAAAAACCTCGGGGATAATCTCCAAAAAACACCACATACCAAGTTTAAAGTAAATCGACCTTCCATTTAAACTTTGGTCTCTGATACATACAGACAGACAGGCAGACAGAATTGTTGGACCCACTTTTTTCTCATTCTCTATCATCATAATGTCATGTTTGATTGTTATCTCAACTTTTTTTTCTGTAAGCATGCATAACTTAATATATGGTACCCATATCGCAAGTAAAAATTAAGAATCCGTCTAAAAAGTAAGAAAGAAATTCTAGGTGCCAAGGTCTTTTTTTTTATTTTTATAAATGTTAAAAGTGTGATTTACCCTATACAATTTTAATAGTCAGGAGGAATATATTTAATTCAAATGAATACACACTATTGCTAAAAATGTGTAGATAGACACCAGGATTGCTAATGATATGGCCAAATAAGTGGTATGTTAATTTTGAATACAAAGGCTTGAAGAATGCAAACATTTTTGTATATTGTTGACTCAACCTTCTTGTTGGTAAGTAGACTTATATTTTTGGATATGATAACTTTGCATATCTTTGTTTTTGGGGGGATAAGGTCTAAAGTCTTTTAAGCTATAGATAGATATTCAACTACTAATCAAAGTACCTTTGGACAAATGGGCGACGATGTCGTCAATATTTAATTTTCTTTTGAATGAAAGAGTCAGAATCCAAAGTTCATTGGAAGCGTTAACACGATGAGTATAAACACTTTGTACCTCCCCCTGTAATATTTTCACATAATTATCTGACTGATAAACATTTTTTGGGCAATTTCATGCAAAATGGTCTAGACGGTCAAAATCCAAAATATTTTAATTATTTCACATGATAAAAGCATTTAACAGGCTCTTAAAGATAGATAGGCATAAGTACCTGCCTGTATCCGTGTATATCGCAGAAAATTTAATAATTTAAGAATGATTTAATTTTTTAATCAACTATGAATTAGGTACTTGACATTGAGTCCGTGACATTACTGTAAGGTAAGATGGGGTAAGTGCATTTCCGGGGTAAGTGCGGAATAGGGTAAGGTTAGGAATAGTTCTATTAATTAACTGCTGCACTCTATTTTGGTTAATTTTTTTTTTTTGAAGTGGTGGATAAATTCTTTAAATAATGTTATTATAAAAATAATAATCAGATTTGTGGATTTTTTTCTATAAATATGTTTTTGCCCATTGTATGAAAATGATATGAAATGTTATGAAAATTACCCCAATTGGATTTGTTAGAATAATTTTGCTAATTTTACATTCAATTTTAAACCAATAAAGAAAAGAAAATAATAATTCATGGAACAGCTTTGTATATATTTGTGCTTCTTTCGGAGTTTTAAGCCCTTTTTAGCAGTCTACAATGTTATAACTTTTGAGTTAGTAAATTTATCTTGAAATTGAAGGTATTTTTGAAAAGATGTCGCTACGCTAACTGCTACGCTGTTATCATAAAAGTTACGGTCACAAGACCTGAGATCTTGACGTTAATAAAAATTCGAACTTTCGTTTTTTTTGGGCCGAACTGACCGCACCTCACCGTATTAGTCCTTACTGGCAGAATTAAAGAAAGTTTAGCCCAACAAATTTAAAAATCTTTTTGTTGTTTTATTTATTTATTTATATTTTATTTACGAGATGTACTTTATAATATGAACATTCGTACCGAAAATGATCTACAGCAAGCTTATGTCATTGTAAGTTCGTCAAAGAAACATAAAAACAAACAAACGCTTTCAATACAATTTGTCTGCGTTTCCGTAGAAGGTATATTTTAACAAACCTCAGCTGCTAACAACTTCCAATTAAAATGGATTTCCCCTAAGCAAGCTGTAACACTGAAATGAAATTTTATTAATAGATTGCGACTAATAAGTTTCCACAGTGGTTTGCTTACATCTTAACTTGAAATGCATCATCAGAAATTACGCGTGTAAAAGATCTTGTTGCATGAAATTAGTAAGAAAATGAAACTTACTGAGAAGTGTTTACTACTAGAAAACAATGGAAACATGTAAACGAGCTTTAAATTCTTGAAACTTATTTACACTTGAAAGTACGTCAACATTTGTAGTCATTTTTGTTATCGAAATTATTAATTAGGTTTTTAACTCAATCTGGTGTAAGACTTAAAACATAATACCTAGATGCGTTTTGCTTTCGGCAGGTATGTACAATAGGGTGGAGCGTCAAATTTTCCTTTCGATTGTCGTATTCGAATAGTTCTAAAAACATGCCTTATTATGTTATTATATAAAATCACTTTTTTTTAGCCCGCAAAATAAGCTAAATTTTAACTTTTTCTTCTTGTAGGATGTGAAACTCTAAAAGTATAAATCATACGATTAATTCTTGCAACCAAAGAAGAAAGATAATTTACAACGATTCCAATACATTTTTGTACGCTTAGTAGTTCCTGAGATATTTGGTAAAATACATCTTAAAAATACCATTTTTTTTATACGAATTCATAGATTACAATTTCATCAGAATATTCTTGCTTTACGTAAACAAATATAAGATAAGGAGAACAACTAATTTATTTTCTTGTTGGAATGCAGCAGCAAATACCTGTTGCTTTTATTATGGAGGAAACATTTGACCTGCGCCATTCGAAGATACCGAATTTTGTACTGCGAATTTTATACCGGGAATTTCGTACTGGCTGTTACGAACGCTGAGGAAAGGGTTGATTTTATTATTTTCATTGCACTTCAGTCCTGACTTCGTTGGTCGGTCCCGAGTGCAGCTGGTGGCCGAGGAGAAATGAGTTTCTCAAGCCACTCTGGTCTGCATTTTTCTTCCTTTAAGAGTGCAATTATGCAATTATTAAAGCTCAGTCGTTGACTAAGCTAGTAAGAAGCAACTCTTAGTATTTTGTTATTGTGATAATTTAGTTCAATTAAAATATACATTTTGATGCAATTAATTCAATAGTTATTGATAACTTTATTTCAATTTATATTATTTCGGATAAAGCCAAGAAGGGGCAAACTAGAGCTATCTATTTAAGTTACTTAAGATGACTGACTGTCAGAGTTAAAGTCTCTTTCGAGTATACATGTAAGAATGTACTCTCGCAAGAGTATGCATGGCATTTGGATTTACACTAAGCAATCTTACTTCATTACAGTTATTAAATAAAAAAATAATAAAATGTGGAAGCGAGTGACTCGGCAAGATTCGGTGTGACCTATCTTTGGAACAACGTAACTTATAAAAAAATTAAAAGAGTGTTACCAACAATTGCTGATGTTATAAAACAATATATAATTTTCGTGAGAAACGAACAAAAATGTAGGGATAATGGAAGGCAACCAACTATTACTCAAATGTTTGAAGCTCTAGGTCTTGACATTATTGACTTTTAGAAGACTGCATCCCTGCCTCCAGTAACAATACATCGTGTCTATGATAAATATTTGCATATTTTGAGATACCCAAATAAAACCAAAACTACCAGAAAAACTTACAAGACTGGAAGAATAAATCTCTTATTATATAATAAGAAGGAATAGAAGGAATCTGATGATCGGGTGTGGCAGCCTGTGAAATAGCTATAATTCCAGCCTATGAACTTTGTGGTAGTCCACACAGGTTGTTGTTGTTTGATTCAAACCTTTAATGTTAAATGACGGAACAAGCAGCATAACTGCAAGTATTGCAAGCTATACAAAAACCCACTTTAAATCTCTTATTAATTTTTTTGATCGTGCAAGTGCGTTTACTTATATAATTGTGTTTGTCCTAGAGATAAGAAAGTATCCGTAATAGAAAGATCTTTTCTTTTGGATCAAAGAAATGACAGAAAAATGGTTATAGGCGAATTGGACCTTTTGGAAACCAAAAAAAGTTTGAGGAATCAAAAATCAATTCAAAATTTAATGATGCATGAAACTTTGACGGTATCAACTAAGGCACAAACAAGATCCAAATCTCAATGGAATCCTCGAATTTCGTAGGGTAATGATAAAACTGATGAAGATGATGATCCCCAGCCAAGTAATGATAATATTGATGAAGATCCCCAGACGAGTACTTCTTCAAAATGCCAAACAATTAGAGATAGAAATATTCCAAATTTGGCGAGAATTTGTGATCAATACGCGGAACTCAGATCGATCAGGAGCGGCAGTCGCGAGTTGTGTTTTATAGGATATTGGCTTGGTAACCACAGAAAATGTCGAACAGCTCACAGATCGGAGTAAAGTTCGTAGGGCGAGAAAATGACAACGAGAAAATCTTCAAGAATGTATGTCGAATATTGAAAGAATTTATTTCGACGGAATTAAAGACGAGAAATTGCTTTATGTAAAACGAGAGCTACCAAAGTCAGGGAGCATATTTCATTACTCACCGATCCGGGTTCAAACCTTCTAGGATATGTCACCATATTATCTGGAAAAGAAAAACAATAGTTCAATGGTTCATTTGACAACTTCATGCTAACGAATTGCCTCTGCGTCATTTTTTTACTAAATTGGATGGAGGTACATTAGGAGATCAACTTTATTCTGGACCCATCGGAAAGGCGCTTGAAAACTGTGATAACCTTTCTATCATTGAGTTTTTACCAATCCAAGGGAATCTACCTACTTTGACAAAATAAATCCAAACTACCATAAGCACGGATCAGAAATATTTGTTTCAAATGTGAGATGCTGTTCGCAAAGCATTTTGTCCTAAAGATCTTTCCAACAAAAACCCAGGACAAATGGCATACTCTAGATAAAATTTCAATGTCAAAGATTATCTCTTGATTTATCACAATATACACCACCCCCATTGTTGGATAAATTCAGTGATCAGTATTTGGAAGACATTCTACAATTAAACAGATCAGACATGCCATTTCCACACTACCCTTGTCACTCTCAAGCTGTTGAGCGCTGTGTGAAGATGGTGACCGAAGCTTCAAGCACATTAGCAGGTGAAAAAGACTTATAAGATCAAAAATGCATTCGCGAAGCATTTTGCCGTTTTTCCACACAAAAAAAGATTTTATTTTAAAAAATTATAAATAAAAGCAAAAGTTTTGTTATTTTTTACGAATTTTGTGATTTTTTCATTAATATTTTTTTTGTGATTTTTGTCTAAATTAAGTAAATAATTTTATAATTCTCGTGTGTTTTCTTTTGTAAATGAATTACATAAATAAAAAGTAATATCAAACATGTGAAGAAATCAAAATCTAACAAAAAAAAAAATTTTTCCAAAAAGTCAAAACTTTGAGCTAAGGTAGAGGGCGAAAGACTTAATGCGAATTAATTTTTTTCTATGTGAAATTGTTCTACTTATCGAAACGCAACAAAATAAAACAAATCAAATAAAACAAAATAGAGGTATTCGAAATTCATACAACTTTTTTTTTTGTGCATACATTGTCGCTCCACCACATGTACAAGATAGGGTCCTAAAAGAACAATAAGCAGGAAACTTGATAGGTAATAGTGTTTTTGTGTACGTACTGTTTTTATACTTAAAATTCAAATATTCATAGTAACCATAAGTATGGGATACCTTATCTAATTTTTGTATTTATATTTATGCAGCAGAAGGTCAAAACCCATCAAAACTGGTGCATTTTATTTGGGATTATTATAGGAGATTAACATTCTGGCCCACATTTGTATATATAGGGGCACCTTTTATGCAGATATTTAAAACAATTTTCGTAAAATATGCTAATGTTACTGCATAAGGGGTTTCGAGACCAATCGCATACAAGAAAATAAGTGTTCACCCCAAAACTAAATTAAATTTTTTGAATTAGTTTTAATTTAAATCTGAGTCATACTCATTTATAAAGCCACAAGGTACCAAAGTGCATAAATCCAAAATGAGAACTTTTCTCGGGAATGGAGTTAGTGTTGGTTTTTGTTTTACTTAGAGAAATTTACTTATGAAAAAAAAAAGAAACAAATCGAGGCACGTTTCTTAGTCCATTATTATGTGTCGCTTGGGTATTGACCCTTATGAAAAATGCAATTTTTCGACTTCGTTATTTTGAATTCAAGATGCAAAGTAGGAATTGCTCGTTTCTTATATTTCTTTTAACTAATTTATTTTCATAGTATTGCTTCAGTAGTAAGAAATGATAGATTACACAACTAAGGGATATATTCGACCGGCAGATAGCGCTCTAATCGAAAAGAGTGGAGAGTTCCCGACTCAGATCTAACTCAATTGAAAATGGCCAAGGCCTCAACGTATGTATCCCAACATTTTTACTCAAATATATACTTTAAGCTAGGTAAAAATTTCTTTAATCTGCAAAAGATGAAACGTTAAAAGCGAGTTCCCCAAATCCGATTTGTTCGTAGAAGACAAAGACGTTATAGAAGTCTTATATGTAGGTTCAAGCAGGGCTTTCAATTTCTTCTTCTTCTGACTTTCGAATATTTTGTATTTTTTTTTAACAATTTAAGGCAAAAATGGGCGGTGAGAAAGTTCAGTTTTTCTTAAGTTTCAAAACCTTATTTTCTTGCAGATAAATTGAGCATAGTGGGTTGAATGCATTGCGATTTTTTTTAAACTTAACAAGAAGATTTTTGTGAACAAACATTTTTTTTATCAAACAATTTTGTTAAAATTTAATAAAATAAACTTTGCCAACAAATTTCCAGGTCTTTTTAATGAAAACAACTAGTCAAAATAAGTGTCTATTTTCACCCGTTCAGATGAGAGGGGGAATTTGCTCAGATTTTTGATAGCCACCAAATACTTTCTTTTATTGAAATTGTAAATAAAAACTCAGAATTTTGACAAAAAAAAAATATTAACTGTTTTTTTTCTTCAAAATTGTCCCTTATAAAATATAATCTTTCTTCCAAAATTCAATAGCGTTATTTTTAGTCAACTGACTCAAGAAAAGTAAATGGTCAATAATAATTTTTGGTTTTTGAAAAACTGTCATTCAAATTTAAATTTTAGGAAAAAATATAATATTAAAAAAAAAACAAAACTGATTTTTTAAATTAAATTTTTTAATACATTTTTTGTTAGTTTTTCTGTAAGACTCTCTTATATTTGTTTTCTGTCTAAAATAAAATTTTGGACTTGTACCAACTGTTCTTAAACTCACCTATTCAATTCATTTTCAAAACTTCTGTTCAAAATTTTTAATACTAAAACTTAATTTACTCAAAAAGAAATAAGACCTTTCAAAGAAAATCAACCGACTTCAAATTTAAGACTTTTAATATTTTCTCTGGATGCCGTTATCAAAACTGAACTAAATTGAAATGGGACCCAATGGAGACCGCCATAGATAACCTCCTCCTTTTTTTAAAGCCGGACCATTATAAAACAAACCCTTTCAAGCTTTTCCTGTTTTTTATATCTCTCGTACCTCAATTTAACAAAAAAAAATATTTGTTTTATTGGAAAAGAGGATAAATACATTTTATAAAGAGTTTATAGCTCTTTATAAAATGTATGTATCCCCTTTTCCATTAAATTGTTTTTTTTTTTTTTTTGTTACATTGAGTTACGAGATATATAAAAAACAAAGCTTCAGAGCTTTGATTTTTGTTTTTAGAGCTAAAGCTCACATTGCTATTACATACTTGAAGTAGTAACAGTATTAGTACTCCTTTGAAACAAAAAATTGTGTGGCTGCTATCAATTTTTTTTCGATTTTCTGATGAATGGTTTAACTTGCTTATATAACCTCGTGAAAAGTCACAAAAAGTCAGTAAAAGCTAAAACACACGAAAACCGTACAACCGATTATAATGACGTTATTTCTAGCTAGTTTTTTTCAGACAGGCTGAACTTTTGGTACCTTCGTCTGACATATTCCTTGTCAGTTTGAAACAGGGATGTGATTTCAATTTCAACTTAAAAATTTAACATTGCTTGGATTTTGTTAATTTTTTAAATGCTAACTATTAATTTTTAGTAAAATTCTGAAAACCAGCTTAGGCACTCTTTTAGGCAAGGCATCCTTTAAACCTTTTAAATAACAACAGTGTTTGGCCTGTAAATAGTGATCTAGATCTGCTTATATTTTCAGTTTAGTTTTCAGAAAATCTATAAAAAACATTTAACGCATCTAGTGTTCAGAATTTGAATAAAAAAAAAACGTCTAGGAGCATTTAAAAAATTATCTTTATGGGAGAGTGAACCATTGAAAAATCTTAGTAAAAATTTTATTCCATCAGTATTTTGAATTGCTTGCTACACATCCTTATCGATCCTTCCTCATGTTTAACTGCTTGAAAAGATTTAACATTTATCCAGCAATGTTTTTCATATAACGAATGTCGCCTGGTACCAAATTTGGAGTAGGGTACGCAATTTAAAATATTGGTGGAATCATTTTTTTCTATGGCATTTTTTAATGGTTCACTCTCCCATCAGCAAGTTGTTTAGTTAGCTAAGTAAGGGTCCGAAATCTCTGAAAACAGCTTATTCCAACACGATCATGACCCAGAACACACCAGACAGCTCCTAAGAAACTTCTTAGAAGAGGAAAATATTCATGTTTTGGGATTGAAAATGGAATTTCCTTACCTGAATCGTGTAGAAAATCAGTAGCAGCCTGTATTCTGAGAGATTTTTAAGCTAAAACTTTCAAATAATTAAGCTTATGGAACAAATAAGGACAGAATATGAACAAACTAATTAGTGTCTTTGATTGGCTCTTAAGTTAATAGGTTAAGTGTGGTTGCTGCCAATAAAGAGTTCTAACAGAACAGAATTTCTTGGTTTACAGAAAAACAAACAATTTCACAACTGTATGCAAAATTTCAAGCTATTACCACCTAAAATAGCTTAGTTCTTGCTGAAGACAGGACCATACCATTTCGTTTGCATTTCTTTTGCTCGCTACTATAAGTTAATAATTTATTTAATTTATCTTGTTGCCGTAATTTGCGAAATACTAATCTTATAGAATTATTATTAAATAGTCACATGAATACTTTTACTAAAATTGACCTTACAAATAAAACGACTGTTTACTGGTCTAGATTCAATATAGGTATACCTACCAACAAAAAAAGTATATACTTATTTGAATAGATAAGTTAGAAAAATTTTGCAACTACGCCGAAATAAATTAATCCTTATCACAGTTTAAGTATTGTAGATGCAATCATTTCCTGAAAGAAATAAGAGTAGGGAAACAGAAGTTGCTGCCTTGTTGTTTTCCAAAAATTACAAAATTTGCTGCGTAAAGGTTTTTTACAAAAAAAATAAAATCATAGCCCTGGAAAGATAGGATAGGGAAATTTGTTTAATAATATCGACGCAGAATGTCACCCTCTATGTCTATAGCTACAGGTCCAATCCAAAGTCTCCCAAAAACCTGCTATTGGATTTTTGATTAAGTGCATTTAAAGAGGGGGAGAGGTGGGGGATGTGAAGGTTTATCAATCTTAAGAGTTACTGATGAAATTCAGCAAAACATTTATGCAAACTAAGAAGGTCAGTTTTGCTACACAATAAGATAGGTTTAATAGTAAAAACTTTTATACTCTAGAAATTATTTTAATTTTTCTACAAGAAACGCTATTTAAGCTTTTATCAACTGTATCTACCATTCAGAAACCCTCAAATCATGTGTCATTATGCGTAAATCATAATGAATATTTCCTACCTACATAAGTATACCTATTAGTTTTATAAACTTTCGTCTGTTCCCTAAAACAATAAATATTTAATCTCAGAAACAGAGGATGCTATCAATAAAAAAAGTATATGGAATACCTATATCTATTTCCCTAAAAAAAATGTTATACAATTTCTCTTCCTCTACCAATCGTTTAAAATTTATTCAAACTTCAATTTAGGTTCACTAGATGTGGATGTTTCATTAAAAATTCTATATTTCATGTAAATACAATATCTTATTAAGTAAGTAACACGATTACCAACAGAATGACGTCATATATGCACAAAATTGTTCACACTTTCTTTGGTTTCTTTGGGACCCCAAATGTTTCTACAAACCTACATAAATGCCTAAAATAAAAAAAAAAAAAAACAATCACTCAGGGCTTAAATGGTAAAAATTCAATTCGACGAACCCAAGTCCAAACAATGCGCAAAACCAAAAAAATTCACAATTTACATTTACCTATACTGTTTGATTAATTCATAAAAAATATAGTTATCCCCATCGTAATTTATGTATGTATGTATGTAAATCAAATCAAACAACATTTACATTCAAATTTTACCTAATACGTGTTGCGTACCTATTGATAAGCTGTTTGAAAAAAAAAATCGCTTGAAACATCACACGATTTTGATAACGATAGGACTCGCTCTCACTGTTGTTGCTTCGTGTTGGTTTGGGGCAGCTTTGAAAAAGTATAAAACACACAGCGAATCTAGTCAGACAAGTTTTTTCTGCACTGACCGGCTTAATAGACGCCTCAAGCCATCAAAAAATAAAAAGTTCTTACACCGCACCGGCGAAATAAAAGAATTATTCAGAGTTTCAGTGCGCAAAGAAACCTTCAGTGTTCCACACGTTATAGTGAATTTTCTGTGAATTATTTTCTCTTCTTTTCTACACAAAAGGTAGTTTCAACAATGACAATTATTATTTTATTTTATTCATATATTTTTGTTTTTTTTTTTGGCCTTTATAATGGATGTTGAGTTAACTAAGTGAAATTCTTCAAGTGCATTGTATTATTCTTCTTTTTTATATTGTATTTTGAGTGCCAAGTGGATATCTATACTAAAAAAATTAATGCATTTTCTGCAATTTCACAAAATTAAATCAAATTTCGCACATTTTATGGATTACTCCACAAAAAAATAAAGAAGTGACAAGAGTGTCATCTAACAAATTGATTAAAAACATGTGTTTATCCGATTTTGGAAAATACTTAAAAGAAACAATAATATAAAATCCACTTAAAACTTTTTGCATAAGTTTTGTTAAATACAGAAATCATTTATTAACTAAATCTCAATAAGAAATAACATTTAATTGCAAATTTAACTTGCAGCAGCTGCAAATATGCCACCAAACGCTACTTCAGCGACACAACAAGAAAACCTTCCGTCAACATGTGCGGAAGCCACCAGTAATGCGACACTTAAGGATGGAACCCCTGAAACCACTGGAGTTTTATTCGAATGCGATGCCGAAACTGTTGACGGTGGACTAGCCAAGGATATTGTTAGTTTGAAGAAAGCTGAAAAGCGAAAACTAAAACTTGTCTGGAGGAATATCTTAGCTTTTGGTTACTTGCATTTGGCTGCAGTTTATGGATTGTGGTTGATGTTGACATCTGCTAAATGGGCAACCATTGGATTTGGTAAGTTTTGTATTTTTTTTTCTTCTTGATATTAGATCAAAAGCTACTTGATATCAAAACAAAAAAATGAATTGGATTGATTAAAAATTTTATTCGAGTCGTAATAGTTTTGTTTTTGTTAAAACCTTGCAATGTTTCAATTAGGACATGGCATTTCTAAAGCTCTTAAATATAATTTTTTGAATAGAAAAAGTAGAAAACAAAAACTTTGAAGATATGGTAACACTGTACATTAAAGGATTCTAGATAGGTATAGCTCAAAAACATAACTAAATTTGAAAATTCATTTAGTAAAACGCAACCTAGAACACACAAAACAAAGAGCTTTAGAAACAGATTGGTTTGGAGTTATTTTAATGAAAAGCTTTTACTTAACTTACCATAGATCTCACGAAAACATGGCTATTTATTTATTATTTATTTTATTTATTTGCATTTTTTAATGCATTTTTGATTATACAAAATAGTTCGGACGATACGACCAAAGAAGTATTTTTGACTTCTATTTTTCAAACTGATAGTTTCTACAGGAATAATTAAACTTAACAAAAGGTTCTTAGAAATGAAAATTATAAAATATCAAACCAAAAATGTTCAAATAAACTTATTTTTCTCCTCCAATATTTTGACTAAAGTAATAAATTGACTTTATATGTTTTAGCAAAACACAAGTCCCTTGTGCCACTTTGATTTAGTTAATAAGTTTTTCTACTGCAGTATGTTTTGTATATTTCAACTTAAATACTGTCGACTAAATTGCTTTAATCAAAGTTATAATTTGTTGACTGCAGTTAAAATCTTAAAAGGAGTAGTTACAGAACTTAAAGCAAAGCCAATGCTACCGTGTTTTAGCAATCTTTAACACTTAAAACAGTCAACATGTCCTGTATTATTATTGTTATTATTGAACTATTCGTACTAGAATGTCAGCTTATTAGACTTGACCATTCTTTATTCCGTCAATTTCATTGAATGTTTGAACAACAACAACAACTTAAAGGCGCTACCACTCTTGTTTGGCTGGAGATATAGCTATTTCGTGCTTTGCCACTTATGCACTCGTCCTGTATTTATTAACTGTCAGTAAATTAACAATTTTTTTTTTTTTGTTGACTGGATAATTCAAGCTATTAATATTATTTTCTGCTCACATCTAAGCTTTAAAGTTTTCATTGCAGTTGAAGTCCCTAGTCACAGTATTTACTCACATTGATAATATTGACAATTACTTTCTTGACTGCAATTTGTAAAGTTTTGTATTTTTTTATGTCTCTGGCAGTCTTATAAAAACAAAATTAAAATAAATAGAGTCAAAGCAGCGGTTACAAACGAGTTTCGAAAAATAAAAACAGTCAACAAGCAGTGAAAAACGTTTAGTTATTTAACTAATTTTTTGCTAGATAGTCAGCATATTAGTACTCATAGCTGAAATTTACTTTGCATTTGAAGTGCCGGTCTCAGTATTAACTAACATTCAAAAGTTAAATCAATTGACAACGACTAAATTGACTGCAATTTCTTCTAATGTGCTGCATTTTTGTATGGCTGTGGTAAACTTATGTAAAAACAAAATTAAAATAAAAAAACTTTCATACAAAATATTTCGGTGTACAAAGTAGATTGCCTTTAACTTTGTTCTACCATAACTGTTCCTACAGTAAACTGAGAAAATCTCTCAAAAATACTTGATCTTCCCAACGGGCAACACTATTCTTTTAGAGCTTTCAACTTTTAAATCAGAGTCCATCAGTCCAATGATGAACATAAGCATATTGGTGCTGTAACTTTAAATGTTGTTCTTGAAACTTGGCAACTGTTTAATGCGGCAGTTTATATGTCAACATTGTAGATTTTTGACACTCTATAAATAGCTTGCATTTTAAAACTCTATAGACTACAAAAGAAAACAACTGTCTATGATTTTTGGCTAAGAAAACGCCTCTTTGATGCTCCTTTACCCCTGTTTACCCTAGTGGAGTGTGTGTTGACACTCTTGTCTTTGTAAATACAAAAAATAAACAAAAGCGATTGTAAGTGATTAGCTGGAATTCCCTGGGTTTTTTTTTCCTCAATTGCCATGCTTAACAGTTTTATGACTAAGAGGTAATACTGTTAATAGCTGCTATTTTTTAATCAAATATTTACAACTTAGGTACTCTTTTGATTTAAGATATTATTAGTTATTATATTGTTTGACAGAAATCAACAATAAACATCTTTTACATTACTAAGGCGTAGGAAAAAAAAAACCCCTTCAAGTCTTATCAAAATCAAAATAATAAAAGTTTATATTTAGAAGAAAAGAACGCACCTGTGTTCTTTGTTATCACGTCGAAAAATTTGCTTATCAAAATTCAGCAAAATAGCTATCACCTGTTTTCAAGTGTTATTTAGCCTTATCAATAAGCATGTAGAAAAATAAAAATTCAAATAAGTTTTTATTCGATCACAAATCAATTAATATTGATTAACTTAAGTGTATAGCTAAACCAACGTTACGTATACGCAGTTTTAAATCATAAATACAAAAATGATATAAGTCTAATAAAGGCATTGTTTTAATTTATTTCTTCAACAGTTGTCGTGCTATACTTCATTTCTGTACTTGGAATCACAGCTGGTGCCCATCGCTTGTGGGCCCATCGATCATACAAAGCTAAATGGCCACTACGATTGATTTTGGTTATCTTCAATACAATTGCCTTCCAAGATGCAGCTTATCATTGGGCACGTGATCATCGTGTGCATCATAAATTCTCAGAAACTGATGCTGACCCACACAATGCTACTAGAGGGTTCTTCTTCTCGCATGTCGGCTGGTTGTTATGCAAAAAGCATCCCGATGTCAAGGCCAAGGGAAAGGGACTTGATCTTTCTGATCTCAAAGAAGATCCTATTCTAATGTTCCAATTGAAGTAAGTTTAACTACAAACAAAAAAAAACTTCCTACAAGAATAAGCTTATCTATTCTTTCCATTGCAGACACTACATGAAACTTATGCCAGTTGCCTGCTTTATCCTCCCTACATTGATCCCAATGTATTTCTGGAATGAGAGCTTCCTTAATGCCTGGTTTGTTGCCACTATGTTCCGTTGGTGTATTTTGTTGAATGTCACATGGTGTGTGAACAGTGCAGCTCATGCCTTTGGATACAAATCCTACGATGCGTAAGTTTTTCTTTTAATTAAGTGCCTCTGCAATATTTTATCACTTTTTCTGTACTTTTAGTTCCATCAACCCATCTGAAAATGTAGGAGTTGCTATCTTTGCTTTGGGTGAAGGATGGCACAACTATCACCATGTCTTCCCATGGGATTACAAAACAGCCGAATGGGGCAACTACTCCATGAATATCACCACTGCCTTCATTGATTTCTTCGCCAAAATCGGCTGGGCTTACGATTTAAAGACTGTTTCGAAGGAAGTTATTGAGAGGCGTGTAAAGAGAACCGGAGATGGCTCACATCCAACGTGGGGTTATGGTGACAAGGACATTACCAAATCCGAAGCGGAAGCAATTTTGGTTAAAAATCAAAAACAAGAATAAATTGTGAGACTTAACCATTACCCCTCCCAGATGATATCGAACAACAACAACAAAACAAATGCTTAGCTGCCATAGTAATCTTTCTCAAATTATCATCAAGCGGTCTCCAAATGATATGCATTGATTTTGGCACTTTGTTCAGTAATATATTTTAAGCATTGTTTTTGTTCCTGAGAAAATAGTCATATAATGTAGGTTAAACAAAAAAAAAACAAGATGATATTTATTAAACAAAAAAACACACACAAAAATATAGGCTTAAGTGAGGTTATACCAAGAAGGAAGTATTGAAAAAACTTGAAATAATAAAAATATGCATGAATTTTTTTATTATAAATGAACTTTTATAAAACATAAAAAATATCTTTTATTTGCTACTCATATTTGTAACCCGGCACTTACTTTAAGGGGCCAACCCATAAAAGTTAAAAGTTCGGCTCCTTTTTCCGTCGCTTCCGTTTGTATAGTCGCTTCATAAGAACGTGTGTATTTTATCGAGCTGCCAGTTGAAAACGTCCAACGCACGCAACGGATTCTATGGTTTGTCCCCTTTACTTGGGGTTCTGCACTTGGAAAGCCCTGCAGCAAAGCACAGCCTCAGACGTTCTGTACAGCCAACTAGACCATCATACAACACATCCAATTTGACCCAGCTACTAATAGTTGATATTACAAGGAAAAAGAAATAATTATTTTTTTCTGTTTTCTTATAATTTACACTCTCTTAGTAGTTTCGATTTCTTCAATACCTTAATGTGTTGGTGGCTTGGGGTGGTGAATCCAAACATAAGGTTTGCAACAAAATTTTGCTACACAGAATAGCCAAAAATCTAACAAAAAAAAAGAAACCATTTTTCAGATTTTGGAACATGTCATCAAAGAAATGAAAACCACTCCAAAACTTTACTGGTAAAAACACAAATTGTCTGCATTAATGGAAACAATGACGAAAATGTTCAAACAGTTATATGCAACTCAAGATCAACTTTACATTAATAGTCCACTTTACAAATAAATTTTAGAATAAGAATAGACTCGGTTATAGTTTTGAACGCCTTAAAGTATACTTTGACATTTAACAGATTATCTAACTTTGAAAACGTTTGTTTTCTGCATAAAGTTTGCTTGACAGTTGACGTTTTGTCATTTAACAATAAAAAAGTAAAAAAAACAAAAATACAAAGAAGACCTATACAGCCTTATCATCGTATTCGTTAGGAGAAGTCTCCGATCGGAGACAAGTTCCGATCGAAAGGTTTATTTGGTTCATGGTATCCGAATCGGAATAATAATATAGCCGCCGACCGACGACGCTTGTAGTTGACATAAAACATATGTAAATAAATTCTATAATGATGTATACATATATTTTTGTATCTACAGGAAACCAAATCTGCATGTGTTAATGCTTGTAAATGCCAAATAAAAACAAATAAAACATTTGCTTACATATTTGTACCTACATAGGACAACGGAGAAAATTTTGTTCCGATCGGATATGATGATTAGGTGAATCACTGATTCTGCCCCTTGGGAGGAATCACAAGTCACAAACATCTCTGTGACTATTCCTATCCACCACGGCAAAGGTAAGTTTCATAAGCTAATTACACTGGTCTGCAACGAAATTCGCCTTCAAACCGAAACATATTTTTCTTAAAGATTTTGGCTCGCTGAACTCGAATCAGAGATCAACAATACTCTAGCACGTTACGTTTACGAGATATGGTAATGCAAACATGTCCAAAACCCGTATTTTTGGAACATTTAACGTCGAATTTCCTTGCTGGCAAATAATTTATTAAAAAACTATTAATGAGATGTGAAAGAATTGCATTTTATCTTTCTAAATTATTTTAAATTCTTTTTGCGAGCAAAGATATTGCAAAGTGAACGTTTTGAGCTGTCCAATATATTCTCTGTAGTCCAGCAAAAGTGTATTTAGAGGTGGAAAGTTTTGAAGTAATAATTTTCAATGACTAGCTTTATATTATTGCGGTAAAATCTGGTTTAAATCATAACTTTCAAATAATATAATAATAACTTACAAATAATTGTTTTCGGTGTAGAGTTAAAAATTTGAACATTTTTCTTTGAAACGGTTTATGCAAAATAAAAGATGTGAAAATGGAAAATAATTTATGTCTAAACCAATTTTTTGTACGACTCACAAAAAAAAGTTGGAAAATCTATAAAAATTAGTTCTTTTTAAAAACAGAAAAAGGACATTTAATTGATTTTCCTCAGAATAATGCCCTTTTTTTCATCAGCCCAATGTCAAACAGTATAGAAATTCCACTTTCTTCATATTTATACATAGGTCGTTTTTTGCTGTGTACATCCTATAAACTACGGAAGATTGAAATTTATTGTGGTTTTGACTAGTTCTGGTCTTAGATTATATTATGTGGAGTAAAAACCCAAATTTAATCCGAATCGGCTTAACAGTTTAAATTTTATACCAAGTCAACCGAATCTAAGAGAGCTCTTTTCTACAAAGC
The DNA here is from genome assembly GCA_948107695.1 of Meliscaeva auricollis. Classification (NCBI taxonomy): domain Eukaryota; kingdom Metazoa; phylum Arthropoda; class Insecta; order Diptera; family Syrphidae; genus Meliscaeva; species Meliscaeva auricollis. The sequence goes on along the minus strand of OX403616.1, from coordinate 116,317,538 downwards.
AATTTTTTTTTTAATCAATTGAAAAAAACTGTACGTAGTAGAATTTTTCTGAAACCAGATTAAGATTCAGTTAAGTCCAATCTTAACTATATTATTTCTAAGAATTAAAAAAATCGTGATAAAAAGAGGCATTAATTACGTACTGAATTAACTAAATTTGTGGGTTGTGACCTGACCTGACTCCCACAAGTTATGACTGTGGGGGAGAATACGAAAAAGTAACAAAATCAATTTCACCTCTTCTTATGAAGGTATCAGTGATAATGGGGAGAATCGGGCTGTTATTTTAATTGCGCCTATAGAAGTGTTGCATACTTTAAGGATTAATACTATTTGCTTTTAGAACAACAATAAAATTATTCAAAGTTGTAGTTCAAATCATAAATAATAAATGGAAATTGGGTCTTATTTCAATGCAACATAAAATTTAACCTTTAATGGCAATTTTTGGTTCTGTTAAACAGATTTTTAATTAATCATTTGACTGAATCTGTTTCCAATATTAAGTTGCATTTATAGACTGTTGTTCTTCATTACAGATATTATTAGTTCTTCGCCAAACAAAGAACAGCGAGGATCAACGATCGTTCTTCAGCAAACATTCTCCATTCATTTTTCGGTTTTAACGTTACACTGTCGCTGTTCGGTGCTAATTTAAAAACGAACATTGTACATTAGCGATAAAACCGATAGAAAGTCAATCAGAAACTTGAAAAATGTATTTCAACTGTTTAACCTACACTAGAGACATTGAAAGGTGAAAAAGTTACTAATAGTACCTCAAATAGTTAAATACCAAAAACTGCAAACGATACTGGGTCAAATTACGTTTAAGGACCCAAAACCTTCTTCTCTGCCCAAAGTGTTTGCACCACGATGTTAATCATCAAAAACATCCTCAATCCATTCTAATACCTGCTTTTGCATTCTCATCTATTACCATCCCTTTCTTCCTAATCTTCTTCGTCTTCTGCTTCCTCAAAAGAAAAAACACCAACATCTTCAAATTCAATAACATCCTATTTCGATACCAGAAAATCGATTCTCATAAACTGTATCGTTGTTAGAAACGCAATTTAAATACTCCATAAAGTATGCAGTTTTAAGTTTGAGATATAAAAATAATAAAGCAAATTGTATCAGCAGTGAAAAGCAATTAAACTGCCTCTTACTAGAATTTATCACGATCGCGCGACTCTAATTTATAATGTTTCAATTATTTGCATGCTGATAACCCAAGAGAACGAGTGTTAAATGTTGCTATCAATTAAAGTTATTTTTTTATTTTATTGAAGATAACAGATGTATAGGATGATCGGTGTGATTTTCCTATTGGTGACTAAGTTTGTTTTTATAAAATTGAATTCTCATAAAATATCTCCTCATAATTATTTCCTCATAAAGGTATCACGAATAAACCAGCTGAAAATAAGCTGATGTCAAGTCGTATTCCCGTGCATTTTTGATGATAAGATACTTTAACTGTGAAGTCTCATCAAATGATAAGAGCTGCCAGTTGTTTGGAAACAAAGACAGAGAGTATTATACAGATTTGTGCCTATTATGCTCTCGTTTTTTAAATCATTCTGCTGCAATAGGAACATTTAGTGATCAAATGGGGTAGTATAATTTGGCCTTTGCGTAGTAATTTGAAGTAGTATAGGTACTTCTGAGATCTGACTGGATTCAGGAGTTATTAAAAGTACATAAAAAGGAGCCCATACACCATACTACTGATACGAAAATTGTAGGGTCTCATTTAAATTAATAATCTCTTGTGCTTCCTCGTGTTCTATCGCTTAAATGCCAAGATTGTTGAGCCTAACAGAAGTTCTATTTCTGAAACCCCATCACAAAAAAAAACAGTTTATTTGGAAATATCCAATTTCAATTCATTGGCTGCCCTAAATAAAACAATGAAGCCACTTCTTAAACAGACCGTTGCCGTAATTCTGCGGTCAAATTTTGACCACTCGGCTGTACATACTATATTTTAGTATTAACCACTTACTGTAGTTTTCTGCAAATGTTAATGTTTATTGTTTATTATATAAAATTAGAACTTCGGATGTTCAAAATTGTATCATTATTATTATTAATATATAAAAGAAATAACATTTTTAATTAATTAACACATAAAGCGCTTGCTTTCAGGACTTATAGCTATTTGGTATTTAAAATATAATTAAATTGAGTATTCTTATAGTCTAAGAGCCGACAGCCTAATAAAAAATGTGAGTATGTAGTTTTGTAAGTTCATGCATCCTGCGACCTAATTTAAAAGTCTGGCAGGTTGATTTTGGCACGGGGCGCAACTACGCGGGGTTGAAAAATCCCATCATAGTTTAAAAATGGGATTAGCTTTAATTTACATTTATAATATTCGACATCATGATCTGTCAATTTTCTTGAGCCTGGAGACTTAGAACTTAAAAATCCAATCAAACTCAAGCTTTTTAAATGAACCATAAAGTTTTATTACAATAATTTCATACCTACTGATTTTCTATTACCTGCTATCGGTTATGTTTGTCAACAATTGGTGAAGTTGTTTACCAAAGATGTTTTTACATAAAAGCATTGTAGCATAAGATAAGGTGAGTGTGGGTTTCTTGTCACTATATTCGTAAAGTGGGCAGATTCTGTAGTGATTAAATGTTTGTGGGCTATTTTTGTATGTGAAAATGTGAACTTTACATATAAAATATTTTTTTTTCGTTTGAAAGACTTTCAATTGTAAGATAGCACTACCTAAATCTCGAATATGTAAAAAGTAAGATATCTTTGAGGGGGCATGCTACCCCCTGCTTGGGGTAACTATAAATTTTGGGGAGGGTGCGAGGTTAGGTGTATGCAAAGTTTCTTTCAAATTTAAAGAATTTTAGAAAACCATAAAATTATAAAAAAATTAAAAAAGAGGAGAAAATGGAAGTGAAAAATTGTGTAATTGAAATCTTAACATTTCAAAATCCTTACCACGGATTTTTGAAATTAAGATCTTCAAAGAATGCTAATAAGAATATTGATATATTTTAAAAAAATATGTTCAAAAATCCGTGTTTTATTTTTAAATAAATCGAAAAAAAGTTCAATGTGGTTGACTGTGACCGCTCATAACTAAATACCTACACGTACACGTACTGGGCGAGACAGTTTTTGGGTTTTTAGTCTAAAAGTATCTATAGCTTAAAGACTTACAAAACTTTTGTAATTTTTCAATTTCTAGATGAAAACATATTTTTTTTTTTTATTTTTTTTCAATATTTTTAATAACTTTAAATCCTTTTTGGAAAAGAAGTGCAAATTTCGAATAGTATCAAAAATTTTCGTTCAATAGTTACTCTAGCCTTTTTTTTAATGGCATCAATCGTGATTCGGTGAAAAATAATGATCCCCTAAAAATCACGGGTTAGGTGTTAGCCCGACAAAAGACAACTCGACTCCGATGCAAAGATGAGATATGTTTGGGGAGCAAAGCTGACCCTTAGAACCCAAATACTTGGGATCACTATAGGATTTTGGGTAGAAGCGAGTATAGGTGTATGCAAAGGTTTATCTGTAATAATTCTTAATTTACGCTCTCCTGAGTCGAGCTGAAGTCACGAATCAGGTTATATTGACCCACCGAAGTTTATTATCTTCATTCGTTCTCGAGATATATTGAACAAAAAAAAGTGTCACGAATGTACGACATATACACACACACAGACATCAAGTGACCACAAAACGTCGAGAAATGTCAAAATTTTCACTTCGACAAATCGCCCAATTGGGCTTCTTACGCATTTGTCTTTGTCGCTTCTCTTTTACACAAAAATATAAAAAAAAGAAATCGGTAAATCTTGTTCGAAGAATGTAAACAAACAACGCATACCATATTCAGTATTTTTGCAAAAAAGTGTATATTTTCTTTATATTAACAGTTTAAATTTATTATAATGTTAATTTTTAGTTGATAGCCAACTGATTTAGCACTAAATACTTATTCTTTAATTTCAATGTTTTAGCTACTAACTTTCTTCTATTTAAAGAGCTGCCATTTTTGTTTTTGCCATCAATTTTTTTTTTGTATTTTTGCCTGACGTCCGGGGTAAAAGCCCAATCACAATAACTTCCAATTGGAAGTTAATAAATTAAAACAAAAAACAGACGTTCTCAGGTCAAATTATATCAGGTTACGAGGGCCATATTGGCGTAACTGATTTTTTTTTTTCACTTTTTCCCTAAAGGCCATGATAAACAGAAAACAAGGTATGCTCATTAGATTTTTGGCAGGTTTTCTGTGACGTCATAGTCGTCTTTCTCATGGGCAGTTCGCGCGAACGTCAGTTATGGATTTTGAGAAAACATTTTTTTTTATTGAAAACAACAACAATGAAACTGAAAAAAACTCGAATGTCAGCATCAGAGATGACTACTACGTCATCAGTTTTCCAATATGGCGACATGGCGCTCATAATAAGCATACCTTGTTTTCTGTTTATCAAGCTAAAGGCTAGTGCTGTCAAAAGTCATAAAGTGATGAAGAGAGAAGAAGAAGAGAGGGTGAATTTGCGTTTTTTTGTTCATGTATGAGGTTGTTTGTCGATTTATTTGTGTTTTGTTTGGTTAGGAGTTAATTTTGAAAGATAAATTAGAAGCAAAAACACTATTTTATTCTTATTTTTTCTTGAAAAGGATCGATAATAATTATTTTTTTGACAGATCAACAATATGTAACATCGGTCGTTCTTAGATAGAAAGTAACATTTACTAACAAATTCTAACAATAACAACAGCAACGATTTTTTTGACACAACAACGCAAAACGTAGCATTTCCCTAGCCAGCAGACAGCACTGGATACAGGGAAACTCTTTTTCTTTTTTTTTCTTGGTATGCACAGTATTCGCACTCAATAGCAATTTGGAATTGGAACACATGCAAAAAATCAAATTCAAATAAGAAAAAAGCAAAAGCACTCATTCTCCAATTCCATAGTGATTCATGTTTACATTTTTATTTTGAGTGCAATAATGCAGATGTTTATATTCCATTTTATTTGTCTGCTCAACCTATTATTAAAATTAAAAAACTAATGTCCTGCTGAAAAACCAACTCATTTAAAAAAGGACGAGTAATTTAATCGTTTGTCTAAGCTAGAGTGTAGTTTTGTGCAGTTAATTTGCCTGCCAAGAATCTAAAATAACATAAAACCACTTGTTCAGTTTTAATTTTAGTTCAATTATGTTCACAGAGACAAATTAGTTGTTCTGTCATTGTGTTTTTGATAAATGTATGTAAATGCATAGGTTTGGAACCAAACGCCTTGGCCTCCCTTCGTGTGAAATAAAAACTCCTTTGATATTAGATCGCGTCCGCAATGAAATCGTCGTCACTTTATTTATGGAATTCGCGAAGTGAATAGATCGTCCATAGATTCATATTCTAAGTGCAACGTGACAGAATAATTGCTAAACAATTCTGTTAAAAACCAACAAGTCTTCAAACTTGATTAAAAGTACGTTTTAAAAGTACCCAACATATTTCCTAGATTTCTTGGAATTTGACAGTTATTTCATTCAATCGTTCAAAAGGTAAGTACCTATGTATAACTACATAAATAATATTAACCTAGGTTTGTAACCAAGATAATACAGAACACAAGATAGGTATGCAAAATAAAAGAATATGTAGCTACGTACATAAATTCAGTTTGCAAATCAGCATTTAAAATTTTTTAGAGCTTTCAATTTGGTTACCTAAAGATCCTAAATGGTAAATGGCCTTTTATTTTGAATTTGTTATTAGACCTAACCTATTTAGGTAGGTTTTTTGTTTAGTTTGTGAATGAAACTGCAAACAGGTAACTTCTGATTGATTGGATAACAACTATTATTCTTTCAACAAAGTTAATATAGCCACCGGGAAGACAACCTACCTGCCTACTTGTGTCTGTTATACACACACACATAGTGAGTTTTTTTTCTTTTGTACCCATGCCCATGCGTTGATTTAACCGGCAAATTTAATGGCTGTTCCACTTACCGTCTTTCGTTTTTCTTTTATTTTCGTTGTTTGTTTGCAGGTAAGTTGTGACGTCATTATAAACATCACGCCACTACCGCCACAACATGCCACTTTTTTGTTATTGCTTTTGATGCTGAACATTGCAAAGAATGTAACAAGAAGGTAGACATAAGAACACCCACCAGGGATGTGAATATGCTACATAATTATACGAATAAAATTAAAAGTTTGTATCATTTCTCGTTGTATCACAAATTTTTGTCTGTGCATCATTTTGTGCCATATTTTAGTATATTATCTATGCTAATAACCAATTTTTTTCTATATCAATTGGTAAATAGAGACTACATAATGCAATTTTGTTTATTTTTTTATCATTTTTAGGCGTAGTAAAAGCGTTTTTTTGGTTTTTCAAACTATAACTTGTTTGATTTGTAAGATGAAATTTACATTGAACAGACCTTAAAGCTTAATAATTACTCATTTACATAAAAAAAATACAAATTTTAGAGAGATAACTTAGGCGCCGAAAATTGATCAGATTTTTGTAGAACAATAATAGTATGGGAGGAGTGTCTATAGAATTAAGTATTGTACCTTTTTTAAAGCTCTGTTCTCTTAGCCAGTTTAAAAATAAAGTGAAATCTATGCATAGTTTTCAAACTCAAAATTTGTCAAAGAAAAAACATAAGAATTGTAATTTTTTAAAACTTTGAAATTATATATTATTGTTACTTGCTCTATAGGGCAAGTATTGGTTTTATGTGCGTCTGTACTTCTGTACTTCTGGACGGATTTTCTTAAAATTCTGTACCAACAGATGATTTTTACGTAATTTCGAAAGTTGATTTTTTTTTGTTTTTGAATATCTCATCCAGAACTAATACCTCCCATATAACGGTTTTGAGTTATTGGATTTTTCTCGAAAACGGGTCTAACGATTTTGTTTTAAATTTTTAGTAGTTGCAACAAAACTGCAGTAAATAAAATTGAATGTGGATAAAGAACGGTGGGATAGATTTAAAGTTTCTTTGCACTAACCCAACCATACACCTAACGAATTCAAAGAATCTCAAAGATTTAAAAACATTACACTTTAACTATTTGTTTTATTTTTTTTTTTTATTTTTTTTCGTAGATTTTACTAAGTTTTAAAATTGGCTTTTAAAAGAACCTAGAATTTATATGTATGTACAAGAAATTGTTATGAAATGTTACACTTAGGTCAAACAAAAAATGCACATTTACAAGTTTTTAAATCAAAAAATGTTCTGCTTATATTCCATAACAAACAGTTTCTGTGTCTTTTAAGACACTTTCCTATTCGTGAGCGCTGTCGTTTTAAACAAGCTAAGATACATGTTAGACCCAAGATAAATTAGCAAAACTAAAATTCAAATTCTAGCTACTTCTGGTATAACCTAAATGATAATCGAGTTAATGGAAACATGGTGCTTTTCGAAAGTCCTCAGAAACAGGTCCAATTTTGATATCACATAGCTAAATTTTTTTTCCGGAAGGTTAAGTTGCGGTTTGTATTCTGACTATGAAAATGAAAACCGTTATCATCTATCAGCTTTTGTTTTTGAGATACTGCATATTTTCAATTTTATAGAAAATAATAATTTTCGAAAGCAGCCAAAAATGTTTTTGAATTAATGAATTTTTTGAATAAGATGCTTGTGGTAGGTCTCGTTTTAAACTCCAGCAGTAATCTGTCATCAAATTGCCCTCTTATCGTTTATTCGTGGTAGAAGTTTACTTGTGAAAACGTTCATCCTGTCTATCACTGTATTGGACAAGGTTTTCAGCACAACTTTTCAGATGAGAATTTAAATAATAAAGTTTAACGCTCATGTTACAAACAAGATTTTTTGGACATAAAAACATATCGCAGTTTGAGTCGGATAGTGTCACAACTTAAAAATTAAAATCTTTACATACTGGATTTCAATATTGAATTTATACCTAATTTTCATAAATTTTCTTAAATATTTGTTTTATCATTTAAAACTAAGAAAGCTTAGAAACAGCTTAAACTTATTTTTGTTTTTAGCTGTGTCACTATCCTATCCACTAAGGAACTAATTGAGTATCGTTTTTGAAAACACAACAAGTGTTTTTTTGCAAAGTTTTTTGGAGTAGGTTCTTTATTTGTCATTTGAATAAAATAGGTCATTTTGAAAAAAGGGTGAGTGGGGATATTTTTTTCAGTATCGGCAGGTTAATTTTTACTTGAAGGAGTTGGATCGTTTCAACATAACTTTTAACCCGAAAACATTCCGTTTTTGTTTAATATAAACCAAATCCATTTTTTGTTGACAGAAAAATTGTTTCTTTAAGATAAATAAATGCATTAACCTATTACAAAAAGCTTATTTATAGAAGTTAATATAATCAAAACAAACTAAGACTAATGTTTTATGAAAATAAAAATAATATATTAACAAATATATATTAAAATATATTTTTACTTTCAATTTTTTTCTTTTTTAATATTATTTCAAATGAGAAACATTTAAGAATTGGAAAAAACTCCTTATATTGCAACCAAGGTGCATCATAATTTCATACAGGGTTATTTGCAATATACATGGCAAAATTCTATAGCGTGTAACTTGTTTCAAAACCTGAAAAGTGGAGGTCTATTGTACCACGTTTAGATGACGGGGGCATTTGTGGTTTAACCACTATCTTAAAAAAAATTTGGTGCATATTTGGAACAATTTTTGGTTAAGCTGTACCTAGTAAACAGATTGTCTTTGGAAGATCATTCAAATGTCAAACCCAGGCAATACGACTACTCGTGACTAAAATATTCTTTTTTATGTAAATTCCAATTTATAGTCCAACAGGGGTATTTTTTTAGAAAACATCCTTCCAGTAGTGGAACAGCAAGAACCAAAAGAGTGCATCGAAATATTTTGGTTTAAAGGGTGTTTTTTTTTTAAGGGAGAAGGAACGTTGTGCAACGAGTACCAAAAGGCCCTGTTCAATTAATGGTTGATTTAACAAAATTGCTATATATATTGCGATGTTCATTAGAATCAAGAATAAAAAAAACACCACATGCATATCATCGGTTCCCTTAAAAAAACACCCTTTCAGCCAAAATATTCCGATGCACTCTTTTGTTTCGGGATTCTCATTGTTAATGAAACGTCCATGTCAAATTGTCTTGCTGTACCGCTATTAGAAGCGGGTTTTCTGAAAAATTACCCCTGTTGGACTGAAAATAGGAATTCACATACAAATGACTATTATAGGCTCTTAAAGTGGTCCTATTGCCTTGGATTTTATATCTATAGATTCACCACACAAATAAGCTTATTTTGACATTTAAATGATCTCCCAAAGACAATCATTTTAAAAGATATAGCCTAACCGAAAATTGGATTATTGATTTTTTCAAGATGGTGATAAGACCCCAAGTGGGATTCTTCGGGACTTTTGGGATATGAGTAAGGGCATTGCTGCCAACAATTTCCAGCAATAAAAACGCTGTAAGGTATTTTGTCCGGTTCAGGCGCAGGCCTCTTATTTTTTAGTTTCCCCGGTCTATTTAGAATTAGTCTATTTCATCAAAAAACCTCATTTGAAACGCAAATAAAACACGGTTTTGAGACATTTTACCATTCGTGTCATTGCCAACGATTTGTACAACGATAATTTTTACTTAGTAAATCTTAGTTTCCAAGTTAGAAATTCAGCCATTTAAAATAAAACCTTCTTCTACCTACTTTTCATATAAAAACCCACAAAAAATCCAAAGACCGGAATACTGGATTCTCAAAATGTATATACATATGTATATATTATGCTTAATGTCAATACTAAAAAATTGCAAAAATTGATTTTATTGGAAATGGTGTAAACTTGAATTAGTTTTCCTAATCTAACACTTCTTGCCTTTACGGATCCAATTGATCCTAACAGAAGTAATCATGTTACAAATTTCCAAAAGAAAATGTCTCAAAAACGTGCTTCTTGCGTTTCATGATTGTTTATAGTAAAATCGAATAATCAAAGAAAAAAAAAAACGATATTAAAAAAGTCGCTTTCATTCAATTATGTATGTATGTCATATGTTTACGGAAAAATAATATTTGCTTTTTTGGCCACTTAAAAAATACTGGTGATCTTAATTTTTTTCGGTATAAGGCCCCTGTTTTAGGTCCTTAAGATATATCGGTAAATGGAACAAAAAATGTTTTTGGTTTTTCAAAATGTAAATTTTAAACCTTTAGACCTCAAGAATTCTTCCTGCTTTTTGTTTTAAACTATTTTTGATTAATCGCTGGTCACAATTTTATCAAATTTAAAATATTATTTAAAAAAATGTTTATTTTCATAAACCATCACCTAATTACCTTCTACATTTTCATAACTTACATCTTGTTGTAAGTTAGATGCAAATGCATTTAACCTCTCATTTTCTTAAAATTTGGAAATTCAAAAAGCCTTTCAATGTTAATTCTATAATAACTGTGGTTTATTTTTAAACACTTTAATATGACAGAAATAATTTATTTATACATCAAGCCTTTTAAAGTGCATTGTCAACATTTAAATTGGGTTCAACACACCACGGTGCATTCTTTACTATTTTGTTGGGTGAATAATCGCGGTACATTCGTTGCGAGCATTTGCCTATGTATGTTTTAGTATGAATAATCTACAATGCAATGAATAAAATTAATTTGTAATAAATTTAAAAAAAAGAGGTTGTTTGTTTTATAAAATAACAAACAACCTTCTGGTTTAAAAATGGGACACCTCTTCCTTTTTTTAAATTTTATTTAGACTAATTTTTTACCCAGAAGTTTTTACTTCAAAACTTTTAACAACATTTATAAAAACTGATATTATTATCACTGTTCATTTCTAATAAATACTTAGGCTTACAGTTATATGTAGGCATAATCATGAAATTTTGTTTTTTTTTTGGTAAATTCAGAAACCAACTGGATGCTGAAAATCTTTTTATGTATTTTTTTTTTCGCATTTGTCTTCATTACTGCACATTTTGAAATGCACTATTTTTATTATCCTAATGCATCTTAAATGTACCTACTGCCATGAACTATAAACTTTTGAGTACTCGTAACACCTTCAAGCTCTTGTTGTTTCATTAAAAATCTATAATATTAATTAGTGATGCTAGAATATGTAGTCTAATCACAGGTATTGGTAACATACAAAAAAACTCCCTTTTCCTAAAATAGATTGGTTTTCTCAGACATCAGATAAAGCCATAAAAACTGTCGAGTGTCAGATATCTTATCGGTATGGTCGTAGTCTGAAAGTCAAAGACTAAAGTACTTTAAAGAAGAGTGAACTTTGATTTTGGATTTGGGATACCTATGAACTTTTAGATAATTTTTTTTCAGTACTCTTTTCACGAATTTAAAGCGTGACTTTATTTATAACTTTATTTTAATTTGTGGTCTTTGTTTTGGAGTATTTAAGTCAGTAAGATAAGATAAAATCTTTTAAACTTAAGACTTGATGGCTCCTGGTTGTGTATGTGAATATTTTTAAAGAACTGGAAAGAGCTGGAATTCCACTTTACTATATTTTAAGTGTTTTGGGCATTGCCATGATTAGATTTATCATTTTTTTTTAAGTTGATGGAAGTTTTTTTAAGATAATGTACAATTATTCCTAAATTTAGAAATTTTGGTTATCTTTTTTGTATTTTATTATAAGCGAGCAACTCGTTCTAAAAACTTGGTGTTTGGTAGGTGACTTTACAATTTTTTATCATTGGCATTTGATTAATTATGACAATTATTTAAGAAAACAACAACAACAACAAAAATCGCCAAGCGTTAGCAGAGTGAATTGCACAAATTGCAATTAAAGGGTAGAGCCAAAGCGCAATTTTTTAGAAACAAAATACTTATTATAGTCATAGATATAAAAAAATATGCTATTCCTTTCTTTTTAGCCAGCAATCTTTCCTTTAACTTTTTTTTATTAAATACAATTTCTTTGATGTTTTCGAAAAATTAATTTTTAAATTTTATTACGTAGGTACATATGTATACTCCAAACTTTTATTTCAGTTTTATAATTTTAGTAACTCTATTATGTATGGTACCAATTTTGAATATTTGTATATTGACTTCTGGCAACATTACTGCTCTACCTCTACTCTACGCTTCTCTTCTTCTTACCTTTCTCCATAAAAAAATATTAATTTCTGCTTCGTGCATAGTTTCTAAAGTTTGATAAATCTTTCAACGGATATCGATCGGATATAAACCGGAAGAAACGTATGTTTATCGAAACATACGCTTCTTCCGATTTAGTTCCCAAATGTTGTTACTAGAGTAGTTTGAGGCTTCTTTCCTTTGAAATTTGTTTTTACTTGCGATATAGGTAGGTACTACAATATCAAATTATGCATTTGTCCAAAAAAAAAGTTGTGAAAACAATCAAACATGACATTACGATGATAAAGAATGAGAAAAAAGTGGGTCCGACAATTCTGTCTGCCTGTCTGTCTGACTGTCTGTCTGTCTGTATGTATCAGAGACCACAGCCTAAACGGATGGGTCGATTTACTTCAAACTTGGTATGTGGCGTTTTTTAGAGACTATTCCCAGACGTTGTTTGATTTTTTTTTTTGACAAAAATTACGGTACCTGTCATATACCGGTTTTAGAAAAAATCATTTTTCTCAAAAATGGTTCCTACTATTTTGATTAAAAAAAATCATGGTCAGTTTTTTAGATAAGGGTTTTTTTTTAAATCAAAACCATTTTTTTTTTTTTTTTCAAAAACTTTTATTAACGGTACATGCCATAGAACCGCTTATTTTAGATCAGATTTTCTTCTTCATGACTCAATCAATTTCAACCATTTTTCTTACATGAATGCTTTTAAGTTGCCGTAATAATATTTAGTAAAACAAATTTTATTTTTGAAAAATCATTTTTTCGAAAACTATTCAATATTTTTTTTTCAAAATTTAGTTTTTAGACATTGATAAATATTATCTTAAAACTGGCGAAAAAATAGTTTTTTTTTTAAACGGCTCTAACGATTTAATTTTTTTTTTTCTAAAAATATATCATTGTAGATAAAATCAATTTGCATACTTTTTTTCATTTTTCATTAAATTCATTTAAGAAGCTGTTTTAGTCATTTGAAAATCGAATTTTATGTTTTTTTAATTTTTTTCTAAAACTGCATTTACAAATTTTTAATTAAAAAGGCTTAGCATAAATAGTAACTTTATAAGAGCAAGTGCGTGCGAACCAGTCGTGCATTTTATTTATGTTGTTTTTAATTTTTAACTTTGATGACCTTTTCTGATAACCATTTACTATCATTTGTTTAAATTCGTCTTTTGGCAACTTTCTGGTTTCTTCTGATTTTTGAAAAAAAAAAAAAATTAAATTGAACAATTTTCAGTCTTGTACCTAACCTATACTCCGGTCAAATCGTCATTTGAGTTTGCTCGCAGAGGCGTCAGTTTTTTGTTCCATGGATTTACAGGGGCTAATTTGAAATTAAAATCAGTTCTTTGTTTTAAAATAGGGGAGAGCAGGGCTAAAAGTTACAGGGGTAAGAAGCACAGCTAAAAAAACAGAGTTCCTTTAAGAATTGCTTTAAGAAGTTGCGTGAAAGAGGAATATTTTCGATTTTTCCGTAGCTAACAGCGTTTACTCCACTTCCAGATTGAATGTCAGGGAAGGTAGTTCTGTGGTAGGTGGTAAAAAAATGCAGTTTTGTATATTTTGTTTTTCTTTTTAATTTTAGTCTACCACTTCACTCTAAGGTAGCACAGTGCTGAGTATGTATTTTTTTCTCAATTGTGTTTTGGTTATAATTTTGCTTATATGTTATATATACGTAAGAATTTTATTTTTTTTTATCAATTTTGTGTTTTGTAATAAATTTCATGCCGTGGCAAAATATAACACTTTTCCGGGGTAAGTTGTAACATTTTTAAACCTACCCAGTTAATTTTTCTGTGCTCTCTAGAAGCAATCACTTCTTGGGGAGGAAAGAAAAAAACTTGTCAAAAAGGTTAAAGAAGATAAATCAATAGGTTTTATCCTTTTTATCTGAAAAATAATCATTTTACCTTAAAATGTCTATTAAAAGTTCATTGAGAATAAATCCTACAAGAATTAGACCCATACGTAGCCTAAAAAACATTTTTACACAAGTTAACTGTGACTCACATGAATATTTTAAGTTTTTATTTGTATTCATTTAACTTTATTTAATTTTTAATCTTGTCAAATAAATTGTGTTTTTTATTAAATTATTTATTTAGTATTGAAATGAAGGTTTATAATATCTTAGAATAAGATTTTTTTTAACAAAAAGGTCATTTTTTTAACGGAAAACCGGAAAAACTTAAAAATATGTTTTTTCATGTATTTAAATTTTCAGAAATTAAAAGTGAATTTAGTTGTGTAGGAAAACGCATAATCTAAAAATACTTTAACCACTTTCTTTCGATAGCATTGGCCATTTAATAAAAATAGGCAAGAAACCGTTATTCTCGACATACACCTCTCTTTTAAGAGCCATAACACCCAAATGATAACAGTTACGAAAACATATCCTAAACTTTTTTATGTAAAACATTAGAGTCTATAAATTGTTATCAAAGTATATCTTTAAAATCTCAGGTTTTACGAGTTTACCAAGAAAATTCACAATTTTCGAGTTTTGATCAAATTTAAAAAAAAAAATATATATAAATATAATTTATAAATTTTTTAAAAAATATTTAAAAAAAAAAAAAAATCTATGCAGAAAAACACATAATCTACAACTTTTTTCAAAACAAACTTTTCGATACAGCTCACCGTTTAGGAGCAATATGCAGAAAACGGTTGTTTTCGATATTTGACACATTTTCATATCGTTTTACCTTTTAAACGATTGCTCGTAGAAAAAAAATGTCATGACATAATTTTAGGGAATCAAGAGACCTACAAGTCTCACATGTACTTGTTTTTTGATAACTTCTCCCGTTTCAAAGTTAAATACGAAAAACAACATTTTCGACATTTAACCTTGAATAACTTTTTAAGCATAGATACATGGGACTTTAAGGGACTTTTGACATTTTACTTCTATCGATGGTTTAATGCTCTGTACCAATTTTCAGCTCTATGCAAATTATTTCTGGGTTGAATATCTATTTTGAAAGAAAGGTTGAATTCACAAAAAAAAAAATATTTAATTTTGTTACTAAGCCCCACAATTATTTTTTAACAAACACAATTCACAAGAAATTACGGAAAATGTGTTAAAAAATAAATTGAACTCCTGCAACTTAAATAATAAGACAACAACAAAAAATTAAACAACTTTCTCCTAACTTCATCCTCAACAATCATAATAAAGCATAATCGCAGGTGGAATTCAAATAAGAAACTAGTATTCCTTCACAAAAAAGAAATGAAAGAAGTCCGACAGGTAGCGTTGAAATTAATGAAATGTCATGCGCGTTATTTTACACAATGCAAAATTTACTAATTCTAAAATATTTATTAACTGTACGAAAAATAAATAAGGAAAAGTTAATTGCTAATTGTTAACTTCGTGTTCGAGTTATAACGGTTATTATGATTTTGGGTCTATTTTCTTTAAAATGGCCCTATCTTTGCCAAATGCCGTCTATTCGTAAGATTTTGTTTTATTCAATCACGAATTTATAAAAAATTTGCTTTTGAGTTCTTAGCTTTAGAATGACCTCAGAAATGGTTTTTCGTATGCGGCGCGGCGGTGGCTGTAGGGCACCCTGTAAATTCGATCTGATTCTTTTTCTTTATTTTTTTTTGTTTTGCTTCGAAGGCAACATAGACTTCTGAACTATGATCGCAGTCGTTCCCAAAGATATCTCAACAACTTTTATTCGAGATCATGGCAGCTGCAATCTCTGTTGATATTCACAAGCTTCCTTCCTTCAACTTGAAAAAGGTGCAAGTACTGATGCAGGGGCAGCAGCAACGAGAATAACATACATACATATCTTTGATGTGATGAAAATGATTCTATTTTGAGCCCCAGATTTCTTTACAGAGAACTATTATAAGGGGGGTCGACGCGATTTGAAGTGTTTGCGAATTGCGCTCTTTGTTTGCAATTCCAGTCACGTGTTATTGGCGCTTTAGATGCTAGTTCGTTTGTTCGTCCGACCGTTCGACTGCCGTCATCCGATGAAATCTTATATTAAAGCTTCTTAAGCACTTTATTTTATTAAAAATGATTGTAGATTACATTTGTGTTGAGAATTATATCATTGCACTTGAATTTAGTAATAACATTTTAACAAGATCATTGGGGCAATGACTGCAGTTATCATCATGTCATTGATCAATAGAAATTGTGGAAAATTTCTATTTCCACGTCATCTGGATGTGAATTTCTCTTTTAGCTTTGGAAAACATCAAACAAAAATTATTATTTTGCGCAATTCATTGAAAGTATAGTTGACGGAGACTTTATTTAAATATTTATCGAACGAATTTTTCAAGGTTATAGTTAATATTTTTATCTGATTGCATTATGATTGGCAATTTGAAATTTTTAAAGTGATTGCTGCAAGTCATGCTAGTGTATTCGTTTGCCTCAGTTTTAGCTGATAAAAGGGTATTGTAGTGGTTATATTTGTGTACTCGATTATTTTCTTTTTTAAGACCTTATTTCAATGACAAAGCTTCAAAAGAATGCAATTTTTTTGACAAAACTTTTTCAAAATTGTTATAACCCATTTAACCCTTTCGAGACGCAAGGAACACACATCACACTCATATGTACCAGTAAATGTTAAAACATTCTTATAATCGTAAATAATCATAATAAACTAACCAAAATTTGTATTTGTATTAATTCGTCTGTGTGTATTTGAGGAAACAAACTTGGTAACATCATCTTACCAAAAAAACGGTGCTAAATCACAACCTTATTATATCGCAGTGTTTTTTGCCAGTTGAAAATGTGCTACTTTCCTACACAATTGCTACTTAAAAAATGTGACGAAGGGGTCAGGTTCTAATTTAACGATTGGATAATGCGTTCGAGATACAAAAATTAATGAGCTTTTAGGTCTACAACCCCCTGGCTGTGAGTCCAGAAACGAATTTGAAAACCTAATGGTACTTTTATAAGTTAGACAAAACAGTTAAATGGATCAAGAAAAAAAGATTCAGAAAAAAAGAAAATAAATAAAAGTAAAAGTAATAGAATGGTTGTTGGAGACAAAACGGAGCCCTGAGACACACCAGCACTTTTTTTGTAGGTAACAAACTTGAATCCGACTTCTATTCCACAATCCAAAAGGTAATTTCTAATTCAATTAAGACTTGATTCATCGAGAGTTTGATACCAAAATCTATTAAATGCTTATAAAAAAGTAAGTGCTCTTGACTTGAGAGGGGCAGACGTCGCGACGTCTGCGACGCGTGTCGCACACTGGGGCCAACTATATGAAGAGAGTGCTCAAAATGCAAAATTGAAATCAACGGTTTTTAAAAAAAGAAATATTTGGGTGCAAAGTTGACATAATTGTTTATCAGAATGTACAATTTTGAACGTCTGAGAGGTACTAGTCTGATAAAGAATAAGCGGTAAAAGTTGCTGTTTCTGATGAAAATGAGATCTGTTTTTCAGTTGTTGGTCATTGAAAAATTAATAAAAAATATTTTATCACAAATTTAAAAAAAAGAAAAAAATATGTCGGTACTAACATAAGCCCTGTGGATGAGAAAAAAGTATTTTTATCAAAATTAAAGGATTTTTTTTACAAATTTCAAAAATTATTTTTTTGGATTTAAAA
This sequence comes from Meliscaeva auricollis, assembly GCA_948107695.1. Classification (NCBI taxonomy): domain Eukaryota; kingdom Metazoa; phylum Arthropoda; class Insecta; order Diptera; family Syrphidae; genus Meliscaeva; species Meliscaeva auricollis. The sequence goes on along the minus strand of OX403616.1, from coordinate 116,299,718 downwards.
AAAAAAATTGATTTTGTTTTTGAAATTTTCAATAAGATTTTCCTATTTAATTTTAAAAGATAACTTCTTGGATGAAAACCTTAGAGAAGTCTTATAATTGTTCTTCTATTTTATATGGTCGATTTTTCTCTGTGTACAGAGGAGTCGTGTTTAGCAATAGTATGTTAAATCATTTTTCGTACTTACTATAAACAATCGGACTCATCAAAAATTTCAAACTGAATATTTGTTTCTTTGAAACTTTTTATCTCCGACATAAATATTTACACTTGATGTGCACAACACAAATTTCTGTAGTGACGTACTAAAAGATTTTTAAATGGAAATTCAACAGCTTGAAATTCACTCTTTTAATTTTGTTCTGACCTACTATCCATCTTAATTTTATAAGAAAAAGCATCTTTTTTTAGTTTAACGATTTCTCTCGGGTTCGGATCGGAGGTCTAACGATCCACTCAGGTTTAATTACATGAAAACCCATACGTTTTACTTCGGGATTTTCCAAAAGTTCAAAAGATAAAATTCTCTTCTCTTTACCTCAGTATCCATACTATTTAAGATCATTCTTAAACAACCTCATTCATATTATTTTTTTAGAATGACGCATTTTGTAGTTGCGAAAGATATAGTTCAGTCAAAAACTATCTATAAGTAAATCAAGCCCTAACGTGGTCGTCAACGTCATCGGTCGATACGTATGTTATTAGTTATTATTGTTTTTGTTGACAACAGCAGATTAACGCTTATAGTTTGTTAGTCATAAAGATTTTTGTGTGTAAATATTTATCAGAGTTTTATTGTTTTGTAAACATTTACACTTGAAAATATAAGATACAAGTTTACAAGATGTCAATAAGAAGAAGAGAGTTTGTGTAGTGAGCACTTCAGAGTTTTGTTAATGTTGAAGAGGCAAACAAATTACATACTTGAAGTAATAATTGATAATCATATTTTAAGTAATATCATAAAATAAAGGAAAACAATAATTAATTTAATGGCTACTTGCTTATTAATTTTAAACTGAGGACACATACGATTTTTAGTTGAGATTTTAAGTTTTAAAATAGAGTAGGTATTTTATACGATTTGAACATGTTTAAAAGTATACCTTAAAGTATACCTTAACAATTATGCATGCAGTGCTGCATAAAGATAGCCAAACATTTAAGGAGGTACATTTGACATAGATATTTAAAATTTCAGTAGGTACTTTCAATTCCATTTACCTCAGACTTTAAATACTTTACAGAAAAAGTGTATGCTTTTATAGAAAAAATAGTTTCTTACACAATTTGTGTACAATTTTTACCGGAGAAAAATGGAAAAAAACTTAAAACAAATTATTAAAAAATATTGATAATTGATTTAATTAATTTTTTACAAATATTTTTAATGTATATTTTAGAAGATCGAAATTTCCTCTTAAGTTTTCTTCCATATACTCATTGAAATCGGTTTAAATGGAGCTAAGCATTAGACAAAACAAGAAAACACCTTGAACTAGGTACCTACTCATAAAAAAATTATGAAAAAATTTCAATATAATTTTGCGAGTTCTAAATATTGAAATAAATGGCTCAAATTTTGATAAGAAATTTGTATATAATGTCTAAAAATTGTTCTAGTTTCCGTCTGTTAACTTAGAATCCAAAAAAAATTATTTTTAAATAAAAGTTTTTAATAAAAAAAAACCGACTTCAAAATGTTAACAAACCTAAGAAAAGGAAAAAAATTAATTTACTTATTACCAATTAATATCTACTTATTTTATTTAAATTAATAACCAACTATTTATTAATTTTTTTACATTTTTGAAGTCGGTGTCACCTTTAAAAACAATTTTGCTGTTTTTGGCAACAACTTTAAAATGTTTAAATACATAGATAATAAAAAGTTTCCAACAAAAAAAAAAAAAATCACATAAATCGGTCCTTTAAAAAAGAAGTACTGCCCGAACAGACATATAAAATAAATATACAGTGTGTCCTGTAAACATTGGATAATCCTGAAACGGCGTAAGGCCCACTTTATGACTGCTCTGAAACACGAAATACAAAGGCGCTATCTCAAAGGGTTCTCAAAATAAGTGCATTTTTTCGTCCAGTGAATTTATATATTACTTACTCTACACTTTTGATTGCCACGACTACAAATGGATGAATTACATCAATTTTCTTTCGCAGCAATTTTCTACACTATTGGTGCCAAAACATTGTTGGTAAAAAAATTAAATAACTCTTGAACTTATTTTGTTAAAAAATTGTTGCGCCATTTTCTTAGAAAGTGTGCTCTTGGTTTTCCATACCATTTTTTTTTATACCAGAGATCCTTTAACTTTTCCAATATTTTTTTTCGAATTAAGGGTTAAAAAACAAATTAAATTTTTTTAACAACAAAAGTTTAAGAGTTATTAAATTTTTTTACCAACTATGTTTTGGCACCAATAGTGTAAAAAAAAGTCTGCAAAAGAAAATTTATGGAATTCACCCATGGTCGTGGAACCCTTTGAGATAGCGCCTTTGTATTTAGTGTTTCAGAGCAGTCTTAGTGTTTACCAAGTGTTCTGTATATACAATCGAATTGAGAAACTCCTCCTTTTTGTGAAGTCGGTTAAAAAGCTGCCTAAGGTACTACATATCATGACCCTTTTTTTGCGATAATTTTTTTATTTTAACACAAAATTGTGTGTTAAAATACCCAAAAACAAATTCCCTTAAAATATGAACCGTCAAAACTTTAGTTTTTTGTTTTAAATTTCTATATTTCCGTTCTATTTCAACGTGCTCAAAAACAAATTACTCTGAATAGATCTATTTACCCAAGTGTAAGTATCAATAATACAGTTTTTCTTCTAAGAACTTTTTATAGGTAATTAAATTTGCTACTACTACAAAAATGGCCCACAGGCACCGCTTCATTTTATCTATCTTCAGAAGCGATTCACAGTGGCCACACAAAAATATCTCTTAGTACAAAAATTTTTTTTTATTGAAAAACAATTTTTTTGTTAAAAATCAAAATTAATTTTCGGTACAGATAATTATGATCTCAGAGCAAAAAATTATGTTACAATAATTGGAAAACGTTTTCCCACTATTATAATTATTCAATAGTTTCTACAGAGCATTTTTATTTACGGTTCATTTTATTTTTTTTTTTTAAACTGAACAAGAGTAAATCTATCTACATTTTAAATATTTAAATGAAATTATTTCTGAGTTAACACTTTCGAATTAAAATTTTCTGAGAGTTTCTCAGAGTAAAAATGTGTTTTACAAATAAAGGGTACGATAAGTAATTTCTATTTGTGTGCAAAATGTGTAGCGTCTTTAAGCCAAACAACCCTCTTCAGTAATATTGTCAAACACATGAGTTACGCAGAGCACAGCTTTATCGTACAATTCATCGTGCATAACACAGAACTATGAACAAAAACAATATAATCATAAGAAAACCGTAAATAAGCACGACTGTTATGATTGACTTAGGAAAACGGCTGTTTCTTGTACATGACAGACAATCTCACTGTCAAGGTCGTTGATGTGTCAATAGAATACAGAAGAAAACAACAAAATTAGCGGAAATATGAACCACGCCACCACAAAGCAGTGTTGTCAGATGGGTATTTTTTGTTTATTATTTTCAAAAAAATTTTCACCGATTGTCGTTATCTGTTCTCATTAAAATTGTACTGTTATACTATTAGGCGCAAACAAAAACAGCTAATCGATGAAAATATAACGACCAAATTGCAAATTGGCACTGTACCGAATTTTTGTTTTGTTTTGGTCGATGGCTGTTTTTGGAATTGAAAGAATTTCGAATGCAACCAAATTCAAAATCGCGTACTGATACACATTCAAGTTTCTATCGTATACGTAAAATTTCCATTTGCTAAAAACCCCATTCAAATTCATTTTTGTACGAATTCAATTGAATTCACCCATCAACACTGTAATGATTTTTTACATACTTTGATTGCAATTGAAATTGCAATTATAGATGATTGATGCGTGCAAAACAAAGTACAATTTAAGATGCAAAGTGTAATCGATTTCAAGATTGTATTTGACCAGTGCGCAAATTGGTTCGTGGAAAATAATAACATTTGCAAGTTTGTTGTGAAGTAATTGGTCCAACATTCTATTAACGCACAAGCAAGGGCAGGGGCAAAGGAACTATGTTTGATGTTTCTTTTGTTAAATTTTATTACTATTTATCAAAACAAAAAAGGCATTTTATAAAAATGTATTGAATGTAGATTTAAATCAGACGTTATGGAGAATTAAGTGTGCAAAATATCTGATGACCTTAATTTATCATGAAATTTGGAAGGAACATTGTACTTACCTGGCAAACAAAAAATCAAAAGTGTACATACAAATATCTAGAGCAAAATGGTGTTTTTTGCGGGGAGGTGCATACTGATAGAAAAAATTATGGCTTATGGCTAGTTTGTTCACAGCGGGCTAAGTTTTAGCAAAGTTTTCAGAGGTTCTAGTTAACTGGCGCTTAATCCATGACTTAAAACTTAAACTACAGATTATCAGAAGAAAAAATTAGTTTAAGTGGACGTTCGACGATTTACAGTTGGCAATTATAATGGGTTAAAGGTGATAAAATATGAACAAATTGGCCCTTATGGTCCGTGATATAAAAGAACTTTCCAATTTTGAATCTTATGAAATCAAAAACAATACAATTAGATTACTTTGACAACAGTTCAAGTAATTTCTGCGTACGTACTTATATTCTTATAATTATAAATTATTATATAGTAGTTTCAGTACAATGTAACAGTACAAGGTAACATGACCTGAAAACTTTGATACATATCCTCAAATTGCTCTAAAATAAAATTTTAATTAGGAAAACCACACTTCCGTGGATGATTTCCTATAGTTTAAGCCCAATCAGCAGTATTTGTATGGCAGGTAGAACCATTTTTATTTATTTTTAATGAATCTAAGAATTGCGATTAAAATTTCTGTGTTTTTTTTTTCTACTGAAAAGCTTTAAAATAGCCCTTAAGTGGTTTTGCATGTAAAATATTCAATAATTTTGGGTTGAGATTCAAAAAAAGAAATAATTTCTTCTTAATTTTTTTGTAATATTATTTTAAAATATTTATCAAGAATTATCTTTAAATTGAAATTTGTTTTTTTTTAAGCATTCCAACTATTTTCAATTTTTTTTTTTTTAAGTTCATCTTAAAAAAATATATTCATACTAGTGCTGATTGTTTTTTTTTTTTCTTTTGTTTTAATATTATAAGGAAAGGAAGTCATGAAAAAAGATTACTACCGCATACAAAAAATATAAAACATGTTTTTCTTTGCTCCAGATAGAAAAACCAAATGAAAATGTGTAGTTTATTCAAATGCACTTAAATACAAATATTTGAAATACTAGAATTATTTATTAAGCCAATTACTTAAAATGAAAAAAACGAAACATCTGTCGCATCAATAGCTGCTATAATTGTGGCCTAGTAACTAATACATTTTATACGTCTGTCGGATCAGCTAGTTTTATATAAAAGACTTTAAAAACGTTAGCTTATAAAGTTTGAATTTTTTTCCCATGGAGATTTCAAATATATTTCTCGCATTTCATAAGCCGGCCGCTGCAATATCTATATTTCTATTTTAAAGGACCCATCGACCGTATAAGTGAAAGAAAGTCAAAAGGTTTCAATATTGGCTAATCAACTTTATTTTAGCAATTTATATAGATTATGTCAACTTGATAGGTCACTGTGGCGTATGCGTGATTTTTGATTTTTAAGTATTACAGCTAATACAAAAGTAAGTGTGTTATTGACCAAATAAGTAACTATTTAACTAATTTTTGCTGGTCGGTGTTAAAGGTAGTAGATAGGAACCGTTACCTACACTAATTTTTACTGGCAACGCCGTTTTGAGATATTTATTTAAACTAACAAAATCAACTTGCATTTCCTCTCAATGGCTTTTTTGAAATATACCAGAATTTACCAAACTATTGTCTTTTAAATTTCAAATTTTTGATTTTATATCTGAAATTCTTTAAAATCCTGAACTAGATCTTTTATTCCTATTAAATTTCAGATATTTTTTCCAAAAGTATAATTCCAATCAGATATCTACGTTACCGACAACAAGCTATTTCTTGAGCCTCTACTGTCCTATTTTATTCCACTTAAATAATCATTCTTCATTCAGTAAAATTATCGTTCCTGTCAAAATACCTGTTGTTCCAAAAATAAGTGTTTTTCAATAAATCGATTAGCAAAATATTAGTGTACACTTTCAAAAAGGTGTTCTAATATTTATTAGTTTTTTGAATGTAGAACAATCCTACAAATTTTTCTAACACAATTTTTGGTAAGTACATTTCATAGCAATTGGAATCATATTTAATAAGATACATGGTTAATCGAATCCCATTCATTCCCATGGAAAAAAAATGCGGACGCCTATGCTTTTAATATGAAATCACATCAGCACATTAGCAAGCAATCGCAACTTGCATGTTTTTTAAGCTTTTAAAGTTCTACTAAAAAAAAATTAGTGAAATTGTTCTCTCATTAAAATGATTTTTTTTTATTTTGTTATCTCTTAAGCCAGCTATTAAATAATTTCTCTTAATTTTTTTTTTTGTTTTTGCACAAAAAGAAAATCACACAAGCAAGACACAGACACGGCAAAAGTTTAGTTTTTGTTGTTTTTAGCATTGCGTGAAAAATTACTTGTTTAACAACCTTTTCTCCCTCTTTTTTTTTGTACTTAAGTTCTCTGTATATGTTCTCTTTTTCCTGCAACCGCACCGAATCCGACAAAACAGCTTTATTAGAGAAATTCTTAGAAATTCCGCTTGAAATTGTTAGATTAGATCAGTTTGAATTTAAACCGCGAGCCGTTCATAGTGGTGCGCTGCGTTACGACAAAAAAAAAAAAAAACAATTTCTATTCAAATGGAAATTTTGTTTGTTCATAAAAAGAATTGAATTTCTTTAATACCAAAAAAAAAAAAATAATATCAAAGAAAATTTTAATTTTCCAATTGTGAAATAAACAATTTTTTTTTATAAGGAAGAAGAACTGTCATAATTAAAAAGGGTGGGTATTTTTTTTTTACTTTTTGTTATTTGTTTGATGAAAAAAAATCGTCCTTAAAAAAATACTTAAGGACTTTGTTTGTCTGTGTGGATTTTTTATTCGTGAATACCTATAAATTTACTCCTGTGTATCGTGCATGAAATCATACGATTGAAAATTTAATCATTTTTTTGCCAAAGAACAAAAAAAAGACGAAAAAGTGATGAATTGATGACGAAGTCAATGTGCGAATTCCTTCCACAACTTGGATAGAAATCTATAATTTGCTCTTGGTTTCCTGCTCCGGCAGCAACAGCAGCCAAATCGAGAATTGTGCCGCTAAAAAAAAAACAGTTCTTTCACATCCATGATACCTAGAAATTATTATGCAATAGACGTGCAAAAATATTGTGTTGTTGTACAGTTTTTTTTCTGTCTTTCTAAGAATTTCTTTGTTTTACAATCAAAAGTTTGAAGAACTAAATCAAGGTAAAGGTCAAATTTAAGATGACAGACTAACACCTCACACTTTTATTTTGGTGTAAAATGTAGATTTGGCAAAAGTACCTACAGAGACGATATGGAGAAAATTATCAATACCCTGCCTATTGTTAGGGAGAAAAATCAGTCAGGCTTCTTGTGTGCCGATTTTACTAGATAAGTTCAATAAAATGTCTGACAGATGTTTTTGTTCATGAAAATTGATGGGTAACTTTTATTTTTTTTTTCCTCCATTGTTGCCCAATGGAATTGTAAAGAATCATTCTAATTAAAATGTGATATACACATAAATGAGCGGAATTACGTTTTAATTTGCATACAATATATGTTGAGTCACATTTTGTAGCATGTAGGTACTACGTCTTACATCGATTAGAACTATCATTTTACAAAAGTTCAAAGAATTGTGTTTTCTGAAGTCTTTTCTACCTACGTATTGGTTCAAGTGTTATTTTTTAGTATCCATAGAAAAAATTGTTTATTAGAAATTTTCCGGTAAATATTCAGACATGCAGTCTTTACGAATGACGTCGGTTGTTGGTGTCATTTTCAAAGAAACATCCGATTGTATAGGTATACCTTACCGCTTGTCATCAATATTTCGTTCCAGTTACTTCGCACTAGTTTTTCAATATAAGAAGGGTACCTTCTAGTATACATACATAAATAATACAGTCAGTCAAAATTATACTTGTATGTTGTATTTTTTAGTTATATTGCAACAATAACTATGTATGTATGGAGAGTTTGGTATAATGCTCTGCGAATGCAATGTCTAAAGTTTAAAATATTTACCTAGAAAATTAATTGGTTTTATCATTATTAACTTTGTAAATAATAATCATAAAAATAACAATAAATTATTGTCAACCAATTACAAATTACCTACCTAACTGACTCATTAATAAAAATTGCATTCGACTTAGTAATTGGATTACAAAGGTATCTACTTACCTACTGTATAAGTAATTGAATTGAATTTAACATTGTAACCAAAAATTTTTTTCTTGCAGCGATTGAATTTCAAATAGAATAGAATATCAAAAAGTTTGTCGGCAATATTAATTTGATTTAATTTTTTAATTTGATGAAGAAATATTTCTTTGGAAAAGTAAGAAATTTATCAGAGACTTGTGAGGTCATAGTTAAAAACATAACTTTTATTCACTAAACCTCAAATCCGAAGTAATTTAGTTTGGAATTTGGCATTATTTTTAGAGAAACGCACCAAAATTACAATCGGTGTACCTACCAAGAAACAGTCACAAAAATTTGTGTTGTCACTTGTAAATTTTGAATAAAAAACAATAAACTTGGTAGATTCCATCGCGAGAAAATCATTTTTATTTGAGATCTATTCAAACGCTTTTATATGCGTTAAGTGAAAATATTTGTAGCTTGTTCTTAAATTACCTATATGTATTTCTTTTGGTTTTGAAATTTTGGTTTAAAATTCTCACTCAAAATCCACTTACTAAAAATAAATTGGAGATAGATAAATACAAAATTAATTTTAACTTAAATAATAAAACCATAATAATCATACATACCATGGAGAAGGTTTATTCTGGTAAACTCAATTAAAAAGTGAAAAATGTTAAGAACATTTAATTTTTTTTATGGAAATGACAGGTTTACCGGATTTCATAAATACCGTTAGTATAAAGTTCCTTTCAGATAATATATTTCCGGAAATTAAATACCAAAAATTTTGTATTTGTAGCTAACTTTTTTGTATTTTATTACTTATCAACCTTATAAATAATATAAATCTTAATAAATCTAATTTCTTAACTAAAAGTATGCTAAATGGTCAGAAACTAACTTAGATTTACGTTAACAGTTTCATTATAATTGTTGAAATAAGAAATAATTGAGAAAACAATCTGGTCCTAGCGACTCGTAAGGACCAATTTGTATTTTCAAATAGTTCTTATGTTAACAATTATAATAAAAATTTTAGTTCCTAAAGTTAATCTAAATCAGTTTCTAACCATTTAGCATAATTTTAATTCAAAAATAAGTTTTAAAAATGTAACAAATTTCATTTGTTTGTTCATTCGCTCATTCGTTGGTCGCTCTCATGTGAAAGGGGCATATTTTATAAATCAAGGGGTCATTTTTAAATAAAACTCGCGGGCACTTAATTGCTTTTCTATTTTAACTTACTCAGATGTTAAAGACTTTTATATTAAATTATTAAACATAATTAATTATATTAGTTATGTCCAAAATGCATGAACTACGTTCGTAAAATTAAACATCTTCTTGAATGCTTTGGAATGGAACAAAAAACTAGAAATACTTCTGAAATGGAACAAAAAACTAAAAATACAAAATTATTACAACAAAATGGCAACACTGACAATTTCTTGTTTTACTTTTTTAAGCAGCCAAAACTCTTCCATAGTTTATCAAAGGGATACATATATCATTTAAAATAAAGGAAATGGCACCCAAAATAATGAAAACAGTTTAGTTGTAAAAAAGAAGCAATAAGTCGAGTAAAGTGCTATTTATCTTAGCCGTTCGGAGGAGCAACAAACAAAACACCCAAAATATAAAACTAAAATATAACAATACCAGCGGCAACATTAGCATCATTATACTTTACTCTTTTAAATCCAAAATCTTTTATGCTTCAAACTCAAAATTAAAAATTATAATATTTTTTTTTGCAAATAAATTATAGTTTTGCAAGCAAATAAATTTTTCCTTGTAAAGTTAATAATTTTATACTTTGGGTCAACAACGTTCGTAGGTTAAAATGTACTTAAAACTCTTAGCACAACAACGTCAAATGTGAAAACTTTTGAAAGCTGTTGAAAAATAAGACAATGTAGTAGAATAATAAAGATAAAGCAGGAAAGTATAATAATAAAATTTTAACAAATTCATTTGTATTATTATACTTTCCTGTTTTTTTTTTTATTATTATTTCTCTTTTCTTTTTCGCCCAAACAAATTTTTCTTGTCTTATGTACTTATAATAATAGCTGGCAATACTATCTATTTTTTTTTTTTTTTCACATACTATGTAAAGCAAAATCTTATAGCGATTAAAATTATATCAACTAAATAATATAACGAAATAACGAAATAAAAAATAAAGAACCGAAGAAGCTCATATTCTTATTATTATTATTATTGTCATTCGGGAAGTTCTGGGTTCGATCCTTATCGGGAACAGTACATTTTTTTTTTTAGTTTTTAAAAACACAAAACGTAATGCAATTAAATATTTCTACAGCACAAACTTATGTAAATACCTACATGAGTGTATTAGTGCTTAAAAAATACACAAAAACGAAAATAATTTAGTTAGTTGCACTAATATTAATAATAACTAATAAATAAATATAATTTGAGCTTCCAGTGACGGAATAACATTTATTTGAATTTCCAGTGGTGGAAGTTCCAGTTACAGAACAACATTTATGACAAATTCAACTTGTGATTGTAATAGATGAAACTACAAGTAATCTTTTTCATTGAATATTTTACTTCTCAAATATTTTCCACACTGCATACTTAAAACTTATTTAATTTCACAAAATCTTATTCCGTCACTGTATTTCCCTGCGTCTTTTATACTTTAATTAAGGCCATTGAGGTCAAATGTGACTATACTTTGTTTGTTTTTTATTTTTTTTTTTTTTTTTTTGTTTCCTTTGCCTATTTAAAATTGACGCATTTTTTAATTAATAACACAGCGACGGACGTTGTGAATTTAAAATTGAAAACAATATTTTATTTGTTTTGTGCGAAATTGTTAATAATATCTTTTGTGAAGGGTACACTATGTCAAATTTTATAGGCAAACAATAATAATCACGCGCTCATAAGGTCCTAACCCACTTTAACTTCATTGTTTCAGAGCTTATCCTTTGTGGATCACTGTTTCAAAATTTTGTTATTCTGAGTCTTAGGGTCTTATTATATGCTGCTTGGGTACCTTATTAGTTATTTGTATCGGGTTTGATAAATTCGTAACTTCGTCCAATGAAAATATAAAAAATAATATAAATATAATTTGACACCTCAAAGAGGCAACAGCAGCAGCATTTCTTCTTGCACAAAAATAATTAAGTTTAAGTTATTTTTAACGTCGTTGCGCCAGATCTTGAATTGATCTTTAAGAATCCTCTGATGGCAAGAGATTCTACATCTATATTTTTCGAAAAATTTCAAAAAGAAATAATGCAAAATAGTAAATTTAATATACCTACATAGTAAATTTGTGCATTCTTTATGTATTTTCAGACATTTTCCAAATGTGTTTTTCATTTGAAGTCCAAATAGGCTCAATAGTTGATGCAATATTTTCCCAACGAAACTACGACATGTAATTCTTTTTTTTAAATAATTTTATGCTTTTTCATTTTTGTAGGAAATAACTTCTAAGCATCGAAAGGCAACTAAAACTATAATTTCGAAATCTGTGTGAATATTAACCAATTTTTTAAGAGCTATATTTCAAGACCTGATGCGAATCGTAGCAAATTTTGTCTTCTTTACCGAGATCTGATAGCGTTTTTTCGTGCACCATGCAGTTGGCACAGGTCTTTAGAAGCTGAAAACTTTGTACCTATTCTGATAACATCGAAAACAAATCAGTGATGTGCATTTTTTTTCGAACCTAACGAGAATTTTTTGTCTTGATTGAAAACCTACATATTACCTATTGTACCTAATATCAGTATAATTTGTATTCAAAAAATCCCAAATATTAATTAAAATGTTGTGAATTTCCATGTTTTGCGTATTAAAATCTAAAAATAAATAACTTAAGCTAAAAAATTGTGTAAATTCAGTAGCGCCAGATAGTCTCATGTCATATCTTTACCATTAGTGCCATTAAAACGAGAATAATGCCATCAACTGTAAAATAAAAACAAATAAATGAAAGCAAATAATTTTTTACTAATTTTATTCCATCATCTAGTATTGCAAACATAAAAATTTCACTCGTGTTTTGAATTTGATGTTAACTTCTATTCACAAGAAATAAAAAAAACGTCGTTTAGCAGAACATGGTTTCGATCCACGGACCTCTGGGTTATGGGCCCAGCACGCTTCCACTGCGCCATTCTGCTTAAAGATAGTGGCTGTCTAATTTCGTAAAAGAAAGGAACACATAGATTGCGAAGGAAAATCATATAAAGATGAAAAATATACAAAACAAATGAAAATGTGATTTTTATCATTTATTAATAATTAATAATAATAATTGCATACAAATATACTGAGCTCACGGGATCGAATGCTTTTAATTTAATAAACTATGAGGATACACGCACCTATGTATGTATGTGTTGTTTTGATGCAAAGTAATAGATATGTATTACGTACATTATGTACCTACTTGTGGACTTTCCAAACGGTCCAAAACTTTACTTTTTTATAAATAAACATCTTTTTTACGACGAGAACAGACCTATGTAGATCCTATCCACACTTATTTGAATCAATATAACAAAAATAAATTGCACTACTAGATCGCCCGTTATTGCTCTTAGCGATAAAGATACTACCTATATGCTAAGCCTTTTTCATTAAAAATTTGTGAATGCAGTTTTAGAAAAAAAAAATTAAAAAAGCATAAAATTCGATTTTCATATGACTAAAACAGCGTCTTAGATGAATTAAACCTCAAAATGAAGTATGCAATCTGATTTCTTCTATAATGAAAAATTTTATTGCGATTTTTTTTTTTTTTTGAGAAAAATGATTTTTTCTAAAACCGGTATATGACAAGTACCGTAAACGAAGTATACAATGTGATTTCTTCTATAATGATGCATTAAAAAAAAAAAAACAATTCAAAATCGTTAGAGCAGTTTTAAAAAAAAATATGTATATTTTCTATATTACATTTTGCAAGGACTTTTATAAAATAAAATTGGTAAGCCATCTCTTAAGTATTAAATATCAACATCTAAAAACTAAATTTTGAAAAAAAATATTGAGTAGTTTTCGAAAAAATGATTTTTCAAAAAAAAAATTCATTATTTTACTAATTATTATCACTGCAACTTAAAAGCTTTCATGTAAAAAAAAATTGTTGAAATTGATTGAGTCATGAAGGAGAAAATCAGAACTAAAAAAAACTGTTCTATTGCAGGTACCGTTGATACCGTTTTTTCAAAAAAATGGTTTTCATTTGAAGATAGACCTTGTCCAAAAAAATAACCTTGATTTTTTTAATCAAAATCGTAGGAACCATTTTCGAGAAAAAATAGTTGAAAGTACAAATTCCCAACACCAACGACTGACGGACGACTACAACGGCACACGCACATAAAAATGTCTCAAAAACGTGTTTTCCTTACGTTTCATGACGTTTCTTGATGAAAACTTATTTTGAAAAAAAAAAATTGTAACAATTGCTATAAACAAAAAATAAAAAAATAGAAAAAAAAAAACAAAATAATTATTGTCGATGAAGTGTGTCACTGCTACGCTGTTGTCTTTAAACTCGCACAGAGAGATCCAGTGTTAAATATTATTAACAATTTAAACAATTATTTAAAAGTTAATTAGAAAAGAGGAATATTAAATATTTTATCCAAAACTATGATTTTTTATTGAATTTTAATCAAACCCTGAAGTCCATGAACTAAGAAAGTGATGCAATAATAGTTTTAGTGTTAAATATTTGTATGAAACACATCAGCTTCAGTATATCATTTTGCAAAACAATAAAATAATTGTCTCATATTAAACTGACCGCTGACGTAAATTTGTCATAATTATTAAAATGAAAAGCGAAAATAAGGCTTTAACATTTTCCAATTTGTTGGATTTTTTGTTGTGTTATTAGATGACTTTGCATCTTTTCCTTTAAACATGCATTGAGTGATATTTCCAGTTTCACCCAACACATTTCTATAGGTAGGTAGGTACTTGATTTTGCTGAAGATGTTATATAATTTACCTCACATGGACATGATCTGTAAACTTCCTGTTTTTTTTTTTTGTTCACTCAAGTCTTAGGGGTAAATATGGGTTTATGGAAAAAAACTATGTTCGATAAATATATTGACATTTACAAATAAATCGAATTTTCGTTTGTCCAAAGACAGTGGTTATATGCAACCGTATTAAACCAGAAAAGTTTAAGGCACAATATCGAAGTTATAAAATGCTGTAAGCACCAACCTTAAAACCTAAGTTTATAGACCCAAAATATGTAATAGTGATTCGAGACTGGATTTAACTCAAAATATCGAAGTTTACTTAAAAAAGAAGACTAAACAAATTATAACTTATCAAAGTTATGCAAAAAAATATGGTTATTTTAATTTATAAGTGCATATTACTTAACTTTAGTTTTAATTGTCTTAAAATAAATAAACAAACAAATTAGCTTAATGTTAATAATAATTCACATTTAAATTTGATTGTCTGTTGATAGTTGTTCACTCATCCAGTAACTTCTTTCCACTTGAATTAATATTTATCTACTCAATTTCAATTCTTGATTACTTTTGATAACTTTTATGGTCAACATAATTGATAAATGTCTTTAGAGCCCATATTCTAATCGTCGGTCGAAAACATAAGACCTTGTCTTAAACTTGGCTGCCTTTTTAGAAAGCCCCACATGCATGGCTTATTAAAAATTCAAACGATTTAATTTTTGATTAAATATTCAAGTCAAATATTTGTGCCATCAGATTTAAAGACAATCTCAACCTGATATACCTTGTCCTACATTTTACGTAATAAAAATAGATTTGATATAATCATAAGTTCACTGACTTATTTTTATTCAAAACTGGCATTTTGATATGTTTTGTTTACATTTCATTATTTTTATTTGTTTTATTGAAAAGGGGTTGTCGACACTTGAAATATTGTCACAAGGTGAGCTTTTTTTATCTCTTTTGTTGTAAATTTATTTGTTTGTGATTTGAACTTGATATTTCTCTATTTTATGCCTGATAGTTTTGTTGATAACTTG
The DNA here is from genome assembly GCA_948107695.1 of Meliscaeva auricollis. Lineage (NCBI taxonomy): Eukaryota > Metazoa > Arthropoda > Insecta > Diptera > Syrphidae > Meliscaeva > Meliscaeva auricollis. The sequence goes on along the minus strand of OX403616.1, from coordinate 116,284,172 downwards.
AAAGCTTTTTGATAATTTACAGTGTTCCCACGCAAACAAAGTTGTAATCTTTTAAAATTATATTATCATTATCTATTTGTACCTATTTGTATATGTACATATATGTTATGCATACAGAATTCCATTTGTTTCTAAAAAAAGTTAAGTAAAAAATTGTAATTCAAAAAGGGTAAAATCTATTTTTAAATTTCACAATGGTTGTAACTTCTTACTTGCGATTGAGATAACAATCAAACATGACATTACGATGATAGAGAATGAGAAAAAAGAGGTTCCGACAATTCTGTCTGTCTGTCTGTCTGTCTGTATGTATCAGAGACCACAGCCTAAACGGATGGGTCGATTTACTTCAAACTTGGCTCTAACGATTTTCAAATTTGTTTTCTTTCTAAAAATGTATCATTATAGAAGAAATCAGATTGCATACTTCGTTTTGAGGTTAAATTCATTTAAGACGCTGTTTTAGTCATTTTAAAATCGATTTTTTTTGCTTTTTAATTATTTTTTTTTTCTAAAACTGCATTTAAAAATTTTTATTTGAAAAGGCTTAGCATAATATAGTAACTTTATCTATAAGAGCAAGTACGTGCGACGAAGTCGTGCTTTTTTTATTGCGAATAGTTATATATTGTTTGGTTTGAGCTAATTTTCGTTTTAAAAAAATGATAATTAAAATCTGTACAATTATTTGGGCCATAATGTTTTATAGATCGCATTCTTCAGTGAATTTTGAATGCCAACGTGTGCAAAATTCAGGTCACTTTCCACTCTTTTGTGAATGTTGTTCTTTAATCATCTTCTGTTTCTAATTCAGATTAAAAAAACAAAAAAAAAGTTTGAAGACATTGCAAATAATTTGTCTTTTCTTCAAAAGAGAAACTATTAGTTTAATGGAATTGTTGTTGGAAGTTGCAACTCAGTATATAAAAACAGATAGTTAATTTACAGCTGTGATTTATTTAGCCAACTTCTTATATTTGCACTTGATCGAATTTATTCTAACCAAATTTTAACCCCCAAGCGAAGTATAAATTCAAAATAAAAACCGGTGGAATTAGTAAAGCTACCAATTTTGCTTAGTGAAGCTACCAATTTTGCTTCGTAAAGCTTCCAATTTTGGCCTACTTCCATTTCTTCTAATTTAAAAAAAATAACTTCAAAAATGTATTATTTACAATAGTAAAATTGATTTGTTTTTTGGTTTTGGTCTCAATTAACGTAGCTATAAACACTAATAATAAATATTTTTAAATTAAAAACAATGATGCGAAGAAAATTAGACGCAATTTTAAAATTGTATAATGACAAACTGCCATATCATCATTAAAATAAAACAACCAACGCTTAAATATTCAATTCGCACGCAGAACAATCTCAATTTAAGATACTTTACAGAGAGAACAACCCACTAATTCGCTAAATGAATTTTGATTTGATCATTCGTTGTCGCATAATTTGTTTTTATAATGCAACAAAAAAGTATATTCTTGATTAAACTAATCCAATGCAATATTATATTATGAATCGGATTATGGGGTTGGGTGTTGGGATGATGTTTCGCTTCATATATTTCTCATATATCATTGTATACAGTGGATCAAAGAACTACTCGTATATTTGTTTGTACATATGTATGTTCAAGTTGTTAAATTTTGCATTCTATTTATATCTGCTTGTGATGAAATTAGGTGTTTGAATAAACTAAAAACATAAATAAAATGTTCGTACTTGTCAAGTAATTTGGAGGATCGCCTAATTTGTACGATTTATATAGAAAGCAAAGGAATGAATATTAATTTAATAGTTTAAGATGTTGTTGTTTATTTTATATTGATTAAACTATTCTGAACAAAAACCGCCATTTTTTGCAAAAAGTAAAAAAGTTAAAATTTTCAAACTCATTTTTCCTGACTTTTTAACTACATACGAACAAATTTAAAAAAATGTGTCAAAAACCTTAGATTTTGGATTCTGAAACATTCCGCAAAAATTGGCCCTATTAAGTAGTAGTAGTTTGTAGCTTTGCAAAAAGTAGCCATTGTAGCCTTTAGACGCTCAAAAGTACTTACTTTCACATAATTTATCAAAATCAAATGAAATAAACTTAGTTAATACGTAATTAAGTTTTCAGTGTTGTCTCACCCAACTGTAAAATTGATTTGCTTGTTTATCCCGCACTTTAAACATCAGCTTATATCAAAAATGAACACTAAGTGCCGTAATATAAAAAAATCAACAACTGAATGCTGAAAAAAATTGAACATTTACTATTTAATAGATCGGTAAAAAAGATTATGAACATTGTGTCGAAAACAATCGCTTTTCTTAGGATAATTTTCAATACAAAGTTAGTCTTACTTTCATATAAAAAATATCTGATTCCAAATATTCAGGTATTTTTTTCTTGCGATATTGCTACATATCAAGTATATGCATTCGTACAAAAAACTAAGTTGAGATAACAATCAAACATGACATTACGATGATAGAGAATGAGAAAAAGTTTGTTCGACAATTCTGTCTGTCTGTCTGTCTGTCTGTCTGTCTGTCTGTCTGTCTGTCTGTCTGTCTGTCTGTCTGTCTGTCTGTCTGTCTGTATGTATCAGAAGCCCCAGTCTAAACGGATGGATCGATTTACTTCAGACTTGGTATGTTGCGTTTTTTGGACACTATCCCCAGACTATTTCTTTTTTGGTAAACTACTCAATATTTTTTTTAGTTTTTAGATGTTGATAAACAGTTTCTTATTCAAATTTTTTTTTTTTTTTAATGTATTACTATAGAAGATCAAATCAAATCAAATTGCAAACTTAGTTTTGAGGTTAAATTCATTTAAAAAGCTGTTTTAGTCATTTGAAAATCGAAATTTATGCTTTTTTAATTTATTTTCTAAAACTGCATTTACAATTTTTGTATTAAAAAGGCTTAGCATATATAAAAACTTTATCTATATTTTCTTCTGCCTCTCACATTGACATCTGCCACTTTCAATTTCTCTTAACTAGCAACAGGACATTCATCTCCCCGGTATTAAGTTATAGATTTTTCCAACATCGATATAAGTTCTACTGGAATATATTCTAAAATAGGATATTTCTTATTTATTCCTACTTTGAATAGCTTGGGGAAACCATGGTTTTTGTCGGTGCACTTTTTGGTTGTAAAATTTTTATCATATCTCTTATATTGCAATTTTTTTATTTGCTACTTGAAAAAAAATCAAAGGCTACAAAATTATTGAGCTAAAAAAATTAACAGGGTGTTTCTGAGTATTACAGTTTTTGGATAACATTGTTATTTTAAAAATCAGTACAATTATTAATTGGAAAAATTAAAAATAAATACGAACTCGTAGCACTATCAAAAGTGACATTTTTGGATGGTTTTTGTATAAAAAGTACAAGAAAGTTTTATTCAAAATAGCTGAATTTTGAACTTAACCTAAGTTTAGGTGATACTCAAACCTCAACTTTTGGTTCTATCAAAATTTATTGTGTTTACCAATTTCATACGACGACGACTCCGACACGCACATAAAATGTCTCGAAAACGTGTTTTCTTTACGTTTCATTATGAAATAGGCTAATTCTGAAAAAAAAAACTTTGTGCCAATCGATATACTTTACTTACTTTTTTTACTACGTGTACGGAAAAGTAATAAAATAACTACAGGCAGAAGAATGTTTTAAAGTTAATCAGCTTTAAGATCTTTTTGAGATCTGACATGTATTAGGGAATAAATTATAAGACGAAAAAGTGTGAACAAAGTAGTATCTAAAAAAAAATATACATAAATTGTTGTAAAATAAAAAAAAAAAATAATAATAATAATTAAGCTGTGAAAAAACAAAAAATTAGTTTTTTGTTGCCAATTGAAAATGTTTCTACTTTGATGACTAAAACTTTGCATTATGTGTAGGTAGATCCAATTAATATTGCCACCATTGTGCAAATCATTGTGCGGCGAGGTGTTGACTGCAGCACACCATTTATAAAGCTAAAAAAAATCTCTTTATAAACCCAATTTTCCAAATTGGCACTGCACCGTTAATTCAGGTCCTTATTTTAAAATCTGTGTTTAGAATCATAACGAAAGTATTGGTTTTTCAAATTTTCAAGAAATTAAAAAGTTTGTACGAAGACAGTTGCGAGGCACTGTACATTTTATTTATTTAATTTTGTTTAAATAAATTTCATAGTTTTTTTTTGCATGATTACAAGTGTAGGTACTTAGGATTTATTGTTATTGTGTTTGTGTGGTTATATTGTTGGTGCAGTGTTCTCCAAAACATCAGAAACAGTGCCAAAACCAAAAGTGTTGTCCACGAAGCTAGAGCGTGTCAGCAAACCACTACACCAAAATACCGGCACTACATACCAATACGATTTTATCTAGAAAGCTACATACGATACAGCTGTTAAAAATGACTCTGCGTGCTCTTAAATTTTCATTGTACCACGTATAATTTTATTTTATGTCTTTTTTTTTTACTATAAAATTCAATTTCCCCACATCGTACGATGCTTTGCTTTTCTTTTCCGCGCTCTTTTATTTTCATACAAGAGAGTGACTCTAGTTTCTGGTTGGATGACGCTAACGATGCCATATACTGAAGTCAATGATGCCGGCACAAGCGCTTTGCAAATATTTGAAACTTGAATAACTTGATACTCTGTCAATATAACTGCTTTTTCTCTGCACTCCGACTTGGCTGTTGGCTTTTAACTTCCGACTTTTGTGAGAGAATAAATCTTCAAGTTTTACAGCTTTCGGACATCAGCTGTTTGTTTTGGCAACCGCGTGTTTCACTCGTCTTGGCTACACGTTGATGAAGCTGAAACTGAGTCGCTAACAGACAGATGATGAAATTGGCACTTTGTCTGATGATACAAAAATCAGAGAGAGGGAGGTAAAAAATAATACATGGCCTGATTTAAAGAGTAGTACCAGGTGCGCTCGATACTGTATGGTAGTTTTAAGTTTGTAATGTCATGGTTTTTTGTTATTTGTACTTGATTTAATAGTTTCTAAAAAAATAAAAAAAAAAACTGTGAAGCCATTGACCTACAACTAAAACAGAATAATCACGCCATATGTCGATTTATATCTTTTTTGTGGGCGGCGGTGTTAGGAATTCTTTTGATGAAAAGCTAAGAAAATAATTGCATGGGCTGCTCATTTTGTTTTTGAATCGAAGATACAAATAAAAGACTTTATTTTTAATTATTTTACAATTCTTTGCAGTGCGGGTATAGTTTAGCAAAATTAATTGCTCTAACATCTAACTGTAATAGCTTTTAATGCTTGAATGTATGGTTTGATCTTTGATGTTTTTTTGTTTAGATTCGCTAGGTTCACTTTATTAAAAAAAAATGATTGACACAATGTATATTATTTTGGTACATACATATTCGTTTTAAGATACTCTCTTTTTGAAAACAATTTGTTTTGAGGAAACAAGTAGTACTTTCTTTGGAAAACCTCTGGATCCACCCAACCACATAAGTGTTCAGAATCTAAAACGTACATACCTACTTTCAGATCTCAAAGTTCATTTAAAGAACGTCGAAAATCACATTTAGAGCCCAACAATTACGTTTAGAAAAAAAAAATCATTTAAGAAACTTATTTTTGGGGTTCTAAACATGCATTGTGAGTACTCGAGTTTATAAATTGATTTTTGTCTTGGTGTATTGGAATCAAAACAAATAACTGATATAGGTACTGGTGAACAGTGTTTTTTTTTTGTAAAAGAGGCAGAAATTCGGTCGAAATTCTAAGTTGCTTCCATTTTTGGTGTCTACCAACGTATCAACACACACTCTGAAATTGTTTAACTTCTTGGGCCCGGTTCTGTCAAAATTTAGCAATACTTTTTGTTTTGCCTTTTTTTTGTCTATACACTACTGTGCCACAGTTGAATTCATCGGAAATACTCTAATCTTGACCAAGTCATCATCTTTCGTTTTTCATTGGTCAGTACTTCCCAACAAAAACAGCAGCTTGGCTAACATCTCACAAGTATGGCTTATTTTAGGCTTCTACATGATTTTGCCATGCCCAACAAGCAACAACCTTACCCAAGCTAAAATGTAGTTCCAGTAATAGTTTTAATGAAATGTTAGTTGCAGCCAAACAACAAGAAGTCACATATTTCTGATAATTTTGCTTGTTCACATGTTAGCCAATTGAGAATGGAGCCTATAAACATCATAGACAATTATGTTCGCAAATCACTTGCGCGCTGCATACGAATCATCTCTTTTGCATTATCCATTCTATTATTGTTTCTGTTTCGGTGTGAGATCGGAACTTCAAAGGATTATTGAAGTTAAATTTTGAGTAGGTGTGCATTGCATCCTTCTTTAAGATCATCAGTCATATTTGTGGAACTGCGACTTGGATTTCTTGCAAATTGGGCCTTGATTTTCGATTATTTCTTTAAATTTTGATGTGCACTTGCGACCACTTCCGTTTCGCCTGACAATACTTCCAATTTCGTTATAACTGCGAATGGTGCTTTACATGAAAGATTTGTACACGTTTAAAAGGCTAATGTCCTTACAATTTAAATTTGAGAATTTTTCTCAAAAAATAGAGCGATTACACTAATACTTAGGAATTCAATATTAGAATTTTTTTTAAACCTGGACAAACATGCTATAATTTGTGTATCTTTTTCGGTTTGCTATATCGTCGGTTGAGTATTGGTTTGACGTATAAGTATAAGACATACGCTAAACCAATTCTTCAATTCAAAATACACAAAACCCTTACCTTAAATAAATTATTCTAAATCCAATGTTTCATTTCTTACTACATTCCCTTCATTGGTATATTTTTCAATTCCACATTATTCTGCTATTCTAACAATGTTCAATTTCTCAATCGTCCTTACGTTTATCAAATTTTAAGAGAAATTCTCTTTGGTCTCCTAAGTGATGTAAAAATCCAAACATTCTCTCACCCCCTTAAGACTCGGTTAACTTTATTTGCATTGTTTATATTATCCTTGTTTGTTTTCTTGTTTTTTGAAGTCATTTTTCATTTTCTATCAAAGCTTTTTCCTTCAGTATACTTTTTCCAACCAAACTGTTAAGAACAATCAAAAAATAATATAAATTTACATCAAGAAAAAAAAAACAAACGTAAGTTTTTGAACAAAGCGAAAAAAGCAGTGAAAAACAATTTTAATTTTTTCATGCATAATTCCAAAAGAAATTATATTTAAAACTAAAATATTTTGAAAAAATAAGCGAGTTTTCTCCTCAAAAACTGATCTATATGTAAAAAAAAAAATGACTGTAACACAAACAACCTCAGTAACGACCGAAGGGAAAATTTTAAGGTGCGTGCAAAGTTGAAAAAAAAAGAAAAACAAAAACAAATTCCATACATTTCAATATCATTGTTTTAAGTTTGATCTCTGGATATTGATAAAAAATAATTTAGAATTATTGTTTTCTACAATTTGTTGATGAAATTTATTATTTTTGTATGTCACGTGGCCATTAAAGATGCGCACGTGTGAAATAGAACGCAGTTAGTGCTCAGAAGTGGGATAAATAATGTGTGTTACTAGGGCTTCCTCTGATAACCACAGACAGGATTTATATGTTTCCCAGAAGTATAGGTTTTGTTGGATTAAATTTATTGATTTATCCTAAGAAATATACAAAAGTATACTTAAAACTGACTCAACTTGCTGTCGTCATCCTTGGGCTGCCCCCTATTCGCTGTTTGTTAATAAAGATAAACATAACCTTGCGGGGTGGGGGTGAAATGTTAAACACAAAACGAACAACAAAAATGTCCTTCCCTTGAGTCTCTGAACAACTTGGCATTATAATTTTATAAATTCTAAAGCCTATACATTTCAAAGGCGTGTAAATAAGAATACAAAAGTAAGGAGCAACTGTTGAATAATTATGTTGGTAATTAAAAATTGTTTGTATTTAAAGACATATGTAGGCGGCCCGGCATTTTGTTTATCCTTAATTAGTTTCTCGTTTAATGTAATGGGTAATGCGTTTATTGATTTGCCAACACCAGCACATACATACATTCTATGATTTGGAACAAAAAAACACGATATTTTATGTGCCAGCTTTAAGTGGCTTAGCAGACGATAGTATATCAATAAAGGATATAAGTATGTAGAAACAGTAGGTACTTTTCTGTGAATGTGTTATTGTGAAATTAATTTTTTTTTGTATTCTCCAATCATCATTGAATCTGTGTCAATCTTAATTGAAATATACATTCAAGAAGAAATTGCGCACTTTGATTTGCAAAGGACCTGTCAATATCAGAATCAGAATTGTGTAGATAGACTGAAAACAGAAGGATAGAGTGTTTGATGGGTAAAAGTTATTTATAAAATCCATTGTATTTATTTCTTTATTGTGAATTATTTTATCAAATCCAACATATATTCATGTTATTCCAATGACGTTTTCAGTGTTTGTTCAGCTGACAGAAAAGAAAACATATATATGTACGAGGACTTCTTCAGAAGTAAATTAATGTTTTTTTTTTGTATGTAGGTATAAATACTATGATATAGTTCAAATATTTTCTTTGTGTAATGATGTAAACATATATTATATTTTGGTATCCTTTGTTTCCTTTGAACCTTTAACCTTATGTAATTGAATTGATATTATTTGTTTAGGATTTAATTCTTAGGGAAGTTTTCCTTTTTAAGGAGTGTTTTGTTTGACTGGTTTTGTTTTATATTTTTTTTTAAACATTTTTGGTATAAGAGTTTTAATTATATTTTACAAAATAACGAAGATAAAATTGAACAAAAATTGAAAAAAGTGACAGTATTTGGGTGTGAATGTGTTGGTTCTGGATTTCCTAGAAATCTGGTTCAACTTATAGCGACACCTAATGATCGAATCTTTTTTCTTAACATCAATTGTATCAATTGCAAAATAAGAAACCAGAATTCTCTATTTGGACTAATAGTAGTAATTGTAGTTGCCGACAGTATTACGATTCTTTGATTTCTGCAATTGGTAGTTCTGGATGTTTTAACTCAGGACGTACCAAAAAATTTACGATCAGGTATCTTTTTTTAAGGCGCCAGAAAGAGACAAAGATGTCATATACGGATGGCCCAGAACCTGAACGACCATCTGATATGGTAGCTTCCGTTAGATTTTGCACAGCTGCAGTTTAAAAACCGGAAGCATGTTTGTGCGCCAACAACTAGTGCATCACTTTTCCCAAAAACTGAGAATAATCATCAGCACAGGCTCTGCATTCATCAACTACCAATGTTGTGCTATGATATATTTCGCGGAAATTATAGTTCGTGAGAAATGCTTGACATTATAAGCGTAATTACTTCATGGCAAAAAACCATGAATCGGTATAAAAGATCACGAAAGAACTCACTAGTGGACACAGGACAACATCCAGTAAAAGGTGTTAAAACGTCGATGTTGAAACAATCCACGGTTTTAACCTGTTTAATGTCGCTGTGAAGCCCGTACAGCTCTTCGTTAACCAGTTCTGCTCCACTCATCACCGATCCACATTGGAAAACTATGCCGAGATGAGCACACGTCCTTTAGATCAAATCTTACAATAGCGTTGGCTGTCGAAACAGTTCATCCGGCAGCCCTATGCGACTTTCGTTTGAATACTGTTACTCCAGCGTTCTCTCAGATCGAGGGGACTTGGCCATCATAGAACAAATATTTCGCGGTCCAACAAATTACAAATTTTTTTTTCTAAATCCTCAGCACTGAATGCGTTCACCATTTTCCCATTTTCATCAAAGCCCTTTGATACAACTTTCGAACAAAGTAAAGCTCACGGATGAGCCTTTCATAATTTCTTTTTCTAGTTCGCAGCATCATCGGGCATGTTCTTGGATGCATGAGTCCACTCGTGTTCTTCATCGAACTAGAGATTTCTTTTCGATACTTTGGATGGCATTTTAACAGTGTTTCCACTTGTCTTCTACTCTTGGTACTAGTGTACTTTGCGGAAGAGAGACGAGATCATAAAAAAATCTGGCAGTCTCTTGAGATAAAGGCTTATCGAGTTCAAATTTCCTTGATTGAAGTCTTTCCGCTGAACCCTGGTGAGCTAAAAAATATTTATTAACTTGGACTGGGCCTTTCATAAACTGTTTAAGGAACGACGTTGTTTTCTGGTACTTTGTGTTAAGAATAAACAAAATACCTACTTTATTTTACTTTTGTTTTCAACAAAGGCTCAAAAAGTATCCTTTCCATAAAAAGTACTTTTCGTTTTAGCCGAATTTCCTATTATTCCTAGCGACTCACTTTTCGCACACAGGAGTAGTTGAGAGTATCAGTCACTAGGACTTCGTATTCCCACAAATGTATTTTTCAGTTTTCAGCATGTTTCAACTACTTTAACAACACTTTGTCTCCACGATTTTCTTGAATAATATTTATTAAAGTAGACAAACAAATGTCAAAAGTCTTCATACTAAATCAAATACATAGCTCGTGTTATTAAAAAACAAACAAGGCGTCATTATGTACCTTTTGCTGAATATAAAACGAACAACCAGGCAATACGAAATTCACTCTCACTGCTAGTTGTTAACTTAGAGAGGTTATTAAATGACAATTCCCATTTCTACCCAAGCTTGGGCCCAACTATTTAATTCAATTCTAAAATAAAGGTATTCGAATTTGCAATTCTGTATTTCTTTAGAAAACGAAAATTGATTATTTCTGTCAACTATCGAAATGAACTTTTTAATAGAATCGAAAGTTAGAATCGAGTCCGAGTGACATTGCACTTTTACTTTCACACTGACAGCATAACCGATTTTGATCGCATTTTCAATGATAAATCCTTACTTCAATTCGTGTAATAATAAATAACAGGATTATCTTGGTCCCCCAATAGTAGATTTTTTTTTTCTAATGCACATCCCCAAAAAAGATTTGAGCAATTTTAAATGGACACCACCAACAATGACCTTGAAAAATTTTTTTCTCAGCGAGACTTTTTTCAAATGTCGTAGAAAATGCATTATTAAATTCAAATTGCTCGTTTCCAAGTCGGATTGCATATTATTAACTCGACAAATAAAAAATTTATGAGCACAATTAACATTTTCATTTTGCGACAAATAAACTCGTTGATATAGCCACAGAATTAATTAAAACTAAACAGTTGCAATCCCTCGTATAATTTAATGCAATTATATTTGAATAAAGATAAAGTAACACTTTCATCTTATTGAATTTAATTTTTCAATATTTCATGCATTTGCTATATAAGATGCGGCATTACCTTAGATAGGTGATATGATATGAATTTATCCTACGTCTAGTCGCTTTGTTGTTGTTTTTTTTATCAATTGTTGTGTTTTTTTTTTTATTTATTCAATCCATAGCGCAAAATGTTTTTCTTTTGTTTATGTTATCGTGATGCTTAAATACAATAACGCACGAAAAATGTATCGCATTTATTAATAGATCTGATGATTTCATTTTTGTATTGGTTCACTGCGGCGTATGAGTAACTTTTTTTGTTCGTTAATTATCTCAGTTTTTTTTCTCAAAAAAAAAAAAAAAACAAATGATAAAAAATGTTCACCCATGCTATAGTTTTCTACTTTTCTACACGTGTCTGGGTATAAGTATAATTTCAACTCACTTTCTTTGGTATTATCTTTCAATGAAAGTGTATTAACGTCCTCTAAAGGGCAAGTGAAACACAAAGCCAATTATTTGGATGTGTTTTTTAGTATTACATAATTTATATTTTTTATGTTAGAAACGAGTGCTTAGCCAATGTACTACTAAATAAAGAATTTAAAGATAATTTCGACCATGAAAACCTGTATTTTATGTTTAACCCCTTAATAATAATAATTACGTTTTCTCATTGTCCTTAAATTAAACGTTATCCGATTCATTAAGTTTATTTAATATTATTAAACCAATATTATATTCCATTATTTATTGAATTTTGTTGTTTCATTCTAGTGATAACATGGCACCAAACGCAACATCAGCAACCCAAGTTTTAGGCGAATCGATAGCAGCATCGTGTGGAGCGGGTGGCGATGCAGTAAATAGTAAAGTTGAAGCAACTGGAGTTTTATATGAATGCGATGCAGAAACAACTGATGGCGGATTAGTTAAGGATCTGGAAAAACTTAAACACGCCGATAGACGAAAAATAAAATTAGTCTGGAGAAATATTATCGCATTCACATACCTGCATTTGGCGGCTGTTTATGGAGCTTGGTTAATGTTAACGTCCGCCAAATGGGCAACAGTTGCCTTTGGTAAGTTTCAGTATTAATTTTGTTTGTTTCAATTGCAAAAAAAATCGAAAGAAACACTCGTTAGAAATGCCAGTGGTCAGACTGATAAACTCATACTAATACGTGTGGCAGCTTTTTGGAATTTAATACACCAGTTTGTAATGGTTAGTGCAATAGACTATTACACCAATGAGGTCTGAATTCAAGTCCGAGTCTATGTCAGCTTTTTTTCAGAGGTACTGCCTCGTGCTAGAATTGAAAAACTTCGAAAAGTTCTTATATCATGAAAAATTTAATCTCACCTAAGTCGTTCGGACTCTGCAGAAAATTGTTGGCTCCATCCATTCCTGCAGACTCTTGTTGTTTTCGATTAGAAGTCCGGAAGCATCCAGAATTCTTCTGAAACTGTTTTACTGGCACAAATATTGCTACATCAGTCCAGTCGCATAAACCGTTCTATGTCAATCAATTTGATGGCGTTTACGTTGGGACTCAAGAATGTAGTTAGAAAATTCTCCTATTGTAGCTAGAGCGTGTCTCTCTCTCTCGCTGTGTTTAACCTGTGTGTTTCTTTTGGCGTACATAATAATTGTTCCTTTGAGTTCACTTTCGATGACCTCCTGTAATGGTATCAAGTAGAGAGAATTCTATTGCTGCAAGTTCTCACTGTACGAGTAGTACATGTGCCAGGGTAGCGTTTGATATTTATTTAGTGCCTTCTTTGCAATAATTATTTCAGTTCTTTTATTGCAAACGCACCATATGTAGTAATGGGTTTAGTCAGCACAGCATGGTGATTATCGATCAATGTGTGCATAGTAAGGATCTACTACAAGACCCGACAGTAAAGGTACAAAGTACCCCTCCCTGTGAAATATCTATCTGTCTATGCTCTAATTTTCTTTGTATCTTGTTCTGCACTAGATTCTGCCGCTTTTGTGCCCCGCATTTCACCTATGATGCAAATAAACTTACTCACAAAAGTCCTAGTTACAGTTATATGACAGCTGTTTTCGAGGGCACCTTCTTTATCTAAGAAAGCAAATAGTATATCCAAGTACCTTTATTTTTTTTAATGTCGTTTTCGATTGGACGTCCAGAAGAATCCGGAAGCATCCAAAAGTCTTCTGAAGCTGTTTTATTGTGTCGTTTTTGTATCAATAAAACAGTTTCAAAAGACTTCTGGATGCTTCCGAACTTCCAATCGAAAACGACATCATTTTCTTTTGACTTTCCTGCTCTGGAAGCATGCTGGGCTTACTAAGTTGTCAATAACTTTTTCTAAGGCCTTCAGTAAAAAGTATATCCTTTTGTCCCATTTTGGAGGATGAAAATTACTTAAGCATTTCTCCAAAGAATTGGTATTTACCCGAATGCAATGCAATATCAAGGCAGGAAAGATGCCAACCACCATTGTATTTTAAGGGCTTTATATGCCCTGTTCAGGTATTGAAGGACCTGTAACACTTTCCAAAACGATCTTATTCCCTTACAAAAATGTTCTACAATATTTTGACGCAAAGTTGTTTTGGTCCTTTCCAAAAACCTAAGTTTTGATGAGCTCCAAAATGGTTACTCACGTAGTGTAACTCACGGTCTGTATATTTTTACAATTTTATTTTTAGCTAAAAACTCTTTGTGCACAAATACTGTTGTTAGTTTCTGTGACAAATATGTGATTGATCATAAGTCATTTAATGTCTTATTTAATTCCTCTTATTTTTTACTTAATACATTTTATATTCTGAGGTCTGACCTTTATAATAAAAATCACATAAGCATAACTTTTTTTAAGCTGATTCAGGCTATATTTTCTTTAGACTTGGACTTTTTCTGTGGACTCATACTTTTAGTATGATTACGGTTATCACTTATAGCCGGTAAAAGTCAACCAGTTCACTTAAATTTGTATGATGAAATAAAAATCTTCCACGAGCTATAATTCAATTAATGATTAAAAAAAATACAATCGACCTTTGCATATAGGTAGATGTTTTCAAAACAGCACGGTTTCAATAAAGCTGAATGCATGTTCACTCTGCGTTCCTCTGTTTGTTATCTTCAATTAGTTTCTTAATAAAAAAAATTGCTTCATTGACAAATTAAATAAATTGCGCATGAAATTGATAAAATAATAATCTTATTCGCGTGGCATTTTTTATAAAATTGCAAAAATTGTCGATAATCCTTTTTTTATTGAACGAAACTTAATCCCGCATATGAAAGTCAAATCGATTTGCTTTCTTATGCCCAAGATTCACGTTTTGTTTTGCACGTTTTTAAGGGCCACACCGCTTTCGTGATAGACCATCACTCGATTGATTCCCTTTTTGGGCGATGGTTAACGTTTAGTACCCCCCTGCCACCAAACATGACATTCCAGTAAAAATTCTGATCACCTTGATCAGACTATGTGGCCAGAAACCATTCTACAAATTGTTTGGGTCACAATAATAATAAATAATTTGTGCTATTAGCGATGAATTTGTGCTTAATGAGCTGCCACTTCTTCCTACCTATAGTGGCTATGATTTCAAATAATTGTCAGTCGTTTTCAGAACAAGAGGTGCTCATATTTCTTGAACGCATGTGACCGATTTTTTACTTTATCAGAGACAAATCGAGCCAGTTCATAAAATTTCACTTTTTAATGCACTACTCCCATCAAATGTCCTCCAAAACCCTACCATACAAATTCAAATGCACTGATTAACGTCTTTTGTCCAATTTCAGCATTCTTTTTATATGTTGTATCCGGATTGGGTATCACAGCTGGTGCGCATCGCTTATGGGCTCATCGATCATATAAAGCCAAATGGCCACTACGAGCTTTACTTGTACTTTTCAATACAGTTGCTTTCCAAGATGCCGCATACCATTGGGCCCGAGATCATCGTGTCCATCACAAATTTTCAGAAACCGATGCTGATCCACACAATGCCACAAGGTAAGATATTCATCATTAGCAATTTTAAATATCCAATTTAATTTTGTACTTTTGTATTTTGCAGAGGCTTCTTCTTCTCGCATGTCGGCTGGCTGCTATGCAAGAAACATCCAGAAGTTGCTGCTAAAGGCAAAGGTGTTGATCTATCAGATCTGAGAGAAGATAAAATTCTAATGTTCCAAAAGAAGTTAGTAATTTTTTTGCAATTCTATAGCTGAAAAATTATAAATATGCTTTTTTTTGTTTTTTTTTTCTAGGTACTATATGCTTATTATGCCAATTGCATGCTTTTTAATTCCAACTTTTGTCCCAATGTACTATTGGGGTGAGTCATTCCTTAACTCTTGGTTCGTAGCTACTATGTTCCGGTATGCATTCATCTTGAATGTTACATGGCTAGTTAACAGTGCAGCACATAAATTCGGTGGAAAGCCATATGACAGGTAAAGTTTGAAGTTTAAATGTTTATTTCGTTTGGAAGGTTTTGTGGTTTCAGATCCGAAAAGTATAAAAATTGTGGAACTGAAACCAAAAAATATGTCTGTCATAGGGCCAATTTGTTCACATTTGATCATCCTCAATCCATGATTATTGCCAACTGTATCTGAGAATCCATAGTTCCAGTTGTTAATCATGGAATTTGGTTGATAAGCGCCATTAATTTAGAACCCCTGAAAATTATGCTAAAAACTGAACCCGCTGTGAACAAACTAGCCCTCAGGGCGTTAAAAAGGAGGAATAACTAATGGTAATATTTGTTTAGCGACAAATCAAGCAATAAGGTGCCTTATGCACTTTCACATAGGTGGGTTTGATATTTATTTGACCATTGTTTTTGTTTTGACGTTTGAAAATATTTTTCACATAGAAACGTTGCTCTTATACCTTCTTATTCCCCACTCTTCATTTATTTCATCTTGTGATCTTTAAAACAATCAATTTATTAGTTTTCTCGAAGAAAATATTTACTTGCGTTCCCTTTCTTTACAATTCATGACGACGAAGTCTTAAAAAGAAGAGGAATTAATTCGTTGAAATTTTGGTTAATGAAATTTTAATTGAAAAATCAATAAAATAAAATAAATTAACAATAATTAAGCTATGCAAAAAAAATCAATTTGGAATAATTGTTTGTAACATTGTGTTAACAAACCACGGTGCTAGAATCAGGGTTGTTATGGCAAAGGCCAACAGAACACTTCCTAAAAGGCCTCATGCAATCTATTCTGTCTCTTCAGATCCTATGTCTTTTTCGATTGAACGTCCAGAAGATTCCAGAATTCTTCCGAAACCGTTTTATTGGCTTAGTTTCATTCTCTCAGAGAGAAAACAAAATATGAAATATGAAAATGAGTGCGAAAAAGGAAACAGTGCCTTTTTTTAACACTTTGTGTCTCTGAAACCAAAACATCTTGATAAAATTGACTTCTAGAATATTTTTATGAAGGGACATTTGTCTATGAAATCATAAAAAAATATTTCATTCCATGAACAAAAACAAAATTAGACCTCATGACCGGAATCTTATACTAATCGACCCCCTTTGCATCTTGTAATCAGCCCATTTTAATTTATATTTAGGCCCCTGCGAGTGTCGTTTGTTTATCGACACACGACTTTGGCGACAGTCGATCGTCGAAAATTAATTTTGGTATTGTGTAAGTCCATTGTTAGCGAAATTGTTCGTTCTTACATTCGATCTTTTTCGTCTACATTTTGCTTAACCACTAGCTGTGTGGTTTTTATTCAATGAACGCGAACGTCAGAGCATGTTTCATTCACAAAAACCACGTTAGTTCTTTCTAGTAAAGGTGTGTCTTAAGAAGTTACACAATACCAAAATTGAAAATTTGTCGATTTGATCGACTTTTATAGCATCGAAAGTGTAACGAGACTCGCATTAAGGGCCTTACTTTATATTTTAAAGTTCAGCTCTTTTTAAGCTCTTATGGCTCTCAAAACTAAAAGATTTTTTTTTACATTGTAACTTTTAAGTTTTGAATTTGCATATTAATAAATTTTTGGTTCTATTCCAATACCAGGTTCATCAGCCCATCAGAAAACCAATCTGTTGCAGTTCTAGCTTTCGGTGAAGGTTGGCACAATTATCATCATGTATTCCCCTGGGATTACAAAACCGCCGAATTGGGAAATTATCGTCTAAATCTTACAACAGCTTTCATCGATTTCTTTGCAAAAATTGGTTGGGCATACGATCTTAAATCTGTTTCGGCCAATATCATCGAGAAACGTGTCAAACGAACAGGCGATGGTACACACGCAACATGGGGCTGGGGAGACGTAGATCAACCCAAAGAAGAAATTGAAGATGCATTAATTACGCACAAGAAGGATGATTAAATTGAGATAGTTCCCAAAGTATCTAAACAAAAATTTAAACAAAAAAAAAATAAACTTGTATAGTCTAGACATGGTCCGGTTGAGACGTTAAAAAAAAAAACAAATAAACGTTACACCATGTGTGTCTATTCTATTCTCTGCCTGACTGTGTTAATAATAAAAATAAAAAAAGAACCATCTCTCTTTATTTTATTTTTTTTTTTTCTTTATAAATAAAAAACAAAAACATTTAAATATAAAAAATACACATTTAATGTTCTCTTTATTTTCTTAATTATGATTTGTTTTCAAAAAGATATACTACATACTAAATTATTATTTTAAACTTATTTTTGGTCTCTAAATTTTAAGTATTTTCCTTTTTTTTCAAAATAAAATAAAATAAAAATATAATTCTATCACATTATATAGTTTTGGTACGGAATAAATAAGAAAAAATGGATTTAACATTATTAAAGTAGTAATTATTTTTTTAAAAATCAAATTTAGTATTTATATGTGTTAAATAATAATAAAAAAAAATAAATTATATATGCGAAAAATTTAATATGTTAAGTATTCTGGTTAAAAATAAACACAAATACAAAATAAATTATTGAAATTAATAAAAAAAAAAAAGAAATGGGTAATAAAATTTTCTCTGTCAAGATTGCTAAAATGCAAAAAGGAGCACTTCCCATTTCGAAGAGTGATAAGAGAATTTGTGTATTGTTCTGAGCCGGTAAAGAATTTACAAGAGGTAGAAAGCTTGTGATTGAATCAAAATTCTTAAGGCATTAAATGTCGAGTATAGTTTCGTTCAAAACAAAATATTAATACAAGTTCAATTTGATTAAATGTTTGCTTATGATCCCCCAATATTAAGAAACCTGGAAATAAGCATCACCATTCCAAGGTTATTTATTTCACTGTGAGAATAAAATAAGAATTATCACATTGAAAAGAACACTTTTATTTATGAACGGATTCCTTTCGAATTTCTTAAGCAATCGATTAAAAATACTGTGGAAGGGTTTTTTTTAATTTTTCAAAAACAAATTTTTAGAGATGTTTTTATTTTTTTTTATTTTTTTTTTTTTTTTGAAAAGTACATATTCATGTTTACCTAACCCTCTAACCTCGGTTTCTTACGTACAAAAAGAGCTTGAATGGTAGTTTTTTTGCAATAATTTAAATAGAAAAAAAAACGGTATTGTGAGAGTTAAAACTAAATTCATAGAGTTAACTCAGTTGTTACTGTATAACAAAAACAACAACAAAATATCTACAAACAAAACTGAATCAGTAAGCTTTTAACCAACAATTTAATGAATAAAAACAAACCAAAAATAAAATTATACTAACTACACATGCATATTTTTTTTTTATACTTAAGAGGAAAAAAGTAAGTTATATTTAAAAAAAATTGAATAAAGTATTTTCTGGATATAAATTATTATTCTTTTCAAATAGAGAGCAAAAGTTTTGATCTTATTATTTTTTAGAGATACAAAAAATAACTAAACGATAAAAAATGTATGTGTAAAATGTTTCTTAAAAATAAATTTGGCATAACTATTTTTATGTGTATGTGTCCTGACTGTTTACACAAAGTGCGAAGTATTTTACTTCGGAGTACATTTTTTGATATCATTTTATAAAGAATTTAAACAAAATGTTGGAAATCTGTAAAACAGATGAAAGCATAATAAATGAAAATAATAACATTTACATTTCTTAAATATATTAACAAAATAGACAAAAAGAAATATGTAACTACATTAACGATACAAAAAAAAAAAAAACAAAAAAAAAAAATAAAAATTCATGTAGCCAAAATCTGTAATTTAATGTAAAATTATTAGATAACTTATAATTATTATATGCTTACATTCAATGAGAAAGAAATTTCATCAAACAACACTTAAATCAAAAACCAAAATGTAAGAAAGAAATACCAAAATAAAATTAAAAATGAGAATAATAATTAAATTTTAAGGTATACTAACCACGAATCGATTAAATGTGAAATGGAACATATTTGATTGTTTTTTTTTTATTTTATTTATGATCTTATGCGGGGGGATTACACATTTACTTAAAAATTACATAATTCTTCAATCAGGAATTTTCGCACTATAGTCGAACTTACGGTTAAGAGCATGAGAAAAACTACAAAACTACTAAAGTGACTGCCAACAACTTTTTTAATATTTGCAAAACATGAAAAATCAACTTACCGTTAGTTACATACTTAAACATTCTGATTGCGTAAATTGTAAGAAATCAGTAATTTCTTTAAAATGTGTGTTATCTGGTTTCAATTGTTCGCAGCTTGCAACATACGTAAGTGAAGTACATTTTCCAAAATACTTACTAACAAATTACCTAAATTTTACAGAATTTACTTACAGCAATGTTTACACAATAGGCGAACTAACGGTTGAAATAATTGATATAAACTACTAAATTGACTGCCACAAATACTTAAATCCACGAAATATGAACAATCAACCTACCGTAAGTTGCAAAGATACTAAACTCCGTAAGTTGTAAGAATTCCGTTAGTTTTTAAAAATGTTTATTACTGTTTTCAATTGTTCTTTAGCCTACAACTTACGTAAGTTAAAAAAATGTGCGTTATTCTAGTACATTTTCCAATATAGGTAACTTAGTAGCTGGCGTAAGTGAAGGTTATGTGTGTAATCCCCACTGAAACTTATTAGTGTAATCCCCGCAAAAATTGTTAGTTTTTTAGATCCAATGATGACAGAATGAATTTAGAAACCAGCAGTCTTTGATCCTATTTAATATTTATCTAAAGTTTGGTTAAACAGGACAAAGAGGGTCAAAGGTAAAAAAAAATATTTTATGAATTTTTTTTGATTGGGCCAAAGTCCCCCAAAATCTCCCTATTGGCTTTTCTTAAAACTGCATTTAAAGAGGAGAAGAAGTATGGGATGTAAAGGTTTATCAAGCTGAAGAATTTATGTTAATGCAATCCGTCTTTATGAAATATGATTTAAAGGTATTTTTTGTAATGCTGGATGGAATAAGATGATAAAAGCAAATAACGAACCAAGAACGATTGAAAACCGTGCAAATTCAAAGTGGCTTTAAAGTTTCGGTGTTCGTTGTTCGGTATGGCAGTGCCGTGCAATAAATAAAACTAATTAACACGTATTTTTAATATTTTTTTGTATTTTTGTGAACTAAATATCTGCTTTGCTTAGGTCTCCTAACATAGGTCCCTAAGTTTGTGAACAACAAATACCTATTCAGCAGCTTGACAGCATTTTATTTAATGGGTTTTACCGTTTAAAATTACCACCAAAAAAGGTGAAGGCAAAATTAAGCAACTTGACTTTTTTTGGGTAGGTTTTTTATAAGAACTAAACACTATAAAGCCATTTTTTTTCTTGCGTCCTGTTTATTCTAGCTAACGTTTTTTTTAATACCTAGTACAAAACTTACACACACTCTATTGCACATAAATATTTTCTTTTTATCATTTTCCGTCTGCTAAGAAAAAAGCGTAAATCTGGAGCATAAATATATACCATATACATTATATACTAAACAACTCCTTTAGTACCTAAGCTATTTGATAAAAACCGAACCCTATCTGAAATTAGGACAACAGTACAACAACTTTTAACTATTTGTTTATCTCATAACGGTACTGCGAAAGTCTAGAAATAACAAAATCCAGACTACTTGTCATTAATTTGTACTGTTATCATTTGCGCTATGAACCAATCACCAAAGCATAATCGAGAAAATAAAACTAAATTGCAATTTTTCTTGTTGAAATAAATTCAATAATGACCCGAGCTTTGACTTCTCAGCCATCTCCGAAGTTTATTTCATATCAAATGTTTTCAGACGCAATACAAGCCAGGTAATTAATAAATCTATGTAAAAGCTTATTTAATTTGTAAAGTGCAGCATTTCATCTATTTACATCACCTTTAGTGAACCATATTCACCTGTTTTTAATAATGAAACTAAAAACTCAATTCAGGAAAACACAAAAACCCCAAAAGTAAAGCTCCCTCCAAAACCATCATACTCCAAAATGATCGATGAGGCTATCGCCGAGCACCACCAAAGAAGGAAAGGTACTTCATTGGTAGCCATTAAAAAACATCTGCAAGAGAAATACAATGTAGATATCAAAAAGAATCGCAATAGAATTTGTAAATACATCAGGGAGTCAGTTGGCAATGATGGACATTTAAAACAAATGACTGGGCGTGGAGCCTCAGGTTCGTTTATGTTGACAAGCATTGCTCGCAAAAAAATTGAAGCCGAAAAGGAAAAATCGATCAAGGCGATCAAGCGATCTCAAGATACAGAAATTGTTACCGAAGTGAAAATTAAAAAACGAAAACTTTTTAAACCAAACAAAAATCTAGCAGGTACTCCTGTGACACGAATGAGAGTTAAGTAAAATAAAATGTTTTGATTTCGTCAATGGCGCATCTTCATGTTTTTGGTAAGTTGGTACTAAGGGTCGTACTAGGTAATTCGATGTTTTAGGTAATAAAAAAAGAGAGCTTATCCGACTTTTACTGTATAATCGAGTTACATAGTTGGGGCCTAGTTGAACTTTTGCTTTCAAATGTAAATTAACAAGTATATTGTCCTCTTTGATTTAGTATAAAATTGTCCAAGAACATCGAATTTGATGCAAACATTTATGAAGCTGTACATACACACTGAAGCTGGCTTCATATAACCTCTCAAATCCTATTTTTTGTTTTCTTTGTATATATGAATTTCTCAAACAATCATATTTGTATAATTAGCTTATTTGTTTTATATCTTTAAGAATGTACATAATTGTAAACACTTTATGCCAAGAATTGGTAGAATTTGAAAGTAACTTTTGTTTATTTTTCCACTTTTTTTCCTATCGTTTTGTCTACACTATGGTGAAAATAAAAGGATAGACTATTTTAGATAGCGAAATGTTGTTTTGTTTATGAATGAAAGCGTTTTGTGAAAAAATAAGATTTTTGTTGAACCGTTCGTAAGCTCATAATAAGGATTTGAAATGATTGTCATCATTAAAAAAAAGTAAATCAATAACTGATTGTACAGGATGTTTCGTTGGAACTCGGACCATGGAGAAATTCTTAAAATTTTAAATAAAAGTTTTGCTGAAAAAGAGCTGGTGTAAAATAATAAAAACTTAAAGTCCTTGTCAGTGAATGGACAGCAAAGGTCAACAAGTTTTATTGTGTAATCGGGAATGAAAAATTGGTACACAGGTATTAAGTTTATTTTATTATTTTTTTTTTCAATATAACAAAATGTTACTCATACGCCACAGTGACCGACTGAGCTACAAATTTATAATTTGATAGCTAAAAAAAAACCCGTTGGTTGAACGAAAAAAAGGGTGAGTGCCATCTGACACTGGATTAATAAATATTAGTTAAAAAACTATCACATAGAATTAAATCAACAACTTTGTGATTAATTAAATCAAAAATAAGTTGTATGGAGCTCCGGTGAAAGATATACGATCCTGAAATAAAAAATAGTTAAATTTTGCGTTCACAACACACAAAACTAGATCTGTTATTGTTTTTGCTATACATGTTATATTTAATTAAAATTAAATTTTGAGTAGATCTGGGGGATAGTAAAATACAGCTCATGTGTTTTAAAAATAATAGTTAATTAAGAAATAGATGCAAACATTACGATAAATAAAAAACGATCCATTTTACCTTCTATAGCATATAATTAATTATTATTATTTTATGAACTATAGTCTCATTTTTATTTTATTTTTTACTTGTATTTATCTTTCAACTTTTTTTAAACCGGGAAAATTTAACAAAAAAAAGAGGCCTGACCCGGACAAAATACCTTACAACACCTTGGTCGAAATTATTGGGAGTAATTTCCATACTCATATCTCAAAAGTCCCAACGAATCCTATTTGGGGTTCGGCCATCATCTTGGTCGATAATGCAATTTTTGGCTAAACTATATCTATTTAACTGATTGGGTCCTAGCGGGAATCTTCAGAAAAATTTTGTTTCCCTGGACATATTTGTTTCCCTCGGAATTTTTTCAGAGATCGTGAATTTTCCCTGGAATTTTTTTCTAAGGATCAAAAAAATCTATAAAATGACGATAAATTTCCCTGGAAATTATGTTCCCGTTACCAATAAATTCCGAGGGAAACATTGTCTCGGTATTTGCGTTCCTAAATTGTTTACGAGGGAAAAATTCCCAGGGAATTTTTTATTTACTATAGCCCCCACTGTCTTAAGGAAATCTTATTTGAATGTTGAATCTATTATATCAAAAACCAAGGCAATACGACTTCTCGGCTACTTTTTTTAATTACACTGATTCTATATTCGACTTTTTCGGGTCTTTGCTATGACATGGGAAATTTCTTTTTTTTTTTCTAATTATGTATAATAGCATAAGTGGTGCGATGATTATGAATCAGTCAGATCATGTCGTGACGGACTCATTTTCTTCCAGCCCCCTTCGATAAAGACCTTCGTTCCAAATTAAAACCAAATGACCTTTGTTGACCATTGATAATTCAATGTAACGTTATTGGTCATGTGAATTTGCCTTTTTTATATAAATATTTTTTTTTTTCAAATATGATCTTCAAATCTTATTTGTAGGTTAAAGGGGAAAACCGGTACAAGTCGATCTGAGAAATCTTCTAATTCTGCCACGAATTTCATGTCTTTCTCACATCTATGATTTAAAGAAAAGAAAGTTGGCTGGGGACGAATATCAATATCACACCATTATATTTTTTTTTAGTTATTTTTTCATTGATAAAATTAAAGAATTCAAAACTAATTGCTTTTATTTGTTAACCTAGAAAAGTAATGAAGCTTGAGTAAAGAAGTAGAAAAAATCTTTAAAAAAACATTGCAAACTGCTATTTTTTCGCACAAAGTATGGAAGTACTACAGCATCTAACAATTCTAACCCATGAACCCACTGTAGTAGCACGGCAAAACGCATTTTGGAGTTGAATTCTTTTTAAATTGAATTTATATTTATTTGTATTGTATTATTATTATTGTATTATTTTATTGTATTGGATCGAATCTTAATTATTTCAATTTGAGTTAGGTTTGCAAGGAACTAAATCCTAATTCATTTCAGATTCAATCATTGTATTTGATACATTGAAGTCAGAATATCACACAAAAAGTTTGCATTCGATATTGAAGAAGTTGATGAATTACTGTTACGTGAAAAAACAGAAGAGCCTTCAATAATGATAAATATTTTCAATAAAAAGTACCATTTTAACAGTTTTATGCTTAAATAATTTATTTCAATTCGACTTCAGAGCTTTCAGACCTCAAGAGTCAACAAATGCACACTCATAACAGCGTTTAACAACAAACCTAAGCGTCCTTCTTTCCTTTTCCATTTCCATTACCATTTTTGATTTCCTCTCGTTCCTTTTGAATT
Source organism: Meliscaeva auricollis (assembly GCA_948107695.1). NCBI lineage: Eukaryota > Metazoa > Arthropoda > Insecta > Diptera > Syrphidae > Meliscaeva > Meliscaeva auricollis. The sequence continues at coordinate 116,259,134 of OX403616.1, read as the reverse complement.
TCTTTTTCAATTTCAATTTCACTCCTCTCCCAATCGGCCATTGACTTGTCTTTAACATTTTCAGTTGAAGCTGCTCGAATGTGTCCTTCAAAGAAATAGAATTCATTAAAGAGCATAAGGATTGGTTAGAAACCTTAACATACCTTCATTGAATTTCCTTATGCCCTCATGCATCTGATCAATCACATCTCTGGACGTGTACATGACTTCATTCTGAATTGCTTGGTTAAAATTGTGCGACTCGAATGTCGCTGCATACAATGAATTCCGGTCGTGGTTGAGGGCAGCCTGAGGGAATTTTGCAATTGAGAAAGCCAAATTGACAGCCTGTCCGAGGGCAGTGCCGGTGGCAACAATTCTATTGGCGATTCCCATTTCGAAGGCTTCTTTGGCGCTTAGCTGGCGACCGGTAAGGATGAGGTCGAGTGCCCTGGAAAAACCAATCATAGCTGGGAGGCGAGCAGTTCCTCCATCAATAACAGGAACTCCAAACCTGCGATTAAAGAATCCCATTATAGCGGATTCTTCCATGACACGTAGATCGCACATCAGTGCTAGTTCCAAGCCATTTGCCACGCAATATCCATTCACCCCACAGACAACAGGTTTCTTGATGTGTCGTCGAGTGGGTCCCTTAATTAAATTTACAATGAAGCTGGTAGTATTGGGTAGATCGTATATGTCTTACCACTGAGCCTTCGGCTGCCATAAGAATGTCAGTGCTGATGTTCTTGCCATCAGCTCCCAGCTCCAAAATATCATAGCCTGAGCAGAATGACCCACCAATTCCGTATAACACTGCAACGGGAGATGTGTCATCAGCTTCGAATTCCATGAATGCTTCACATAACTTTGCAGCAGTTGACGCATTTATGGCATTCCTCTGATTAGGCCGATTGATTCCAATCAATGTGATATTTGCATCTTTTTCTACAAGAATTGTTGGTGGTCCGGAATCTGCACTTTCTGGTTCTTCTGAGAAAATCATAGTATTATGTAAAATATGTAAAAATAAACCCTCCAGGTTCATCAACCAAAAAAAAATATATAGTAATGGAACTTACTTTTGTACACCGCTCCTGAGGAAAATATACTGCGACTTGATAATTGGGGAATATCAAATACTTTTGAGATATTTCGACTCAATGTCCGAAACATAATTTTGTTTCTTTGAAGAAGGAAGAATTTCAATTATTAAAGAAATCGAACAGCCGGCACAGCTGAGCCTTAAAAAAATTTTTAGATGGTTGTTTTTTTTTATTATTTTTAGGGTAGAAATGTCACAAGCAGTAAAATGTCATAAGAAGTTCGCTTAGCCATTAGCATAACGAAATGTTAGAGTATAATCAAGTAAAATTATAGTAAAGACACACAATCATTGACTTATTATATATGAACTGCTAGTTGTGTAAATTTTCATACAAAAGTTGCCAGAAAAATGATTCTACGCTTCTTTGCGACACTACCCCTCGAAGGGACACCAGTGGCAAAACAAATAAACATTCCTTCAATTGCGACTAGAGACATCTATTTTTATCGATCGCAACTAACATATTTGTACATAGAAGCTACGGCCATCTACTTGAACTTTCTATCAAAAAACAATGCCATCTGTATTTATTTGATTGTTTTTGTTTGACGTTTAACTGACATTTTTTTTTTGTGTGTTGTAATTGTCATTTTGCAAGAGTTTACTTTTCTCATGCCGGCTTAGGAGAGAAAAATAAATACAAAATAAATAAAATATAAATAAAACACGGCTCTCGACTCGTGTAAAAAAAAAAGATTTGCATGTTTTCCAGTAAATAGTTGTTGCACCGTGTCTATTTTTCTTATTTGTTTTATTGTGATTGTGCTATTGTGCATCTAGTTGTGCATCTTCAATTTAAAGAAAGAAAAGAATCCAGGATTCCCAGTTCATTTATGGACTGCATTTAAACGCAAATCATAATCTACTTCGTTAAAGCTATTTACAATAACTATTTGTTTGTCTATTATTGAGAGAAAACGTAATATGCTATATATACTTTGTATGATGGCCACAAAGACTAAAAAAACACTACGTTAGGACGAGCAAAACTCAAACGTCAAAACTGTTAATCGTTCTTATCCGCTAGTGTCCTTTCGAGGGCTAGTATCGTATAGTTCTTGGTAGAATCATCGTGAAGTTGGCTACTAGCAGTCCATACATAATAAGTCAATGCCCACAATAACTGGCCTCTTTCAGAAAATGTGTGGCAAAAGAAAATATAGAAAAACAGGAAATCTTCACCAGAATTTGGTAAATTTTTCCATACAAATTTGTTTGGTAAAAAGTTTACCATCTGAAAAAATTATGAAAGTACGAGCACCAAATGCGACAAAGCGCAATGCGTTTTTCATACAAAAGTTCTTTGGTTCGGGCAAACCTTTAAGGCTTGCCCAAACCAAAGTGCAACAGTGCGACAAGAACTTTTATATGAAAAATGCTTTGCGCTTTGTCGCATTTGTTGTGGTTACTCTCATATGAAGCTGTGTAAATAAATTGTGTCGCATTGTCTTATTTTGGTTTGGGCAAGCGAAAAGTATTACAGTGCGACACGACAGTGCGACACGATCTTTTATATGAAAATCGCTTTGCGCTTTGTCGCATTTGGTGTGGGTACTTCCATATGAGGGTGTGTAAATAAATTTTGCTGCACTGTCGTGTCGCACTGTCGCACTTTGGTTTGGGCAAGGGTTTACACAGCATCATATGAAAGTAGCCACACTAAACGCAACAAAGGGACAATGCTTTTTTTATGAAAATCCTTGTCGGTTTGGGCAAACCTTGCCCTAGTTGAAATAGGCAATATTAATAGTGGACCATGATGCAAATAAATTATACTTTATACGCATTTGTCTTTGTCGCTTCTCTTTCACACAAAAATAGAAAAAAAAAAGAAAACGATAAATCTTATTAGAAGAATGTAAACTAACAATGCATACCAAATTCAGTATTTTTGCAAAAATGTGTTTATTTTCTTTATATAACAGTTTATTATTATGTTAATTTTTAGTATATAGTCAACTGATTTGGCACTAAATATTCTTTAATTTCGCTACTAACTTTCTTCTAACTAGAAAGCTGTCTGACGTCTGGGGTTTTAACCCCAATTTGTTAACACAGCCCTAAGATTTTCAAAACGTCAACTTCTTCTTGCTTCCATTTTTCTGTTCACAATTGGGCTTTTTACGCATTTGTCTTTTTCGCTCCTCTTTCACACAAATAGAAAAAAAAATAGGAAACGGTAAATCTTGTTCGAAGAATGTAATATTTTTGCAAAAAAGTGTGTATTTACTTTATATTAAGAGTTTAAATTTATTATTATGTTAATTTTTAGTTGATAGCCAGCCGATTTAGCACAAAATATTCTTTAATTTCAATTTTTAAGCTACTAACTTTCTTCGAACTAGAGAGCTGCCATTTTTTTCTGCCATCAATTTTTTTTTTATTTTTGAGTGACGTCTGGGGTAAAAGCCCAATAGGTGACACAAAAAAACAGTCAAAAGAAATTAGTGGATCAGTACTAAAACAGAAAAAAATTGGTAAACAAGTAAATTCCGTATCAGAGATACGTATATACGTATCTCTGTTCCGTATTATAGTTAATAAATAAACAAATCTATTTTATTCACAATACAATAAACTGAAACATAAGACTGAAGACGATATAGGATACAAAAAGATCCTGATGCAGCAAAGACAAATAAATTTTCTCAATACTTTTTAAATTAAAGCTAGTTGGGAGGCATGCAAACATTGTTTGAACGAATTCTATTGACCAATTTTTAAATGTATATTTTTGTTAACTATTTATGAGAGAAACCATATAGAAGAAAAAATGCAGGATGATATTATCAGGAAAAGTGGCAATTTTGCATGTCAACCAGAGATCAAACAAGAAGTAGATGACGACATTATTGATGATAATTCCATTGACTTGGAGCATAAATCCATTAATATCGGCGCTGAATCCCTCTTCATGGTAAGATGGCATTTGAGTTATGGAATGAATTTAACCTTATTTTTCATAGGATTGTAATTCACAAATGCTCGCTTTGCCAACACATATTCCGGCGAGTACTGAAACATCACTTCCATCCATGAAATCCGTTGTAAAAGAACAAAAAATTGCACGTTTGGATTATTACAAAGAACGCTTAAAGAACAAAAAACGAGAACTCAAATTGATTAATGATAGATTCAAAGAAAATCAAAAACTAAGAATCGAACAAAAAATTAAACATTTTAAAGAGATGCAAAATTTATTAAAAAATAAATTGAAGTGAATTATAAACTTAAACTGGCTTTGTACTATAAAAATGTTCTATTTCCCAAAACATTTTCATAGACCATTTGGACCGAGCGAGAGCTAAAAGTAGACTTCTTGTATGAGAAATGACCGATTAATATTAAAGAGTTACAATCGTATCAGAGCAGAGTTTTTGTTATCGGGGGAGGATGATCAAACGTAGTGGCAAACATTATGTACATACCTACCATAATTATTGAAAAATACTTCTCGGCTACGTCCTAATATATTCAGGCACAGAAACGTAGACCCAGTTCATAAAAGTAAATTCAAAATTCGCATCCTTGATTAAAAGCCCTTGCAAAAGTTCTTTGATTTTTCGAAAGGACAGTGGAAGTGGAAAGTCTATTTTCTAACCTACATTCTTTATAAACTCGACTTTAATCTTCATAAAAATAATAAAAATAAACGATCCCATGAAACTGCTACCTCCCACACTGAACATTTCTGCCAGCTCTTCAGCTATGATCACTAGCCATATAAGTATTAGAAGATAGTTGCAAAATGAGTCGGCTACATCGTTGTTCGCCATTATACGCCAAGGGGTACTGTACATGTAAATTCAAAAAAATTTACTGCCCAACACATTTATTTTCGACCGGAAGAAGAAAATAGTTTATTTTTTGGTGTTTACCATCTTTAATTTTAATTTAGAATATTTTCCCAGTTTTGTTTCAAATTTGACAGGATACTCCTTTAATATTTTTCGTAAATATTTGGCGGTGGACTTGGAGACTACACAAAAAAAAAATCGTTTCGCTTAAAGCTTAGTGCGCTGCTGAAGCGAAACAAAAAATACTGTACAAAAATCAAACTTTTCTTGCTGGAGAACAACCAAACATTTCGATTCACATCAGCAGAGTGGCTTAAGCTGCGTAGGTACCAGACAGAAAATTAAATTTTTGCACTTACGTCGTTTGTACACACCGTACACTGTGGTTGTACCAATGGAGGTGCGAACTGTTGTCTAAAAAAATGTTTTTGCTGTAAAAAAGTAAACAATCTCGATAATCTCGAATCTAGATTTATATAGACATTATGGTTCACTTGAAAGACTTGCAACTTGAGTTTTAATAGTCGGTTCTTGGAGATTAAGATCTTCAAATGGGAACGTTACATTTGATCGAAAAGTCTTTTCGATTTAAAAGACTGAGTGCATTTGAAAAATACCGGAGTAAGAATTGACCGAAAATTTTTGATACTTTTCGATATTTGCACTCCTTTTTTAAAAAGTATTAAAAATAAATATTTTAAAATACCTATTGAAAAAAGTGAAAAAAATTACGGCTATGAAAAAAAGTTTATCTCTATCAAATATATTAAGGTCTCAAAAGAACTCAATATTTCACTCAACAATCTTTTTTGACCTAAGAATTGAAAAATCACAAAGTTTTTTATAGTCTTAGCTATATTTTAAGACTAAAAACACAAAAATTGTCTCGCGTAGTATTTAGTTGTGAGCGGTAAAAGTCAACCATATTGAATTTATTTCGATTTTCTTAAATCAAACCAGAAATGTGGACATATTTTTACTTGGTCTATAGGGCAAGTATTGGTTTCGTGTAAAATAAAAATCGAGGTTTTAATCAAAACCAACAAAGTTTTCGCCATGCCTGTGTTTTCGTCGGTCTGTGCGTCTGTTCGTCTGTTGGTCTGTGCGTCCATCTGTACAGAGAGCCACAGCCTAAACGGGTTAACGAATTTGCATAAGATTTGGTACAGATTACTTTTTTGTAATTTCCAAAGAATTGGAACGAATACCTTCCATATAACGGTTTTGAGTTATTGGTTTTTTCTCGAAAAAGACTTTAACGATTTCGATTAAACTTGGTGTATGCTATGTTATATGTAATTAGAACAATACTGCATTTTTGGTTTTTCTCAAAAATTTCGATTAACTGAAATATGATGAACACGCTTTTTGCGAAAATCGCCAAAATTTTTAGTTATCTATTTGTATATCTTTACTGGCTCAGCCGATTTGGTTGAAAACTTGTCAACAGGTTATTGTTATTATTTCGAAAAATATTGTGTATTTAATTTTTCATAAAAAAAAAAAACTAAACAAACAAATACAATATTTTTTTATAATAATTTTTTTTTCATTATATAATAATATACCAAAAACTGAATTGTTCAAGCACGAGCAAAATCGTGCGATCCAGTCGTGCATTTTATTTTGCTAATTTTTAGTGAAAACTCTGAAAAAAAACAAAATTAGTTTAAAATATATAAATCAATAAAAAATAGTACCGCTTAAGGGCCTGAATTTAAAAAAATCCATGGCGTGGATGATTGAAATATTACATAATATATCAATCACACTGCGAAGAATTTTCAATTTTTTGTTTTATTGAAAGACAACTGCAATCCCCTTTTTCTGCTCTTTTTTTCATAAATTTATGAATATTTTTATGGTTTTAGAAGATTCTTTAAATGCGAAAGAAACTTTGCTTACACCTTGCCTCGCACCCAACTCGCTTTTTGCATATTAGAGATCTAGGGATCAATCGAAAAGCATTCCAAAGGCCTTCGTATTAAATATTCATGTACAATAGTAGGATTTTTCGGCAAATCCTGATTCGGCCAAATGTAATTCGGTCCAACGTGATTCCGTAAAACATGAATCGGACAAACGTAAATATGTTAAACGTACTCTAACCCTCCAAATCAAAATATTTTGAGTAAGGGTTTTTTTAAAGGAAGAAAGGACGTTGAGCAACAACTACCAATTTCGTTTCTGCCTTTATATACTTGTTTAGTCTTGAGAGAACTAAAAGATGGAATTGTTGAAGAACTGAGGTTAATTTCTCAAACGAAAATTTTCACGATTCTCTCTATTTTATCAGTAAAAAATGCAGAAATGTATCGTCAAACGTTTAGTTAGATAAGTTAATTGACCGTTTTCATATGTACCGAGTCTAGTTACAAAGCAAATGAAACAAAAACACGAAATATGATCTTTTGTATGCCCAGTAAATTCTTAATATAAACCAAAAAGGATCAGTAAAGCAATTTGTCAAAAAAGATTAAGGCACCTGTAGAAAGCTCTGCATCTAGATTACAAGATTCCGTGAGTTGATATAGCACCTGTTCCTGTCCTAAATTTTGTGACGTGTCAGTATCCCCAAAAAAAAAGTATTTGTACAAATGCATGTGATTAATTATTGCTTTGATGATGAATTTGTATGGGTAGGACAGCTAATTGCGAACTGAATGCGGTGAGTAAACACTTACAGACGATGAGTATGTCTGAATGCAAATTAGTCATAAGGTGCTTTGGTGAAATGTTAGCCGAGTTCAGCCAAACTAACATTAGGTAGCAAGTTCAGGGTTTTTGATGACATGCAGAATTTATTAAGAGCATCTTGCTGCTTACTCACTTGCTTATGGTAATCTTGGAATGTCATGTCAGATAAATGACGGGTTGAATCTACCTCGACAACGAGATAAAGTTCTGATATTAATAAAAATATGATTAACGAAAATCTTATAAATAAATTTAATTAAATTGGACTTTAAATAAATCGATCGTCTCTTTCTTGAAAGCTCCAAAAGATTTTGATAACATTTTGCAAATGAACCATTGCAAATAGGAAAATTTTGACTCTGAAGACGGAAATTGGTTCTATTCGTGTCATAAAAAGATGGTAGAAGATAAATAGTGGTTTATCAATCGGTGTTTTTTTGGCTCTGAGAAAATCTCTGAGCAGAGGCTGAGCGATCAGAGCAGAGCTCTGAGCAGATTATGTTAGAGCCCTCAGATTTCATTAATACAAACAAACTTGATCGCTGAACTACGCATGTGTTTCTTTTTTTTTCGTAGTTCTAATGAACATCGGAATATATCTACCATTTTGTTTAAATCTACAATTGTTTTCACAGGGTCTTTTGGTATTCGTTGGACACCGTTCCTTATCCCTATGTACTCTTTTGGTTCTGGGTTCTCATTGTAAATGAAACGTCCATGTCAAATTTTATTCCTGTACCACTATTAGATGGGGGTTTTCTGAAAAATTACGCCTCTGTTGCACTAAAAATAGGAATTTATATAAAATGGACTATTATAGCCACTTAGAGTAGTTGTATTACTTTTGTTTCGACCTCAATAGGATGACCATTTAAACAAGACCATTAGTTCAAAATTTAAAGCTTAATCTAAATGAGCAATATTATTGCAGTTTTCTTAAGATGGTGGCTAAGCCCCTAATAGGGACTTTTGAAATATAAGACAACAATTTTTTAGAATAAAAATGCTGTCAAGTATTTTGTCTGGGTCTATTACTGGTCTATCACTCATATTACAGTTTTAAATTTACTCTTTATAGTGTTCCAATTAAATTTAAAAGATATTTTTAAATATAAAACAAAATATTACGCATACGCCACAGTGACCCAATCTGGAAGTAGACTATACAAAACTCTGTATCTTTTAAATTTATCGTTCAATTTTCAAGATTTCACCGTAAATGAAAGCAGATATTGCTATTAGTATTTCAGATTATCCCAAAATATGTGAAAGGAACGTTAGAAGATATTTATATTGAAAACTTTCTACAGTAGGAATCTATTTTAAGATTTGTTTATTTATGTTAATAAAGACACATATGTGTCATTGCATTAAACACTAAATTTACTATTAGTATATTACATGTTAGAGCAAACACCGAAAACGGCCAATGGCCGAAAAAAACGACCAAACCTCGAAATGGCATTTCACACCAAGCCTCGAAATTAGGGTCTTGGTCATTCTAAAATCGACTAAGTCATGGAATGTCATAAATAACCAAACCCCGATATCCAGGGTTTTGCAATATCATGAAAGGGCAAAAGTACTGATTGTAAGTTGGACGTTTGCCCGTGGAATCCAGTACAATGTGAAAGCACAATATTTAGTATTGTACAGTATTGTAGTATTGCTTGGGCTCACTATTGATATAAGTGAGTGCAAGGTGGGGTGTATGCAAATATTTTCTGGATTGAAATTTATTTCCATAAACAAATTACATTAAAATATTTGCCTTCGGTTAAAACTTATAAAACTACTTTATTAGGTCACTCGAAATCATGAGAATCAACAAGTACCTACTGACCTAAAAGCTTACAAACATTGATGGAAATCAAATTGGAACACTTAAGAATTCCGTGGGCAAGCATTATCCGGGCAACTGAGCCACATTAAATCAAACCAAACCATGAATTCGGGCCAATTTGCGATTTGGTCGTTTTAAGAATGACCAAACCTTGAATTTCAGGGTTTTTTCGTTTATGAAATGTCATTTCTTGGATTAGTCGTTTTTTTGGCCATTTAGTGTTTAATGCATATACTCACATGTATATTTGTGTGCATTAGATAAAAATATCAATATTTGTACAATGATTACCTTTATTAACATGAATAAACACAAATCTTAAAATAGATTCTTTCTGTAGAAAGTTTTCAATATAAATATCTTCTAATGGGATAATCTGAAATACCATTGCTATCTGCTTTCATTTGACGGTGAAATCTTGAAAATTTAACTAAAAATTTAAAAGATACATAGTTTTTTAAAGTCTACTTGCAGATTCGGTCACTGTGGCGTATGCGTAACATTTTGTTTTATAGATAAAAAAACCAAATGTTTAATGTTTTTAATTTTATTGAAACAGTATTAGGGCCAATTTGTTTACATTTGATCATCTTTAATTCATAATTATTGGCAACGGTAAATCGTCGAATGTTCACTTGAACTAATTTTAATTTTCTGAAAATCTTTGTTTAAGTTGTTAATCATGGATTAAGCTAAAATCAACCGATTTTCGTTGATTAGCGCTATTAAACGAAAGCATCTGAAAATAATGCTAAAAACTTAACCCACTGTAAACAAGCCCTTAGATTGAATTCAAGACTATAATATCGTAAGCATAAGTTTTCTTCGATTTTAAGAGAACAATTTAACGACAAAAACTACAATTTAACGGATGGATTAATTGACTTTTAACGGTGGGTCCGAATTTTGGTTAAACTGAAGAGCATTCATAGAACAGCTAGTGTTACGGTGGAATTGTTCAAGATGAGGGATGGAACTATAGTAACTATGGACTACCCTTACTATGATGTACAGTGTACAACGTGCTAGTATTAGGAATACAGGGAAAGAGTTTAGAGGAGAAACAGATGCACTTTGGGTGTTGAAAGGTCTAAATATTGAAATGGGAAGGAAAAACGCAAGCATTCCTCATTCTTGTAGTATGACTAATAAAGGCTGATAGTATTATCATAAAATGAAGTGGATTAAAGGTTCCAGAAAAAAAAAATAAAAAGAGGAAGATAGTTGAAGACAGAAGAGGATCATGCGGCAGAGCATCTGTTTTGAGGGTTGCAGACCATCCACTCCTTTTTTTGCAACTTGGTAAAATAAACAGTGGTGTTTCCAAGTATGATAAATATAAATAAGACAATGTTATATTTTTTTTATTTTAAATATGTATTTTATTTATTTTGTATTATTCTTATATTATTTTCATCACTTATAATTGTATGGTCTACTCGTATATTTTGAAAAAGGTACTCGTATTAATTTTTTTTTTTGTTTTATTCTTCAATTTAAAAATTTATTTTCAAAATTGTGTGTAGAAACCTTAAATTTTAATGATTTATTTTGTTTTGTTTTAAATAGTTAACCATTTTTAATTGCATTAATTAGCATTTGTTTGTTTTTATTTTATAGCATGAAAATAATTTATGAAATTGTTTAAAACTTAAAACAGTTTTATAATATATAAATAATTTACACAAACATCGGCGTGTTTTCTTCTCACTTTATATATAAATATGTAATATTTTTTATTATTAGGTCTACAGTAGAATAATATTTATTATTTGCAATATATATATAAATGTGGTTTATGGTTATGTCTGCAGTTTCATTTAAGGCCAGTGTTAGTTTCTGGTAAAAAAAAGTATAAAACTTTAATTTTAATCTCTGAATTCTGTTTTTTTTTTTTGTTGTTTCACATATTTATATTTATGCAATTTAGAAAAATATTTTAACATTTTCTTTTTTCTTCAATTAATTTTGAAAAATTTTAGTTAAGTACCTAGATCATTTTTTTTGTTGTTATTTTTTAGTTTTTTTTCTCAAAATTTCCTATTCTACTACTACTAAAAGAAACAATCGCAAAAAAAGGATTTTACTTTATAATTCAATAAATTAAAAATATTATATATGTATGATTATATTATTATAGACTACAAACTATGCACAAGAATTTCATCGCTCATCATTTTTATGTATTGTCTCGTTTTATTACAAGAGTTTTGGGAGTGTATTTTTAAAAACAGGGCAGGTAGGGTAGGGGGATATTTCTCATTTATACAACAACAAAAATTAATCTATTTTACAAAAACGAAATAAGATATTCACATACTAAACACATTTGTTTCTCTTTCATTTTAAAATTTATCGAACTTAAAACTATAATCTAGCAACTTTATAAATGTTTGCATTGGTCTCTCCGGAGGACAACCATCATATAGTATGTTTTGTCTCTGTCTCTGTTTACGCTTCTCTAAACTCAATTTATTCTGCTGAGGTCTCACTCAATTAATTGTTTGCCAAGGACATCAGCATTGGAGAATTGCTGATCTGATCTGCACCCACAATAGTATTATTGTTGGATGAAAATATACTCGGCACCGTTGTTGATACTGGTGATGACGAACATGATGATGACACTGAGGAGGTTGTTGTAGAACTTGGTACCGATTCAACTGTTTCGGGAATTCCAGACGACGATGATGATGAGCTATCCGAATCAAAGGTTAGAAATGATAGCCGAGGACACTGGAGTGTTTCCTCTGCGTCACTTTCCATTTCGTTGTCAGACGTTGGGGCACTTTGACTAGATGTTGGATTTGTTGTTGGACTTAATGGCTCTAAAACACCAGCTGCACGTAAACTCTGTTCCAATTCAAGTAATTGACCCATGAAATTAAGATTGGGTGATATTATTGGCCGAGCGCCTTTCACAAGTTTGTAGGCTTCGATGAGAGACAAGGATTTATAACGCATGGCATAGGCGATGGCAATTGTTGCACTTCTTGAGATGCCCGCATGACAATGCAGCAGCACGGTTGATCCCTTTGAACGTGCTTCTTCTGTAAATAAAAAAAAATACAATTATTTAGCATTTTTTGTTACAAAAAAAATACAATGCATTAAACAATTGGTTTCATTTATGATTATTCGTCCAAATACTAGCAACAAAAATTCCCTAAAACACAAAAAATGGCGAAAAACCCAGAATTCCTTAATTTTTCGATATTGTAGGGTTACCAGAGTTCTTTAAATTTATCGAAAATATTTTGTTTTTACTGTTTAAGACGAAGTTTAAATAATATCTCCAACAAGTCTTAATGCAACTTAAAAACAAATAACAATAAATGTTAAGTATTAAACATTCATAATTAATAAAAAACGTTAAAACATATTTTACTTTAAAACTTTATAAGGATGGTTATTAAAATTCCTTCATTTTGTTTCAAAAAGCTTGTTGTTAATTTGTATTACCTTGAAAAAGAAACCACAACAAAAGTTAATAGCGCCTAAACAGCTTTTTGGAACACTCAGAAGTCAAAAGAAGCCCCAAGGACATTGTATGTGTATAAATTCTGACTCTGACTAATAAAGACAGTATAATTCATTGACCGTTAAAAGTCCATTTTTATATATTTTTATTTTCATATACTTATGGGATATTGATTAAAGTACCGGCCAAAATGATTCACCGAAAACAATTAGGAATCCTTTGGCAGTAGCAGCAGCAGCAGCAAAAGCAGAAGTATAAGGGTTCGTCATACTCTTGAAATGAATGAATGCGCACAATCGTTGAAAAGAATCTTGGGGAAGACTCCCGACTTTGTGAATCATCACCATCATCGCAACATCGTTGTTGTCGTCAACAAGAGTAAAGTACGTGTCTTGGTTGGTCATCAATCGTTTCGTTGGTCGTGCCACTGCTCGTTAAGAGCGCCTGCATATTTAGCGTACATAAATACATATACATATGTATGTGCATTTTACGACCCCAAAAACAAAAATGTCACTTGCATTCTTTACGAGTGATAAGCCCAACAACGACGATACGATACGACATAATAAAGCCACGACGACACCTTTTTGGTGTGTAACGTGTGTATTGTATTGTACCTACTATGTGTAACGCACAAAATATGACTCATTTTTGGAAAATGGTGCGGTAATAAAGGAGGAGGAGGACGACGACGAGGGTGTTTTATGGTGGTGTATTGTTTGTTTTTTTTTATTTATAAACTAAGGCGTACAATACAAACATTCTGTTGACAACGATGAATCAATAGCGCAACCACACTGGCGTTACCCTGATTTAATATTATTTTTTTTTCTCTTCAACGATAATAATTCCATCAATATAATTAGTAATGAAATCAATATTAGTCAGTCATCAACGCACGATTCATTTTTAATGATTGTGCAGTCCTTATAGGTTTTTTGTTCGATTACAGTCATATATTGCCAACCTACCCCTTAAAAAAACCGTAAAAATAAGTTGCGATTTGTGAAGATTGTCAATATCAAATTTATATTATTATTTGATGACCTTTGTGGTCTTTAGATTGTTCTTTCCCATTTGGATAAGATAAGACACTTCTGTCAAACCAAAACAACAATCAACTTACTCTCGTACCTATATAATTTTATTAAAATATTGATAATGATAAGGCTGTTGGTTGCTGGCAATTTACTTACTATCAGGGTTGGAGTGTTATATTTTTATTGTTGGTGTTGTGTTTGGCCTCCTTATCAGAATTACAAGTGTCTATGAGTCATTTGTATTTATTCTTGCATACAGTTAGAGGGTTGATTTTTTTTGTTCGTTTTTTTCGGTTTCGAAACTTATTTTCGATAACAAACATTTTATGTAGGGTAAATAGATGGATAAGAGAAATATGTATAATGTATGTATGTAAGTTCCTTGACTACATATTATCTAGACACGAACCTGTACAATTTTGTTGTTTGTTGTTTTGTTTTATCGTTTTAACCACAGTAACTGGGGATAGAAACCACCAACAACATACTTATTACACTTCTTTAGCTATTTAGAACAAAAATATTCTCAGCCCACACATACAATTAAGAATTCAAGGGTGATATGGCGTTCTTTTGGTTGAAGTAGGAAGTTGTGAAATTCCATTAGTTACCTACTTTGTTTACTTATACATTGAGTTGTGGGTAAATAAAAAAAAAAAATAATAAACCAGCCATGACACTTCCGGCAACAAAATGCTGATAGTGTTGGGGAAAGATTCATCAAGTCGTTTGAGAGTTCCGAATCAAAACATTCTTTTCAATTTTTTTCAAGATATCCTTAAAAGATGAAAGACTCTTGCACAATTGTTGTACGATGACCTGTTTTCGAGATATTGATTAAAATGCGTTTTTGTCAATGTTGGCACGCCATTTTATTTAATAGGAACTAATATAATTCGTTTACATGCAGTGTTCAAAACTTGAAAGGAGTTTGAACTAGCTTTCGACCTTTAGCTACGTTTTCATGAAAAATCAACTAATAATTTGAAGACAGAAATATTTGGACTCGAATTCATTGAGTGAGTGGGATCGAATCGAACCAATACCATTTGATTTTGAGCTCGACCCAGCAATTTTCAATAAACAATAAAAGAGACCGATAGAACTTTCGATTAAACATCATCTACCCAAAATTCGTCATCAATTGCTTTCGTAAATGTATGTACCTACACTAAATAAAGCCTTATATTTATTAGTTTAAGGGCATTTTGACAGTCGTATACCTAGAAGAAAGAAAAAAACATTTTCCCTGCTCAAAAGGATTCCCCATCAGTTTAGCCTCACGCTTCATTAAAATCACATTTACATTCAATTCTAAAGAAAGCCATAAATCAAGATCTAATATTCACAACTACACTATACCTATAAAATAAAATGTTGAAAAAGAAAGCGCCTGGCGTTTGGCATCGCTTCTGCTACTGTTTTCTGTTACACTCACCGTTTGGCGATATCAAACCCAACAACACACACCGTACCGCTTGTTATGTTGTAATGACGATAATGGTGGCGCAGTAGGTAGATTGGATGATGACTCATCGTCATCGCAGTCGTCGTCAGTGGCAGCTAAAGCCATTTACCATCGATAATATTTACGTACATCTGCACCTCATATTATAACAAAAAGAGTCGGGGCAAACCAATCAACCAAACCACCCTTCTCTCACTGCTGGCTGGATCGTAAAATATACCCTTCTTTCGTGTCTTCGTTTATAATCTTTTGGTTTTTTTTTTTTCTTGATTGTAATGCCAATATGGCAACTCTCTCTCTTCAAGTGCACACACTCACCGTTGTTTTTCTATTCACCCTCGTCTTGCCTACCACATCGACTGCGCCATACCTTTTCCTAATCAACAACCATAAAAATGATACCCCATAACAATTGACATACAAAATAGGGTAAATTTACTATGATTGTTTGTTTTTTTCAAAATGCAAATTATAATTTTTGTTTTTTATTTTTATAATGAGCAAAGTGTTGAGCCAAATTTGTCGCGCGGCACATGAATCGATTAGAAACATTTTGGTCTTGGCATTTTGACAACAATTTTGTTCAAATTATAATATTTTTAGCTTAAAGAAACATAAAAAAAAAACAAACATGAGTGCGGAAATATTTAAAATGAGAAAGCCAAGAAAAAAAACTATTTTTCTTATTATATTTTCATCGTCCACCAACCCTCGAAAACAGACATATCGGACTGGCAGTCTATTTTGAGGAATACCCTTTCTCCGGTAGCGCGTTCAACAGTAGCACTTTGGAGCGCAACAGTGGTTTTCTGGTTCGTACAACCTTGAACTCACCCAGAGCAGCGTGCCACAGAGTAAATAAGAAAAAAAAGGTCACACTAGCACAGAAGTACGATTTCGATTTTTCGTGTTCTCTTTTTTTTTTTGTTTCATCGTCAAAAAGTTTATTCATTCCCCCCTTGTTTATTCTGTCCACCGCTACTGCCTATCCCTCGCTGGAAAGGCATTTTTATTTATGAGATGTTTATTTTTAGTGCATGTGTTTGCGCGCCGAACAACACATGCGCAAAATAACGATTCAGACGATGAGTCATCCATTGAATCTCACCTTCAAAGGTCTTCGTTCGTGCTCGGGCTCTACTCTGTGTATAAAATGCCAGAGTCAGCGACGGCGGGTGAGAGGGAATATAATAAGTTTTTTAATTTTTTTTTTTTAAGTATGAAATACTTAGCAGCACTTTGTGAAATGAGTAAGAGTGAGATGGATTTGGCGATAATTGCCAAATAATAATTCCACTTGTATGTATATGCGTAGATACTTATTATTATTATTTTATTTTATTTTTCAAGATGCTGACTGACCCAGAGCGCAGCTGACAGTTATCGTATCTTGCTAGGTGGCGCTGCGCATTATTTTGACAACAACAAATAAGCGGCATCGGTTTAGCGCAAAGTGATTATCACTGGCAGATTTATAAAAGGAAAACAAAATTGGTTCCGTGTGTAAACACGAAATGATTTCATTGCTCGAGACTTTTAGCGATGAGTCAGTGCGTGTAGCCATATAGCTTTGCTAGAGATATAAAAAGGAGTGAGGCAAAAAATAAAATGAAAAAAAAAAAAATAACGACACACAGTCGGTCATTATCTGACGGCTGACGGGTACCTGAACTCGATTCATGGTAACAGTAATTATATTGCGATGACAGATCAACTAGACTAACAGTAATGAGTGACATTTGGATAGTAGGCAGGTAGATAGGTACATGCGGAGTAATTATAAGTGACTTATGCAATCTTATGTTGTTTTTTGTTAAGATGTATATATAAGCTAGCAAAGGTGATTCCTAATTCACAGATACCCAAAATGATTTTAAAGTATTTGGTACAAGCCAGGGAATTCCCTGAGTTTGAATTTATTTTCAAAATGAATTTTCCCAGGTAAATATATAATTTGTATCGATTAGGTCAGGCATTCCTAAGCGTACAATCTGGCACTTGAAAGTGTAAATGAATCATTTTTTATTTTCAGATTTTACTAAGACTTTGAAACACTCTGTACCTGAAAGACTGGTTTCAATGATGCTAAAAATATTACAAAACGTCAATAAAAGTGGTTTGATCTTTCTTATTTGATCTTTTAAAGAGCATACTTACTTCTTTTTTCTCAACTGCAGAAAATTTGCTTGCATCATCAACTGTGAATTTTTGTTTTAAATTTTTATGAGGTTTTTGAAGTGTTTTTTTAGGATAAAGTCTTATTTTCCCAATTTAGATTTTTATCTGCTTGACACATGCACTTGAACGCGCCTATTGAATATAATTGACGTGTTTCGCATGCGTTTGTCAAGTTGTCAAAAATAAGAAATACAAAAATGAGTGCGTTCAGAAACTTGTTTTTCCAAAGTTGTGATATTACCTTCTGTTATAATTTTGTTTTATAGGAAAAACAAAAAATACCGTAATATTTGACAAAAAGGAGATATTCCAAAATCAATTCTTTCCAATAGATTTTAACTGACCATATTTCTAACCACTATTAGCATGTTTTTGTTTCACTGCTTCAAAGCAAATATTTATGCTGATTTAAATAAATGTGAATGTTCGTTTTCTGTTCTGTTTGTTTACTTTATTGAAAATTGTCAAAAAATATAATTGTGTCCGAAATTTCATTAAAATTGGGATGATTCAAAACTCCATCTTTGCATATGAAACACACTATACTTAGTAGCTTTTGTGTGGTTTTAATAGCTTTTTGTTTTAATCTTTACATCACTATTTATATGATTTTGTTTGTTAAAGCAAATGCAAATTTGTTAAATTAACACGCATAGTAAATTAAAGTCAGTTCTGTTCGTCTACTCGAAACCACTGTTGTATACATAATTTGCTATTAAAATTTATTTTATTTATTAAAAGTTTGATGATTTTTTAAGATGATGACAGATTCAAAGTTTTTACAATTTGAGTGAAAAAAACTATCAGTTGTTTGTTTACTTTATTGACAAAATAAAAGTTTGCATAGTCTGATACAAAACATACTTTCGTCCGCAATTTCAAATTAACATGGTTTCAAAATTGAGTATTTAAATGGGAAGTTTAAAAATTGTCCAAAATTTTGAAAACCAAGCATTCAATCAAATTTGATCGTATAATCAAATAGATAAAATGGTACCAAAGATTCATCTGTGGACGTCAGTGAATAATTACAAAATCAACATTTCTCATTCACAAGAATCTTCCCGTTTAGATTTAGGTATAAGTTCAATAGCTTTATCATGATAGCATCCGCTTTCCTAATACGAAGTGATTATCGCCTTAACAAAGTTCATTATTTATTTATTTATATGCAAAAATGTTCCCTCTTAAATGGCGCCCAACAGTCATTCTTTAGATACAAGAAATGCGCCGTTTTAAATTCCACAAAATCCATAATTTTTCAATTTCAAATAGCCTTAGCAACAAAAAGGTAGATTCCGCACCTATAACCAATTAAAACTCATCAAAATATGACGCAAAATTTTTGTGTTTGCTCTTAAAAAAAAATACCTCAAGACACTATGACTACATTGTAGGTATTGTAAAAAGTAGCAAAAAAAAACTTGCTTCTTCAACTGTGTGTCGCTCTTTTACATTTTGCCTTTCCAATTTCTTTACAAAGAAATACAAAAAAAAAAAAAAAAAACAAATCAAATCCATGTTTTAAGGCAAACAAATTTGGCTATGACTATATCATTCACCAATTTGCGCCTTTGGGCTATTTTTAGAAATTTTTTCATTAAGGAATGTTTTATAGACTCACTCTCTTCTGTTACACACCTCGAATCAATATATAAGAATTCAGAATATACATATGTATGTTTATTTGATTATGAATGGCACAAAACTTAACAATATTCCTCAAAAGGTACACTAAATTCTATCCTATTAGTTATATGTGTCATAGGAAAATACCCTACAAAAAATTAAAATACCTGTTTTACCCTATTTTCGGTACAAAAAAGAAGAATTAAACAAGTTTAACTCAATTTGCGAGAGTAGAATTAATGCCGGTCGTTTGAGTTGCGATTTATTTGGACGACGCAAATTAACATAAATCAAAATTGTTTTGTTTTTTTTTGAAAAAGTAGAAAGAGTCATCATGTCGTCGTAATAATAACTTACCGATGAAATCATACGCCTCTTGGAAGTACTGTTTGATGTTCTGATGGGGCGTGTCACTGGCAGGTATTTGCTTATATTTCATTCCCGGTTGCGGGCTTGTACTTGGTGCTTGGCAGGTAACATTCAATACCCAATTTGCGCCAACACCTTCAGGATTATCTGCGTCCTTACCATTGCCGAGGAGCAGGTGCGGGAATACGGGTGACGCAGGATGAGTCTCAATGTCTGCAAGAGTCACCAAGAATTGACAAAAAAAAAGAAAAGAAAGAAAATAAGTAAAATAAAAAAAAGTAAATAAGACTGAAAAATATAATAAAATTAGCATCTAGAGATGAAGAAGAATAAAAGAGTTATTTTTAGAGGGAAGCCATTGGAACCACCACCACACCACACTTCGTCGAAAAATCATTTTCTCGACGTTGCCGTTCGTTGTTGCGATGTTTCCCCCATCACTCGTCATGTGCTAGATTTCTTAATGACTTCCCCCAAACCACCCGTGCTTCTATAAAATAATAATACACATCTCTCTCTCAGATGGCCCCTTGCTACAACACACATGAATGACGACGATGAGTCATACAAGAAAAACGAGTGGTGTGTGTTAGCTCAGACTGTTCTGTTCTTTTTTTTTTTTTTGCTTTTCTTTTCGTTTATTATTATTATTTTTTATTTCTTAATATCTGCGCTTTTGTGAGTAAACAAACTGAGGGATAAAAATAAAGAATCCAAAGCAATAATAAAAGTAGGTATTTTATGGGGCTGCGCTGTTTGCCTGTTACGATGTCGGGGGGCCAAATTCAAGAATGAGAGCCGTGTACACGGGTTCGGGAAACAGGGGCTAGGTTAATTGAACTTATGAACCGGTGACGTTTCATTGAGAAGTTTTTCACTCTGGCATTTTCCCCCAACTCGAAGAAGTAAAACATTCACAGAGAGGGAGCGAATTCACGCAACGGAAATTGAACGAACTACGTGTGTGTACCGTTTTGTAATTAGCTTTACCCGAAATAAATTTAATCAAGAAAATGCACCACAGAGATGTGTATTAATGGTAAAATAGAGGGAAATACCTTCTATTTTAAAATTGTAAATCGAAGTTCGAGATTTTTTTATAAAATACGAACGTATTGTAATGGATTGAATGACAGTTCAAAACGTCATGTCATTTAAATTCCGGGGGATTCTTAGATTTCTGCAAATTTTAAGCATCGTTCACAAGTCACGACTTCCGGATCTATCTCATCAGAATGACGTTTCGTACTTTGGTTTACGATAACACTGAACCATAAAGAAAAAATCCGAACGCTTGGCAAATAGGTAAAGCACCCATACTTAATTGTTTTAATATACTAATGCTTCATTTGCACGACTGACTTTTGAAAATGTCTGCTATTTTCTCACCATATAGAAAATGATCGTGCAAATGGTCTAGTATTTGTTTTAGTATTGAGAAAACGCTATAAAGAAGAAACCTTCCCATTCTTTTGCTATAAAAGTTGCCTATATTAATTAACGTCAGATTGTCAATCGTATAAATGTTGCAAATTATCACTACCTATCAAATTAACACTAAAAAATGTATTTAGCTGTCAAATTTCCATTACGGTACTCTTATTTCCTTTTCGATTGGACGTCTAGAAGAGTCCAGAAGCATCCAGAAGTCATCGAAACTGTTTTATTGTGTCATCTGTGTCATTTTTGTGCAAATAAACTAGTTTCAGAAGACTTTTGGACTCTTCTGGACGTCCAATCGAAAACGACATTAGCGTTCAAAATTAAACTTAACGAAACTATCATTCTTATATTCGGTTATTTCGTACACCACTTATTTTTCCGTGCCCTCTTATGAAACGATAGCAATATTAATAGTAAGGACATCATGAAATTTGACAGACGAACTGTCTGGTCATACCAGTAATAGAATAAATCATTTTAAAAAATGTAACATTTCAACACATGTGTCCAATTTTTTGTGACTAAATTGTCGTGAGACAGAGCTTAAAGCAATATCCATGCAATTTCATTGCGATTATCCAATAAAAATGAATCAGCGATAGTTCTATTTCTCTCGGGATTCATAATGTCACTTAACATTACGCGATGGAAATTAAGTGTGTGATATCAGGTGTGAATGCAAAATTACGATCAACCAGCAATTATACGTTCACGTTTATCGTGATTTGCCCCCAAGTTTGTTTCAATTATTATAATGCAACTCTTTGTAGTAATCTCATCAGAAATTGTGGTTGGTATTTGTGGGGGATTCCAGATATTGACACGTAATCGGTTAGCACAGTTCCAAAGTTCGTGTCATTTTCAATTAAATGTGTCTCTGGGTGATGTGTCAGAAAATGGATATACCTAAAATATTCTTTTTTTTTGCAAAGACCATAGCTAAAGTAGATGGGTTGTTTGTATAAAATACTCACCGTATATGGCTGGACTAGAGCAACTCCTCATTAAAGGAGGTACTCGGCTACTGGAGGCTTCTTCTTCATTCGAACCCGTCGACTGCCGTTTATTACTGTTATAGTCCTTGTGGGTAGCTGTGAAGTAAAAAAAAAAAGAATTCATGAGTAATATTCCAGTGAATGATATGAATATTGATTTTTTGTTGAAAGATAAATCGTAATAGGTATACACGGTGAGTTGTTGAGAGTTGAAACTCATTCATACAGAATGTCAATGAAAATGATGTTGATGTTCATTTCGTGTGAAAATTCATTCTAAATGCGTGCGCTTCGGAAAAAAAACGGATGAGTCATTTTTTCATTTATTTCATACTCAAACAATGTGCACGACATTCTTTTCAATAGACCGACATTGTTTGTCTATTACAAGCTCTTTTTTAAAAGGGGACTTTGACTTTTAATTGAAAAAAATGAAAAAAAGAAAACAACCCTCGGTTCCCACATCAAACAAAAATTTAACCACTTTTTTGATTTTTTTTCGATGGATATTGTATGGATCTAGACAAATCATAAGTCTCTCATGGCTCTTGCATTTAAGTATTTCAAAATACCAAGACAATCAAAGTATTTGTTGGAAAATATACTCGGGTTTGAAAAAAGGGGACAAATACTTTTGTTCAAGTAGGTACCACAAGAAACTACTAAAAATTATTAATGTAAATTTGTGTTGTTTTATGATTGACATTCAACTAAACTGATAGGCATTAAGTACGTTATGAAAGACATTTAATTGATAAAGCTGCATATCAATATATGTATAAGGTTCAATTAGGGTTCGAATGATTTGAGATTAAAAGTTAAAAAAAAATATTGATAGCGCCAAAAGTGATTTTGTACATTTTTTTAATCTCAGACAAGAGATTAATTTTTTAAGTACTTGTTTTTTGTGTACAAATAAATTTGAACTGAATCATGTCTTTTTTTAAAATAATACAAATTTATTGATGATAATATTTAAAATTCGGCTTAGAAAGATAAGAGGCATTGCCGGGAGTGTAGAAATATTTTTGAAAATAAATAATTATATCATCATTTTCAAAAGATAAATGAATGTCTAATTTTTTTCTTCATTTACATTTACACGTGTCATTGAATTGACACATTTTGACAGTTAAAGAGTTGTTTTAGTTTCGTTTTGTATCCATTCGTGTTTCAAAATATTTGCATTGTTGCTAAACGCAAGCGCTGCCACTTCTACACTAACTTGTCTTAATCATCTCTTGTCAGTGAAAAATTGACGAGTGGAAACCCAGCATTTTAATCTTGCAATGACAGACATCAGTTTGTTTGTTTGAAGACAGCTTACTGTAATGATGAGTGTATTGATGCAGGAATGTGGAAGGTGAATATATATATTATAAACAAATTTAAATAAGGAAAAACAAATTACTTGCAATTCCAATTTTCATATTAGAAAAATCACATTACTGGCAACCCTTCAATTTTCGATTGGTTTACACGTCACGTATTAAAGATTTACATGATAAAAGCATGTCTGCTCTCAACAACAATTCTTGCTGACGTCATGAACAAACTTAATTTATTCAACATCCAAAAGAAACTTTACATTGATAAGAAATAAAAAAAAAATATTTGTATTCTCACAGCTATGGAGGTACTTGTAAATTATATTTTTAATTATTATTCTATTCAAGACATTTCCTCAATTTTATCATTAAATATGTTTTGAGTACCTACTTTTTTAAGATAATCATTTGTAGGTATGCAATTAGTTTTGACATTTTGTGACAGTTGACGAAGATTTTTTTTTTCGTTAAACATTCCTTCCATAATAAGTTGTCATTTATATTTTTTTTTTTGCTATAATTATCATCAACTTTCAACAACAATAGTAGAGCAGAGTTGTTCAAAAGTTAATTTACTTTATCTAGCTGATAAGGTTTATAAAATACGAGTTTGAGGCTGTTTTAGTTGGATTTACATATACAAAATGATATGACTCGACAAAATTGAACTGTAGTGGCTAGAAAATAGGTACTATTGGACATAAAATTTATTAAGATGTGAAATGTTAACCGTTACATATATTTCTTATTTCTGATTGGTTATTTTTGTATGGCAATCTGAGTGATAAAGTTTCACAATTTTTCTATTTGAAATTTGATACTTTACTGTGTAAATATGAAGATCTGCAAATTTGTTGACATTTAGAAACTGACTAGTGTGACGGACATCAAGTGTTGCAAATTAAATGTCAATGTTAATGTCGGGTTAACACGATCTTGCAAATTTTGATAATCAGCTGCCATTTGTGACATATGCTTCGTTTGCATGTAGATTCGAGTGAAAGCAAAGTCTTTTTCGATTTTATCGAACACATAAAAGTCGTATCTTAGCTGAAGAATAGTCCGACAATTTGATCTGGTAGTTTGTCATTTTTTTAACGAATGTTTCGATTAAATCTGGGAAAGCAGTCATTCAAACTCCAACCCTGATTAGAAAATTCGAAGATCTAATTGATAATATTAAGAATATTAAATAGAAGAGTTACACACAAAAAACGTCAGAATATTATTTAATACACCTTTCTTCAATTGAGTTGTTATTTTCTGTACCTTACAGTTATTTTTACGACAGAGGTTGTTAGCTGAATAATCTTCCCGGACATCCGGTGTAAGGGTTTTCAATTTGAGGAGAAACAAAAAATACTTAACAATGAAAATAACTCAACACTTAGTCATGGTGTCAATTTATTCAAAACATGAAGCATTTCTCACACTATAACCAAAAATTCATCATCAAAAAGGATTTTTATTTGTTGTTATTTAATTTAAATACATTGTAACACTTGCGGTGCGGAAATATAAGTCTTATCGTCTTATAAACATACATAAGATTGAAAAGTTATTTTTTTTTTGTTGTTTGAAGTTGTTTGTTCTAATTGAAAACAAACGAAAGTCCAGTTTACACTTATACTATCTATACTCTTGACTCATTTGTTTTGTATTATGTCTAACAAAACAAAGTATAATATAAGTTCTGTTTGACTTGCTGACCTTAATGTGCGTATGCAAAGTGATAATTTATTATGATTTTCTTTGAAATATTTTTCCGACTATTTCAAATATAAAATAGAGAATGTCACGATTTCATAAAACAAGTTCTAGTTTTAAATAGTTGACTATAATAATGGTAGATACTTGATTGAAAGAAGTTATGACAAGGTCTTACGTTTGCGCCTAAGGAACAGCGAAAGAAAGTAGTTAAGCTCAAAATGCGACAGAAATTTCAAAAATGTCTGTCAGTTTAAATTATGATTTTTTTTGAGAGGAAAAAAGTTTTGTATGTAAATAATGGGTACCTAATTTTATAATTTTACAGAACTGAAACAAACTTTTCGTTTACTTTTCACATTAGCTGCCGTCCGCTTTTGGTTATTATGATTCACCTTTACTTTCCAAAGATCTAAATAATCTAATTAACTATCCAAGTTTTGTAAAAAAAGATCAAATACAAATGTTGACAACTCATTCTTCGTTTCTCAGTTGGTTATGAAGCTACCAACATAAAAACAACGATTTTTCAAACAATAAAACAGAAGATCTCCTACACTTTATGTTAATGATCTAGTGACGTCTGTTATAACATATGAATATTTATTTAAAATATTTTAAAATCAGAAGTTCTATAAATAAATGACATGTGCTACACATTTTTGAACAATTTAAAAAATTCTAACATCTTTTTTTCTATTAAACATTTAGATAAATATTGGTTTTAGATTAGGTATATCTAATTTATGATGTTGTCTTTGTTCAGATAAAATTTTTAGAATTCCGAGGTGATACTATTTGATAATCAAATATCAAATCACGTACAAAATTGATTTATCAACGTAACTCATCTTTAACATCTCAAGTTTAATAAAATAATATGACAAACGATTAAATTTTTTTTTTTTTTTTTTAAGAATTTTTAACAAACTTTCAACTTGACACGTTTATATTGTTTATTAAAAAAAAAGAGATTTATCACAGAAAAAGTTTTAATCTTAATGCAAAATCTAATCTACATCAACACACATTCAGCAGCTGATTCATTGCATTTTTTGTAATTTCTAAAAAAAAAAAACAAATAAAAAAGCACGTCATTCAGAACGTGCGCAATACTCGACGTAAAGGTGCAAACAAAATAAACTAATTGATAACAGAACACACAACAATAATAAAGTACACACAAAAGATATATCACAATGATTATTTTATTGTTAATAATATTATTTTCTTTTTGAGTTGATTAAGAAATCAAATATTTAAACAAAATAGATAAAGAACATTTCAAGATTGATGTGTGTGACCAGAAAAATAAAATTGTGGCGTCCAAAGGAAATATTTAGATATAAAAGTTTTATAATTGTTTTTTTTTTTTTTTTTTTATTATTTATATGTTGTAAAAATTGTAGGTCAATTACTTTAACTACATATATAATTACATATTATGATAGGAAAGGTTTTGCTACTTTGTAAAAAAAAAGTTGGTGATGTGTGACTTTGCTGTGTTATTTTTGAAGCTATTCAGAAAGTGGCGCCCAACGTACAACTACAATAGAGTTAAAATGTATTTCTACGGTTTCCCTGATTAAAAAATTATAAAAAAATATAAAAAGTGGCGCCCAACTCAAAACTGGTATATCTATGCAGTTTAAATACTTAAGTCACCATTTGACAACAATTTTTCGGTCATTAATGACATTTACTCCTGTTACCTTCGGACTAGTATTAATTTAATTTTATATTTTTTCATGAATCATAATATGTTTTATTTTTAGAACCTAACCTGACACTTAAGGTCGAATTTGGGGGAAAAAATTTGTTATCTTACGAACAAATGCCATCAAATGTGGTTTGATAAGGTAAATATTTTTTGTTGGTTACTGTTTGTGGTTTTTATAATGGAGTAAAATAATTTTTTCTCATATCATTAATTTAACGAGTAAAAAAAAAACAATATTGTGTATTTTTATTTGAGATTCTAAGTTTTTGTTTGAAGAAGTTACGAAAAAAAATCGAACTTTTGATATTAATTTGACTTGATATAACGATGAGGGAGAACTAAAAAAAGATAACCCACAAAATAAACGTTGGGCGCCACTTTTTGTAAAAAAAATTGTAAAAGTGAAATTTCTTAGTAAAATTATACATAATTCAAGTTAAAAAAAGCAGTTCAATTGCAATCATTAAATACAGTTAAAATCGTTATGTATTTTTTTTTTTTTAATTTGATTAACATTTGAAATCATCAACATATCAATACGGCATTTTTATCATATGGTTCTTAGATTTTTAATACAATAATGATTTACTTGGTAGTATTTATTTTGAAACTAAAAAAAGTGGCGCCCAAAGTGAAACTATCACTACCATTAATATTACCTAAAGTTAAGTAAAAAACTATAAAAAAAAACTAACAATGTACTGTTACACTTACAATAATTCAAGATAGAGCAAAAGGGTAAAAAACTGTAAGTGCTGCAGCATTTTGTAACTACCAAAAGTAAAAAATAATAAAAATAACTCTTTTGTATCAAAAAAATGCTTCGTCCCTTAGATCTTCCTTTCACACATTGAATCTGATAATGATTGATTTTAATGATCGAAAAAAGTCCCGGAGAAGGGGAGTAATGACTAATTCAGGGTTTTAGGTTATCCTTATCGGTTTATCAGTGAATTACATTGTTTTTGAAGCTGCAATAATTGGATTTAACAACTATCTAGGGAATTACCCAATACTTACTCATTATTTTAAGGAATACCAAAATCAATTAATCTATTTGTATAAGCTATAAGTAAAATTAATAGGTATTTATTGCTCAATTTTGTTTCAATATTAATCGCCTACACTCGTGTTTTTGAGATTATGATCTTCTATGAAAAATACCTATGTTTGTGTCTACCCTATGAGTTATCAGTAGGTATCAAACATTTTGACAGCTGCAAATATACGAGTTGGTATCTGTATAAATATTGCCTAAGCATTCCTATTTATGTTGATAAAATAGATAATAATCATAGAATTCTTGCCAAAGCAGCTGTTTGGTAACCCTTTGAAAAACTATTTCCACACACATTTTAACAAACAACACTCACTTCTTTACACATTCTGTTAATAAACGAAACAGAGAACTAGAGATCTATTCAAGTATTTTTTGTGTTGATTTTTTATTAAAAAAATAAATTTTGTTTGCAGTATGTAATCTCTCTTCATACCGTCGACGATCTACCTATCTCCCTTCATACCATTGATATTCTTCTATCCGATCCCGTCCCCGGTGTAGTGTATTCGTTGAATATTCGAATAGCAGAGCGAAATTGCGCCCGTTCAAATGTGTGTTGTCGACGACAACGGCGAAGTGATGAGTAATCATCAAGAAGTGGAGTAAAAAAAAAAACAACACGATACAAAATAGCAACAAATAATAAAAAAAAAAAAAGATCCAGTGTTGCTTTAGCTTAATTAAAAATTAGTATCATCATTTAAATGTTGGTATTTTTTTTTAAATTAATTTATCATAAATACTTACGAATTATGCTAACAGGCCTAAACCTGAGAACTAGGCAAGGCGATTCTCGTTTAATCCTCATTTTCATTTCACTTTTATGAGTCACAGCGAAGCAGCAGCACTGATTTTGTTCCTTAAATTTTTATGTTTTATGTTGGTTTTCTTTTTTTGTTTAATTTAAACTAAAAAAAACCTTTAGTTATGCACTACCACACACACTACTGGCACTTGTACGAGTCGAATGGCATTTGTGTTGGTGGTTAGACTCGATTTACACGATGATTGATATTCAAGAAATATTTGTTGAATTCAAATTCTTACAAGAAAATCCACTAAAATGTTTTTTTTTTTTTAATTGCGGCGGGCGGGCTAGTTTTTTTTAGAGTATAGTTTCTAAACTATTTCAAAGAGGTGAAATCGTTGCAAGGCGAAATGTATGCAGGCACTTCTGGTTTTGTTTTGGGTATTTTCTTTTTTTTTATATTTTCTGATTGCGCGATGGAGAGGGGACCCGGGGCCACGTAAAACAACTGAGTTTGGTTTTCACTTTAAAATCAATTTTATTTTATTAATAAATCTGTTATACAAGGTTTGTAACAATATTATTGACGCAGCAGTTTAATGAACATGAATAGTATTCAATCAAAACTGGAGGTAAGTTGTAAATTTTTGTTATAATTTTATATTTCTTCTGCGGTTACGTCGTCGTCGTGAATTATAGTGTTGCCAAGTCGAACACAATTATTATACACAACAAAATTTTTGTACACACGAACGACACGGAGTGGAAATTATGAGTAACAGCACTCCGTAGATTATACTTGTTCACTCGATTACGGTCGACACACAAGTGCTGGTGTTGCAGTAAACGAAATATGAAAAACGTAGCGGCCGAGACGAGTTCGAGACTTCGAGTTCGAGTTTCGCCGTTTTGCACGTCACGACAACGATGGCAACATACCGCGCACTGCCCTCGAGTAGATTCTGGTTCTTGCTAGAAGGTGTGTGAGTGTTGTATGGTGGGTGTGTGCGTGGCACAGTGGAATATAATGCTTAAAAGTTTGAAATAATTTTGATCGAGTGATTGGACTATTTAGTTCTTGATTTGCTCTGTCAGTATACGAAACTAATTTTCGAATAACTGATATTACTTTTCCATAAGCGTATAGTTTATATGAAAAGGATGATGCAGTTTAGCATTGATTTTTATATGGAAAGTAAATATAGTAATGCAGATTATCATTAATTTTTAGAATAAAAAATCGATAACATAATAAAATCGAAATACTTAATTCTCAATTTGTTTGGTAAAAATCAATATTTTAAGTTTTTTTCTTTGAAAACGACAAGAAAAATTCTGGCAATGAAACGGAAAAGTAGGAAATCTTGGAGGCTTACATACCAATAACTAATTCATAAAGCTCAGAATTGGGTGATTATATAATATATTTTGCTTTCCAATCGGTTTGAAACTTTAAAAAAATGCAATTTCCACAAAAGAAATTTTACAATAGAATTTAAACTTACTCTCTAGGGCTCGTTTCACACGTAGGGGAAAGTAGCCCAAGATTGTCCACTTTTTCCTTTTCAGCTGTAGAACTTAGCAGAATAGGTTTATCACTTGGGTATGCATAAGAAAAGTTACGTTGTCATTTTATTTATCAGATGTTAAACGTTAAAGTAACTAGATTCAGCTGTTTCAGCAATACACATTTTTGAATACAAGTTCACCTATGGTTGAATTATTCTAATTCTTGAGAAATATCTAATGTTTTATCGATTGAGAACATTTATAATTTTTTTTTTACTTGTATTTAAAAATCGGTAGCGATTGAAAGTGGAACGCGTAAACTCAACGTCTCAATCTTATTTTTCAGGACTCAATTTTATCAAAATTTTGTTATAAAATCTGATATATGTAGATAGAGTTACTACTCCATAAAAATTGCTTAGTCGAAATTTAATTTTGAAACTTTTCCAGTTTCAATTTTTGTTGGTGTCGTTGAGGAGAAAAAAAGAGATTTATCGATCGGCAAAGCTGTTCGGTTTTATCAGCTTTTAAAATATATTATATAAATTTACAATTTCTTGCCAAATTTGAGAACAAACAACTCTACTGTAAAATTATGCCCGTGTTGCCGGATGGAGGAAGAAATTGAATTTTTTCTCGTATCTGTATCTGGTATTTTTCACAGGTTGAGTCATCATCATCGTTACTTCGCTACTTCGCTTCGCCAACAAATTCAGATGTTGAGAGGGCTTCTCGTTCGTTCTCACTCTCTCTTTCATGTGGATTCATTCGTTTGGTTGAATTTGTATCTTTTGCGGCGGAGTGTGTTTCTGTTTATTTTTTTGGAAGAGGGTTGTTAGGGGGTGAAGTGAGTCATTCATCCATAGTCTGTCTCTGTATAGTAATTCACTATACAGTAGAATGGGTTGGTTTGGCTACAATTGTGACGGCATTGCCAGATAAAAAACAACATATCGGTAAATGAGTTTGTAGTAGGTACTTCTGCAATTTGTGTTGCTGTTGTAGTTGTTGTTGCTGTTGTTGGGGTCGCACGGAAGAGAAAGAAATGGAGACTGAAACACGCGTATTTGATTGCGGTGGAGTGTGCAGGAGCTTTTGAGGTGAACCACTTTTTTAGGGCTGCCAGATAGTGTTTCTGATTGGAATGTCTTCTACATACAGCTAGCTGCACAGCGCAGTTGTTGTTTTGGTACGATTACCTACCCAACACACATGCTAATGAGAAAATGTATAACAATAATAAATAAGAATAAGATTTATTTGTAGGTAATTGCCAATTGGTAAGAACAACAAATGATTTGTGGTAGCTGTTTAATATCGATGTGGTATAGGCTACATACCTATCTATTGGATTGAATGATCAAGGTGATTCAATATTAAAATGACAACGACAAGATGCTTTCGCAGTAGCCTTGAGAAGGTGATGATGGCGCAAATGTTAAATGAATATGAATCACATCTTATACCTACAGGTCGTTTTGATGGTAAAAAGATTTGTGCTAGTAGGTTCTTGGTCTCGAATTATTATGATTATGATTACAGTTCACCAAGGGTATACAAAATAATATTGTCTCAAGAGCAAAAATGTTTTAGAAATGTTTTAGAAATATTAAATAAATAATTCAGGAATGCTTACAATACCTACACTATAATATTATGTTGCTTTTGGTGGGGACATCTATAAAATTGATGATTTTATGAATTGTGTGAAAACAGTGAAGTAGGTAGGTATTTAATAAGCGGGTTCACATATTGGTGAGCATGCTGGGCAACTATGTTCGGCTCGCCAATATCGGCAAACGGAGAAAAAAATGTACATACATGGGTAGGTATACATATTACTTTTGATTTTTTGTATTTGGCTGTAGATAGTGTTCGAAGAATGCAAATGCAACATACCTACTATAGTAAACTACGTTTACTACGAACAGACCTGTCGAGCATTTTCTCCACACATATGAGGCAAATTCTTTTGTTGCATACTGAATCAGTCAGAAGTACCTATCTGTTAATTTGATTCGGAGTTAGCTTCTAATTTTGTTGAGTTAACTCTCAGTAAACTCGGTACCTATTAATTTGAAGACGAAACATGCTTCAGAAGGTATGTATATTGGGACAGTTTTCAGTTTCGATTCAACCCTGGGGTTATATAATCCTGGCAAATAATTTGAACCCGAGTTGAATATGAAGAAGATTTTCTGTGCTGGATTATATTGTGGCTTTTAAACTGAACCTTAATTTAGATTTCGTGCAAAAAGTACGAAATCTCATCGAAATCTAATACATTTGAGAAAAAAAGAATTAGTTCAAGTGGATATTCGACGATTTTCAGTTGACATGATAATCATGGGTTAAAGATGATCAAAGGCGAACAATTGTTAGAATTTATGAAAAAATGATTACAAAAGCAATGCAAGAAGAGTACCGGTCAGCAAGCTCTTACTTTTAGGTGAGCGTACCTATACTTTCTCGCGGTTGTTAAAAAAAGAAAAAAACTAATAAATATTTTCATAATCTTAGATTTAAAAACAAAACAATACTGATAAGAAAAAAAAACTGTTATCGTTAAAAGATTAATACAAAGTTTAGCTGAAGGTTTGTGTGACAGGAGAAACACCTTGAATTTTGTTAATTTTTGTATCAAGGCTTTTTTTAAATTAATTTGAAAAACAAAGTGATGGTATAAAGTAATTATCTCTTACCTTTGAACAGCAAAAAAATTTCAATCGCAAAGGTTAAGTAGAAAGTTAAAAAACAAAAATACACTATCGACTAGCTGTTTGCATAAAATTTGACGAAATTGAGGGGCGAGATATAAAAGGATACCAGTATAAAATGGCCGACATTTAAAACTCGGCATCACAATCATGTTTCCTTATAACCATATAAGTTACCGTTTCGTACCTATCTTACCAACTTAAATTGGATTCTTAAACAAGCTTTGCATTTATGTTAATTCTTAGTAAAAATTAACTAAGTAAGAGTAATCACGTCTTGTGAATCATTCTCTAGCCAACTTAATTTACTAACATTAAAAAGAATGATATAGATATTATATCTACATATATCAGTTTCATTGTACTTATTATTCTTTGTAAACTTTGAATAGGTCATTTCTCACTTTAATCTTACCGATGATGTGTGCTATACATAATGACATATCATAGGAATGACACATTCGCAGTGCACTTAAAAAAACCTTTTCAATACAAAAATTTCATTATTACTTGTCCTGAACTTTGTTATTTACTAAAATGACTCAATGTTTCGTCATCAACTTAAATTTTATTTGGACATAGAACGTTTCTGGTGATAAAAGAACTTAAAACATGAATCATATGAGTGATTCATGCCCTTTATACCTACCTAACATAACTTAATTGTTCCACTGATCTTCAATTTTGGTTCAACTTCATACTAGCCGGGTGTTATGTCCATGATGACCTCAGCGGCAGATGTACCTTTATAAGAAGTGATCTGTAGGTTTATTTCTTTCTCTTAGGGATGGTAATGAGGATGGCCATCTGATGAAAAGCAATTTAGCGCAGGGATATTTTAAAAGCAGTGTATTACTCATTATTCGTCCTTGTTATGGAAACGAAAAGTCAACACAGTTCACTAAATGGAACCTGATATGGATCAACGTTGATGATGTACATCATGGATGTGAAAATTATCAATGTCCGCTTTAGATTTCATTTATTAATGTTTACAAATAGAGGAACAGAGCACACAATGGTTTGTTTATCCAAAAAAAAATGCTAGTAGATTCATTTAAAAGTAGTTAAATTTAATAAAGGAGACAGGACGTTGAACTTTACTGTTGTTTGTTGGTTTATTTTTGTTGCTTTTTTACAAATTGCACAGATGCAAACTTCTTTCAGCCATAAAGTATGCAACGGTTTTAGTGTGCTGTGCTTACTTTTCCATAGAAAAATAATGTTTGCTGTGAGACCTGTAATAAAGAATTTTGTGTTAAATCTCAGCGACATACAGCTGTACACGGTGACGCAAGTGCATTCAAATAGAGTTACCGTATACTTATACCCATTTTGGAGTTGGCACCCGAAATTTTTTTGATTAAAGAGAATTCAGGCTAAAATTTTATGTACATTTTAGCCATTAACTCCACCAAAACTTATACTATTTTGTTTGAATAATAATTATTTGAGTGTGTTTATCAGTTAAACAGGGTTCATTTTTATATATTTTTTACTTTTATTTGGCTACATGAATATTTTTTTTACTAATCAAAAAGTTACTATGCATAAAGTGATGTTGTTTTTTTTTCATTCAAACAGAGTTTCCACGTTGATGTATCTACTTATTTCAAAAATGGAAACCCTATGTTTTTATTTTCAATACAAACTTTTCTTTCATTTGACACGTCTGACAAATCGATACGATTTTTTAAAGATGTCAATTTTTATTTTTAGAACAAACTACATGTTTTTTACCTAAGTCCAAGCGGCGACCGTCAAATACGGTGCATTTTGATGAAAAAGAAGTGTTTATCGTCATTTTCTGATGTGTATCTTATTACCTCTATTTAAGAAGTGGAACCCGACATTTTTTAGATAGAGATGAGTTCGGGCTAAAATTAATGTATACATCTTAGATTTCAACTCAACAAAAATTGATACTTTTTTTATTTTAAATAAGAATTCTTTGGGTGTGTTTTTAATTTGAATAGGGTTGCCACACTCTCAGCTTTACGTTCTAAACATTATTTTTTTATTTTGTACCTATATTTATCTTTTGTTTGGCATAACTAACATTTCCCTTTTTCAATAAACTTTTTTTTTGTTGAAACAGGGTTGCCACGTGCATCACCTTTTTAAAAGTGGCAACCCTATAACTCCATTTTCAGTATCAACCTATCTCTTATTTGACACCAATTTAAATCTATATAACCTCTTATAAGCTAAGAAATCCGACGGTCGCCGCTTGGACTAATGGGTAAAAAACATGTAGTTTGTTCTAAAAATACAAATTGACATCTTTAAAAAATCGTATCGTCCACAATTTTTTGATATCTCATTCGATTTGTAAGACGTAGGACAATAAAAGTAAAGTTACAAATACAAATTTTTTTAATCAGAATATTGCTTAAAACGGTCTTGAATGCTTAAAAAATAGGAAAAAATATGTATTTTTGAGATATAATCCAAAAAATCTACACGAAGTTTTGTAGTGTAATTGTAAAAGTGCATATTTTTAAAAATTGCGTATTTTTTTCTTTTCAAAGGGTATATGGAAGTTTTCAAGTATCATAATGTGATCTCCTCAGTCATACCTACAACCTCTGATAGTTCATTTCAAAAGTAATTTTTCACTGTAGCACAGTGTTATTAATTACGTTTTCAATAATTTTGTTTGTCTCAAAATAACCCATTTAGACATAGGCTGAGATAACACGAATAGTGTGTATACACAAAAATTTGTGTATTCTTTTGTATTTGTTAGACTTTTAAAAAATCCCATAAAACCGAATTTTCAATAGATGTAGAAGATAATTGACCATTGACCAATGACCATAGCCACTAACTGGTTAACACCATCTCGAGGAAGACAGTGTTTCACTATATTGCTAAAAAAGTCTTATACATTTATTTATCATTCTAACCTAAATCACATAATTTTCAAACACCTTAAAACATAATTAAGTTTAAAACATAGAATCCTTATTCAATTCGGATGTACCCATCCCCCAAATGCAGCCTCTAGCTCCGCAGCTATCTGTATACAAAGTTTATCCTGATACGGTGCAGCTACAACTTGAAAACCAATAGGCATTCCATTTGCATTTAATCCCATTGGAATGTGTGTGGCAGGAAATCCAATAATATTGAAAAGGGAAAGAAAAGGAACTCCGCCAAGATTAAAAACGGATGTATTATGAGACATAGCCGTTCTGTGGAAGGTGGGAATGAGAAGGACTCCTTCAGATCCAAGAAGACTCTGCAATACAAAATAAATTCACACATAAATAAAATAAAATTAAACAACAATCAAAAATATAGTTTATACCATTAACTCAGCTTTTATCGCGTCTCCTTCTTTATGCCAATATTTAACTTTGTCTTTTGGAATCAATCCATTTAAGCCTCTAAGGACTTCTAAGAACAATCCATTAAAGGAATACTTTGAATCACCAATGAGAGACTTTCCCAGCTCTGTGTAGACATTGTCAGGATGCTATTCGGGAAACAGTTCAGCTATTAGATACTTTACACAGAAAAAAACTATGTTCTTCTTACATTTGGCTTACTAGGATTATTTAAAATACTTGGTGTTTCAACATCAAAGGCCGATGCAAGTGTGATCTCTAGTGATTTCGAGAGGTCCTTAATTTTCACCTTTATCATGGAAACATTTAGAAAAATGAAAGTTTTTGAAAAGATGATTCAACGAATATTGTCACTACCTCTTTTGGTTTCATTCCATTACTTTCAAAGTGCTTAATAGCTCTAAGAATAGCAACTTTAAAATCACTATCAACTGGTGATCGAGTGAACGTCAACTCTTCTTGTATCATATAGTGGATCTGAAATTGTTGTTCATTGAAAAAAAAATGTAAATTAAATTATTTATGTTTCTTTTACTTTAATGTCCTTTGTGTGAATTGGTTTTGAAAACTCCAATTTGTCAGCATTGGTGCCACTCATTATTTGCAAGAGAAGTGGAAGATCTCTGGCGTAACGTGTCATTGGTCCAACTTGAAGATATTTTCTGAACAATTTATCTTCAGACATTGGATAGTGACCTGTGACCGAAACCAGACCACCTGTAGGTTTGTGTCCGAAAATTCCATTAAAAAGTGCAGGTAATCTTATTGAGCCAGCAATGTCTGATCCAACTCCGAACGGTGAGGCTCCGCAACCAAGTAAGGCACCCTAGATGAGTTAATTTAGTAAAAAAATCCAAGGAATGTTTGATTGTATGAAACAAAAATATTGAGACCAAAATAATAGTTAAAATGAAGATATCAGAGACTTGGAAAATACACTTCTCAAGAACTTGGATACAAATCACAATAAATGAAGTGATTTTTGAAACTAATTCAAGGACCTTAAGAAATTCACTAACTCTGATACCATTAATAAATTTTAAGTATTTTTGTGAGATACAATAGTTTTTTTTCTTTAAATTTTTGTTTAAGTACTTCTCCACCCGATGAACCTCCTGGAGTTTTTCTGGTATCAAAAGGATTATTACATCTTCCATGTGTTTTGGTTGTCGTTTCCCAACTTTGACAAAATTCAGGGTTTGCTGACACCAACAAAGGGATACATCCTGCATCACGTAAAAGTTCAACAGCTTCACCATTGTTTTCACTATGCAGCAGATATCTATGTTCATTGCCAACAACATGTGACATACCTGTAAAATAAAAATACATTATTGTATACATAAACGATTTGGAGTATTTTAGTAGATAAAAAAAATGATACTGTTCATTGGGGGAAACCTCCCCGGGCATACTGTGAAAATTAGAAATTGTTTCTGCAAAAGTGCCACTCATGGTCCACTGGTCGAATTGAAGGAGTTTTTCGCTTCTTAATTTCCTCCCAACGAAGGAGTGTTTCTACCAAACAACGGCGAACTTGGGTTCTCCACTTGGAATGTCTGGACCTTAAATAGGCCACGTGCAGCCGAATAATTAGTGGAGAACCTAGTTATGTGCAAAGGTGACAATAATCATCACATAAGAAAAACTAAATCTTGCGACATCTACTTCGGTAAGTGTTGCAAGGAACGGCGAAATGGGCTTTGATTTTATTGATATGAAGAAGACTTGTCACTATCCGTATCTTGGCCAAGGGGATGTCAATTTTATTATGAAGCGTTGGTCCAAGTGAACACAAACATGTTTGGTATCAAATAAAAGGTGGAATATTGAGTTATATTTCTGAAATTATTTTTCAAATCGTTCATGGGAGAGTCGAGATATTTGAGCTCGAAGTTGCCCATCTCAAAACAAAGATTTTCTTTTTTGAAATAAATGTTGTAGAAAAATAATATTGCTATCAAATAAAAGGTGTTTCTCTTGTCTTTGAAATGGTGTTAGTATTCCGTTCTAATAAACACATTTTGATAAATTACGGTTTAGATTGGAAAGCAAATTTTGTTTTTGGTCTCTGATACATGGGTTTTCGATTCCCACATCCAATATTTTCAAGGGGACTTAATGGTCTGCAGATGAAGTAACTGTTCACCAAATTTATTATATTGCATGATATACACCAGACAGTGTATCCAGTATCCTGAATGTCCGAACTTTTCGAGCAGCCAACATAAACTCAGATCAGTGCATAGTAGTAGCTAAAGTAGTGAAGATCGATGGCATCACATCGAAAATTGGATATTATCAGAAAATTCGACGTCAACAAACTTTTATCGAAAGAGATGCCCGAACTATTGCCGGCTGCGTTTCTCTCAATCTCTTGGACAACCAATCAGAGGCATCAAATGTAGAGGAGCAGTGCAAACATTGTCAACTTGGTATCGGAAGTGCCACCTTTGATGTGTTGGCTCTTGGTAAAGAGTTCTATCATAGGGTGAAACTATTTACTCAAGGATATCCGCCCGAGAAAACGGGATGTTATGCAAAATGGGAATATGATATGAAACACGCACTATGTGTTGAGGATGTATAAGGATATTCTTCGACCCGACGTAGATGAAGTAGTAACATCGATATCCAATGCGTTGATAAAGTCTTTAAAAAAAGATCTAATAAAACCTCAAATTAATTGAAAATTGACGAAGGTAAAAGTTTTGCAAGATTTTTTTTTTTTTGCTGTGGAGTTTGGTAGTGTTTACATACCGTTTCAAAATAATCAGTTTGACAAGACTTACAAAACGTTATTGCACTTCTTTGTACACATTAATACAGATGCTTGTATTGAGTTCTTTCATAATTAGCTTCGACTCATGTGGATTGATTAATCTTCTTAACCCTTCCGCGCCTACGTCACTGACACTATAAATTAAAATTGCCTGTCATCACTGGATTTATTTATTCAAATTAATGTAGGTACACTACACATAGATACGTCAAAAGTTACATACAAATGGAAAAGTACGTACAAAAAGTCATTAAAACAACAGACTGATTTAATGTGATTTTATTTTTAGTTTTTTTATTTGTTCAGCTATACTACTTATAAACGTTAATATGGTCTTTATTAACATCAATTAACAACAATATAATTATATACATTCGGGTTATAAGGTCGATTCCGCATGAAACATGACACGTTTAAATATAAATTTAAACTATACTGTGTTCTTTTTTGTAGAATATCTGATAATGTCGTTATTCCTGCTACAATGCTATTATTTTGTAGGTAAATGCAAAGATAATTGTCATTTAATCGATTTATCCTTATTTAATTACTGGGAGGAATGTAAATTGCAAAATTATACATATAATTCGTTGCATACAGTTTGCTCTTTATTATTGCTGATTGCTATAAAAAATATTTTAATTTGTAATTAGTATAAAAAATAACTATAGTTAAATGCAACTAATTTTCATAGCCTTGAAATGGACTTTTTAAACAGGATTATTATTAAAATAACATTCAGTTGTCCTTGTTCATTATTTAGTATACAATGCAGTGCCTGGGTGTTTCTGCCTTTGTAGATATATTTTTCTAACTGAACGAATTTACTTTTGTAGAAATTAATTTAAGTCCAATTTGCTGCCATTTTGAACACAAAGCTGCTAAATGTGAAGGAAAACTATATAGTCCATCTCTTTAAAATGTTTGTTTTAAAACACGTCTGAAGTCTGAACACAAAAAGCATTAGAAAATATGATTAGCAATTTTAAGACCTCAGGGGGTAAGTCTATAAGGATCCATTAATCTGGCCTTCCATCGTTTCATGGAGACTTTAAAGAACCCGACCTTCTAGGTTGTGAGATCATGCCGCTTGGCTAACTATGGAGTAGAAATCACATCTTAGCTACTAACCAACTTGAAGTCTCGGAAATGGATGATTCAAATGTGGACAACCAGAGGAAACAAAACATCACATGGACGGACATGGACCACGGGACTCGGATTTACAAGTGGAATGGCGGACTTCATATAGAAAACGTGCAGCTGAACAATTTAGGAGTGACTTTTCAAAAGGTACATATGATTTCACAGACCTTTTTTGGGCTCGTTTTTTTTGTTTTGTTTTAAGCTGTGTGGAATGCACATGCTGATGAGGTTAATTCTACATTGTAGCTACGAATTAGTGGCAAAATTTAATACCATGAAGTACTCGCTACTCGATTCCCACAACTCCAAATTAAGGTGACCTAGAAGTTTCCAGGTAAACAACAATAGATCATGTTGCGATTGACGCCAGGCATTTATCTAGTATCGTGGATATCCAAACTTTCCATAAACATAGACTAAGTAGATTTGTAGCAGCTAACTAGTTCGATAAATCGATGGTGTCCCAGCTAATATCGGTTGTAATTTAAAAATTTGACAACGGAAGCTTGTTGTACAGATATTACTAAAATTGTCTCCATCAATCTCTAGGAAAGCCTACTAACTTTTCATTTCTCTACCCAGTATCGAGAGCTTAAAAAGTGCATAAAAATTATTTTCAGTGAAAGGGTGTTAAAAATTGGTGAACATATTTCATTTACAACTGTAGCGTAAAATCTAAATATTGCATAAAATATTTTGGATTTTTCAAGGGAAAAGAAAATTTTTGATTAGTCTCAAAAACCATTCATTGAAATGGTACGTTAAAAAAATATTAGTAGGTATTAACGTTTCATTTGTCCTGGAAACCAATAACCAGAAAGCAACAATCCACAGCGTGTATAAGATTATTTTGGGTAAAAGGATTTGACTGTGAACTGACTTCCTGAAAATGATTAATAACAAGTACTGTTCTTTCTTAACAGTTGCTATTTCGTCATGTGATACAATAAAGATTTCATGTTTGAATTAAAAAAAATAGTTATACTCGTAATTATGATACAGGTACTTGTTATTGTATGGCGATAAATAAATATCAAGCTTTTACGTTTTACCTGACTATTAATTTTGCAAGTATCAAGAATCAACAATGAGGAACATAAACTAGTCACATAATATGCTTTATTTGACTTAACTGATCTTATTTTGATTCTATTTAATAAGTTTTGTTTAGCATTTAAATCGCATACTTGATCTTTAAGGACCATATTTCACATAGATAAGTACCAGTTATGACGGTACCAGTTTTTTTAAACTATAACTTATCAGATCGTAATACTGTTCCGCCAGTCAAATAAGATAGTTGAACTTGATTTTTTTTATTGATTTTTTTTAACGAAGTTTTTTTGTTACCAATTTCGCTAATATATTTTTCAATTTTCATACAATTTAAATACAAAATATATCCTCGTTAATTTAACAAACTTGAGTTACATCACAATGATTGACAACTCAAATCACATGCATGATTTTTTTTTTCCTCACCAATTGACCTTTATAAAGTAAAGTAAAAAAACCGGTACGAACCCCAGAATATTTTAACACGACTCATTAAAAATGTTCAAGTGATTTAATTTAAAATAATAAAAAAAAAAAAAATACACACACATTAAAACTGCACACTCACCCTTAAGTCCACATGATTCCTTCACTGTAAATGGAACACCCAGTAGAGGGTGACGTCCAAAAAGTGCATTCAATTGATCAAGCGGTGTTGTTTTTATTAATTGGTCCACTTGTTGGGCATCTTTAATTGCCCCCGCACATCTATCTTCGACAATTGCATTTAAAATTGGATTAACTGCCCTGATGCGCTCCACATACGCTCGAACCAATTCTTCAGATTTGAGCTATTTTTTTTTTTTTTGTTTAAATTAAAATTTAAATTATTTTCTTGTAAAAATTAAATGTATTTAAATATTACCTCTCGCTGTCTAATTTTAGGCACTAAATCAACTATAGGAATATTTGTCAGTTCTGGTTGGCTGGGAGGTGGTACTCTTAAGCGCTTACCACCCGTGAAATATGCGATGATGGGACTCAAAATGATTCCGATAATATGAAGAAATGAAGCAACGAATCGTAATAAAAGTTCCATGTTTAGAATGACCTTTGGTTTTTTTTTTTTTTATTTATTTTAATAAGTTTAAAAATAAAATAAGTTTAAGTACTCAAACGCCGCACTTACGCGCACCGCTGTCTATTAACGAATGATTATAATTTTATTTGTTGCCCCTTTAACTAACGCGAGCAAATAATTAGCACAAAGTTCTTTAACTAAGTCACTCGTATCGCCCGCCGTCCTACTGGTTAGTTCTTAATCAATTCCAGAATAGAAATTAAACTGTTTTTTTTTTATTTTTCTTTTTCGTGTTTTGTTTTTGTATTTTTATATTTTGTTTCATTCAACGTTTTATTTTAAAGACTTAAAGTTGCAATTCCGTGTTGTTTGTTTGTGCTCACTCGGGGTCTTAATAGCTTTTGATTTAAATGTTGTTTATAGGCACATATGGCTACTGTGCGGTTTCAAGTACGTTGTTTTTTTTTTTAATTTGTTGGTTTATTTACATTTTAATTAATGTTTAACTTGATACAGTGAAATTACGTATTGATTAATTAATTTTGTTGATATTGATTTGATTGTAGAAGTTGCGGAAGAATATGACCCTTTTCTAGAAAATAAAAGAATAATAAATTTAACTATTCTGCTAATAGAATTTAAACTCAATTTGACGTATTCATAGATGTTCTCCAAGCCATTACTAGGAAGGACTAGGATTTATACTACTAAAAAAACATAAGATAAGATAAGATTTTAGGATTATCCGCTTTTAAAAAAAGAATCAAAAAAATCCAGTCACCCAGTCAAAATATCTGAGCTAACAAACATTATAAAAGTAAAATGCATGACAATCTCACACGTAATTGCTCTTAGGGTCAAAGTTGCTGTGGACGTTAAAGCTTCTAGTATAATGTTTTTTGAGAAATAAATAATTTTATAGAAAAGTAAAAAAAAAATCATTACTAAAATGACATAAACAACTTCTTAAATTGTTTTGAGCTCCAAACTAAGTATGCTATTTGATTTGTTAAAACAAAAAATACATTTTTAGAAAAAAAATTTTGAAAATCCTTAGAGCTTCCGTATAAGAAAATCATCAAAATTCCTTAAGTCGTTTAATAGAAATTCGAAAATGAAAAGAAATGGTTCTATGGGAGGTACCGTTAATAGAATTTTTACAAACATTTCTTTCATTTCAGAACCAACCAACTATCAAAAGAACACAAAAATTTTAATCAAAATCGTTAGAGCCGTTTCTGAAAAAAGTTAACTTTTCCTTCATTGTTTTATGGCAGTTACAGTTAAAATAAAAATGCATGTATACACAGACAGACAGACACACAGAATTATTGCGGGACCTACTTTTTTTGCATTCCCTATCACCGTAATCACATGTCTGATTGGTATCTCTAGTTCCATTTTTTTTAATAAATAATCGTAAACTTGCCCTATAGTACCTATATCGCAAGCGATGATGATTTTATAAACAATCAAATAAATTTTGCATATACATCATCAGACACTTTGTTAATTCTCACGTACTTCCTCTTGTCAAACTGATGGAACACTGATTTAGATTACACTTTAACACAAGATTTACTTCATGAAATACATTTTTGTAATTTGTTTCAATGATCTTTTTTGTGCATTTCAGTCAAATATTTGATAATATTAAAATAAAAATACTTTGCGATGAAAACATAACAAAGCACCCACGACACATCGACTAACAAAAATGTTTATCAATTTATTTTTTTAACCATGTCTAATGGAAGTTAATCAATTTGTTTTCTTCTCTTTTCGATGACAAAAATATCAAAAACTAATAAATCTGTGAATTTTGTTGAATGTAAAATGCGTCTAATTTTTCGTTTATTATTCATTGTTCGTATTATTCTATAACTAAAGTAATAAAATAAATCACATTGCTATAATTGATATTTTTGTCATGAACTAGCATTTAACTTTGGCCCACAAGAGTTGTTACGCCATCTGTTTTATACCGATTAACAAGGTTAAAAAGACATTTTTGTCAAGGTGCACTTTCAATCAGTGATTGTCACTGTTAGCGTATATATTTTGTTGGGTCATTTTTTAATGTTCTAATAATAAAATAAGGGTGCTTTTAGGTTAACAGATGCACGCAAAAACTGTGTCTGTAGCTATAAAAAAATGTGATGTCATTGTTCCATTAAATTTTAGTATTATGTTGCATTCTTACTTTACTTGCAATATATATTTTGGATTGGTACAGACATTAAACTCTAGGTACCCAAATATGCGTATTTTGGTATGTCTTCCTAATGCCTACCTTTATTTTCTCAATCCTACAATTCCTCAATCCTAAACATACATAAAAATTTAATTAGAAAAAAAAGCTAAAAACTATTAAAAAAATACGTATACGCAACAGTGAACAGTGATCATATCTTTACCTTGTTGTTGTATAA
This sequence comes from Meliscaeva auricollis, assembly GCA_948107695.1. NCBI lineage: Eukaryota > Metazoa > Arthropoda > Insecta > Diptera > Syrphidae > Meliscaeva > Meliscaeva auricollis. The sequence continues at coordinate 116,214,522 of OX403616.1, read as the reverse complement.
CACAAAATAAAAAAATTGTATTTTTATTTATTAGGTCGTTCGGTTAATCTTTTCATATTTTATGTTTCACTTAAACTAAAAGCTAACAAAAATCCAAGAAACAGTTTAAATACTAACGAATTGATATTTTCAATTTGTTAGAAATAGCGTTGTAACTAAAGCTCAAAATAACCTCGGGCAAAACCGCTCCGATTGGGATGATTTTTTTTCAAATGTTGATATTCTAAAAAAACACAGTTACCGGTTTAAAATTGCTACTCTATTCGGATTATTTTTTAAACTTAATGATTTATTAATTTTATAAAATAAACTATGCCAATAATTTTCCAGGTCTTTTTTAAGGAAAATAACTAGTAAAAATAGTGGTCTATTTTTAGCCGTTCAAATGGACTTTTTTTCAAAAGTTGATTGATTTTTGAAATACAACGGAGTTAAAAACAAGAAAAATTTTTGTATGTGTTTTGATACCCTAATTGTATTAATATTTTAAATAAAGTCAATCCAATAAACTGTTTAAGAAAAAATGATTTTCAAACTCAGAATTTTGAAAAATATAATTTCAGTCAAGATTTTTAACTGATTATTGTTATTTTCTTAACAACCAAATGCATAAAATAAGAATGTCTTATGTAGATATTATAGTTTCTCAAAAAAAAAAAAAAAAGTAAAACCATACTTAATTTTAAAAGAAAAAATTAAATAAAAATAGCACACACTTTTGTATTTTTTTAAATTTCTTCAAAACTTCAAGACCTATACTTTTTGTATTCAACTCAAATGAAATAAAATTATCAAGTTTTGGTCGAAAAATGGATTTGATTGAATTTTTTTTTGTCAAAATTCTGAGCTTGAGAATTATTTTTTCTTTAACTGATTATTGGATCTACTTTCTTTAAAATATTAATAAAAAAGATTTTTCTGGCTATCAAAAAACATATAACTTGGTCTTCTATTTAACTTCGTTGTATATAAATAATATTTTTTCTGCCTCTCATTTGAACGGGTGAAAAAGACCGCTATTTTAACTAGTTTTTTTCCTTAAAAAGACCTGGAAAAGTTTCAGCATTTATTTAAAAAAAAAAAATTAGGATAAATTAAAATTTTGTTCACGAAAATATTTAAAAAAAAAAAATTCCAAAAAATGTTAAATTATAGTAGGCGTCTAACTAAAAGCCTACATTTAGTCAAAAAATCGTAGGGAAATAGCATTTTTCGACTAACCTCATTTCTAAATGGAAGTTGTTCGGATTTTATTTTTATACAAAAAATTACTTATCAATTTTATTGGCAAGAATCCATGATAAGCCTCTATCAAACCATTAATTCTTATCAATAAGATAACCCGAAAAGGTTAAAACAATTGTTTAGATATCTTGCTTCGTTTCAAAAATATTTATGTTTATGTTAAAAAAAATAAAAATTAAGGATCTTCGTATATGCTCAGCATATCAAACAAAAATTGATCACAATTAGTGAGCTTTGGCGATAGATAAGCCACAAAAATTTTAAAAGACTCATTTTATAAGTATGTTTGTTATACCCACAAAATTAAAAAAAAAAGAATTTTTTATTCAATATAAATAAAAGTTGATTAAACTTACAATTCGTACATAATGCGAAGTTCATAGGTAATTGATTAGTTTCAATAAGCATGTTTTTGATAATTTTTAGTACAGGTAAAAAATGTATTTAATAAAAAAAATTTTACCCTCATTAAAATTGGCAATATAAAATAAGAATTAAAAGAGTCCATATAATATCTTGGGTTGAGGGTATTTTTTTGGGAGCAGAGGAAAATATTAAAATTTAAAAAAATACGAATTATAGCTTAATATACGCATTTAAAACTTGTTTAAAATTTTATGGCGTTTGGTAGAAATTAACTCCACTTTTGGACTTTTGAAGACATTCATTGTTTATTCAAACAAGCTTTTGGAAATATTCGACCAAATAAATATATTTACTTTTAATGTTGGTAAAAGTTTTAACTATATCTTTAGTTACTTTTAAAAACATAGATAATAAGCATTATCGAAGCTGTCTAGAAACGAAATTTGTCAACCGACTTCAATAAAGGAGCATTTTCTTAATTCGACTGCATATTATTTTATTTTTGTTAAATTAGCATTTTTGACTGTGTTAATCGATTTTGATGAATCTTGTGGATCCATGTGGCCCATTTTAATTTGGTCCAGTTTTGACAATTGGATCCATGATAAAACCACATAAGTCTTAAATTTGAAGTCGGTTGTTCTTCTCTTGAAATGTATTATTGAACGAAGTTATCATGTTTCTACAACGGATATCACTCAAACTATTCGTTATAAACAAACAAAATAGTAGTATAAATACTTATTAATGAATTAGACAGTATCTTTTGAAAAATTCAGTAAGCAATTAAGCAATTGCAAGCACTAGTGGTGTATGTTTTAACCCTTATTAGGATTTTCAGTTTTTGTTTAACGTTCGAATTACATTGAAAACATCACCAATGTTTAGTATTGATGTAATTATCTTAAAAAGTAATATTAATAAAATTAACAATCAATGTTTAATCTTTGGAAGTGGAGGGCACAATGTCAATATAACTCAAGACCCATTTAGTGCATTTACACAAAATAGTAAATGGTTTTAGTATAATCACCATTTTTTCCACTGCACCAAAAGCTAGTTTGAAAATTACCAATAAATTATTTTGATAAGCTGTGAAATACTTTGCTTATCAAATTCAATTTCTTCTGTTTTTTTTGACAATAAGCTCAACACTTTTAATTACAACAATTATTTTATTTAAACTTTAAACTAAACCAAATAATATATTTGGCACTACCGACCCAAAATGAATTTCATTTTTTTAGAACTTTTGCTTTATTTTTGCAAATATAATACACCCACTACATAAAAGAACACTAAATCTCTGATTGCAAATGTGAGGGCACAAAAACTGCTTACATCCAACCAATACATCATAAATGTCTATAATGCTTCATGTTGCCGATGACCGATGATGTTTATTGTTTATCTTACTTATTTCTGCGGCAATATTTGTAAATATTTATTTTCGAACACAATGCAATTGAATACTTTTTGTTAAATAGTGGGTTAAGGATTAAAAACTATTTGCAAACAAATCAAAGTTCTATGTCGATAATTGTTTTATTCTACACAAGACAGAGATACTTTGACTAATATAGCCATTTACTAACCTTCACTTTTTGTTAAATTTTAAATGTTTTCTTTGATCTTTAAAAATAAAATAAACAATGATTAAATTAAGTTTCAAACTGTAGAACGTGCCAATCAAATTAAATTAAAATATAACTAAAAATTATTGTGAAACAAAAACAATAAAAAAATCACCATGCGATCCACAAGTTACAATTTCAAACTGATTATGATAACTGAATTTTGTATAAACCAACAACAATCAAAAATAACCCTCGGTCAGTGCAATTCCACGACGAAGATAACAAAATCCAAATAAAAAATAAACAACAAGTACAACGCGACCGGCGCTTATACCCGTTCGACGATAATAATCGTCCAGCTTATTCAACGGAAGCGTCGAAGCATTTAGATGTCAACTTGAAAAGCTTTTAGTATGGTTGTTAATTTGTTTCTACATCATCATCATCATCAACACGATCATGATCATCAAGCCAATATCAAAGTTGCGATTCAATCAGACTGGGTATAGATAAAGATACCTACTGGAAGCGCATTCGTGTTGCTTGTTGTTTTGTTGATTCATGATTCAAGACCCTATACAACCTATAACCAGCAGTAGCTGATCGATCCGGCACGCGGAAACAGCAGTTAATCATAAATATGTTTTGAGGGTGAAGGTGCGACCCTAAGCATTGTTGTTAATAAAATTAATTTAGAAACTTTGTTTAAGAATCTTGCGTGTAGCTAAGGTATATAGGCGAGATAAAATTTTTTCAGAATTTGGCCTTCTCAAGCTAATTGGCATTAGAATTTTTAAAAGTTTTCAATGCGGTTTTTTTTATGTATTTTTTTTTTTTTTAGTAGAGACTGGAGTTTTTTTTTTTATTATTTTGTCAAGACAACTGGACTATTTATTTTTTTTATAGAACAGATACATGAGTGTTTCTTGGCAAAACTAGTTAAGTTAAATAAATTTGCGGATTGGAAGGAAGACAAAATTAATTATGTATTAAGAAGATTGGACACTTTCAGATACTGTGCGAGGTCATTTCGTAACTATTGTGATCGGTGACGGATTTGTAGGATTTTAAGGTTGGAGGTTTGGTTTATTCATTGATTTTTTTTAGATTTTTGATAATATACTTTATACTTTGATATACGTAAATAAAACAATTACAGATTATTAAATTTGAAAACTTTTCTAGAAATTTGTTTAAACCATAATTTTGAGTTTTTCTTCAAACTGCTCTATATTCTAGAGCAGTTTGTTGAAAGAAAACTTAAGCATTTTTAATTTGATCAACTTAAGCAGCTATGTGACATTTTACACTGAAGAAAAAACAGATCATAAGCGTTTATGTTCAACATAAATTTTTAAGTTTCGTATCAGCAAACAGCTGGTATTTCAAGACTTAAAGTAAACGATTTGTATGATACAATTTGTATTGTATTACTACAATTGGACTTTTGTTATGTGACACATAATGTGAGAACGTAAGCTTAAGTTTTTCACACAAACGTGTTTATCAATTCACAGTGCAATCAATAATTTTCTACTATTTTTCCCCATCTCGATGTCCGCAAAGATTCATAATATTTTCAAAATTTTGATTTTTTTACCATAGTCATTGTTAAAAGACTAGTGGGTTGAACGCTTTTCTAGCTTAAGTTTGCTTAGATTGCTGAGACTTATTTTAATCAAAGTTTTTTAAATGCAATTTAGCAAAAATTAAAAAAAAAATTAAATTCGATTGAAATAACAGTTGCTCAAACGGATTTGACCTCAATGCGAAATATCCAATTCGATTTATTCTATAAAAATAAATTTTGGAAAAGAAAATTGAAAATCGTTGGAGCATTTTTTTGAAAGTAAGGTAGGTATTCTTCATTTATAAAATTTCAGAAGATTTTTGGAAAAAAAAATTGGTACGCTGTTTATGAGATATTAACACTTACGTCCATATTATAGAGAAATTTCAAAACATGTTTTGTGGAGGTACAAAATTCGAAATCTCAACGAATTGGTAATATTAACGAAAAATTGTTTAAGATTGGGAGTCTTAGATATCTAAATTCTTCAAGACGGCTTAGTTGTGGAAAATCTGGTTCTTTTAACTTCTTCAAAACATGTTTTCGTTAAAATATGTTTTGAAAACAGTCAATAATATGGCTGTTACAGTCATATTACTGACTATTTTCAAAACATGTTTGAAGGAGTTAAATAATTTTTGTTATTATTATCAATTCGTTGAAATATTGCATATTTGAACCATAAAAAAAAAAAAATGTTTTGCTATAAATCTTGTTTACATAAAAAAATCTTCGAATCGAGTCATTGAGGAGAAAATTAGAAACTTAAAAAAAAGGGTTGTTATGCAATAACCTTCAAAAAAGGATAGCCTCAAATATCCCTTAAGAGAGAAGCGTTCACTGATTTGTAGAGTACTTGTGAACCTCCACTTAAAATGCTACCAATACGACCCTTAGTCCCAATATATCCACTCTCTATTAAATTTGAAGTCAAAATTTCGAAATTCTAATGAGATGTTATAAGTATCGTAACTTTATAAAATATTAGAGATTAGAATATTAAAATATTAATCGTAACTTTATAAAATATTAGAGAAGAAATTGGGCCTTATTTTGCAAAACACGGTTGGGTTGTTTTGAACACGCGTTTCCAACTTTAAAAAGGTGTGGTACAAATAAAAATACTGACTTAAAAATTTATAGGAAACTAGTAGATTTCAATGAAATTTCGTACTCTACTTTTTGCACGAAATTTAGGTTAATTTGTTGTATGAAATGTTCCTTTTTTTTTGGCAGCTTGGTGTTGTTTTTTTTATACGTGCTAGATCCTTATGCACTGCGGATAGATAGATAGACACCCATAAGGGAAGTGCTGATCCAAAAGAAAAAGACTAATCTATATGTTTTTTTTTAACAAACTTTTTGGTAACGTTCAAGGAAATCTGTCCAATTATTTTGTAGACTATCACTCCCATTTACAATTTGCTTTGGGGTTTAAGCCTTAAAGTTCCAAACAATTCTTATCTAGAAGTAGTTAAATAAACAAAGATTTAGCTTTACCATAGTAGACAGTAAAGTAGGTACTTTGGTACTCTACGAATACTTGAGCCCCAGAGTAGCCAAAATCGCTCATTGGTTAGTCCAGCACTGGTTATGGCAGAATTAAGTATACCTAATGCCAACACCAAATTAAAATTTTTCCCAAAATCGACGAAGCGAGCTGCAATGTTCTTTAGCAGGTGCTGCTACGATTGCCTAAAAAGCTTTCTGCAAGAAGTGTGTAGAATGCAACTCAACCATGATAGTTGCGCAACATAAAAGTGGTTTGACTTTTATTAGAAACAAGTTTTGCATTTAAACGGTTAATGTTTTGAAATCTGACACTGATATTTATGGATAGAGTTACTTGAAGTATCTTTTAAGTTCTATACTATAAGTGTACAGTTATAAGTTTAAGCAAACTATCATCATCCATTCAATATGCCTGATGATATTCTGTACACAAAGCTTTTCTGATGAAATTAAAACTGCCCGATTGATGATTGTAAACAATCAATGTATACAAACTACAACACTGCACACACATAGTTAAACGTAAGTAATAAAAATTATTGCAATTAATTTTTATCGTGGTTATCGACTGTATTTGGAAGATTTCAGTAATTTGTTTCAATACTACGTAAAAAAACTTGTCAACAAAAATTATTACTCAACAGTTTATGATAATTTTATGACTTTTTCATTGTTATTAGACGTTATTGGATGAACTCTTCAATAGAAAACCGATAAATGCTTAAAGCAAACTATTTAATGGAAATAAATTAATGTTAAATTAGATTTTTTTTTTAATTTCTAATTAACTTTGATTGGAATGTAGTGTAGTTCTAGAAATTGGCTGAGACAACAACATTGACTTATTTTTCTGATACTCAGTAGAACATTATAATAAAATTGAAGATAGTGGGGTGATAAGGTTTAAACAGTGATAAGCGGTCTAGGAAATTTCTCTTTAGGGTTTTGACAAGTTGGTATGTGCTGTACATAAAATTGTTATGTTACGTGATAGAAAAATTATTTTCTAATATTGTTGCCTTTTTTTGCTTGCGATAATAAACTTACATCTATGTATGTTTTTTTCTATTTATGTCACGTATTTGTTTAAACAAAACAATTAGATTGACCTCGAGACATGACATTTTTTATCTCCTAATAAGAAAGGGCAATTAACGTGAAACGTGCTATCAAGCATTTGTTTGACTTTTGACATTCTCCAGAAGGGTTCTTGGAGTATTGTAGGGAGAAAAAGTAATGGTTACTGCCTTATACAACCATTGATGATAAAGTAACTTTTCTCGAAAATAAGTATTTTCTGATTTTTGAAGCAAAATGCTTAGTTCTATGAATTTGTGTACAGAATTTACTGCGCTGGTAATCTTAATTACCACTAGGTACCATTATTTTCACATTATTTTCGATGAACACTTTCGTTTCTTGGTTGTCATGGCAGATTAAATTTTCGGAAAAATAACCCATGTTGCACTGAAAATAGGAAATTACATAAAAAACTTAATACCTACGGTCATATTTAATAGTAAATTGTTTTAGTAAATGGATGAAAATTAAAAGAATATTGAAGGAAAAATTAGAACTAATACAGTGGAACTTTCATAAGTCGAACTCTCAAAAAGAAAGACAAAAAGTTCGAGTTATAGAAACTTCGATTTAAGGAGATAAGAAAAATATGTTGAGTTTTGTTGCAAAGTTCTCAATAAAAATTTGAGTTATAGAGAAATTCGACTTAAGAAAGTTCGAGTTATGGAAGTTCGACTGTAATGGAAATAAAAATTAATAAATACAGTTTGAAATAATTAATATTTTTTTTTTATTTTAATTTTGAGTTTAAGAAATAATATTTCTATTTATCAAAACAAATTAATTTAAAAAGAATATTAAACAATAAAAACTAAGCTTTTTACTTACGATATAGGTACTATATGTATACATATATCAAGTTTTGCATTCGTACAAACATTACGATGATAGAGAATGAGACGGAGAATTCTGTCTGTCGGTCTGTATGTAGCAGAAGCCACAGCCTAAACGGATGGGTTGATTTACTTCAAAAGTTTTTAAATTTTTTTTTGTGACCAAAAATAACGGTACCTGTCATATACCAGTTTTAGAAAAACTCATTTTTCTCAAAAATGGTTCCTATGATTTTGATAAAAAAAATCATGTTCATTTTTTGGATAAGGTCTATCTTCAAATGAAAACAATTTTTTTTTTTAAACGGTATTAACGATACCTGCCATAGAACCGTTTTTTTTTTTTAATTCTGATTTTCTCCTTCATGGCTTGATAAATTTTTTTAAGTTTCCTTAATAATGCATAGAAAATGTTTTTTTTTTTTGATTTAAAAAATAAATTTAATTTTTTTTTTAATTGTTTTTCGAAAACTACTCAATATTTTTTTTCAAAATTTAGTTTTAGATGTTGATAAATAATATCTTAAAATTTTTTATGAAAGTCCTTGCAAAATTTTATATGGAAAAATATTTTTTTTTTTAAACGGCTCTAACGATTTTCAATTTTTTTTTTCTAAGAATGTATTATTTTAGAAGAAATCAGATTGCATACTAAAACATAGCTGTTTTAGTCATTTATTTTATGCGTTTTTAATTTTTTTTCTTCTAAAACTGCATTTTCTGATTTTTATGAGAGCATCTTATTTTTTTTTTTGGAAAAATGTCTGTTTATTATTCATACTTATAATATTTGCTGTATTATTATTATCTATTTTTATTTTTGCATACCCATTACATGTGAAAAAATTTTGAAATATTTTGAAAAACTAAGTGGCTTGCTTAAAATATAACTTTAACAAACGAATACATACAGCCTTAGTAAACTTGGATTTGTTCATTAAAAAAGCCTTTAAAAAAGAGTCCTTCAGAAGTCAAAACATTAGGGCGGCATGGAAAAGAAATAATATAGTGCGCGCATTACAAATAAATCACAAATTTTCTTTAAAACTAACACACAGAAACTGGAGTTGGAAACTATTACTTGCATTTGGAAAATAATTTAAATATATGTATTTTGACTTCACATTTTGCCAAAATGATGACCACTATATTGTTTATAGAGAAATTTTGATTTTCTGATGCAACTCTTTTATTTTTGATCCTAGAAAATGTAAGTATGAAAGAACTTATACCAATAATCGCTTTTGTTTAAGGGTTAGAGTTCTTAATTGATTGATTTGATTTTCTTTAGCATAAGAGCGATCTCGAATAAACAGACTTGCAAACACTTATGTTGAAGAGTCTTTGGGCATTGTTCTTTAATTCACTCTTAGTAAGTAAAAAGTAAACTTTCTTTTTGTGGAATCAAATTTAGCTTAAAAATAAAACTCATTTTTCATACTGCAGCCCAGAGTATTGATTAAACTAAAAGTATTTTATATTTATATTTATATTTGTACATATATCTACATATTAATGTTATGTACCTTATCTACTATATGTAGATATACGAGTATATAATTCTCTTTACATAAATATTTTTTTATTTTCTCCGGCAGACGAATTACTAAGCCATACTTTGTAAATCTTTTAAAAAATATTGTATCTTATAATTGGAAAAAATAAAGACCTTATCTATCCATCTATCTATATCTAGTATTTCTGAAGCCCATAATACAATCACATATTCATTCCAATAAAGATCATAAAAATCATAAATATGTATATCTAGTATTGATTAAATTGTAAAATTGTAGTGCAAGTATGAAATATTAAGGAAGGTACGTCAGTCCAAAAACAAACTTTAATTTATATGCCTTCAATGTAATCATATTATTTTATGAATTATTTCTGCTATGATTATAAAGATTAACCTCAGGCACCTTTTTCTGACACTGAACTTCGCAATTTAAACCCATTAATTTTTAAGTAAGTATCTTTTTTTTGTTTAAATTATTACTGTCGTAGACAATCGAGGATTTTTGGATTAAAAATCATTTAATTATTTGAGTCAGTATCAAGTAAGTAGATGTCATTGTACCTGCCTGAGAAAGTTTTCAAAACAAAAATCGAACTTGATTGGTGTGACCAGATTTTCAAAAATCCAAAATAAGAAAAATGGGTTTAATCAATGGAATTTAAATAAGATAAACTCAGTTTAAACAATTTTTGTATGCCCTTATGCCTAATGAGTTTAACGATAGTATATCGATAAAAGTTATTGCATGTAGAAAATCCAATACTTATTTTCAATGATATGAGCCCTGTTTTCTTCAACACTGAATAGCTACTCAGTGTTTCATTTTATAGTAAAACAAAAACAAATTAGACTACTCAGCAGCATAGTTTTTTTTGTTTCGCGAATAAATGGAGAAACTGAGTACTACTCTATCAGTGTTGAATAAAACACGGCTATCATTAGAAATGCAACATTTTATTTTGCAGTTGTTGAAATAGTTATGAAATAACAAAAAATCTGATATATCGTAAAGCATTTATAAGAAAAGATGCCAATTTTCAGTCGGTTTCTTCTTACACAAACTCGATCCTGACATTGTCATTTTAAACAATGTATGTTTAAAAAGCCTACAACCCTTTCACAATCATTTGTATGTCAGCAACAAGTATTAGATACAAGTTTACCCACTCAAATATGGAATCTTCTTAGGCAATTCAACTTTTACAAAACTCTAACGCTATTATTACCTACTTCCAAATGTGACAACAACTATAGACTCTACATCAAAGCCAACAACAACATTAAAACATTTCTTGAAGAACATTAAACTAAAACACTTCCATTGTTATCAAGCATTCATACAAGAAATTCCACAAAAAGTCAAGTACCCGACTGCGCTGCACTTTACAACCAGTTGTTGTATATTAAATTGTTACCTACGTACAATATAACATTTTTCATGTCTGTGCTCTGTGGGGTTCAATTCAAGTGACCAAACCTGTCTGCAAATTTAGTAGAAGTAAGCTACCATTATTATTTACCGGTGTCTGGTAAAGGTAGAATGAATTACAAAAATAACGAGTAATATGACCAACATTTTTTTCTCAACACTTTAACTTTACACGCAGAAAAAAAAACTTTTGAATAAAAGAACTTAGTGGCAGGGTAACGCTACACCACGAATTTCTTGTACCTTAGGATCAGTTTGAGAAATTAAACCCGAGTTAAATCATCGAAGTGGGTGAGTTACTTTGTGATGCCTTTTAAACTTAAGCATTTTGGGGCCTTCCGCATGCATTTCCTGATAGAAAACTTTCTTAAGTGAAACTTGGTTACGTTTATTTCGCTGGATTAACTTCGCTGTGTTAATTCTTTGTTGAGCAAATGACCCTTAGGGCCAATTTGTTCACATTTGATAACATCTTTAATCCATGATTATTGCCAACTGTGAATCGTCGAATGTCCGCTTAAACTAATTTTGTTTTTCTGAGAATCCATAGTTTGAGTTGTTAAACATGGAATAAGCTTAACAACAGATTTTGGTTAATTAGCGCCAAAAACTAAAGCTGCTGTAAACAAACTAGCCCTTAGTAAAATAAAATCTTGTCTATATATGCAGGCCTTTGTATTCATTTTAGGAACTATAGTCTATAAGCTCTTTCAACCCTTTAATGCTTAATTAATTTCTCTCAGTGTACTATAGTTGTTGTCTACACAATTCTATGTTCGAATATAATAATTATTCTCTGTTACAAACGAATCAGTTGTATCCATATCCAATCCATTTGGGTTTTGCAATAAAAGCTTTCTTGAATGACCTTCTTAGGTCGTTGTTGCACTCTTCCTGAGCCAGTTATCCTGAGGCACTGCGACTCTTGTCAATCTGGTTGCTCTGGGAGTTTTATGCGCCATTTTAGTGGCGTGTAGTTATTTCGAATGCTTGTTTAGGAGACTTCAACAAATGAACAAAAATATCTCTGTTCTATGTGGGATCATAAATCAATTTTTATGATGCTTATTTTTGTTGGTGATGTTGTTGTTTTGTGGCTTTTCCAATTGAAGTACTTCGACGAAAACTGGGTAAAGTATCTACCTACCTGTTGATGCAAAGCTTATGAAAATGTGTATTTAGTTAGCTGTAGTCGTGTTAATAGTTTTTAGTGGGTATGGTAATTGAAAAGCTTCAAAGCTTCAATAGTTGCTTTGTAATTAATAGCAAATAAGTGTTCTGCGTGCGTATTTGTTTATGAAATTCTACAAAATTCTACGATACACAAGAAAAAAAACTTTTAAGTTAAAATTGTCTATTAAAATTAAAATTTTAGTGCATGTAGACATTTGATACCGCAGACGCACTTAGAGCGTTTGACGACTTTAAAGCGTTTGACATTTTTGACACGTCTAACGTCATTGACACCATTGATGCATTTGATAGCCCCACGTATTCGGAAAATATATAGGTATCGAGTTTGAGGAAAACAACCTTAAATCCAATTCCTGGCTGTAATTAATGTCCTGTCTTAACGCCCAAATGTCTTGTTTACACGAGTGACAAATTGTATTGTTTTTGTCATTAACTCTACATTAATGACAAAATAATGACAGTTTTTTCATTAATTTAAAGTGAATGACCAAAATAATGACATTTTGTCATTCGTATAAATCCGGCATTAGTCTATAATTTAACATTTAATTTAACATCGATCTCAATAGATTTAAATTTTTGTACCAACTTTATTAATTTTAGTTCTAACTTTAATTTACATAATTTAAATTATAAATATTATTATCTAAATATTTTACTTAATAAAACATAAAAACAAAACTACACAGGAGGAATCCATCCACCGTAAACTTTTTCAAGCTCTACAGCAACTTTGAAACAATTCTTGTCTGCAAACGGTGCAGCCACAATTTGAAATCCAATTGGTAAACCATTTTTATCCAAACCCATTGGAACATGCAAGCTGGGAAACCCTAAGACATTGAAGATTCCAGTTAGTACAGTCCCTGGAGAATGAATGATGGAAGTGTTGTGCAAAAATGCTGATCGATGGAATGTTGGGAAGAAAAGTACACCATCGTTGCCTAATGTTGTCTAAAAAAAATAAAAAAATATTTTTCGATATCACAAACGATATAGATGTGGAAAGCTTCTTGTTTACCTTTAGTTTGGATTCAAGGGCATCCATTATTTTAATATAGTGATCTGAGCGAAATACTGGAAGAGCGAATCTAAAGTCGTAGAGCGATTGGAAATATAAGGCCGTAAGTGTGTGCAGGGGTTTTCCTTTGAAATGCTTTCCAATTTCAGCCATAGTTGTAGTTTTTTCCTATGCGAATATAAAAATATTTTGTATTTATAATTATAGTTTTGATTAAATTTAAAGAATATTACTTCGGGATTTGATAAATTTGTATGTATACTTGGTGGTACAAATAACATCAGTTTACCGGCAACGATTTCCAAGATATCTTGCATTTCTTTTATTTCAATCTGAAAATTGATGTAATTTTGAATTAATAATGAAAATTAAAAAAACAATATCAAGTATATTCGTTTTTTATATAAATTACCTTTTGAACTTCATTGCCTCTGGACGAAAAGTGATTACACGCATTCTCAATTGATTTCTTTATTGAACTAGTCACTGGCAAAACAGTTGTTCGAATTGAAAGATCAACATGGAAAATCTGAAATTATAAAAAAATTGTATTGTAATGTTATCAAAAGCCATTTTATTTTGTGTACATATTTTAGTTGTTTAGTTTAGTTCATTTTAAGAAACAAGAACATGTTTTTTGCAATTTTTCTCAAGCCCGAATAATTAATTACATTTAAACTAATTCAATCAAGTTAAAAGCGCATCGAAAGTTTTGTCAAAAATTTGGTCTTGTTTTGTTGAATGAAGTCTCTCTTTACCCAAAACATCACAAAAAAACTGTTTTTGGGAAGTTCAAAATTCGATATCTCAAAAATTGGGAGAGCCATTCTGATTCTATATTCGATTTAAGAAAGTCATAGTCTTTTGCTAAAGTTTAATTTGGTTTCTATGACCACTCTTTGCGGGCTGTATTACTGTTATTTACGGAAAAATCGATCTTAAAAATGTGTTTTTTTTTTTCAATTTTTTACAATGGCTTTTACACTAACTGGGTTGTTTTCTTAAAATTTACAAAATCAAAAATGTTTCCGTCAACTCTTTTGATTGAAACTAGGCTATTTCTTCAAAATAAATTAGTCGAAAACACAAAAATTAATATTTTGCTGAAAAAAATTGTATAAAGTAAAAAATATATCAATTTACGTCAAAACCCAGTTTCATCAAATTCGAAGTACCTACTTTAAAAAAGATAAAAATAAAAAATTAGTTTTGACGCCCACCCAACTTTTTCGCCCACCTACCTCCTTTCCACCAATCTGTTGGTGGACAATTTATGTTTCCCCTAAACAAAACATTGCAAATTTAAAAATTTCTACCTTCATTTTGTCAATATCTGCAGCATCGGTTAATTTGGATGCATTTTCGCCAACAATAACATCTAAAAGAAGTGGTAGATCCTCTACAAAACGTGTCATCGGTCCCATTTGCAAGACTTTTTCCATTCCAACCTGATTTGTATTAGGAAAATGTCCTTTTGGTGAAACCAACCCACCACTCGGTTTATGTCCATAAACTCCATTAAACATAGCTGGAATTCTTATTGATCCGCAAAAATCTGAACCAATTCCGAAAACTGTGGCGCCAGCTCCATTTAGTGAGCCTTCACCGCCTGAAGATCCACCAGGTGTATATTGTGAATTATAGGGATTACTACATCTGCCATGAGTCATTGTTAAAGTTTCCCAACTAACGCAAAGCTCTGGGTTTGCAGACACCAGCAATGGTATGGCACCAGCTGCTCTTAGAAGTTCGATTGCCGCACCATCTTCTGCAGATATCATACCTCGACGATAATGACTTCCCACGACATGAGATAAACCTGCAAAGTAGAGACATTTTATTTTGTTTGTTCTTTGAAGGAAACAGAACAAAAATAACCTACCCTCAACGCCACAGGACTCTTTGACAGAGAAGGGAATACCAAAGAGAGGATATTTCTCAAAGAGCTCCTCTTTATTAGCTGTCAAAACGATTACTTGATCAGCTTTCTTAGCATCCTCGACTGCATCCGAAAAACGATCATCAATCACAGCATTCAAAATAGGATTTACTGCTTTGATACGTGTAATATACTCTCTCACAAGTTCTTCAGAAGATATCTAATTAAAAACAAACAACCTTATGAAAAAATGCTCACAAAACAGGCTATGGAATACGCACTTCACAAGCCTTTAGCTTTTGAACTAATTTCAAAGCTGAAAGAGACAAAATTTCACTATTGAATTCCGGAATCTGTTCTCTTTTAATGCCATTGCACAGTTTTATGATGAATTGTAGTCTGGAGCCAATCCAGTACAAAAGAAAGGCCATCAATCTTAGAAAAAACTGCATTTTTATAAATTTTAATTTTTTTTTTTAATAACCGGTAGCGATATTTAATATAAGTCTAGTGTTCACGGTGAGAGTCGAGTCTTTAATGAATTTAATTTGCAATGACTTAAGGATTTTGCTAGCTTATAGATTAGAAATTCAAAGGTCAGTTTTAGCTAGTTTATCGGCCAGACTGTTTATTTTGACACTTCAAAAAGCTTAATTTATAGCAACACACATTAAGTGCAAAATAACACAATTCTATATCAAGAATAATAATATTGTGACTGGGTAGCATAGTCCTCAGGTGATAACCCTTGTCCAAGTGGGTGATAAGGTTTTCGCAGATAAGATTTGCAATAATTGTTGTGACACCACCGGCACACGGTAATAGAATAGACATGTGCAGTCATGATTACAAGGTTCACCAAGATAAAGATGTTTAATTTCGCAATGACTAATTTAAGAACAATTAAAAGTCGATAACTTTTTGCTACCATGTTTCTGATGCAGATGACAAAATACAAAAGCTTTCCATTGACTAATAATGTGACTGGTACATAAAAAAAAATCAGTCAAAACCCTTGCTACCAAGTTTGGAGATATGCACTTATGATTCGAACCCAGTTTGTACTTAGAACAGAAGAGACGGAGAAACACCCTTTACCTAATAGTCTAAGATCCCGTCATACTCATAGGACGACCTACCTTCATCGCTGTACCGATTTGGGACCATCTGCAGGGGTTTGGCCCCACTTAAAATGTCTGCCATGGGTATTTTTGTTTTCAGGAAGTACAGGGTTACAGGATGCGACTTAATTTTACCCTAAAGTCTAAAAACACTTAAAAAACGCATTGTCGGTCTGCCAGGGGCTTGGCCCCACTTAAAATCTCTAACGTTGGTACATTTGTTATCAGTGAGTTTGTGGCGTTGGTTATCAATAAGTTTTAAGTGGTTACCCTCACTAAATCGATTTTCTGAAAAATGCTAGTTTTGATGAACTTTTTCTCCACAACGCCCCTAGTAAATGCAGACAGACTAAGGTGTTTGTCATCACCATGACCTAGACTACCCGTACCATTCATATGGATCGGTTAACCCTCACTCAAGAAATCTGCTCCCGGCTCTTAGACAAGCCTTACAATATAAAATAAAAAAAATAGGAATTCAGGGATTCTTAGATATTCGAAGTTTTAATAATTCATAGGGTTCTTAAACAAATGAAAGTAAAATATCTTCAACTCCAGATATGACCGTTTTAAGGCTTGTCCAAACCAAAGTGTGCTACAATTTACACCAGCGTCATAAATGAAAGAACCCACACCAAATGCGACAAAGCGCAAAGCGTTTTACATATCAAAGTTCGTGTCGCACTGTCGCACTTTGGTTTGGGCAACCCCTTATGTGGAAAACGCTTTTTTTTCGTTTTCGTGGTGTGGGTACTTGCCCAAACCAAAGGGCGACAGTGCGATACGAACTTTTATATGAAAACGCTTTGCGCTTCGTCGCAATCGGTGTGGGTACTTCCATTATGATGCTGTGTAAAAAAATCTTGCCGCACTGTCGCAATCCTTAAAGGCTTGCCCAAATGAAAGTGCTACAGTGCGACACGAAAACGCCAAAATTTATTTACACAGCGTCATATGAGAGTACCCACACCAAATGCGATTAAACGCAAAACGTTTTTCATATACAAATCGTGTCGTACATGTCGCGACGCACTGTCGCACTTTAGTTTGGGCAAGCCTTTAAGGATTGTGACAGTGCGACAAGATTTTTTTAAAACAGCATCAACCCCTTATGTGAAAAACGCTTTGCATTTTGTCGTATTTGGTTTGGGTACTCTCATATGACGCTGTGTAAATATTTTTTTTCGTTTTCGTGGTGTGGGTACTTGCCCAAACCAAAGTGCGACAGTGCGAAACGAACTTTTATATGAAAACGCTTTGCACTTCGTCGCAATCGGTGTGGGTACTTCCATTATGATGCTGTGTAAAAAATCTTGCCGCACTGTCGTATCGCACTGTCACTATTTTTAAAGGCTTGCCCAACTCAAAGTGCGACAGTGCGACACGAAAAAACCAAAATTTATTTACACAGCGTCTTATGAGAGTACCCACACCAAATGCGATTAAACGCAAAACGTTTTTCATATACAAATCGTGTCGTACATGTCGCGACGCACTGTCGCACTTCAGTTTGGGCAAGCCTTTAAGGATTGCGACAGTGCGACACGACAGTGATGCAAGATTTTTTTTCACAGCACCATATGGAAGTACCCACACCAATTGCGACGAAGCGCAAAGCGTTTTCATATAAAAGTTCGTATCGCATTGTCGCACTATCGCACTTTGGTTTGGGCAAGCCTTTACTTCTAGCTAACTTCATTCAAATTTCGTTCTTCATTTTTTTTTTCAAATTTGAATTTTGTATTGAGAATGATATCAAGCAAATATTTTACCATCATATTTCCTAGCACGACATATTTTTCAAGTCTCATGAAACAAGCAACACACATTTTGCTCATGTAGCCATCAAGTAAAATGTCATCTGTCATTTGCGTATGGTGCCTCCTTTGCTCATGTGATAACCTTTGTCAACTTGACAAACGTCATTCATACCCCCACGTTAGTTGCGATAAGATTAAAAATTTTAAGAAAAACAACTAAAATTAACTCAACAACAAGTTTATAGATAATAATTTTCATTTGCCTTAATCTTCCACCAGCATTTAGTCATTCCAATTCTAAAATTCGTCAAGTAAACATCTATCGAAAATGGCAAGCAACTACGAAGGCTACAAATCGCCTCTTTCCTCACGCTATGCGAGCAAAGAAATGCAATTCCAGTTCAGTGAACAAAACAAATTCTCAACCTGGAGGAAACTATGGATTTGGTTAGCCGAGGCTGAGAAGGTAAGCTCCATATCTACTAAATATCCAATGAGAATCTAATAATTTTTTTTTTAGACACTCGGACTAGAAATCACAGACGCCCAAATCGAAGAAATGAAAAAGCACGTAGAGGACATCGACTTTCCAGCTGCGGCGGCCGAAGAACGTCTCACGCGACATGACGTAATGGCACATGTGCATGTTTTTGCCAAGCAGTGTCCTCTGGCTGCACCCATCATTCATTTAGGAGCTACATCATGCTACGTGGGCGATAATACCGATTTGATTGTTCTGAGAAATTCTCTCGACCTGTTGCTTCCCCGAGTCGCATCCGTGATTTTCTGCTTGAAGAATTTCGCTGAATCGCATAAGTCGCTGCCGACTCTTGGATTCACTCACCTACAACCAGCACAGTTGACGACTGTGGGAAAGAGAGCGTGTCTCTGGATTCATGACTTGCTCATGGACGAAAGAGCTTTGCGTAGATGCCGTGATGATTTGCGATTCCGTGGAGTTAAAGGAACCACAGGCACCCAGGCCTCATTTATGCAACTCTTCAATGGTGATGGGCATAAGGTTCGAGAACTGGACTTCCTTGTGACCAAATTGGCTGGATTCGAGAAGCCTTACGCTGTCACTGGGCAAACATACTCTCGCAAGGTCGATGTTGAGATTTTAGGAGCCTTATCCAGTTTGGGAACGTCCATTCATAAGATGTGCTCTGATTTGAGAATTTTGGCTTCACGCAAGGAAGTCGAGGAGCCCTTCGAGTCAACCCAAATTGGATCATCTGCTATGCCTTACAAGAGAAACCCAATGCGCTCGGAGCGCTGCTGTGCCCTGGCCAGGCACATGATCACAGTTTATGCCAATGCAGCCAACACACATGCCACCCAGTGGCTGGAAAGAACACTCGATGACTCTGCCAATCGCCGCTTGAGTTTATCCGAATCGTTTCTCTCGGCCGATGCAGCCCTGCTCACTTTACTCAACATCTCCCAGGGACTTGTGGTCTACCCAAAGGTAATCGAGCGTCACATCGCTCAAGAACTGCCATTTATGTCCACAGAGAACATCATCATGGCCATGGTTAAGGCCGGTGGCGATCGCCAAATTTGTCACGAGAAAATTCGTGTGCTCTCGCACCAGGCTGGAGCTCAGGTTAAACAGTTTGGCAAAGACAACGATTTGGTAGATCGGGTTCGTAGCGATTCCTATTTTGCTCCGATTCTCAATCAGCTAGAAACGATCTTGGATGCAAAAACATTTACTGGCAGGGCCAGTGATCAAGTGACAGAGTTTTTGTCCGAAGAGGTAGAGCCTGTATTGAGTAATTACAAAGAGGAACTCAAGAACATGGAAACTGTTACATTAACTATTTAGAGAATTTATTTAAAATAAAAATGTTTAAGCTACAAAAAGAAATATAATTTCGTAAAATAATAAATTTACATATTTTAAATCAAATAGTCTTTGAAGCTCTTTAATTTCGGAGTCCGTATATTAAATGAATGCATATATTAGGCGCGTCCCAAAAAGAGAAATTCCTGAGGGCTCCGATTTTTTTTAAGTGCGACGCAAAATCTCAGCTGTCAGCTTCCTGTACTTTGTAGAGATCTCTGACACGAAAAATGTTTGGAATTCATTTCTCAGAAATTTCTTAAATGGCACTCCCAGAAACGCTTGAATTTGGAACTCATGAAATGAATCCCATTGCCTTAAATGAACCATTGGCAATCACTGTAGCACGAAAGGAAAACAGTTTGTTTGTTGATAAAGATTGTTAATTGAGTTAATTGACCAAGTTGAATTTAATATTGGATGTTGAATTTGATCGTAACACTTTCTAGGGCTTTTTTGGTCAATGGTTATAGCAATGAAACAAGAGTATAATGAAACAGTGTTTTGTTCCCAACGTTTCGAAAGGCACTGTTATCCTCTTCGGGGGATCTTTATTAACTCTTTCCGGGGCGCTACTAGAAAAAAGGGAAATTGAATGAAATTTTCGCAAAAATAACATTATTTAAGTCATGTTATAAACATAGGGTAAAAACAAAATCAGTTTTTTTTAGAAGACTTTGTTTTCAATTTATATAGAAATTTGGTATGAAATTAATACTATTGCACAATAATAAAAATTACATTTAACGATATTTTTGCAAGAAACAAATTATTTACGTCATGTTTTTAAAAATATAAGGAAACAAAGCTTAAAGGTATACTAAAATAGGTGGAACGATTTTCATACCACCGGCCCTGAAATTGTAAAAACTTGGTAAAAACATTACAATAAACAATATATGAAAAAGAAGCACGCATATACATACTAGAAATTTTTAAACATTTTTAAGCAAAAGCAAACAGTGAACTTACGTTTAAATAAATTGACAAAAGTTTTAAACTTAAATTTTACATTTAAAACTATTTAACTTAAAAATATAAAAATAAATAAAGAAGCACTTCTCAGTTAATTCAATTACTAAGCATTCTTGGAGGAAGCGAGAGGAAATATTTTGTGTGTCTTGTTTTCTATTCATGCTGTTTTTGTTGTTCAGAATATGAAGGGTTTCCAAGGTGTGTCTTTTTGAAATATGTTTTTTCGTTTGAAGAATTTTCACGTTTTCAAAATCGGGTTGGTGGCCTTTTTCGATGCTATGAGTCGTGCCGTTTTTTCAAAATTATCACGTTTTAGGTCGGATTTGTGGTTGGCCATTCTCTGTTTTAGGAACTGTTTTGTGGTCCCTTCAAAAGCAAAGATCGCACGCATCTTCTATATTGCCCAGACAATTAAATTTGTATACAACATCTGTAAATTTTTCATTGTGCGAGGGTGTTATGCTATCGATAAATCTGATGTTCTTTTTGAGACAATTTTCTTAAAATTCTGAAACTGGATTTATTTATTTGTTTATTTGTTGGAATTATTAATGGTTGAACATCATCTCCATCGGTTTTAAGTCGGTTAATTTTTTGTTTTAGTTGGGCATTTATTTAGTAGATTAGCCCCTTCAATCAATTGATTACAATATTTTTCAAATTTTAATTTGGTATTGTCTGTATAAAATAAATGATAACTTAAAATGCATTAAATTCAAAACTACGTTCTATAATGAGCTCAGAATAATTAATTTAGATTTTATTACTATTATGTATCAGTATTGTTCACGTTAGCATATTACGGGTTCGGTAATAAATTTAATTCAGGGGCCGAATTGCTTTGAATACAAAAACCACAAAAAGTAAACAAATTGAAGATAGCTGTCTCTATAACTATAATCTGTGCTAAAAGATATCGAGACAAAGCAAATATGTTTACGTTCGCTCTTTTTGCATGAGAAAATTCGGCGCCAGGACATCTGGCTTTTAGTTTGCTAATTTATGGTCAATCCTACTACTAAATTATTTTAAATATCAAACATGAGAAATGACTCCTAGTCTTTTTACATTTTAATTCGAAGATTATAATTCAGCATCGATTTCACTTAAAAAATTATTTTTGTTTTACTAATTAAAAAAATATCTTCTGTTAGTTTTCCAACAACTTCTCTCAAAAGTCCTTTTAATTATTACTTTCATTCTGGACATACAAATAAACATAAACCATTGAAAAAAACCTGCCTATTGAGTAATCAATCGCTACTTTGAAGTTTAAAGCCCTTAAAATATGGCGAACGGCTGCGTTTTCCACGTGGCGAGTTTTTCAAATAAATTGATGACCCAACAAGTTATCCGCATATACAAATTTTACAAGCAATGGAATATCTAAACCAAATCCCCTTCTCCCATTCAAAACTACAGACTATTATTGGAAATTTTCTAAAAGAAAAAAAAAAAACAATGATTCAATGTCACCATCATCAACCTGACAAATTACTGCCTAGAAACCATCAATGCATTCAGAGAGGCACACTGTCATGCTAGTAACCCCTCTTTAGCCGCCTGAACAAAATTCAATACAGCAGGTTCGAAGAACCCCATTAAATGAACATCCGAGAGCTTTTTGAAAAAAAACATTTACGCTGCCTTAACTTAACACCCTCTGATTGTCAAAGGACGAGTACATCCGAACCCGATACTACACCATACTATTGCCCACCGCTTGCCACTTCGCACACGTCCTTGTATGCGGTAACCTCACACGGTTCAACTCATTTCGAAAACGACACTACGAGTTCATCAACTATGCAGCCGATTTGTGGTTTCTTGGGATGCTCAACAAAAGCCTTTGGGGGCAATCAACCAATTAAGCTGGGAGGACGCAGCAGCGCGACAGAATAAAAACCTCAACAAACAGCTGTATTCACACTCTGTAAAAAGGAAAAAGAGCTTTTCAATTGCGATGTGCTCTTCACAAATTGCACCTGCTGAAGTAGACGGGAGTCTATCTACTGCCATTCATGCTGTCTATCCAGTGAAAGATATAAAAGCAAAAAAAAAAACTATACTGTTGTGTAGGGTTTCTTGAGCGCAAGTCCTTCAAGGTTGCTCGATATTCTTCTCTGAGCCATTTTTTGGTTGCAAGCCCGTGGGACTTTTATTTTTAAACATTTTTCTCTGAACATAATTTTTTTCTTTTAAATATAATAATAACTATGCAAAGAGTTGCCATTATTCGTATTTATATGAGTTCAGGTATCGTTGCAAAAATACATGTTTTACATTTTTCTCACATAATTGTGCATAATATTTTTACAACTAAGTGTGTAAGGAAGGGTAGAAATGTATACGAAATTTATACGTTTTTAAAATAAAAGAGTACTTTATTAACATTTTATAGTTAATATACCTATGTAGGTTGAAGTTGTAAATTTTGTTTAGCTAAATTAAAAACAAATTAAACTTGGAGAAAAATAAAAATAAAAATATTACGTATACGCCACAGTGCACGGTATTTTTGCATGAGCCAATAAAAGTTTTAGAAACAAGGTGCAACGAAAATAGCGTTACACTAGCGAAAAAATAAATACAGAAACAATACAGGTTAATTAGTTTAACTGATTTAAACAGAGGAGAATGGGCACTTTTGTATGGGCATGCCCTTACTTCAAGGGGCACATTTTTAATTTTTCTGTTGGATATCTCTCCCTTAAGCTAGGAAATTCAATTAAAAAAATAAAACTCTCGTCTAAGCTTATACGAATATTTACTGCTTCGTAACCTTTATCGAATTATGTCAGATTTAAATGTTTTTACCACATTGATTTTGAAAGGTTCAATACTTCAATTCAATGCAAAAAAGGGGAGTGACTGTTAGGTGGTCCATTTTTTATATAAGCAGTTTAATCTTTGGCAATGCAAATTTACGACCTTATGGTTGAAATGCTCGATCCGTCATTTTTAATTAAAGGTCCATTTCATTAAACTTATTCAGAAAGTGGCTATTTGTCCCACAAAACCTAATTTAACTAATTTTTTTTTAAATTTGTTTTTCTTTCATAGCAAAAACCTGGAGGTATTTGCTGGCATATTCTCCAGTAAATTAGTCTAATCTTTAGGTATGTGCTTGAAAAAAAAAATAATTTCTCTAAATTAATTATCATCATCAACAACAAATGTATTAGTTTCCTCAACATCAGCTATAATCTTCTGTGTGCTGTTGTGTGTTACTTTCTAGAATCTGTTTTCAACAACATGTTGGCCCATATCAGTGACGTGGCAAGGAAAGTTAACCAATGATCAAATTTTTATAATGCGAAAGCTTCTGAGAAAAAAAACAAAAATACCAAATCGATGCACACTAACTCCTTATTGACCTTACAGTCACCTGGTGCTAAAGTTAATAGTGACCAATTATAAAGAGCCATCCCCGCCAAGCTTGACGCTTTGTGCATGGAAGAATCACCAGAATATCATAGAAGCTTTTTATGTCGAGTGGTTTAAGACAGGCTGATGTGCTATTATGCAACCTCTTCAACATGAAGCAATACAACGCAACTTAACACAAAAAAAAAACACTTTTTAAAAAGTCCGATTTACTCCTTCAACTGCGTCCGATCATACATACATCGAAAAATGACATCAGTGCAGAGATAAATAAAAAAAGCAACACATTTGAAATTTTTTTTTTTTTTCATAAATCCAAAAATTTGAAATAGTAATCTACTTTCAAAAACAAGCTTCCGTATGACAAATTTCTTAAAAATGGGTTAAATCGTTTAAAAGAGTTTGTAAGATTTTTTAAATATATTTAAAATTTTTATACTAAATTTTATTAATGTACAATTATTTTAAATAGGTAAACGCTAATGTTTTACTCGTTGCATCCAAAATATATTCATCATTGTAAGAAAATGATAATAACTTTTTAATCGTTGTCGTATGGAGTTATATTTGGTTTAATTTTCGATCCAGCTTTAAAAATTATCCTTAAATCATGTCTCATAATCTCAGCTTAATAAACCTTTATATCCCCAACTAATTCCCCACTTTAAACGCAGTTTAAAAAAAATAAAAAAAAATTGATCCTGAGACACATTCTGCGTCGAAAAAAAATCCATGAATTAATAATATTGTTCTGTAAAAATTAATTTTTTTTTGTCCTTCATTAAATTTTTGAAGTTCTGTAAGACTTTTCTAAACATAAATTTGGTTTCAGAAAAAATCTATCACGTACATTTTTTTTTTATTGATTTTTTAAAAAATGTAATTTTTTTTATAGAAAAGAACAAAGAGAATATATCAGATATTTTAAATTACTGAGCCGATTCGGCTGAAATTTTCATAACTTTTTCCACAAAACATAAGCTAAGAAATAAGATTTGTGCTTATTCATCAATGCATGGTCACATTTTAAACCGTTATTAAGAAAAAACAAAAACCTCTTATTTAGGAGATAGTAAGTTTATTTTGGTGTAAAGATGACAGTAATCAGAGGAAAACCAATAAAAAGGATATTTTGTGCTTTTCAGAAGGACTGATTTTTATGGATTTTTTTTTTGGGGAGAATCCAGAAGTCGTACAAAAAATTGGTTAAGACATAAATTTGTGAATTTTGTCTAAATTTTTTCGACATAAACGGTTTTAGCGAAAAATGTTCATATTTTGGTTAAGGCATGACCAAACCAAAGTGCTACTGTGCGACAAGAACTTTTATAAATATGAAACACGCTTTGCGATTTGTCGCACTGTGTAAAAATTTTGCCATTGTGGTTTCGCACTGTTGCACTTTGCACGTTTGGGCAAGCCTTAATGCACCAAAAACAATAAAAAAAACAATTTCTTGTTAGTTTTTCAATGATTTCACATGATTCCTGTGATAAACTTAGTTGAATAACTTCAGATTAGTGGTTAGCATCCTAAAAAACATAAAGTGAGGCATTGAAAAATATTACTTCAGAACTTTCCACTTCTAAAAACGCTTAAATTACAATAAAGAGAGTATTTTGGACAAATTATAAATTTCACTTTGGAAAATCTTTGCACCGAAAGCAAATTTTTAAATAGGTAGTGTAAAATGATTAAGACAGATGAAATACACTTCATACACATCCCACTCCTAGTTTTGTAAAAAAGTATTTACCAGTAATGAAATGGAACGTTAAATGTAGAAAAAAAAAACGGTTTTAGACACGTTTGTTTAAGCATATCACGAGAACTTCAAGTGCTAGGTTAGTTTTAAGTTCAGATTCGGGTTCAATGTGCCAAAATCCTTTGTTAAAGTATAGTTTGGTTTGAAGGCGATTTTAGCTGCAGACCAGTGTTATTTATACCTTGAACTTTAAATTTTAAATTTTAAGCCAGTATATTACCTATAGTTTTGCACTACTAAACACTTTTATAAATATTTCAAAAAATGTATCATGCTCATTGGCAACCCTACAAAATACAGAGTCCTTAAAAGCTCTATTCATACTACCGTATACACTGATAAGAGTGTTATATTCTCTCCAAACATTCAGAGAGCGAACAAAAGCGAATCGGATGGAAACTTTCAACTCTTGAGATGTTTGCAGATACACAGGTTCACGATTACAGGTCCTTTGTAACTGTCGTTCTATTGTACAGTACAGCTTACACATAGAGAGCGTGATATCCTTGCGAGTAAAACACAGCACAAACCATTCAATATTCAATTCGTTTCTAGACTCAGGTGTGACGACAGCGTGAGACGCACTTGTCGGAGAAAGTCAATGATTCTTATCAGAATACAAAGTTGTGTCTGCCTTCTTGTTCTTCTTTTTCCTCTTATCGTCGTCATCGTTGTCGTTGGTTTATTTGCGGTGTAAAATTATAATTTAGTATAATGATGTGTCAAAGTGTGGCTGCTTATTTTAATCAAGGATAATAATAAATATTTAATTTTTTAATTTCCTGTTTCACAAATTTATACTCTAATTTAAATTTGAAAAAAAATAAAACGTCGAGTATTAAAAGTGTCATTTCCTAGTGCAACTCAATTTAGTAGTTTTTGAAACGTGTTATCAGTTATAGTGCTAGAAGGAAAACAAAAAGAAAATTTTCTCTCAAATAAAACAAAGATAGTGAAATCCTTGGAAAAACGGAAATTATCGTCTTCACACAAGAAAAAGGTATTTATGAAATTCGTTTATGGCGTGTTAAAATGTATATGTAGTGTTGTATAGCTTAAGTATCAGGGCTTCACTCTACCGACCCTCGGCCTTGTCTGTTAATGTTCCCCTCAGAATGAGGGGTCCCTTCAGGACTCGCACATACTTCACAAAAACGACAACGTCGACTATCAATGGTTAGGTTGTGCTGCTATCTCTTATCTTCCATAAAAAAAGAACAAGAGAGCGAGTTTATTATCCTGTGTAGTGGTAAGACAGGTAAATAACATATTTGACATTCTGCCGTGTAGGTACACAGGTGAAATTATAATTTATTATACGATAATCGATATAGATAGAGCTCCTTTCCAAAGGAAGACGATATCACAATGGTTAGGACAACGACTGACTACACATTATTGACGAGCAACGAGGACGACTACGACTATACGATGACGAAGACAACGACACATCGAGAACGATAGCGATAGCGAATAAATTTGATTTTCCATCAAGGGATTCAGTATAGTTGAGAGCTGGGAGTTGGGACTTAGTTGGAATTGGAAGCGAAATGAATTCCAGGACTTTCTATTTTGGGTTCAGTTGGTTGGCTCGCAGTTGCTGCCGTTATCATTGTTTGTTTTCTGTTTTCTTCTAGAGTTTCAGGGATGATATTATAGTCTTTCGTGCTGCACGAGGTTTCATTGGGGGTTTCTATTTTTTTCTTTGCTATCTTCTGACAAAACCAATGGCAATGAGTGTTTCTTATTTTTCTATTCACTAAAATGAAATTTCCGTTGATGATGCTTTTATTTTGGCAATAAAACTTAGACACTCTACCAACATGTGAACATATAGACAAACAGCTAGAGACATTTGTATACAGATAAAACACCTTTACTTCCCAAGAGCCTTAACACTTCTTTTTTTTTTCTCTAACTCGTATTATGCCAAATTGATAGCAAAGTAAACACCTTGAAAGCCGTTAAGTGAATGTGTTTGTTGATGAAGGACCATCAGTATTTGATTTTGGGAATACTTGCTTACTTATTTTTTGTGAAAAAGAGGTGAAATTGCGAAAAGAGCTTCTTGGAAGAAATAAAAGGAAATCCTTTCGCCTCGTACCTGTACGCCGTCATGCATATCAATTAGTTGTCGAAAATGTTCCCAACCACCATTATTTATTCATAAAAGTATAAAAAGAAACCAGCATGGGTTTTGTGAATAGAGAGATTAGTTCTGAAGATGGTGTAAGTTGCTTGTTTTTTTGTTCGTTTGTACTTATGTATAATATATAGAGTGGCTTTAATAGGGATCCCTCTTGAGAAAAGCCATAAAAGATATTTGAATTTATTAAGATAAATACCTTTTATTATTTCGAAAATAAATCGTCGTTTTTGTTCGGTAAAGTTTTTGAAAGAATTATGTATTTAATCGCGGCTTTAAGTTTTGAATTGGAAAAGTGGTATTTTGTGAAGATAGAATTAAATATTTATGATATGCATTCCAGTTGCATGGCATGTAAGAGGAACTACTAACTAGATAGACTATAATATTTAATTCTCTGAAATACTTCTTGAGACATTTCCCTAATGTCTTTTAAAGAGAGATCCATTTTTAACTCCTTTGGATTGAGTTCTAAACATAAGTATGTCATTGCTTTTTTTTTTTTTTTTTTGAGAAAAGAACTCAATCTGACCCGCATAAAATACTTTACAGTCTTTTTATTAGTGGGAATAGTTGAAAGAAATATCTTTACGATTTAAAATAGCTTTTTTTTTTTTACGGCCTTTAGTCCATACAAAAATTTGGCGTTTCGTCCAGGTGGGTCTCACTAGGACTCATCAGTTGACACTGTTAGTGAGGCACCTTGTCAATACGCAAATTTTGTTTATATTCAGTTCAGCTTACATAAACTTTTTAGCAAAAGTCTAATGTGAACTATATCCAACAAGATTAAAATTCTTAATCATTAAAATTGGAAAGGTTTGCCCAGGGCCAGGCTTTGTTTTGAATGAAGGTTTTAAAATACAAATTCTATATATTTGCTAAAAAGTTTATGTAAGCTGAACTGAATATAAACAAAATTTGCGTATTGACAAGGTGCCTCACTAACAGTGTCAACTGATGAGTCCTAGTGAGACCCACCTGGACGAAACGCCAAATTTTTGTATGGACTAAAGGCCGTAAAAAAGCTATTTTAAATCAATAATTTAACAAGTCCAATTAAATAGTGCTAAGTCTTCTACTTGGCTGATTTATTTATTTATTTCAGTAGTATATAGAATTTGTATTATAAAACCTTCATTCGAAATATCTTAACTACATTTGGGGTTTGAATAGAATGACTTAAGAACTAATGTAATACGCTTACTCTAAGTGACAAAAACAGTTGCTTTTTATGTACTTAGTTGCTATTTTCAGTGCAACAGGGTATTTGTTTCTGAAAAAACTCTATAAAAAATGATACAAGAATAAAATTTGGCATCGAGGGTTCAATTATCATGAGAATTAAGAGCCCAAAGAGTGCTTTAAAATATTTCTGGATGAAAAAAATGCTCATTTAACTCTTTTTCTAGTTGTAAATTTAATTGAAGTTACAGGTAGTCCAGCAAAGACAGGGTCAATCAAAAATAATTCATGATTTTTACTTGCGATATACATAGGTACTATAATATCAAGTTATGCATTCGTACAAAAAAAAAAAAAATAAGATAACGATCAAACATGGCATCACGATGATAGAGAATGAGAAAAAAGTGGGTCCGACAATTCTGTCTGAGTTTTGAGTTTTAAACCAATTTTAATTTTTATCAATACGACCATTCTTCACTGAGATACGGTCTATTGAAAATGGAAGAAACAAATTCTTGTTTCATCATTTTTTGGGCTATTAACTTAAATTAAAATAATTTTTTTTTGAAAAAGCAATTTTTGCAAAATCATTGGCTAAATTTTTAAAATTAATTCCAAAATAAAAAATAAAATCTATCAAGTATTTTCGAATTTTGACCTTCAAAACAAAAAAAAAAAATGTTTTCTTAGAAACTACTCCAAGGCTTTTTAAAATGTGTCTTTTTTAAAAACCCATCTGGCCTATAATATGCAATCGATTTATGACTTTTCGAGTGCATTTGTTTTTGGGTAGAAAACAATTTCACTTGCAACAAACTTGGTTCTTATGCCGGCCTTACACGACACAATATTATTGCACAATACTCAGTATTGTGAAATAATATTATCCGTGTAAGGGCAGTATTGCATAATGCCGGCCTTACACGACACAATATTATTGTGCAATAATATTGTCCAAAAATATTGTGCAAAAAAAGGTCGTCCTTACACGACTCAATATTACTGCGCAATATTTTCATATCTCTTTGCTTATTCTGTATATACCTCGTGGTGGAAATGAAAAATATTGAGTAAAAATTCAGAAAATATTAAACTTTTTTAATATCACTCAATATATTGTGCAAACCGAAAATATTGTGCAATACAGCCCTTACACGGTCAATATTATTGCACAATACTGAGTATTGTGCAATAATATTGTGTCGTGTAAGGCCGGCATAATATTTCCGGTTTGCACAATACATTGAGTGATATTGAAAAAGTTTAATATTTTCTCAATTTTTACTCAATATTTTTTTGTTTCTCCAACGATTGCCTCGTGCAGAATAAGCGAAGAGACATACAAATATTGTTCAGTAATATTGAGTCATGTATGGACGACCCTTTTCCGCACAATATTTTTGTACAATATTATTGCGCAAAAATATTGTGTCGTGTAAGGCGGGCATTATACTGACCTTACAACTTCACAATACTAAGAACCTATTGCGCAATAATATTGTGTTGTGTTTATTTTTTCAACACATTTTTTCATTTTATTAGCAAAACAAAAACAAAATGGACTCTTGTTTCTGTTTTTATGTTAGAGGGATCAATTTTTCGGCAATACAGAGCACACCTATCTTTCCAGTCTTAAAAAATACTCTTTCGATTTGTCTACTTAAAAGTAAAGATATTTCAATTATGAAAAAGTTAAGTCATAGTAAAAAATTGTTCTTAATCTTCAATTGCTCATCAACTATATCATTTATATACAAAATAAAAACAAAAATACCATTTTTTTTTTAGCTTTTAGCGCTGATAGCTTGCCCACATATTTATTAAACGAAACTGATATGAATAAATAACATATTTTTCACTCATAAAACTCTTATCTTTGATGCTTTGGTATAAATAAACACCCACCGTCATATTTTTTTCGAATTTTAAAAACTCATGACTACAGCATATTTTGGATTATTTGAATAACAAATTGCGATTCACCTATAATTTGTATGCCCAGTCCTTACCACCCTCATCCAATAACAACAACACAAAAAAAGTATCTGTTTTATCTCCCTATACCATCACCTGCAAAATAAATGAGCCCGCCTAAAAGTTTAACGACACAATCCTATTCCTGTGTCATTGTCATTTCTTTTTTTTGTGTGTTTTTTTTTTTATTTCATTTTGTTTTGGTATATTAAGTTAAATAAATGAATACCATTTCCAAATCAAAGTATACATTTTGAAAACACTGAAGCCTGTGTATTTATTACGCACGATGAAATCAAGGATATCAGGTATTTTAATCAAAATGTCACGCAAGCATCCAGATTCACAGACAAACATCCAAGATTAAACTTTTATACACGGCCCGTTGCGTTACTTTTCTGTTGCCAAAAGCGGATGCAGGGTCCCAATTCCACCGTTTAGATCTTGTCGGAATATGGTAGGTTAGGGACGCATTACTTATTCATGTCGGATAGGATTCCCCTGATGGTAGGTATAGCTCATTCCATCATACCATGGGACACTTACTCGTAGGTTTATATTATATTTTTACCTTTTAAGCTCTTTTTCTATAGGTCGTGTATTGGATTTGCACAGAATATGAAATGGGGACCAGTGAATAAACTTTTGGGCAGGGGATTATTATTACATTGAGCGAAAGCGTTTTACATATTACATTTATAGTAATTGTTTTTAACATTATTTTACATTTTATCAAACTTTAACATGAAATCATTAAAAAAAGAGCAAGTACGTACAACTCGATTGTGTATTTAATTTACTATAGCCCAGCACTTTGAATTTATAATTAAAAAATAGCCTAATAGTAAACAGTTACTTGCTGAAGTAAGGACAAAAAGTGCCGCAATCAGCCATCCTTTTTTACCCGGATAATATATTCTGGTTGTGAAGTTATGGGAGAGGGTATGGACGATGAATGAGTGGTAAAGATAAATGGAAAACAAGGTCGTGAGAGATTGTTCAAGTGGACGTTAAAGGTTTGAGATACGTGGAATACTTTTGCAATTACTTTAATTGCAATTAATTAATTAATCAAAACATGATATTTGCACAAACAAATTTTTTAGCACAATATTATTATTTTATATATTCTGTAGTCATCAGATTTGGAACGATAGTTGTTAATTTTGTTTTTGTTGGAATAGTAAGTGAAAAAAATGCTAGAACTTTTGTTTTCGTTCAATTTTATTCTTCAAATTAAAATAATTTCACCAGAAAGTATAAAACATTGTGAAGATGCTGGCATTTCTTTTTTCTTTAGCAAATGAGTCAAAAACCTTTTAGTAACATAGAAATGTAAATTTCAACAGATTATCGGATAAAATTATTACTAAATATTTTGCCCAAAATGGCCGAACGTGCCTAGACGCTGACATTCAGAGGTATTTTTTATTCGTAAATCGTTTAAGGTTGCAAAAAAATTTAGGAGGAGTGTAAGACCAAGTATGCAGCTTCGAAAAATTTCTGCTAACTGCAGGCCCCGAAATCTTGGGCCTTTTTTTTTGTTTTCAGCGTTTAACCTTTAAACGGTAGACCCTTTTATATATTTTCTATAATTTAAGATTAGATCAGCTATGTGGGTCTAATAGGCCTTGAAATACAGCACTGCGAAA
Organism: Meliscaeva auricollis; assembly: GCA_948107695.1. Lineage (NCBI taxonomy): Eukaryota > Metazoa > Arthropoda > Insecta > Diptera > Syrphidae > Meliscaeva > Meliscaeva auricollis. The sequence goes on along the minus strand of OX403616.1, from coordinate 116,181,483 downwards.
ATTGGCAAATTTTCACAATAAGTCACAAATTTTAGTTTTTGTTGTCTTTTGAGCAGAGTATCTATCTATATCTATTATATATACATAATAAAACGGCAAACACTATTTTTGTGGTACACTTTACGCGGCTCACACATATCGAAGGGGCATAATTTTTGTAAAACGAGAGCAGTTTTTGCATAGATGTCTAGTGGCTATAAATTATTAAAATCTTTTACACCGAAATTTTTTAAAACAATGAATTAAAATAGCAAAAAATGTAAGGAAAATAAAAACAATTGGAAATGCCAAATCCACTGACACAAGAAATGTTAAATCCACAAACCCAAGACCAGAACCCAAAACATTAAAGAGAAATCACATTAATTAGGCGTTTTTTAGTACAAAGTTAGTTCTAACAATAATATTTTGAAACATTAAGCGTTAACTACAATCGCTCGTTTTTGCAAAAATTAAAAACACTAGCGGTATCTGTTGCTTAAAAAAGCGTTTAATTTACAACACACAAATTTCAGTTCAGTCATATATTTTCTGAAAAAAAAAAAAAATAAAAAATAAACTGGCACTCGAATTTTGAGCTAATTTACTTAAATACTCAAAGTCCAGTTAAAGAAAATTTTGTGTAAATTAGGTAACTCATGGCGAATTTGATTTATTCTATAATAATACATTTAAAAAAAAAAATTTAAATCCTTAGAGCCGTTTTTATAAAAAAAAAAACTATTTTTTCTATATAAGATTTAGCAAGGACTTTTATAAAAAGAAAAATTGGTACGCCATTTTTTGATATTATTTATCAACATCTAAAATCTAAATTTCAAAAATAAAATATTGAGCAGTTTTCGAAAAAATGATTTTTCAAAAAAAATTCAATTTTTTTAAAAATCCAAAAAAAATAATTTTCAACTTTATTTTTGTACGAATGCATCTTTTGATCTATAGTACCTATATCGCAAGTAAAAAATTGCTGAAAAATTGATGAAATTTGAAATCGCTATTTTTTTGAATCTCTCTTTTTAGAAAGATTTTCAGGTCTTTGCATACACACTAAGAGGGTTTGAAATTTCTCAAACGTCAAGATGAACTTTGTTCGCTGTTGTTGATTAATTTTAAGTAATAAGAAGTGAATATTTGTAAAATATCACATTATTTTGTGATAAAAATTTAAATAAATTATACAAAATGTGTGTGCTCAATATTCAACATGCTATTAAATTTGGTATTGATAATTTTCTATGAAAACTGGTAAAATACACTCAAAGCAACGATATTTTTTCCATGAAATGATTTTTCACGTTTGTATTAAAACCCTCACACTCCACACATGCAGTTGCAAAAAAATCAATTGTGTTTCATGTTCATTTTTAAACAAAAAAATCAATTTTTTTGCAGCGATTTTAATTTTGAAATAAGACACTGACAAAAGACACTGTATAAAAAAATTACATAATTTCCGCCATGCGATTTATTGTTTTATGATAAACAAAGAATTCATAAATAAAATTCACGACTGGGTCGCATGTACCTGCTCTTGGGTTCAAAGTTGCTGTGCACGTTAAAGTTTTTAATATATGCATAGTTTTTAAAATTAAATAACATTATACAAACAATCTTTAACAAGAGTGTAAGAAAAAAACAATCCATTACTAAAATGACATAAACTTCGTCTTAAATTGTTTTGTGCTCCATGTTAAGATGCCAATATATTTGATTAAGAAAGATACATTTTTGGAGAAAAAAAATTGAAAATCGTTGGAGCTGTTTTCAAGAAAATTAATTTTTTACTGATCATAAATGTTATGTATGCAAGTGCTTCGTATCTCTATGCATAAGTTTGTTTTTGACCTATGAAAGATAATGAAGAAATGTGAAGATAAACACCTACATAGATGTAAAATCTACATTGTTCCTGAAACAAACTGAGTCATCGATGTTCAAAATGAGAAACTACAAATTTAATTTTGAAATACTGTACTTTGGTCTGTACCTATGTATACTACAAATTGTAGTATTCAAGAATTAATTCTGCACACATGCATTTTCTCTTCATATTTATTTGATTCATGTTTCAATTGATTCAAATTATGAACAAACAGTTTGTGTTCTCAGTTCCCAGGTTATTCCATGGAATCTTCTTTAGAGTTTAATCAAGTGACTACCTATACCTTTGCCTTAAAGATTTATCAAAGCAAACATTTGAAATATTTTACAAATATTTGAAATCCTAGAAATTAGTTTTCAATTTGAAAGCTTCCAAAATTAAAACACACGTTCCAACGTATCCAAATGAAGATGATAGATTTTCTTCAATTAAATTACAATCCACGCAGTTCACTCATACGTACGTTCTCGTATCTTATCGTAACGTATGTGGAAAAATATGTATAAGAGTACCTAAAGAGGATTGTAACTCTTTCTTTCGTCTCAAAGAATTTCCAATTAGAAAAGAGATTACTTTGATGTCGAATTGAAAACATGCAGTTTAAACTTTTCGACAAGGATGAAAAGATATTTAATGAAATTATAGTTAAACAATCAAAGTATGTAAGCAGGATTGTTATATGGTAAGTAAAAAAGTACATTTAATACCTTTACCTTTATGAGTATTAACAAAAAATGTAGCTAATGAAAAGTTTTATTTCTTAGTAACTTTACAACTTGGAAGTGTTTGGTTTTGCTCTGGTAAAGGTATGAGCAAATTCGAAGCAAGGTGCAAAACATAAAGGAAATCAGGAAAATTGAAAAAAAAATACCTTAAAATTCAAGTAAAGTGGGAGATTTTATAAAGAATTTAAAGGTAATTTTTTTTATCAAATTGATCAACATAAAAGTTTAGGTCTCCCATGATGTGGAATTCCAAATCAATAAAACCCCTTGTTAAAAAGTTTTCTTTGAAATAAGCCTTTATTTAAGGGTTTTTAACATCATACATTTCACACATACCGTATACATATCTCATATCTCATGTATCACACACGTTCGTTCTAAAAAAGTTAAAAGGACAAATTGGGGTTTGGACGATTTATTGAATAAAAAAAAATGCATAAAAGGTCAAACAAATTCTTTATTCATTTTTATAGAAATGAATTTAGAATGATTTTATTCAAAGTATAACGTTTGAAATTTAAGTAGAACAAAAAAAAAAAAAAAGATATATTAAAAGTCAATTTAAAAACGTTTCCAATAATTCCAAATGCCCATGGCTTGAAATACCTAAGGTCAAGTTTAGAAATCGAATCAATATACCTACATAATATATGTCTGCCCTTTGAAATTTGAATCATTGAAATAAAAATGAATTGATAAATGCTTTTGAAAAATTAGGATGGGAATCCAAAGTCGGCCTAGTGGGAACTTTAGTTTGGTTTTAATTTTATTGTTTAATTCTATTTTAAAAATTGTTATTTTCTGATGACTTACTTACTTTTTTTAGTTATTTTACCTGAACAATACAAAAATGTGTAGGCTTCAAAAAAAGTATACTTTTAAATATGGTTATCGGAGTAGAGTAGACATAAATATTGCTAGTAAGTGTGTGTGCATGTATTGATTGGTATGCAACCAATTGAAAGTAATTTAAGGACTAAAAATATAAACGAAATCACCACTGTGGCGGTGTCTGTTGGTGGTCTGTCACCACAATATATCCGAAGCTAGAAAATATAGGATGTGGGACTTTGACCAAGAAAGCTATCCTGGTTTTAGGTACTACCTATTTCTTTTTTTTTTATTTAAATTTGTTAAATTTAAAAACAAAAATTAATTCATTATGATTATTATTTAATCAATACCTATAATAATATAGATAAATAGAACTCAAGATGTAAGCTTTTAAGGTGAAACATATAAATCAGAAACGTTATTTCTATAAATCGAAAGGTCATGATTGAGGTCTCCAGACTAAGCGAAAATACCAGAGCTGCAGTTAAAAATTTAAAAAAGATAATTAAAGTCATTGTTAAATTGAATACACGACGCGTAATCCTATAAAACTGCATAGGTACTCAGATTTACGTTATCGAAAATTTGATTAGACTGTTGAACAAAAAAAGAAAAAAACAAAAAGTGACTTCAGTTACTACACTGAGAAATCAAATCGATTGCCGCAAACAAACAAATTGATCAAACGACTTTTTCGTTTGAAAAACTGGTCCTTAATATAATTTAATTTAATTCAACCTGATTTAAGTTCAATCTAACTAAGTTTTGATTCAATTTAGTTAAATTTTAAATTAACAAATTGATTAAATTTAACTGAATTTAAGTTTAATTTAACTTTGTGTTTTGTACAATTTATTTTAATTTTAATTCATTTATTTAAAAAAGTTTTTTTCCACTTTACTTGAGATGTACATATGTAGGTACTATAGTTTAGGATTCGTAAAAAAGTCAAAATCGAAGATAAAAACCAAAAATGTCATTATGATGTAAAGAATGCGAAAATGATTCACTAGAGGGGAAATTGAAACTTTTTTTAAGACCAAAACTAACGGTACCTGCTATTTAACAATTAAGGAAAAGTTGACATTTTTCAAATACGGCTGTAACGATTTTGATTTAAATTTTTGTGTCTCCTTTTGATAGTAGCGTCATACTTCTGAAATAAAATGAAATGTTTATAAGAATTCTATTAACGGTACGGTATAAAAAACGAACTAAAACTGTATACTTTTATTATGAAAACAATAGCCTATAAATGACGGCAGGAAAAAGAAAACAAAATTGGAGTTTTTCCCTGTTTGCCTTACACTGAGAAAGTTATAAGTTATAACATTGCCATGCATTTTTTAAGATTTCACGTAAAAAATAGAACAGAGTTGGGTCTAAAAAACTTTTCATCAAGTGTTTAAAAGGTATAAGTATAACGAGCTTCACTTAAACAATATAAAACTAATATTCCTTTTTGCCTCTTGACCTTTTATTTCCTTTTATATTTCATTTGGTTCACAATATGAATTAATTTTTTTATAGAACAAAATATTCTTCTATCCTCATTTCATAACTTTCTTAAAATAAAAAAAAAGGTGCAGACAAACTTTTATAATTAAAATACGGATATTACGTAGCTTTGTAATTTTTTTTATATGGTTTCTATTTCCACGGGTAGTTGAACTTTAATTTCAGGAGGTATACATTTACAAGTAGATACTTTTTAGAACGATATAATCCATCACCATGAACGAAAATTTGTCTTCAATAGACTGTTTTTTTTGTTTGTTATAGCCAATTATTATATTATGTGTATGTGTGTGTGTGTAACTGCTACCGAAATTATATAATTAAGTAATTCCGCGTGCACAAATTAACATTTTGTTTAACTATGAACTTTGAAGAAACAAGTGTATAACAAGTTTAAAGACCCTTCTTCTAGTTCCTGGAAATATTTATGGTAAGTTCAAAATTGTCTCAAATACAAACAAAAAATTGATTTATTGTAAACAATCCTAAGTAGATTTTGAAACTTTATAGGTTTCAAAATTAATAGAAAAGTGAAATTTTTCAAAATGTCTTTTCGTAAGTTGGTAGTTACGCAGTTAAAAAGTGAATTCAAGGCATGAATCAATATCAAAATACCTTAAAACTCTTTAGCAAAGTGAAAAATCAAAATTGAACAATTATGAAATACTTCTTTTCACCAATATACAGTTACAGTGGTGCTTAAAAATATTTTTTTCTCATATACAAATTCCAAATTGTTTTGCAATCATATTATTCTGACATGGTCCTGTTATTTCTCATATAATATCTGTAACAGTAGCGTGATTTTGGATGTATCCATTTTTAATCCTCACATCATTTTAGCAAGGAAATATACAAAATTTAAAGTCATTAAAGAGGCGTACGTTTAAAGTCACAATACTTGCTCATAGCTTCTATGAGACTCGGTTTTACTGTATTCTTTAGAATTTAAGACTGCGTCTATATGTTACCTTAGAGTATGATATTGTACCTATTTCTGATCCCCAACATTTTCTATTGTACAGGGCACTTTAAGGCAAGAAGTATTTATAATTCCTCCAAAGACTTTGTTTTGTTTTGGAATTTTCGTATGGCTTCTGTTTTTGTTTTCCTGGTGAAGCTTCATGGTTTAGTGCCATACCAAACATATACGCCTCTGTATTTCATTGCATAAAATTGCTTTCTTCTCTGTGTTGATATTATATACATGTACAAGGCCTTTAGGAGAAAATCCAGTACATAGAGAAAAACCTTGCCTATTGTGAACTATGAATGTTTCTAAAATAAAAAAAAAAAAATTAACAAATCTGAATTGAAATTTTAAAGTCGATGAGCTGACAAACCGTAACTTAGCAATGAACTCATGGTGACGATTTGGATTTGAGAAATTAAACGAAAAAACATACGTATATTTTTAATTAATAAAACAGGTTTTTCTAAAAACATCTGTTAACGGTACCAGCCATATAAACTTATTTTATTTTTAAGTAAAAACTAGAGGCTAACATGACAAGAAAGAAAAAATGAAGTCAAAATGAGGTGACACGTAAAAAACCGTTTATGGTAATTTATCAAAAATTTCCAAGTTTTAGCTAGGAGTTTGAAAAAAAAACGAATGCAGGAACAGTGAAATTGAAAAAAAAAATCACCGTTAACCTACGATATGCATACATATGTGTGGTCTTTACTAATTCGTTATTATCATGAACATTAGAATATTTCTGCAAATTTTTTTTAATCTACCATTAATTATTTCACTCTGTCCTAATAGTGCAGTAATTTCATCTCATTATATTTTACTGGACTGCTTTTTGACGATATTTGAAGAGCTTGACATCATCGAGATGCTAATTACTATTGTTATTACTTTCAAATTAGATGGATCCATTATATTTATTATTAGTTGGAGAACAGGTGAACGTTTTGGAAAAGTCTTCCTAACAAGTACATATATTCTACCAACCTGAGTTAGTAGGTCTCAAAAATTTTGATCTAACAATCCTTCCGCTATTTCTTCGTGCAGAATAAGGCTTCTAAATTATAACAATAGGTGTGCAGCATTGCACCTGGCAAATTTCTTTTTTAAGTCGAAAAAGTTAGCTATACTCATACTAAAAGTACTTCGTAACTCCAAATGATATTGAATTCCTGCATGTTTGTAAATTTCTATACAGTGGAATTAATTAATTCACAGAAGCTGCCCAGGAAAATTTATTCCGTCAATTTCAATTTTTCCCCAACCAAAAAGCTGATTCTTCGTTCAGTTATGGCTGAATTAATTTCCATGCTTAAAAGACATTGAGATAACCCAGCACAGAAATTTGGGCTCTTAGGGTGGAATTTAGGATGGAATTCATAGTCGTTCCTCAAGTCAAAATTTTTCTTAAGTGTACGCTTAAGGAGATTTTCGGAAACTTGTGCTATTTGTAATCGAGATTGCGTGGAAATACTTAGGTCTTCACTTGAGGATTCTATCAATTAAAATCGAAACTCAAGTGAGGTCAGAAACTACTTTAAGCATTTCCTTGATACGTTATAAATGTCAACTCTTGCTTGTTTTTACTTACCCTCACTAAAATGTACTGTTTTCACTACGCAGATTATTATTTAAAAAAAACAGCGTAAAGAACAAAAACTACCCAAAATTTAAACAAGTTACAATTTTAAAACGAAAAATATTAATGTTTGCCTAATTATCTCAAATTACTTCGTTGTCAGCTTGATTGAGAAATAATTTTACTCAAGTCAAGATATTTCTCCACTCAAGTGAGAGAATTTATATGATTAAGAAAAATTTTGACTTGAGTAACGACTATGAATTCCAACCTTAGAGCCGATTTTTCAATCATCGAATAAACAAACAGTAAACTGCCAGAGGAATAAATGTATCAAACTCTTAGGCAATCAGATAGTAACGTCGAATTTTTCAATCACTCATTTATTTATTCTATAGAATAACAAAATTGAAAATGTTTGAACTCAAAAGTCATTTTCATATACATTTTTGGTTGTTGTTTGTTTATATTTGTTGTAAAGCTGTCGGATTTGTAAACGCGTATGAAATCGCATTTGTACTCATAATATCCATTTCGATTAGGCAAAGTATTGTAGGATTGAGAGTGTAAGATGCTAAGTATTTCTTCACAAGTTTTTGTTGTATTTTATTAATTTTAATTTGAATGGAGTTGACCTGATATGAACGGAAGAAAATCTCAGTATCTCAGTATCTTGAGTACCTACTGAAATTGAAACTCTAAGGGAAACTTGTTTCCATCTATTCTGCATGTTCAACATAAACTATTCACATATTTTCCTATTTTTATGGTTTCTAAAAAATCTTTCATCAAAATCCACTGTTGGAAGTTGTGTCAGTTTCTTCTTAAAGCTGTGATTCGGAATTCAGATAAGTAGTACCAAGCAATCATTCTCAAAAACAAAACGAAAATCTTTACCAAAGGCTTAGTTAAGACTTGTCAAAAATTATTTGCACAACATTGAACACATTTTGTAAGAAATATACACAAATTTCCCTTAAGCACGATACATCACACGTTAAACAAGCTATAAGGCTCTTAGCTACTTATGCAATAAAAACATAAATCTTCCTGATTGGCGCCATCGTAATAAACTTTTGTCTCTTTTAAATTGTAATAAATCAACAGCCTTTATTATTCCGTCAAATAATAAGCACGCCGCAGCTCGAGGGCGGGCCGATTATATACAGAAGCATTGAGTTAATAGTTACACACGCTTTAATCCTGTACAAAATTGAGTAGATATCATCGTGTTGATGGAGTGGATAAAGTTTGCGTGTCAAGTTGCACTCAGCTATTTCAATAACAATTCCCAACAATTACGTAGAGAATACTTTTCACCTGTGCGTTGGCTATTGATACCTACTCAATCATTCTTGTAAAATTAAATCATCTGTCCTTTTTTTTTTGTGTGTTTTAATAATTGAAAAACAAATAAACTTAATTATTTTATCTATATAAGGGTGAATGGAAAAGAAAAACCATCAGAAATCAAATTTCATAACAATAGAAAAGCTATTGAAAAAACAATGAGAGTGTGATTGATGTTGCTACTACACTGCTCGTATACTAATGTAATCTGAAGATGTGTTCTTGTATTATCCTTTCATTGAATCGAAATAATTTTCTATGGAGCTTTATCCAATATAGTATTATATGAGGTCGAATATAATAACCTCAGCATCGACAGGGTGGTTTCAGTTTGATTTGGAAACAATATTACTGATATGAAAATCAAGCTTAATTATTTCTTAAACTATTTAGAAATGATTATTTACTTACTTAATGGGCTCACTAAATGGGCTAACCCACGACCGACGCGACGGGCGCTCTTTCAATTGTTCACGATCAGTATAGCCTTCTGCTCTGATATACTCTCCCTATATGGTTTGTTCTTTGAAGTTGATGTTCTTCATTTTCTCAACCCTGGATGCTGAGATTTGTCAACCACTCGCTCCATGTGGACGTGCAAGTGTGGTTTGCGTGTTATAGCTTTTTTTTGACAGTTTTTAGCAGTTGTATCTTCTTTTCCAGTCGGCTTCTTTGTACGTTGAGTGCAATCAATTTCGAAGAGTTCAGTTCAACTCACCTTTTTTGCTTACCGTCTAACATTCAGCGCTATAGAACAGAACATAATATGGACTTTGTAGAGAAACCACTTTGTCTCCAGTAAAGAGGGATTCTAGTAATTCTAAGCCGGATTGTGACTAAGGTTTCATTAAAATGCATGCCAAATTGACTCAAAGACAGGTGGACTTCTTAACAACCTAGCTGCTATCAAAAGTGAGGGTTTGTCCTAGGTGGCCAGTGGCAGCGAGACTGCGCACAAATGTTTGCTTCACAAAAAGTTAGTCCTGTTTTAATATATATACTATAAGGCTAACAGTTTGTGCCTGTTCTTCAACCACTGTAAAACGAGTAAAGCTGCTTGATGGAAGCGGCCAACTATTTCGATTTGATTAGCATACAAAAGAAGTTGGACCGATATCTGTTGAACACAGTACCTTCCGCTAACACCTGTTGGTGATTGCCTGGCATAGTCGACTAGAGGTATGACAACTCTATATATATGCAAGAAGACTATTCTTTCTAATGGTTTTTAACCAGAGCTTCCAGTTCTTCTCAGGTGGAACTTAAAAACATCCGAGAATAAACCTTTGGATGAACTTGAACCATTGTTTTAATAGCCATCACGCTTGCCTTACTTCGACCCAGTGCGTTGGGTGTTATCTTGATGATGCTATATATGTCTCGTTGAACCGATTGCCGTTGTCCTGGGCTACTTATAAACTACTCTGGCCTTCACGTTTCTGCTTCCTTTCTTGTATATTTTTTATTCTTAGACATTTCCAGCGCAAGGAATCTGCAGTAGGAATACCCGCTTTGCTGACCTTTCTTCTTATTATGTCTTCGAGAAAATCTTGTTTTCATAACACCAGAAGAGGGAAAATGCAATTTATATGGCCCATTTCACACGTGGCCTGCAACCGGTTTACCGTCTGCTTAGCTGGTTGCTGGGAGCATTTTGCTATGGGTGATTTCACTGACAAAACTGTCAAACCGGACCGGTTTTCCGGTTGGCAGCTACGTGTGAAATTAGCTTACCTACGGCTTTATTAGGTGGATTCAATTTTAGTTCTATGACAACATCAAAATCCATTCCATCGGTAACGTCTAATTTCGCTTTGCCTCTATCTTTACCTTAACAGGAGATGTACTTATACTCCTTTTTCCCTCAACTTCCATCTGATGATGCATCTGCTTTGTGCTCCTTCTTAGGATATTTGTTGCACTTCCGTTTCGGATCATCATGAAGATCCATCCATCCGATCTGCACTAATTGACGATCTTCGGTAGTTATTTATATAAAGGAAAAATTGCAGCTGTATCAGGGATCCATATTATTTGGTGCAGTATGTGTGACTTTTTGATTTGAGTCTCTTTCGGTGTTAATCCGAAGTACATGTGCATTCTGCTTCACGACACTTCGTTTTGTTCTGATTCACAATATCATAAATTGTGCGCAGAACATTTCTGTCGAATACAGCAAGAGGGCTTTCATCCGACTGAGTAAGGCGAAGCTCTATGCTTCTGCAACATACAGTAACGGCATGACCGGGATGCAGATGAAGAGTGGCTCGTAAAATGTCAGTATTTTAGCTGTGATCACCTTTCAGCAACATGGTTGAAGTATTGTCTTTTCAGATGTTTAGCAATCCCCCAACGTGTATGACCTTAATGTTTCATAGTATATTTTTGTAACAGTAAAAATTACTTTTCACATTAATTGATGTCATCTTGGCCACCGTGCTTCCCCAGGCTCAACTTTTTTTCTTATTTCAAATAAATAATTTAGGTCTCTTAAGTTTGTTGTGTAAGGAAAGAATCAACCAATCACCCTGTATATTTATGATAGAAAGATAAAACATAAAACAAAACTAAAAATGAATGTAGGTAAGGTACAAATATACGAAAAAAAAAAAATAAAAAAGAAGGCGATATGATGTAATATTGAATCGCATCTGCTGGATCCGGGGTTTGCCTTTGTCTATTGAAGCAGACTTCACCCAACACACCCACCAGATGCGGAATCAAAAGGACTTTCTCTTTATGCCCTCGTTAAAGTATTCATGAGAAATATCAAAGTTCTTTTAGCTGGAAATTTAATTTGAAAGCCATTATTTATTATTTTCAACAATTTTGATCGTGTAGTCAAGATTGGTGTGAGATGAGAATGATGAATGAATGATGAAAAACATAAATATTATCCTATTACCGTTGAACAGTTTAAATATTAACAAATCAAATGTGTACAAGTAGCATACCAATCAATGAATGTGTATACAAAATGTATACAAAAATTAGTGTTTTATGTGTGTAATATGATAAGTTCCCACATTTCTTAACCAAAGTTGGGAAACAGCGTTTCTACTTGATAAATTCTTAATGACTCTAGAGAAACTAAAGAAGATTTAACGAATCAAACAAATTTGAGGCATCGATTTTGCTAAAGGGCTTCTGCAATTAGTAGATTGTTTGTTCTAGTTTATTATTTGCACATTCATGGAACAACTAAGCACGAATAAGATTGTTTGAAACATTGATTCGTTTGTGCGAAAAAAAACTTATAAGGTTGATTTTGTTACCAACTACACGTGAGAGTAGAATCTTTAATCTGACTCAAATTACTCTTCTAATTGATCAAGAAATAATAATTACTTTTACTTATATTTTGAAGTGTTTAACATTAAAAGTTGAAGCATGTTTTGTGTACAAAAGGCTGTTCCACAATTATTTCAAAAAGAGAATATGCTTAGGTTTCTATTGACTGTCATGCATTTATGCATATGTGCAAAAACGGAGAAGCGAACAACGACTTCTAAGAAGGAAGCAAAGGGACATGAAAAGTATGCGGTCGATAGGTATTAAGGGATGTTACGGCAGGGGTAGTACCTGAAAGTGGGTTCAGCTGTTAAGGAGATTAAAACATATACTTTGTTTTTATCTAGATTAGAAACCCAACACCGTTGACTGGGTCTTGAGTTTTGAGTCTTGGCCTTCTAAAGTCCATCTTAATTGAGTTAAAGCGCAGTCAGGAAACCAGACTGCATTCAAAACAGGAAGTTCGATATTGGGAAACATGTTCAAATCTAGAATTACCACATCACATTCCATATCAGCACGTAACGAAGTTGCTGGTACTTTTAACGGCAGTGTGAAATGGAAGTATGCCGGAAACATTACATAATTTGATGATGGTTGGAGCTGCCCAAGATATACATATTTCTGCGTGGAGGAGAGGTACAAAATATGTTTGATAATCATTCGAAATGATTAAGAGCAAGGGTTTGAACATAGTTGATAAGAACACTTAGACAGTTGATAGATTTGGAGAAATTGACATTAAAATCCTCTGATATTTTTTCTATCTGTCTACCTGCATGTATGTCTATCTGTATGCCCGTCTGATTTTCATCAAATTTGGTGGTTTTTTTTAAATGAAATTAACGGTACCTGCCATATAACCTTAAGGAAAAGTTAACTTTTATCAAAAACGGCCCAAAAGATTTTCATAAAAAGATTGGTGTTTACTTTTGTTAGTAAGGCCTAGTACGTATTTGAAGCGAAACGAAATTTTTCTGCAGTCTGCACGTCCACAGCAAAAACATAAACGAAAAGAATGAAATGCACGACTAGATCGCACGAAGTTGCTCGTAATCTAAGGCTATTATTGATTTTTTTTTTTTAATTATTTTTCCCGATAATGGGTAATTTTTTTTTTTCAAAATATGGTTTTAAGGTGTTGATAAATATTATATAAAAAAAAATTATGTAAAATTTCAAAGTTTTTAAAAATTCCACTTTAAAATTTGAGTTTGAAACTAGTTTTTTTCAAAAATTATGCATTAATTTAACTTAAGTTTGAAACTGGTTAGCAGAAGAGAGTACAGAGACCTTTAAAAAAGGTATAATGATAATTAATTCTAGGTATTACCGTTATTTTCAATGATTTTTTTCCATTTTTAGGACTTTTTTCATGAAATTTCCCCTCTCAATCAAACCTATAGTAAAATATTTTTGTATTTGACCCTTCTACAAAAATCTGTTATCAATTTGCGATGCCCAAGTTATCGTACTCATGCCAAGAAATCATATCAAAAAGTTTAATCAAAATCGTTAGAACCATTTTCGAGAAAATTCGAATAACTCAAAAATGTTGTATGGGAGGTAGTCGTTCTAAATGAGATATTCAAAAATATTAACAAAGCTTCAAAATAATGCAAAAATCATCTGTACCAAATTTGAAGGAAATCCGTCCACGTTTGGGCAGTGGAAATATGTACAGACGGACGCACAGACCTACAGACCGACCACTTTTAGGACTTTTCCATCATAGTTATGTCAATCAATTTTTTTTTGCACGAAACCAATACTTGCCCTTTACAGCAAGTAAAAAGTCGGAAAACCTTCTAAAATTAAATTAAAAATGAAAAAAAAACAATTAAGAAACTAAGATATGTACATTCTTTCCGGTCGAAATTAATGAGTCAGGTAGTAAATTGTGTGTGCAAAATATGTGGAGACTTCTTCAAATAATTTTTTGTTCTTCATTTTCAACTTATTCTTTGACAGTCATATTTTTTATACAGTACGTTTTTAATAGCCTTAAGATTAGTTGATATTAAAATTAAAAAAAAACAATAAAATTTTGAAATAAACAAAAAGCTTTCAAATTATTTGTTTCATATTTTTGTTTAAGGTGTCTTTTAATTTTTTTTTTTTAAATTGACATATTGGCTTTTTTTTAAATTTTTTTCAGAATTTTTATATATACAAAATTATTTTTTTTTATCCAACAATTTTCCACATTTGTATTCGAAGATTTCATCTTTTTGAATGAAATTAAATGACATACTTAAATAATAATAGAAGTTTTTTGTCTCATTTTACAAATTAATTTTATATTCTTCTTACATTTCTTTTTAAATTATTTATTTTTTAAAATAAGAGGCTTTAACACAGCTTTTTCGAACACAATAGCAAGTACGTGCGACACAGTCGAGCATTTTATTTTTATAGAAGAACTGAACTTGGCTTTCTTTTTACACTTATGTTTTTGTTGTGATTACTTTATCTGTATCTTAAAATTGAAGAAAGAGAAAAAAATTGTATTTGCCAACATTATCACTCCATTCACCCGATTCTTTTGTTTGATTTTTCATGACAATTGATTTTTCCTCACGTTTCCAGATTGTGAGGCCTGCTCATGGCAGCCACTGATGAAGAGCTGGGTTCTTTACAACGATGATATTGCTTTTGTGCCAATTGCCTGAGAAGGTATCTTAAGTGTCGTAGCACCTTTAATTTATCCCACAGCCTTATTTAAAGGTGACGATAAGATTTATCACCACCCATCAAAATGTTCAAGATTAAGTTGTCTTTGAGGATTAGTTATAAGGAATATACAAGATTTACCCTAATTGTTTCCTAATTTATTTCCTCGATCATGGTTTTGCCAAATTGCTTAAAAAAATGTATTTTTTTCACTCAAACTTTACTAACTCATATTTTATTGATTCCAACTTTAACAACCAAAAATTTGCCAAACCCAATTTCAACCACACTAAATGCCTTCACAAAACCGCACTCAGTGTGAAATTGTCTCTAAATTGAATTTAACGCTCATCATCTCAGGATATCCAAACTTATATACACACTCATAACTGAATTTACCCAAATACATATATATATTTGAGTACTCATATATATACCATCACTGACCTAAATATTCGTCTGTCAATTTTCTCTTCCAAAGAAATCGGTTTTTAGCAGATTCCTGCCAAAAAGGCCATTGCGCCATTTTCATTTATTTATAGAAGTAATCCTTGCATTACTTGAATTAAATTACGTTGAAATGGTATTCAGTTAATGTCGTTTCGATGTTGAAAAATTCAAAAATATTCACTGTGGCCCATTTGAGTTGCTTGTTAACCAATTTTAGCTTTACCATATACTCGTATATGAAGGTGGCATCTAACCATCAATAACTACATTAGCATTATGGTATTGAAATGAAAATGTCGACGTGACAAGTTAAGCGAATTACAGGATTATAAGGCAGCGCAGCGGTGGCAAACGTGGGCTTCAATGGGATTTATCCTTGATATCCTTTCGTACTTAATGACTCTATATATCCAACGAATTCGAATTGTTACATTATGAATGGGTGGGATTTGGGATGTGGGGATAATCAAGATATGGGAACTCCCATTGGGAAATCACAAAGGTCTCACTTAGGAAACAATCATTCAACAGAATCCGGGGGGAGTTTATGATGTTGTATTTCACTTCGGTAAATTGATTTTAAACACACTGTGGCGTAAGTTTTGAAAATCCCCGTCCATCCTTTTTATACAAAGGTTATCGTAGATTGAATTCTTTGACCAGAAAGCTTTATCCCAGCTTATGTCTAACAATGTTTTCTTTTTGGTATACCTTGTAGGTTGGGTGTAGATAGACACACGAATGTATGTGTCTGTAGATGTATTTTTTTCTTATGCCTCTTTATTGACTTACTTTTGATGATGAAAAAATGAAAAATAATAGAATAAAAGTTTCCCCTTAAGCCGTTTTGTTCACTTCTCAGGTGCGTACCTTCACTACTCTAAATCTGTGTAACCACTTTGGTTCAGCAATTTTAAACATCTACAGCACCTTAATGAAGCACTTAAAGGGCCATAAGAAGTAATGTCACGGAAAATTGGCCAAAATGTAATTTCGCTGTGGCAAAAGTTACTCTCTTCTGATGTAGTACAGACTTTTTATGGATGGATAAAGAATCATAGCCAAAGCCGTAGATACAAAAATATTTTTGAGGGCTTTTTGTTATCCAATAAATCTGATTAATAAATAGCTTTCATATCATTAATAAGTATCATGATAAGTCTTTTTTTTAAGGCTTTAAAAACTTTTTTTTTGTCTTTTTGTGACTTTGCTAAACGTCTATACTTCACCATATACATTATACGCATTCTGCTACAGCTAAACTCTCTAAACTCTGCAGAAATCACTTTTTTAAAAAAAATTCCCCATAATAGGTGTGTTTTTTTTTTTATGAAAACACTTGGCAGCATTGCGAATGAAATGACATTTGTCGCGTTCATTGAACGGAATCTGAAATTATATTCTGAATTTTTTAACTACTCAACTAATATTGCTCAACTATTATTAAAATTGGAAACCATCTTGAATTTTTCTGATATCTTCAGATCTGCAACATGTTTTTTCGTTAGCTGTGATTAAACATAGGATTACAACAACAGAAATGTAGCTGGAAAACTTAAGATTATTATGTGAAAGCACCCCAATGAGCCTCAAAAAAATTCAGACTTACATAGGTGAGGACTTTGTGCATATAAGATTTTTTGCCGTAAGATTTATAAAAATCAAAATTTAAAAAAAAATCTTCGAAATCGGAGTTGTTCGGAGATAACAGAGGTCAACAAAATTTAGGGTGTCAACATTTTTCGCAATCCCCGTAAGTTGAGAAAAATCTTAAGCAAAAGCTCAAGTGAAATCTGTTCTCACAAAAAAATAAAAACTCTCTCATTTGAGTGGAGAAAAATACTTGACTTGAGTAAAATTATTCCTCAATCGAAATAATTTGTCAGGCAAAAATTAATATTTTTTTTGTCTTTAATTTGTAATTTGACTTAATTTTGGGATTTTTTTGTTCTCCTTGCTGGTTTTTTTTTAATAATAATTTCCGTAGTGAAAATAGTGTATTTCAGTGATAAAAAGAGAGAGTTCAGTTAAGTAAAAACAAGTAAAAATTAACCTTTATAATGTATCAAAGAAATGCTTTAGGTTGATTCTGACCTCACTTTAGTTTTGATTTCACTTGACCAGTATAAAACGTGAAATACATAAACTTGAACTAACGATTTCTTGGAGAAGAAAAGACGTATCGAAGTGAGTTTAACCGAAAACAAAAGAATTAAACAAGTTCTTTTATAATCTATTACATTTTTTGCCTTTAATATGTTACTTCACGTTATAACATCACTTCAAAAATATTAAAAAAAAAAAACAATTTTCTTGTTATTTTGTAACGGGAATTAGATGAGTTATTTTCTAACTGAAATTTTCATTAATATAACCAAAAAGAACCACTTTTTTGTTACTTAAAATAAAACCAATTATCTTAGAAGATTTTTGTCTCTTGGTACTTTTACTTGCTCTATAGGGCAAGTAATGGCTTCTTGTCAAAAAAAAAATTCAACTAGATAGATTCTAGCTGTTTTTTAAAATAGATATTTTTTTATTAAACAATTTTTAAGGTATCTACTATTTATCAACATCTAAAAATTAATTAAATATCGAAAATAAAAAAATAGTTCCCGTTTAAAAAAAAAATATTTATTTTTGCTTATTTGTGCATATCTCTCACCTACACACATCAGATAATAATCAAAAGCTAAAATTTTCAAGCTAAGTTAATACATGTATGTAGCTTTGGACTACATGAGCTAGTTTGTGCAATCCAGTCGTGCACTCTTTATTTATTCTTGCACCATAATGAAAAATGAATAATCTAAGAGATTTTAAATCTAAAATGACAAGGCTTTAAAATTCTTTATAATTTATTTCAATATCATTTGTTTTTTCACTGAGATAAAATCTATAAATCACAAATACATTTAAAAAAAATTTTATTCGTTTAATCTAGCCCTAAGGCTAGTGCATTTATTTTAAGGAATAAGTTTCTGATAAGTGCAAAATTTAACCTAATATTTATTAATAAGAAATGTTAAATAATATTTTAATAAAAAATTGGTATTAATCGAAGGAGAATCGTCACAACTAATCTAATATAAACCATTTGACTGTTAGAGGGTCACTGTGGCGTATGCGTAACCTTTATTCCTTTTCAAAGTGTTAAACTTTTAGTAAAAAAAAAATCTCTACAACAAATGAATAATCAAATCAAAGTAATAATCAAATTAAAGTTATAAACTTTTATTACTTTAATAAGTAACATAATTTTCAATGAGATTATTACTATTAACAGAAGTAAAAGTTCTAGTTCATGTCGTAAGATAAAATAGTCAACTAATGTGAGGAATTTGTGCCAGTAGCTTCAAAAGTTGCAATTTACTCTAGCTTGATCTATACTGTTGAGTGTAGGACAAAAACCAAGGTTACGAACGGAATGACGAAAACTTTTTAGAACTATCTCATTACTATAAACGTTGGTTTTATAAAAATCCTGATATTTTTTTTTTTTTTTTGAAACAAAACCCATACTTGCTTTAGAGTAGTCAAGTAAAATATTATTCAAAAATGTTGTCATACCCTCTTGATCACATCCCTGGATACGGGCTTGAAAACAATGTTTTACAAATAAAATGTAAGCACTTATTATATTATACATAGCTTCTAAAGTCACTTCAAATGGAGATGAACAAAAAACTCAACGTGCAGGTACACACTAAGGTGAAAACTTATCAATCACCAGATGGGTGAAAAATGAAAGTGTCATGGCTTCGATAGAAAAAGAGTATAACTCCTATAAAACGTACATGTAGGATACATTTTTACATTTGTGTCTTTTTTGTCTTGCGATACATAAAATTAAATTGTCTTTCTGTTGTTTTTTTATTGATACTTGAATTTTTTATAGACGTATTACGTTTTTTTATTTGTTGTGTCCTTTGTTTGAATGTTCTGTTTTTTTGTTGGTTTGTTTGTATGAAGGACAACAACAAGACAATGACAGTTTCAAAAAATCTTATAATTTTCTATTCAAAATCATCAATCAATCAAAAGTATGTAAAGTTAAAGAATGAACAAAGGATAAATCGATTTATTTTTGGGGGTCGAACAGAAAAAAAAACAAAATAATATAGCACTATGGGAAAAAGGACAATGGAAAGATATTTTATGGACCTTTGTCTCTAGGTACAACAAACGAATACCCAAACATAGATAAAATATTGATTTTCATTTAATTTAAACACTAAAGTAAAATATTTCTTGTGCCAAAAAACATAACGAAGACAATTGACAAATTCGGAAGGATTTTAAACATAAGGTACAGATTTGTTGCCAAGAAAATATTGAACCAAACACAAAAGGTGATGTTGTAGACAAAAAGTGATATGGAAAACCGAGAATTTATTAAAAACAATGCAGAAGATTAGAGATAATTTGGGAGACTTGAACCTTGAGTATATGGATGGACAAATTATGAAAAAGGGGCGATTAAGAATTGGAACTGCCATAACCTTGATACCCAAATGACTACTACCTGCCTTTTTGGACCACCAACTTACTTTTAAAAAGACAAAAAAAAAAAAAAAATACGCTTATAGATGAGAAATGGTCTAAGTTAGATTTTTGATTATCACATATCTGTGATAATTACTTGTGATAAAATATAATTGTTTGTCTGCGTTAAGTTGATCATAGAAGCTGATTCAATTTTTGGAATCTCTTCGAGAGAAAACCAGACATATGTTTTTTAGTATTTTTTTTTAAAGTTTATAGCTATTTGCTTGGGGAAATTTTTGTTGTTTATTTTGAGTAGCTTCTATGTTATAATTTGTTTTTTATTTTGGAAGTTTATATTCAGTAGAGTTAAGCTAATTCGCGTAAACAAAATGTGTTAAAAAGTGCGGAGTTACTGTGTTCTGTTCTGACCAACGAAGTCAGACATCACATCGAGCGCGGTTAGATTTTAAATGGATCAACCTCGAGAATACCACATGTTTGTGATTTATCATTTTTTGTTGCAATATATATACTTATATGGGTAAAATATATTTTTTTTTATTGGTGAACAAAATTGAATTTGCAGTTAAAAATTAAATTTGACATTTAGATGAAAGAGAACAACAGTGAGCCCTAGGTTTCTGTCTGTTTGTTATTTGACTATCCCTCAGTGTATGGCCAAAATGGTTGAAATTATATTGTTTTGGTTCAGAGTTTTTGGAAGGGTGCAGATTACATATGAGAGGCAGATTGGTAGCATTTTAAATGGCATAAAATCTATACATGTTGTGTTTACTTACGTGCAAATAGAAATATGTACATTTCCTTCAAACAACTTTTCTTGTGTACCTACACTGGAAAAAAAATATAATAACAGCGATCAAATTAACATTTTTGAGTGACAAAAGTCGTCCAGCAATTTAGTTATCGATTTTGATATGATATGATATATTATATATATTCTAATACGATTATTTTTTCTTAAAATACATAACTTCTTTTGTTATGTTTATTTAAATTAAATTCAAAATTAACATATAATTCACTTTACCACTAAAGACTTTTAAATCCATTATTTTACAAACATTAAGTTTCAAGTGAACAAAGTACGACTGATAATGTTCAGAAAACATTTGTACTTCGTAATGTTCCCCTAGAATAGATACATAGAAATATATAGAAATGTAGATATTCATTAAAAAATAAAATGCACGATCGCACGAACTTGCTCTTGTAGTTCAAAGTTGTAATTTGTATATTTGTATATTTAAACAAAAAAAAAAATATCAAAGAAAATTATTTTTGGTTTAATTTTTTTAAAAAGAAATTTTTTGATGACAATTTTTTTGAAAAACTAACTACACAATACTTTTTAAAATCATGAGAACAATTTGAGC
Organism: Meliscaeva auricollis; assembly: GCA_948107695.1. NCBI lineage: Eukaryota > Metazoa > Arthropoda > Insecta > Diptera > Syrphidae > Meliscaeva > Meliscaeva auricollis. The sequence goes on along the minus strand of OX403616.1, from coordinate 116,160,320 downwards.
CAGTAATGATACATTCGGAAATAACTAAAAATTATGGAAAATTTCCCGTTTTTCAATTTTTTTGAGAAAAACTAAAAACGCAGTATTGTTACAATCACTTATAACATAACATACACAAAGTTTAAGTAAAATACTTACATTTTAATTCATCAAAAGTTTCATTCAATTTCCACTCGTTCAACAAATTCTGCAGCTCTCCTGAATTTTCTGTGTCTTCTTTTTGATAAGCATTTCATGTCATAATCCCGAATACCCAAAATCCCGAAAACCCAAAATTCAGAAAACCCAAAATCCCGACAATTCATAATCCCAAAAACCCAGAAGCCTTTTTGTTAAGCATTTCATGTCATAATCCCAAAAACTGAAATCCCGAAAACCCAAAATCAGGAAAACACAAAATTCCGAAATCGAAATTGCGAAAATTCTATAAAATGAAAAACTTGTGCAATTTTTTTCATTTTATAGATTTTTTCGGGATTCCGATTTCTTACAAATTATTTGATGTTAACATGTAAACAAATCGAACAAATAAACAATGAGAAAAAAACAACGTAAAACAAAAAAAAGTGAAATCAATATGATTTGAAAAAAAATGTCAAAAATAATTTCAAAATATTGAAATTTAAATTTTATATTGTTTTTTTGTCAGTGTACATAAAAGGAAGATTTTTGGGAACAGGTCAAAATTTTGCTTTTCCTATTTCTGCTTTTTTGAAAAAAAAAACTCTGCTATTCAAAATACTACTTATTTTTATTTCTGGCTTTCAAAATTCTGCTTTTGAAAATTCTGTTTTTCTAAATTCTGTCCATAATTCTGGTTTTCTTCAATATATTTGTTTTATAAATAAACCACAAATAGTCAAGCAAAGAAGCTATCATCAAGCCATTTTTCTGAAAAAAAATTTATAATTTTTCTTCAGGTACAAAAAAAAATATAAACCTAATAGTATATTATAATCTATCCATCTTATCAAATTTCAATCAGTAAATCGGTGGATAAACTGCATTATCGGTCCAAGAAACAAAACTGCCCCACAGCTTAAACCATTGTTGACATTTATCTACCCTGAACCTGCAATATAAAAATTAAAAATTGGCATTTTTGGATTCTGTAATCCGAGTTATTATTTTCTTTGCTGCAAACAATTATTTCTTTCAAGCATATTCCAAAATTCTTAATAGACCAAACTATGGTCTAAGTGTATAGGCTCTCCTGATGATAGCCACGTAAACCCATGTTCCAAAATGATTTTTCTACAAAATTCTGAAAATAATTTAAAAAACTCGTTTGGAAAGCGCACGCTTTTTAACATTTTTCAAATGAGTGTTTTTAATTATTTTCAGAATTTTGTAAAACAAAATTATGAAAAAAAAAAAAAAAAATTGAAAAGCAGAGTTTTGAGAAACAGAATTTTGTGAGCAGAATTTTTTCATTGGCAGAATTTGGAACCCAACCCAATTTCTTTCTTAGTGGCATTTTTTTGTATTTTAATTATTCACAAAACTGCACTGTTTTTGGTCTTTAACTTCGAAACGCCCCAGCTACGGTCTGCAAGAAATTGACATCTCGTTCATTAATCAAAAGACTCAAAATCCGCTGTGGGCTCTTAGTCTATAAGTATCAAAATCGGAGAATGCCGCTCAACAATGCCGCTTGCCGCTCAGGGTGACGTTGAAAGTATATGCTTTAATTTTATTTTTCTGTTCAAGATTTTGCCGCTTACCAGTTTAATCTGTGCTCGTATCTTTAAAAAAAATTAAAAATTGTTTTATATATTCTCTACTCCTAACTAGCAGTACAGATACAGACAGCCTTCCTATTTCTGGTACACATATCAACCAAATCAATCATCGACTCACTTGTTCTGTTCATCTAATTCCCCTTAAAGCTGTCTTGTCATTCTCATCTTATCAGTATATCGCACTGCATAGTTTCACACAACTATGGGAATGTACAGAAAACATTTAGCAACATCATTTTCAATGTATCGCTTCTTGTTTGATTTTCAATCATTCGTATTCACATGGAAAACAGAAAAAAAAAATTAATCCAACATATAGAACAGATTCTTTCAAAATTACTTCAGCTTATTGAACATAAATTATTCAGTATCTAAAATATACTCGTTGCTACGTTTAATAAATAATCAATAGCATCGTCAATATTGACGCAATAGCAATAAAAGTATTTTACCATCGTGTATATCTGCTAAAAAAACTTAAATAAAATTATAGGTGGAAAAATAGGTCAGTGATTAATCGATTTATTTATTTATTTTTGTTTGAAATCTCAGAAAGCCGGTTACAAGCTGGATAACGATACGAAAATCAGCCTTACTTACTTTATGATATGATTAAGGAGTTAAAAATAGAACATAATTTTCTACAGAACTAACTAGCAGTTGAATGGTATATCTTTAACTTCACCTTTACATGTATAGAAGTAATGTCTTCTCTTTTGAGTATTTGAGCTAATAATAATCTGACGGAAGTAGGTATGTTTCTATCTCTAATGGATGAAAATAATTTTCTTTTTTCTTTCGATGTCTCATTTTTTTTATTATTGTTTCTGCCACACAAAAAAGGAAAATTGACTTAACTTGATATAACCGGAATTAAAACTAAGGGGGAGGTTAAAAATCATCATTTTTTGACAAGCCAATTTTATATATTATGTAACTCATATCTATAATCCTTTGGCAAAAGTGTACACAAAAAGTTTTTTTAGGAGAGATCAATGCGACTCAAAAATAGAAAAAAAGCTTCCGATTCTCCCAGAAAAAAACCGGAATCTTGATTAAGTTTTGAAATGAAAAAAAAGCCAAAGCATAAATTTCCACTATTAAACAACTCCTGAATAAGAACTCTGAAGTTTCGTGAGTGAAAGTGGCTACAAAAAAGGTCTTTGGGAATCTTAAGAGAAATGGAAAACTTGCTGCCTCCATGGAATACAAAAAAATTAGAACTTTTTTGAGGTCACCAGGCGAATTCATGTTCAGAGGGTACCGTGAAAGAAAAAGAACTTTAAAATCCTAATTTTGTTGCTCCACTTATCGTTTTTGATTTAATTTTGAAACCTTTCGCTTCTTCGCTTGCTTTGTTGGGGTTTAGAGAAGTAATTAAGCTTCATTGGCCTGGCTACATACTTAATGAGGTCGTATTTAATTGTAAGTTGTAACAATTTACGTAGAAAATATTTGATTTCACTTTGAAACTAATATTCAATGTCATTTCAAACATCAACATATTTTCACACTGATACGTGTTAATTTTTTATTTTCTATTCAAAGTGCACTTAGTTTCAAAGTTTATTTATATAATATTGTTTATTTTTCCCATATAAATTACTTCATACAATATCTTTATACAACAATATTTAAAGGCATGGCTTTGGCCGTTGCCCTAATTGGCAATTACAATTAATAAGAATTAAAAAAAAAAAAACGCAGTAATTTTTCCGTTACTTCATACCATCTATAGCCCCAGAATTGGGCACCGTAGAACATTACCGACCTAGAAGTTGCTTAAAATACGTTATACTTGGCAGCTTAACTCAGATCCTTTGCATAGATACAGTTTTTCCAAGCCGAGCTAATAGTAGTTTTAGCTTCAGTTAATTTTTCAGAAAAATGGTGCTCAAAATTTAGATTCGGTGTTATTTTTACTCCAAGATACTTGTACTCTTTAACTAATTTGATTTCCTCAAATCCATGTTTCCATCTCTAGTTTTGACCGTACATCTTCCCCCTCCTTTCCTGAGGATCATAATTTTGGATTTTTTTAAATTCACCGTAAGGTTCCACATTGTGCAATATGCTTCGAGATCTTTGATCATCAGATGGAGTCTATTATGTAAGTCAGAAAAAAGTATAATATCATCTGCCACACAATGACTCCTTGAGATCGTCGAGGAATAAGATAAACAACAATGTACTTAAAGTACATCTTTGTTTGACGCCCATATTAGTGGAGAACCATGCAGAGAGGTGTTCGCCATTCCATACTGCTGATGCAGTGTCTTGTTACATACTGTTAAAGATCTTCATCATCTTTGTTGACATTCCTTTGGCTGAAAGCTTGTAAAAAAGGGCTTTTCTGTCGATCGAATCAACTGCAGCCTTGAAATCGACGTAAAAAACATAAAGCTTTGCTTGCTTTTCTAGAAAAGACTGCGCGACATTTGTGAGCGTGAAAATATGATCAATTGTTGAATACTCTTTTCTAAAACCGGCTTGGAAATCGCACAATAATTTTTCACTGTTAACCCACGTTGCAAGCCTGTCAAACAATATGGAGGCAAATATCTTCATTGAACAGTTTTTAAAGGATATACCTCTATAATTTTCAGGTGCATTGGGGTCTCCAGAATTGATTTTCTAAAGCTCTCTGGTACTTCTACAGTCTCAAATATTTCATCTATATAATCATCTTCTCCGTAGCTGCTTCGAAAAACTCGAAAGGAATTCTATTTACTCCAGGTTAATTGTTTGATTTTGATCTTGCAATAACTGCCTTTATTTTTGGCCTGTTACTTTCTGGATTTAACAGAGAGCAAAAATGCATTCTTAGTTGCTCAATGTGCATACTTTTTTCTATAGTAAACGTTTTACCATTTATTAATCGAATTGCTTTCCAGAATGCTTTTGAGTTTCAAAGTTCACATTGTGTATTTTCAAATTAGAACATTTTAAACCTAGTTTTAAAGTATAATCCACTTGCTTTCAATTTTTTTAAATTTACAATTTAAAATTATTGCGAATTTCAAGATTCAAGTTCCAAAATATACAACTTATTTCCAATGGTTACTTAAGGGATATAAGTTTGTATCCTGAGATTTTACTATTTTTTTTATAAAAGAACTTCTTTTTCTGCTGACGGCAATTGATGGCAATGCTTTTTAAACAAACTTAAAAATTATGGTTTTTATCACTCTTTACTACCTATTACTACTCAAAGCTTTGAGCAGATTTGAGAATGTGTTAATGTGTTTGGTATTAATAGTTAATTTTTATGTTTAGTTGTTTGATAAAATTTACGTGTTAAAAAAGTCACATTTGTATCAAATATTACTAACTACCATCATCTTTAACAATTTAATCGTAGGTATTTACTTTGAGTGCCTTGGTCACCAATTCTTTCTGTCTTCATTTTTATTTTAGTTTTTTGTTTGTAAGCAGTTATGCTTCGAAGGCATTGATTTTGTTGATTTGAACAAGGACTCCTCCTCCTCTTTCTCAGATCCAATGGAAATTCTCATTCTAGTTTCCTTCTTGGTAAATCTCATGATGGCTAAACAATAAACGAAGCCAAATAATTTCATACTATCCAAAAATGAACACGACAAGTAAACAAATTACCATTCCACTGTCCATTCTCATATTTCTCTTTCTATTTCTCTTCTACCCATAAATAGTCCAATAACCATGAGCAACAAAAAAAAAAAGAAATCGATGAAAAAAAAAACAAAGACACAACACGGATGGTAGGTATTTGATGACCAACGACCGACGCACGATACAAATAATATTATTAAGAATCAAAGAAAAATTATAACAAGCTTATAAGCCAATATCTAAACTATCTGGTATTGCAAAGCTTTTTGAGTAAGTGGTTTGCTATAGATTGGCATTCAATTATCAAAATATCATTTACAATCAACAGCATGGTTGAAGGCAAAAGAAAAATATAATTGGGAGACCAACTCAGGTTCTCCATAGGGTAGTCATTTAGGACCTCTTCTAGTTGTTTTATCTATTAATAATGTGTTCATGTTATTGCAGATGATAAAAAAATTTACAAAACAATATTTATAAATTTGCTATATGGAGATGGAGAAAAAGTTATAACGGTTTAAATTGACAGCTACCTAAATGTTAGACAAAGAAATTCTGAGAAGCGTAGGTACGCCGAGATTAAATATATTCTGTGCTAGGGTTTGTAAAGCGTTCGTTGGAAAAGAACATTTCAAGACCCTTCTCCAACTCTTGATCCATACAATTTTGTTTAGTTTGCCCAGAATTCTGGAATGCTGTTTCCGACGACGCTCATTTTTAAATGAATTGCTTTTTTTGTATCCTATATCTAAGTCATACCAGACAAAAAAATTGCGTTAGATTTTGGGATAAATTAAATTCATACTTTTTCAAATAGATCTAATGATTTTCCAAATTTAATTCATTTGTTTGCAAATTAAAGACAGATACCAAACTGAAAAGATTCAGATCGAGGCGCTTAGTATTGACATCTGGAGTTAGTTAGTTAGGACTCATGAACGATGAAGACCTGCCGTGTCTCAGTCAAGGAGCCTTTATAAGCCGGGAGAATGAAGTATATACGAACGTGTGAAGCAGAGCTTCCATATTTATATAAATGTATTAGATGAAGTTTGTAAGTTCATAAAGATACGTTTTTAGTTTAATTAAAACAAACAAAAAAAAAAAAAGATAGAGGGAAAATCAAATAAAAGTTACTTTCCACCGCATAACTTAATTGTTATATTTGATAAGGCATAGAACATCTCTTTTTCGTCGAAAGTAAAAGTTGAAAAGGAAAAAAATCTTCCTAGAAGATGGATAAATACACAGCATTATTCACGATAACGTGCCACTCAAGTATCTTAAGAAAAATCAATAAATATTTCAAGTATTCAGTAAAGGGAGGAGGAGAAGACCCTTGGAAGTGGTGGACATATACGAAGTAAGTTGGCCTGAAACAATAAAGTAAAATATTTGTGAAAAAAAATTCTGCCTGCAAAGTTTTAGGAATTTATATTGTTCAGGCTTACCTTTAACTTTGCTTTTCTCGTGTCTCGATAATTATATTTTTGTTGTTGTTTTTATTTTTTCACTTTACTTTGAAGGACCAGAAGGGGTCTTAAAGAAGTTAATTAAGTCCATCAAAGAAAACAATAAAAGTCAAAACATTAAAGTGCTTGAGGCAATTTGCAAACTTAAGAGTATAACTAAAAGAAAAACAGTCTGGGATTCTCAAAACGCTTCGAGGAACTTTTACGCGTTCAAATCAAGTTGGGGAGAGTTGTTACAACAAAATATTTATCTTTGGTGATATTAATTTATAAAAAAAAAACAAAGAAAATAAAAAAACAGAAAAGTTACAAACATTTAAGATAATGTAAGTTCAAAGTTTTTCTTTTCTATGGAAGAAGAGAAGCTTATAGAAATGCTAATTGGAACTTTGTTTTGTCATTTAATTAATATCTACTTGTACTTAACAAGTAATATTTTGCTAAAGGGAGTTTAAAAATACTAAATTTATTTCACTATCGAAAAACGTGCGAAGAAATCAAAGTGAAATTGTAATTGTCTAAATTGTTATCTGCATATTCTTTAACAATTTAACAATCTAAGGAAATCATTGAAAATACGAGCGTTATATTATATTTACTGATAGCTAAACGGGAACCATAGACAAAAGAGGTATATTGTACAATTAAGCAGCAGTTATTTGGAATGAAACAAAAATAATTTTTTAATTTGTTTCAAGTTGATCTTTCAGAGGTTTGCATGAGTGGATAAAATGTACAAGTTTTTTCTTGTCTTATTTTAATAAAATAACTTTTATGGAATCGAATCTTCGATGGTGTGATGGTGCAATGGAATAAAGTCAATAAATGCAATAAATTCCAAAACGATTTTGGACTTAATTTCACTCTTTAAAGTGCAATAAGTTCATTACACTTTAATGCATTTTTCTATTTTGTCACACACAAGTTGATGCAGCCCCGCAAGTCCAGGGCCCTCCACTGGCCAGCATACTTCAGACAAATCCTGAGAACCCGTGAAGCCCATCCACAGTACTTTTTGTCACAAACAAGTAGTTGATTCAGCACATAATAAATGCAAAAAAAAAAATTATATACCACCCACCCCAAATCCTATAATCACACCAAGCAGTGGAGTTGCCCCCCCCCCCTCTCAACAAATCTGACTTTTGCATATTTGAGATCTAGGGCACCTCTAAATCGAAAAAGCCTTTCAAACGTCAAAAATTTTTAAACTCCATTTACGACTAAAATAAGAGTCCTAGATCTTCTAAAGTTGACCTCTTCAAACGTTATTTTTGCCAACTAGGCATATTCGAGAATTCAAAATTTCATATTTATGATCTTTGAATGCCATCTTTTAATCAACGTATCGCAGGAAATTTTTGTCTTTTAACATAATTTTCGGCTAAACTAAGCGTCGTAGACCTCCCAAAGTTGACATCTTTTTTGGCTTTAAATGTGATTTGTTTTGGAACGTACCTTGAATCAAGAAATATTGTGTCTACAAGCAGGGGGTTGTAGGGGCAGCAAACCCCTCGATACATACTACGCTATGCTCTTAAGTAGGTAAAAATTTTGATTTAAATTTAAGATTAAGTTAAAACGGTAAAACTGTTGTAGTTTTTTTCATAATCTTCTTTTCTCTATATTTGTTCATCTTTGGACTTTATTTCATTTTAGTGTAGGACCTTATTGCACTCTCAAGAGTGAAATAAAGTCCAAAATTATTTTGGATGTACATTGTACATATATGTAGGCACGATATGCACATAAGGTGTCCCAAAATTCGTCGTCAAGCCGGAAAAGGGTAATAGACTAAATAGTAACAATTATCAGAAAAATATTTTCAAAAAATATCTTATATGTGGTTTTGGGTAGGTTAATTATGTGTTTGGTGTGCACGGACGCACAGCCGCACAGACCCACAGACGCACAGATGACATGACGAAAACATGCATGATGGAAATAACCTCACATTGATGGGAGCTTCAAAGAAAATTAGAAAAAAGTAATTTTCAAAAGCATCACAAATATCTAGAATCTGATTAATTGTTAGTTGTTAGGATATTACTGTTACTGGATGATAGCCACAAATTTCCAAAAACTTTTAGGAGACTTTTTAAATTAAGATAACTACAAATTAAATACGAAATAGGCTCATTAGGGCGGAATTCATAGTCGTCACTCAAGTCAAAATTGCTCTCAAGTGTATGCTTGGAGAGATTTTTGGCCACTTAAGCTATTCGTAATCAAAATTATGAGTGAATTTTAAGGTATTTACGTCTCTTTTTTGTCTTTGAGCATGGACTTCTGTTGAGCAGATGTTGAGAAAAATCTTGACTTAAGTAACGACTGTGAATTCCGCCCTAAACCTGGAATAAAAGAAGGTACATATACAGGTTCACATAAGTACCTACTCAAAATTAAAAAAAAAAATCCATTCTAATTTTAAGCTTATGGGTGCATGTGGGAGAAGAATACAAAACTAACAACATTATGGTCTTTGAATTGCCCTTTGCAAGGTCTAAATGCTCTACAGCTTTTTTAATGATATTTTAAGTTCAATTTTATAATAAGATATTCCTCTCTGCCTAACAGCCTTATAGATTTGAGGTTATTTTTATATTGATGACATTACCATTGTAAAATTCTTAAGTTAACAAATAATTTTAAGTCCACATTCGTTATCCACGCAACGCCTCTTCATAATATGCTAACTTAATTTAAAAATTTATTTGCGACTTTTGACTTTTAATTTGTCATGTTTATGATAATTTCTTATTAAATTTATTGCTTTCCTAATGCTATTCCAAACGTTAATTTCAACTTAAGAATTTATGTAGTCAAAGTCGAAGTAAAACACATATAATGCACTTTAATATTTGAATTTATTATCATAACCTTAACGCCCATATAGGTGATCGTAGTCGTATGTGAAGGTATTTTCTCTTGAATTGCCATTTTGTTTTTTTTTTTTTTTGTTCTTGTCTTCAAGGCTTCAAGGCAATTTATAATGTTATATGTCGTCTCTTAGCATAACAATAATGTACAAGAAGTATAAAACCTTTTCCATCTAAACAAATGCTTAACATCTGAATTCGAATCCTGTGAGTATACACCGTCACACCGCAAAAACCACTTTTCATGAATATGTTCAGAGTCAGAAAAGTACAAAAAAAAAAAAACACACACACACATTGATAAATGAATAAAAAATGTAAAGTTGCTATCACCACCCTTAGACTCGTACATATTCCTTTTTGCAAAAAGATTACAACTCAGACCAGCAGCAACAAAACCACGACAGTGGGCGGCGAGGATGGAAAAGGAAATGTTGCCAAGCCAATGTAACACACTTTGACGCCCGCAGGATGGGGCCAATGTGGATTTTTATCCTTACTCTTGGTTTGGAGTTAATCATATACACTGTCGTTGAAATCCCACATACGAGCACAAAGGAAATAAAAAAAAATTATTCAAAAAATTGATTTGAAAAGGATAAAAAAGTTTTGATAAAGATCGAACGTAATTCAATAAGCTAACTTATTTTAATTGTAAAATTTACAGTTGGTGTGCTTGAAATTTGCGAGTTACATAAAAGTTCACTATTTATCGTTTTATCGAATCGAAAATAGTTAAGACGAAAAAAGTTGAATAATTTCTGCTTTGTAGAAAGTATTAAAAATCATCGATCAATCTCAATGTGACATCTTGTTATAGCAAATAGGACTAACCACGACAGTTATTTGGTGGAAATTATGCTTAAAGATTTGTTTTTTTTTACAAAAAATCTTATAACGAAATCGTGAATATGCGAAATAGTAATGATTGATGGATCCCATTTCAGTTAATATGGATACGTAAATAAACTAAATATTTGGGTTTCGACAGTAAATTTTGTATTCCTCTCATTCTTTTGATGAGAAGTTTGGTGTAGAAATTACGGGACATGGTAAACGACGGAAAATGTATTAATTACTTTTTGACAGATTGACTAGCAAGTATTGGTATTTTTATACACATGTACTTGTAATTCAATAACTACATGAAGCTTGAACAACAAAATGAAATTATCTCAGAAATGTCTATGACAAACCATAACAGCAGATAAAAACAGTGATTTCAATACTCTTTTTCAAAGGCCATCGTCAAGATTATGCAAAGAGTCTTCCGACTTCAATTTAATATCTACTCGCATCACAAAAAATAAGAGACACTCTGTAGCATCGCGAAACAGACTTTGAAAGGTTTACTATTTGGTGTATCCGACGAAGAGATAAAATAATTTATCAGTTTTCAACTGAAACATTTTAGTGAGAGATGTTGAAGTATTGGTATGTTAAGAACCATTTTCTTCACTATTTTTCAACTTGCCACAAACTCTCAAGTTGGCCAATTTTAGAGTTGAAACAAACTTGGGAGTGAAATGATAACATGAAAATTGTTTTTCTTTACTATTCTAAATCTTAACTCAAGATGAAAATATAAAAATTAGCCAAATAGCGTTTTTAAATTTGCCCTGGGAAATTTTGGAAAGATACGTATGTTGCAACTTTAGTTTTGTCGCTTGCAGAAGCAAACGCTGGATGATTATCCCAATAATAATTTTCTCACAATATTTTATTTTTAAAATATGTATTTGATTCAAACCAAAACCGAGAATAATTTTTGACAGAAGAAAAACAAAAAGGAAAACAAATTTGAATTCGACAGGAAACTCTCAATTTTGCTCTCCGAACTTCAACTATTTTCGGAAGTTGAAAAAACCAGAAGTTGATCAACTCGAGAGTTGAGAATTGACAGTTAAAACTGTGAATTTTGAGTGATGAAAAACAAAATCATGAGTTGAGAATAAAAATCCTCAATTTAAAGTAAAGAAAATGGCTCTTAAAAAGGCATCGAAACGAACGTGCACGATACTGGAAAATTTGATGAGAACAAATATCGAACACAATTCTATTTCAATGTTTCTAACGCCGGAAGGTTGTGCAGAACAGAGTACGAATAACGACAACTTTACTTGGAGAAGTTCGTCGGAAAATCTGAAATAAATCAACACGTCAGCTTTTAGCACTGTCTTCAAAGAAGAATTAACCCTCCATCCTTCTCCATAAAAATTCATTTGGACAAAACTAAGCGTTTATTTGGAAGCCATTGATGCCTCATGGTGAAACCAGATTTAAACCAATCATTCCAACATTTGTGTGAGTAATAATTCTGAGCCGTACGCAGCTAAGATGAAGAAGCAAGAATTTATTGGGCAGTTCGAATCTGCCACCACTGATGGTGGCTCACTGTTGAGACTGAAAAACTGATCTTGTGAAGACCAATTTCCTTAAATCTCCTAACTAGGTCTAGGTTCTCCAGAAATATGATAAAGTATTCTCTTCACCAAACGTACAACATTGTCGAATATAACTTTGCAGCATCCAATCGACAGTGGAAATGCCAAAACAATTTATTATTGTCCAAACAAGGTTAAAGAAATAACTCCAATAGTCGTTGAGCCTTGGGACCTTGTGTGTAACAAATGGTCAATATCTCACAAACGATATTCATTTGGAGCATATCTAATCATTATTCATTCTTGGCTTTTGGCATCAAGCATATGCCTTGCAACAAAACAAATGCATCTTATCAAGGGATGGCTTCTTTATATACCAACGTTCAGCTGGGGTTTTCATTTCTTTTTTTTTCATTTCATCTTAAGTCTTGATCTTCGGAGAAAAATACTTCATTGATATTTGCTGAAGTTTGAATCTAACATAAATACATAAACGAAAAATTTCCTCCAGTTACGCTTTGATTCAACAAGAAGCACACGGATTTGTTTCCACTATCGTTGTTTTTGTTCTTGTTTAGACCTCTAGCCAAGTTCGCTTCCTTCTTTAGTCTTCAATTTGCTGACCGCAATTGTGACATCTACCATACACTCTTCATAACAAAAGCAGTTGGTGATTTGGTGTCTCCATTGCATTGTCATCGGTTAATTCGATAAACGATAAGATCTTCTTCTTTCGTGTTCTCGATTACTGTTACTTATGGATCACAGCTCTATGGAAGGGTTAGGAACAACTGTTATACAATATCACTCCCAGCTAATGTTGCCCCGCTGACTTCAAACTTCTAAAGAGACCATCGAATTCCAGGAACTTATCCTTCAACATGGTTCCATTAGAAAGTCTTAATCGGGCAAATTGCTTCCTCACAATCGTCTGGCTTGATGCTGATCTTCAAGGGCCTTCCACATATCTCTTGCAGAATTCTTATCTTTGACGTAGTCCAAATAGTCGCCAGATATGGAGATCACAAAAATGGATTTTCCTTTCTTTTTTTTTTCTCAATAAATGTTTGTGTCACATTTACCACTGCACTTCCAAAACATCGACCGTGTCCAAAAATATTTTGACTGGAAAACTTCAGTTTTCATAATTCTTGCCATTAAATTGAATAATGCCATGAGGGATTTTACGAAAGACGTCTTGATTCGTTTCATATCAGTTAAAATGTTTGTCCAGAGAAGCGTATTTTTAAAAGTAAACTGAATTAAATTATTAGGGTGTGCTCTATACAGTACATTGAAATATAACAATTTTTTTACTGACCGTGTGCGTTTATAACGTTTAAAGGCGAAGAAAGTGATGAAATTGTTCAGCACGACCAATCCTAAGAAGGGGAAAAATGAAACAAAAGTACGAGTAAACACATCCAAGATCCAAAATGAACATAACAGAGGTAAAGGAACCCATAATAATAAATAATAGAACAACGCGCAATATGAAATTAAAATTATTCCACATCTAAATTTAAACTGTCCCCTCGAATCATAAATATCCGAACGCCTATGATGACATACCTTACCTACCCGTATTAACATACATAACACACAACTTCAAGCTTTCAGAGAGGTTATATTGTAAAGGACCATACTCACAGATCGTAACATAAATTAACATTTATTTTGTGAATTTAACAAGCTGCAAGCACTACCAGCAATGATGTTATCCTCAAAAGGGTTGAATTATTAGATAGGAAAGAAAATGAGCATTTCCCACAAAAAAAAAAAAAAACCCAAAAACCAAAAAAGATATGACATTTTCCACTCGAATCAGCCTCCTGATATTGTGTACATTATGTATGTGAACATTTTCTGGTTGTCCTTTCTGTTATGGAGGCATCATTATACAGAGAAGTCAAAATCCTTGAGTTACCAGATGTTGCTTCCACAATATGCCTTCTATGCCATGTGGTTTCTTTTAAAATAGAACATTCAGATAGTCATCATCAGGGTAAATTATTTGTAAGGTTGTTTTCTTTTATCTACAAAAAAAAAAAAGAATAATATAATGTCCTTTGACTGAAAAGTTTCCCACACATGCATTCAACTGAAAATCTATTGATTTTCTTTCTGTATTTTTGTAAAACTTTTGAAATGGCTTTATTTGTTATGAAAAAGTCACAATGATGACGATGATTACTTTAAACTTGACAATGATGTGAAAATAGATTGTTAATATATATTTTTTTTATTTCTTTTTCTTTTCAGAGACATTAAACTATTATGACTTCCATCATTGTTATTTACTCTTAGAAAACATAAAGGACTGAAGAAGTTTTCGGTTTCATTGTTATGACACCGATTACAACTACAACGCTCTTTACAACTACCACAACTATTATAACTCCCGGTAGAAATGTGATCCTGGTCGAGACCCCAGATAGCCAACAAGTCGACTTAAATGGCGATGGCGGTGGAGGGAGTGGCGATGCTGATAGGCTCGCCCAATCAACAGTTCCTATAATGTTTGAAACGCATCTACCAATTATAATCTTCAAATGCTTCGTCATAGGTTTCATAATTTTAGCAGCAGTTTTTGGAAATATGCTGGTGATAGTGTCTGTTATGCGACATCGAAAGCTGAGGTAAGTTTTTTTCTTCTTAAATTTCTTTCGTTTGAAAAAGTTTTTTTTTTTTATAATTATATGAAAAAAAAATCCCATTACAAAAATGTAATGAGAAATTCCAGTGATGGAAAATTTTTATATTAAATTTTGTTATGTTGAAAGTACGGTTACCAAGTTTTTTTTATAGACAAAACTTCGAGAGAAAGAATTGTGTGTATTCTCTCCTTTGTTCATGTCTTTTTGAAAGTAACACAAGTAAGCTCATGCCTATTATAGTAAACCTGACAAACCAATATTACTTTAGTTTAAGAGACGTTGTAAAATTGACAAAAGGATCATATGGAATTATCCATGATATTTATATTAGGAATCCTTTTGATATTTACCGCAATCATCTAGGCTAGGCCAATCTGTGATACATACTTAAGAAATATGTGATACAAACCAGAGTAATCTATTATAACGAAACAATTTGTGATATATGCCGGGGCTAATTATCCAAATAATCCGTTGTATAGTCGTATTATAACCCATTATACCGCGATCTGTGATATATTGTGTGATAACCCATGATACCGGAATTATAAAAAAAATAAACCATAATCCCAATATCATTTTGATATTTACCGCAATCATCTAGGCTAGGCCAATCTGTGATACATGCTAAAGAAATCCGTGATACAAACCAGAGTAACTTATTATAATGAAATAATTTGTAATATATGTCAGGGAAACTAAAGCTAATTATCTAAATAATCCGTTGTATAATCCGTGTTATAGCCCATGATACCGCGATCTGTGATATATTGTGAGATAACACATGATACCGGAATTATAACAAAATATAGACCATAATCCCTGAAACTTACAAGAGACATCAGTATATGCCAGAGAGCTGTGATGTCTACCATGTAATAATAGCATCCAGTGATACTTATCAAGCAATCTGTGATATAAAACAATTCGTTCTATTTATAATAGCAAATCTCAATACGTAAAGTGACATATATATCATACTAACAGAATCTGTGATACTTACAAATGAAATTCATGGTACATGACGTGGCAATTTGTGATACTTAACGAAACGAAACTTTTATACGCTGCAGAAAATTGCTTGCAGTTCTTAAGTTTTGAAAAGATGATTTAACAACCTGACATTTTTTATGCAAGCCTCCATTTAGTTTAAATTAATTTACCAAGAAAAAACCAAAGTGACAACCGTGGGTGTTAATAAAATCGGCAGCACATTAAACTTAAGTGTCCTTGTTTTCCAATAAAACATAAAAAAAAAAAAAAACATAAAAAAGATAAAATAAACCCTGGCGCAGTATACCTTCATTTCAATGGAATTTGTGTCAACTTGATTTTATAGGCACACCTGCCTTACATTTGTTGCCGAGAGTTGAATGAATTAATATCGTAATTGATTGATGTGAAAATGGAATTTATTTCCGAGAAAAAAATCATGTTTGTTGAATGAGAATGTTGTGTATCCTCAATCATAATTGTTCAAAATTAATTCGGACAGGTAAGTGCTATCCAATAACATTCCGTACATTAGATAAAATGAGTAAGATCTTACTGTCTGAAATGTAAATTGATGTCAAATCTTTTGGTCTGGGAGGCAACCGTAAGATTACTTTACAAAATTGAAGATAAGATAATACTGAAACTTAAAAAATAGGTTGTAACTTTCAAAATAGGTACATCACAGTTGCAAACCCTGTTTTCTCGAAAAAAATCTACATTACTTTATGCATCAGAACTTTTTAGTAAAGGAAAGTATTAATACTGCCAAGCAAAAGTCAAAAATATGTAAAAATCAAAAAATAAACCTAAGAGTGTAAAGCTGAAAATGTTCAACTAGAAAATACAATCAAAAAATTCTTATTTAAATAAATCTGTATGAATTTTGGTTGATTTAAATGCTAAAATGTCCATAAAATTTAAGACTTAACTCTCTTCTTTCTAAAAAAAATTGTCAGGTGCCAATTCTAAAATTTGTAGAAGTATACGGCAACCCTATCTGAATACAAAAAATCACTCAAAACACTAATGTTTCAGTAAAAATATACCATATTTGAAAGAGTTAAAAGCCAAAACAAATTTTAGGTAACGGTCTCTTATTTCTGCTAGCTCTCTTCTATTTAAAAAGTGTCAGATTCCAATTTTAAAATAGCTTTAAGTATGCATTAACCATATTTGAATGCAAAAAAAAACATTAAAATACTAATTTTTCAGTCAAAATTTATAATATTTTAATTAGCTAAAAGCTAAATTCATACCAAATTTTATAACAGGCTTTCTTCGGTCTAAAAAGTGATGGGTGCCAAATCTTAAATGACTTATAAGTATACGGCAACCCTATTTGATTGCAAAATAAATTTACCATATTTGACAGAGATAAGGGCTAAAAATTCAAGAAATTTTGGGCCAGGCTCTCTTCTATCTAAAAAGTCGGTTGCCAACACCGAAATGGGTATAAGTATGCGGTAACGCTCTAAAAACACTCATTTTCAGTCAATATTTACCAGAGATAAAAGCTAAAAATGCAATAAATTTAAATTTTTCTGTCCAAAAAAAATGAATGCAAAAAAATAACACTAAAAATTATTAAAAACTACATTTGCGCTGATGTGGGTTAGAAAAATGTCCCAATTTAGCTCAGAGGTAGTTTCTATTAATGTTTATAATTAATTATTTAAAATTTAAATTTAAACTTTTTAACGTGTTTTTTTTTAATAAAATGATATCATAGTGAGAAAACAGCTTAAAAAACAGAAAAACTTGTTTTTTATCGGGTATTGCGAGAAAAACCGTTATTTCCGCAAAAATAAAGTAAAATCATTATATTAAGGAAAGTTAAGGGAAAATAGAGCCACAATTCGTTATAACTCGAAAAGAAAAAAAAATGCCTCTTAAGTTTTTCGCTCTAGAATGACCCCAACAACCCATTGTTTTCGTCCGCTGCGATGACTCTGGAGCACACTGTATATATGTCATGACAATGGAACATGTTTAACTCTTTGACCAAATCACCCAAGTCAAGTCCGAAAGTTTTGTCACCTAAGTTCCTCTTTCCATTAATATTTTCTTCTTTCAATCAGCTCAGGAAAAGAAAAGGGACAAATTGAGTACGTTATTGCATATAAAACCAAAGCAATTTACAAAACACACTACACAATGCCACTTACTACCACATAAACGGACAATTTGCAGTCATTTACAGCAGCAACATGAAAACACAAATTTTAGTTGTCAACAGAAAGGTACCCTGTTCCTTATGACAGATTTTGCAACAAATGTAGCTGTCATCATGAAAATATATTTTCATTCCTTACTTTTCTATTAGAGGTAGGAGACTATGAATTGGTACGAGATGATGAGAATGACAACGCACGTTTTTCATAACCATCTAACCAGCAAGCAACAATCCTCCAGAGGAAACGAACTTAAAATGTGCTCTAATTTGCAGTTTTCATTTTCATTTCACTTTTGAACTCTCTTTCTCTCTCTCTGTCATCTCTGTGTGTCTGTTCTGTAGTTTTTTAAATGGGGAGAAAATTTATGAAATGGATGTTCCTATTTCGAAAAATGACGTTTGATAGACACATGTTGGGTTGGCAATAAATTTAATGTACATGTCAAACTAGAAGAGGTAATCTTTCGAACGTTCGCAGAAACATCGATTTGTGAAACATGCTCGGGTCACATAGAGGGTAACTATCCCGAGGAAGTTTATGTTGTGTGAAGCAATACAATCTACTAACTTTCCAAGGGTATAAATATATACAGGGGGTTCCAAAAACCCACTTTGGTACCTTGGTTAAACACAGATTCTCATTCCACCATCACTGAAGGCCATATATTCAGTTTCCTCACGGTCTAATTACGTCTAAGGTGACTATTATCCTTGATTTCGGTTATCAGCGATTTAAGGGCTCTATCGAAGAAACAAATAAATGAATCAATCAAAAATCAGCCATTTTTATAAACCAAAGGTGTCTCTTATCACGAAGCTACTTTACACTAGCCATTACCTGTTTACCTTTCTTTCACCTGACTTCACTCACCCGTTGATCTTGTTGTGACTGTCTATTTAAACATTCAGTTTGACGCAACTTATGCAACATGTGGGCATTTAAAGGGTATTTGTTTTTCTTGATCCAATTGATGCTGAATTACGCGTTTTGTTCCAAAAATTTGAATTTAAAAAAAAAATGTTTCAGTCCCTGCTAGAACATCACTGTTTTCTAGATTCTAGAACATCCCCTTTATTTCTTAAAAAGTAAAACAAAAAAATTACTCTTCGAACTACATAATATCTTGACGGTCAATGCTAAAGCCATTATTTCCAAACAAAATGGTCTTTCTGGTCGTTGGCTACTTCCATTCCAACACAATTTTAATCCTAATAACTATGAAAATGTCTCAGAGAAGGCTTGTTTTTCCAACAATCATTTTCAGTAGATTAATTTTGGGTTGGCCAATAAAGCCCCTCATTGAAACACGACAAATGTTCACACAACACCCAGTATACTTACCAGTATAAACCATAGTCTACAAAGTCAAAGGGGAAAGTTAATAAGTCGTCTGCATTAGCAGAAAAACTTATGACACCAATTTAATGCGAATGTCTTTTCTCTCTTTAGAGGGAGGGCGGGTTAACCTACATAATGTACGTTCGTTTGTTGTGTACGTAGGAATAACAAAAAGGATGAACTATATATAAGAACTAAGAGGCAAGGAAAATTATTATTCAAAAGCAAAACCGAGGTGTCACGTAGGACAAATTTAAAGAAATAATAAATTCCATTTTGGAATAATTTTGTGGTCAAACAGAGATACCTTACTTTGGATTAATTAATCAAAAATGTAACCCAAATTTAATTAAAGTACGGCGAAAGGGTTGACTCTTATTTTGGAAAGACCTGGAAATTTGTTTAAATTCTTAATCATTGCAGTTCATTATGAATTTTATCACAGTTGTTTGTTATAGAAAAAGGGATAATGGATTACAAGCCAAGTGAGCGAAAGAAAAGAATGGCGATTTTTACTGTCCAATGTGCAACACCAGATTTCCCCTTTAAGATACCCACAAGGAACAAGCTGGTTTCCTGATGGTGAAGCTTGCAACCAAATCGATTGTATTGCAAAAAAAACAAGAAGGCACTCTTTAAACCAATTGATTTCAAATCAGTTAATATCGACTTAAACCTTTACTATTTTAGAACAGCGTAGAACCACGTGTGTATGTCAAACGTGGTTCTTGTTGTTTTAAACGCCGCGTCATCATAAAGACTTATACCTATGAGAACTAATATTTAATTACTTGAACGCAAACGCAGCTTTTGACAAACAGAAACCACGAGGAGGAATAAAGCTGCGAAAAAAACACTGAGAAAACAAATCGATTGCAAGTTTTTTTGCATTTGTACCAAATGTTGCGTTCGGTGCTCGAGGTCGAAAAACTTAATTTAACATCGGCTTATTATCATATACCACTTAGCAAAATATCAGAACTACCAGATTTGACGCAATGTCTGATGTATATAAGACTGCTTTTTGTTTTAAACAAATTTACTGGATTCTATGTGAGCGGACGGAATTTTGTTCTAGACATTAAATACAAATTTCTCACCAAATTTCAGCTTTTTATTTTAATATTTAGATCTCGTTAAATGATTTTCTATTTTTACTTGCGATATAGGTACTATAGGGATCCGTACAAAAATCGAACTCGAGATAACAATCGGACATGTCATTACGATGATAGGGAATGCAAAAAAAGTGGGTCTCGCAATTCTGTCTGTCTGTCTGTGTATACCTCGAGCTGCAACCCAGACTGCAGAAGCGATTTTCTTCAAATTTGGTGGTTGAGGATCTTTTGTGATTCCCTAGATGGGAAATTGAAATTTTTTTAGGACCAAAACTAACGGCACATATTACCATTAAAGAAAACTTAACTTTTTTCAAAAACGGCTGTAACGATTTTGATTAAATTTTTTGTGTCTGCTTTTGATAGTAGGGTCATACTTTTGATATGAATAAAATGTTTGTAAAAATTCTATTAAGGGTACCTCTAATAGATCCGTTTTTTTTTTTCATTTTTGATTTCCACTTAAACGAGAGATCCAATTTTGATGAATTTTTTTTATACGGAAGCAATTTTAAAAGTTTTTGATATAAAAATTTTCAAAATAATAATTTTTTTAATTTTTAAAAAATCTTTCAAAATTAAAAAAAAATCAATTTTTCGAAAACACGTCACTGTATTTTCTGAAATTTTGCTTTATTAATCAAATCAAATTTCATACTAAGTTTAGAGCTCCAAACAATTTAAGAAGTTGTTTATGTCATTTTATTGTTTTACACTTCTTATTAAATTATATATTTTTAAAAACTTTATGTGAGAACCTATAACATCCACAGCAACTTTTCCCATTAGAGCAAGTTCGTGCGACCCAGTGGTGCATTGTATTTTCATACATTTTGTATGGGAGATTCATGGTGTTTTTATTTTTTTTTTGTTTTGTCTAATGCTCCTCCCCTTCCAACCGTTTTTAAGGAAAATTAGGGGAATTATTTTCAAAAATGTATGCGAATTTCAAGGTTCTAATTTTTAAAAAAATAATTAATTTAATTTTCAATTTATTTTAACGATTTGTTTGTAGTTTTTTTCCATTTTTCCTGAAAGGTTCTAAGCGTACAGTAAAAATGCATTACAAATTTTGTAGAAAACCAATTCTCCACAGAAACCTTTTTGCTTTTTGCCAAATTTTTGTATGGACTAAAGGCTGTTAAAAAAAGCTATATTAAATCTATAATCTATATGTATAATGTATCGTAAGAATGTAACACAGATCAACCATCAGCCCCATAATGATTCTTAAATTTAATCCTTAAAATCAGCCTAGAACTAAAATGTTTCTCAAGTATTAAAGAACTATTTTAGAAATGTTTATATTTGCAGTGGGCGGAAATAGAAGTGTAAGCGTAACTTTATTTTGTTGGTTTAATAGTTTATGAAAGAGTATAAAATGTTATTTAGAAAATAACAAAAGAATTAAGTTTTTTCACATTATGATTGTGCTTTTTATTGTTTTAAATCTTTATTTTTTAAAACTTCTTTCTCTACGCTATCCCAAAGTGATAAAAACAATTTGTTTCAGTTTTTTTAACTTAGCATTCACATGACAAGCAGGTAGTTCCAAGTAACCAAAATAATATTTTATATGTTTAGGAAAATCATTTGTAGTGAATATCAGAACAAGACAAAAGTTTAAATTCTAAGAATCCACAGAAACGTACTTTCAGGTTCCTTAAAACTTAAAATGATGAATTTTTTATGTTTCGGTCTTGCTGCGGAACATGTTATATCTTTCCACAAAACTGAGATACTGCGGTATTTTATTCATAAAAGAGAGTAAAACGCACTGCACACATTCCGGTACACATAAGAAGTATGCTCAATAAAAATGCACGTGTTCAAAAATTTTATTTCGCTTGTCTAAAAAGAAATACATGATCTCCTCCAATAGCTTTTTAATAGATTTAAAATAAAGTTACGTGCCCAAAACTGTATCACATGTAGGTACGTAGGGGAAAGTGAGGTAAAAGGTGTCACTATGCAAAAAGAATCAAACCAATGTATAACTTTGTTCTTAATTATAATTTCATTTAAAAATTGAAGAATAATAAAAGACTAATTTTGCAAACATATCTCGCAATTTCATAGGAAAAGTGAAGTGAAAGCTATAATATTTAAAATATTTGTAAGAAAACACTCACTTTGTAAATGATGTCCACGAAGAAGATGATTTTACTATTTGTTATGAAATACCAACGCAACGGATGTTCAAATATTTCATTAATTCGATGTGATGGACAAGCCTTGGTTCTCTTAAAAAAGCTTTATAAATCTATCTTATTATTTTGTTGGTAGCACGCATAATTTGTAGTAATTTCATTAAAAAATTCTATAATAATTAACAGCAGTTTAACTGCACTTAGGACAACCTACCAAATCACCTATATATATATATTACTCTGCATCTATTGGCTCTATAAGAATTGAAATACAGTCGACTCCGTTTTATTGCACTCCGCTTAACTGAAAACATCGGTTAACTGAACAAAAAAATTACTAAGAGGCTTATTTCAACAGTTTCCGTGCAAACTACTTCGGATAATAAAGCTTCGCTTGAGTGAAAACTTCTTTTAATTGAAACAAACAATCTTGGCTCAAATGAATATTTTTACCTATTCATCAGCTCCGCATAAATGGAAGTATCACTAAATGCTGCCACCAAACTTTCAAATGAACCAATTTGAAAGTCAAAATGTTTCTTACTTCTTCTTTCTCCAACTCTTTTTTATAAAAGTCCGCTTATGTGAAAGTAGTTTCAGCTATCCGACGTTTGTTTAAAAAAATTTTCTTCTATTTTAGTGTTCCAGTTAAGCAGAGTCGACTGTACATAAGTCAATCTAAAAATAATATGCGATGTTGTTTAAAGCTTATTTCCTATTCTAGATAAAAATGTTTGGCTTAAATAAGTTTAAACAGATAAACATAACTTTTTTGTACTAAAAATTGTAATCTTTAAACTTTTTTTTACTTTAAAGCTACGGCAGATACATGATGCAGATACAGATACACATTATTTTTTATTTTTTCTATGTTATACTCCAAAAGACAAAAAGTTACATGACATACTGAGCCTTTTATCCCTGAATTAAAAGAAAGCTATTCCATATTTATTTATTCCATATTTATTTGTATAATGTATAATATGTGCAAAATGTCCCTATTTATGGATCAATATTAGTGACCATCATTATTTTAGATTTATGATAATTTTTACAAAAATCCTTTGAAAGAAACTATTTATAAAATGGGATAATAGCCAATGCTTATGGTGGTATTTATTATCCTTATTCGATTTTAATCGCAAATTTTAAAAGGTTTGCAGCATCAGTTTTTGTTAATGTGCCAGCAGATGCCAATCAGAAAAAGAACTTAAAAAAAAGGTCCAAAAAACAACAAACAAACAAAAAAATATTAAGGAAAATCTTTTTACACCCTCCCACCTTGTGTGCCATCATAATCGTTTGGTAGAGTCCTTAAAATAAATTTTTAAATATTATTGACCCACGCACCATGGTTGAGGCGTTCTGTGTGTATAAAGAATCTTGAAACTTTTGTATTTTTTTTAATTAATAAATCTCATTTTTAAAGTAACAGCCATTTTGAAGTAGCAGGTGTCGATAAAAAAACTCCTATTAAGAAATAAGCCTACTTACACAATATTACCCCTAATATGAATTTTAATTTACTTCAACAAATTTGATTGGATATTTCCCAAATAACTCGAATTAAATTTTATAATTAATTCTTTAAGTAAAAGAGGTTTCATACCTTCAGCATCAACATCAGCCAACCCAAAATAAGAAGCAACAAAAAAAATATGTAATCAAATATGTTTGAAAATAGATCCCTTCTTCTTTCATTCACATAAATTATGTATAGACAAAATATAATGAATAGTTCAAGGATTAAAATAAGCAAATGTTGAAAGTTCCCTTCTCAATTAAAAATATGTTCAATGTTCATGTGGCAACTGTTTTTTTTTTTTTTTGATATTATTTTCACTTGAATTATGAAAATGAGGGCTTCAATTCGGCCACGAAGAGTAATGAAATTTTTTTTTATGAAAAGTAGGTATTTGCCTCTGATGAGGGTTAAAAACTTAACACTGATGTTTTCCAAATAAATTGAAATTCAAGCTTTTTAAGGACTATTGACAGAAAATGTAATTAACAAGAGCATCCTTGAGCCTTGGGTTGTTGTGTATTAAGATGCATTATGCGCTTAAAAATTAAATGTTAAGTATACGCCCGAGTGTACAGATAGTGAAGGTGACACCTTCATATCTAACATTATACTATACCCACTCACAATTCAATTTTGTACTATCTCACCGGTGAAACGCCCCCTATTCCACTGCACAGCCCCCATCATGTTTCATACATTAATTTGATGTAGCCAAGCCACAAGTTTTACCACATATTTCAGTGTGGTCGGTCGACCGAAAGAGTCTGACAATCAGAGAGCGCTAATGAGGAAAACTCACTCCATAGCCCCGCATAATAGCTCGCCACCACACACACTCACCATAACCACTAACATTATCCTTTTTACAAGGTCTTTCATGTAATTCTGGTGTAGTACAAGCCATAAAACACAATGCATCGGTTAAACAAAAACAAAAAAAAATAAATGAAGAACGCCCTCAATGCTTTTACGTCGCACTTTATGTTTCCTTTTTCCTGTTAATTTTTTTTGTTCTTCGTTTTTTGTTACTTATTCAAGGAATAAGATGAAAAAAAGAAAGGACATTCAGATCCAACCAACTAATCGACCTCAGGGGAAACAAAACTCAGCAACGTGCCTCGAATGGATTCAAATTTTTGAAAGGACTCTTCATACCTCAACGTCTCGTCGCATCGCGTCATATCCAAGGAAGAGATAAAACGAAAAAGTTTTGTGTGCTTATATACTTTTAGTGCGATGGCGTCTTGTATTTTTTATTTTGATAATTGAATTCGTATACTTACTTCCAATGGGCGGAAGGCGCAGAGAGCTTGCACGGGGGGAGTTGGTTGGTATAAGCGTTTGATTTACATAGAGGGTTTTTTCCGTTAAATATTTTCTGCAGTTTAAATACCTACTCGTAACTATTATAGGGTGCTTCAGAAATAAAAGGTGAAATCAAGATTTCAAAAAGCTTTTTTGCGAGTTAGACGAATACTTGGAGAATTTTTGATTTGGATGTTTTCAACTTCACAAGTTGAGATTTGTATATATACAAATAAGCAAAAAATAATTTTTTTTTATCGGGAACACTTTGTGGAGTTTTTGTTTTAAAAAATTATTTTTTTTCGGTATTGGGTCCGTGAATTTTTTTTCGAAATTTCGTTTTAAGATGTTGATAAATAATAACTTAAAAATTAAAAAAAAAACGGCTCGATAGATTTTTCCAAAAAAAATCTAAAAATTTATCATTTGGATGAGATATTCAAAACAAAAAAAAAAACAAAGTTTCAATGGAGATGTATACAGATGGACGCACGGACGCACAGTCGCACAGACCGACGGACGTCATGACGAAAACCACTTTTTTAGTCTTCTCCATCATCGTAATGTTGGTTTTGATTAAATCCTCAAATTTTTTTTTGACACAAAACCAATACTTGCCCGATTGAGCAAGTAAAAATGAGTATTCGATCAAACATCTCGAGAACAGGCAATGCTTTTGACTGCGGACAGTTTTTTTAGATTAAGAAGAAGATGCCATTAAAAGTTTTTACTTGCGATTTAAGTACTATAGGGCAAGTTTAGGATTCCTAAAAAAAATCGAAATCAAGATAACAATACGATTATTTTTTTTTGAAAATGGGTCACTGTAGTTTTTTGTGAAATTATGGCTTTGGATGAGTATTAATATTTTCTTGAAAATGGCATACCAACTTAATTTTTAAACAAGGCTCAAGAAATTGTTCTTAAAAACGGCTCTAACAATTTTTAATTTTTTTTTTTCTAAAATTTTATCTTTGTTAACCAAATTAAATGCAAACTTAGTTTCGAGCTCAAAATAAGTTAAGAAGTTGTTTATGTCAGTTTAGTAATGAATTTTATTTTTTACTTGCGATATATGTAGGTACTTTATATCAAATTATGCATTCGTACAAAAAAATTAAGTTGAGATAACAATCAAACATGTCATTACGATGATAGAGAATGCAAAAAAAGTGGGGCCGACAATTCTGTCTGTCTGTCTGTCTGTATGTATCAGAAGCCACAGCCTAAGCGGATAGGTCGATTTACTTCAATCTTGGTATGTGGCGTTTTTGGAAGACTATCCCCAGACCATTTTAAAATTTGTTTTTGAAAATTCCTACGATTTCGATTAAATAATCAAGGTCAGTATTTTAGATAATGGCCATCTTTACATGAAAACTATTGTTTTCAAAAACCGGTATTAACGGTACCTGCCATAGAACCGTTTTTTTTTTTTTTAATCTGATTCTCTTCTTCATGACTCAATCAATTTCAACCATTTTTTTACATGAAAGCTTTTAAGTTGCCGTAGTAATGTTTAGTTAAAAAACAAATCAAAACTGAGAATTATTGTTAATTATTTAACCCCGCAGAACCGTGGCCCCTACCCATGAGCTTATTAGCAATTTCAATTAATTCGAAAAAAATCGGGTGAGGTATGTTTTGGGGGCATGCTGCTGCTCTCACTGTTTATACGCTTATATGTGGTGGCCCTGGGGGCCGATTCTGGTTCTGTGAAAAAAATTAAATGAAAAGTTTTTCACTTTTCACTAATAAAAGCGATTCTAGCTCTGTGAAAAAAACAATTCTGAAACCTTCATAACGAATATATTTTTCTTTCATGGAAAAATTTTGAAGTAAATGTCAAAGTGAAAACATGAAAAAAAATTCTTCTACCTGAACTGAAAATATAAAAATTAATACATGAACCAAATTTAATACATAATAGCGAATGTGAAAATTATTTATTTGATTCATTTATTCAGAGAACCAGAATCGGCCCCCTGATCCCTTCCTATACTGAACTTGCTTGCTTGTTAAGTTTGTTGTTTTTAACAACTAAGCAATAATTAGAGACTTATGTCCCATCGTAATAAAATAACAAGTAGACAATACTGTGGATCTATGTCACAATTAGATGGTATATACCTAATTGTATAGTTAAATTATTGAATTATGGTCCAGTGAGGATAATTATGTCCATGTGCTCGATGTCCCTATCGCACACACGAAACCTTGATGCCCCATATAGGATATGTTCAATGGACAGAGGTGCCTATGTCAACAGTTCGAAAAAATGCGGCCGAGGGATAAATTGACGTTTTAACGCTTTCAGAAAACGACATAAAACGTTAAAATTCGGTCTTATGTCACTTTCTCAAAGTGGCAGAAGATCAAATACTGAGATTTGGCTTTAATTCACGACACCATTCCTAACATGTGTTCTATGCCATTAATGAGTGTGAATTATGTATTGACAAACAAAATTTCATCACTTCTAATAACCTGGTCAATAAATATTGGACATGCAGTGTAGGGTGTTTTAATGAATGAAATAGTGCATCTCAATCAAAATTCTCAGCAGTGTAAGTACTAAATTGATTATTATTACAGAAAAAAATGTTTTCTCTACAAGTGAAGCAAACACATACATATGTACATAAATATGATATATGAAGCATTCAGCCTTGTAAAAAAGTTCTCTGATAACTTATTCTGATGGAAAACCCCAAACAAATTCTTTCATGTAATTAAAAAGCTATCTAATGCCACACGAATAGAGCGCTGCTTAGCTGACTTTGCAAAATATAATGGAAATGGTAGAAACGTTTAAAAAATTGTTGTTTGTTGGTTTGCTTACATAGAAAGCATTGAACCACCCTGTATGACTACGGGAAATAGCAATATGCCTATGCAAATAAAAAACTGGTGTATTTTATTGATGTTCTTTATGAATTGCTATGTTAATTTTCTTTTCTCTTTATTTTCTAAAAATTTAAATGTGGGTTTTTTGGAAGTTTTGGGAGAAACTTTTTAAATTAACGTAATTATCTAAAGGTTATTATTAATCGGACGAGAATGCTAACGATTAAGACATTAATGGTCTAATTCAAAATTAAATTGGTTTGTTTGATTTTAATTTTTAATTTTTAATGAGAGTCTTGTAAAGATGGATAAAATGCTAGATGACTTTAATGGCACCTACTGTGTAGAAAAAGTTGGTTTAATTATTTTTTTCTTTAATTAAATTTATGAACTTTGCTTTAAATAATATTTTTTATGAATTAAGTTTAAAATGAGGGAGAAAAAAGTGATGTAATTTTTGGAAAGAGCGTTGGAAGTTTCGAGCATGACATTACAATTGGAAACAATGTAACAAACAGAAGTTTTCAAATACATTTATAGAATCCAATTTTTCGAACTTGACAGTTCAGAAACGTCATACCATTTTTGCTTGCATGCCATCTGAATAATTTAAATTTATCAACTTTGTCACAGAGAGTTCCATAGAAAATTCTCAAAATTCCCAGGGCATGCCAGTTACCTTTCAAACACAAAGAACCCTTTTAAACTTTTTGAAACTATTCCTCATCCTCATCGAAAGTTTGAATAGAAATATACAAAGAAAAAAGAAATACAAATTCCTTGTCTGAACAGAGCAATTCTCACAATTTATTTGTCTCCTCTTCCCGAGAATAATTTCCTCACTCTACATTTAATCCCAAATAGAATGACATAAAGCATTCCCAAGAACATTTCGTATTTTTTTATTAGATGAATATTGGAAGGTATACCTATCTATAGGAAAAATAACCTACCTCTAGACCCTCTAATGGACTTTTTACGACATTAAAATATAAACACATTATTGCGCTCGGTAGTTGCACGTTGCACTCTCCTGGACTCTATAAATAACAATCCGAAATAGAATCACACACACAGGAAGGTCATAACTGGGATCGAAACGAAATGAAATGAAATACAAATACAATGCGCTCTTGAATTGCCTTGAAAAAGGACTTGAGTATTCATACAGGAAGACAAGACAAGCCAAGACAACACATAGCGGCAGAGCAGTAGTACATAAGACAACTTAAATACAAAAAAAAAAGCGCACAGTAGAGTGCACTTTGCAGCGAAGAAGATTGCTCATAAAACTGTGCAAACTTTTTTGCAAAGCATCACAATTTGTCCTTGCGCCAAAATGTCGCCCCAACCATGACCTTCCCACTACCACCGCAAGTTTCGTATTTTAAAACCATCTCATCAGAGAGAAACACAGCCATGAGCCAACAACCCCCTGTAGTCAGTCAGCAGTTAGTTGTACGGGTAGTTATATCATCATCGCTTGTTTACTTTTTGTTGCTGTCAGGTTTCAAGGGCGGATTGAGCCTTATTGGCACGTATAGGGCCAAAAGTCATAAGATGACTTAATTTGTTTGCGTTTTGTCTGTATTGAAAGCAACTGAAGACAATAGACTGATCTGCCTGAGGGCAATGTCAAGGTTGTACTCGGCGATTAAAAGCACACTTTGTTTTTTAATGTCTCGTCTAGAACCAATACCTCCCATATAACGGTTTTGAGTTATTGGATTTTTCTCGAAAACGGCTGTAACGATTTTGTTTAAAATGTTTGTATGTTTATTGTTTAAAGTGATTGCAACAAAACTGCATTTTTGGTTTACCTCAAAAAACTTGGATAACGGAAAAACAGTGTTGCCGTTTTTTTTATTTTATTTTTTACTTGTTTCGTGTCAAAAAAAATTGAGGTTTTAATCAAAACCAACATTACGATGATGGAGAAGTCCAAGAAAGTCCGCGTCGGTCTGTTCGTCTGTGCGTCTGTGCGGCTGTGCGTCCATGTGTACACATTTCCATTACCCAAACGCGTGGACGGATTTTTTTCAAATTTGGTACAGATGATTTTAACGTAATTTCGAAAGTTTTTTTTTTTGTTTTTGAATATCTTATCTAGAATGAGTACCTCCCAATGATCTAATCGCGTACAGATCAGGTCCAAAAGTTGAAGTCATCAGTATTCTTCTGCAGCGTGACTTCGACATAATTCAGCGATATTGTGATGACTGGAAGTTGAAAATCAACTTTAAGAAATCAGAAACAATTCTTTGTAAGACCCCTTTGGGTAGGGCCTCAAAGGATACGACTGACGCGCGCAAGCTGCTGATCGTAGGGCTATATAGACAGCCACTGCCAAGTAAAAGTTTAGTGAAGTACCTTGGCATCTGGATGGAAACGATATAGTAGTAGGTTTGTTACGTCTTGGCCGATTTAAATAGTTTTAGGTGTTTAGTTTTAAGCAGGGGCAGATATGGTGGCACAATTAAAAATACACAAAAAAAAATATATCAAAAAATTAAAAAAAAAAACGCTTGCTGTGGCTGTTCTAGTTGTTAAGTAGTTTTAAGTATCTTTAATTAGTTTTAAGTTTTTTAGTTTTATTTTGTTTTACATAAAGAAATAAAATGGACGACTAGGTCGCACGTCCTTGCTCTTAGGGTCAAGGTTACTGTATATAAAGTTTTTAAAAATAATTAATTTTATAAGAAATTGAGAAAAAAATAAATTTAGTACTAAAACCAAAATGGCATAAACAACTTCTTAAACTATTTCTAGCTCCAAAGAAAGTATGCCACTTGATTAAGAAACTTAAGAGCCATTTTAAGAAAAAAAAAATTTTGTATATATAAAAATTCCCAAACCTTGTTTAAAAATAAAATTGGTGTGTCTATTTTAAGATGATATAACTGCACATCTAAAACCAAATGACCCCTTTTCGAAAAATTTATTTAAAAAAAAAAAAAAATTAAGATTTTTTAAAAATCTAAAAATTATTTTTTTGAAAATTTTGATATCAAATAGTTTTTGAGTTTTTAAGGAGCTTCTGTATAAAAAAAAACATCAACATTGGTTGAGTCGTCTAAAAGAAAATAAAAAATGAAAAAAAAAAATTCTATCAGAGGTACCGTTAGTAGAATTATTACAAGCATTTCTTTTATTTCAGAAGTATGACCCTACTAACAAAAGAAGACACAAAAATTTGAATCAAAATCGTTTGAGCCGTTTTGAAAAAAAGTTGAGTTTTCCTGAATGGTTATATTGCAGGTACCGTTAGTTTTGGTCCTAACAAAAAAAAAATTTCCCCTCTAGGGAATCACCAAAGATCCTTAATCACCAATTTTGAAGAAAAGCGCTTCCGGGGCTATAGCTCGAGGTATACACAGAGACGCACAGACAGAATTACGAGACCCACTTTTTTCGCATTCTCTATAACTGTAATGACATGAATTTCTCGTGAGCGACTGAACGGATTTTGATAACAAGTTTCAAATTATTTAATATCAAAATTTTCGAAAAATTTTTGTTTGGATTTTTAAAAATGTTAAAATTTTTTTTCAAAAATCGAGTTTTTGATTTTAGATGAATAACATTTTCTTGAAAAATATAATACTAATTTTTTTTTTAAACAAGGCTTTATATATGAAAAAATTATGTCTTTTTAAATCAGATTTGAAATTTTTTTTTTCTAAAAATATATCTTTCTGAACGAAATCAAATGGCATATTGAGTTCAGAACTCAAAACAATTTAAGAAGTGGTTTAAGTCAATATTGTGGGGAATTTTATGTAGTTACATATTTTAAAATTTCTTGTAAAATTATTTATATAAAAAAAAAAATTATACTAGAAGCCTTAGCATCCACTTTAGCTCTAAGGGCATGTTTGGTTCTTGCGAACGAGTCGTGCATTTGACTTCTTAAAAACTATAACTCTTTTTTGCAAAACATTTTACTGTGCTAATTTTGATTTCTTATGTTGCATTAAACGTTCATGCCAAATTGTACTTTTTGCAATTTTAATATTTGTTCAGCTTTGAAATAATGCATAGTAGGCTTTTCTCACTGCAAATCCGACTCTGATGTGGTTATATCATTGCACTTCATATTATTCGTCCCCAGTAGATAGGTACTCAGTCAGTGGCAAGGTAAATCAAATTGCAATGAAAATGAAAATGACATTCTCCCTTGGGGACGAGCTAGGCAAGTTTAGAAGCATCAAGTATGACAACGACATGAAGAATGCAAAAAAAAAAAAAAATAATTACTCTGTGAGGCCGCCGTCGTTTTTTCTAGCTTGTTTTTCAGTTTCTTTTTTTTCAATCTTGCAGTTTTTTTTATCTATTTTTCAGGATTATTACGAACTACTTTGTGGTGTCGTTGGCTGTGGCAGACATGCTGGTAGCCCTTTGTGCCATGACATTCAATGCATCCGTGGAGGTGTCCGGTAAATGGATATTCGGATCAATCATGTGTGACGTGTGGAACAGCTTTGATGTTTACTTCTCCACCGCCAGTATATTGCACCTCTGTTGTATATCTGTCGACAGGTGAGTTATTGAGTTATTTTTGCAATCAATTCATCTCCATCCTTCGGTCTTCCGTCGTCGTGATCGTCCATCTATCGTGTATTGAGATCGTCCGTCAGTCCATTGCGTTTTTGTCCTCAATATTTAATTAGAACAGAAACAGGACGACCGGGAGAGATTTAGCGTAGCTAGCGATAGAGATGCATGTCCCAATAAATCGACTAACAATTCTGATTTCGCCAATTAATCGTTTCGATATATTGTTTCTACTTTGTTTATCTAGGTATTACGCCATTGTGCAGCCATTGGACTACCCGCTCATAATGACCCACACCAAAGTCATTCTCATGCTGATAGTGGTTTGGTTGTCACCTGCTCTGCTGTCATTTGTTCCCATTTTCCTGGGATGGTATACCACGGAAGCCAACTGGGAACACCTGAAAACGAATCCTCATGTGAGTATACGAGTACATATAACTAAATAGACCTACATTAGCCTTAGGCACTCTTAATGTTGATGATGATGATGATGATAGGAGATAATGATGACAAGAGAAAACTTTTAGAAAACTTTTAGCAAAAGCAAAACTTTGTAACAACACCTACAGAGCTGGTGTTTGTTCGTATAGTTAAACAATTCAACCACATCCTTTTGCCCCTGTGGCGTTCCAGAGTAAACAAAGTCAGGGTACTTTTTTTTCATTCTTTGGTAGTTGCTGTTGTGATTTTGGAATTTTTGTTGTTTCATGATTTTTAAATCAAGGGACATGATTTGCATAACAAACACACACACACACACACAAATACCCATTCACTGAATATTCCATTGAAAATAAGTTTTATTTTTTGTCCTTCTGGGGAATATTTTTATGTTTCCTGATTATTCAAACAATTTCCCGTTCCATACAGATAAGGATTTCAGCATACCTATTTCGCTTTTAGTTTTGCGAGCTGTTGAGAAGCACTTCAAACAATAAAGTTTTAAACTAATATAGGAATGTGTGCCATAGAGAAGGACCTTTATCCAGGATTAATACAATCTGAACAAAATTAAATGCACTACTGGCACTGGGTCAAACTTATATTAAAATTTCTGTTGTTATGAATATGCAGCATAGTATCATGAAGATTGTTTGAAACACCAGTTTTTAAGGATTTAGACTTTTTAAAATCCTAAATTTGTCATCCAGATATTTATTCTTCGAGTATTAAAAAGAGTTTGTTTTTTAACTGAAACTATAAATCAGGCCGTGAGAGCCATAGTGGCTTACTGATTTCTTTACTTTTTTTTGTAAAATCTATGACTGATGCTATTTTAAACATAATCAGTTATTTTTAAAAAAAATATACATATTGGATGTGTCATTCATCATTTTCGTGACCATAATTACAAGTTTTTGCCTATTTTAAAACAAAGTTCAATAATTAGTTATGCCACTACGGTTTTCACGGCCTGAAATTATACTTGCTTTTTTGAAGATTTTTGATAAATTGTTTCTTTTCATTTAATACCAATCAAAGTATAATAAAGAATAAAGATTGCAAACCATTTTTGAGGCCCTTTAAGCTCGCTATTCACGATCATGATAAGAGAATATCGAATTCGCTACTAAGTTTGATTCGCTATTCACAATGAGGGCTTAGATTAAACTTTTCTAAAAAAAATAAAATGCAGGACTGGGTCGCACGGACTTCCTCTCAGGTCAAAGTTGCTGTGGATGTTAAAGCTTCTTATATAAAGTTTTTAAAAATAAATAATTTTATGAGAAATAAAAAAAAAATTAAATTCATTACTAAAATGACATAAACAACTTCTTAAATTGTTTTGATTTTATTTGATTAAGAAAGATAAATTTTTAGAAAAAAATTTTGATAATCGTTTTTAAAAAAATAAATTTTTTATATATAAAAATTCTCAAACATTGTTTAAAAATAAAGTTAGTATGCCATTATATTTTAGAAAAACAACAAAATAAATATTATAGTCCCGTCAAATGAGGATTCAACTGCGGAATGGATGCTAATAGACCAATTGATTTTTCAAATCTTTATTTTAGTGTTAAATTACCTCAAAGTCACAATAAATTACGTGTCAGCGAGTTTTGTTCTTCAAGATCAAATTGGATGATGATGGTTTATAAAATTAAGGAAAATAAAATGCACAACTGAATCGCACGAACTCAACCTTGGAAAAAAAATTAACCTTGGAAATTACAAAAAAGTACATTGTACCAAATCTCATGCAAATCCGTCAAATCGTTGAGTCTGTGGCTCTGTGTACAGAATGTTGACTCCTTAATATATTTTATAAATTACCCCAAAACTATCCCAGAATAATTTTTTGTTTAAAGATTTATTATTTTTTACATAGTTACGAAGAGTTTTGTTTACTTTTTATTTGGTTTTTACTTCAAAAAATGCATAAGAATAAAATATTTTGAGAAATAATTAAAAACAAAACATTCATTTCACTGGTAAACATAATAAACTTTTTTTTGATTATAAATACAAAACTCTGTTTATCGAAGGATTTTCATTCGTTTTATCAGGCTTGTTTTATGATTTCCTCAAAATTAACTCAAAATCACTAAATGGTGAAAATCCATGTTTCTATAGTTTAATAGAAACTGGAAGCCATACTGACATTGAGTCAAATGCCAGAAAATTAAAATTTAAATTCGTTTGATTCAGTCTGTTTTATTTTAAGTAAATTGAATTACTATCCGTGCTTAATAAACTATACCCTGTATAATCGAATTATTCCAAGAAGTGCCAGATAACATTTATTTATTCATACCAATTTGTTTTTCATGAATTTAAATACTTAATTTTATCAGCAGCGTGACCTTTCCTTGTAACTTGATGAAAGTTATTTTAAGCGGGATTTACCTTCTATTTTATTTAATGAATTATTGGAAATATGCAAATTTAGAGAACGCCTGAGCAAAATTGTAAATTCATTCATTCAAGTCTACAATTAAAGGTTTACGTACATTTTAAAGCATAATTGATTCAAAATGTTGGCTCTCTTACACGAACAAAGCAATTTACTTTAAACATGCTACACAAGCATTCCCCACAGTTTCTTTGATATGAAGAAGAAGATATTGTCTGTATATCAAATAAACAGAATTAAAGACTTACCACTATTTAATCGGAATTTTTAATTTTTTGTTAATTCAACTAATAACTACGTATTTGTTGATTCATTCTCTATTTTCGATAATACTCAGTATTAAATAAAAATGTACCAACCTGTGTAGTTTTATTTTAATATTATTTTAATTAAGATTTATTTTCAAATTCTCATCACCTCATGTCCTCAAGGACCCTTCAGTCCACCACATAGAAGAACATTTTCTATAACAATGACCATAGTCCCTCTCAATCTCTTGCCCACATAAAATACCACTTAATTAAAAGAAAATACATCAGTAGTGGGTATAAAGCAATTTTCGAGAAAAGCACAACTTTAATTAGGTTTTTGTATTTCAATAAAAAGTAAACAAAAAATATCGACATAAAAAGTTCGTCTCTATAAGTTTTACACACACAAAAAAAAGAATATCATTTTCTTTTTTCTTGATGGTTAATAAACGTCATTATTGTATGCAATGACTATCAATGCAATTACTTTGACCTCTAATGGTGCATGAAGAAATTATGCAAGACCACGTCAATAGCAACGCAAGGCTTCTTTAGCCTTCCAAGTTAAAAAGAAAAGAAAACAAAAAAAATACAGTGAGAAACCCATGAGAAAAGAAAAACTTATTACCTGAAGAAAATGAACTCTGAAACAAATTAGAAACTTGTTGAGAATTTTTGTATTGCTGGACAACATAAAATGACTACAAGTCAAAAAAAAAAAAAAAATAAACTCACTAATGGCCGAAAGGAAAACTTTTTTTGCTCCTCGAAGGACTCGAAGGAGTTGATTAAACAAAATTAACAAATTCAACAATAATTGCAGTTTAATTAGTTGTCAAGTCCAATCTATTTACCATTAACTTTCAATGTACATCAATGATCACAATTCAGAATATCGAAAAAAACTGATAGCAACGAAACAATTTTCGTGTTTAAAAGCAAACAAAATATTTGTTTAATTCGTTTCAAAAGTTCGAACATTCATAACAAAAAAAATTGTTCGATGGATCAACATGTACATTTTCAGAATTATGTAAGGAATAATAAGCCTCAATAATTAAACCTTACATGAGTATGTATTATCGTCAACAGTTATTGAAAACCAGTAAGAGAACGTAAAAATGTCTATTTCTTTAACTTTTTTGTATCAAAGTAGAAAATTATTTGAAGTTTTCAAATTTGGGCTTGATTTTTTTGTACAGCAAATGGTTTCTGAACTATTGTGTTATAAGAACAAAAGTACCAGTTTTCATTTGAAGACGGATATCTACCTGATATACAAAAACAAAACTAAAGCTGAATACTTTTTTACCTGAAATTTGTATTTCATTTAACCGCAAAAATTGTTCATTTTTTTGACAACAAAAGCATAAATTAAAAAAAAATTGTCTTTCTGTATTTCCCACAATTTCAATAAAATTTTAGCTCAAAAAATTAACTTGTCAAAAAATTGAGTAACTGTTGCTAAAAATTTAATCTTTAATTGTTAACTGTTAAGTTTTATTTATTTTCTGAGCTTGTTTGCTCAAAAAACCATTTTTTTTAAATAACACAGATAATATGTAATAGTATGTAGATAGTATTTAAACAATTGAAGAATACATTGCACCCAGAATATCACCTAGATATTTAAAGTTGCAAGACTTTCTATCATTTTTATATAAAAAAAATAGTTTTCTATAAAAATATATGCAATTTTTCTGCACGTTTAGTAATTTTTGAGAAAAACGATCAAAACTAGAAACATATCGTATAAAAATACTGAAAATCTATATTGATATACGTTTTTTGAATGGTTTTTTGAAGATCAAGATTTTTTCTCCCTTATTCATTAAAATCAGTTGAAATGGAGCTGAGCATTAGATAAAACGAAACACCTCGAAGACGAGCTAACAAAGTCCAATATTTGTTGTATATGATTTTATCCTATTTTGAAAAGTCACTCCTCCTCTCACTACAGTAGTGCACTAATCCATAACCTGAAATTACAAACTATTTTATTATGATTCGACTTCAGGGCAAAAAAAAAAAAAATGAAGTTTATCATAAGATGTAGGTACATTTGTGCTGAAAAATCCTGAAGATGGTTCGTAGAGCTAGACACTTTGCTTCTCCGACAACATTGTTGATGTCTTATGTAATTTTGTTTCGTTTTCGACAGAAACAATACTTTGAAGATTTTTAAAATGTTCTTCTTTCTTTACCTGTTCTCTTGTAATATTGACTTGAGTAGATGATGATATTTCCGAGACTGAACATTTTATTTAACCTCGATTTTCACGTTCTCCTTGCTTTTTCCACTTTTGTTGTCATTAGATGAAATCCATGATTCTATGAAATAGAAAGCATACACCGTTGTTCGTGAAGTCTATATGTGTTTCAGTTGAAATGTCAGAATCAACAAAATTCCTCCATTTCCTGTTAACAGGGCTATGTGACTACCAATGAATAGTCAACATCAGCAATAAAAATAATATAGGCAAGAGTATGCACTCTTGTCTGACTCCACATTGGACTTCTAGCTCATTTCGAAACCAACAATGAGCATTCATGTGCTTGCTTGGAATCTCCTTACGGATAAGCTTAAATCATATGGTGGTCATCTCCATATGCGCTCCTCTTCTTCTTGTGTCATCTAAGATATTGCTTTTAGGACGTTGGCTGAACGGAAAGTGGTCAACTTAGTTTGAGAGTACATGGTATACTATAACCAATTACATTAAGTTGGTTAGCGTTACACAAATCAAAAATGATAGCATGTTATTGCATCGAAATTCTCTATTATCATTCCCAGTATAATGTCTGATGTCCTCATCACGCATTATAAGTTATTTTTGTAGTCACCAGAGTAGGGTTCCTGGTGAGTAAAACCTTAATACTAATAACGCATTGTAATCCAGGCCGATTTGATTTATTATACCAAAAAGTTTATTTGAAGACTTGTCTTATTTCCACCTACCTGAAATATGCACACAGAGTATGAATTTTAGTGCAACTTACCGGCAGATTTAAAAACGTAAACTCAATTCTAACTTTTTGGTAACATACAAGAAAGAATTATCTAGGTGGCAATAAATTTTGTTGCCAACCTGGTTATTTAAGTAGCCGCAATGTTATTGCACTTAAACTTCCAAAGCTTTTGACGGTACCGTTGATTCTATTGAGAATAATCTTCCGCTACCGTCTAACCACCAAGAATTATCTTGTGGGAAAACTTCTTCGTTTAAGGGGGGTGATTAGAAGCGACAGCTTACCCCAGTTAAAACTGTCATGCAGAAACGGTTTCCTAGCTTTACAAAAATTAGGTAAACCATAAAAGTGAGGTTTTTATCTAAATTTGACTCCTCCCCTCACCCCCCCATGATTTTTTCCTTGTTTTAAGTCATCTAATCATGTTCTTATGAAAAGGACGGACCTAAACTGTTAAGAGAATTTCAATCCCTTATGCATACGTTATGATTACTTTTTAAATGTTGAATACGCATATACCTATGTTTAGCAACTACCTTCCTACCATTATTTTTAGTCCTATAACCAATTTCGTGAACATAAAAACAACTCAAAACGTCAAGTTTATATTAAATTTTAAATTTAGAGTTTTGGAAACCTGAGCATCAATTTACCATTTTGTTTAAATTAAATTTGAAAAAAATCCTTTTTAAAGGAATGACTTTTCTCTTGTTGTACCTTCATTTCCTTATAGTTTATTTCAATTACACTTTAAACCTATACTGTATCATTGGTGTGTCACATCAATGACTCTTGTATCCATCTTATAAGCATTTCCTTTGTGCAATCACAAAGTATTGATGCTATCGACAAGGCTCATCCGCACATGCTTTTGAAATAATTCAAAAGTCGTGCGGATTTACTTTACTTCCAATGAACGGTGCAGAAGGCTCTTATTCATTTGTATCAATAATTTGTAAGGATATCGAGGACAGCTTTGTTGATGAACGCGAGGTGTAGGGTAAACTTATTGGTAAACATGATTGCTATTTCTGATTGCCAACAAGAATTTAAATCTCTAAATCAATTTCACGATTTTTAACTTTTTTTTTGTTTGCTACAAAAGATTTCAGACACACAATTTTAAAAAGGCGCCATACATAGTTCTCAACCAACCCTGACTTAAATGCAATCAACATCACTAGATTTCCACACAAAGGTAGGTATAAGGTATACCTACAAAAACAACCCCATCGAGGTCACCTGCATCACTGAACTATACGTATCTCTTTTGTAGAAATAGGAAGCACTGCGTAATGCAATATTTCCAGAAATAGAAAGAAATCACTTTAAGTGACTGCCTTGACATATCTACCCACTTGCAGCATACATATTCGTATATTCTTTCTTCTTTGCATAAATAAAGTAAAGCGGTAGATCGCGTAGCAATTTCCCAAGCATTTTCCTATGGAACTGTATTAAAATGGTCCTTAATTATGTATGTATATATGACCCAGAAGTGGGTATAAATTTGCATGAATAATTCAATTTGCGAAGTAATTTAGATTTATTTGCTAACTTTTTTTTCATTCATTTTTAAAGAGAAACGGCACAATGAGCTTAAAAATTTGCTACCGTCAAAGTCTACAAACAAAAATTAGCTTGTTTTTTTTTTTTGTTTGCATCTGGAAAAGTTTGAGGCGAAATTCAAAGAAGTGAAGGAAAAAGAAATGTTAAAATATAATCAAAACACCGCTCTACTGATACAATTTTCTTGAGAATTATAATTCCATTAAATTCTGTCATTACAAAGAGCAATGTTTTTAAGTATAAAAAGTAAAACGGGACAGGACCGGATTAAGAAGTTATATGCCCCAAATTTATTTATATGAACTATTTTCTAAAAGCGAACATAAATAGAATAATACTGCCACATATTAATCATACATTCGAAAATATACCATTCAGTACATAAATAAAATGACTTTTTCATGCAAACGTTTTTTGAAGAGTTTGATGCTTACGAATGTTTCCTTGAACTTCGTATTGTAATTTAAAAGAAAGTAAATAAAATGGTTGCCATTCACGGGTTTAAACTTTTTTTTTCATTTTTAAATTATTTTATTCGTGTTAACACAAATTTTTTGTAAAACTTTGTGCATTTTGGTCTTAAAAATGCACAGAAAAATTTAACCACAAATTGAATGATAAAAAATGACATACAAACGTGATTTGTGTATCATTTGGAGTTTTCCGTAATGTGGTTCAAATGGTATTGTGTATTTTTATAACAAAGATACACACATTTTTTTTTGTAGAAGTTAAAATCAAATACAAAAAACGGTCATTGGCCGAGAAAACGACCAAACCTCCAAATGGCATTTCACAAACGATTTAACCCCGAAATTCTGGGTTTCGCCATTCTTAAAACAACCATATTCCGAACTGGCGTGTCACAAATGACCAAACCACGAAATCCTTGGTTTTGCAATTTGGCGAAACGACAAAAAGTACTGATTGTGGATTTGCCTGGGTGACATCTAACCGTGGAATCCAGTACAATGCGACAGCACAGTATTTAGTATTGAACTAAATACGTCTCTGACGTATAGTTTAGCGACAAATCGCGTTTAAAGACATTTTTTTCGTCTGAAAGGTTTTCGATTAAAGGGTTAGCACTGCCTAGATATCGAATATGCAAAAAGTTCAACCCTCACTTGAGGTCACTATTGCATTTGGGGTGGGTGCAAGGTTGGGTGTATGCCAACTTTTTTTTTAATTGAAATTTTGTTCTATACGAAATTTGTCTTCGGTTAAAACTATATTAGGTCAGTTGAAACCATGAGAACCAACAAGTAAATACCGATCTTAAGGCATACAAAATTTGATGGAAATCAAATTGACATATTAAGAACTCCGCGGCCACACACGTTACTAGGGCAACCAAGTTATAGTAAATAAAAGCAATCCGCACGAATTCGGGGTTGGGTCATTTGTGAAATGCCATTAGGCTTGAGATAGTGACAAATACAAACAAACAGACAGGCACACATACACTACACATGCCCTGTTCACTGTCAGTACTTTTAATACTCGTTCTATTTTCAAATACTATATTTGCCAATATTTAAATCAACAAGTTGTAATTCAGCTTTGCAAATAACAAATCGCAATCCAATTAAGAATTTATAAGAAAAATCCCATCTGAGAATGTGTAAACGACCTTTTTCTATCAATATAAAAACCGTTTTGAGGCTACTCAGTCCGTTTTGATCTAAACCTCAATTTATCGTCTTCAAGAAAATCCAAAAGCATTTTCAACTTTGTGATACTACAAAACCTAAACACACACCAGAGGGAGAAAGAGAGTAAACATCATAATGATGAAAATGAAGTATTTACGGCCAACTTGATAAATTTAATAAGAAATAATGGAATTATCCATAACCAACATAACCAAAAACCAGGACCAGCAACAATCTTTACTGACACACGCACAAAAGTGTTATTTCCTCCAAAAACAAACCAGAACATACCCGAAATCCAACAAGGATTAGCCCAGGGATCTATTATCAAAATATAAATATTTACACAATATAATCCTCCATCAAGGACCCAAATAACCCAACAGATTTGAATCGGTAAATGGATTCGAATACATCATCGAATAAAACTTGAAAGGTGTGCGTTCGCCCCGTTTGCTGATTAAAAGGATAAGCCTCCGAAATAGATGGAGCAAGAGAGAGCTAAACACAGAAATGAAAAAAAAAAAAAAACTTTTATGCTGATTGATATTTGCCAATATTTACGCCCATCAACCCATCAAACCATCCCGGTCAGCCACTACCAAAAGTATTACTATGCATGAAAGGTATCTGAATTTCAATTCGGAACTTCTGACGGGATATTTCCGTTCGGAGAGCTATCAATTTCCAGGTTTTAGGTAAGGCACATTCCCCTATAGCAACCAGCAACTGTTGGTCTTGGTCGTGCGTCAGTCGGTTGTGGCACTACTCTACATCAGTTGAGCAGTATGTTTCCCGTCATTTGGTTTTTAAAGTGGGTACACTCTTCCCTACTCACTCTGGAGGGTGCGACACGACGCAAACAAATGGTCCCAATTTCATTTCCATGTAAATTACCCCCAGACAAAATCACTGCGGCTTTTTGTAACGCATTTTGTTGTGATCAATTTATTTTTATTTAAAAAATTAGCCAAAGTTATACTACCAACACGACACGAGTCGAATCGAGGACGACGACAAAAACACGGGAATACAAAAAAAAAAAAAAAAAAAATAATCCTTGGAATGGGACAAATGGCAAATAAATGAGTTTTCTGTGGTATTTGCAGAAGTTGAAAGCTTCGAGTACCAACCTTACAAAAAACACGTTCCATTAACAATTTTACATTACAATTTGTTACAGGAGCAGGCTCAGGCAGGATGATGGTTAAGTTTCAGTGCCTACCTAAGTGGTAAAGTAGTTAAAATTAAACAGAAGGGTTTTTTTAGATTGAGTAACTTTTTAATTACTACGTGGATGCCTATACCCTATGTACCCTCTTGCGCATATCCCTTTTTAGCTTTTATTTTTGTTTGAAAATTTGAGGTTGTTTTGAAATTGTTTGGTAAATATAAGGAAATACAAAATGATTAACTTGATTTTTGGGGAAAAAAAAATTATATTAGAATTTATTACTTTAGAACGCATTTTTTTTTTTTTATATGAGTAGAGTACCTAATGTAGCTTGCTAGGTACTAGAAATTATATTAAACTTTTATTCGCGGAGAGGGGGAATGTCTATTTATCATAAATCAATTTGTAATTTTTTTCAGGGAGTATGTAGAGAGGGTCTACTTAATATTTTTTGATGAGGCCTTTGAAGTGTGTCGAAGTTGAAAAGTGATTTTGAGTTAATTGAAATTCTTAACTAAGTAAGTGTGAATGTTTGATTAAGTATTTCAACTCCTTGTAAAGAAGAAAAAAAATTAATTGCTTGAAATTTGTGGCTCACAATTACATGGAGTAGAGCCATTTTTTAACATTTCTACCAGAAGGGACTTGCCCACCAGGCACACAAGAGTGTGTACCAACCTTAGACATCGTTCGACTTATACATTGTTGTTAACATTTTTTGGAAATTTTAGATTGAAAAAAAAAAAATGATTCAGGGTCAAAATCAAATTGGGCTGAACTGAGTATTAATACAGTTCAGCCCAATTTGATTTTGACCTAGAATCATTTTCATCACTCAGGGAATAAATCCTTTTAAGATCTAATACGTTCATATTAAGTCAAACACGATTTTTCATATTAAAGGATAAGTTGGTTCAAATACAAGTTATTTCTAACAGCAAGATGGGTAAGACACTCAACTGATAACTCGATCATTAAGGCTTGTCCAAACCAAAGTGACACTCTGTCGTGCGACAGTCCGACACGACAGCGACCAAATTTAATTACGCAGCGTCATATTAGAGTACCCACATCACCAAAAGCGAAAAAGCGCAAAGCGTTTTTCATATGAAAGTCCTTGTCGCTTTGTCGCACGATAGTGATACACTTTGTTTCGGCAAGCCTTTATTCTTTCCTTCATACTTTTCAAAATGAACAAAAACTTTTCTTTTGGCATTTGCCCACTTTACCATTATTTCAAGGTGGAATTTCAAAAAATCTTGCACTTATAGTATAGAAAATGAATCAGTCAGGTAATAAATAACAATGGCTGACTTCTGTAATTTAATAAATTTAATTTGTGTGAAAAATATAAAACAATACACCCAGTATA
The DNA here is from genome assembly GCA_948107695.1 of Meliscaeva auricollis. Taxonomy (NCBI): domain Eukaryota; kingdom Metazoa; phylum Arthropoda; class Insecta; order Diptera; family Syrphidae; genus Meliscaeva; species Meliscaeva auricollis. The sequence continues at coordinate 116,115,737 of OX403616.1, read as the reverse complement.
TAATGTAAGTGTGTTGTTTTGGTTTACCTACTTTTACTGTCTGTGTGGAAAAAAAAACAGTTATAATGGGCTGAAAATGTCTATGTGTTATTACTGGTTGAATATTTTTATAAACGCCCGGTAAAGCAGTATAACTTCAAAAAATTGTATCTTATCTACTACCAACATCAATAACAGTGGCACCAGTATTTTTTACTATGGAAGGGAGTCTATCTCCCCTCGTTTAGGCAAGAGAGGCAATTTTCTGAGAAAAACAAGCAAAAATGAAAACACAATTATTTAATCACAACGGCAACGCCTACAATTAAGATCTTTATCTTTTATGATTTTATGATATTTAGATTTTTTAATCAAGGTTTTCGATAAAGTCATTTCTGAAAAAAATGTCTTAAAGGCAAAATTTAGGCAAACAATACTTTGAAGTAACATTCAATACTGTTTTCTTCAAGGTTATGAATTGAAATATAAAATCTTATCTGCTAATATTAACTGTCCCTATCAATTTTTAATCGAAGAAAAATTAATTTAAATCCCTATTCCCTATGAATTCTCAGTCAATCACTGAAAACTAGATGTCTTCTAGTAATGAGAAAATTGAAAATTATCAAAACTACTTCTTCATACAATTTGTATTGTTTTTGTATTTATGGAATCTCTGCCGAGGAATTAGTAATCGATATTGTTTTCAAATTCAGATAATAGTATTTGGTCTTCCTTTGCATTTATCAGAACTCTTAGAAACAAATTTACTTCTGCTTCAAACAATATTTTAAATATATCATTTACAGCAAGCATTTATGCTTTTGTGAGTAGGCCTGGAAGCAGTAGCAATCAGGCCAATTATAAAATTCGAATCAAATCGTATTTGGTATTTGTATGTCTCAAGATGGTGATAATTCTGATGTGCCTGTTTGATACATTGATAGCGTTTAACTCATATTAGCGAAATAGTTTTCTTATAAATGGTCAATTTAACAAACCAGAGAGAGTTGACAATACGATTCAATGTCAATGTGAATTCCAAAACAGGGTTGAATATCTTCGTCTACTGACGCAGCACTAGCTAGCTTTTTTGGACATTGGAAGAAACCTGTTCTAACTCAAAATAATTCCGTATTTTTTAACAATTAGAAAATCTAAAAAAAGTAAAATTTATAGAAAAGAAAAACATTAAACTTGGAATTAACATAATAGCACGTTTGTACGTGCGTGCAAAAAGTTTGAATAAAACCTTCCAAGAAAACAACATCCATTTTACAAGAATAATCCTCCTTTTGTAGAATATCAGTGCCTAAAATTGTTGATAAGTATTGTTGTTCTTTAAATATCGATTTTCTTGAAGTCACTTTTATCGTCTTGTCAAAATGACTTTCTTTATCTTTAACAATCTATAGTCCCAGTAGAGTGTCAAACATTTGGCCCTAGATCCCCAATTGCGATAAGAAAAATCCCCTGGAGAAAAAAAATTCTGTTTACCTCTTCCGTTTTTTTTTTTGTTCTCAATAAATTCTTGGCTCATGAACATATTTTATCAGCAAATAAAGATGCTATCATGGTTGTTTTTGTGTGTCTTTAACATTCATAACCCAACAGTTAAATACTCCCCATTGAAATGAACCTTTTTTCCAAAAATGTATATACGCGACTCCTTTTTCGCTATTCAGAGAACCACCTACCACCGTCGTCAGTCGCCGCCCGTTGTCATCGGGCGTCGCTGACAACGACGTTTGTCACAAAAACCTTTTTCAAATATGACAATCCCCAATTGAATTGTCAAATATATTTAAAATCCTCGTCTTGTTGAGCTCGATAACCTATTGAACAAAAATTTTTTTTTCATTCTTGGATTCCAAAAAAAAATATTTTACCCAAAAAGAAAAGAACCTATATATAAAAAACATTTGAATTGCATAATAAAATGAAAAAAAAAAAATGAAGAAAAAAATTATTAAAACATCTTCAAAGTTGTTATTTTACGGCTCAGTGATAACCGTGTTCTTCACGTTGTTGTACCTTGGATGAAAAGTCTCTCCCATCAGGATTTTAGTATCCCTTTTTATGGGATATTATATAACCATAATAATAATGCACAATTCATTCAATTTTGTTTAACATTATGTAGGTTGGTATGGTAGTTATACACAACATGTCAAAGTAAATGAGGAAGGTTGGGAAAGGATATGCGAACTAATATTCTTAAAAGCCCAGATGTTTTGCATTACATTCGGCTCAGTGACTTAATTTCTCAGCCGTCGTGTATACCTGTGGAAAGGACCATAGAAACAGAAATACTTTGTTTCGCTTATGTGGGTGTGCCTACCTGTACATGTTGGCAGAATGTTAAATATTTTCAAAATATGTAACGATAAATTAAAAAATAAATCAAAAACAAGCTTTATTGCAAGGATCTCAGTCGGACGAAACAAATATGATATTTCTGGTCACACTTGTACTAAGGATGTTCTTGGACCTTGGAAAAAGTGTTAACTCAAACAATTTTGCACTTTTATAACCTTCAGATCGGATTTAGGTAACCATCGAGGTGATGCAAAAGGATGGACCGGCAGACACCAAAAATTATAACCATATTTAATTTGGACGAGCGAGAACTCGGTGGGAAGGACCAATTAGACTAAAAGCCCAGAGCAGATTTTTGGTTTGAGTGATAGCATTAAATGATTAGAATTTTTGTATAAATGTCTAGTTCTTGCATTCCATAGCTAGGGTGTTTGGAAGTTAAAGTGTCATAAGATCGCATTAGATGGGTATGGCCGGCGAACAAATGGTGTAAGAACGAAGTGCTGCGGTGTTGGTCAATTCTTCACGATGTCAATTTTCTCGGCATCTGTCATTTCTCCTTGGGTTGAGGGTCAAAAGCTCAAATGTTGCCGGAGAGTTACAGAGTCCGAAAGGCATCACTCTAAATTGCCACAGACCATTGCCCGTTGAGAGTGCCGCGCCGTCTTTTCCCGATCTTCTGGATGGATTTATACTTGCCAGTAGCCACTTTTTAAGTCCAACGTTGAGAACTATCTAGCTACTTCCATGGCCTCAAAAGTATCTCTGATTCTGGGCAAAGGGTAGTTGTCTTTCTTGGTCACATCGTTGATTGTCACATCTTTCCTCTTCACAAGAACCACTCGTGACGCCAAAGAACTTTTAGAATTTTTTATCAAACCGTGTTTTGGGAATATTGTTTGGATTCTATTTCCACCATGAGGTATCGATTGCTCACATAGGCGCCCTTCAATTTTGTCCAAATAAATACCTCTAAAGAAGGAGGCAAGATCATGTCTTCTTTGATGATATTCCTAACAGCTGATGCATTTTCGTTGCCGTAAACCATTGGAATCTTGATATTTCGGTATATCAGAACTTGGTTACCGATATCCAATATCACACCATGGCCTTTCATCCAAAGATGCATTCGTCGCATGTATCTGCTACCAGAAATATATGTGAAAATTCTAGCTCTGCCAATCGGATCCTTAGACGGACTTCTCAGTAACACTCTTGCTGGTTCTCCAGTTGTAGTTTGTATACGCTAGCTATTGGTGTTGTGAAGCCATGTCAACGTCTCCAAATCACTACGCACAATGGAGGCTGTGGCACCGGTGTCGATTGTAGCCACATGTTTGTTGCCGTTTATTAATGCCTCCACCGTCAAAATTTTGTTGTCTCGTTTGGTTTGAAAGACCTGGACGGTTGTTCTGGAGCCTTCAATACCAGAAACCAACTGGGAAACAGATCGAGAAGTAAAGTGGCTGTTATTGTTACTCTGTTCTAAGGAAGCCTGCCTGCTTCCACAATGTTGGCATGCAGCTCTTCTTGGCTGTAATCGTACACTGGCGCTGAAGATGTCCGGTCTTATTGCAGTTCCAGCACCTTGCAGGTCCGTCTCGCTGGCTTCTTCGAAAATCAATTCTCTGATACGAGCATTCTTCAACTCAACCTCTTTTACCCGTTGAACACCTTGAGAAGCTTGTTCTGCTGCTTTCATTGTCTAAACGAACGCTAATGCTTCGGAAAGTATTTGTTTTCCAGCAGCTCGATTTGATCTTTGGAGGTTGATGTCGGATACAGCACGAACAAATGCTTCAGTTGCAAACTGATTAATTATTTCATCTCCTGCTGTTGGGTATGTCAGTTTGAAGTTGCTGCTGAGATTCTCCTTTTTTTCTGGACACGAGTATTTAGTTGAACTCGGAAGACTTCTTGCATATGATTTTCTTGAAAACGCTTGTCCATTGCCTGAACAAGAGCATTGAAATCACCATTTTTATCTGCTGGTTTAGTTTATAGTATCTTAGCCGCAGACCCTCTCAAAGCAAAAGTCAATGCTATGAACTTGTTTTCGTCGTCCCAAGCATTTGTTGGGATCGACCAAGAAGTTTGTACATCAAAGATTTGTGGATGCATTACTTTTTCTTTGGACACTGGCCAAAACTTTCTCGAACCTTAATTTTCAGAACCTTGTCTAACTCGTTTGCAATATTTGGAGTTTTGTCCTCCAACTGTCTTGAACGGTCTCCATCTTTGAAAATTGTTTTTCAAAACCTTCGACACGTTCGTCAGGAGCAATGAAATTTTTTTCAAAGTCAAGTTTTCCTTTTTCTGTTCTTCTAGAAGGTTCTTTTGCTTATTGTGTTGTTCTTCGAATTTTTCGAGAACGTTTTGTTGCTCGTTACGTTATTCTTTCAGTAGTTTCTTTTGCTCACTTTGTTGTTCTTCGAGTGGTTCGAGAAAATTCTTGTGTTCGTTTCGTTGTTCCTCGAATTATTCTAGAACATTCTTTTGATCGTTTTTCTGTTCCTTTCCCTGAGCGAGAAGGAGGGCCATAATATTAGGCAAATCCACAGCGCTACTTACTTGTTCTTCCGCCATTTCGATTTCAAATTGGAATGTGTCCAGGTTCTCATTGTGCTGCTGTAGATGCTCATGGACACGAATAATGAGATAATTTTTTGTTTCGGCAGTAGGAAGACTTCGCCACTTATTCTTATAACTGTCAAAATTAGACTGCCTCGATTTATTGTATTTACATATAATCCTCTCATTGAAGGTCCTAGAGATCTCGAATTTCGTTAAGAAGAAAGAGACAAACACACATAGACAGAAAGAGACAGATATGTATACCGTTTCGTTCCGTTCGAAGTTCGAATGTTCGAAGTTCGGATAAAAACGTTCGGAGCTTTAGTCATTCATCATTACCAAACATCTACATGTGTCATTCCACCTGGGTGCGTTCGCTCGTAAATTTGTAAAAATACCAACATGCACCGTGCAATCAATGAAACAAATCTGTACAATTGCCGTCTGTCACTTTCAGTAAAAAAGAGTGTTTAGGTACAATTGAAAAAGAGTTAAGGCCTTTGTTGTAAGACAGCTTACAGAAGTTTATTCGTAGATTTCAAGATTTGCGTATTAACGAAATGCTGTTTTCACCCCTGGATCCTTGTTTTTTTCGTAATTTTTTTTAGGTATTTCAATAAAAACATTCTCATCATTATATTCCTTCGCATTCTTCAAAAACCACATTAAAATTCATCATTCATTGAAATTTAACCTCACTTGACATTCATGTCCTCCACAATAAAATTGTTGATCCTGATGCAGCTCAATGAACATGAATAGAAACATACACATCGCAATGAAAAATACAATAAAAACAAAATGTTTACCTCCTTTCTATATTATAATGATTTAATGTTGTCAATTATGTGTTATTTAGAGTTAACAAGCACACTTGACGAACAATATGAGAACTACATATATGCTATTGAATTTCTTGAAAAACTCATAAATGAATATCTCATGTCAGTCCTCAGTATTAATCATTTAAATACTTGACACACAACTTATCATATGTATGCCTGTTGTACACGTTATTTATGAACTTTGAAAATCTCATGGCAGTTCTTGAGGAATGTGTAAGTAAATATTCTTCAGAAGGAGCATTTTGCTTATGGGATTTTAGAAAAAAAAAATAATAATAATAAAAGGAGCACGAGGCCCTTAAGGGTTGACTTAACAGCATCACATCTCACATGCAATCATTAATTTGAATTAAGTTCATTATAATGTAGATCGATAGAACCACCTGAAGACTGAAAACAACAGAAACGTTAATGGAAGGTTTTTTGCAGGTCACGCATTATTTTAACCCCGACTTGATGGGGCCCAGTTGTCATAAATATTTGACTTTTGAGTGGTTTCTGTCGTCTTCGGTAAAAGATGTCAATTTGTTATATTGTTTATCTTTTAGGCACGACTTACTCTGGAGCTCAATAGCACGTAACTTTGACCATTGACTTGCTGATTAAAGAACTAGTTTGTATGACCCTTTCACTTGGAATTAAGAAAGTACCACTTGAAGGTTACGCTTTTGATAATATAGAAAAAAAAACAAACAAACATAGTACGTATACGCCACAGTGTACACAAATGTAACTTAATTTTCTTAATATTTAATGATACATAAGTAAAGCTGCTTTGTTTCTATAAAGCAGCTTGTCATCAAACATTACGATCTAAAAAGCAGCCTTGTGTCCTTTAATCGGGCAACTGTAACAACGTTTCATGGTGACTCTTTAGAAGAGAACATATTAAGATATAGGGCTCCAAATTATTCCGAAACCAGCCTGTACTTCAACCCACCCATTACCATGACCCCCATTACCCTTGACCCATTTTCTACTCCACCCACCCCATTGCGAAAGTATGTCAGAACTGAAAGTACTTTCTCTCCGAGTATTGCAAAAGTTAGGGGACCAACTGAGAACCAAACAAAAGCATAATCAACAGCTCAGAGTAGGTACATATACCTCCTCTCTACAGATACCTTTCCATCATCATCATCAACTCAAATAAACAGAAGGTTATACTCGTAAAACAAAGTAAAAAGAAAAATAAGAGAATTCAAATATTTTTTTGTTCATTTCAGATCTGCCAGTTTAAAGTGAATAAATCGTATGCAATCATAAGTTCATCTGTAAGCTTCTGGATTCCTGGAATCGTGATGATATTTACATATTACAAAATTTATAGAGAAGCCGATAGACAGGAACGACTTTTGTACAGGTAAGTACATAACAAAAAAAAAACAAAAGAAATCAACTCGATTTGTATATTGATTTGTTTTCTGAATCATTTAGAAGAGAGTCAATAAAAACCATTAGAGCGTTTGATACAATCAAGCTTCGAATGGATTAACAACGCCCATATTTCTTTTTTTAAGTTTTTTTTTTCCGGATACAATTTTTTGTTCATAGAAAAAAAGATGTTAAAGTGCAAATTTGAATCTAAGCCGATTTATTTGAATAATAATCCGATATTTTTGATTAATATGTATAAGCTTTTGCTTTTTAAAATGAATCTCATTCTTTAACGTCCACCCTTTTTGCTCTCATTAAAATTCCAAATTTTCGTTCTGCAGTCAGCGCCAGCCTCTTTACTTTGTTCTTGGATTTTTTCATCTAATTGGTTTGATTGCTTTCCGGCAATTTTATAAATAAAACATAACCTTTGTTCTCATCTTAAGAAAATAACCAAAAAGGACAGAGAAAGAGAAAAAGAGAGTTTTAGCAGCTATATGTATTTTGTATCTCAACATTTACGCTGTTGAATTGACTTTTTCAAACCACAAAGAAGCTATTTGTTTAGGAATTTCTAAAGATCGTGTTTTTTTTTTTTTTGTGTTTCTTTTGACTTTATTTTGATAAAGAATCAAATTCGAAAAACGTTTTCAGACTGTTTGCCAAAAAAAAAATCCCAATTTTAACTTTGGGTAACTCAAAGGATGTCAGTTTAAGGTGAAAGGGTTGGTAGAAATTTGAAATTAATTTATTAGGGAAAAAATGTCCCTTTTTGTAAATTAAATGTTCAAAAGTTGAAGTATTCGAAAGTTAAAATTACTCGAGGCTGGTACCTATTCTAAGAAACAAGGGAAGGATACAAATTTGATTTAGAGTTTTAAGTTGTATCAAATTGAATACAAAATAGACCACAAATTGAACAATGAATAGAACCGGAGGAACAAAAGATTGCTATTCGAGAATACTTATACGCTTTTACTTTCTATTTATGAAGAAGTGTTTGGTTCCTGTCAAAATTATTTTTTTAGGAAATGATCAAAACCTTTAATCAGATGATGAAGAAGTTCAAAAAGGTCGTGGTTTTTACCGAGGTAATTGGCGACTCTCCATTAGGGTAGTTTTCCATTAAAATTATGTTATCATCCAGAGCTTCTACAGCACTTAAGCTAGAAACGTCGTCGGTCGTTGTGTGGTGTCTTTAAACATTCTTCTCTTAAGCTGATTTAGGTAATTTGTTTTTTGTTCCTATAGCTGCCAGTTAAAGTGCAGCCTCCATCATCGGCTGTCGTCATAATTAAAAAACCGAGTTGGGAAACTTAAACTGATAAAAGCTAGTTTTAAGAGTTTATTAGGATCTTTTTTCGATCGGTTCTTTTTCTAATCAATTGATGAAGTGAATGGAATAGCCAGTTCTTTCTCAGATTTGATAAATGACTTCCAAGTAATTCAAGTTAAGTGTTTTTGCTATCAGCTGAGAATTTGGATTCAGTGAAAATATTTATTTATATTGGAAATTTTTGTTTCTATATAGTGTCTTTTCAAACAGACTAGTTTCAATTTATAGGTGTCAATTCCGATACCCTAATTTTTTAGAAAGATTCTGTGAAAGTGGGCTAAGACTTTTTGCGCAACCGATGTGGAGTGAGTAACTAAAAGGAAAAAGTCAGCAATAAGAAGATTTTAACACACAATTTTGAGCAGGTTGATCGAGTGTCACCCAGGTTTTAAGAAATTGAAGTTTTCCAGATGAAATATTCTGTCGACCGGCTTTCTAAAATCTATAAAGTTTATGAGGCCTGGTAACATTTTAGCAGCGGATGAAGTATGGAATTATTTTCCGAAAAGCCAGACGGCAATTGCTGAAATAATTTAACTTACACATTCCACTGCAAAATCTCGTGAGCCTCCGGAGAATCATTTTTTCCAATATTTTACTGATTCTATTGAGTAGGAATGTAGCAAGTCTGTAGTTTAAAACTAATTTGTTAGCATGACTCAATCGCAATGCAATGACTTCTCAAAACACCCACTCACGTTACTGTCTTTTCAAAGTGACATTTAAATCTTGGGTATAATTACATTTTTCTGTCGGGTAATTAAAATGCTGAGAGTTTACTTCTCTAAAGAAAAAAAAAGGACATTAGTTTGTCAAAAAATACCCAAAAGTGGTTTTAAGATTCTGAGAACTCACTCACGCAACTTTGTTAGTCCCCCAGTTGTTAAATTTTAAAATTAAAAAAAAAAACTCAATGGATGGCCTACTTCGCGGTTACTCCAGGATCTTAACTCCCTTTTTTAATGTCAGCCCAAATTTCAAGGGGCAATATAACAGCGGAACTAAATCGGTTTTTTTTTTTTAATTTATTGACGTTATTAGTTTAGCGTGCTACTGGTATTCGTGTTATTGAACTGATCCCTGTTAGGCATTGCGACAATATTTGCTGTTTTCATTTCTGGAGGAAGAAGGAATTCAGTTCAGAAGGAAATGAGTCTGAGAAAGATTTTAACTGCTTGGGGAAGGGTTAGTTGGAGATTCCATTCATTCCAGAAGATTAGTTCAAATTGAAATTTCTAATAGTTTCGGTAACACCCTCGAGTTTGCACTTTGTTACTCAGTGCATCGATCATTCCAGGGTTTGCTGCGCCACATCTTGATTTCTTACTTTTGTAAGTCCTAAGACCTTTTAAATATGTGGGTTTCTTCAAAGAGATTCTGCTAGTCTTACATCATCATGGCATCATGTTCTGTTTATAAAGATGTATTGCAGCTCTATGCTACTCTTTTCCAATTATATAGATTTGTGTTGTAGTGATGTTCTTCACCAAGTACTCAATAAAAAGTCCTTTTCCTGCCTTTATGTACTGCTTACCATTAGGTTGGGATGGCTTTTCATATTTTGGAGACATATTCTACCGTATTGGAGTAAGTATCTGTCAATTTGAAGCAGTTTCTCTTCATCGTAGAGTTTCTCGTTGCTGGGGTATTTCCTTTATTTTCTATCATATTCTATTAACTGTAAGATATTTCTTTCGAGGATTTCCAGCTTGTCCTTGACGTTTTCATTTTTAAACAAATCAAGTCATTACAAACGGAAATAGTGTGGCATTTATATTTTTTAAATGGATTTTCAGTATTGTCCAGTAAGGTATCATAAAAAAGGGGAAATATGAAGTATCCATGTATGGCAGAGATGTGTCACTACGCTGAGTTCTTTCTTATCCGGTCATCAGAGCTGCACGCAACATGTCGCTTGTCATCAACAAACAACCTTGTTTGATCCAACTTTGAACTTTATACTCTTCTGACAACACTTTTTTATTCAGAGTCTACTGCATCGCTGTGATATACGCGATTTCTGACGTCAAAAATTATTCGTTCTAGGAAGTTTGGAGATGCTTGTTGTCTAAAATGATGCTACTTCTTTGCTGTAAATAAAAGTTTCCGATATCTGTTTTTTACCTTCAATAAATCTATTGATGTTTTGTAAGGTTATAACATCGATGTTTGGAATCTTAATCTATTTCATGAAACAGGATCTTATAATTATGATATCTTTGAGCATAAGAATAATTTCTTCCAATATTTTACTGAGCATAAATGTTTTTCTTTCATGGCTCAAATCACTTTTAGTTATCCAGTCATTAGAGTGACATCTTGTTACAAACCATCTATTACTGCATTTTTTTAATTGTCCAGCGCCAGCTGTATTCTTTTTGACTGTCTTTATTGCAACATCCATCGTGAGGATATACTCACGTGAGTGGCTCTTTTCCTGAATACATAGGTTAAGTGCAGTTAGATGGATGGTTCATAGTGATATTCACGTCGAAACACTGAGATCTATTGTGTATAGATAAAGTCTCTGATTTCAAAGAAGGCCAACGTAAATTCCATTGTTCCAAAGTCCATTGATGGGAATGAATAATTAACAATTAAGTATTTTATATAATCATTTTAACACACTAGTGTTGCAATTACGTGACTTAATATGGTTTAAGCTTATTTCTTGTTAATTGAAATGTGTACCTACATTATCTTAAAGTTAACTTTTTTTAAATTCGTTTCCGTCTTTCAAATTAACCACATCACCGGCAAGAACACATATGTATGTATGTATGTATGCATTTATAAATGTATCTACCTACCTCTTATGTAATTATGAATATAATGAACACCTTTTCATCAAATTGATTACACAAATGCTATTAGTGGTTTATAGATTTCAAACAGGAAATCCAATTTCTTGTTTGAAATGAAAAATTGAAACTAATTTAAAACATTAATATTAAATTTTAATAACACAAGAATTTCCCAGAATTATTAAATTCCTAGTTTGTCCCTTTTGATGTCATAATTCTCACAAAACAGGACTTTTCGCCTCCCTCCTTCAAGCATTGCCCGCTGGAACCAAAAACAAAAAGAAAAATTATTTTTCACATTTTCTCTGTCTCACAGATTCTTAGATCCTTTTCATAATGCCTGAGGGCTATATTAAGTATTTGAGTGTGAAAATTCATAAAGACATCTTCGGACAGGAAAAAAAAAATGCTCTACGAATTGGGTTTATCTTGAAATTATCCACAATAAAAAGAGAATTTAAAGTGAACCTTGAATTCTAAAAAAAAATCAATCATTTTCGATTGGGTGAATTAATTTTTTTTGTTCTTCTTTTTTTATAAATTAAGTACGTGTAATAACAATTCCAACCATCAAAAGTTTAACAAAGATTTCTGTCGTCAAATTAATCAATATTTGTTTGTTTCAGATTTAAAGGAATGAGATAAAAACATTTTTAGAATTGAATTTCTAGCCATTAACAAACAAAGTGATCAATTTTAACTACAAAACTCAAAGCTCTATATATTTTTGAACAGTTCTTGGAAATACAAATTGTCAAAGTTGATAAAAACGATTTTAAACAAATAATTAATACATAACTGATGTATGTTTTTGTTATAACATCATCCTTAAAGTTATTAAGACAACTTATTAGGTAAAAACTGAAACTTAGCATTGCCTTTTGGAATTAAATTCTATCTTCTAGCTTTTGGAACTGATTTAATGAGCAAAGTAGACATAATTTAACAGCAGACTAGTATGAACAAAAGACAATAATAAAACAAAATTGAATTTTTTATGACAAAACCCTGATATGTACCTTTCTATTTAGTTCAATTAGGCTGTGGTCTGTGGTTTCGGTGGAAGCAAACGCAATTTAATCGGAATAGAAACATTATTATCTTAATTCGCTTAGTTGGCTCTTACTGCAACCAAGTCCTTAAGTTTGGTTTCCTATTGAAAAAAATACATTTTTTTTCAAATATAACATTATAAATAATAGTCTAGAAGATTAAAATGTGGTTTTTGAAATACCTGGGTCGCCTATTAACCTCCGCATTTTTGCACCCACCTGTTCGTCAAATTACACATAACCCTATTGGGGTACGACTGTGAGTGTGTTTGTGTGTTTGTACTTAGGTTCGTACATTTTCAATACCTTTGCCCCAAACTGCTCTTCAAGCTATTACCTGACACTTTGTTTCCATGAAGTTTTCTTGAACAGTAAAGTGCAGCATTTTCTTGTCCTACTTTTGTGGAAGAGCAAGTAGGTTAAAACTGCCAAGTTAGTATCAGCTGATTTGTGTGATTGAGTGTGTTTTTTTTTGTACCCGATAAGCAAACTAAAAAAAAAACTCACATCACAACTAAACAAATAATTTTATTCGCTAAGCAGCACTGTTTCTTCTTAATGAAATAGTAAAGTGTTAATTGATAATTATATTCGTGTTGTTGGTGTGATTCTATAACGCTATGGTGTTTTCTTGGCTATTAAAAGTGTAATCGTTGACTTATGATTATATTCGTGTCTCTGATGCTTTTAACAGTATATTTTCATAGTTACTTTAATCAATAACTCGCGGATTCTGTAACGCTATGGCGTTTTCTTGTGAGGCTTGTTTTGAAAAACATTAGCGAATAACAGAATAGTTTAAAAAAATAGCGCGATTTCTTCAACTATTCTGTTATTCGCTGATGATTTTCAAAACAAGCCTCACATATTGCTTAGCTGATAACAGAATAGTTGACAAAATTCGGGCGATTTGTACAATTACCTGTACCCTGACGATTTTTTAAGCAATCCTTTCATTGCCTAGATAATAACAGAGTAGTTGACAAATCGCGTAATTTGTCTTAAGTATACTCATCGGCGCAGGGCCCTCAACCTGTGGGCTGGATTATTAATTAAAAAAAAATAACTCTACTCTAATGATTCTTACTTATAAATTGCAAAAATAAACAAGAAATTCAAATACCTAAACAAGAATTTCTATCAACTAAAAAAGCACAAAAAGAATTCGAGATTGTACCATCGACATGTTAATAACTCACAATTCTTTGCATAGATTCAAGTATAAGGTCTTAAAATATTGCCTTATATATAATATTTCGTTGATGAAAAGTCCTTTTCAAAACCGAAAAAAAGTGTTTTTGAGAGTTTCTACCATTTTCACTTTTTTCAAAAATGAGGGTAAGAATTATGAAATCGATTTTCATAGATAGATTAATTGAAATGATGAATATTTTTAGCTTACCATCAAATTCTAAATTACGTTTTTGAGGTATAATTTTTTTTTAAATCAAATATTTTTTCTCCAAGTTTTTTGGTTGGTTTTTTTTAACAACAACAAGTTCCAAAGTTTAAGTTCCAAAATCAAAAAAATAAACAAGTTTAAATTAAAAAAAGAAAACATTTGAAACACTCAAAAAAGCTTGACACAGCCATTAGATAATAAGTAAATACATTTTTGTAAAAAATTTAGATAAGTAACTTTAGAAATGAGCAGGTGCGTGCTGGATCCTGCATTTTAGTTTTCTTGGACTAATATAAAATACTGTGGATTTTTTTTTTTTTATTTTTAAAGTTTTTAATTATAAACTTGTTTGCTTAATAAACATGTTACATGTTTACATGTTTTTAAATAAATGAACTATTGCTAAGATTTATATTAATTTGTATGTAACATCTTAACAATATCTTATAATTTTCTACAATCTGCATAAAACCACCGAACCGTTTATATTGGAACCATTACACCTAATGTAGAAATTGTGTCTTACAATGTTCTTCAAAAATAAAATGATTTGATACCTTACTTGTTATTATTTTGTAAATGAGCACTATAAGGAAGAAGATAATAGAAGACCATTCAAAGTTCTGATTATGAATAAAAATGATATTTTCGTTACTTTACCTCGAATAACTCTTCTTGCAATCCTCGGTTTGATGAAGATATTTAGTTGTTCTGTTAAATTTTAAATTTCAGCGAGGTCGTAATTAAAACTTTTGGAAATATTGTGTGTACTATATTTATTGGGCTAGTAGATTTGATGTGCGTATAAAGAAAGATATTAAATGTTAGAAAATTATGTCTAAGCTTCAACTTGCATGAGTCATTCAACAATATACAATGCAAACATAAAACCTATTTTATGCCGCAAAACTTTGGTTAAAGCCACAAACTGGTGTAAAGTCAAACAAATTTGACCTGTGGTGGCCCCACAATGTTAACTGTACTACGCTTATATTCCTTACATCAATTACACCTTTAATTTATATTACTTTCTTTAGGATATGCTCTTAAAACATCTTTTTTAGATACGATTCATGGATGTTGTGATTTGTGTACCACAATATTGGTTTTAATTAAAAATAATTTTTGAATTGTTTTTTTCATAGATCAAAGGTGGCAGCTCTTTTGCTGGATAAACATTTACAGATCAATCACATACCCGTCCCAAGACCCAGTATTCATGTCGAGCAAACTTCCATAACGACAATGCGAAGGGAGAAGAAAGCGGCAAGGACATTAGGAATAATCATGAGTGCGTTTCTAGTGTGCTGGCTACCGTTTTTCTTATGGTAATTATTATTTAAAACAACTACTAATCAATATTATTGAACTATACAATGTTTTTATTTTAGGTACATAACTTCGTCCCTTTGCGATAGTTGCAATACACCCAGAATTGTAGTTTGCATTCTATTTTGGATAGGCTACTTTAACTCGGCACTCAATCCAATCATCTATGCGTACTTCAATCGTGAATTCAGAGTCGCCTTTAAGAAAACGCTTCAGGTAACCTTTCAGCTTCTCTTTCTTTCGGCTTCTGACTCTTAACTAGTGCACTAAACAATATATAAATAGAACAGTGTTAAAGCCTAGCTGTAGTCTTTATTTGTAAAATCAAAAACAAAAATATTTTTCAATATGTATTTAAAAATCAGTCCTGCTGCCCACAAGCGATACTCCAGTGCCGCGTCAGTGACGGAGCCGATCTTCCACCGTATATGCATTCAACAGCTTCCTCGGAGATCCATATGAACATCCTTCGGTCAAGGAACTTCAATTCTTCACAGCAATTTCAATCAATGTATTAACTTAGTATTAAACTATTGGTATATCTAATTTAGAAAATATTAGAAGAACTGTATGGAAGCACAACTTTCTATTCCTGCTAGACAATCGTCTGTTACATACACAAACATACATACATACACATATTACATTATATACGTAAAGTACATAATATTTACATAGATTAACTGTAGGTACCTACACTATTCTGTCGATAAGTTGACTGTACATTTTATTAAGTTTAAAGATAAACATAAATACTATATCTAATGTTAATTTTAAGTAATAACAAAACAACAAAATATTACCAAAGAAAACAATTTAGTTTAAGTTTAAACAAAATTATATATTTAAAAAAATATATATTTATGTATCGAGAGAGGCCCTAAAGCAACAACAAACAAATATATAAACAAGACAAGAATACAACAACAAAAAAAACCCTTACAACAAAAAGTAAGCTAATAACAATGCCAATACTATTAATGACTGATTACAAAATGTATAGAGATTAAGTTATAAATTATAAAAAAAAAACAAATGAGAGTATAATATTATATTTAAAAAATAAAATTGAAAAAAAAAAACAAACTACCAGTTACCTAGTTGATGCAACATTTTTATAGAATGTTACAAAATAGTGCTGAGTGGAACAGAAATATGTATTTTAAATAAATGTTATTAATTAAAATTGTACATAATTATTCCTTGGTTTTGGCAGCAGCTATTCGTGTGGAATTTCTAAGCTACATTAGTAATTCTTGCCTGATTCAGGATTTAAACAACTCAAAAAAATCATGTTTTGAAATAACGTCCCACCGAAATGAAAAAATGTCCCAAAAATAAATGAAATAAGGCTGAAAAAAAAATGAAATAAAGCCCCAATTTTCCTTTTTCATATTGAACTTATTAATTAAGCATAACCCCAGTTTGTTTAACAAATATGTACATACTTAAATTGTATCCTGCACAATTTCCCTCTTAAAATTGTTCCTCAAGGTTATCTACATAGAATATACCAGGTTAAATTAATTTTAATGCTCAAATTTAAATAGCTGCAAAAAATCGCCTGATTTTCTTGCAGCTATTCTTTTACTCCCTGATGCTTTGCATCACGATCTTAACATTGAAAATGATTCCTCAGTAAATTGTCTTACCTGCCAAAAAAAGGAACCGAAAAAAAATTGTATTCGTTTCACTGGCTTCTGTCATATGAAATTCTCTGAGATCTTAGAAACCTAAATTGGCCGTTCTAAGCGCTACCAGGCGTTAGGATTTGGGTTGGCGATTCAGACTTTTTACGAGTTTATTTAGTTTTTTTTTAACTATGTTGGTTTGCAGTGCATATTACCAAAACAATCGAGCATTTCAGGTTCTTCATTCAGGTTGCAAAATATCCGCCTATTGTCTAAAATGTATATAATGCACTTCTAACCATTGTTTGCAGAGTCTTATCAATTTGTTAAAATTTATTAATGAACTGGGTGTGGTATCCTCCATCATTATCAGTTCGGTATTGAAAAATTTAAAACTTTTGATCATATTGCAGACAATGAGCGGTTACCACTCCCACTGAATGAAAAATTTAAATTTTTCGATTTATTTGTTCATGTGCATCACAAAACCATCCATTGTCCAAAATTTTAAGTTTCTACGATGATTTGATACCAAATTAGGGAATATAGCGTATACCACGCCCACATGGAGAATAACTTTTAAGTTTAGTTCTTTAATAATCACCGCAAAATCAACGAAATACTGTGTGTGGCAAAATACTGTATGCCAAAATACCGTATGTCAAAATTCTGTATGTGCAAAATGCTGTACGAGCAAATACTGTAAGTCAAAATTCTGTATAGAAAAAATCTGTACATCAAAATTCTGTAAAAATGCTGTAAAAAAATATGGTTTATCAAAACGATATTTTTTTACAGCATTTTTATAGAACTTTGAAATACGGATTTATTTATTAAAGGTTTAATTATGAGTTCCTAAAAGATCAACTTAATTAAGATTCTAATGTTGATATAGGTACCTTATTGAAAATACTCGTGCATCTGTATTTTTTTGCCGTACAGAATTTTACAAAATAGAATTTTGCGAGTCGGTATTTTGTCCATACAGTATTTTGACATACAGAATTTTGTATTTACAGTATAATGACTCATAGAATTATGGTCTTACAGTATTTTGACGGAACAGAATTTTATCATACAGAATTTTGAAAAGCAGTATTATGACCCGCTCCAAAAATCTACCATTGTGCAAAATTTGAAGACCATGATTAGATGTGCCCCATACGTTTGATACCAATTCAATGAATATAGGCGGGTGCTACGCCCCCTGAAATTAAATTTTCAAATTCTCGAATTTTTCCTTATACATATGTACCGCAAAGTCTAGTATCCGGTGATTTGGGACCTTTTTCATATATTTTGAAATCATGCACTCGAGGGTACACTCCAAAAATTATAAAATTCGAAGTCTAAACACCCAATAAACTTAAAAAACGTATTCCCCTTCCTTCTTCTTCTATTTTTTTAATTTTCAACCTTCTTTTTTTAAATTTTGTTTTATTTCTATGGTTTTTCTTAAGAAAAACGACTTGAATTTAAAAGCTTTTTCAGGAAAAAAAAGAGTAAAGTTTAAATTTTGTAAATGCGTTAATTTCGCTTAGGGTTGTCTAAATTTTTAAAATGCTATTCTCAACTACAATTTACAAAATAATCTCAATTGATACAAAAAAAAAAACTCAATAAAGTTGTATACATATATTTGATTCACGTTATAAATATTTTACACTTAAAAGGGATAGAAAAAAAAATTAAATAGCAATTTTGTATCAATAAGAAAATAGTAGCTTTTTTGTTGGTTGTTTTCTGTTGAAACCTTAAACGGAAAGTCTTTGAAGTTGAAGGCCGTTGATGTAATATTGATTTGTATCTCAGTATGTAGGTTGTTTTTTATGTTTAAGAGCTATACGAGTCTTTGATTCTTTTCTGTATCATCTGGTAGGCATTATAAACCCTATTGAGAAAAAAAATAAATAAATTAATACTATTTTTGTAAAATTTGTAAATGCACAACCTTTCTTTGGCAGCTTTGAAGGATTTCTTTCTGGTTTTTTTCGTTGTGGTATTTTCTGCAACAGCACTTTGTGGAAAATCGTTAGGTGATATCATCGTAACGTTATCTAAAATAAAGGACAATAAATCATTCAGTACATGATTTTAAAAAATTAAAAAAAAAACTCATTTTACTTTACCTGGATGGCAGAAGAATGCAATGGAATGTCGACCTCTGATTCTGAGGTGTTCTTGTTCTGGTATCACAACTCTGTGTTGCTGAAATTTAAAAGAAAAACTGAGTATCTATTCACAATTCTAGTGCTTTTGATTTCAATATTTACCAAAGCAGAATATCGCTCCTGTGTCCAGATGGAAAGAATCTCTCCACAAAATATGAGAATAGCTCCCGGCAAATGCCCAACACGCTGCCATTTCTCACTACCTGGCAACTGCACCTCCAAGCCACCTTCTGAATCTTGGACAAGCAGAGTGAAGGTGCCATAGTCAGTGTGTGCATTGGATCTGGTGATTCCATTCAAAAACTCCTTACTAGTGCTGGCCATGTCAGGAACATCTTTATTTTCTGCTTCTGCCTGTTTCTCTTTTTCTTTCTCCAGGCTTTCTTTGCGCATCTCGCGCGCATCTTCTTCTGGCTTAAAGTCTGGCATCTCCGTAAGGCATTTTTGATATGTATACTTACATCGACCTTTGATATGTTCATCTTTGTCATCCTCCTCTATGATGGGCGGATAGTAGAGGAGTCGTAATATCGTTTCATTGTCATTTTCTCCCGAGAGCATGTGTGAGTGTTTCTCAAGGAAGAATGTTTGTGGAATTTCTGACATTTTGACACCGAATTAGGAAAATTTAGAAGCAACGTATAATTTCGATTACCTAAAGACACTGCCAACGATTGCAATACGAATCTGGCCAATGCCTTGAATTCTGTTGCCAATGTGGATATGTGATCTGCAAATCCGGGCAATGGTTCTTCGGGTAGATTCTTACTGTTCAATGTGCAAATGTTAAAAGCATGTCTCAGTTCGGGGGCATTGCCATCTGATTTTCTACGCAATGGCTGTACGTAACCATGTTTTGTTTCTCCAGAACGGATATAATGCTCTTTGACATCGGTTGAGAGTTCACAAAAGTCATCTAAATGATCCCAAGCTGTTTTAAGCTGGAAAAAAAAATTAAATTTCGAAAATTTAATGGTGGGTATGAAAGATTAATAGAATTTACCTTTTCATCGGAAATGCCATGGTTCACTAAGAGAGCCATTCCTTTTTCGGAGAGTGCTTTGCCAAGCTGTTGAGCAACGCGATTTACCACTGATTTGACGGGACATTCTTCTGTGCCTGAAATATATTAAAGAAATTAAAAATAAATAAAATTATTTACAATTATTCTAATTTATATAAGTTAAAAAAAGAAACTGTTGGCAAGCCCAATAGTCCTTATCTCATAAAAAAAATAATAAATTTGTCAAGGCCATACCATGTGAAAAAAAAACGAAAAACATTTAACCTTTCTCTTTGAGAGGAATACAAGAAAACCGGCAACAGCCGGTATCGCATGGTAATGGCTTTTTAACCCGGAAACGCTCGAAATGATTATTAAAAGAACTGTTAGACAACAAGATGCCAATCTGAATTAAAACTTTTATTTTTATTTTTGTAACAATTTTCATGACTCATGGGGTTTTCAATTTTTTTGAGAGATAATGAATTAGACACGATGTACTCATTCTACACTGTCTGGCATTAGAAAACTGCAGAGTCGCAAAGATGTTTTATAAATTTGGACAGACAGTTTTTGTACCGCCATACAAAAATAGTCGTACAGTTTTTTACGATTTTAAAAGTTCTACAAAATTGTTATAGGTCGTTTTTTTGTGGGCTTACTCTTTAAAAAAGTTACTGATATTAGTGAAATAATTTTGCCAACTTAGGGAAAATATGTGCCCAAAATTTGACGCAGAGCACGAATTGGACTTTTTAAAGTGTGAACGAAAAATTTAACTGTAATAACCGTCAAAAAAAGATCTTAAAAAGATTTGTAAGGAGTAGACCCACAAAAAAATGACCTGTGACAATTTTGTAGATCTTTTAAAATCCTAAAAAACGTCTCAAAAAATTAATTGTACGACGTACCTATCGTGAGTTACAGAATTTAGAGTAAAACGAAAAAAATATACCAGTGCAATTTGTATAAAAAAAACCAAAAGAGCATTGCGCACGTACTAAACATTCATTTTAAGAGCTGACTTTTGAGCTTGGGGCCAGGAATATTTTTTTTTTTTAATCACCCTTCTGGGAAAACATCTGTATGTATTAGTATGTATTAGTATCAGTAAAAATTTACTGCAGAAGATGATTTTTTTAACAATTTGCAATATTTTTATTGAAATTACCCACCTCCATGTTGGCTTACAAATCAATGAATGCCCTATACGCCAGTGTACGTATAGTATAATCTAACTAACCAATAACTAAAAATCCTAGAATAGGAATATTTTGGAATATTTTGGGAGCGGGATTAGTTTACAAAGCCAAAGACAACGAAAAAATGTGTTTTCTTTGCGTTTCAGTACTCATAATGTAGTTCTAAGAACCAAATAAAACAGTTTTTCCCAGTGGTAAGCAAAGTTGAATTACCTTCAAATTCCTTAGTCTACCATGCCTAGACTAGATTAATTTTATTTGATGTAATTTCTATTCTGATTTTATAACACCGACAAAACAATAATTCAATAAAATTATTTAAATAATTATTTTTATAAAAATAATTAAAATGATATGAACAACGAGTTTAATTATAATAAGAAAGAAAGCACTTGAGTGACATTTTCAACAGAAAAAAAACAACAACAGCAATATCTATTCCTATTTATAAAAAATGATTGCTTATCAAATATTTGTAAGTATATTCTCACAGCAAAAGTTTATTTGCTTAAGTTACTAGTTGCCCATTAACAAAAATAAATCATTTACCTATAAATCATAACATAAAAATAGTTTAAGTTCTCATAGTTTTTTATGAGAATTAAATTCAAACAAACAATTATTTCTAAGTGCCTACTTATCGAGAAATAATAGTCAAGGATGAAATGTTGCAAATGATGATATTGTATTTTTTTTATCTAGTTCCTACAAAAATTGCATATAATATGCAATAATTTAAAATTGTTTGAGGTTACTATAAGGTTATTTTAACTAAACTAAATTATGTATCTACAAGCAATACCTTGTTTGACAAATGGAAAAAAAACTTAATTTTTTTAATAAACTGACCTACCCTACTACTATAAAATCATTCAGTTTCAAATGATTTGCAACTTTCTTCAATATTTTGCAATAAAGGATCTGATTACTAGTTAACGTAAAGCAATACAAAATTTGATTCAAATGTCAAATAATAAACGATTTTGAATAAAGTTGAAATAGAAAAGCATCTTTAGCAACCGAAACTCGCAATACCGCTACTAGATTTTTTCTATTCGACTTCAATAATAATTCTACTTTGAATTGAAACTCGCAAAATAAGGCTTAAAAACTATTGTTCGCGATCGATAACTGCTACACACTCCCTTGTACGAGACCCAATAAAGGCTGTGAATTTATTGTGAGGAATAGTTTTTAAGGCATCCCTGAAAAGAAGCCTAACTTTGCGATCTAACTTTTTCCTGGAGATTTTTGTTAGTATTTAAATTTTGGACAGTTAAAAATGTCCAATCTTTTTAATTCGGTTAGATGGAAACCTGTTTTAACCTCTTTAAACGAGTTTTAAAAGTTTTTAACCTGCTGTAACTCCATTATAAAGGCATTTTTCTTAAGCATCCGCCAATATAACATTTCCAAAAATGTGTTATTATGTTATGAACTCATTAAATTAGTTCAATTCCGCTACAAATCCTCAAACTATAGAAATACCTTCGCCATTCTTTATATATTAAAATTAAACGGGCTTCACTTGAATTTGAATTTTCTATCCACTTTAAAGTTTCTCAATGAAAAAAAATTCTATTTTTAAATGAATCAAAGCTTAACATGAAGAGGTCGGATAGTCTACGAAAGCCCAATGGAGGTAGGTATTTCTACTTTTTGCAAGAAGTTTAAAAGTAAAAATGAATTTACAAACTTTTTTCACTGGAAAACTTTAAACAATTTGTTAAAAACCTTTGATTTTATTTTCAAAAACAATTTTTGTAATCTTTTTGGCTGCCTCAGAAACAAACACTACACCGCTGACTATCAGCTGAATTGTTTAAAAAAACATTTTTTCCCAGCAGGCATTTGCTTAGCCAGCCTCTTGCTGTGTTGTTTTGCGGAAGTGTATGTTTGTATGTATATTATAGATTCCCCAGTGACGTAAGCTTTCTGTTGTGATAGCTTACTGAACTTGAACGATTTGTTCAATGCTCTCTATGCTCAGAAGCCTCTATAGACTAGAATAGGTAGTTGTTTGTTAAATTGATAATCGATGTTGACATACAAATCTACACAATATTTGTATAATTGATTGCTAAACGATATTATTATCGATAAATAGCTACTTAATGTCAATTCCGTGATCTGTTTCGATACGATAAAGTCATTCGAAACAATAATATAAGAGTGTATTTTTGTTCTGTCCAAATTAACAATTATTATAAATGCGAATAAAAGCAAACAATATGCGAATTGTAAACAATTTGTCATGTCCATTATACAAAATGGGGAGACAAGCCAACGAAAAAAATAAAGCCGCATTTAAGTGAACACTGAACACGTCTTTTGCATGCTTGACATTTGCTTTAAAAAAAAAATGATTTATCACAATTTACCAGCGGCTGTTTATGTTTGAGGTTGTTTTTTTTTGTCTTCTTTTGCTGATACGAAACACGAATCGGATACGGAACCGACAACAATATGACATACATATGTGTGCGTATTCAAACGAAGTTGAAACTGAAACTGAAGCTGATATCGATGGAACTGAAAGTATTAATAGCAATTATTTTATTAAAGGCGTGTGTTTGGTTTCCGCTTATGTTGCGTCTGGTCTTGTAAAGCAATCTGAAAAACCAATACCATTAGCATATTATTGTAAGTGCTTTATGGACATCCACAGTAACGGATTATTTTGAATGCAGGCAATGCGCTGATAAATGAATCTGCAAACTGTCTGGACTCTCTGTTTTTTGTAGTAAATTAGAGCTACTATGGTGGCATTACTATTTACAGTTATTATTTGCAGTACCCCTTGGTGTAATGGTTTGGTGCGATGAACTATCAGATCAAGTGTCACGACAGAGGTCTAGGTTTGATTCCCAGCCTATGCCACCTCTTGCGAGAATTTGACAAAACCTTCAAGAGTTCTTATTGTAACAAAAAGTGCATCTTAACAAGAAAATTCTATCACTAACGTTGTCAACAGAGAATATTAATGATTTTCTTCACTTCTATCATCGGTGTAAATAAGTATTCATATTTTTTATGGACAGGTAAACACATTTTGACAGCCGAAAGTTTGGTTATCGTGACATATGTAAATTTGAGCGTGGTTTGGCAAAATACGAGTATTTACGAGTTTTTACACGGACACGGTTTACGCGTACATTGTTACAGCTCAGAGTTGACAGGTCTTCAAGAAGATGATGTATTTTGTAATCTACTATTAGAAATGCCGACTTGATTGAAAAAATAGGACGTTTGGATTATGATCTAAGATTAGGTAAAGCAGTTGACAGTATAGCAGAACTATGACGATACGTATCAAAATTCTTAAATTTTATCTTTAATAGCACTCATGCCGCTTAAGAGGAAAAACTGAGGCCAGCTTCGATAAAATACGAAACAAAAATGTTAATAAGTTTTTCAAAAACGGAAGAATTTTTGCGATAACTTACTTCGGAAGTTATCGTTTATCGCTTCGTTTTTTAAATTACGGAAAGCAAACCGCAAACCCTTCGCATATACAAATACGTTTGTTTATTTTCAGCATACATTATGTCAAGCCACCTTGTCTGTAGAAACCTTTTCCCGAAATTACCCTTGTAAGACATTAAGGGTCAGTTGTATATATATTTAGTAATTTTAATCTCATGTAACAAACAAAGCTCTTAGGCGAACGGAAGTCACCAGGATAATTTTCAACATTGGAAAACTGCGATATGATTACATATTACACCAAAAAAAAACTATTCCTAGAGCTTATAAAAATCTTTATAACCGATAAAATGAAAACAGAAACCGACTAGAAGAAGTTTATTGCTAATATTGCAAACATCTTTTTCAGTGGGATAATGCAGCTGCAGTTCTAAGATCCCAAGTAATTACTCGTATTCCCAAGGCCAAAAGTTAAGAGAATATTTCCGTCTCAAAAGTTATTGCCTATTATGTCTGAGGTATCAAATATCAAAATACAAGCAGCACCAAATTCATGTAGTGAGTTACTGCATCACTCTAAGAAAGAGCTTATTACTCCAATTACTCCTTCGTTCCTCAACGAGCGGAACAAGAAAATGATAGTCAAACTTCTGTGGTGCAAAAACCTAGAAATAGACGTTCCGTAGCAATTTACAATAATTCCAAAAATTAATTCAGAGCAAAAATTAAAAATCTAGTAAAACACTCAACACCGATAATTTTTGAGCGTGGGTCATTTTACCTGGGTGACACAGACAATGTGACGAATATGCTTTTTTAATTCTTTGAACTGTTGTATCCGTGGTACGGTGACCACTTAGAAAACCTCATTCACTGTCCGAGAAGTATGGCAAATAACAATCGAAGAGGGATCTTTATAACTTGGGATAAAATGGGTAGAGTTAATAAAAACACATCTCTAGAAACTGAAAATGTGGCGTTACCGTGGTGAACGATCTTCCCGAAAAGGCAATGGCAGCAAAAGATCTGGTATGCTCAATGCATGTTTTATAGTATCTAATATGTTGTTAGTGTTTTTAGCAATAGAACTCTTGATTTAAGGTTCTTGTAGAACATTATGGACCGTATTCATGTTGTCTAAGCCGTTACTAAGAAAGACTCGGTTTTTTCCTATGCAAATGACATAGGATAAACCCGAGTCTTTCTTAGTTACGGCTTAGACAACATCTATGATTGTCCTATGTTTCTAATTAGGCCATTGTTATTAAACCATTTCAACTTTCTTAGGAAACATGACTCATTGTGAACAGTCTGGAGCATATTTTTTTCTTCATATTAACCATGTAGACAAAATATGCTCCATACCTCAAACAGCTACTATAGTCCGTCACTGAGAGCAATTTATGTGATGAAATTTTTAAATTAAAAAAATAAAATAAAAAAAAAAAACTGAAAAATACAGAGCAACAATTAATTTCAAGAATAATGTTGTGACCAAAGTTATGTGGTGAATCACCACAACCACACAATCATATGTCGTCGGGTGAAACATGAATTTCGGTTCGGTTTACTCATATAATTGGTGTTTGCACAACATCACAGAAAACACAAACAAAACAAATTATTTCCAAATGAAATGTATATCCATATGAGATATTTATACTTGATTGAAGTTGGAAACACAATTAGGAATTAACCAGTTTGAGTTAGTAAACTTTACTCTGACACCCTAATGACGTTTTATAAACCAATTTCAATTTGATTTCACTTGCAAAGTGAATATGTACTACGTACATCATGTAAAAGTGGGTATCAAAAAGCTGTTGGCATTTAGAGTTTTGCGTGACACATGAACTACCGCTTTATAGTATAGAAATCAAGAAATAATATATCTGGGGATTTCATTATCGAAATACATATAAACTTTTGTGTTTATAGTGAAACCCTTTATGGGCAATCGACCTGATTGAGGCACTTAATTAAACTGTGCTGTGACTTTGTAAATTGAATTCGATTCGTTTGTAATACAGATTAACCCCATAAGATTGAATTGTTTTAATTTGGTTAATTGGACCAATAATTATTATTATTTGTTTAGGGAAAATTGAGAATGTTTAACACATTTCCATCAATCAGAAGACCTGGAGTAATAGTCTTTGACCGAACACACAAATCAATTAAAGAACATAATGCAAAGTTTTAAATGTATCATCTTTATTCGTTCATGGTCATGATAAAACTAGGCATGATAAGAACTATATTTAAATGAACTACCTTCTTATCGTGAATCGGTTGCGGTTCTTATAGGGGAGAAAGTATTGCTCTTCGTATTCAGCAAAGCTCTCCTTAAAACTAGCAGCATAGCAACAGAGAGTTGAGTTCTGTTTTCTTCGCTTGGCTTGGTGTCAGCTTTGTTGATGTGATGGCTTGTGTTTGGCAGATCTTAGCTTGGTTTGGCGATCAGCTGCAACCGCGCCTAGCAACAGAGAATTTCCGAGTAGGTAAACATGATGGCATATGGGTAACCAGCTGTCTTCATGTTACTCTGGGCTAAGATGTGGTTCAACGTCAAGACAATGTTTTTGACCATACATTTTGTTAATTTACCTCAATACATAATAGTGTTCTTGTTTTTAAGTACCTTAATAGTTTTCTTCGTATTTTCAAAAAAAATATTTGTCTTACAAAGTTAAACTAAATACCAGATAATACGACAGAAATTTAGGATTTTGAAAGGCCATCAACCTGCTGTGAACTTATGGCAATGAATGAGAGAAAATTACTCTTTGCAAACATCAATTTATAAATAAGTTGTTTAAAAATACAATACTTTAAGTACATGGTGGCATTAATTCAATTTAATAGCCACTATTGAGTTCGTATTTTTTTTTTGTTTGTTAAATATATTTTTAGAAGAATTACTTTCGAAAACAAGAATAAACAAATAAAAGCAGTTTTACTGTAGGTACCAGCAAGAATAACGATAAAAACAATGCGAAATAAAGGGCGTCTTGAGGTATAAAAATAAACCAAGTATTTGAGTCAGAATTTTGTTTATAAATACAATTCTCGAAAAAGCGAAACGCAGAATCTAGATTAGTGTTATAGTCTAAGATCCCATCATGACCTACCCTCAACGCCATACCAGTTGAGAGGTATTTTTTCGATTAGGTTTTCCCATGGGTTGAGTAGTGATATCCTCCAGTAAAGGAATCGGGATACCAAGTTTTGATTTTTGGCACGAATAGTTCACGAAGAATAGAGGCGTCCAGACTGACTCAACCTAAAATTTCTGCCGAGTCCAAACGGCGAAGATTAGATAATTTTGTTCGTAAAAAGAGTTCTCTTGGAGGTTTTTCAATTTTAGCAAGAGAAAGTATCCATGAAAAAAGCAAGTTCCATAGGCTTGGGCATGACCCCAAACTTCTGGCACATTAACTAATGGTAATTGTTAGAAATTTATGTTCTTTATTCCTTCAACTTCAAATTTGTTACTTGTGGTAGGGAGTTAGAAGGATAAGTGTGCTCAAAAAAAGTTCTGGCAGCTATTTCCTTGAATTTTATGTCAATATTCGATCTATCCTGTGCTGTGGTGGACTTCTGCTATCACCTGGTAGCTATCTGGATCTTAGTTGGTTTTTCAGAAAGTCCGGATTTGAAAACATTAAAATGAACATTGAGAAGTTTACAGCAGCAATTTCAAGTAGGTTTTCACCTCTGTTAGTTTGATTTGGTAGACAAAATTAGTTCAAGACCACTTACTAAAAAGAAGAAGTGGTTGATCTACACAGCTCTTATTCTGGCAGATCTGGTTACATACAGCCAATATAAGCAAAAGTACCTAACTTTTTCTCAATAAAATATTTTTTTGTGTGTTCTTTGTGCAAAGGGAGCGACCTATGGAGAATATTCAAACGCGAGCTCTATAAGTTGTACAAAGATGAGGATATGACATAGAATATATTGGCCCAACGAATTGACGATTACACTATAGGCAAGAAAATCTCCAAATTCCTGGTCTTAGGATCCAGACGGACACTTACCCGAACTCTCTCTTTTTATCACTGTTGGCCTACGATGTTGATTGGCGATAGCAAAATATCAGCTAGTACAGTAAGAAACTTCGTTTCGTACAACACTTGATAAGTTTATTTTCGCGATTAGTTGGCGATACAATTGTGAATTTAAACATATTTTATAGACAAAAAAAAAACATTACAATTCACGTAAATCAAGATGCAGACATTATGATGAATCGGCTCCGATTAATAACTTCGAAATCTGAACACGTCTAATATTTCACACATATTTAACGTTTACTACACGGCATTTATCAAAAGGCCATTCATGCAAACTTTTGCGTTAATTTTTCTTTTGTACACAAAAGATAAACTTATCTCGTTGCATGAATACCCTTACAGCAATATTATTAACTATTTTCAAAACATGTTTTAATTAAAACATGTTTTGAAGAAGTTAAAAACTGCAGACTTTCCACAATTTAGCAATTGTCTTCGAGAGTTTGGATAATTATTTTGCGGCTTTTCAGACTTCAATCAAATGTATAATACAGCCACTTCCTATTTAATAAGACACAGTTTTGATAATAATATTAACCTAACCTTTAAATGTTCTTTATCTTGACGAAACCACACAAATAAATGTAATAAACAAATAAAATTGCGGAATTTTCTTTTAAAAGGTCTTTTATACGCATTGTATATTGAATCAACTATAAATAGAGTCAGTAATGATTGCGAGAATTTTTACGAACCAAAGAAAACCAGCATTGCAAAACCTAGTCACTTAAGTGACTAATTTGTAAAATTCTTTTAATCGCAGTTATTGCTAAAAATACTCACAAATTGCAGTTCCACAATACCGAGAAGAGAACAATTCAACAACAAAAAAGTAAACTACCTACCTTCTATCTTTTTTGTATAACTTAACTACTTCTACCTACATAATCGCAACATGTATAAGAAAAATGGTAGCGATAGAGGTACGAGCATGCATGTACCTACCTTTACTTGAGTTTTAGATAAATAAATCTTTTGAAAATACGTCACATACCATGTCGATGCCACATGCCACCTGTCGTTATTTTTAATTTTGCAAAATGCTATAAAGAATAAAAATGTTACCCTTATTCGACTTTACGATAATAACGTCGGTAGATTGTTTGTATCTTGTAGGTACGCGAGTATATAACAAATCCCCAGGTGTAGATGGAAACAAGAATCAACTACTTACTTGTAGATACTTCCATCGAATTTATTATGATCGTGGATGTTGTTAATTTATTTCAAAACAAGTTACTTTGAAACTTGTACTATTTTTATAAAAGAGTGACTTTTTTCTTTCTCTCAAGTATCACGTAAATTCCACAAAGTTTTCAATACCTTGGAAGTAAAAAGATGATAATTCTATACTTTTGATTCTTCAGACGATCAATTAACACAATACTCAGTCCTCAAATGGCACTCCTATTCGATTATTCTATTGATATTGTTGATGGTAGAAAAGGATACAGTGCTGTGCAAAAAAATTGTGCATTTTTTTGTAATTTTTATTTATCTCAAATCAAGTTGTTGCTAATAAGGAAATTTTATTGAAGTATGCAAATCTATCATATGAAATTCTGTTTAAGTTTTTTATCAAACAATTTTCAATTCGATTTTTTTAACATCTAACATGTCTAAAAATTCCTGGTTGCATTATTATTTTCCTTAAATATCGATAATACTTCGATTTAACAATTCTTGTAAAATTTAAAAGAAACATTTTGCGAGAAGGGAACAATATTATTGTGTGAAATATTCATGGGAAAAAATATTACCTGAAATTCTGATAAAATTATGATACACAGTGAAAGGTTAGGTAGGTGGA
Organism: Meliscaeva auricollis; assembly: GCA_948107695.1. Classification (NCBI taxonomy): domain Eukaryota; kingdom Metazoa; phylum Arthropoda; class Insecta; order Diptera; family Syrphidae; genus Meliscaeva; species Meliscaeva auricollis. The sequence continues at coordinate 116,085,398 of OX403616.1, read as the reverse complement.
CTATTTCTTCTGCCAGATATTCTTTGTATGAAAAGAAGGTTATTTTAAACTTGAGCAGGATTTCTTTGTCAGAAGTACAAAGTACAATGGATTTATTGAACTGTTTCGTATTCTGTTGAGAAGGTGATAATTTTTTTTTTTTTTAATTTCTATAAAGTAATTAGGTTACTTTTTGCTCACTTCGGGGTATTCCAACAAACAGATATGTACCTGTCGAGCTAAAGCAATAAAAGGTAGACGTGTTTTCCCTACAACATGATTTAATCGTACGGGCGAATTTCCATGGTGTATTATTTAAGGGGACCTTGTTGAAATATATTTTTTGAAAAACAAATATTTTATTAGTGAGCCAGAAGGGTTGGGGTGCACATTGTTGGTGAGGCAGATAATTATTACAAAAGTTGATGTAATAAAACAGCAGTATATTACTGGAGTTCAGACATTCATTAATAAAGAATTACAAGAAATGTTAAAAGTTAGTGATTGACAAATCTGACAGTTCACGGGCTTTTACCATTGCCATGATAAAGAAGGATATTGTTAGATAGATTAATGGTAGTTGGAAAAAGTTACGGATAGGGATGTTGCCGTAGTTTACGACTACTTAGATAAATTAAGTTTTTGCTAAGATTTAAAGCTCATTGGTATTGGACATTGAGTTAGCATGTTGCATAATTTAGTTGAAAAGGAATCACGGACTCAGGTATACGAGTTTGTTTCAATTTTTTTTGAGGATCTTATTCGGACTAGCAACTCACCTGCAAGATACGGTTCTTTAAAATGAGTTATAACCATATACTGAGCTTGCCGCTATGACATCATTGACCTGACAGACAAATTAACAAAAAAAAAATAAGATTTTGAATGGGGTGGCAGATAATTAAAGGAGTTAATTAAAGCAGTTTTAAAAGTAAGTAGGTATAAGAGGTTAAAAGTTAAAAAAGCATGATATCTTCTATTTATCCCAAACTTTGTGGGTTTGGTGAAACTGCTGACTAGTTTACTGAAGAAGGATTCAATTTTTATATTGATTGTCTTGACAGTAAAGCTCAATGCGCTCTAGCGGCTGATTAATTTGGCCATAGTAAATAAGTGTTGAATTCATAGTGTTTATCTATTAAAATTTAATTTGTTTCTCAATTACAAGCATTGTTTTTGAAACAAAAGCCAAAGAACTGTTTTTATGGCGCTCTTGTGGCTTTTGTAGGAAATTTTGTGGTTGTTATTTCTTTTCTCAGAAGTTTCAAAAAGTGCATACTTTTATGTTTTTTTTTTTGCAAAATTTTGAAATTTTTGAGTTTTTTTTTTTTGCTATTTTCGTGGTGCAGCTATGTCCGCAGGAAGTAACAAAGTTGGACATCGGATTCAGAGAGCCCTTAAACATAAAAGTCAAGTGAAAAAGAACTTTCGTATTTTTTCCCTGACCGCAATTGGACTATAAATAAAAATGAGGTTCAACAGGGGCTACTGATTCAAAGACTGTGGAAACCAGAAAATACAAGAGGATGCTGCACACTACTTCTGTTATTGCATTTCGGAACTAACTCATCTATTCAAGTGGGTAAAGGCTGCATGATGTAGGCTTGTTAAAGCATGAAACATAGTTATTAATTTATAGGCTTCAAAGCTAAGTTTCCTGCAGCTTAAATTAAAAATAACTTTGAAACACGTACAGGCAGTTTAACAGTCGAGTTGTTTTTAAGTCGCAAATTTTGGATGCACTTATTTCTACTTTCTCAACTAAAATATCTCACGTTGTTAAATCTTCATACGTAAATAAAATTTGTAAAAGAAATGACTTTTTTTTTTTTTGAAAAACTTGCCACTAAGTTATCCTAACAAAATTTAACAAAAATTGATAAAAAGTTTAATTCAATGCAAAAATCGAGTATTCAAAGATTTTCATAAAAAAACATTTTTGACACAACTAGCTCAAAAAGAGAAGGGCAGACACTCTCTACCATTTTTGTAAGTCTGCAGAAATCGAGCGGACCTACAATTTTCTGTGAGCCCAAATGAACTTTTTCAAATGAGTTCAAGAGTCAAGACCCCAAAACAAGATGACATATATAGACTGGGACTTGATCCTTGAATTCTGGCGTGCTGTGATAGTCTATGCAATAACCATTACGCTAGGGTAGGTACTAAGCTGACTCTATGAACAACACAACTTGGAAAGATTTTGTTTTGTTAAGTTTTATTAACAAATCTAACACAGCACTGTACTTCATTCAACACCTATCGGTGGCGGCACGGCGCCTTTTTTATTAACACAAATTATTGCATAAACCCTTCTCGAATAATAATAATATAATCAATAATTTTTGACCGCGGTATAGTAAGTAAGTTCCAGCAATCTTTTTATCTGTCAAAATAAAAATAATAGAGGTGTCACGTTGTAAGGTACTGATCGTTTGTTTAGTCATTTTGTATTTTTAGCAAAATAATGTATAAAAATAAGCGACTGTGAGGAATACCAACTTTAAATTAGCTCCTTAAAAAATAAAAAGTATAAAAAATAATAATAAAGAAAATAACTCCAACTCACCACAGTGTGCGAGGTCAATGATTGGGACCAGACTCTTTCCAAGAAGAGTATCGCCCTTGTCCGAAGTTGTTTTGGCCTTAAGCATCTTGTTTCTTCTTCTTTTAGTCAATCGTTCTTAGTGTTGTTGTTCTTGTTGATAATTTCACGCGCGTATCCTTTGGAATAATAATAATTGGTTGTATCTTTACGAATAAGAGGAGCAACGAAAGAAAACAAACGCTCTTTGTATATGTATGCAGCGAATATAATGACCGACTTATATTATATACCTTATATAACCAGATGCTAGTATGCGGCACTGGGTTGCCAAATATGAAGGAACACCTGTAGGGACGTCACAGAGTTTTTAGTCTCGTATTGTTTGTTAGTCACCAAAATCTGCAGTTCAACGGTATAACTTCGTTTTTTTTTCTTCTCAAATTTATCGATCACTTCAAAAAAGAAAACCAGGTTTGCGACACACAACCGATCACCATACGATCACAATTGCACTGGTATGTGTTAATAATTTTATCGCAGAAAGGTGAAAAGTAACTGTGAATGTGTGAGAGTTTCGGTTTACCTGAGGCAAACGATCGTCGTCAATAGAGAAGTACACTCAGGTGCTAAGCCGTAAACGATCGTGCAACACAAAGCTGTATAGAGATATCGATCGACTCAGAGGTTCAGATACAAAATTTCACATTTAGAAAAAAAAAATCACACACAAAGAGAAACTCTCCGACCGACCGACACAATACGATGCGACGAATGAATAGCAGCAAAAGTTGTTATAGGTACATCACACCAATACGCGTACAGCTGACACAAATTTACACCCTTTTTGTTCGATCTTATCAAAAGCAACCAACAAAACCAATGAAACACAATTTTACTTAGGAGAGATAAGATACTTTTTTTGAATTTGAATTATTCACGATCTGTTGGAGTTTAGACAACAAAAAAAAAAACAAAACTGCTGCACTTTCACTGAATATGCGTCAGCAAAATTCAAATAACACTGCCAACACTCTTAATGCCATTCCGATTTAATGTTTCATTTCACTATGCATGAAACACCAACAACCAGCCAGGAAGGAGTTTCTACTTCAGTGATCGTGAACGTGAGCACAGCGCGAGTGCATCCAACAGATACTTTCGAATGGAAGAACTACCTCGGCACGACTGACGGCTGAAGAAAGAAAAGATTCAAGCTAACCCACTTACTGAATGTACGAGTAGATACTCATACTCTACTCTGGTATGCTTTAACTTGAAACATGGTTGCCACTTTTGAAAAAAAAAAAATTGTTTAGGTTTTTTTTTGTTTTTACTTGCGATGTAGGACTACAGGGAAAGCTTAGGATTCCTACAAAATTGAACTAGAAATTACAACCTGACATGCCATTACGATATCTGTCTGTCAGTAGTCTGTCTGTGTCTATGTTGTGATACAGATTATTGATTTCTTTCAAACTTGGTAGTTGTGGACTTTAAATGATTCCCTAAAGGGGATATTGAAATTTATTTTTAGGACCAAAATTAACGGTACCTGTTATATGGAAAAACTTAATTTTCTCAAAAATAGCCTTAACGATGTCGGTTAACAAGATAATAGGTACTTTTAAAATAACGGTTGATAACGCGCTAACTCCCAAAGAAAAAAGTTCTATGTATAGCAATTGGGCTAGTATTACACGATTTCTGTATAATGAAAAATTTGTGTATTTTTGTTATTAAAATTCTCAATACCATCTGAACCACTATTCGTATCATTTTGTACATTTTTATATACACAAATTTCTACAGAAATGTTTGTGTTTTCCCAAATCGTGTGAAACTACCTTTGTTGTAGATTTAAAAAAAAATCATCAATGAAAAAAGTTTTGTTTTTAAACACTTTTTTTTGAACATTTGGAAATTATTAGAAGACTCTGTTGGCAAATTTTTATGAAGCAAGAAATGCTTAAGTTTCGTTTCAGCAGAGGTCTTTAAGTATTTAGGAATGAAAGAAGATTTCGTTGTTGTTCCAATTTCTTTTTCTACTTTTTCGATGAGATTTTGGCCCTCATTATGAATAGCGAATCGAACTTAGTAGCGAATTCGATAACTTCGTATTACGAATAGCGAGCAATTCTTTTAAATTATGTTCGATTTAAGTGTCAAAACCCTATCAAATTTTACTGCCATTGTATTACAAATAGCGAACGTTCGCTTGTTTAAAAGCTCGAATCCAGGCGAACGTTCGATTCGCTATTTATAATGAACGGACCACAATGAACAAATTTTAGAACCACTCGGATAGTAATTCTTTGTGAATTTCGATTCAAACATTTTTTCACCATATGGCAACCATGGCCAAATCTTAGCTAAAATGCAAATCTTGCTTCTGTGGTGCTGGTGTTGCGGATTTGTGTTAAGTTACACGTGAGCAAACAATGAAATCCAAATCACTAAAGAAACAAAAACATTAGTTCTATAGTATTAGTGTAGAACAGGTATAAAAAAGATACTAAATACTCGAAATTAGAAGCAGAATCTATGAGTATGTGAGAGATTTTTTTGTTTAAATTAATTATTATTTGAGCGAACAAACAAATTCAATGTCAGAGTCTCAGTTTGGTTTTGTTGTTGCGAAATCCGCCACCATCATCGTCGCGTCGTCTACGGTTCGATTCGTATTATGATGGTTTTTATTTGCTGAGTCGACTCTCGTTCTTTATCAAAAAAATAACATTGCGTATTGCAACAAAACACACACACAAACAGACCCAAAACACAAACACATATTCAAAAATTTAATTTCAATTCCGAAATTTAAATTCCAATTCCATTTAATTTCCAAACAATAAAATTATTCAAATTTCCTCTGATTGGAGTATTTTGTCCTATGTTGGTATTCTGGTGGTATTTCCGCTGTTGGTGAATTCTGAGCGGTATTCTAGTAAATACTGGGAAGCAGGGTGACTAATAACATTTTGATATGGAACCATGCTGATTTATTTTGTTTGGGAAACATTAAATTTAGATTTAATGGCCTGTCGGAATTTCGCATATGAGCTATAACTCTAGCCATGTTGGTGGTAGTACCTTCAATTTGTTCTTGTTGTTGTTCAAAGATTTAATTATTTTTAAATGGATGGCTTAACCGGGAGAGTGTTTGAGTAAGGTAATAGTCATTTAGAATTAGGTATAAGTAGCTAAAATTCGAAACAAAGTTTCAGTTTTTAGTTTTGTACTTATGATTGTTTTTTTTATATACAATATTCAGTAGTTTATGTACCTACTACCATACTACTAGGTATAATACTCGATATTAATTTTGAACAAGAAATAGGTTAGTGATAAAAAATTGTTGTAAGGAAATAAAATAAGAAGAACATTTTATCTTCAAGTGTCTAGTCCTCAGATCTGGGCTGCAAAAAATTGCTTGAGCGGTGGGTGTGGGTAGGACCAAAGATAATATAATATAATTATATTATCTTTGGTAGGACGAAAAAAATAAAATGCACTACTGGATCACACGTACGTCCTCTTATAGATTAAGTAACTAAAGATGCTAAGCCTTTTTAATTAAAGTTTTGTAAATTCAGTTTTAGAAAAAAAATTAAAAAACATAAAATTCAATTTTCAAATGACTAAAATGAATTAAATGAATTTCACCTGACAAAGAAATCTACAGTTTGATTTCTTCTATAAATACATTTTTAGAAAAAAAATGTTTTAAAATCGTTAGAGCCGTTTAACAAAAAAAAAAAAAAAAATACTATTTTGTCTATATAAAATTTTTAAAGGACTTTTTCGAAAAAAAATTGGAACGCCATTTTTAAGATACCTATTATTTATCAACATCTAAAAATTTAACTTTCAAAAACAATTATTAGTTTTCAAAAAAGCGATTTTTGAAAAAAAAAAGAAAAAAATTTGTTCTGAACTGTATTACCGAAACTTAAAAGCCTTTATATATAAAAAATCGTTGAAATCGAGTGAGTCATAAAGAAGAAAATCAGAATTTTAAAAAACGGTTTTATTGCAGGTACCGTTTAACTGTTGAAAAAAAGTTGTTTTCATAAGAAGATAGACGTTACTCAAAAAAATGATTACGATTTTTTTAATCTAAATCGTAAGTAAAAATTATTCAAATGTTTTGCTGGGCTTTAAAATGAGCTATTCAATTAAACGACAAATTAAAGCAAATTAAACTGTCTAAATGAGTTTTATGGTTGCACGTAGAAAAGAAAATTCAGAAACCCAAAATAAAAAAAAAAAACAGCTTCTCGAAAACCCAAAATCCTGAACATCGGAAATAAATCCCGAAAAAATATATAAAATGGAAAATTTGAGCAAATTTTTCATTTTATATAATTTTTCGGGTTATGGATTTCAGAAAATTATGTACATATGTATATTTATTCGCTGTTTTGTTTTCATCAATTGAATATTCGGCCTTTGAATTTAAAACTTAAATAATACACATAATATCGGAACCCTACAGCTAGGGTGGTGCAGAATGGGTGCCATTTAGATTGTGAGTAATGGAGAAAAAGCTTCAGTACGATCAAAAAGGTTTTAGGGGTCCACAAGTAACTTCAAAATTTTCAAAAGGTCTTTTAGGTTAATATTAAGATTTTTTTTTTAATTACAGTTTTATTTGTAGGTATATCACTCAACATGATAGATTTATATATATATATAAGGAGTGCATAGGCATTTCGTCCCGTTTCTGCGTGAACCACGTATCTACAAAGTAAAATTTTAAGAAATTTTATTTTTTTTTCGAAATTGAATATTTGTATTGAATAAAAAGAAATCGAATTGACTGTAAAACATATTAATTGATGTTATCTCACCATTTATACTTTTTCATCTTCTTTACTCATAGTTTTCCAGCGATGTCTAATGTTAAGCAAAATCTTTTAAAAAAATGTAGTTACGAGGTTCACGCAGAAACGGGACGATTTGCCCCATTTCATTAATTCTTAAAACTGTAGTATCTTAAAACTTTTAAGTACAACTCAATACTGTGATTTTTCAACCCTGATGCCTATTCTATTAGTTTGATTCTTGTTCTCACAAGAGACATTTCAAAACCGGTTGTCTTGTCATCTCTTTTCAGTTTTATTCACACTCATTGTTAAGAATTCGGGTAGGTACAGTTTTATATTATCATTATTTTTTGTTTCTTTTTCTGTAAGCATTCGAATGAAACAAAACGAGTGCACCCCTTTTGGCAAATATATATAAGTGATCTCATATGGATTGGATATCTCGTTTTGGTGTGCTCGTTTGTTTATTTTGTGATTGTGCGTTGTTTTCGTAAGTACTGATTTTGTTCTCCGTTTATTTTACATTACAAAAAAAAAACGAGTAAATAAGGAAAATGGACATCAAAAATAATGTAAGTTTAATAAATGATAATAATAAAATAATTTATGTTTATTTATATAAATTCTAAGCAAATACTTAAGCCTTCTTTTTAAAAATGTTGCAAAAATTTGATATTTTGTGCCCTACAATAATTTTCTATTAAGCAGCTGCTGCGTGCCGGTATTTGCTTGTGTGTGAAATTTCTTTTTCAACTTCTGTTGCTTATATTTGTGGTTTGCTCCTATGCTTTGAGTTGGAAAGAGAGTAGCTTGGATAATGATAGGTAAGGTAGATATAGGAAAACAAAAAAAGTGTTTTATAGTGATGGGTTCATTCGATGTAAGCATTCGGGTGCACTGAATTTGTTCAGGGTTGTTCTACTTTATATTGTTTTTTATTATACTCTGTCTTACAAAAATTGTCAGAACAGGTCTTATGGGAGAGTTTTTTTCTTATAAAAGGTGTCGGTTAGTGGTTGTATTCCCAAATCACCTACTGAAAAAATATACGCAACCACTGACTTACCCTTCAATTGTTGTTGTAATTTCGCTTCGATGATAGTACATCCCCCCATAACCTGCACCGTGCGCAGCCTAAGCCAGAAGACACACTGATTATGTGCTTCCAAACAACCCTCGTCATACATATGTATTGTAAATTAGCACATTATTATCAGAGTTACCATTCCCACGTTAATGGAAATCATGGTGGATTTTTCTTTGAATTGTGCCTGAGAGCTTTCAGAATGTATGCTTTTTTAAAAGCCTATAAGAATAAATATAGGAAAGGTGTTATCGCTTGCTATGTTTCTGTATTCTTGGCTTTAAATTTTCTTTTAATTATGGAAAAAATAGCAGTTAAGAAGATTTTGGCTGTTTTCAGTAAAGAAACAAACTTTTTTGCGCAAATTTTAAATGAGGTGCGGTTTGAAAAGTGAAGTTTATTACATTTCATTTAAGTTTAAGTGAAAATTATTTTTAATACAGGATATAAAATAGTGGTTTTGTTCATACACAAAAAATACTCTTCAAAAAAAGTGTTTATCTGTTTGATGTTTATAATCAGTGCCAAGAAAAACTTATAAATTTTGTTAAACTGGATTTTAATGGGTTGATAACCCATTTTGAATTTTCAAATCTAAATCAATAGTTGGTGACTCTATAAATATTTATCAGAGCTTTTTCGAAGTCAATAATATGCACTACGGAAATCCTGTAATATTTGCGCTCTCTCACAGCTTAATGAAATTTCACTGCAGTCAGAGTGAGAGGTAAACGTCCTATCTTCTCTATATTGACTTTGTTTTGTTGGACAGAGTATATAGTTGATTTTTTCTGTGTTCGATTTTTTTCAGACCTACAAGAAATAGGGAAAAATAATAAAACTTCTTACTTGCAATTACTGGCAATATACTATGTGCGGTATAAAGGTGCTTTTTGATGGGAAGGGGGAATACTTGGGATGAGCACTAAAAATGTGCTATAGGCTATTTTGATTCAGATGAATATTTCTGCCAAATTGTATCACTATATCATTACTTTTAAAAGGTTTTAGGTAATCAGTTGACGGTTCACTGATAATACAACACGCTAAATGAAAAAGGGCCATAACTTGTCATGGTGGTTGGATTGTTTTGAAATCAGTCTCTTTGAATTCTGCATTAAAAAACACCTTAAAATTATGTGCCGCATGTTAAGTTTACACCAACATTTTTACTTGCTCTATAAGGCAAGTATTGGCTTCGTGTAAAAAAAAAATTGAGGTCTTAATCAAAACGAACATTACGATGATGGAGAAGGCCAAAAAAGTGGTTTTCGTCATGTCGCCCGTCGGTCTGTGCGTCTGTGCAGCTGTTCGTCCATCTGTGCAAATTTCCACTGCCCAATCTAAATTTTTTGTGATATTTTTTGTAGGTTTACTTTACAGCGACTGTATTTTATACATATTGACATATTTGAAAAAAAAATTTATCATTTTACTAAGGATTCGACAGATGATATGGATATTTCAAACTCAAGCACTTCTCGTTCTTTGGTTAAAATCAGAAATGAAGAATTGCTTAGCAATTCAACTATTAAAAAAAAAATCAGTACCGGTGAATTCAAAATAATGGAAAACAGAGGAAATATGCGTTCCAAAATTTGGAGTACGTTTGCTTATATTTTAAAAAAGAATGGCGAAAAACTGCAAGGCTTAGTAGTATGTCAGAGCTGTTCTGCTGTATATAAATTTCATAAAAACAGTACTTCAAACCTTGTGAAGCACAAGTGCTATGTGATCAAACAACATAAACAACCACACACTGAAAGCATTATTGCACCAAGTGCGGATTTAGACAATGAAAACAAAAACGAGAGTACCACATTATTGACACAGTGGGTTATTGAAAATTGCAGGCCTTTCAACATAGTTCAAGATACTGGACTAAAGGAATTCGCAAAGTTCTTAATAAAAATAGGTACGAAATTTGGCTCAAATGTCAATGTTGAAAACTTAATTCCACATCCGATAACTATTCAAAGGAACATTGACAATGAATATGATGAATACTTTAAGATTGTCAAAGATGAAGTTCTCAGCGTGAAAAATATAGGCTTTGGACTTACTTCAGATGTATGGAAGGATGACTATTTAAGGGCAACCTATCTATCCTTAACTATTCATTATATTAAGGAAGGATTATTGGTGACGAAACTGCTGGGAATAAAATCAATGAAAGGAGAATCCTGTACAGGTAAATGTAATAGATTTTGTTGGTATGTTTTTGTATTTATTATTTTGGCTTATGGCAAATTCTTTCTGAAAATTCAGTTATGTTTTTTTTTTAATTCGAATTGCAAAAATATTACACTAGTTTACAAATTTCCAGTTCATAGCAAGTACCTGCACAAAAAAAGTATTTTTCAGAATAATTTTGAGTTACTGAACAAAAAAATAACATTAATTTATTTTTCCAAAGAATCGTTTTTGGGATATCAGCAAAAATCATGTTTTTTGCTATATTTTTAAATATTAACATAAATATCGATAACGGTATATTAGTTTTTAAATACTTTAATTTTTTGAAAAGATATTGTTTTTCCAAACAGTACCATTGAATATCTGGAAAAATTAAGCAACATACCACGACAAATATCATGTTAAACAGTTTTGTTTGCATTTAGAATATTAACCCAGTGTCACTTTTCAATGTCTAAAATGTAGGCACTTGAATTATTTTTTGTCTTGAGGATAAAAAACCATGCCTACCACCTGCACAGTGGGGCAAAGTTATCCTGCCGCTGACCTAAATTGCATAAAAAAATGCAGCAGCAAATTTTGGGTGTGAGTGATAGAATTAAATGATTGGAATTTTTCGGAAGGTCTCTTGATAAAATGTACGAAATGTCGAGTTCTTGCAGTCTGTAGCTGGGGCGTTTGGAAGTTAAAGTGCAATAACATTGCAGTTCTTAAAACAATTAAGACACCAACAAAAATTATTGCCTCTAACATAGATCTTCATAGCATGTTACCAAAAAGTTAGTTTCCATGTTTCTGTCAACCGAACAAACTTTTTGGTAACATACAAGGGAGATCTATCTTAGTGGCGCCTATTTTTATTGGTATCATAAATAATGTTTACAAAAATGCAACTTTAAACTTAACTGGTAAATTAATGCCCTCTGCAGGCATCGATTTTATGTTTTTCTAACGTAAACACTACAAGAAAAAAAATAATTTATCCATATACATACATATCATTCAAAAACTTATGACGCTGCCTCCCAGGCTACATGTTATGCAGCCAGGACGTTTTAGCTCGTAACATGTTGCAGGAGTTAAATTTAATTGATTTATATTCAACTTGTGCATTATATTAAAATTGCTGTATATTCCCTCCTATGTGACATAATAAGTGGCCCAATATCTCAAAATGATGTTCATATAATTTACTAACAATGCTATAAATATCATGCTCTTATCATAAACTGCACAATTGTCGTACAGGTTTTGCTAAGTCACCTCCCTTTACTGTTCGGATAATATAAATTTAAATGAGGGAAAAAACTCTTTCGACCTCCTTTGAAAAACAAAAATTATTCATGGTAAATATTATTCGAGTGAATTTTGGTGTGGTACCATTTCCAAAGTGTTCTTTCACCTTAGAAAAACTCACTCCAACTCCAAAACGCCAACAATTTTTCGATGCACTAATTTTATTATTTTTTTGCATGGGGTATGAAACACTCATACCAAATTTTCTTGGTCTACTACTTATTTCCAAAGAGTAATGCCTAATATTCTGACTATTGTACATAAAGGCCAATAACTTTTTACTTGCTGGTCGGATAACTTTTTACTTCATAGTTGGATCCTATTGGTTTTGGATTTATTCGAATAACCGTTTAAAAATACCCTAAAATCGTACGGGCTTTCATTTCTTGTACAAAGAAGTTCAAAATAACAAAAAAAAAAATTCTTGTATCTTCCCTCCCAGATGGAATCCAAAGTGGCTCAATATCTCAAAATCACTGTTATATGATGTATAGTGAAGTAATTTCATGCTTTATTCGCCAAGTTCACAATTATTTCGCTAAGCCGCCTTACTATAAGAGAGAAACAAAAATATTAAAAATACATTTAGGGTTTCAGGATACAGATAATGATTTTACAAAACTATAAGGCTTTAATGCATCAAAATCGGTCGATAAATGTGAAAGTTATAAGACATCCAAAAATTAGAACTACCATTATCGATATTTATGTTAGTATATGAAAATAGAGCAAAAAACATGATTTTTGCTGATATCTCGAAAAATTAATAAATTTCATAGTTCATCGAACCAAAATTAATCTACAAAATATTTTTTTTAAAGGAACATTTGTCATGTAAACTAGTGTTATAGGTGTGTAGTAATTTGCAACTTTATCACCGTTTATTGTCTTACCGTTGTTGTTGATTAGTTAAAGAATAATTCTTGAAATGTAATAACTATGTATTTCAATTCAAAAAATGCCCTTAACCCTCTTTTACTTTCAGGACCAAACATCAAATCAAAGATCTGTAATCTGTTAAATGAATTCGATCTAGACTTCAACGAAAATGTAATTATTGTTACGCATAGACGGAGAAATATGACCTTAGCATTTCGGTCATATCAGCACATATTTTGCATTAACGACCTTCTTCGCAATGCCATCGAGGAATCCATCAAAGAAAATGAACAAATTTCAGATTTATTCGATACTTGCACTGTACTTGTTAAGTTTTTGAAAAAATCTGATCTAAAGATATCATTGAAAAGCAGTATTTCTACAACACGAAATTATTATTTATTAGATTTGATCCAGCAAAATTGGATCGAAATTACAGATATTTTGGTGGAGAAAAATGAGCTCGAAAGAATTGAAAATATCAATTTGAATTCAATTAAAGCATTAGCTAAAATTTTCGAATTGCAAAAATATTACACTAGTTTACAAATTTCCAGTTCATAGCAAGTACCTGCACAAAAAAAGTATTTTTCAGAATAATTTTGAGTTACTGAACAAAAAAATAACATTAATTTATTTTTCCAAAGAATCGTTTTTGGGATATCAGCAAAAATCATGTTTTTTGCTATATTTTTAAATATTAACATAAATATCGATAACGGTATATTAGTTTTTAAATACTTTAATTTTTTGAAAAGATATTGTTTTTCCAAACAGTACCATTGAATATCTGGAAAAATTAAGCAACATACCACGACAAATATCATGTTAAACAGTTTTGTTTGCATTTAGAATATTAACCCAGTGTCACTTTTCAATGTCTAAAATGTAGGCACTTGAATTATTTTTTGTCTTGAGGATAAAAAACCATGCCTACCACCTGCACAGTGGGGCAAAGTTATCCTGCCGCTGACCTAAATTGCATAAAAAAATGCAGCAGCAAATTTTGGGTGTGAGTGATAGAATTAAATGATTGGAATTTTTCGGAAGGTCTCTTGATAAAATGTACGAAATGTCGAGTTCTTGCAGTCTGTAGCTGGGGCGTTTGGAAGTTAAAGTGCAATAACATTGCAGTTCTTAAAACAATTAAGACACCAACAAAAATTATTGCCTCTAACATAGATCTTCATAGCATGTTACCAAAAAGTTAGTTTCCATGTTTCTGTCAACCGAACAAACTTTTTGGTAACATACAAGGGAGATCTATCTTAGTGGCGCCTATTTTTATTGGTATCATAAATAATGTTTACAAAAATGCAACTTTAAACTTAACTGGTAAATTAATGCCCTCTGCAGGCATCGATTTTATGTTTTTCTAACGTAAACACTACAAGAAAAAAAATAATTTATCCATATACATACATATCATTCAAAAACTTATGACGCTGCCTCCCAGGCTACATGTTATGCAGCCAGGACGTTTTAGCTCGTAACATGTTGCAGGAGTTAAATTTAATTGATTTATATTCAACTTGTGCATTATATTAAAATTGCTGTATATTCCCTCCTATGTGACATAATAAGTGGCCCAATATCTCAAAATGATGTTCATATAATTTACTAACAATGCTATAAATATCATGCTCTTATCATAAACTGCTCAATTGTCGTACAGGTTTTGCTAAGTCACCTCCCTTTACTGTTCGGATAATATAAATTTAAATGAGGGAAAAAACTCTTTCGACCTCCTTTGAAAAACAAAAATTATTCATGGTAAATATTATTCGAGTGAATTTTGGTGTGGTACCATTTCCAAAGTGTTCTTTCACCTTAGAAAAACTCACTCCAACTCCAAAACGCCAACAATTTTTCGATGCACTAATTTTATTATTTTTTTGCATGGGGTATGAAACACTCATACCAAATTTTCTTGGTCTACTACTTATTTCCAAAGAGTAATGCCTAATATTCTGACTATTGTACATAAAGGCCAATAACTTTTTACTTGCTGGTCGGATAACTTTTTACTTCATAGTTGGATCCTATTGGTTTTGGATTTATTCGAATAACCGTTTAAAAATACCCTAAAATCGTACGGGCTTTCATTTCTTGTACAAAGAAGTTCAAAATAACAAAAAAAAAAATTCTTGTATCTTCCCTCCCAGATGGAATCCAAAGTGGCTCAATATCTCAAAATCACTGTTATATGATGTATAGTGAAGTAATTTCATGCTTTATTCGCCAAGTTCACAATTATTTCGCTAAGCCGCCTTACTATAAGAGAGAAACAAAAATATTAAAAATACATTTAGGGTTTCAGGATACAGATAATGATTTTACAAAACTATAAGGCTTTAATGCATCAAAATCGGTCGATAAATGTGAAAGTTATAAGATATCCAAAAATTAGAACTACCATTATCGATATTTATGTTAGTATATGAAAATAGAGCAAAAAACATGATTTTTGCTGATATCTCGAAAAATTAATAAATTTCATAGTTCATCGAACCAAAATTAATCTACAAAATATTTTTTTTAAAGGAACATTTGTCATGTAAACTAGTGTTATAGGTGTGTAGTAATTTGCAACTTTATCACCGTTTATTGTCTTACCGTTGTTGTTGATTAGTTAAAGAATAATTCTTGAAATGTAATAACTATGTATTTCAATTCAAAAAATGCCCTTAACCCTCTTTTACTTTCAGGACCAAACATCAAATCAAAGATCTGTAATCTGTTAAATGAATTCGATCTAGACTTCAACGAAAATGTAATTATTGTTACGCATAGACGGAGAAATATGACCTTAGCATTTCGGTCATATCAGCACATATTTTGCATTAACGACCTTCTTCGCAATGCCATCGAGGAATCCATCAAAGAAAATGAACAAATTTCAGATTTATTCGATACTTGCACTGTACTTGTTAAGTTTTTGAAAAAATCTGATCTAAAGATATCATTGAAAAGCAGTATTTCTACAACACGAAATTATTATTTATTAGATTTGATCCAGCAAAATTGGATCGAAATTACAGATATTTTGGTGGAGAAAAATGAGCTCGAAAGAATTGAAAATATCAATTTGAATTCAATTAAAGCATTAGCTAAAATTTTTGAAAGTTTTGAGGAGGCCTCAAAAAAACTGGAAGGACAAACTTTTGCTACACTCCATCTCAGTGTTGTGTACATTCATCGTTTGAAAAAAAAATGTGATTCATGCCTTGATGACGATTCAGATCTCGTTACTAATTTTAAAATTACTTTGAGTAATTGTCTGGATTCTGTTGTGCTTGAAAATTTGGACATGGTACACAAAATTGCACTATTTTTATTTCCCCCGGCAAATAAGCTCATAAGCTTTGGAGAAGTTGAGCGAAATGAAATACAAAATCAGGTTAAACATGAGATGGAAAGTTATTCAGACGAAGATTACCAAAGAAATGAAGAAGAACAAGAAATTTCAACTGAGCTAAATGAAGATATAAAGATGAACATCATTTTATCAGACGAAAGCACTTTGTTTCAGGATTTCGTGCCAAAAATAGAAACAGATATATCTGGAAATTCATTAGTTAAAGAGTTACAATTTTATCAAAATACAGCAGTAGCTTTTACGGAAGACTTTAACGTGCTGCAGTGGTGGGACCTGCATAAAGTACAGTTTCCACTTCTATACAAATTAAGTTGCAAGGTATTATCTGTTCCAGCAAGTTGCTCGGCTTCAGAACGAACTTTCTCGGCGGCAAGACAGATAATTTCAGAACGAAAGAGTTTCATTGGTGCGGACACAGTCTTAGTAGATAAAATAATGTTCCTTCATACAAATATAAATAAAATAGACTCATAAACTACATTCACATTTTCTTTCATTTTGTAGATAATAATCATGAAAATATATTTGGTTTTACAAAATGCCATTTCATAAAATCATTTTAAATTTTTCCATATTTTTGCCACATTTATGAACACATTTATAAACACATTTATGAATAAAATAAGGATCTAGCATGACTTGCCCTATCTCGTTACTATGGCCCTCATTATGAATAGCGAATTCGCTAATTTCGCATTATGATAGCGATTCTATTAATTTAAGTTCACTTTAAGTGTCAAAACCCTAGCAAATTTCACTATCGTTGTATCGCACGTGTATTCGACGACGCTGTAAATAAAGTTAGAACAACAAGTGGTTGTTAAAGTTATGAGACTTCCCCTACACCCATACTAATATTATTAATAAGGAATGTTTACTTTAAATTTAGCATTCTCCTTACATTCTTATGAGATGTAAGCACCGCATGCATACTATTGAATCATCAATTACATACTTTAGGGATTGGTAAATGATCACCAAATGTATAGTGGAATTTTTATTTTGTTAGCGATATGAATTTGTTTTTTACTTTATTTTAAATTGAAACGGTCACTGTGGCGTAAGTGCAACATATTTTTCAATTGAATAACTTTGATGGAAAATATTTCCGTCAGTGAGCAAATAATAAAATTCCATTTTTGCAAAAATCTGTCAAGTACCGACGAAAGGAAAGAAAATCTTTTTCAAAGAGAAACACTACAGGACTACAGCGAAAAGTATTGAAAATGTCTGAAACTAGATGGCGATTCCATTTTGGCTAAAGCATCATTTGTACTTTTGCGTGAACGCTCTTTTTTGCTAAAAACAGCACTATTTAGTAGTTAGGAAGTATGCCGCCCATCTGCAACCCCCACTGCTTTGGGCCACTATAGGATTTGTTGGTGCGAGTTTTGGCGTATGCAAAGTTTCCATAAAAAATATTTAAAAATAAAAAAGAGAAAATGGCGATTGAAGCTCTCTAAATAAAACAAAAAATGAAAAATTGTTCGACATGGTAGGATTGAAATATTAATATTTTAAAATCCACGCGATGTGGAAATTAATGTTTTATACAATGCTAAGAATATTAATATATTTTGGGCTTCATTTTTTCTAAATTTTCACTAAAAATTAACAAAACTATGTCCAGAAATCTTGGTTTGAGTTTAATAAAAATAGAAAAAAAAATCAATATGGTTGGCTTTGACCGCTTATAACTAAATACTAAAATACTACGCGAGACAATTATTGTGTTTTTAGTCTTAAAATATTTATTAAGGGTGTTTTCATAAATGCATGGTTGCTTTGTTTACATGCGATCAGTTGCGATCATATTAATGTCAGAAAAAATATTTGCGCATGTAAGTAATCTACTCTGCATTTGTTAACACTTTTTTTTTGAAATCAATATCATGGTTTAAAAAATATCTGTCTCTGTTTTTAAGAAAACATGTGAGTTTTTATATTTGCAAATTTGCGCTGCAAATATTGGCATTTTGAATTTATGAAACTCTGACATTCATCATTTGCATTCGTCAGACTTTCGAAACCATGCATTCATGAAAGCACCCAGTATAGTCTTAGTCAAAAAATAATTTCTCGTTTTTATGATTTTGAAATTTCGCCCCGGAAGTGGTGTAACTTTGATGATTTTGAAATTTCGCCCCGGAAGTAGCGTGTGGGTGAAATATTGAGTTCTATTGAGAATTTAATATTTTGATAGAGGTAAGAACTTTTTTTTTCAATATTTTTACAAAATTTTGCCAAAAACTCTTATATTCTGGAAAAAAATTTAACTATTTTTTGTTTAATACTTTTTTAGTGAATATCTCGAATAGTATTAAAAATGTTCGGTCAATCGTCTTTTGGGACGAAGGCTTTTAAGAAGCTTCCTTATAAAATGTTCATCAAAATCGGTTAAGTTGCTTAAAAGGAAGTCAGTACGCAGTTCGCTCGGCGGAATAGAATATTACCAAAATTATTTGGAGAAGTTTCCACACGACTTGCATGCACAATTTACTGTTTTTTTACCATTTTTAATTTTATTTTGTTTGTTATTCATTTGGAATAAATTCGTTTCGTTTCAGCTGCGTTCTAGGCTTTACTTACAAAAGGAGACACACAAATTGTAATCAAAATTATAGAGCCTTTTTTTATAAAAGTTAATTTTTCCAAAGGTTATATGCACCGTTATATGTACCGTTAGTTTCCCAAGACCCTTAACCACCAAATTTGAACAAAATCGCGTCAGCGGCTTAAGCTGTAGCTCAAGACAGTCAGGCAGCATTACGAGTCCAACTTGTTTGCATTCTCTATCATCGCAATGTCATGTGTCATGTCTACTAATTGTTATTTGGAGTTCGATTTAATCAAACTTAAAACGGTCATAACAGCTCAATAAAACATTTCCCTGAGTGAGAACCTGAAGTCATCGCAGAATTTCTTACGTTTTTGTAAAGCGTACGATCATTTATTCATTTATTTATTTATTATAGTTATCTTCAAGACTCCGTCTCTTCTGTAATGCTGCCCAACCAACTTTAATACTGTAATGAATATTGCGAAGGTTTAATTTGAACCTTTTGAACTGCTCGGAGGAGAAAAATAAAACTTTTTGGTGTTTACTGAGTTTATCTGGACCAGTTTAGAACAGGATTTTCTGCACTTGTTTTGGAGTCAAAACAGATTCATGAATACTGTAAAACGTATTTGTTTTCTATTCTATATTGTTTGACGTTTCTCATGAAACTGTTCTGCTCTGTACTGTACTGTTCTACCCACTGTTCTTTTTACCCACTAAACAAAGTTTATTTCGACTTCAATCCCAGCGCACCTTGCTTCAAACTCTGTTTGCCGAACCTTCCTCAAAATTAATCCCATTTTTAGCCAAAAGTCTCTTAGTTTGCAACCAGGTTTGTAGCTTGTATTTATTCAGCTAAAAGAATAGTAAATCTACTCAAGATCAAGAGTAAAAATCAATGCCTTGTTTGCAGAAGAGATTCAACAAAAATCTGAATATTCGTACTTACTTTGATGTTTCTTGAATATTTTCTTTTGTAATATATTTTATTATGTATATCTCGTATCAAAATACATAAATACTAATTAATTAACTAACGTCTAACCCGCTTTACTTCATATAACAGTTCGACTATTCTCCAGTGAGAGTTTTCCCTTATGCACCATGCGCTGTAATTTCTAATTTAAAAACAAAAATATAGTTAAAATCTATTTAGTTTCTTTTCAATTCTATGCGAACCTTGTTAAAAATATTCGTTATAACTCTCGTAGTCTTCTTTCTGCGTTCCAATTTCTCACGCTCTTGTTTCGCAACTACTTCGGGTAGTTTGCAGTAACGTTTCTTTGTCATCCCTTTCATTTCTCTACTTGGACAGATTCTTACTTGTTCTAGAAAAAAATCAAATTTTATATTCATAATATTTCGTTACATTTATGATGATGACTTACTTATGGGAGGAGGAGGAAGTTCACCAAGTTTCCTCGAAATCGAAGAAACACTCGAACAATCAGCAATTTCTCTTATTCTTTCCTCTCGTTCTTGACGCAGAGCATGCAACTTCTTCAAAATCTCCCGACGTTCATTTGCCTTTGAGCAGAAATCTGGATTCTTCATTTCTAAGCGTTTTTGCAATGACACACCATCATCGGTGATCTTGTTGCTCTGTCCATCAGCAGTCTCTCCAAAACGAATGACATAAGCCAGAGCTTTGGGTTTCACTTGGACTGTCTGATGGAAAGCTGTTCCAGAAACTCGCACTGTCGGCCGAGGACAAGAACATTTGCACTCTTTGCCACAAGTACAGATGCATCGGCATCTCGGTCCGAAGATTGGATCGCTCTTAATAACAGAATAGGAGGTTTGAATAGCGACACCTTCAATGCTCTCGCACCCGTTACTGTCATATTGATGGGTTGTGGTTGAGGTTGAAGTACTTTCAACAATTGGAATGGACATCTCGGAGGACATACAGAATGCAGACGCTGACGATGCCACCGAGGTGTACGATGGATTCCTCGTGAAGACTGGTTTGCCACAGATTCGAGGCTCGGAATAGTGTTCAACGGACATTGTGTGCTTCTTCTTTTTCTTCTCGTAGTTGTCCATGAATTGCTTTTGCAATTGATCGGCAAAGGCTCCAACACTTTCACGCTCTGTGCTCGGACTGCTGTTGGGTGTTTCCAGCTTCGAACGATGATTCTTTTTGAGGGAACCTGAAGATGACGTCCGTTGTTGTTCTCCTTCGTTGATGGTTTTGTACGAGACTTTCTCTGCATGCTGCTTGTCTGCAGTAGGTTCATCATAGATGACAACATTCTGTGAGGTTTTGCTTACAATGCGCTTGTACTGATCCTCCTCATTGACCAAATCCTCAGCTGTTTCCTCATAGATGATCTCCGACTTGCCTTTGGAGGACTTGATAGTTGAGGATGATGAATGTGATCGACTTCTCGAAGGACAGTCTTGCAATATGAGATTCTTGAGACCTTCAAGTCGATTGATTTCCATTTCGATCCAGGAGAGTTGCTTTGATCGTTCGCTTGCATGCTGCGTGGACGTGGTGATGGCTTGCGACTTTTGCTTCAACTTCTTTTCGTAATCTTTTTCCGAACGAGTTAGTGGATGCAACCATTCTCGCATTGTGACTGGTTCTTCTAGGGATGGCGAAGACTGTGGTGGATTCTGCTCCTCATCCACTTTTGGAGTTTCTGTCTGAGTTTCTTCGGTCATTTGTTGGATGTTGATTTTGTTGCCAGAACTTTGACTCGCGATTTCTTTTTGATCTTCGCACAGCGGAGAATTTTCAATTAGCGAACGAACGCTAAATGCACTTGACACAGATGACGAACTGATAGATGCACCACCACTGGCTTCACTTGACTGTTGCTTTGTGATTTTCTCGAAGATCTTCTTGGCCAGATGCTTCTTTTGCGTTCCGGTGAGATTTTTCGCATCTATGAGGGAACAGAGGAGTTTTATGCCCAAGTCGACTTCGGTCTTTGAACGATTTGTTCTCTTTGTCAGTTGGTTTTCTGTGACTGACGCCGACGAGTGGGATTTGCTATTCTTCTCGCTGAGAATGCTTCTTCTTGTCGATGACTTTTGCGATGATTCACTTTCTCGCCTATCACCTGCGTGATATTCAAAGCTTGATTGGGTTGCAAAGCTTTCTGCACGACTTGAGAGATTTGCTTGGGTTTCTTGAGATTTCAGTTGAGAGGATGCAGCAAGAACTTTGCTTCGATCGAAGCTGGTTTGACAGGAATGGTTTGTTCTGGTCTTGACCAAAATGTTTGTCTTCTCCAAAGTTGTCTGGCAGGATTTGTCAGTGTTTGGCACAACTTTAGGTGTGCTCTGGGGTAGTTCCATGAATTCCTGGGTATTAAGGCTTGCCGAACGGGACGAATACTTTTTTCCTAGATTTTCTAGAGTTTGGCGCCATTTTTCACGACGGGACTCAGCACTCAGTGAGTGATTGGAAGAGAGTTTGATTTCGTCTGATCGTTGGTGTGGAATATTTGGAACTGATGGACTTTCGCTGAAGAGTTCTTTTAGCACCGAACGCTCCAGGGAACTTAGGTTTCCAGTTGAATTGGCTTTTTTATAGCCAACATCACCCAGCGAGTCCCATTCGAGTTTTTTGTCGATTTTTGTGACAGAATCTGGTATTTGAAAGTTGATTTCAGAGAGTGTTTTTGGAGGAGTTCCCGGTTCTGGGGTGTTTTTGTTTGCCTCTCTACTTAAATTTTCTTTATTGGGTTCAGCTTCAGGTGGTATTTCACAAGGTTGGAATGCAAGAATCAATTCTTCACTTACCAAATTATTATCATCACTTCCTGATGAGGATTTCGATGGACATGGACAACAACTACTGCCACTGGCGCTGCTATTGTTGAACCTCATGAACTTCTCGATATCGCGGTCTTTTGCGTATTTTAGATAATAGTCGATTATTTTATTATTTACGCTCTTTGATTTGACAAATTTGGAGCAAGTTGGAAAGTCGGAGGAGCTCATTTTGTCGTTTTTTTTTTCAATTTTAAATTGTGAATTTGAAAAATGTAAACAGGATCGACTTTTTATGAAGTGAAAGCGGGTTCGTATTTTGACATTTTGTTTTGCAAAAAAAAGGCAACAGTTTATTTTTTTTTTTGAGTTTTGTGAAAAAAGCCGCTGTAATATTTTTGAGATGTGTTCAAAAAGTATGATACATATTATTTCGTTAAATACGTTAATTATTAAAAAATTTGTTTGTATTTTTATTTTTCTGCTCCGAAAAAGTTGATTCTGGTTGAACATAAGTGCATGCGAAAAGCATATTCTCTGCCCATTATGAACCAGAATGATTGGAAATAAATTTTAGTTCTGTTTGGTTACTGACGAAAATAGAAAATTCGTAAGATTTCGTATGAATTTTCACCCGAATCCTGTTTGGGTACTCAACAAATTCGTAGCTGTCTACATGAGACCGTGAATCATTTCCACTTCCTGCGAATTTCAGCCCACAGAATTTCTTTCGGCAGAAATCTGAGTTCTGTCATAAGCTAAAGTACAAAAACAAAATAATGAAAGTGTTTGTTTACAAACAGTTGTCAAATTATTTGCGTGTAGTTTTTCTTCTGTTTTGACGAAAGTGTCTTTTTTTATTTCTTTTATATTTTTTTTTTCAAGTTTCTTCAATTAAATGTCAACCTCGTTCAGTAAATTGTTTTACAAAAAAGAATTAAATTTAAATGCAGTGTTTGGCATAATATTGTAGGAAGAAAGAACAAAGTAAATAGTTTTCGGATAAAAACCATATGCGTAGTTTTTTTTAATTTAATTCCCTAGTTAAGGCTTACCCAAACCAAAGTGCGACAGTGCGACACGATAACGCCAATATTTATTTACACAGTGTCATATGAGAGTACCCACACCAAATGCGATTAATCGCAAAACTTTTTCATATAAAAATCACGTCGCACATTTGTGGATTTTTAATCTCTCTGAGAGTATTTCATCCCCACTCTTCAATATTTTTCAGATTGCGAATTTTAGCCCACAAAAGTACCCAAACAGACCTATTGCTTTTGTATAACAACAATTGCAACTAGCTGTCAAATTTAAAAAGATTATCGAAAACTGCACGAAACGTAACAAAACGTAATTATGGGCACGTACATTGAATTGCTTGTATTCGCTCTCGGCTGTGTTCAATGGTGTACTTTCCCAAGTAAGAATTTAGCTTCTCAAACCATAGTGCGACAGTGCGTCACGACATGCGCGACGCGATTTTTATATGAAAAAAGTTATGCGCTTAATCGCATTTGGTGTGGGTACTCTCATATGACGTTGTGTGCATAAATTTTGGCGTTGTTTTGTCACACTGTCGCACTGGCTTGGGCAAACCTTAAAGGCTTACCCAAACCAAAGTGCGACGGTGCGTCACGGTAGTGCGACACGACAACGCCAAAATATATTTACACAGCGGCATATGAGAGTACCCACACCAAATGCGATTAAGAGCAAGACGTTTTCATATAAAAATCGTGTCGCGCATGTCGTGACTCACTGTCGCACTTTGGTTTGGGCAAGCCTTAATTCTCTAACTTATGAGCGCTTGTTGAATACCAGCCTATGAATACAACATTTAAAATAAAATCGACGAATGTTAATCGTCCCAACCCTTTCAACACACCCAAAGAAGCCACTGTACATTGTGTGGATTGAAAATTTCAACGAAACATCAAAAATTGTGTGGACTCTATTGGTCATGTGACAGCACGTGAGATGTCATTGAATTTTTTCAGTCAGTGTAAAATCTTCATCGTTCTTCGTGTTCTTGTACTCAGCTGACTGGCGAAAAAATTAATTTTCTGGTAAAAAAAAATTTAAATTATATTGAAATATCTTCCTTCTACAACAAATAAACAATTTTCAAGTGTGATTTAAATAATTTATAATAAATAAATAATAATTTCCCATTCTAGTTTGTGTTTTGAACGATTGGAACAACTTCACACTAAAATTCCAATAAGAATTTAAAAAGTAAAAAAAAATCCAACCAAAATGTCTCGTCTTAACGCCCAACAAGCCCACAAGGAACATGTCCTTGCAGTTTCTCGGGACTTCATTTCTCAACCACGATTGAGTAAGTTTATTTAATTTGCTATTAAATTAAAAAAGATTCTATTAAAGTGAATGAGATGTGAATTAAATGGCAAATTTGCAGTGAAAAAAAAAATGTACTACGACGAACGGCAGCCATGACAGTTGGCTTAATCGATCGATTTATATCTATTTTTTTTTCTTATTTTCTTATTTTAATTCAAAAACCAAGAAAATCTCTTAAATTTTACATAATTTTAAGAATTTATAATCTAGAATATTGAAATGGATGTGAATTAATTGATTCTATTCCTTCATAGCGATTTTTGGGCCCAGAAACTTTCGTTTCTCACTTTTGTGGTCATGTGACACTTGTATTGCACCCACCACCTGACCCTCTTTTCTGATTTTACTTGTTTTTTTTTTTCATCTACTTATCTCGGTTACTATTACTTTTTTATTCTTTTTGATTAATTATTTTAAGTAAATTTAGGTGGATTCGAATATTAAAAGTTGGGGCTGTCATGGCAAAAATACTTGCCAAACCAATATGTTTTTGGATGCGTAAAAGAAGTTCCTACTTGGTTGCCTTTAGTATTTGTTATTTTGTCAAGTTTATTGTAAGGCATTTGGTTGTAGATCAAACTAAGTTGAAATTATGATTAGCCATGTACAGTTGTTGTTGATGATGTGTTTTGGGTTTGATAATGGGCTCATCCCTTTTTTAATACCTAAAAAAAAAGAAATGTTACATAAACGTAAATATCCGTAAGCTAGGTTCTTACTCATTTTGATGACGTTTGCTATCATTTTTTTGTTTAATTATTTAAATTAGTTTAGACATAAATAATGTCAACTTCAAGATACATACCTACATGATATTGTTATTAATAATCAAACAACGTCGTAATGAAATTGATTTTTTTTATTGACGAGCCTAAATAAAGAATCAATTCAAGATCAATATAAGTATAAAAAAAACTTACCTGTATGAGAACCTACAGTATATTTATCCGTTCTGTCCCAAGTTCTCCGGTTTAGATCTCTGACTTCTCGCAGAATTGGTAAAACAATGGATGCAATAATGAGATTTTCACCCCTAACGGAAATGAAAACTGCCGGGGAATTTGTTTTGTGAGAAGGGCTATCAATCGAAATATTCCAGGAATTTCCTTCCGTTTTCGCTTGTAATTTGTTCCTCTGGTATTAGGAATAACGGAAAAGTGAAAAGGGAGCAATTTCGATTGGCAGCCCATCTCCCAAAAACAAAAATAAAGATCTCCGGCAGTTTTTAAGTTTTTTTTTTATTTTCGAATTCTTTCTACCCTGAAGTCTCAGTACAGCTTCAGCTTTCAACAGTTTTACACAATATACATTAAAGTATCTACTACCTACGTCAACTTGCGAGGAAATGAATATAAATGAATGAAACTTCTTTAACTGAACGAAAAAAAAACAAAACTTGAGAATTTTTATTCTGAAAAAAATGAAACAAAAAAATACTAAATCTTGACCTAAAAATTTATGAGATAAAAACCATCCGTTCACAAACAGATTCTAAAATTTGAATTAAATTTCTTAAAAATAAAAAAAATAAAGTAAAGTAGGTATTAGTATGTTTTCGGTCCTCCTTATTCTTTATGACCTCTGCCAATCGATTTTTAATAGAAAAAACAGTTTAGACGTCAAATGCTCGATGGGCTTTAAGTTTGGTGACTGCACAGTATGTTTTAACTGGTTTGGCACATAGCAGTGCAACCAATGGTTCACTAAACCCGACTTGGGATTGGGGTCATTGCCTAATTGGAACCTGAAGTTGTTGTTTGGACCCAATTTGCCCTTTCCATTTAATTTTCCATGAGAATATTGAGGTAGACACATTCATCCATCATAGAATCAATAAATAGGAGAATTTCAACATGCGAAGAAGCTATACACGCCCATACCATGACATTCCACCTCAATTTTCCACAGTTGGAGTCAATTTATTCGTGTTCACCTCGGAATTAGGCTTCCTCAATACAATTCGACAGCCATTTGATGCGATGATTTAGATTTACAAAAAAAAATTCTCAAAATTAATTTGTGTTACGTTTTATTTGCAAGTTTAATAATCCTTTGATGTACGGAGTCTTTTTGGATTCATCGTAGATTTCTTTTTCTGATCCGTTGAGGAAACGGAAACAAATTTGCAGAATCGTGTTTAAAAATATCTGCCTCGGATGGTCTATAATCAACAGATTTGTCATCAGACGTGGTAGGTAAGCAAAGGAAAATTATGTACTCGAAGTTGGTAGGAGATCAGACAGTGTGAATTCTTCCAGTTGAAATAATTTTTTCGAAGTTAAAGTACAGAAACTACATAATATAGTAATGCCCAAGAAAAATGAGAATGAATAATAACTCTAATTCATGAAATAACCCTCCTCAGATCAAATGAAAAGCTTATGCCATCTAAGGTACTGCCTCTTGCGAGGAATTGACAAAACCTCCTTGTAGGTCATCATTCCTGCTTGCTACAAGCCCACAGGAAATTGTTAAAAGTCAACCACTAGGTTTTGGTTCTTCATTAGCTAGTTGTGCCACGAAGTGTATTTATTTATTTAAATGTCTGTATATAAATACAGAAAATACAATACAAAAGCTTAAAGTCAAAAACAATTTCCCAGAACAAAAAAATCTAAAAAAAACCTCAAGATAGGGTTTAGGGTTAAAAAGATTAATTCAACATTTTTTTGTTTATCGACCAGAATGTCACACTCTAATTTTAGTTAAAAAAATAGATTTAGAAATGTATCAAATCTCATTTGTTTGTTCATTAGCTCATTCGTTGGTCTCTGCCATGTGAAAGGGGCTTTACTGTTTAAATTAAACATAAATGCTTAAGTTTCGTTTCAGCAAACGGCAGTAAGTAAGTTTTTTTTTTAATGCTGCATCGAATAAGGCCAAATCTTACTCGATATGTCTGCGTTACACTGTTAAAATAATGGTAGATTAAAAAAAAAATAGGTGAAAAATAATCCGATGTTCATTAGAATCAAGATTACAAAAGCTCACGTGCATATGATGAGTGAAAGAGTGTATTCCTTAATTTGACACTTAAATAAACTCTCTTTTTTCTATTATAAAAAAAAATCGAATACAGGGTCAGTAGAAAAATGATTTGCATGTGGTCTTTTGTAATCTAGATTCTAATTAACATCATATTATTTTTACCATTTTTCTTTAAATCGCACGAACTTGCTCTTGTGTCAAAGTTGCTGTGGATGCAAAAGCGTCTTACTTATACAAAGTTTAAAAACATATATTTTATCAGGAAAACATTTTCATACACATTACTAAAATGACTTAAACAACTTGTTTAATGGTTTTATGCCATTTCCTTTCTTTTAGAAATATGTATTTAAAAAGAAAAAAAAAATGTTTAAAATATGAAAAGTATTTGACTTCATAAAAAATGTATTGGTATGCCAGTTTTAATAAAATGTTAATAGGCATCTATTAACTAAATTAAAAAAAAAAAAAAAATCACTGACCCTTTTTTTGAAAAATTAACTAAAAATAAAACCAATACATCTTTTTGTTCTTCTTGGGAAACCAAAGTTTAACTACAGTTACCCATTGACTCATAAAAAATAAGATGCCGCGAATTGTAGGCCACGTTGTTTGATTTCCAGTATCGAAAAGCCATTTATTTCCACAAAAAACTTTAAAATCCCGTTTGAATTTCGCACAAACTCATCCCTATTACAATTTCTACAATCTACAGTCATAACTTGTTATATTAAAAAAGTTTTCAAAATTGTACTGCTGTTTGCTTTTTTTAACCATTTTTTTGAAAAAAGAGCTCTGATAGTTAATGTTGCAAATGTTTCAGACAGAACGTATGTAAATAGGTTGCATGGCAGGTTTCTTCTAGGGTCTAGTGAATCACTAAATATCTATAACTACCAAGTTTAAAGGAAATCGCTTGAGTAGTTTATGCTGTATCTGAAGGTAGATACAGGCAGACTGACAGACATACAGAATTGCTAGGCTT
Organism: Meliscaeva auricollis; assembly: GCA_948107695.1. Taxonomy (NCBI): domain Eukaryota; kingdom Metazoa; phylum Arthropoda; class Insecta; order Diptera; family Syrphidae; genus Meliscaeva; species Meliscaeva auricollis. The sequence continues at coordinate 116,056,585 of OX403616.1, read as the reverse complement.
TGTTCGCTTTCTTTTTGATTTTTCGCGTTTTTTTTTCGAATCTCAAACTTTCCTTGTAGTACCTACATACATCGCAAGTAAAAACACCGGCCTTGTAGTAACTACATCGCAAGTTTCACCTAAAATATTTGAATGCACTCTTGTGATCCTGGGTTCTCATGAGTCATGACAATTGAAAACTTCATACAAAATTTATCAGTGTACCACTATTTTTACAACGTTTACTGTAATATTTTACTTGTTGCACCGAAAATATATTCACCACTGCATAAAAATAATAATAACTTTTTTTTTAATGTAGTCACATGGAATTAGTTTTGATCTTAAAAAATACATTTAAATCACGTCTCATATGGCTGGATTGTGTTAAGATAAATTGTGAATGCTTGATAACCCTTCACTCCCCCAGTAAAATTTAAATGCATTGTTGCGTGCTTACAAATAAATATTAATTTGAAAACCCTCGCCTAGAGCTATATTTCCCCTTTTGAATTTGTTTCGATTGGTATTCAAAAAAGTATGAAGGTAAAAAATCGTTTAGTTATGCAGAAATTTGATACTTTTAAACTGTTACCACTCTAATACATTATTATTTTGTACTGCTAAATACAATTCAATTTAAGACAACCGTCTGCACCTTGGGACGCGCGAAATGCAACTGGCATTCTGATAATTAAAGTCCCCGGTAGAGGGCAGCAAAGTTCACATGAAAAATAAATATTATTTGCACTTTACTTTGCTGCCCTTTATCTTTTTGGCGCTACTTACAGAAAGATAGGGCTATGAAATGCTTTTTCTCAGAGAACAATACCAATTGAAACAATTTAAAAAGGGTGAAAAGTGTAGTTTAATAGCAAAACTAGTTTTGTAGAAGTTAGAAATTAAAATTCTCAATTAAATAATTTCATAGCTCAATGCTCATCTATGTTTTATCTTTCTTTTTTTTCAGCCTACAAAACTGTGTCCGGTGTAAACGGACCTTTGGTTATCTTGGATGAGGTGAAATTCCCCAAGTTTGCCGAAATTGTGCAACTTCGTTTGAATGATGGCACTGTTCGTTCAGGACAGGTGCTCGAAGTCAGCGGCTCTAAGGCCGTCGTTCAAGTGTTCGAAGGTACATCAGGTATTGATGCCAAGAACACTCTCTGTGAATTTACTGGTGACATTTTGCGTACACCTGTGTCCGAAGACATGTTGGGACGTGTGTTCAACGGTTCTGGTAAACCCATCGACAAGGGACCCCCAATTTTGGCTGAAGATTTCCTTGACATCCAAGGTCAGCCCATTAACCCATGGTCACGTATTTACCCCGAGGAAATGATCCAAACCGGTATCTCTGCTATTGATGTTATGAACTCCATTGCTCGTGGTCAAAAGATTCCCATTTTCTCTGCTGCTGGTCTGCCCCACAACGAAATTGCTGCTCAGATCTGTCGTCAAGCTGGTTTGGTTAAGACCCCCGGCAAGTCAGTGCTCGATGACCACGAGGATAACTTTGCTATTGTGTTTGCTGCTATGGGTGTCAACATGGAAACTGCTCGTTTCTTCAAGCAGGACTTCGAAGAGAACGGTTCCATGGAGAACGTGTGTTTGTTCTTGAACTTGGCCAACGATCCAACCATCGAACGTATCATTACTCCACGTTTGGCTCTAACTGCTGCCGAATTCTTGGCCTACCAGTGCGAGAAGCACGTGTTGGTCATTCTTACCGACATGTCCTCATACGCCGAAGCCTTGCGTGAGGTGTCAGCTGCCCGTGAAGAAGTGCCCGGTCGTCGTGGTTTCCCCGGTTACATGTACACAGATTTGGCCACCATCTACGAGCGTGCCGGACGTGTTGAAGGCCGTAACGGATCAATCACCCAAATTCCCATTCTTACTATGCCCAACGATGATATTACCCATCCAATTCCTGATTTGACCGGATATATTACTGAAGGCCAGATCTACGTTGATCGTCAGTTGCACAACAGACAAATCTATCCACCAGTCAATGTGTTGCCATCGTTGTCGCGTTTGATGAAGTCTGCCATTGGTGAGGGCATGACCAGGAAAGATCACTCTGATGTATCGAATCAGTTGTATGCTTGTTACGCCATCGGTAAGGATGTGCAGGCCATGAAGGCTGTCGTCGGTGAGGAGGCTCTTACTCCTGATGATTTGCTATACTTGGAATTCTTGAGTAAATTCGAAAAGAACTTTATCTCACAGGTAAGTTGATATAACCCAATAATTCGTGTGAGGGATAGAATTAATCATTAATATGAAGACTACCACTTCAATGCATTTAACCATTTTAAATTTGAGATTGAGATTGAAGGGAAAGATAAAGAGACTACGTCAACACAGACTCATAGTTGGCACAACGACAACATTTCTTTCGATTGAATGTCTGTTGATATGCAATAGAATTTTTTGAATTAACTATTTTTTTTAATAAATAAATCATTTTCTGCTAACACAGTGATCTAGTCTTGTGCACTAATTGATTGTCACATTTTAACAAACGCTAATAATAATAATTATAATCATTATCAAGTTGTTAGTTCCAAAGTTAGTTCCTAAATAATATTTTTCTGCTTCGGCTATTAGCAGCTGTAATCTTTTGACTATTTGTTTATCTTATCTTTGATTTGGAACTCGTATCATGTTTAGCAAACAAAAAGAACTTAGTAGCTTTCCGAAAGCCATTGGTTAAAATATATTTCGTTTCGACACATACTTCTCTTGCTAGCAAAAATAATAATTTCACTTGTTGAAAATGACGGATGATGACTTAAAGTACATATTTTTCGGAATATTATTTAGTATTTTATTAATTGTAGTTCTGTGTTGTGTTTATCGATGTAATCGTAAAAAGAAAGGCCCAGTCGTGCATCAGTATTTTTAATTTATGTAACTTTAAAGAAAAAAATTTATTAAATCTGTGATAGTGTGGTAAGTGATGTTATATCCCCAATAAAAAAAAAAACAATACCATTGACTTGAATGACTTGAAAGTCAATTTGAAAAATAATTTTGTGTAATCTTTTCAGTTTGTCATAATCGCGATTAAATGCTTCTAGAAACACTTTATCACGATATTTTTTCTTTTTATTTTATGTTTAAAAAAGACGATGTGGGTTATTTTAATTGTTTCATGTCAATTCTCGTCACATTGTTCCAAAACGGAACGCGGATTATATAGATGATGAGTAACACCAAATTCATTTGATCTAATTTTTTAAAATCAGTCATTTAATAGAACATAATATTTACTAAATTAACTTTTTATGTGTCATATTATTGTTTGTTGATACATTTTCGTTCGTTGTTTATTGAAAACAGTTTGGCCCTTAATTACTTAGGATAGCGTTACAATCTTTTAAAGATGTAACAATGTCTTCTACATGCTACCTAGCCAAAGTTACGGAATTATATCTATTTCAAAAGGCTGTCACACCCGATCATCACATTCCTTCCATTAGTGGTGCTAATTCAATGTATGTTCGATTTATTTGAAAAACTGATGACCGAACTGGGCTTGAACCATCGACCTTGCGATTGCAATGCACATGCACTGGGCATTACGCGAACCTGCTACGTGATAATAAGTGTATTGAACCGACTACCATTTTTTCTAGCCCACACAAGTTCTGTTTATTCGGTTCCTCTCGCTTTTTCTCCTTACTCGTTTCTTAAGCCAACATTTCGCTGTACGTATGAGGACGGAGATGAGTGGGAAGAGGTTGACACTAGTCAAGCATTAGTTTCAATTAAAGTGTGTTTTTGTATATCTTATTATGCGGGGTAGTAAGGCTGTCTTATTCCGTCAATTCACATCATAGGTTTTGAATGGCCGCTTTCCCAAACATACGTCATTTTATGATTAGAAGCTTCGAAATTGGCGGTAAGGCTCATATATTCACATTTTACACTAAACAAAAACTGTGTGATTCAAATAAAATTAATTTCTATCAATCTATTAGTTTTTGAAATATGATTTAATTATAGATTTAAACAGCTGCAGCTGTTAATCTATATTAATTTGATCAAATAATGAAAACTGATAAGCGAACACAATAAATCAATCATTTTGTCAACAATTACTAATGTCGGTAGAAAAAATGGATACAAATAAAATATAATAATTAACAATAATGATTCACATGAATGGTGGAGGGGACAAAATTTGTCTACCAGGCACTCTAACGACACGAGACAAATAATAATAGATATTTTAGATCCTGACAACTTAAATCGATGTGATGCATATTCTGTATTAAAGATATCTTAATAGAACAGAACTTGATAAAAATTGCAGAAGCGACACGTACATTCCTCTTGTTCATCAGAGAGATCATAGGTATATCTTTTCCAATCGCTATTCTCCCTAACCTCATCATTATTTCTAAAGAAGGAGACATACACTGCATTTCATTCGTTTTAAATACAGTCTTTCTTCAAACTTTTTTTTACTATTTCTCCATAACCTTTTTATGATGAAAAAAAAATCTTATTAAAGAGCTAAGCTAGTGTTACAAATGGACAAATCTCCGAGGAGAATTTTTATTCTTCGTAAATAAACGTACCGTTATAACATTTTTTCCAATTATGCATAGTATTTGTGTCATTCGTTTAACTACACCTTGGAAAAAAATCTAGCAGTTCAAAACAATTGAAAATTAGATGCAAGAACTAAAATAATAAACATTATTTCATATTTCAAAGACATATTTCTATACATGTAACAATTATATTAAAATTGTGCTAACTAATCCTTAAGAAAAAGGTTTAATTTTGAGACTGTAAAAATGGTCATAGCAGACCACAAGAGTTGTGAAAATTCTTCTACTTCTAATGCAATTAGCAAATGAGCAACACTGCAAAGCATAAATGAGTATGACTAGACGCCTCAATATCGAAATATTTATGAAAATTTAAAATAAAAACCATAGCAAAATGGTGCTTGTCGAAATCCTGGCCTTAGCATGTAATCCGATCAGAAAGTTAATGACATCAAATATTCTTCTTTTCTGACAAAAGCCATTTAATTTGGATGGTGCCGATACTTTTAACTTCTATTTCTATGACGTGACAAAAGGATAAGCAACCTTGTATAGAAGAGACGGTAAGACAGGCAATGCAACAGTATGGGAGCAGTGAGCCTTAAGAAAAGTTGAAGTGTTGTTTTCAATGCTCATGTTAGTTCAACCAATAAAGACCTAATATCAAATAAAACCATTAAAATGATGTTTTTTGCCTTAATTTGCGATGGTATCATTAAGGGAATGGAAATATCACAAAATATTAATTGAAAATATAATTTATAGTTCAGGTTCACTTTTATCACACAGAAAGTTCTTTTTTTTTAAATTAGTTTAATTGATCAAAAAAAAAAAAATTGTTTTCCATGACCCTGTATTTACTTCTCAAATTAACTATTGCTCTTTGCAATCTATAAGTCTCACATCCTGTTATCTTATCTTTTTTTCCAGATTGATTCTTTGATTTTTTAATTGATTATTTTTTTGATATTTTCTGTTACATTAAAGATGCATTGTTAAGTGTGAAATTGATTTGCCATTGATTGAGTTCAACAAATTATTTATTTGAAATGATACAAACCGCTCTCATTTGTGCCGTTGTTTCCGGTTGTTTGCAGTATCTTCACAAGTTTTTGTAAGGATTTTTGTTCGTAGTCGTCAGTATTCGGGAACTAATTTTTGCATTATTGACATTATAAGATCTTGGAAAATCGTATTAACGAAATAAAAGAAAAAAAATGTGATCGTGGTGGGCATTGAACCTGAGTGTGAAAAACATTAGACTAGCACCTTATCCTCTAGGCTAGCCTACTATACAAAATAACAGAGCCAATTTAGGTTTAAGTGCCAGATGCAGAAATATGTGAAAATGTTATTGAAATTTTAATAAGATTGTTTTCATGAACAAGAAGGTTTTTCTGTGGAATTATCTTATTATTCACTACTTTTAATAAAAAAAGATTGCTTATCTTCTTGCTTCTAGGTGGTACTATTTTTCTCTGTGCATTGGTTAGTATTTTTATGACGGCTGAAAAGTTACAGACCATATTGATAATAGTAAAGTTATCATCATATCAAGGGCACTCCCCTTGTCAAATATTTGAAAGTACCTAACGACAGATATTAAAACATATTAAATGCACTTAGACACCATTCCTTTTAATTCAAAACATTTTTCTGCAATTAGATGTTATCAATTGCTTGTGTTTTTTTTGTGTGTCTCCAAATGCCGATGACTACAAAATATTGTGCCAAACCAAATAAACAACTATAAACCTGTGTGGGCTAGTAAAAATGCTAGTCGGTTCAATACACTTTGATAAACAATGAAACTCGCTCTGAGTTTAGATTTATCATGTCGTAATGCATAGTGCATGTGCTTTCGAATCGCAAGGTCGATGTTTCGACCCCAGTTTGGGCATCAGTTTTTCAAATAATTCGACCATACATCGACTAAGCACCGCTGATGGAAGGAATCTGACGATCGGATGTGGCAGCCTATTCAAATCTTACCATAATATAAAATACTGTAGTAATAGTAGTACAGTGATTGCGTGATTACTTTAACGTTCAAAAATTATATGAGTATCGTCAGCATTTCAAAAACACCCATACCGATGCAATTAATATCACAATTTTGAATATATTTGAAAAAGCCAGTAATATTTGCAATGCAATAATTTTATAATCAAATACCATAGCTGCATTTTCAAAAACACCCTAAGCGATTAAAATTATGCAGCGGTACTCTCATCAAAATGTGTATTAAAATTTAACTTGTTTTATTTGTTCGAGTTTATAGTTAGCTTGATTAAAATGTAGAAGCAAATAAAGAAAACAACATTTTCTACAGCTCTGGTCTAATAACCTCTCTTATAAAACTAAAAGTTTAGTAGATATAGATCGAATTACGTTTCTAAAAATGTCGGATTCTGGTAGCTGATGGCGTCCGGAAAATCCAGCTAAAGCCTTTCTAAAAACCTTCTTTCAGATTTGAAAAAAAATCAGCCTTCCTGAATTTATTTCCTGTATGAATATTGGAGAACCCTTTTCAATTCGGACGTAAAGCTAAAATTTTTGTATAAAACTACCATCCTAATTGAATTTATTGGAAAACTTGTTGCTTGTTTATGAGACAACTTGTTGCTGGTCGTTTCATTAAAATATATTATTATATTATTCAAGAGCATGATTCTCTTGCAAAACTATGAACGTGGTTCTTGGAATCTTTAGCAACTTTAATAGATTCTTGATATTACTGAAAGTAACTTTGTTCTGTAAATTGTGGTCCTTAATTAAAACATAGTTATAAATAGCCACCATTCGGTTAGAAAAGTTTAAAAAGTGTTATTTCGTCCTCTTCGTCATCCTATTTTAACTCTGTTTTGAACGCATAAAAAGAATTTAAAATAAAATTAGCTGAAAAGTTTAATTGAATATACTCGGAATCGAGAAGGCTACAGATTGGGTCTTTCATATTAAATTAAGAATTCTTTCCATTATTCAGCATTTTAATAGAGAGCAACATTAAATTTTCATATTTTTTTTTTTTTGCAGGGTAACTATGAAAACCGCACAGTATTCGAGTCTCTCGATATCGGCTGGCAGTTGCTGCGTATCTTCCCCAAGGAAATGCTTAAGCGAATCCCAGCTTCCATCCTCGCGGAATTCTACCCAAGAGACTCCCGTCACTAAGGTCAGCACAAAGCCCCTCCACTTTACAAACCATTCTCCTCTTGTTAAAGTTGCTGTAAATTAAATTAAAAAAAAAAAGAAAAAGAACAATACATACTTTTTATTCTAAACAAAAACAAAACAAAAAAAACTAAATCCTACCATAAATATACAAAAACAAAATAAAAAAAAAAAAACTATAATAATTTGTGTAATTATAGCAAGCGGAATAAATTTAATTACAGTGTAATAAGCCATGTTAATGCAATTTTTTTCGAGGAATTAAAAAGAAAATAGTTTAATATATTATATTTGCGCACAGCGGCGGATGGTCCACCTCCAGTACTTTTCTCTCTCTTCTTCCGTGTCACACATCCAAAGACAATACTACATGTTTAGTTATTTTAATCCCCTAGTAGGTAAACCACGAAGAGAAAATGAAAACAACCTCAACAACATCCAACAACACCAATGTCAAGGTCGGTGGGATATTCCGCCAGTAGAGCTGTCGTTTTTAAACCTAGAATTTAAGATTAAAATAAAAAATAAAAAAAAGTGTTTCCTTTATTTTTTTTTTGTGTTAAATATAAACGAATAAAAAATTGTTATTTCTCTGTCTCTTGTTATCTTCAAAAAGAAAGAAAAAAAAAACTACGAAAACCACAAAAAAAGCATTCCAAGTAGTATGGAATACAAAATGAAATTTAAAAAAAAATGTACCCCCCAAATATGTAATTGTTAAAATTTTTCTTTCACAACAACAACACCAACTACTTCTTTAAGTATTTTTTCTTTGTTATTTCTGTTTTTAATTTTTGTGTGTATTCATTTGCTTGCCGGTGAATGTTACGGGTGTAATATTACGGCGGTAGCAGTTAAAGTATTCTTTTCAACTAGCTAAATTTTAAATACAAATAAAGCTCGCTCGTTGAGAACTTATAAAAAAATATATTAAACATTTTTTTGGATAAAAAAAACAATAAAAGATCAACATTACATTTAAATGTCTTATAAAGATTTGTAATTGTTACTCAATATCATTTATGATTAATAAGAAATGTATAATTGTATATGTGTAAAAAAAATTATTAAATATTATGAGTTTTGAAGAAAAACAATAAAGTATACATACATTATTACAATTTGTTGAAATCAAAATTGTACGAAGGCGTTTTATTTCTAAAAGGATTCTTTATTAATACTTTCTAGAATATTAGGAGGTCGTGCTATTACATTACATCACATCAATACTATGCCTACCTGTGCGAGCGAAATTATTTGGTAAACGTATCTAATAAAACCGAGATGGTTGAACGCTTAGTTCTTCGTATGGGTGGGATTTGTCATAGAAACGCAACACTTAAGGGGCCAACCCATAGAATCCGTCGCGTGTGTTACGTCGACGTTTTCAACTGACAGCTCAATAAAATTCACACGTCTTATGAGAAGCGACAAATAGAAACGGACGAGACGGAAAAAACAGCCTAACTTTCAACTTCATCGACAACGGATTCGTTGACGGAACGGACGCCGTGGATTCTATGGAAATTCGATGGACGTTAGCTCGAAAATTTGTTTCCTTGCTGATATTTTAGGATCAGGCAAATTCAGCAAATTGTGAAGTATATAAGTAAGCTGATTCCCAAAACCGATTTGCTATCGCTTCGGTATTTTATGGAAAGTGAAAAGCTATAGACACGTTCACTTGAAGAATTTCTAAAAAGAAAGTTCAAGTTCTGAAAGAACAATAGTAAAATAGAAACAAAAAAAAAAAAAACTAACAATTCTAATGAATAATGGTCAGTTTCGCCCATGTTCGCTTTTAAAACTAACACAGAAGCTAATCGACATTGAGCAATCCTTGACGTTTTGCCGATCCTAAACTTAAATATTGATTTTTACCAAAGTATTGAAAGGTGAGTATTCCATTGTGTGAGGACCTCAATTGTTTTGAAAATCAATACCAGTTTTTATTGGAAGCAGTCAGTTTTTTTTAATGGATCCATAGGGGTTCATTTGAAAAGCTTAAAACCAAATTTGCACCATCTGACAACTCTTCTTACCGAAGTTATGCACAAAAATGCATTTTTTTTGCACTTTATTGTCTTTGCTAATATTTCAGTTTCAGGGGGGGCTATTTTATAAAACGATTATCGTATTTGATTGATTGAGTATTTGAGGCCCCCCTCAACACGTAACTGCTTGTGGCTATCGTTTACTTTAGTTATGCTGTTGTACCCTTTCTTATACGCAAAAGATTGAGAAGAGCTACAATACTAATAAAAACAAATTTATCACAATATGAGCTTTTTTCGAAATAAATTACGAAAAAGTGTATTTGAATTCCCTTATTTTTGTTATTGAAGGCTTGTAGATTTGATTTTCTAAAAATAAAATTATTACACTTTTTTACTTGCTCTATTATAGGACAAGTATTGGTTTCGTGACAAAAAAAAATTGAGGTTTTGATCAAAACCAACATTACGATTAAGAAGAATCCCAAAAAAGTGGTTTTCGACATGTCGTCAGTCGGTCTGTGAGTCTGCACGTCTGTACACCATTCCACTGCCCAAACGCGTGGACGGATTAGGGTACAATGATTTGGTACAAATAATTTTTAAGTAATTTCAAAAGATGTTTTTGTTTTTGTTTTTGATTATCTCGTCTAGAACAAATACCTCCCATTTACGGGTTTTGAATTAAGTATTGGATTTTTCTCGAAAACAGCTTTAACGATTTTGTTTAAAATTTATGTGTGTTCAGAATCTCCGAAGAAATTTAACGCACAACTACTGTCAGAAATTGTTTCCTGAATGGCAATGCGTTGATGAGCACCACATTTTATCGGAAGATTGTCCGATATGTCAATCGGACAGGATACCTCGGTAGAAAATTCTCCGATTTCGAACAAATCGAGCAAAATTTTTCTCCGTATGGGTTCCTCGGTAGGGCTTAAAGGTCATCTCTTAAGTGTAGCATAGTCTCGAGAAAAAAACTGGAGTCAAAAAATTTTGTGAAAATTCTGAGTAACGACTGCTTTCGGCGGTCGTATTTCTCTTATACATGCCTATAGTTTCGTAATTGTGTTTGTGTATCGGTCTGGTTTTGTGTTGATATTTGAAGAAAAAATAATTTGAATAAATTTATATTTCATGCATTCGTAATTAGTTAAAGTCATAACATGAGTTTTTCTTGGTTATCCTTTTCTTGCCTTTCAATTTGTTATTCGTAATACAGGCCCTGGATTGTTCTTTTCCGTGGCCCTCTATATGTGAAGGTTATCATATAATCATATAGGCTTAGGCTTAAGCCTTAAGATCTTAATCTTAAAGATCTAATTAATAAGCTCAAGATAAAAGCCTTTTAAACGGTTCATTTTTTAATTTTTTTTTTTTAAATATTCTGTTAGTTTGATTTATTGAAAAAAAAACTCCTAAAATGGTTTGTTTAAAAATATTATGTTCTTTTTAGTATAGTGCTTATGGACTTGAGCCTCACTCCAGATATGTATCATTTATTTTCACCCAGTTTTTCGACTAAATGCCACCCATCATGCAGTATGAGGTAATAACCATCCATGCTTGCTTATTAGACTTATGTAAGACTTATGCTCCACTGAGTAGTACTAGAATTCTGTTGTTACCCAAATAAAAAAAAAATACTTTTTTCTCAAAAAAAAAAAAGTTACGCATACGCCCCCGAGCACCTCCAACCTTCATAAAACAATTTACTTGTGTGAAGACCAGAGGAGTTGCAAATTATTTGATTGTGTTGTTTATTGAATAAATAAATCTAAGACAAGAATAGAGGCATTTATAAGAAAACTTGATAACGAAGCCAGAATGCAAAAAATGTTTTTTTGACTTAGAATGACCCCAAAACCCATAGTTTTCTTCTGCGGGATTGACTACAGTTCTTTTTACCGCGGGTATTGCTTAAACTTCCCATATTAGCATATTCTATATTTTTAAAATATTCACTTACTTCATTCCATATCCATGTGCCTAATACTGTCAATACAAAGCAATTATGTGCAATAAGTTGCCTATTTTCAACTGAGTGAAATATGTGATGAAGTGATGATAGCTATTTGATGAAAATAAATTATTGAAAAAATCAGAATCACTAACTGCAAATTCCAGTGTCTGAATCCAACCCATTCTACCATAGTTAGGGACTACATTTAAATACACTTTTCTTTAAACTATATTTAGTCCTCTCTACAATGGATAAATGCTTCATTTAAAAGGAGTAATTGTTTTAAAAAAATATATTTTAACCCTCTTCATCATTTCGTAATAAAACATTTAATTTTTAAATTTCATCATTTTGTTTTCATAACTTTATAAATCTGCAAATTCTTTTTACTTTTCTGAAGTATCTTCATATCCATACACTTAATGCCAGAATAACTTTGCAAGTAGTTAACAAAATTTCACAAAAAAAACTTATGACATCAATCATGTTCAGTTCATCTACATGAAAGTTATCTACCAGACAAAAAAAAAATATAAAAAAAGAGAAACAAAAAAAAAAGTAAAAAAAAACGAAGAGAAAAGCAAAAATCCATTTCTGTGTTATTCAAAAACATGCACTTAAAAACCTCACCTGCCTCGCACTCTAAAACGACTTTCAGAAACTACTGCCACACAATAATATCCCTACCACCCAACTGTAGCACTTGCTTTTATACAACAAAAGAAAAGAGAAGAAGCAACACGGAATTTAAAAAAAAAAATCACAAAAGTTCTAAAGTCCGTTACGCCCAAGTACCAGATGCACTTAAGTGAATGCGTTCCCTAAAACAAAACCTCAATTCATTAAGCCTGATGATGGGTTGCTGCATGCCACAAAATTACAAACCCTTAACGTTGCCGTCAACTTTATAGCTGGCTATCACATGCTGATCTGAATTTTAAGTATGATAAATCCCAAATCATCATCATTGTCGGCCGTGTGGCGTGTGGACTTCATGTGTGGGGAAAGAAGACTCCAAAAAAGCTTCCTTAACAGAATCAATTAGGTTTGCTCTCCTCGTCGTAGTCGTCAGCACCCTCCCCGTCATCGGCGTCGTCGCGTCGAGTCAGTCGGTCATAGTTCGCCTTTCGTCATGTAGTATAAAAAGAGGAAAAACTGAGAAATAAAAAGAGACATACACAAAGCTTACCATGGCCCCTAGGCGACTATTCAATGCAAACACTATTTAGTCCTTTTTTTATGGTTATGGTAACCTTTGTCATGGACCCCGGATGAAGGCGGAAGCATATTGAACCACTGTTAAGCAATCAACGGAATTCAATTCATGCCCATAAACGAACATTTCCACACGTCTCACACATATCCAAATATCCACATCTCCATGTTCCTATTAGAAATGGATCCCAAGAGCTTCGTAATCCGTTTTACCGGCGGCGTAGGGAAGTAGGGGATAGCTATAGCTGTAGCATGACAGTCATAAAAGTGGGGTTGAACCGGCAGCCGCGATGGCGGAATAAACTTTCCCCTCCAAACGAACCGGTTATTCAGCGGAAAAGGGGTTTAGATGAATTTCTCTATTCTAGAAAATGGGTCACTAGAGTTAAAGCTTACCAAAAAGAGTAGGCCAATCGGCGCGGAGCTTTTAAAACTTGTCGCACACTCGACCCAAGTTCAGTCGGTCCTGCCAATAACCACCAGTATACGGGCATTCGATTTGAATGGAAGAGGCGTGGGAGAGCACGTATACCAGCCAGTTCCATTAAGTAGGCTTATTTTTTTCCTTTTTTTTAATAAAATTTTGGCGCTCAGTTGTGACCAAGGGTTCAACCGGACGTACTCATTCCGTAATTCTGTGAGAAGGGATGAAAGGTCAGAGTTAAACGAGACCTCCTCAGATAGCCCAAATTTGGTCGTCCGTCGACGTGGGTCCGTTTGATTGATGCGCTACAGAAATGTTTGTATTCAGGAGCATTCCAATCACTTTTACTGCCCAAGTTTGACGATTAAAAGTTAAATTAGTACGAAGTTTCAGGGCGTAATTAGGAAAGGGTCTAAAAATCAAGAACATACTTATTGCGTGTCGAGTAGATTTGAAGAGAATTGTTTTGGCGGTGTGGGAGTGCGCGTTCAAGCGTTATATTTTGTATTAGCCATTTCTATACCTACTCCCATCAGGACTTGACTTGTGTGTGGTTGTGATTGATGTGCGTTTGGGTTATTGGGAATCATGCATGCATATATAAGCGTTGTTTCTAATATGGAGTGTATTTTGAAAACGATGCACAAAGCAATTATTTCCATGATTCCATGTGACAGCTCACCACATCGATCGTACGAATGTGGTTGGGAGGGATTGGTGCGTAGGAGACCTCAATAGGCTTCACATCTGACATGCATTCTGTTTAAGCTTGTGCTTGTCATTAGGTCAATGAGGCTTTCATTGTCTTTAATTGTAATATGCTCGCAACTTGAGCTTTAGTCTTTTGTAATACCAGAGGCAGCCATGCATAACGTTGGAGCAGCAATAATGTATATCCTTGCAGCGGAATTGTTGTAATGGGGGTGTCTATTATAACAATGTGCAATATGTGCATGTGTTGCACTGCACTTAAGTGATGTGATGCTGAAAAGTTAATAAGGTGAGACATGACTACATTCTCCTGATGCTGACATTACTTAAACACAGAAAAAAGAAAAACTGCATGACTGGCTTTCAAGTTCTTGGTCTTTGGGCTTAGGGTTTGGTGATGTGTAATTGCCTTTTAACCAAACGATGACGGATGCAGTTCAGGGGAATATAATTGTTGGTGTACATACCGCTAGACATTTGGAAATGTGTTCTTTGTCTGGTTGGATTCATTAAATTTGCACTTGGGATACACATAAGAGGATTGCATTGCATAACTTTATTGGTATGTTAATGAAACTGGTGTAATTGTAGAGTAGTGGAACAGAAACCAAAACCGCAAGACTTAAATAACCGTTAAATTAAATTTCTATAAACAAGTCCAAACTACTATGAGCAAAATTTATCGATTCCAGAACTTTGTAGATCTTAAACTCTATCTATCTATTATGCACGGGTCGATTAAAGACAGCCAAATCCGAAGGCTTTTGCACTTCTGGGGTCTTAATAATATAATAAATGCTTTTCGAAAATCGGTCACTTAGCTATTCGCGGGGTAAATTTTGAATAAAATATGTTGTAAGCAATTTTTTTTCTGAGAGAACTTTTCTTTAATATTTGGTTATAAAAAATATTGTTCTTGATAGCTGCTACCCACCTGTTTGTACTAGACTCAGTAATGGCTATGAAATTATTGGAGATAATAGTTCTTTAGGCATCCAGAGGTCTTGTATAAATTTAGGAAACCCCAAAACCCAATTCTAAATTTCAATCCATTGAATTCGGTTAGATGGAAACTTGATTTTATTAATTTTAGACGAGTTTTAAAAGTCTCTTACCTGCTGTAACTCTATTATAATGGCATATACTCTACCGTATACGGTAATATAACATTTAAATAAGTGTGTAAATTATACCACAGTGGTCCATACTGTTATGAACTTAGGGAAAACTGATTCCATTTTGACACAATGAAAAAAACGCGGCGAAATTCACAAAGTTAATAACAGTATGGCGACCGATGTGGTTAAATACATTTTTCAAATCATCATTGTACACTCATAACTAGTTTTATAGGAAAAAAAAAAAACTTTTTGAGAATTTAAACTACTAAAAACAAAATATTTCCGTAAATATTACAATTTGGTAAAAAATTGCAATATTTACTAGTTTTTTTAGTCCGATTACAGGTTTCGGTTTTTTTTTTTTATACTAACTTGAAACCTGCTACATTAAATATTGGAAATTAGAGAGTGATGACAAATGTAGATGTAACATATATTAATTAAAGTTAAGATACGACTTAACTTGGATTTTTGAATCATCAGTAGTTATCAGAAGATTAAACTCCAGCCGTTTCTATTAGATTTTCTTAGACAAATTTTCAAAGCTGAAATATTTAAGCAGCCTTTAAGCAAAGTTACTTAAAGTCTTATCTATAATAGAATTTAATTTGACGTTTTATACTAAACTATGTTTGTGTCAAAAAAATGCACGAGTTAAGAAACTTTTAAGCAACGATGCATTAAAGGATTTCCTTTTGAAATTTTGTGGATGGTATATTTATTTGTTTTCTTTGTATAATCCCAATGTTGGATTCCATATGTTTTGTAGATTCATCTATTTTCTTTACGATGTTGCCTATTTATTTAAAGCTTTGTATCAAAAGTCATTCTCAGATATTTGGTCGTATTCGTGTAACGTACAGCTCGTCTATAACCGTAGCCACTAGAATATCGCTTAATATAGCAAATATAGGTTAGGACGCTTCCTTATGGAACACTGGCTTCTAATTTTCTTAGTTCCAAATATACTTGGTCGTTCCGTACTCTAAAGAGTTAGTCTCGTTGCAGTTTGTACTCAAGTAACTCAAGACCCAAATTCTAAACCTTGGCAAAGGCCTGAGCAACCATCCAAATACAAACTTGCTTTTCTTTTAGTGCTTTTTCGATCCGTTATTCTATGCACTTGGTCTATCGTGGAATGTTTATTTCTAAGTCCAAATTATTGATTTGGAATTCGATTTCTTTCTCCTATGACATTGCTAAGTCTTTTCAGAAGCAAAACTTTTGCCATTGGTATAAGCGATTTTGATTAATAAGAGGTCATTACTGTTGGTTACTTTAAACTGCTTAGGTATAAGCAATCGATAGATGTTGATTTACCATACTTTTAAATTTTAGATTGTGACAATTAGTTTTTTCTTTCGGGTTTCTTTTATTTTTAGACGCTTAGGTGCTTTTCCGTAGCAAATAATCGGTTGAAGCGTCCGTTAAACTTTCCAGGAATCGATTAATTGAATTATTTTTAGAGTTCGTTGCATCTATTAAAAAAAAAGGTTTGTGACAAACAGAGCGACTGGCTCATTCACTTGATATAAACCCGATTAACTTGTGAGCTATTATAAAAAAGCGAGTGGGATAGAAACAAATTTCTTCAAAAAATGAGAATTTTCTTGCTTCACCATCACGGCAACCGCTGATGTGTGAGATGGCGCATTAGTCTTGTTGAAATTGATTTTTGTACTGCAAATGTTACCGTTTTTCATCTGCTTTCAGCCTGTCAACTAATTATGCTTATGATATGCTACTGTGATGGTTTTACCCTTTTATCGAAGAAAATCGATTAAGACAACTCAATGAAAACCCCAAAAACCAGATGCAACTGTCAAATGCAGATGCCCGCTGAGAAATTCGAATGAGTTTCTTTCACATAATTCATATTCCTGGAAAACCCTCATTTGTGTTTCCTTAAATTCACGGAATATTTTTCATTCCAAAGTTAAAGTCAAACACCCTCATCGAATCTAGTTAGGTATTTCGCTCAGCTGAAATCAATTTGATGAAAGCCTGATTTAACAGAGAGCAAAAACTTTTTGAAACACCAAAAGTTTCTCATTAGGCAGAATACACGAGAAAAAAAAACTAAAGTCTTCAAACCCTAATTTTAATTAAGCGTGTGCAAAGCTACAACACTAGCAGATACATATTTCTACCCACTTCATTGTACCTATACTTAGCAACCCATCTCAATGTTTCATACCTACCATTTGGTAGCTACTAAATCTACTCGTATATATACATTATAAGCTATTACACTCATAAAAGGTAGATTTTAATGACGACGACAATTTATTAGAGAGTTGAAAATCCTCAACTTCAGACAAGGCAACAAATAATCGTTTTTGTTAGAATGTGAATATTTAAGTAGGAAATAATCAAGAGGATCACAACCCCAATTAGGATTATGCCCATGCCCACCTACAACTGTCAGCCGGAAGAGCGAAGAGCTCTGTGTTGCTGTAAATTGTCGCAATAACCCACTCCACCATAGTCAATCTTTCTAAACACGTAGGTATTAATTATCATTTTAATAAAACTTTCCGCGAAATACCCTGTGCACACACAGTCACCCGGTCCTTTGGTATTTTGGTGTCTCTCTCCTGGTCCTGAGTCGTCTAACCTATCAAGTTTAGGTGAAGCTGGCAAGTCAAGCGTATACTTTCATAAAGGGACTTCGCCAAGCATCATTTAAATGCCAACAACAGTAAAGAAGATGGAAAAAAAAAACTACGATAAGTTCCCGAAGAAAAGTTTAACGACTTTGAAAGCACAAGACCGTAAATATTAGCAGTGTTAACTTTTTTTTTTGTTTCTGTTCTTTTCTTAATTAAAATTCTGTACATATCCCAAACGAATTTTCTCTCTCGATTTTGTGTGTCCCTTGGTTACATTCAGACAAGCGAATGTCTTTCTTATATCTTCTAACTTTTAATTAACCGGCCGACACCTATATTTTTCGAAAGAATTATTATCGTCCTGGTAGCTGTTGTATATATACCTACTTTAGCAAATGAGCTCTCAAGAAGTGTGTCCTGTTGCTTTGCATCAGATTTTAATTTCTCTAAAACAAACCTTACCGTAGGGATGCCTCAAAAAGTCATTCATAGCGCAATGGGGTCAATCTCTTGAGAGAGAAAGAAAGAGAGAGAGAGAGAGAGAGAGAGAGAGAGTGTATGTGAGAGAGGGAGAGGGAGATAAAAATGACTTTGACACACCTTTATCTGCAGAAATCCCCTAGGGCAACTTTTTATCATCCTTCAACTTCAATAAAAAAAGCCCTTTCGACGACAAAGGATGTTTGGACGGAAGAAGGCTAAATTAAACTCGAGTACAAAATTAATAAATGGCCATTTTAATGATGGAGGATCTGATTAAGAGATGGGTCGTATCGCAAGTGGCCGCACTGCTATTGTCATCCATGTCGAATGACGCCATTCAATTATTTACTAATTGACATCGGTATCATTATCCAAAACTGAAACTGACATTTGCACTGAGCAACAATGCGATAGGGAGAGAAACTGCATGTGCTTTCCTGGCATGGTGTGTGTGCATCATTATTTCAGGAGTGGATTTAGGCTTTTGTTTATTTCGGAGAAATCACTTTTCTTACATTTCTGTGCACAAAGTAAGTCTTTGAAAGAGGAATTTTATTGAACTAAGCATGTGGAGTCTCCATGTAGTAAGATATCAAAAATTATGCTCCAATTTACTTAACTTATCAATTTGCAGAATCGCAATGAGAGAACCCTCTTCATTGTGGGGTGAAGTCGATGAAGATCTAGTAGTGCCCATACCTAAAATATAAGTTGAATAAAGGGGCCAACCCATAGAATTCCTTGCGTTCGTTTCGTAAACAAATCCGTTGTCGGTGAAGTTAAAAGTCCGTCTGCTTTTTCCGTCTCGTCCATTTTTATGGGTCGCTTCTCATAAGAACGTGTGTATTTTATCGAGTTGTCAGTTGAAAACTTAAAAAAAGGAGCTCCTACGCTTTCCTCCTAAATGCGGCACTAAAATTCTATTCAATGCCATGTTTCAACGTTCCAGTTTGGTAGGCATATCAACCATAGGCCAACACACACTGAGCTAACAGAATTTTAAGTCGAGAACCATCACTTTTGTATCGCCTTGAAAACAGCATTCATTATGTAGTCAGGAGCTTTTTGTGGAAATGGCCATGTAAAGGCCAAGCCGTAGTTGATTCCAGAGCGCCTGGAGAGATCAAGCAGTATGCTAGGGATCGTGAACGATAGAGAGGTGTCTAAGACAGGGACCCCCATAAGTGAAGAACGTGCAAACCCCTGAGTGTATTTAAAAGTGTTGCTATTTCCCAGTGCAAAATCGCAGTGAGTGCACTGAGTGTGTCGTGGTCTTAAGTTCTAAAAATATCCCCTCCCATCAAATCATTGTCAGTAACCATACTACATTACCCATGTTACCGCGCCTGCCACAAAAATAATATACAGAGTTTTTGAATATTTATTTCTAAGATATATATTTTCATCTGTTGACGTTAATTTGTTGTGTATTCACATTATTCAATTTAAGAGGAATATAAATATAACTGGGAATGTGGCAAATAAATTGCAACAAATTATATTGAAACGGGACTCGAGAGGAGCCATTAGTGGCATCAAGGGATGCGAAATAACCTTCTTATCGCACAAAACACATCATTAACTCAGATAGAGAGAAAGGGAGGGAGTAGAGTTCTCCATCATTGTGTGGTTTGTATGTTGTCAAAGACTAATCTTCTCCATTGACCAGAACCATTTGTATTATTTACTTGATTTCATGCTCCATGATGATGGTGCAGTGACACGAGCACCACACTACCAGCAAGGGACTTTTATCAGAGATCCACTCAAAGACTCTTTCGTTGGTTGGAAAAAATAAAATAAAATTTATATTTTCCTGCTTCTATTCGAAATGGAATATTCCATCTCTCTTATTGGCCCTAATTGACCTTTGGTATTCGATATGAAAGAAGTCACTATGCGCAACTGAAGTGTTTGGTTTCGTTCGCTTTAAAGAAATTGATTCGGTTTCAGATAATACCCTTAGATTTATAAGAGTATTTGCACTGTTCAGGAGTAGGTGGACTTTTTTTCATTTTTCTATTTCATTTATAGAAAAAAAATTAAGGCTGAAGGAAAAAAATGGAATTGGTTAAAGGCTGACTTTTGATACTGGGTATAATTAGGACTTATAAGATGTGTATTAAAAAACGTGAGTGGTTGTTTTTTTGAATGGGAAGGTAGCTTATAAGAGATTTGCAGAAATGTCAAACTTAGAAATAAAATTGGAAGGCAGGTAATATTTTTTTATCGAAAGTGTGTAATCAATTTGTAAATATTTGTACCTATTTTTTCTTGTAAATGCTAATTCCAGATTGACATTCTAAAATAACTTTTTAATGGTTGTATTAGAATGGCAATGACACTGAAATGTCAAGAAGAAAATATTTCTTTGTTACCATTTACGAGGGCATTAGAAAGCCTTGGCAAGTAGTACCTATGAACATTATACTTTACCGTGTATACCGACTCACCTAAGGCTGACTTTCTGTTTTGCTAGTGGGATCTTATTGTATTTATCCTAAGTCTAGAAGTTTTTGATAAGACATACTGACTGACTTTGGAAATACATTTTCTTGTATTTGGAATTAAATTTTGGAAAAAAAATTAGCCTCCATTCAGAAAGTAATCTTGGATTGCTCATTGCGCACTGCTTTTCTCCGTAGTTTTGGGCAGTACAAGCCAAAGTGCATCTAAAATTCAACTCTGGAAAGTACCGCCAGCCATAATTCACTCTTTTCTCTTTTCAAGTTACCGATGGGGAAGGTCTCATAAACATTGCCAACAATTAGAAGTCTGGAACGGATAACGCATATCACACCGGTAAAACTTAACAGAAGATCGAGTTCACATTATAATAGATCTCGAGGCATGACTGTTCAGTTTTTGAAAAAACATACCTACTTCTGATGTACTTTGATACTTTGAAACAAAAACAAAAACAAATAAAAAACACTACGACCTCTTTGAGCGTACTCTATACAAATTCAAGATCTTCAAAAAACCTTAGAAAGTGTTTTAAATAAAATGAAGCGAAGATTTGATCTAAGCCATTTGTTGACATATTTGAGCTTTGAACAATTTACTTTTAAGCCAACTATATTGTATTACATTGTTTTTTGAAGCTCAAACAAATTTCATACCATATTGCAAAAAGAATAAGAAAACAAAAATGTATTTTGTTCTTAATTACCTTTTACTCATTATTTTTATATGCATACTGCATACAAAAAATTACACCATAATATAGCCTGATATTTCAGCTAAATTTAGACCTCTCAATCTTTAAAATCCGACAAGAAACAACAAAATTACAAATTCTATAAGAGAACTTTCTCGAATCCATTTGTGAGCCGTGTACCGTTCTCCACTGGTGGACTGGTCGAGTCCGACGACAAAAGCAGACAATTTTGTTGAATTTTCTTGAATTTCGGATAAAACTCTTTTCAAGTTTGTAAAGCTTTTATAGCATGCACAGACATGTGTGATATATCAAATTACGGGTAATTTTATCGTAATGCTCTATAAAGTTGAATCATTGTTTTATGAGGCTAATGTAAATAGTAATTAAGCACCGCGTAAACAAAACTATTTTTCCGTTATGTCGGCGTGTAAATTTCAAGTTCAAAAATATGAAAATGAAAAAGATAAAAAAAATACAGTTCGAAACGGTCAAAAAAATTTGAACTAAAAAATTCTTGTTTTTACAGTTATTCATTGAAAAAAATGTTTTTTAAAATCAATTGAACCACCCACATAAACTTTCAAAAACGTATTTGTTTTTTAAAGCTAAAAAAACCGTTATGGAGCATTTTATATGAAATCCGTATTAGACGCCTAATTTTTTTTGTTATCTTTCAATGTGCATGATTAGTTTTTCAAAAAAATTATCGACTGTATCCATAATAAAATCATTTTCAAACGTCTAAAAAAATATTTGATGTTGGAAAATAATTTTTAACTTGGAAAGTTGAATTAAAAAAAAAAATTTTGATGAAAACTCATCATTATTTCAATTAAATTTATTTCATAATTCTTACCCTTATACTTTCCGAGATTTACAAAAAGTTTGTTTTGTCTTTTGCCCCATTTTACCCTAACTTGCCGGTAGAATTTCGAAAAATCCCGTCGTATCAGAACCTTATATTATACCACCTATCTTTTGGTGCATTTAGTTTTTTCCTACCACTTATAGTGTAGAAAATGAATCAGTCATAATATCAATAACAAAAGCTGACTTCTGTAATTTAATAAATTTATTGTCTTTCACACAAAATGAAAAATAAAAAAAAAAAACAAACCCAGTATGTGTGTTTGCTCATTGCTTACTTATAGTGTCTGTGTGGAAAAAACTAGCAATATAGGGCTGAAAAAATCTATTTGTTATTACTGGTTTAATATTTTTATAATCGCCGGGAAAGAAGTAGGTATAACTTCAAAAACTGTTAAATTTTCTTTTAAACCTTATAAATTCTCAATTACGGCCATATGTGCCCGGAACTGATGTCCTAATTGGTTCTTCAGATTTTTGAGAGAAAACGCGTTTTTCAATAATTTTGATATATTCTTGCAGTTTTTTTTCTTAAAAAAATAAAAAAAACTTTCTTCGAAATCCTACCAATTCATAATAACGGTATTTTGCGAAGAAATACAAATTGTCTGATGTCAAACCTTTGGCCTCGAAAAAAAAACCAACGAATAAAACTTGATCCTTGAAGCTAATAAAGATTTTTTTATGTTCTCTAGAACTTTCATCTATATAAAACTATGCTCATACATGTTGATAGTAGAGCTCTACATTTGCTTGCTCCAAAGACTCCGATTTTCACTTTAACGAAGACTTGTTCGCGAGACCTTCGTTTTCAATAAACATAAATAACGTTCTGGGTAGACGACTTAACGTACCGGAATGTTCTCGACCTTGTTCATAACTGCATGCCGCACATTAAGTGTCCTAGTTATCCTATATAAATTGTGGAATCCTTTTACTTTTGTGAAACGAAGATCCCTATTGTGCATATTCCACAGAGTTATGCACACATATGTATATATAATACACAATCTTCTACACTACTACTTGATTCCAATTACCCGAAACCCTATTCAAAAGTAAGTCCTTTTGCTGCAGTAGTGGAGTACCTTTGGCATAAGGTTTGTTAGACTATAAGTTAAGATGAATCTATCTACCTCTATCGAGGCCAGTATGAATCTTTGTGGTTGAATGGAAGGAAGCTATTCACAAATGTCCTTGCAGTATTCGATAAGTAGAATTGATTGAAAATGCCGGGCCAATTTTCAAAGCAAATGCGCATAGTTCCATCGAGCATCGACATCAGCATCAACATCAACATCCACCTAAGGACGTTCGCATTAAAATGCTATCGGATGAGAGCATTAGTCCCGAGCTGTCTTGGTCTGGGCCAACCAACTTTTCGTTCGACATTGTGTGGTCGTTGATAGCATACTGGAGTCTGGAGTGCTTCGTCAGCCGAAATCTGATTACGACCGCACTCAGTTTGAATATTAAATTCAGTTTGTATTAAGTATCTATAAATCGGATTCATTTGTGTATTTTCCAAGTACTCTATATCTCTCTCTCGCTTTATAACCACACACTTTATGGAATGAAATTGCATGTATACAACACGTGTATACGTATATTCTTAAAATTTCGATTTCAAGCAACGACGAACGGGATTTAACAAAACTTTTTCAATGTAGGTTGATGACAACGATGGAAATTAATTTGATTAAATCAAAAGCATATTGCAGAAAGTTCGAAGAAATCCAATCCATATTCGAATTCTTTGATTAAAGTTGAGATTACACTTTTGGATTTGCATAATTTACAATATTTCTCTTAACATAGCTGTAATCAAGACCTGAGTGGGCTTAAGTATATGGTACAGGGTTGCCACTTTATAGTTCAAGACCATGCCATACAACAACCATCCCTAATCAAATTCCATTCTAAAATTTCTGTCTGTGCAAGATTTTGTCAAAATATAAAAGACGGTTGCTTGTTGCCCTTTGTCTTCAGATCCCTTTCAGGGTTGTCATGTTGTCCATGTCCATACAAAGCAGAATTAACCTAAGTCACAAAAACATAGTATTGCAGGAGAGCGATTTTTATATTTTTATTATTTTGTACTCAATATACTGACAAAACGATTGCAGTTTGGAAGATCTACTGGACACTGGAACACGCGGAATACAACTGGTATTATGCTAGAATGAAAATCCCGATTTTGAGAATTTTGGACTTAGGCTAGTTCTGCACTGTAGCGACAATGTGTTGAGAAGTACGTTTATTTTAACTGTATCTACTTTTCTTTTAAATTATAGGTACGCACAAAACCACGAATTTGTACTATTTTCGAATCCAAAACGTGTCAAGGCTGTCCAAACTTCTCTTATAAGAGAAAAAATGTATTTCCCCTCCTTCCAAAATTGAGCGTCATTATTTTTGTCATTTACATTTATATTTCTATATTTCTATGGCAGATAGGCCAAAATGAGTTTTTGATGGATTATGAATCCTAAATGTGCACTCTATTACATGTGTTACATAACTTGAAACAAAAGAAAAACAAATAGTTTTTCTGTAATAAACACAATTAATAACAACATAAGTCCACTTTTTCACAATTTATTTAGACAAAAAATCTTAAGTTTTCAAATGTCAACCAAAACATAATTTTTTACTGGATTTTTTTTTTTAAACGAAACCTTAATTCTTTTTCAAAACTTCTGTGCGAATGTCTTAATAGGTCTGTTTAATAAATCTGTTCACAGAAAAGAACAAAAAAACGATCACAAAAGTACAGGTTTTTGTACATAGTTCATGAGTAAAAACCTTGCTCTAAAAGTTTGAACTGTTCTACAAACTGTCACTTTGTGTTCCACGAAGTTTTTCAGAATAGTTTAAAACAACGTTTTCTGCCCTTAATTTTGGGGTAGATCAAGTTCGTGAAAAGTGCCAAACGTCAACTGATTCGTGTTTTATATTTAATAAGATACTATTTGTTTGAGATATTTTTATTGAAAATAAAAACAAATGCTATTTGATTTAATTCAAACGAAAAATCATTGAACAAAAATTGTTTTTGAATTTTAATGTTCATTGATGATTGCTAACTTCAAACTTATGTATGTGACACGGAGCTGAACTTTTTGCTTCTTTTTTGTTTTGACAGTTTTCGAGATCTTGTGCTGTTCTGTTCTGTTCTGATCTAGGTTTTCTTTGTTAAATACAACTAATATTTAAGCTTTATTTACTCACAACGAATGGACTTGTGCTTTTCTGTCTATTTGCCACAGATTTTATCGTGCGAGGAATTGACAAAACCTCCAAAAGAACCTACTGCTTGTCACGAAAATTTTACCTCAGCAGAAACATGAATGCACAGCATTTCTGTTAACTGCATTGACATAAGAAATGGTCGAGAGAGAGTGGCATTCAATGTCTTTGTTCTTCGTGAGCTACAGTCGTGCCTCAAAATTTTAAATTTAATTTTACACTTTGAAATCAGGACTCTTATATATATAAAACTGCATACTGAAATTTAGGTTATTAATCAACCAAATTTTATCTGTAGGGTGTAAGCTCTTACCTATAAACCTGTTATTTTAGAATATTTAGAAGTTAAACGAAATTTTACGTTGGTGTCCATGATGTAAACGAGAAGCTTGCGAAAACCTGAGCAGAAAATATTAATTTATTTTATTATATATTAATGTACCCATTGCATTGATTGAATTTCAATTTAAGGTAAATTGATGTAAAAAAAAACTGGACATCAAATTTTCCACCTCCATGATTTTGGCTTCTATATTGTTTGGTTTTCCATAGCCACTGGCTTAGTTATTAAACTTACGTAATTACTGTCTGTTGTTCAATTTGTACTATACTGCATACAAATTTCAAAATGTTTTTATTGTAAAATTAATTAAAAAAGTTTTCATATTCAAGTTGCGTTCATTTACCCTTTAGTATCAAAAAGTGTAAAAAAATATTAATTGAACTCTAACATTTACTCCATTTAACAAAACAAAAAGTGTCAACGCTGATGGCCACAAATATTGCGTTCAATGAGATTTTAAGTTCCCAGTTGATTCTGGGAGAAATGGGTTTGGTGGCTGAATACAAATGGGGGTTTGTTGGTTTGGTTTCTGTGCTAAAGCAAACGGAACTACGTTGGTACATGAAGGAAATGAAATTTCCCGCAAATGAAATCCGCATTGATAGGATATTCAATAAAATCAGCTACCATTTTGCGAAAACATTGCACGATGCTGGGCATTATTGGTGATTCCAAATCGCCTTTTGTTCTCTGATTCAATAATGAAAATATAAAATATAAAAAAAAGAAGCAAAAATGTTGAAATTATTCTGCAATTTGATTCGGATTAATCTAGGGTTGGTAATAAATTATGTATCTTTTGTGCATTTCCCCATGTATGTAGCCTTTGTACTCGGCAACATGGGGGTATAGTATAGAGGTGGAATCAAATATAAATAAATAATGGACACGCTTTAAATAGTGCCACAGCGAGTGTTGTCTTGTACTTGTTTTTTTAGGTTCATATTAATTTATTTGCTGTTGTGTCGGTGTCGTAAGTATAAATGATTTATTATGACAAGTTGATTAATAAATCGTCAATTGAAGTTGGTAAATATAACTTGATAGATGGTTCGCACAAAAAAGGGGTTAGAATTTTTGAAATAACAAGGTTCTAAGAGGAATGGGATGTCCTGGATTAGAAGTGTGCGGTTGAACAAATGGCTTCTGCTACATAGCGATAGATAAAAGTCGTCCGACTTTAAATTTAAAATGATTTATGTTTTTTGAGCATGAAAAATCGTTTAAATGACAGCTTTTCAAACCTAATAGAAGCTATCCACTTAAAATATAACGCGACTTGCATTATAAACGAGCTAAGGTAGGCATAGTATTGAGTTTGTTTTCTTCACGCCCACGAATGTTTTTTTTTTTTTAAGACTTGCTAAATAGAAATGAAAACGCCTTAAATCACTTAAGCTAGCAACACAATACGTTTTATTTTTAGACAAATAGTTTTTTTTTTTATACACCGGAACCGGGAGCCATTTTTGATTTATTATTTTGTTGGATATTTATCGTTTTCAACGTGAAAGTTTATTTCAATGATTGAAAAATGACTTTTCGAAAAGGGATAAATTCAATTTTTGCTTAGTTTTATAAAATTGTGTTCATCATTTGGCTCAAAATCGGAATTGTAGGTATACCAATCAGTTGTAATGTGTTTAAATTGTGATTCATATGCAAAAGTAGAATAATAATAGAGTGTTGACACGGTTCTTTTTGTACTATTAATAGACATTTTTTTGTAATACTCGCATTCGTATTTAAAGCAATTATGAAATTTGACGGTGAACTATTATATCACTAGGAGGAACAGTACTACAAAATTTCCTCTCCTGTCAATTTCTAAAATTGCTTTAAATGCGAATGCGAGTATATGGCGAACCAAGCTGACTGACTCTCCGGGACATTCACAATATTCTACATATTGCGAATTCCATAACAGGCATGAATATTTATTTTTTAAAAGGTGATATCGAAGTCGGGAACTGTTAAGATTCGAGATGAACAAACTGTTAGGTTCTGAGGCGTCATAATAATTTATTTCACTCTTTTCAGTTTGGACCATTGCTTTTGGTACATCCTGTATATTGTATGGTCTCGTTTCCACCAGTAAATATGTCCTGGTCGTGAGTACCACTATAAGGCCCTCTATCTCTATAGTTTCCATTTATAATGTTGTTAGTCTATGATCCGCAACTCCAACCTTAACCTCAAAGATGAAATTATAATGAATAGTTTAAATTCTAAAGTAACAATTTCCACCAGATTTTAATTTAAATGCAAATTTTGTCAATGTTAATTTACAAAACCATTGTGGAATGCAGCCTATCATAAAATATTGTGTGGTGAGTAAAGATTTAACAATCAAAAACCACAATATACGTTATACGAACCCATAAAGTGTAAACAAAATGAGATTTAAAATCCAAAATTATATTTCATATTTCATAAAGCTTATACACGCTGGGAAAATGCGAACACACCAAAATCATTATTACGTTGATGGCATAGTAAAGTAAATACAACAAAAAAGCCCAATGCACTCGTATAGGTACATATAGCTCTTGATTAAACCAAAACTACGTTTTAGAGTTAGATCATCACGAAGCAAAGCCTATTCCTAATAAATTATTGTAATTTACGCGGAGTTTGCACACTCTGTGTGTACAGTATGCTGGTGATACGTATAATATTTACTGAAAGTGGCCGTTATAAGTTTAACCATTAACCAAATTTGGTTGATTTCTGCAGGAGTAGTAGCTAATCTCGTTTCGTTCAAGTGACACACCATAGTTTGCAAGTGGTATTGTTTGGGATTATGTCTAACCCAACCCATAAGGTTAGATGAATTGCAATGAAATGGTTATTCAAAAATACACACCAACCATGTCCGATAATTATTTTATGAATGTAAAACGATTAAATTCCATTATATGAAGGTATTTCACTAAGTTGAACAATGTAAAACGCGATTACGTGTTAGCAATTCGATTTTTTTTGTGTGTTTTGTAACCTAAGATCTTTTGCATATATTCTCATGATTCTTTTTGTCTTTGAAAGCTGGTGGTCCTAATGGGGTCCCATTTCAATTTGGTCTAGTTTTGACATTGGCATCCATAGAAAATATTAAAAGTTTTTAATTTTAAGTCAGTTGTTTTTCTTTTGAAATTTATTATTCGAATCATAAATACTAAACTAATATCAACAAAGAGTTGAGAAGAAATATAGACATGGAATTATATATTTATGCCCCGTATTTCTTTAACAAATAAATTCAATTTTATTTTTATCAGCTGGTAACACTTACATAAAACGTTGATAAGTTACATGTGATCTTGCAAATGCAACTGGCACTGTTGCAAAAAGGCTTACTTTTGTATTGAATTCAGCACTTTTGGGTCTTTTGAAGAGCCTTGAAGAAAAATCAATCAAGATAAATATTGGAAGCGCTTAGAAGAGGTGAGTTTTTATGATTATTATTTAAATAAAATGCACGACTGGATCGCACGAACTTGCACATGTTTCCAAAGATTAGCTTGAAAATTTTAGATTTTGGTTATCTGATGTCTGTAGGTATTGAGAGATATACACAAATAAGCAAAAATATTATTTTTTTTTTAAACGAAAACACTTTTTTGGTTTTTTTTGAAAAATAATTTTTTTTTCGATATTAGGTCAATGATTTTTGTTTCTTCAAATTTAATTTTTAGATGTTGACAAATAATACGTATCTTAAAAATGGAAAACCAATTTTTTTTAACATATCGTTTGAAAAAAATATTTTTTTAAAAAACGGCTCTATAGATTTTTTTTTTTAATTCTAAAAATTTATCGTTATTGAAGAAATCATATCAAAAAGTTTAATTATAATCGTAAGAGCCGTTTTTGAGAAAATTCGAATAACTCAAAAATGTTGTATATGGGAGGTACTCGATCTAGATGAGTTATTCAAAAATAAAAAAACAGACTTTCTAAATTACATAAAAATCATCTCTACTAAATTTGAAGAAAATCCGTCTACGCGTTTCGCAGTGGAGAACTGGAGATGTGCACAGATGGACGCACGGAGGCACAGACGCACAGACCTCGAAATTTTTTTTTGACACGAAACCAATACTTGCCTTCCCTCGAATTTGACCTTGACGCGGTGGGAAGGCTTACGTCCTCTACTCCAACAATCCAGTTGCGGTAGCAGAGATAACCAACAAAATTCAAACCCCATGAAAACCATGAAAAATGCAAGCTATAAGAAATAAAACTCGAGCGGGGATATCCGCTCAAATGTCGGCAGAAGTCGCGACTGCCGGCACGGGCTTTGCCTCTAATGAGGAGAAGTCGCCAGTGACAACGATAGCTTTGAGTGGCGGAACGGCCAGCAAGTCTAGCACAGTCTGTGGAACATCTGCCAATGTAGAGTCCGCAGGCTGTAGCGAGGCGAGCAAGCTAGGCGCCATTGGTAGTACGGGATCTGTGCCTAAACAATCCAATACTACCAATAAACCCCACTTCAGTGGTAAGGCACCCTTGAAAAAAGGGTCCGCTGCAACCACCACGAGAGAACCTCTCTCTCCCTCTAAACCCCATTTTAGTGGTAAGGCACCCTTGAAAAAAGGCAAAGCTGTAACCACTAAAATCCCTCTTTCTCCCCCGAAAAGAATCAAACGCGCTCGAGACTTACGGAATGCTAGGAGAATCATCAAAAGACTAGGTGAAAAACTAGAAACTAATGGTGACCCGAAGCAGGAAGTAACCCTAGCATGGGCTAAAGGCATCATTGCGAAAAATAAAGATGCTGGGACCGGCGGCGACTCTACGTCAAAGCGACAACGGTCCATGGAGGGAACCATTTCGGAACCCAAGCGCCCAAAAATGCAGCAGACTAGCACTCCATCTGCTATCTGTAGGGAAGATCTCTCTTTCAGCGAAGCGCTCCAGAACAAAATTATTGTGGCAGTCATCGACAGAAGCGATATCGATGGCAGGATTTCTCCAGATCGCTGGGGGGTGGTAATAAGAGAACTCTCGGGACTCTTCCTGAATATCATGAAAGAAAACCCAGGTACACCCCCGGTTATTAGAGACTATGGCTGGCACCGAGGCCAAGTAAAGCTTAGCTCTTGTGGAGATCAGAGATCCTGCGATCTTTATAAGCTTGCTGTTAGCATGATAGGAGAAATCTGGCCAGGTGCGAAACTTGAGGTCGTTGCTAGAGAGCAAATCCCTAACAGGCCTCGGGCTCGCGCCTGGATCCCAGAGGAACCCTCTCAGCTAGATGTCATCCTCCAGATCATTCAGTGTAGTAATCCGGACCTGCCCACTCACAACTGGAAAGTCGCGAAAGTGGATGAGCCAAAGGGCGCTTCAAGATCTGCAATTATTGTGGTGAATAAAGAGTCCCTGGCTCCTCTACTGGCGACCAAAGGTGTGATTGGATATGGTTTCTCATCTATTACACTGAAGATCTACAAAAAAGATGAGGGAATCAACGAAGATCCTCCACAACCACCCGGTACCTCCACAGGCGCGGAATCTGTTAGGGACATCGATCCAGCAATGGAAATTGATGCCTCTAGCACTTCTGAGTCTGAAGAGAGGACCAAACATACTGCCGAAAAGGCTCCAACCGTCGACAGTCTCTCCGAAAAGGAAGATGAAGACTCCGGGAGAGAGGCTCTTCTTGGCGAAGAGGAATCCATTGGCTCTGCTTCCGAAGCCGAGTTACTGGATTCCTCTTCTGAATCAGAAGACCTCAATCTGACAGTGTTGGGGATTGGTCTGAGTGATTGTAGTCAAGATGCTGCAGTTCCTCCAGATTAATCTCCAACACTCGATTAAGGCCTCGGCCTCCCTTCTTCTCCGGCTACATAAAAACCGGGAAGAAATAGTCCTGATCCAAGAACCCTGGATTGCCAAATCCACCATTCAAGGACTCAGGACTCCTGGCTACTACTTGCTGTATGCGTCGGATAAAGGTGAACCAAGATCCTGCATATTAGCCAAAAGTAGTTCTAATGTATATCTACTCCCTGATTTCAGCGATCGTGATATTACCGCCGCCAGGATACATACCAAAAATGGGACGTACTGGATAGTGTCGGCATATCTTGGCCACGACGACCCTGGCCCTCCTGGCGATAAGCTAAAGAGGATCATAGCTGAAGCAAAACGGCAAAAAATAAGCCTCCTTATTGGGTGTGACGCAAACGCCCATCATACTGTATGGGGCAGTACAGATATAAATGATAGAGGTGAGTCCCTTTTTGATTTTATTCTAAGTACTAACCTAATAGTAAGTAACATAGGCAACGAACCCACCTTCGTTACCAGAAACAGACAAGAAGTGCTAGATATCACTCTTGTCTCTGACACCATTCATCAAATAGTAACGAATTGGAAAGTATCTGAAGATCACTCATTCTCTGACCATAGATACATACAATTCAGTTTAAATGATGAACCAACCAGACCGCCAGCTTTCCGCAATTATCGGAAAACTAACTGGCAGCTGTATAGGGATATTCTTAAGAGATCATTTAAACCCGAATTTCAAGATATCCCCTCTAATACTTCCGACCTTGACAACAAAGTCAAGGATCTCACATCAATCCTCAATCACGCAATGAGCATTTCCTGCCCTCTTATCCAAATAAGAGGAAATAAGAAACCTCATTGGTGGAATTCAGGACTAGAACCGCTCAGAAAAAGCTGTAGAAAGCTGTTCAATCGAGCTAAATATACAAAGGAATCCTCAGATTGGGATTTATATAAAGAATCCCTTAAGACTTATAAGAAACAACTGAGGATAAGTAAAAGATCTTCATGGAAGAACTTCTGTGATAAAATAGAAGACACTTCTGAAGCATCTAGATTAAGAAAAATTCTTTCAACTAATCCAGTCATGCCAAGTTCATTAAAAACATCAAATGGCTCCTGGACAAACTCGTGTGAAGAATCACTCAATCTGCTACTTGATACTCACTTTCCAGGTAGCTCGCAAAACGTTTGTAACATGTACTCAATTGAGTCAAACAACAAACTATTAAATATCCAAGGGTTAATAACAAGGGAAAAACTGAAATGGGCAATTAATAGCTTTGATCCATACAAATCGGCAGGACCAGACGGCATAATACCAGCTGAACTACAGTTTGCTTCGGATATAATCTTACCCACTCTTGAGATAATACTGAGCAGCTGTATAAATCTGGTTCACATTCCCTTAATATGGAGAGAAGTTAAAGTCGTATTTATACCCAAAGCCGGCAAATGCTCCCATGTTACCCCCAAGGATCTTAGACCAATCAGTCTATCGTCCTTCCTTCTCAAAACTTTGGAACGACTGATTGATATTCACCTGCGTAGTGCGATAGAGCGAAATCTTATCTCAACATCACAACACGCATACTGTAAGGGAAAATCGGTAGAAACTGCGCTACATACCTTGGTACGCACCATCGAATACTCCCTAAATCACAAAGAGTACACTTTAGTTGCATTCCTAGACATAGAAGGCGCCTTTAACAATGTCGACAGCGCCGCAATAGCTAAGGCACTGCAGAATCTCAACGTAGATAGTTCACTTAGAGACCTGATAAATTTCATGCTGAAAAGCAGAATTATAAATGCGGAACTAGGTAGCTTTACTGCAAGAAGGTCAGTCAGCAGAGGCACTCCACAAGGTGGAGTCCTATCCCCACTTCTATGGAACTTGGTAGTCAATGAGCTGCTAGTAAACCTGGAGGAAGAGGGATTCAAAGTCATTGCATACGCTGACGACATTGCCATTGCCGTGTCTGGGAAACATCCCCAAATTCTAATAGAACTCTTACAAACCGCTCTAAACAAGCTTCTCAAATGGGCAGATCGGTGTGGGCTGGGAGTTAACCCCCACAAGACTGATCTAGTCCTCTTTACAAGGAAATACAAAATTCCACAACTAGACCCTCCAATGATTAACGGTGTTCCACTAACTTTTTCAAATGAAGCAAAATACCTAGGTCTTATTTTAGATAAAAAGTTAAGTTGGAAACCAAACATACAGGAAAGAGTAAAAAAAGCCACAGTAGCTCTCTTTTCTTGCAAAAAAGCTGTAGGGAATAAATGGGGCCTGTCTCCACAAATCACTCACTGGCTATATACTGCGGTTATTAGACCGATACTCACTTATGGGGTGACTGTTTGGTGGACTGCCTTAGACAAAGCGACCAATCGTGATAAACTATGCAAGGTGCAGCGTTCAGCATGCATGTGCATTAGTGGAGCCCTACGCTCGACACCTTCTGCTGCGTTAGACATACTCCTCAACCTTACACCCCTTGATATATATGGCAAACAAATGGCCGCGAACACAGCCTTCCGCCTCAAAGCCATCTCTCAATGGACCAATAACTCTATTGGCCACACCATAATTCTGAACTTGTTCGGAACATTCCCAAGTCACTCCGACTACATCACTCCTACTCTAGCTTTCGACAAAAACTTTGAAGTCACCATTCCCACAAGGTCAACTTGGGAGGAAGGGACCCTGTTAGAAAATGAATCAATTCATTTCTATACGGATGGATCGAAAACTGAAAATGGGGTGGGTGGTGGAGTGTACTCAGATAGACTAAACCTTAGTCTCTCCTTCCGCCTTCCAAACCATTGTAGCGTATTCCAAGCGGAAATTCTGGCGATAAAGGAAGTCTTGTCCTGGCTTAAAGAAAACGTGATATCCAGTTCGGATATCCGCATCTTCTCTGATAGTCAGGCTGCTTTGAAATCCCTTGTATCAGTCTCCTCAAACTCCATCACAGCCCAAGACTGTCGATCGTCTCTAATGGAGATGGCCAAACAGTTTGATATTCACCTTATCTGGGTGCCGGGACACCGGGACATTCCGGGGAATTGCAAAGCCGATGAACTCGCCAGAATTGGAACGGAAATGCCTATCCTGCCCAACAAGGCAAATATAGGTATTCCCATAGCTACAATTAAACTACTGCTGAAACGAATCGCTTTGGAACAATCAAATACAAGATGGCTTAATACTACTACGTGTACAGCGACCAAACGAATCTGGCCCAAACTAGATTTGAAACGGTCAAATTGCCTTCTGTCCCTCAGCAGATCTCAAATCAGCTCTGTAATAGGTGTCATAACAGGACACTGTCTTATTGGTAGACACGCGGCACGACTCGGTGTACTATCAAATGATTTCTGCAGGAGCTGTTTAGACGAAGAAGAGGAAGAAACAATCTCACATCTTCTCTGTACATGCCCTGCTCTCTCCTATAGACGCAAACTTCATTTAGGAGACTACTTCTATAATGAACCTAGCGATCTCTCGAACACAGACATTAGTAGTCTCACTCGCTTCATTAGAAGCTCTAAATGGTTTTAACTAGTAGGGAACTTTTTGTTCACTACAGTTCGTGGTATCACAATGGACCTCTATTGGTCTAAGTGTGTCAGATAGCTTTAATGACAGCCACTTTAACCTAACCTAACCTAATACTTGCCCTATAGAGCAAGTAAAAATAATTACATAAGTATTTTGTTAAAAAATATGTTTTTCATTCCAAAGTTATACAGGTTTTTCTACTTAATTTCACGTTTTTGCAAATCAAATTCATCCTTTTGCAAATCAAATTTACCAGGTCCGCCTGTGATTTATCAGTTTTAGCTGCGATTTATCAGTTTTGGCTGCGATTTACCAGCTTCGGCTTTGATTTTTCAGGTCCATGTCCACCTGGACTGCGGCTGCGATTTTTCAGCTTCAGCTGCGATTTACCAGTTTCGGCTGCGATTGACCAGCTTCGGCTGCGATTTACCAGTTTCGGCTGCGGTTTACCAGTTTCGGTTGCGATTTATCAGTTTTGGCTGCGATTTACCAGCTTCGGCTTTGATTTTTCAGGTCCATGTCCACCTGGACTGCGGCTGCGATTTTTCAGCTTCAGCTGCGATTTACCAGTTTCGGCTGCGATTGACCAGCTTTGGCTGCGATTTACCAGTTTCGGCTGCGGTTTACCAGTTTCGATTGCGATTTAACAGTTTCGGCTGCAATTTATCAGCTTCGGCTGCAATTTACCAGCTCTAGGAAGTAAGCTGCACTCAACCGAAATCCGTGTCATACTTTAAGAATCATATCAGATAAGTATAGTAAACTTAAGACTGAAAAAATCAGTAGCGAATAGCAGAAAATAGTGAGAAAAATCGTGAGATTTTTTAATTTTCTCTCATTTCATTCAGTTTTGTAAAATATTTATTTTCTTATAAGAAAAAAACAAATTGAGGTCTTATTTCATCTATTTTTTTTTTTTTTCATTTTCAATGGTGCTTTTTTCCATAGGGCGAAATTATATTGCTAGGGCCTTATTTCGCAGAAACTTTTACTTCAGAACTTCATGGTTATTATATTGTTGCTTCTAATGATGTAATAATTCCTTTTATTGCTGATTGTGCCTCTGATATAATAAACAAAGGTATATGCTTTTCACGTCACTTACTTCTACAATTCTGGTCCGGTAGTTTAAATTGTGCATAAGATGCAACAAAGTCCGGCTTTCAAGGTAGTTATGTTGAACACTTGCTGTTTGAACAATTTATTCGAGTTAAGCGATGGTGCCCCTAGAGGCCATTTTGGGGAGTCAATGAAACACTGTATGCCAGTCTGTTAAATTAAAGTGGTCCTGAAATATAATCTGTATGAAAATATTTTTCGTTGAAAATCATTACAATTAGAATTAAAGCGAAAATTGAGTGATAAATAATGAAACAATACGATTAGGTTTTACTGCACCAAGAAGAAATATTACCGAAATATCTCAGTCATCATTTTTTCCTTTAAGCTTTGGCCCTTCAGGGTATTCAAACACATTCATTTCCAAGCATCATAGAAAATCCTTCCTTCATCGATTGTATTATGAAAGTTCACTTAAAATGCGAGCACATCCTATTCAAACTCAAACACCATCCTCTCAGTTTGTTGTTTTTTTTCCGATTCTATAGCGTTTCTACATCGCATCCCGAAGGATACTTTGTATTATCACCATAACCAGTTTCCATTCCAGAGATTTCATGTTAAGGATGAAGTAGCAAAATCCATATCCTCATTTCCGGTAACCATTAATTCACAGTCGTCCTAGCGTTGTATTGTTTCCTCGCATTTACTCTTTAGCTGTGCTGACTGAATACCGAACACCAAATACTGAGCAGTAAGTAAGTACTACTTGTGAGTTTCATGTTTATTCATTGTTTTCCTTAATGAGTCTGTGAATTAGAAAACCAGAAGGTACCTCTACATAGCAGCGCAATATTTTAGTGCTCTTTGCACTCTATTTACCTGACACCGAACCGGCTCCTCTGCTCCTCCTCTCTGTTTTCACAATCCCTAGTTCCTCGTTGCATGTTAAACACAAATGATTTTCAAATTTCTACACATATCGTACAATTCCAGAAAAGAAACAAAGCACTCCCTTTCCCGTAGACTACTCCATTCCTCCAATCACACGCTGTAAAATGAGCAACCATTTGCCCAACCTGCCACTACCTTCTCATACTGAGCTACATTCAAAAAAGGGGTGGCTCTCTCAACTTAAATAACAATCGAAAGAAGAAAAAATACTGAAAACAAAACTCTAGATTGGCTTTATTCCTTTATTCCAATAAAACTGCACTATGAAATGCAAATTCCTTTTTCGATAATTAACAGACGACGACCGACGACGACCGACGCCTTGCATTGTACCACACGTGTACTCCTGGCTTCTGCTCTGCTCATGTACCACTTACCTATAGAAGTATGAGGATAGCTTGACGCTTGCTAGTTTGCTACATGCTGTGTATAGTATAGGGAAGGACCGATGAACACCTATAGGTATTGGGTAATGGAACGGTAAAAGTTTTGCAGACTTAGTTTCAACAAGTTCCCACACCTTATGCCCTCCCGCCACGTCCGTCCGTGCGTCCTAAAGCGGGTGCTGCCCGATAGAAATGGAATATTTTAAAATCTATCCAACACTCATGCGGTAAAAGGGAAGTGTTGAGTGAGTTGGGCAGGCAAAGTTGAGTTTTGTTCATATTTGTTTAAACGCTTTAATTCTGCATCAGTCTAAACGAACGTTGAGTGAGCTCCTGATGCTCCTGCTGTTGCATGGCTCGAGGAGGATGAAAGTTTTCCAGTCCAAGAGTGTGGTTTGCTCCACTCGTCATTGTTGGCCTTCCTGAGTCATGCCACTCTCTTATATTCCGGTGTGGAATGGTAGAATTCATTTTTATTTTTTTTTTTTTGAGTTTAAGTTTCACCACCAGGCAAATACCTAGTAGCTACATAATGTGGCCTACTTTTCTTTAGCTGCTGTATGTCGGTCGGTTCCCTTTGCAATTGGAAATTTTATGTTTGTTTTAATCCTGTGGGATAGGTATTGTAATGGAGAGAGAATTTTTGAAAATTAGTTTTAAATAAATAATTGTTGTCAAAAAGAGAGTTGTTTGTATTTAAGTTACAAATTTCATTAATAAATAGCCGTTAGGGTATAAATATGAAATTGATAGTAACTCTATGAATTTTATTGTAAAAAAAACTAGACTATTACTGTTCAGAGAACATTGCGTGCACCGAAGCTAATACCTACCTGTTTCTGGTAAATAGTGTTTTGCTTCCTTCAGGATATCAGCGTCTACGACTACAGTACACTTTGTTTTTTATTGCCAATAGGGGATTGTTTTCATTAGAAAAACGAACTATTCGTGGTGCCTTAGTGCGAATGATATTTGAAAAAGTCTCCGAGCTGCTGTGTATATGACCGACCCATCTCTGGAGTCCTTATAACATGTACCTGCCAGTAGCTGTTATATTTTCTTCTCCACTCACCATTTTTGCAGACGGGACAAAAAGTCAACCTTAAAATTGAACATTCAAAACAGGCCAACGCCGAAAGCATTTTCAACCCCTCGTGTCTTCATCATACAGCAAGACCGGGATGATAAGTGTCTTGAACACTATAGTTACCCAGGAGAGAGAGAGAGCTTTGCTACTCAAATGCTTTTATAGTCCGAATTTGCAGCGATTGCCAAGAGTTTGATTTCATCGCTGATATCATTGTCTGAGCTTGCAACTTTGTCTAGCTAGACTAGACAAAGTCCTTTATTACCATGGTCTTAGGTGTCTTTTTCTGTCCACTGCATATTTCGGTATTTTTCTAACTGACTGACTAATTCTAATGTCCCTTATTTCGATTCTCTTTAAATGCAACTTTTTGCAGTGTGTTTTTGATTTTATCTAAGAAATCCGTATAAAGTATATGCAAGCAGTTTAGTGAACTTTTGTATGATTGTGGATATTGGACTTTTCTCCCATCATATCTTGCAGATGAATTGATACATACTCTTAACCTGCTGCCTTGAAGAGCTTGAAGTTTAGCCATTAGCTCCACCATCAGCTTTTTTGCGCTTCAGTTCCTCTCACTTCGTCCAATACGAGGACACGGAATTGTTGGGCTACATTGAATAGTGCAATTTACGTGATAAACCATACGGTCCTGGATTCACATTATAGAGAACTGCCCTGGCCTTAATTGTGTTTGGTTTTATTTTGAAGGTCAAAAACTTTAGTTTTTGATTTGACAAAATATCATCCACAATTGAATAAAAATCACGGGTATAAGATTTAACGGATCGTAATAATCCTTTACAGTACCCAGAAGGTTATTGTATTTTGTTTTTTTTATAGAAGTTAATAAATTAATGCATCTGGTGTTAAAGCGTTGGCGATTGCAATGACAATGGTCACGCAGATTTCTGCAATGCTAACCATCTTATAATTGGTGGTACCATGTTTGAATACAATACATTTATCACAAAATTAGCTGGGTGTCCACGAATATTTAAGGAAATTCTAACCAAATTAGACGTAGTCTCTTGGACGTCAGCAACAGAATAAGCAATTTGACTCCAAATTTAAATACCTCATAGCTCATGGGTTGTTGAAAATGCCTCATACCATACAAATTCACACAAAAAAACCTAACAACGGGCCAGCGGGAAACATAAATTAAAGTGTAAGTAGAGTTCATAAGCCTTTAATTTATGAAATGACTGAAGGGTTTTCAAATATTCCAAATCAAAACTTAAAAACGTGTTTTTCATGAAACTAGATTTTTGTAGTTTAGATCACTCTAATACTGAAGTGACTAAGAGTGGAATTCATGGTCGTGGAATCCGTATTCATAAACAAAATGGTTGTTCTCTCATTTGAGTGGATAAAAATCTTGGCTTGAATAAAATTATTTCTGAATCTTTGAGATTGTTAGAAAAAAATTAATATTTCTTATTTTAAATTTTGTAATTTGTCTTTTCTGGATATTTTGTTCTCTCTGCTGGTTTTTTTTTTTAAATATTAAATGCCGTAGTGAAAAAGGTGCAGTGATAAAAAGAGAGAGCTTGGTAAGTAAAAACAAGCAAGAATCGACATTTATGTATAACGTACGTACTCGATTTCACTTCAGGCATTCCTCAAGTGAAAACTTAAGCATTTCCAAAAAATCTCGATTATGAACAGTTCAAGTGTCAAAAAGTCTCCTCAAGCGTACTCTGAAGAAAAAGAAAAAGCTCAACTTGAGGGACAACTATAAATTCCACCCCAAATATATACCTAATGCAGTTGAATTGTGTTTTTACTTTGTACTTTATGCTTCTGGGTTAGAAGAATCCGAATCTGAGGTTTGACAATAAAATTTCGTGGCGCAACATGGTCAAAAATACAAAAAACTGTTAAATTTTTCACGTTTTTGCAGTTTTTAGAAAATTTTACCGTGAAGGTTAGTTTTTGGTTACATTTATGACCGACGTGATATAGTTGAGTTTCAAAAATACGCCTCTTCAAACTTCATCAATCAAAATGAAATTGCACTGAGCTATATTAACACATGTAGTACTAAACATTTTACAGGTCTCAAAAATTGATAAAGTTTGAAGAGGCGTGTTGTTACGAATGTAGAAGCGAACACACCCAGACGAAAAGACACATGTAGGCCTTTGGTTATGATTACTAACTAAAGCTCTGAACGCTTTCATCTGAACTTCGAACTTTCAAACTTCGAACGGAACGAAATGGAACGGAACGAAATCTGTCTATATCTGTCTTTGTGTATTTGTCTCTTTCTCTTAACGAAACTGAAGATCTCCGGAACCTTCGAGAAGAAATGAGAGGACTATAAATACTAGCTCGGAGAAGGAGATTGGGTCAGTTTAATTTTGACAGTGATAAGAATAAGTGTTTGTGAAATTTTAAATAAATTGTAAAGAGTGCTAGTAAGACAATTTGTTATAGATAAAAGTGTTTGTTGATTAGAGAGTAAATAAAAATATAAATAAGTTTTATTTGAATCCAGAAAAACATTACAGTATTTTGGAAACCATTACGGCTACATAGTCAATTTTGGGTGTAGGTACATAGAGTTGTAACTATAAACTAATTCTTCAGGGTGGGTTTTTTGCATTTATTGCATTATGTCAGTTTGGAACACAAATTCCAGCATGCAACTTTCAACAAACAATATACATATACTTTTTGTCATAAAACAACTGTTTATGATAAAAAAAAACGTCGTTGTATGCCAAAATATGGGCATTACATTTATTTTTAAGGCATTTTATGTGACCTAACACACAACATTCA
Organism: Meliscaeva auricollis; assembly: GCA_948107695.1. Taxonomy (NCBI): domain Eukaryota; kingdom Metazoa; phylum Arthropoda; class Insecta; order Diptera; family Syrphidae; genus Meliscaeva; species Meliscaeva auricollis. The sequence goes on along the minus strand of OX403616.1, from coordinate 116,015,076 downwards.
ATATGAAACCCTTTTTATTTTTTATTTTTTTTTGTATATAAATAACCTTATTTGCAATCATTTCATGAAAATGAACTTCTATGTTCCTGCGACTCGACAATGCATTTAAGTTTACTCCTCGTCGAATCAAGATACTTGCCTGAGGCTTCTCGCGACAAACCTACCTCTAAACTGAATAAAAAAACGTTGAGGTAACACCGTCTCTTACAGCACCTCACAGTACCTACAGTACAGTACATTATACTCTCAACCGCGTTCTTCTTTAAGCTGACGAACTCGTTACGTTACCCTTTTTGTGAAAATGGAAATTTTCCGACCCGTTGGGCATCATTCTTTCCTTTTTTCCCTCTTCTGATTATATTTGTGCTCTCGTATTATTTTGTTTTTGTTCTGTTTCATTTTTCTGGCAAAGTATAATTTATGTTTTATCTTTTTCGATATAAATTAAGGAATGCTTTGCGGGTGACAGATAAATGTTATTTTTGTGATCAAAAGCGAATGTTTTTGTTTCACCCACAGAGCAAGCAACCCAAACGAAATAACACACACACATATTCGATTGACATTTAAATATAAATAAACGGAAAATGCAAAAAAGGGGGAATATTAAGTTTTTGCATATCGGAAATCTTGATGTTTCTGCTTCTTCCTTGAGAAAACAAATATTTTGAAAATGTTTATTTATTCGATAGAATTTAATTTAGCAAATAATTTGAGCTATAATTTTAAAATTTAAATCAATGGCTAGTGGCAGTGTGGTGGCGGTAAATGGTGTGGCCTACAGTGGGTTGGTTTGTAATAAAAAATGGAAAAAAATCTCATATTTATCATAAATATTTTAATTGGAAAACAAATTGCAGATATAAATTTCAATAGTACTTTTGTCATACTTTATAGTTAAATACCCCACTGTATTAGGAATTCAAATGCTAATTTTGTACTCACCCATCCACTTTGGACCACGATGATACTCCAGCGCTAGAGCCTGCAATGAGGGGGCAATTTTGATGAAATATTCTTCATGCCCGCTGGATAAACATGGATTTCAATTTTTATTTGTTTAGATTGTACTTTCACAAACGATTATCTTCGAAATTATTAACCATAAAGTTCTGTTCTTACACAGGAAATGCGCTTTGCCTAAAATAACAAAATTAAATTTGGCATTTATTTGAAAAGCCAAGCATTTTCAATTAGAAAATGCTTCGTGTTTTGGTTTTGGAAGTGTGGACAGGGAGGTGGTATTTAAACGAGAAATAAAACAAGCACAATTATTGTAGCTATACATTATATCCCGCAAAAAGATAGATAGATACTTGTTTTGATACAGAATTTAAAGGCCATTTCAGAGTTTATTACGCGATTTTTTATTGCGAAGGTTTTTTTTATTATGGCAAGGGCCTCCAGTGTCTATGATGAGAAAGGACCAAATGGACTTATTCAACCGATTTCTTGCAAATTAACGATAAAACAACAATAAAGCCAATTATTTTGTCGTTCTTTTTTTCTTTTCAGCTTTGTGTAACACACAATGCAATAAAATGTATCGCACTTGCTATGCCAGGCAGAGTTTATAAATGTTGTAATGGTCCTCTTAAAATGAGATTACTGGTGGAAGTGCTTAATGTACCTTCATTTTAACAAGGTTTTTTGAGTGTGACTTTTTCAAATTAAAGTGCGTCGTAAACAGGCCGTATCAAGCGGGGGCGGGCAGACTCGTGGTTTTGCCATAAAAACGCAGACAGCTATGAGGAAGACAAATAAATTTAATGATTCTTAAAGCGGTGGCGGCGGGCGGTGGGGTTGGTCGGGTGAAGAAGATAAATGTCGATGTAATTTGTTCATTTCAAAGTGCTACCAGTTGTTTTAAGCATCTTAAAATTGTATCCAATGTTAATAAGAATCTTTTGTTGTTGTTTTCAATGTGTTTTTATAGAATTTTGGTAAACACTGAAACCTTTATATTGATTGTTTTTTTCTTTTCTTTTTTTTTAATGGAAATTAATGTGAAAAAAAAGATTTTTCGGATTATTTATTTAGTGGAAAAGTGGAAAAGGCTTCGGTTTCAGGAATTTTTGTGTTCGAGATTTATCTAAATGTAAGTAAGGTATGCCGAAGAATGTTTGATAGACAGGATTTTTCGTGTAATTAAATAAAGAAGGTTTTAAAGTAAACTTTAACTTTTGTGAAATTTTACGTCATCACAGATTTCTATTTTCAGGAGTTTGATTACAACAAGAATTTAATATCTACTTTAACGATTTAAACAATATTTGTCTCTAACCAATTGTTGTTTTATCGTGAACAGCTTAAGCAGCGGATGTAAAATTCACCAAATGAAATTACAAAAAAAAAATGAAGTAACTACATCTTATAGTATGGTATCCCATGGTTAGTGTGATAGACTAGGAAAAATGACAGAAATCAATTTCGATATTAAAAATTTCAATTGAATGGATTTGTCTTTCGCAGATGACTTGGAATTATCGCGTTTTTCAACCCACCGCAAACCACAGAAGGCTGAAAAATAAACCTGCCAGACTTTTGAATTTGAAATCAGGACGCGTATACCTATAAAACTGCATACTCAGATTTCGGTTATACCTCAACTCCCAAAATTTGCTGTCGGCTCCTACACTATTATGTTTTCAAACATGCCCTAGAGCATGTTTGAACATATAGACCAGTGCCAATAATTTTTGAAAAAAAAAAGAATTATTAGCAGGATACGGGTGGTGGGAAAATTTAGGATAAATGGTACGTAAAGTGAAAAAATAAATTGCCCATCAGCAGATTGGTGGATAGGGGGACGGTGTACGAAAAATTGGGGTGGGAGTCGAAAATCGTTGTTTTTTAGGATTTCTGTCAAAAGTAAACCTACCTACCTACAGACCTACAACTTTTACTCAGACGGTTTTTGTATATAACCTTAAAAATATTGGGAAAAATGCCAAAAATCATTTTTTTTGTTTTTTAATTTTATCTTTTACAAAAATAGTTGAATTTTTATAAAACTTGTTATATTTTCTCACTTATCATATTTTTTTTGTAGCAAAACATTAATTTTTGAATTTTTGGTGAATTTAATTTGAAAATGTAGCCTAATTTTCAATCAAGAAAGTAGACGAAAATTTTTTTGAATTTCGAAAATTTTGCAATCGTTTCTTTTTGGTTAAAGCTTTTTTTCTAAGATTATGTAAAAAAAAACAATACTATTATTGTGGAAAATATTGTCAAAAATTGAAAAAAAAAACAAAATAACGCTTTTTTAAAATCGATTTTTGGGTAAATGACAGTAAAATTAGGCAGCAAGGTATGACGATAAGAACCAAATTATACTTTTCCAAAGGCTTTGGGTTTTTTTTGGATCTGAATCCATTATCAGAACTCTTACATACTAAGTTTTTGAGATATCGAATTTTGGACTTTCCAAAAACACTTTTTTTGTGATGTTTTGTGCATAGAATGATTTAAATTTCAGAAACAGGACCATGGTTTTAGCAAAATTGTCTATCTGCTGCAGCTGTGAAACTGGTTGTGAGAATAAAAGATGCGGCTGTCGAAAACATTGAGTTTAAAGCTCAGTTATATTCTCGAATTGTCACGGGAACGAAAATTGTTCGAACTCAGAGATACAATTATTGGATGAAACAAACGGTTTGGAGGACGATGAAGCAACTACAAATAAACAAACGACTGAAAAAGTAGATAATGATGTAATAATGATGTAAAGGAGGGCTAAGAATTTCCAGTCAATTCTTGCTTGTTTTTACTTAACCCAGCTGTCTTTTTATCACTGAAATGCACTCACTTTACTAAGGACTAAATGAAGCACGGTAGACATCATTATCATTCTCAATGATTATCATTTCTCAATGATTAAAATTCAAAGAAGAAGGTAATGATTTTCTAGCTTTAGGTATCTTAATCAAATACTAACTAATAACTAAGCATACTTAAATTTTTTTTAAATTTGCAAAATGTACTTTCAAAAAGTTCAATTCTCTAACTGTGTTTCCCTCTAGCCCTCACAAATTTAACATACCTACCCTTATCTTTTGCCTTGTCGCCTTAGCAATATTTGATCATTTTGCAAATAATCTATTTAACCATGCTCCATTGTTCACATCACAACAATAGAAATTTTCAAAAAGCAACCTATTTAATATTTAAACAAGTTAATTTGAGCTAAAATTAATTTAATAAACCATCAAAATATCCCCGAACTGGAAATCATTAAATATTCATAATTTACAAATAGGAAATTCCAACAATGGAGTTTCTTTCAAAATTGGGAAATCACTTTCCCGCATTTCCTCTACTTTTCCTATGATATCACCAAAAACCTATAAATGTCCTTCGTTTGATTAAGTCCATTGAATTTTAGTGCTTTCGTTTTGAGAGTTGAGATTGAGAAGAAGAGGACGACTTTTGTCGTCAATGGTTCGCCATCACAAGTTCATAATCACAAACATTATTATTTTTGTTGGTAGGTACAATGTTAATGAATGTTGTCGTTGTTTTTGTTTTGCTTTCTTGTTGTTATTGTTGTTGTTGCTGGCTGTCAAGTTTTTCAATCAGAGATTGAATATATAAAGAAATACCATTTACTATAACATAGCCTCAGTATCAGTGTTGTTGGTTAGTATATTAACTTTTTCTTCAAAGTTAATTTAATCTTTCTTTATTGACATACCTAACTCCTGATTTCTGCGAGGACCAACATAATCATCATCGACAACGACAACATTACCTAGTTATCCAGTGCTTATTTGAGTAAATAAGTAGTAGCACCATCCGAGATCCGACCACCCTCGCAATTGACAAGACACCCAGTTTTTCCCATTTCCCATTTCCCACAACCCTTTCATTCTAAATCGAAGCAAATATTTGCGACAGCCCGGGGTTCAAAATGTGTGTTTTATAATTGATTCCAATAGAGAATTGCAAACATGACTTCGATAAGCTGGGTAAATAGTTTCCCACAAACAAAACTCATTTATTTGCCCAATACCAGCTCAGTGTTTTGTGTATTGGAGAAAGGATAATATATTTATACTACGACGAGTAGTACGTAGTATTGCAATACCAAGTAGTATAGAAGTGGATGGAGCATCATCAGGACTACGACAAATACGTAGTCGTGGGTATTCATTTTCTGAATGATCTATGAGGCAAGAGACATTGTTGAGGAACGAGGAAGTATTCGGAATACACATAGTGCGTGTGCCTCTTTGCAGGGTAGGTTTGCTTAATAAGGTGGACAAGTGGATTATCTAGGGCGTTCGTTACTCGAAAATAAGTTAGGATTTTCAAAAAAAAAACTTAAAATTTCATTTCCACCCGAATACTAGGCTTAATACAAAACGACTGCCAAGTCAACGATTCTGAAGTAAACTATAAAATGAAAAATGAGAAAAGTGCCGTAAAATATGTTTCCCAAATAATCAAAACAAAATCAACATTCTTGTTTGTAGCGCAACCAAACTCTCGCCAACTAAGGATTGTCAAAAACTATATAAACGACGTTTTACAAAACCACAAAAGTAATAAAAACTTTTTTTAGTGCCTTCCTATTTTTATAATCTTTACTGTTGGTACTTCAAACTGTAAAGATTGCAACATTTTTTTTCCAAACAAAAATCTAAAGTTCATGACACATTCTTGCAAGTTGGGAAACTTATTTCCAAAATAGACCAAGAGCCGACAGCAAACTTAAGGAGTAGAGATATAACCAAAATCTGAGTATTCCTGATTTCAAATTCAAAAAGTCTGGCAGGTTTATTTTTCAGCCTTTTGTGGTTTTCGAGGGGTTGAAAATTGCGATAACTCCATGTCATCTCAGAAAGACAAATCCACTACAATTGATTTTTTTAAAAATGAAAATGATGCTCTGTCATTTTTCCTAAGTCTGAAGACCTAAATCCAATCCGATTAATAGAACGCAAGATATATGCTATTTAAGCGAACCATTTTTGGAGACATTTCTGTTTTATTTTTTGTTTGTTTTTCTAATTTAGAAGCTTTCCAAAAACAGACCTGATGTGTGCGGTTTTAAAAGCTTATTACTTGAGTCCTAGTAATCAGATCTTTAGAATTGAAGTCTCCAGATAGGTTCAGCATCAGTTTCAATATTAAAAATTTCAATTGAAGTGGATTTGTCTTTCTCAGATGACTTGGAGTTATCGCATTTTTCAACCCCCGAAAACCAAAGAAGGCTGAACAATAAACGAAAAATAAACCTGCCAGACTTTCAAATTTGAAATCAGGATGCGTAAACCTATTAAACTGCATACTCAGATATTGGTTATACCTCTATTCCCAAAATTTGTTGTCGGCTTTTAAACTATAAGCAACAATGTTAATGAGTGTGATTTTAGGAAAGCAACTTTCGCAAATCAAAATAGAATTTTTTTGATTGCATTTACCGTTTTATGGGGTGTTTCGGTAAGTTCAAGTGAACTTAGCACCCATCTTGTATCAGATTGAAATGTGGTTGATATTGTGTTGCTAATTTGTTGCTAATAACGTCAATTTATAGTTTTTTGCATAAAATTTTCTTATCTAATTAGCAACAAATTAGTAAAAATATAAAGAACTAATTCCATTTTGGTTTGTGAAAGTTGCTTCGCTAAATTCACACTTATACAACTTTAGCTGTTAATAAAATCTAGCAGACCTTCTAATGCGTGTCAAATTGTAATTGTTGCTGTTTCGTTACATAACCACTTCTATTTAAATAAAAAATATATTTTCCAATCAATAGGAAGAAATATTTTATAAAACCAATTCACAAAAAGGGATTTATAGAAGATATTGCTAACTATAGGCTGATTTCTAACTTTTCGTGCATTCCTTTACGGTATACTTTTAGTGCAGAAGTTTTATTGCGAAGTTTTTTAAATATTTCATCTAGAACGAGTACCCATACAACATTTGGGATAATTTGGTTAATACGAACGTGTGAATCATACAAAATATTTTGAGGATTTAGTTTCTTAGAAAGAATTTTATACATTTATATAGGGTATCTAACAGCCAACCGCCGCAGACAAAAATCATGGGTTCCTGAGGTCCTTCTTTGGTTTCGTTTTCAAGTTATGACGGTTTTTATGATTTTGGATCTATTTTCTTTTATCTGGCCTGTGGCCTTATTGCATACTTTGGCCTACAATTGTTTTTAACGGTTTTTAACGGTTTTCCCGCAATGTTTCATCAAACCTCTATAAAACGAAGCAAAAACAAGAAAATTATCTGTTAAGTTTCTTGCCTTATGCCCGCCTTACAAGACACAATATTATCGCACAATAATATTGTCCAAGACTATTGTGCGAAAAAGGGTAACCTTTTTTAATATCACTCAATATATTGTGCAAACCGAAAATATTGCGCAACCGGTATTAGAATGACTTCAGGAACATTCGATTAATTGTTAATCCAAAACTTTAGTATACCTATGCCATAAATTTTCTACAAAGAAGTGTGGTCGTGTGGGGGGGGGGGAAGGTGTTTATTAGAAGAGTACAACAAGCTTTAATCGTATTCTAATTTATCTTTACTTGAACAAAAGTAATCGTGCTTACAAATTTCCAACGACAGCGGCGCACGCACAGGGAAATGTATTAAAAATATTTCACATTTCATGATGAAATAGATTTGTTTTTCATTGACTTCTGACTTTTGATATTCATTTACAATTTGTATTTCTCTTTTCGAAGATCACTTCCATTTTTTTTTTAGCTAACACGCATTATTAGGCGCCATGCTAAGTCGAACCGGCTGCCAATTTTGCTTTCCTAGCACACAAATGAAAAGCTTTAGAGCCCCCATAGGCAATTCTCTTGCGATATCACCAGAATAGTTCTCCATACAGTGCCGTCTTTCGATTAAATTAAAGCAATTGCAATAAAAATAAAGAAAAGGATCAACAGAAGAAAGGCAGTTTAGAAACAAACCAACAAAAATGAATAAAAAGAAAAAAAAAAACAACAGAAAAATATAAAATAAAAGGAATTTCGAAAGAACATTTTGTGAGATATCCTGATTCTCCTCCCATTGACACAGTAATGGCTTCTTTTATTGTTCAAATATTTCGGATGTTCACCAATGTCTTGTCGATATCAGTCTTCAAGCTTATTCAACCGAAACCCACACCAGGAGCCACTATTGGAGCACAAAGTATGTCGCATTGGTAAAAGGCCAAACAGTAGTGACAGAAAACGAAATAAACGTGGAAATGTCCGTCCGCAGGACAAAAGTTAATGACACGAAAAGAACATCACCAACATCAAAGACGAGCGCGGGTAATGAGTGAAATTGATTTAGCCGTTGTATCCAATAGCCATCAGCAACACCCTCCGGGTTCCACCCATATTGCCATCGTCGGTCGGTCGTCACCGCAGCTGCCGTACGTACAATAGAACCCAAAGTAAAGTGACGAAAAGATAAAGCAATTTTTACCCTAATAATGCGAATTACGGACTTGCCTTTGACAACAAAGCCAAGGAAAGGGCGAACTAATCAACGATTATTGCATTTCCCCCAGAGGAAAGGTCTCTTCCTTTCACTTGGTCCGTTTAATAGCCCATTCCAGAAAATGAATGCATACCCATTCCCATTTCTAGCAGATACCCATAGTTGGATATATCCTTGGCATTTTTATTTTGTTTAAAGGGTAAACGGAACAAACAATTAAGGTACCATTGGCATTGGGGGGAGACAAGAGTGTGAGTGAAATTGCAAACCGCGAAACTTTAATGCTATACCGCAGAATTGCAACAAAAAAAGAAACTAAAAATCAAAAAAAAAAAAGAAAAATGTTGGTGGGTATGTGGTTTTGGTTTGACATATCCTTGAATGAATGTTACAAAATTAATGTGTTGCTTTAGGTTGCTTGTTTTTATTTAAGGTAGAATATGTGTTATCCTTGATTGCCTTAGACTGGTGTAGGGCAACAGCGCCTAATAGCTAACAGCGTGCTAAGAAAATTAGTTTGTCATAAATAATCACGTAGTACCCACGAATATACGGCAACACAAGCCCACAGAGAGTCCTTGGTAATGGGACATCAATCTCCAGCCAGCTACTACAGCAATGGCATGGTTCTCTAGATATGCCTCTGAGGGTAGTAATCTGTTTCCCGTTTCTTCGCACGTAATTTGATATTAATGAGTGATATACTGTGTTAAGGTCAAATGAGGGGTATTTTTGGCATATTATGTTGTATCTCTGTGTGATTTGGGATGCTGGGAATGGTAACAAAGTTACACGCATTGCATTAATATGAATTGGGGTTGAAGAGATAAGACTTTAGACATTTAGTTAATTGACACTTAATTTGGAGTTGGTTAGGCTTCTTGGTGAAACTATTTTTATCTAACGTGATATACAACATAGCTACAAACTGTATTCTGTATATTTTATGATAAAAGTTTTGATCTTTCAAGAATGACAAACGATTTGTGTATGAATTTTTGATATGCTGTAATTTCTCTTATTATTTTTGGGTCTATAAAATAGTATTTTTGGGGGTTGGTTTTTGTGAACCATCATGCATGAACTTTATTTTGTATGAAATATTAAATTATTATGAGATGATCAAAATGGTTATGTTTATGTCAAATGAAGATACACAAAGATAATAATAATTATTATTTAAACTGTGAAGGTATGGATGCGGTATGGCTGTAAGGTAAAAGGTTTGAGTTCAACCTCTATCGTAATGATACCCGATGTATGGGTATCCATGAAATAAAGGACCCAAACCAAAACACAGATGGTAATGGTGAACCGTTGGATTGAGAAAAAAATGTTTTTTTTTTAATTATCACTACGAGTTTGTATAAAATGTATTAGGCGTATACGTACTCTTTCTATTTTTGTTAGAAAATAGTTCTTTTTCCGTGATAAAGTTGTCCACCCTTCACAAAAATTATAGTCCTAAGATAAGGAATGCAAACCTGCAGATAAGAAAATAAAAAAAAAAAAACATTTTCAATAATTATTTAGTTTAATAAAAAAGCAAATGAAAAATTTCTTCAGTGTCACTTTCATCTGGGAAACTCTATCTAAGGGAAACAATTATTTTATGCACAAATAAGCGAAAACTAATATTTTTTTTTTTAAACGGGAACACTTTTTGAACATTTTTTAAAAATTTAGTTGTAGTATTTTGATAAATAAAATCTTAAAAATGGCAGACCAATTTTTTTGAAAAATTTTTTTTTACAAACGGCTCGATAGATTTTTCAACAAAAAATTCTGAAATATATTTTTATGAAGAAATCATACCGAAAAGTGTAATCAAAATCGTTAGAGCTGTTTTTGAGGAAACTCGAATAACTCAAAAAATAAATGAAGTTTCGAAATTACATAAAAGTCATCTCTACCAAATTTGAAGACATGCATTTGGGCAGTGGAAATGTGTACAGATGGGCGCACGGACGCACAGACGCACAGACCGACGGACGACGTGACGAAACCCACTTTTCACTTTTCTCCATCAACGAATGTTGGTTTTGATTAAAACCTCAAATTTTTTTTTGATACGAAAAAATTAAATGGGTATACATATTATATTACGTATACGCCGTAGTGTACACATTTACTCAATACAGTTTATACAAACTCGTACTGACTACTACTTAGCTGCTCAGACTTTGGTGAGTTCATTGTGATCTCATTTAGGGGCATAGGGCCTCCACTACTCGTGTACGTATTTTTCACCTGCTTGGCTAAAATCCCAACTCCTAAATACTGTTTTTTAAGATACATTGATATTATCCCGCTTATTCAAAATCCGGTTTTTTTAAATTCTGTCACATCCCGTTTTTTACAAGACATTGTTATCAAACTAAATAACAAAAGATGTTTGTATATTTGATTTGTTATTATTTTATAGATTTCAATTCATCGTATAATCTTAAATTCTAAATGGTAATATTGAAGCATTGCAAAAATAGTATATAAATAAAAAAATCAACCTTTTGAATACTACAAGTTTTTCATTTTTAATTCTTTGCAAATCAAATGCATCCTTTTGCAATTTAATTTCACACTTTTGCAAATCGAATTCACTCTTTTGCAAATCAAATTTACGATTTCGCTAATCAAATTCACGTTTCAAAAACTAAGTATACTTTTACATTATTATTTATGAAAACAAAATATTAATAAATCCTAAAGCACAAAATGTAAAATTTTATTTTTTTCATACGAAAAGGTGAATTTGATTTGTAAAAGGGTGATTTGATTTGCAAAAGAGTAAATTTATTTTGCAAAAGGGTAAAATCGAATTGCAAAAGGATGAATTTGATTTGCAAACGGTTGAATCTGAAGTGAAAAATCTATATCGATTTAGAATATGTTGATATTTTGTTTTCATAAATAATATGTAGAAGTATACCTACTCGAGGTATAACTTCAACGGCCTCTTTTAGCAGAAAATGCAAAAAGCGCAAAAAAAAAAAATGCAAACGTGTTTTCGGCGGTAGTAAGAAAAAACGTTTGCATTTTTTTGTCTGCCATGAAAAGTACTATTTACATTTCTGCTTCTCCTTGCACACTTGTTGAAATTAAATGAAGATTAATGATCCTATGAGCAATCAGTTAGCATAAGTGTCGTCCGCGTAGTCCATATGTTTTACTTGGGATGTCAAACTGGGCGAAAAATCACACTAACAAAAATAGTGTTGGCCATAATATGCAACCCTGTCTGACTCCAGATTGTACTTCAAATTCATCTGACAACCTTTCTTTATGCAGAACGTGAAGTTTGCATCCATTAATAGTTGCGTAGGGCAATATAAATAAATTCTCTCTTGATACTATCGATGAACAACAGGGAACGATAGGCTCTAACTAAGGTTAAAGAAATTAATTCATGAACTATTCTCTATAGCTGGTCCAAGTCCTCGCAAGTCGCCCCATAGTTTTTTTTCTTAAACCGCATTAAAAAAAGTGGAAGATTTGAAGGTTTATCAAGTTGAAGATATGCTAATACAATTTGGCTTAATGAGACATATGGAATGTTTGAATGTTGGACGGAATAAGAAAAATAGCTCGATATGACAACGTTAAAAAAAGTTATTATCATTTTTATGCAATGATAAATATATTTTCGGTGCAACAAGTAACCCTTTTTTTAAATTTTGGTACATTAATTAAAATTGGTACGAAGCTTTCAATTGGGTACCCCATTTCTTTGTACCACTATAGCTTAAGATGTAAAATGGAGTAAAGCAAAGACATTAAGGTTTCTCCTGTAAACGACCCTGCGAATTGGTGTTTATCGCAGGAATTCTCTGTAATAAATATATTACCTTCTTATTGTTATTATTGTACTATTCGTACTAGAATGTCAGCTTATTAGACTTGACCATTCTTTATTCCGTCAATTTTTTACCTTCTTGTTTTCAAAATTCAGTTCAAAATCGATTAAATAATAAATAATCGTTGATGCTCGAAAGAAAACAACTGTTATGTTCTCATCAATATTAAAAAAAAAAACATACCTACGAATCCTGTGGAAAAGGTTACGAACTTTTTTAAATCGTGTATACAAATACCATATAAAAATAATTCCTTCGGGTTGAACGACACAATAGTATTTGTATTGATTTTCAATTTTGAGCTTCTGTCCATCCACAAATTCGTTTATTATATTTTCTGTTTATTTTATTGGTTTTTATGAAATTGCTTATGTTGAAAAAAAAAACTTTTTTTTATTTTGCTTGCTCTGATGCTCATCAAACTTTCGAGATGGAAAACAATAAAAAAGACAATTCCAAATTTTATTACTTTCCCAAAATAAGCCTCAAGCCAATCATATACAACCTACCCCACTTAACCAACTCGATTAAGACTATTAAACTGGTGACCGTATACAGATAGACTCCCGCAAACCTCTTCAAACTGATTTGTGTATTTTGAAAGCACTCAGTATTCATACAAAAATAATATTCTAAGTACCCAGTATAGATACTTAAAGGGATTTCCAACCCACACTTCGGTGAACCCCATGTGCATCTTGACTTGATTTACGTCATTGTGAAAGGGCAACCTCTGAAAAAGACACACACAACCAAAAAAGAACATGTCGAACCCACTCAACAAAAAAAGAAGGAAAACCCCTAAACATCCCCTTATCTATCCATTGAGTCAGTTTATCATTGGCATATCGAATACATTTTCCCGGAATACCCGAGTATTTTCTTTTTTATTTTGTTCATATCAAGAGACAATTTGCATTTTTGTACTTTTGGAACAGTCATGTTGTTCACTTCGTTGTCTTCGTCGTCAGCAGCATCATCATCATCATCGAAGGACAAATAGGATATTTTTTCGCTTAAAGGGAAACAATCACAATACAACAACAAAAATAAAAAAAGCACAAAGTATTGCCTCGTTTTCCAGATGATGATGATGGGGTCGATTGCTTGGAGTAGGTACCTACTCCATATAGTTTGTGATCGAGGGTTTGGGTTACTTTTTCAATACTCACACCAAACGCCAAGCTTCTACTGTTTCTCAAATACAATCACAAAGGAATTTCAATACAAAGCGATTTTTGATGAAATAAGGCCCCGATTAAGTGGGCGTTGGCACAATTTCAATTTCATTTTCAACAAAGAAGTAAAGCCAATATTTTTTGATAGACCTATTCTGCTTCAAAAAAAAAAAAAACGGAAAATAGAAAGAAAAAGAACAATAACTAAAGCCAATGGCAACCGTTTGCTAATATGTTTATGGAATGATTCATGGGTTCTCTTGTAAATGCCATTTACACAAATCGATGTGGAACATATCTAATGTGTAGGTTTAGGCATTTGAATTAATCACTCACTCAAATGGACATCAGACAGTGAGGGGAATAAGTTTTGGCCAAATAATTTATTTATTTTTATCATTTTAGACGAATCGGTTTTTTTTAAAGTCCTGAATTCTACATGTTTCCTTTCGTGTATTCAGAACTTAAAGAGCAAGTGAAAAGAGAGGTGAATAGCTTTTGAGTGCCGTTTCTAGAAAGCAGCCTGCTATCACCAAGTTGTGGAGGTCATTCTCCTATCAGGTATTAAAATTTGAATACTCGAAAGGGTAGGTGAATTTTTGTTTATGTCCATAATACTTTAAAAGTTCATCACAGCTGATGCATTCTTAGTGATTTGATTGTATCGAAAATGATCAAACGATATCGTTTTGACTATTGCTGTCCCTACCTTTCTCTTCACATATGATAGAGATGGCTATTGCCGAAACAATAGCGTTCGGTCGTTTTCGTTTTACGTAATAAGGCCCCTCTTTTGTTAAATCTGGAAGTTTTTGTGACTTCTCTGCCAACTAAATCGGGTAATATTTATAAAGTGGGTGCTCATTTCAAACTAAATATGATGTGAAAAGCTGTCAATGAAATAAGAGTTGAATTATTTTTAACCATTAGGGAGAAAACCAGGGCCCAAAATACGTTAAATTTTTACAATCTTTCGATCGATAATTTCTATGTTTTCTCTCTACAAAATCAATAGAAGAATGCAGAGTGCAGCCGTCGAAACGATCGAATGATTGTTAAAAAAATTAAGAGAATTTAAAAAAAACTGTTATATGGAAAATACCATTAATAGCGGTTTAAGAAAGAAAAATTATAGCAGATACCCTTATCCAAAAAAACATTTTTTTTTTTAATCAAAACTGTAGGAACCACTTTTAAGAAAATATGTTTTTTTTCTAAAACCTTACCTACCTTACCTAATGTCTATACACTGAGAGAACAGATTGCGGCAGACGAAAAAATATGCTGAACAATTTTTGGCTTTGTTTGCAGCAAATTGGTACATTTGTTTGTGTGCGATAAAAAAAATTCAGCGTAAAACCTGTGATTGAACTGGGAACCCTTTGCTTACGCTGTGAGTATATTGTCATTCCACCATGGTCTGTATAATTTATGGTTGAAGTAGAATGCCTATAAACAAAATGGAAGAACGAATCGTTTGCGTCAAACGACTTTTCGTTTGTTGGACCTCGTTTGCATCAGACTCTTAAATTCGTTTCGGTAAAACACTTTATGCGAACGACTAAATATAAAAACAGAGTTCAGCGTTGCACTGGTGATTGAACCTGTGACCTCTCGATTTCGAACAAAGACTGTTGCTAGTATAGAAAGCTTATGAACACCACAAAAATACACCCAGAGAAAAAGTCGGTGTAAAATTGCCTTATTCGCCTAAGGCAAAATTTTTTGTATGGATGTTATTTTTCGAGCATTAATTGCCTTAGTTCTAAGGCAATTTATGCTCGAAAATCCTAAGCTAAACTTACCTAGAATAGGCTAACTTGCCTTAGATAGATAAGGTGAATTTTTTTGTATGGATGTTATTTTTCGAGCATAAATTGCCTTAGGACTAAGGCAATTTATGTTATACTTTTACCTAGAACTAAGGTAATTTTACCTTAGGCCTAAGCTAACTTTACCTAGGATTTTTTTTTTGTTAGAAATTTACCTAGAACTAAGGTAATTTTACCTTAGGCCTAAGCTAATTTTACCTAGGAATTTTTTTTTTGCTCGAATGTTATATTTCTAACACAATTTTGCCTAGGACTAAGGCAAGTTATGTTAGACTTTTACCCAGAACTAAGGTAATTTTAGCTTAGGCCTAAGCTATTTTTACCTTAGGCCTAAGCTAATTTTTTCTTGGGGAATTTTTGCTCTCAAATGTTATTTTCGAGCATAACTTACCTTAGGACTAAGGCAATTTATGTTAGACTTTTACCTAGAACTAAGGTAATTTTACCTTAGGCCTAAGCTAATTTTACTTAGAACTTACGCAATTTTCCCGCCAACTATCTCTTTTGACAATTTTGTGTTTGATTTATTCGCATTTTATTTAATGTTTTTTTTCAACTCACCGGTTACATTTTCCCTTTTTCCATTCAACGAAATTATTATTTTTTTTTTATTTTCGCACAAGTTTGATTGAAATAAATTTTACCTAGGACCTAAGCTAATTTTACCTTAGGCCTAAGGTAATTTTCACTCCAAAATTTCTTGGTTACCTTAGGCCTAAGCTGTTTTTACCTAGGGCCTAAGCTAATTTTACCTTAGGCCTAAGGTAATTTTCCCTCCAAAATTTCTTGGTTACCTTAGGCCTAAGCTGTTTTTACCTAGGGCCTAAGCTAATTTTACCTAGGCCTAAACTAATTTTACCTAGGCCTAAGCTAATTTTACCTAGGCCTAAGCTAATTTTACCTTAGGCCTAAGGTAATTTTCCCTCCAAAATTTCTTGTTTACCTTAGGCCTAAGCTGTTTTTACCTAGAACTAAGATAATTTTACCTAGAACTAAGGCAATTTTCCCTCCAAAAGTGCGAAAAAAATAAAGGCGTATTTAATTAATTGAATAATTCAGAAACTTAAATTATTCTTTTACTTTAAATAAATAATTTGTTTGAAACGAAAACATAAAATAAATAGGTATGTAGTTAGTTCGATTGAACTTGCTCATAAGCCTTGAGATCTCGGAATAAAAAAAAAAAAAAAATGTTATTTTGTCATAAAATTTGAATGAAAATTTATCATTCCATACGTTAATTATTGGAAAAATCCTAATACATATGCCATCTCATTTCATATTTTTATTACTTGTATTATTAGTGTCACCACCGATCCTCTGGGACAACATTCGACAGGTGTTGAAATGTCTGAATTTCGGTTGAAAACCGAGTGTGCCTATAGAATAAGACGGGGCTATTGCCGCCGAAGTTCTGGGACCACATTTGAAGGTGTCGAAATGTAAAAATTTTGTTTGAAAACGGAGTATTCTAATAGATTAGGACGGGGCTATTACTGCCGAAGTTCTGGGACCACATTTGACAGGTCTCCCGCACCAAAAATGTCAAAATTTTGCAAAACTGAGTGTGCCAATCGAATAAGATGAGAGTTTTTACCTCGTGTTTCCGCCGACGTTCTGGGACCACTAGAACACGCTCATAGTATTACCATAAGAATCTTTAAGTATGCTTAAGAGTGATTTTTTACGCTTTTTAAAACACTAATTTATTTAACCTTTTCGATATGTAAAATTCCATTACATAAAATTAAACAAATTTGTGTTTTGGTTAAATAGATTCGCGTTTTGTTTAACTAAATGGGCTTTTTGGTTTAACTGATTTGGTAGGTTTATTTTGTTAAAAGGTGAAATATATTTGCGTTTGTCATAGCTGTTTCAAAAGTTGTGCCATTAGCGTTCCTGAGCAAAACTAGAGTTTATTTTATAAATAGACAATTTAAACCCACTCCAGCTCTGTCTAACCTACGTAATTACTTTAGACTCCAGCTTTGCTTAGGAACGATAAAGACACAACTTATGAAACAACTATGAATATCATTAGGTGTAACTACGAGTAGTTTACTTATTGATTAAATAAATATGAATATACTATAATATTCTAAAATATTCATTTAATGTGCATATTTAAAAAAAAAAACAAGTAGGAATAAGAAAGTTCCTCTTTTACTGGACTCTTACAGAAGGAGAAGTATTATACCATCATTGTAGTGTATCTATAGAGAATTTATTTCATTGTCCCTAAAAAGTCTTAATTTCATGAGATCTCCAGAGTATATACGAAGCATAATTATGTCACCTTTTACTGTTGATTTCAAGCCATAGGTCCAATGCATGCAAATTTAGAATGATTATAATGATTTACTTTCCTACAATTTTTGCCCCAAATGCCCCTTAAGTATACGCTCGTGTCTGATTTTCCCGCCAAAATAACTCTATTATAATTTTTACCAAATCTTATTTTACCTAGGCCTAAGCTAATTTTACCTAGGCCTAAGCTAATTTTACCTTAGGCCTAAGGTAATTTTCCCTCCAAAATTTCTTGGTTACCTTAGGCCTAAGCTGTTTTTACCTAGGGCCTAAGCTAATTTTACCTAGGCCTAAGCTAATTTTATTAAGGATCTAAATTATATTCCCCGTAAACTATTAAATTAATGAAGGAATCACATTTTTAGTTGACTATTTGCCGCTGTTGTCTTACTTGTCCTAATACGAATATGTACAAACGAGCAAAAATAACATTTGTTGCTCTGTTTCACTTTCTTTTATCTTCCTACACTTGAGCTCAAAATGTCCCCTTAAGAATACGGCCATGTGTTGTTTTCCCGCCAAGATTATTCTTTTACCTTAGGACCTAACATAAATTTACCTAGATCTAAGCTAAATTTACCTTAGGCCTAAGCTAATTTCTAGGTGACGCTATAAAATCACCTTAGGACTAAGGTGATTTTGTGTTAGCTTTTTAGAATTGCCTTAGTCCTAAGGTAAATTCTCGATTTTTACCTAGGATCTAAGCTAAATTTACCTAGGGTTTAAGCTAAATTTACCTTAGGCCTAAGCTAATTTCTAGGTGACGCTATAAAATCACCTTAGGACTAAGGTGATTTTGTGTTAGATTTTTGGAATTGCCTTAGTCCTAAGGTGAATTTGTTCTAGATCCTGTTTGAACGCGTGCTTTACATCATTTACTTCGTAATTTCATGGCGTGCAGTTCAGTTTTGTGTGAAGAAATATTAAACGTGTAAGAATTGTTTTAAAAATTGAATAAAAAGATTAATGACCACGGAAATAACACTTAAAAGTTGGAAAACGAAGCTAAGAAGACATACATACTGTGAAACAGTTAATTAAAACCAGCGTTTTGGAAAATATATCAAAGTAAGTAGAATCTTTTTTACAATTTCATATACATATTTGCGTTTTTATTTCACTCAGAGAAAAATAGTATTTAAACACTTCTTTTTGACTATTTTAATAATATAAATCATGTCTACTGTTCCGTTAAACTATATTTATCTTACGAAATAAGTTATTTTTGGGGCACGTGTCCTTTTTTTTATCAGTTCTTTGCTTGTTCCTCAGATATTTTTGTGATTTAAAAACTTAGCTTTGACCAGTGCATTAAAATGGCGGCGGGCGGTGGTGCCCAACAAGCTTCTCCAGCCACCTTTATCCTTTTCTATTCAGTTACGCACGCGAACGCCAAGTAAATTGAAGCCCCTTCTGCGTGCAACAGATTAAACCAGCAACAGCCCCGCCATTGTTTTAGATCCAATGTATTTCAATTTTTTAACACAGAATGGACCAGCACCAGCAAACAGCGTCATTTGGTCAAAGTCCTAAATTAGCTGGTGCTGGTCTATTGCTGAAAGAATTTGTCAGAAACGCGATCATAATATGTTTTAATTTATAATGTATTAGTTGGATACTATAGTTTTCTATTAAATTAATTGTAAATAATTTATTCCAATCCGGAGAATTTTGTATTTTAACACAAAATGTCAACTCAAATGAAATGACGGTTAACAATGTTTTTGTAAAATATTTGCTCGCCAGCCTGCTGTTTATTATTCACGGTGCTGGTTATGTTGCTGGTTCAGTCTATTTCACGCATTCCACTTTTATCATTGAATCCGATGGGGTTCGTTTAGGCTAACGTTTCCAAGCTGTTTTGTATAAGATACAGACAAAAACTTTGGAAAAAGAGCAATTTTTATATGGTTACAAGAATCATTACCATTGGAAGCCACCCATTGAGACAATTCGATGACCAATTTAACTCAGTAACTTACCTGGTTCAATTTGTTCAACTAGAAAATTAATTTTTTATAAAAAACTCTATTAAAATTGTTTCTCTATTCATATAGCCCCATTGAACTTGATCAACAATGTACAAATTACCCATCCTGACATAAAGTAAAACCCAAAACAATAGATCTAAGAGAAGAAACTTGAAAATCTTCAAAAAGATTGGTCGGGAGTTCAAGAAAAAGGTATGATTTTCACATAATTATTAATGATTTGGTATTTAAGTACTAGCCATATACAAGAATATGTCCACAGAAAGTTTGTATTGCTGTTTTTACTTTTGTGAGCTCATTACTTAGCAGCTTCACAAAATCCAAATTCATTTTACATGACTATATTGATTCTTGAATCTACATTTGTATCTCGTTTCGTTTAGGCTAACTTTTCCAAGATATATATAAGATACAGTAAAAAAACAACTTTTATTTGGTAACAAGAATCATTTCGATGACCAATTTCACCAATAACTTACCTGGTTCATTTTGTTCGACTTGAAAATTATTTGTTTATAAAAACTCTAATAAAATTGTTTCTCTATTTACATAGCCCCATTGCATCTGATCAACAATATACAAATCACCATTCCTTTACGTAAAATAAAACCCATAACAAAGAGCTAAGAGAAGAACTTGAAAATCTTCAACAAGATTGGTCAGGAGTTAAAGAAAAAGGTATACTTTTCACATAATTATCATTGATTAGGTATTTAAGTACCAGGCATTTATAATAATTTGTCCACAAAAAGTTTTTATTGCCTTTTTTTTGGTTTTGTGAGCTGATTGCTCTAAGAAAGTTAAACTTGTAGAAGTGAAAGATGATTGCAAAGAGGATTGTGATATAACAAATGAGACCGAGATGCAAAGGATTTGCGACGAGCTCAAATAGAACCGGGACTGGGACACAGCTACTAAACAATGGATGCAAACTATGGCATGCAGAAGGGATATGATATGCCAAAGCAGTGACACTGACATCCAAGCGGTTATTCAGGAGTATATTCACGAGAACCAGAACTGGTAAGAACTTTCGTATTTTAACTTATTTTTTTAACTAATTTAAAACAAATATTACATTCAAGTACATAATGTATCTACATAATTATCAATGTGCTTTGTTCTATTTATTTACAGATTGCCATGGACTACAACTTTATCAAACCAAATAATGGCTTCGACTTCGAATTTTTTACAATTGTTCACCGAGAGGATTAAGTGCAACGCCTTTAAATCTTACCTGAACGAATTCAGGGCGAGTACCTACTGCCGACCTTGACATAGGTAAAACCTTGTTTTTAACTCTTTTTTTTTCAACTGTGTTTTAACTCTTTTTATTTAGCTTTTTTTACTATTTTTTACTTATGAGGTTTTAATTTATTTCCAGATAACGTTAATATTGCCTATGCAACTTACCTGAACGAATTCAGGGCGAGTACTATCGACCTTGACATAGGTAAAACGTAAAACCTTGTTTTTAACTCTTTTTTTTCAACTGTTTTTTAACTCTTTTTATTTAGCTTTTTTTACTATTTCTTACTTATGAGGTTTTAATTTATTTCCAGATAACGTTAATATTTTCTATGCAACTCTCTTGCATGTAGTGCCGCCTCCATCATCGAAGCAATTCAAGAGAAAAGTGAAAAAAATCACCATTGAAGATTCCAGATATTCGTTCACACTAGAAGTGGAAAATGCCACCCAAATTGAACCAGTACTTCAAATAAAAAACGAGATGAATGCTCAAAATCCAATACTAAACTTCAACCCATAATTATTGTGGATGGTGAGAAATTTAATTGTAACAGTTTTTACGAGTCCTTGGACAATATTAAATTTAAATTAGGTACTTATTTAGACTGTATTACTTTTTATTTAAAGCTTGCATTGTATTAAATATTGAATACCCTCCTCAGTCGGTATGGGTTTTTATTCAAATGTTTTTTTTTTTAATATTCAAGATGCATTGATGATAAACATTCTAGATACCTTTTACGTTTTATTTTATACAGTCCATGTTTACATTGATTTTATGTATTGCCCCAGTCAGATTATCAAAAGAAAGCATGTTCTTCCATTAAAAAAAATCTAAGAGTAATGTATTTTCAAATACAAATTAATAAACGAAACTTGTAAATGCTTTTAAAAAACTTATATATATATATGTATATATATTTATATATATGTATGTACCTACCTATTATTTGTACACAAAAAAGAAAACTTAAATAAAACATATGTATAATTATAAAATGACATAAAAATTATCTTTTTTTTCTAAAAGGACTTTTTTTCAGCTATGAGATCCACCGAAGAAAAAAGGTAAAACTTGCCTTAGAAAATAGGTAAAATTTACCTAGGAATAAGGTAATTCACCTTAGGAAATAGGTAAAAGTTACCTAGGAATAAGGTAATTTACCTAAGAAAATAGGTAAAATTTACCTAGGAATAAGGTAATTCACCTTAGGAAATAGGTAAAATTTACCTAGGAATAAGGTAATTCACCTTAGGAAATAGGTAAAATCTGCCTAGGAATAAGGTAATTCACCTTAGGAAATAGGTAAAATTTACCTTAGAAATAAGGTAATTTACCTTAGGAAATAGGTAAAATCAGCTTAGGAATAAGGTAATTCACCTTAGGAAATAGGTAAAATTTACCTTAGAAATAAGGTAATTCACCTTAGGAAATAGGTAAAATCTGCCTAGGAATAAGGTAATTCACCTTAGGAAATAGGTAAAATTTACCTTAGGAATAAGGTAATTTACCTTAGGAAATAGGTAAAATCAGCTTAGGAATAAGCTAATTCACCTAAGGAAATAGGTAAAATTTACCTTAGTCCTAGGTAAAATCTACCTAGGTGCTAGGTAAAACTTCGGAGGGGAAATCGGTAAATCACCTTAGGAAATAGGTAAAATAGGTAAGTTTTAGCCTAGGGTTTAAGTAAATTTGAAAATTTTCAATTTGCCTTAGGAAAATAGGCTAAATTAGCTTAGGACTAAGCTAGCTCAAAATTGCCTTAGGCCTAAGGCAACTTAGCCCCCGAAATAGGCTAATTTTACACCGACTTTTCCCTGGGTGTAGAGTCATATGTTGTAAATGAATTGTATATTTACACCAAAAGTGAATTTCTTTGCTACAACCAAATTTCAGGAGGGGTTTTTCACAAACTTTTTATTCGGTTGCTGCAAACAATAAAATTTTCTAGTAAAAGAAAAAGTGTTTAGATGTGGGAAGCATTTTCATTTGCCGGAATCAACTCATGAAAATGAGCTCCAAACGAATGGGTTGTTTTGCATTGTAATAGAATTACAATTTGGGTCAAATGTAATACAGTTGCAACGAATAAAAAAGTTTTGCGGGGATTGTATTATCTTTCTAGAAAATGATTTTCATTTAATTCAAAGGATATTTATTATTATCTTGAGTATAGATAGTCTCCTAGAAATGTCATATACCAAATTTGAAGTAAGTCCTCCCATCTTTTTAGGCTGGGGCTTATGATTTGATACATTCGAATCAACGTACAATCAAAGAAAACCACTTTGATTTAACTATTTCTTGCAATGGTTTGGCTTCAAAAGATAAACATGAAATTAAAGATGAAAGAAGTGATTTTGAAGTGCTTTCAATTAAACGAAACATCGTTGAATCAAAATTATTCATCATGAAATCAAAAATACAACTTGTTTCTCTTGAATTACCGATCCAATGCCTTACCCATCGCCATCATGCTATCTCTATGTTTAAATTTTTTTAATATAATTTGGAATAATTTGAAAAGACATTACATACTTAAATCAAAACAGTTTAAAAGGGGAATCAAATATGTTCAAATTAAATTGTTACAATTTACTATTATATGTGACCCTATTAAGTTTTAAATTAGTTTTTCTTTTTTTCAAGGGACAGAATTACCATCGTATATATTTTCTATTTTAATGATTTTTTTTCTTAAACAGTTCATTAGTTTTTTCACTTAATTATTTTACTTAACACAACACTGTACTTTATTATTAGAGATATATTCAACATTATCATGGTTGTTTTTATAGGACGGTTATAAAGATATGCATTATATACTTACCTTCCCATTATTGTGATGCAACACAAATATTACAATAAAACCATAATGACTATACTTATTTATGTATAGGATTGTACATATCAATGAATGTACTTGTAGATATTAATTTCAAAGGAAACACAAATAGTTTTCGGTTAGTTTAGGACAGATGTTTTATGCAAATTATTTTCAAGTCAATGAATGAATAATGATGCAAATAATTGTTGAAGCCAAAAGGTCATCTTTTCCGATATTTCTGTCATGGGAAATGTTCAATAGAAACAGTTTTTGTTTTCATATTTCTATTTAATCATAATACGTCCTGAAACGCAAGAAAAACATGTTTCTGAGACATTTTCCTGCTCACTGTGATTATCGTCGCGTGTGTCGTTTGTGTTGGAAATTTGTTAATATTATGATTGATTTTGTGAAGCCGAAACTTCAAATTCCATTAATTAAACCTTCTTCTACTTTTCATATAAAAAAAGAAATCAGAAAAATTACAATTTTGTGCTGGGGTTATTACAATTACCTATTCTTTTTTTTTTTAATTTTTTCCAATCATGAATCGTAAATATGGATTTTTGAATAAAGAATTGGAGTTTATCTCCAAAAATTTCTCTAATTGCACTTTTTTGTAGAAAATCTCTAGCAACGGAATGGTTTGAACAAAATTGGGTTTCCAATTTAATTCAAATTTTCGCGGTATTGTTATATCACTTTTGAAACATTTTCGTAACGTTACACTTTTTTCGAAATAGTTTTAATAAAACCAAAAGTGTCCATACATTTTAGTTACCCACTTGTGTGAATTTGTCAACAACTTTACCTGAAGCTTACATTAGCTAGCATTCTACAGCTTTGGTCCACAAGAGCAAGTAGGTACGTACCAATATTGCATTTCACAGACATTCTTTCTTATAACAACTTTTCTTTGCAACTTTTATCTGGAGGAAAAATTCCCTTAAGATCACATAAGAGAAAAAAAGAAATATTCTCCGTCGTTTTACTTCAGTCTTGAAAAATTAATTATTTCCAACATCATTGATCTTTCAGGAAGTTGAAGGTCTATTCGCAGTATAGTGGTAGGATAGGACTCTGTGAAGAAGTTTGCTGTAAGCTTGGTAATTTCAATAATAAATTTCGGGGAGGTTTAAATCGCATAACCCATCTTAAATACGGATAAAAACCTGATAAAAATCAAGATGGCATATGCTGGGTATCGAATTCAGACCTTAGACGTGACTAACCATTACGCCACTGGGAGTACTACATGGTAAACTGTATATAAACTGTTAACCAGGCTTAAACTCTGAATGCTTCTGTGTCGGAAAAAAATCATTCAAAACAAAATTTCTACCGGAAAATCATGACAGTAATTTATTAATTTTACTTCTTTTTTTGTTTTCAATAAATGAAAACAACATTCAATTCCTTGTCTTCGAATCTTTAGTAGCATTATTTACTTGCTAATTAATTAGCATTAACTCATCTAACTAACTCATCGATGCAAAAGGCAAACTTGAAATGGCATATTCCATTTCTATCCTTTGAGTAGTTCCCAAATCTCTATGTATGTATTGTATACCTTATCTTTCTTTGTAGAAATCTGAAATTAGTAAAGTAAATTCACTTGAATCTTATGAAATGTATGTTATTCGTTATTCCGCGTAATTTGGGTGTATCAGTACTTACCTTTTATGTAGTTACTTAAAGTTAAGTTCTTTGAGCTTTGTTTACATCGTCTTCAAGGTTCTATTTCCACATTTTATTACAATTTTCGAGTGAATCTTCTTCATTACGGCAATTTTCATTTTAAAAATCTTTGAAATATTAGAATTTGCAAGTTCTTGGAATTTTTATCTTCAGGTTCTACAGGAATGTCATAGCTCAAACATTTACCTTCCTTTAATTCTTCTAACAACTTTTGTACTATTGAATTCTTAACTACATCGATACAGCACCTTCCATATCCACCATTCATTATAAATGCATAAGGATACCTGGAATAAAACCATTACTCCGTTCTTTATTTGGAAATCTGAAAATAAAGAGGATTATGTTTCTTTTAACTTTCCAATCAATGACTTTAAAAACATTCAAATAAAAAATATCCTTCCACAAATATTTAAAAAAACAAAACTACAAAAAAAAAATTAAAAAAAAATATCCTTGAATTCCTTCCATAAGTTCACAAAACCTTTTAGCACATTACCAACTGATGAAATAAATTAATCATTTCATGTTATAAAGAGTTCCCTTTCAACACAACATCCCCAAAGGCATAAAATTTAATTTGATTAAAGGCAAGAGATGCACGAGCCTCCATCCACTCCAAAGCTTAACCTTCACGGGAATGAGAATTTTGCAATATGGTCCTCCAAAAACCAAAATATGCCTACCATTATTTAAAATCATACCCCTAATCCCTAAAATACCATAGCCAAACAGAATCATGCCAAGTGTGGCGGTTGGTTGATCTAAAATCCCAACTGGGGAAGCAACAGGAAAATATTATACAATCACCATTGCCGAGGTCTTCATCGGCATTCCACAGTGAAGCCACAAATATGTCAACACATGTCTCGTTTTATGGGAATTTATTTATGAAAATGGATTTTGGTGGTATACCTACTTGGCAGCCAAGCCCTGATGTACTTATCAGCCGAGGAGAACCACTTCCAACACAGACAACTGACTAAATAGGAACAAATGTCGGAATTATTCTCCTGACGACATCGGGAATACACTATTTTCTGATAGAATCGAAGGAATTATGCAAAGAATCCAACAAATACCCCCGATTGTAGTGTGAGAATGGCGCCCAATGCGAGTAGTCAGCAAAGTCATTGGATTTCTCTGGAGATTCTTCTTCCCTGCGAATATTTTTGTATTCCTGCTTTAGGTTAACCAAGTGGAGTGGAAAATTAGATGTCTGCCTGGCTGAGTGACTGACTGCCATCGTCGTCGCCGTCGCCGACGTCGACTATATGTCGGTGCCATTGCCAAGTTCTGCTTAATTTTGCATGCTTGACTTATTGACGGGAAATAAGCTCCCGGATTTTCCTATTCTAATATATTTCTTGCCACTGCATTGTTGTTGCTCTTCTAGTTACTGATGTTCTTCCTGAAATGCAATTTTAAAACACAACAACAAAACAACAACATAAAAAAAAAGTGAAAGGAAGGAAATCCTTATGACGAAATGAAATACGAGCTTTGCTGATTCGCTTGTCTATGATGTTCTCCCCTTTTGCTGATGGTGCTTGAATAAAGGAAACCGGGCTGCCAGCAGAAGAAAGAACATAAGCGTAAGCAAAAACAAAAACAGAAAGCAGCTGCTTTGCTTTGGCATGAGGGATCATGGTATGGCTCATGGCACACTGGGCTGGAAGAATTCTGGAGTAATAGGAAAAGGAATCATGGCTTCCGCCCTTTGTACAGAAATTTATTTCCCGGTTATTCGTACGTTTTCTCCTTTTTACAGAGGAATCAAATATTTCACGGTTCTTCTATTTTGCATAAGTATAATCGTCGATGACTGACGTTTTGACTTTTTATGTTTTGGCAGTAAGTATAGGGCGGCTGGTGCGGAGGAGGACGTGAATTCGTACACAAAGTCAAGGAACTGATTTGATTTTATTGTGTAATATTTTCTCAATGGTCGTTGTCATTGCTCTTCTTTTGCTTTCGTTTACTCGATTTTGGATTTTGAGGTGGGCGTCTGATGTGTATTTTGATGTATGCGATTTCTTGAAATCCTGGCAAGAGGAATTTATGCTCTGTGGATATACCTTTTTGGCACACCTATTTCAGGTATATGCGGAAGCAATGAGTGGGGGAAAGGCGTTGTTATAACTTATTTCTGGAGATTTTCATTGTAATGTTCTATTTTTGTTGTCGATTTTTCTTAGAAAGTTGCCGAATTTCAATTCTGAAAGAGAATTGCTGAATGATGATGATTTTTGGTAAAGGGGGAGTTATTCAAAGAAATCGGTTGTAAAAGTAAAAACAAGTTCAATATTAAATAAAATCTATTCGTGCATAATGGTATAAGGCAAAAGTCAAACCAAAATAAGTTTAAATGATATTGTTGTTGAAATTTATCATGATAAAAATGTTGAGTTTACTGGATAAATTGACAATGACATTTCGATGATTTGGAAACCTTTTATTATAAATAACGGTGCCTGTCATATACTTGTTTCAGAAAAACTTTATTTTCCCAAAAACGGCTATTACGATTTTGGTGACAAAAAAAATCAGAAGCCAGTCGGTAATTGAGGTAACACTCTGCTAATAACGGGTAATTTTTTAGCTGGTGTGGTTTTGGCAACACTGGTTTTGACAGCTGACGTGTGTTTAGTACCTTGTGTCACTGTCAAACAGCTTCAGTTTGGTTTGCAATTTAACCATGGATCGTCTTACAAATGAACAGCGCTTGCTAATTATTGAATTTTACTATCAAAATTCGTGCTCGGTTCGAAATGTTCATCGGGCGCTGCTTCCATTTTATGGTCGGCATTCTTGACCTTCTGAGCAGTCTATTCGGAAGATTGTTACCAAATTTCGCACCAAATTTACTTTGTTGGACATTAAACCACCAACACGTTTACGTACTGTGCGTAGTGAAGAAACTATTGCGGCCGTATCAGCTAGTGTGACAGAGGCGCAATGCGAGGCGAGTTTGGTGGACTGTTAATTTCACGTTTCGGGCCGGTCAATTGGCCGCCTAGATCATGCGATTTGACACCATTAGATTATTTTTTGTGGGGGTATGTCAAGGCTACATTTGCATGAAATTATCTTTAAACATTAAATTGCAAGGTTCAAACTATCGATTCAAATAAATATTTCATTAATTTTTCGAATTTTTTGTGTTTTTTTTTTTTTTTTAAGTTCTAAACCTCTTAAAAAATTACCCTTTATATTCTTGAAAACGTAGATATTTGAAAAAAAAATTATTATGAATTCGCTTTATTTCTTCATATCGTTTTAAGAGAGGTTTATATTGAAAATATCGCTTGCTTTGCTTATTATTCGTAACAGGAAAAAGGTATCAACGTCAAGTATTTTTAGATTAAAGGAACACATAATCTTAAAATACATACAAAATACCATTCATTTTTATCTCTAAAAGCTAAACTTCAAAAAAAAAATATTTTTTTTTTTATTTTATTAAAAAAAAGTTACGCATACGCCCGAGTGATCTAACATAATCCTACATAGAATATTTTGTTATGATGAAAAACTAAAACTTTTATGCTGCTCATGTCCACTATCGTTCGGGATATATGAAAAAGAAATGCTGTGTCCTGTAATTTAACATCAAAGTCCGTAACTTAGAACTTGGCTACCAAAATAAAGTATAACTCTGAATATTGTCTTCAGATTCATCAACTTCTGCTAGATTAAGGAAATTTTACCGAATCCATAAAAAAAGACTCTGCGGGATCCATTGTGACTCTCACTTCTTGGCCAACATTTATACAATCTACTCACACCTTTCCCATACAGAGTATTAAAAGATTCCATCCAAAACCGTCGTTCAAACAAACATTCATTGGCATTATATTCTCAAAGGAGTATATCCTTCTAAATCACTCCCCTTGGCTCACATGAGACATAAATTTCTCATAAAAAAGTATCATTCATGTATTACAGGCATTGCATAACAAAAACAACAACAAAAACCCTAAATCCTAAAGCCGTAATAAATAAACACTACCTCCGTTAAACTAACACACGGTGACAAAACCCCGAAGCGATATCATTCCAATTGAAGTGCTTTTCAACTCCTGAAAAGTAAAAGAAGTAGGCAGAAAGTTTTGCCCTACAAAATGGATTGTATTGTCTGTATGTATATCATTTTTCTTGCCCTTCATGTCAGCCTCTTAAATGCCAAAAAAGGGTTCGTTGCTGTTTTGTTGGAACCCGATGTTGGCTATAAATAAATAAATAATTTTTACCCGCATTATTATCTGTGCATTATCCATTTTCGGCCACTTATTCCAGGGTATAAATTTTAATCTGCCCCGAGCGGTTCGCCATCACCTTGTGCCCACACCAAAGACCCAAACCCATACAGTATTGAAAGAGAAGACCGGGTGTTGAAAAGAATTGACAAGGGTAGCGTACGTTCTACATAAAAAATGAATTCGTTCCATAATATCAGCCCAGCGCTGCGTTGGCTGGTTGGAAATCAGAGCCTGAATCAGGCACTAAATTGCACAAGTGAACAGAACTTTAAGGTGTATATGTAGGTACAATCAACGAGTCTTATTATTGTTCGCCTTTGTTTCTCCTCAGCGAACATATTCAAAGCCCTCCCCAGGTTTTTTTTTATGTAACTGTTACAATGTACATGTAAATTCAAGTATGCATGTGTATGAGGGGAGGGTGGTGGGGTGAAGGGCACGAGTGTAAGTACGTAGGTATGTATGTGTTAGCAGAACAACTTTACAATTTCGATTAATAGCAGTCTGGCCGTGACATTATTGCTGGGTCGTTCCCATCACCCACTGCTGCCAACCCCTCGTCCGTTACCGTTATACATTCATGTATGAGCTTTGGTGCAAAATTAAGGACGAACTCAAAAGTGGAACACACTTACATGAAAAAAAAAAAAAAAAAAAAGAAAACGAGAAGAAAAAAAACTGAAAGGAAAACACATAAAGAGGACTTCAGTGAACATGCAAAGGGTGATTGTGAGGGCGGGGGAAAGAATTTACGGTACACAAACGTGTGTAGCATTGAGTGAGTTTGAAGGCTGGCAAGCGGCCTTCAGAGACCGGTGCTGAAATATCCTCGTCGACGGAGGCACTTAAATGAAAATCAGGAGCAGACCACCCTTAAAAGTGGTTGTCGCCATGAGAAGGTCCGTTGTCGACGACGACGACGTCGTCGTCATAGTCGTCGCCGCTGCCGCCGCAACGAATCATGGTTGTTGTGTGTATAATTACACCAAGAGCACACAACAGCACAATCTCCTTTGCCACCTGTAATCCCATGTAATTACAAGGACTCAGCTGATTTCCTTCAACAGCTCAATTATCCCCGAGTCAATGGAACAAAGGTTCGAGGAACATATTGAATGGACACCTTTAATGTATGAAAATGTATGTTATTGTTTTTGTTTTGTGTCGTTAATGTTGTTGAGTGTTTTTGTTAAAATTTGATAGGTAAGCAACCGCTTCCAAGCTACCAAAGTGGAACAAATTTCGTAAGAATGAAGATTTATATTTGTAGATGGGGTTTTGAAGAGATTTATTACCTCTCAATCACTCTAGCTGTTTTGTTTTATTTTAAGTACCTACTTTTTTTAATTGATTGGGATTGCTACAAAAAAAGAAATAGGTTCCGTGAAAATTAAAGCTTCAGTAAAGTTTAACAGAAAGTGCACGACTGGGCTGCGAGTAATTGCTCTGAAGTTTTTAATGTCGGTCGTAGAGTTTGTAACGGCATCTGAGAATATAATAATTTTCTCACTCAAAATTCATTTAAAACTTTTTAATTTATCTGATAAATCTTTTGTCAGTTGTTAGTATTCACATGACCCTTAATCCATCTTTAAACTCCTGTTATGTGACAAAGTTATAAATTTCCATTCACAATAATTCATTAAAGATTAAAGAGGAATAAGAATTTTGAGGAATTAGTTTTTAAGGCAGAAATTTTTATAATGTTACAATAATGTACAGTAGCTTAACCAGCCAAAAAAAAAACAAAATGCAAACGAAATAGTATGTCCTTGTCTTAAAACAGAAGTAAGCTTTTTTATGTGGTAATGGCTTTAAGCTTTGCATACGAAGAGCTACAGCAGTTTTTAATAATATTATTCGATGTTAATATAATCACAGACGATTCGACCTTGTTTCAAATGACGGTAGGAACATTATCGGTTGAAACTTGAAAATTGTTTTAAACATCGCGAACTAAAAATATTGATTACTATCTTCTTGGCTCTTATTAAACCCCAATTTTTATGCTCTTACTCTGAACGCTAGTTTTTTGTTTCTGTTATCAAAAAGTGGATTTGGAAAGACTTAGAGGCACCAAACACTTCGGACTTACGGTTCCTTTTCTGGCTAGTTCGTCAGCTATACAGTTACCTGGAATGTCTCTGTGTCCCGGCACCCAGAAAAGGTGAATGTTGAACTGTTCTGCCATCTCTAAGAGAGACGAACGACAGTTTCGGGCAGTTACAGAGTTTGTGGCAGCTGAAGCGAGCGATTTGAGGGCTGCTTGACTATCTGAGAAGATACGAATATTCAACGTGGATATCACGTTTTCTTTCAGCCAAGATAGTACCTCATTGATAGCCAGGATTTCCGCTTGGAACACGCTACAATAATCAGAAAGACGGAAGCAGAGATTTAAATTAAGTCTTTCTAAATACACTCCGCCACTCACCCCATTTTCGGTTTTTGAATCATCCGTATAGAAATGAATTGCTTCATCATTCAAGAATTCATCGTCATCCCAGGTAGATCTTGGTGTGATGGTAATTAGGAAGCTTTTGCCAAAAACCAGCTGTGGGGTGGTGTAGTCTGAGTGTATTGGTAATGATTTGAATGTATTCAAAATAAGTTGTCCAGATAAGTTGATTTGTCCAAAGCAGTCCACCAAACTGCTACCCCGTAAGTGATAATCGGTCTCACGACCGCTGTGTATAGCCAATGGGTAATGTGTGGGGATACTCCCCATTTGTGCCCAATTGCTTTTTTGCAAGAGAAAAGTGCCACAGTGGCTTTTCTTATTCTTTCTTGTATATTAGGCTTCCAACTTAACTTTTTGTCTAAGATCAGGCCTAAATACTTGGCTTGGTCTGAGAAGTTCAGTGGAATACCGTTAACTGTTGGAGGGTATACCTTTGGAATTTTGTATTTTCTAGTGAAGAGGACAAGTTCGGTTTTGTGGGGGTTTACACCTAGTCCACATTTGTTTGTCCATTTGAGTAGCTTGTTGAGAGCGGTTTGCATTAAGTCTACAATGATTCGGAGATGCTTCCCTGATATGGCAATGGCAACGTCATCAGCGTATGCAATCACTTTGAACCCTTCCTCTTCCAGGTTAACTAATAGTTCGTTAACCACGATGTACTATAGAAGTGGGGATAAGACTCCACCCTGTGGTGTGCCTCTACTAACAGATCTTCTGTCAGAAAAATCTCCTAGTGTTGAGTTAATAATTCTGCTGCTCAACATCAGATTTATCAACTCTCCTATTGAGCTATCAACTTTCAAGTTATTCAGCGCGGTTGTGATTGCAAGATTGCTGACATTATTAAAAGTGCCTTCGATATCAAGGAATGTGACCAGAGTGTACTCTTTATGGTGAAGGGAATATTCGATGTTGCTTACCAAGGTATGCAGGGCAGTGTCTACCGATTTCCCTTTACAATATGCGTGTTGTGCCGTAGATAGAAGATTAGGCTCTATGGTGTAACGCAAGTGGATATCAATCAATCGTTCTAAAGTTTTAAAAAGGAATGATGATAGGCTGATAGGCCTAAGGTCTTTGGGGTTCACAAGGGAGCATTTTCCCGCTTTGGGTATGAATATCACTTTAGCTTCTCTCCATAGGGAAGGTATGTGTGCAAAGTACATACACCCGTTCAGAATTAAGAAAAGCATAGTTGAACCTAAATTTTCCTCATACAAAAATGTTCTCAAAAAAGTTAAAAAATTGCATATTTAAGTCGAATATTTTCAACGTGATTTAAAATATGTTTGTGGTAAGTTGATACAATTTAAAATTAAGTATGACCGGATTTCATTCTACGTTGTTCTGTCTTAAGTGTTGTGCTGTGAATATCAGAAAAAAACTTTAAATCACCCACATCCCGGGTAACAATAGCCAAATGATCATTTTTGACTTGATGGTGTTACCAAAACTTTCATCAGCTATCCTATCCCGTCTACTATACTCTGTCCCACAAAGATTGTCAGCACATATCTTATAGTAAAGCCTTTTATAAGCTTTTTACATGCAATAGACTTATGTAAAACGCTGCAAGCAAACGCAAACGTCATATCTTATCTGTTACTGACAATTTTTGTGGTACATACTTCCATGAGCAAATCATTATACTCGTAAGCTAATCATTAATAATCCTTTTAACTACCTACATGAACCAAAGCTTTCTTTTTGAAAATAAATTGAAATGTTCTTTTCTCTACCACCTACTCTTGTGGTTTGCATCCAACACGGATGGCAAAAGAGTAGACAACAAAAGCTTAAGCGGCAACAATTAAAAAAACACGCTCTGTGTTATTTTTTGACATTCATATTTATTCCTCTTTTGAGTAGGATGTTGAATAATATTTTTGTTTGCAGATTATTTTAACCCCTACAACACCTAGTAGTCAGCGTTATCGCTTGTTATCAGTTTGTGAGTCAATTTAGATCTGCAAAGTTGTAGGATGTGGGCAAACATCAAAGAACCTTGATGAAGAAAATAATCAAGAAGGTAGTGTTCCAAAAATGAATTAGTGAATTCACATAAATACGGCATTTAGCAAATCTATGAGTCGTCATTCCAGGACTTAAAGAAGAAACTTTAAGCACACTTGGCAGTTAATTTAAAGCTCACGTATGTTCCACATTAAGTCTTTATTTTATATATTTATTCAAACAGACCTTGACAGACCAAAAATGTTTGATCAGACGCACTTCTAACAACTGTATAAGTATATCAAACTTTTACAATCGCCTTATTTGTTGTCACTAATAATTTGACATTAACTTGTTTACTGTAACACGTGTAAACGATTGGTTTTTAATTTAGAAAATAATATAAAAGTAACATAATTTTGAAAAACTTTCTTCCAAAACTGAGATTTTCACAAAAACTTCAACCAAAGACAGCGAGCGACCATTGACTGGCTCTATTTGTTTGTCACTTTTTATAGAAATACAATGCAGTATTACCTCGCGGACTCTATCCAAAGCATTTTCAAGCGCAGTCCTTATTCGCCAAGTTAACAAAGGCGTCATCGTTGAAAATGAGGGTTGATTTGTGTTTCAGTTTCAGTGTTTGGAAAACACTTTGTCCGCACCACCCACACAGAATTGCAAACAAACGATGAAGTTGATTCCATTTAAACGCCTTTTTGGATTAAGCCGTCTGTTTGTATATTCTAAACTGCCCGCCACAGCACAACTGAAGTGGATGAGTGTGTCGTGAATTAAGCTTGTAAAAACCGTTGACGCACAATAAGTCAAAAGGCTTTAGATTAACATATTGCCTGATGGCACAGGAGAATGCTATCTCTGATGTTGAAAAATTGATATAAAACACAATTCCTGACGAAAGAGAAAAAATCTTTCTCTTTCATATTTTTCTTTTCTTTTTTCAAATATGATTAATCTACAGAGAAGACACTTTTGACAGATGTTACTAAATTTATCAATCGGGATAAAAAAAAAAAAAAAAAAAAAATATTAACAACGAAGATTGAGTAAATATGAGTTGGCATTGGCATAGAGATATGCTTGTTGAAAGGCCAATGGTTAACTTTGGAGACATGACGAGGACGACCGACTGACATCGACAGTGATATATCAATTCAAATTTAACGACACAAACTGCTGACCTTAAAGTACGTGACACTCATAAAATATGAAAAGCTTTTAAGGGATTTAATGAAGAACTAAGTTGACGAATGGTGATGTGTTGAAGGAAATTTTGAAAGGAGCACATTCATTTTTCAGGCAAGCAAATGGTTGGGGAAAATGCAGAGTTCTTGAGAAAAGACACAACACGTGTTTGCAATCAGTTTATATGTATATGTGCATTTATAAGGTATACAGAAGTTGGTATGCCTATAACTAACCACATTTTCATTTTAATACATCTCAATGTTAGTCACGTTTTTTCTACTTCTGGTTTTTTAACTTCCTGGAAATGGTATAGTTATCTAAATTTTGTCTATTGTTGCTAAATTGAGCTCATTTGGTATCTTTCAACACTGATTGTAATGTTTTCGAATTGAAAATGTGAGATGTTATTATATTAAGATTAGATACATAACTATACTGTCAATTGGTGTAGGCACTAGTCAGCTGCATTAGGTCTTTTTATGAATCTCTTGAATGGTATAAATAATCAACTCATTTCTTATCATTTTTATTTTTTACATTGAATTTAACATAAAGTAACTTACCATATTATTCAACTTAAGTGAAGGAATGGAACTTTTTGAAGATATACTTCTTTACTGGCGTTTATAAAAATATTACACCAGCATTTTGTGTGAAAAGCAATAAATTTAATAAATAACAGAAGTTGGCCATTGTTATTGATAATCTGATTCATTAAATGAATAACAGTAAAAGCAAGATTTTTCAAGTTCAAGTTTTTTATTTTTATCTTTATAATTTTTACATTTTAAAACTTATAATTTTCACAGCCATTAGATATTGTGCAAATACATTTTTGTAAAAACTTTCATAACTTACTGTAGTCTGTGAGCTGAGATAACGTTAAAAAGATTTTTTTTTTAAATTACTATTTGTTATGACTTTGGCTATAATTCAACTTTATTGAGTATCACGATCAAAGTACCTTAAATTTACATTCACATATTCATGCTATAAAAGCTTCACAAACTTGAAAAGAGTTTCATCAAAATTCAACAAAATTTAACAAAATTGTCCACTTTGTTCGTCGGAACTCGGCCATCCATCAGTGGAGAACGGTACCGTTGGCTCACAAATGGATTCGAGATGGTTCGCTTAGAAAATGTGTTACTTTTTTGTTTATTGTTGGATTTTTATCAAATATCAGACTACAACATGATATAATTGGTTTTATACATATACAAATAAAATGCACGACTGGAACGCACGTACATACTCTTTGGGTTGCTATAGACGTTAAAGCCTCTTATATAAATTTTATAAAAAAAAACAATCTTAGAAATTAAAAAAATATAGGGTAGAGTTATATATTTTTACAAGAAATGTGGAATTTGTGTAAAAATAATAAAACTAATTTTAACTTTTTATTTTTTAATTGATGCATATTAAACTAAATTAGATTCTTCAAGGTTGTATGAAATATCTGTGCAAAAGTGTTAGTCTAAATCGCTTTAACCGCTTACGAGATATTCACACAAAAAAAAAAATAAAAAAAAAATTGAAAAAAAACGGCAACGCTGTATTTCCGATGTTCGAGATTTTTGAGAAAAACTAAAAATGCAGATTTGTTGTAATCCCTGAACATAGTACATACACAAATATTTAACAAAATCGTTAGAGCCGTTTTCCAAAAAAGCTCAATAACTCAAATAACCGTTATATGGGAGGTATAAGTTCTAGACGAGATATTCAACAACAAAAAAAAAACCAACTTTTGAAATTACGTAAAAAAATATTTGTATCGAATTTGTAGAAAATCCGTCCACGCGTTTGGGCTGTGGAGATGGGTACAGATGGACGCACATGCACAAACCAACGGACGGCATAACGAAAACCAATTTTTCGGACTTCTCCATCATCGTAATGTTGGTTTTGATTAAAACCTCAAATTTTTTTTGACACGAAACCAATACTTGCCTTATAGAGAAGTAAACATTCAAAATATACTTTTCACATAAACGTAAATAGCTTTTAACTTTAGTAAAAATTGGTAGATTATTAAAGTTGAGGTTTAAGTGGAATGATTAAATAAAGTCTCAGTACAAATAAAAAAGTAAAATGCTTTGCAATTATTTATAAAATTGTGTAAATATAGACTCCTCAAGGGACAAATGATCAATTTTCACATTATCTACCGTAACAAACTTCAAAAGGACCATTCGATATCTGCCGAACGCAAAAATAAACCAAATTACAGGGATTTGGTCGATTAAATATCAATTATATAAAATAGTTGAATTAATTTCACAAAAAAGCTTCATTTCTTAAAACAATTTACTTAATCCTAAAAAAAAACTATGCAAAAAAATGATATAGGAAGTATAACTTCTGGCACGCGTACATAAGTACACACACCTCTTTTTGGTTTTTACTTCGTTAAATTTTGATAGATTTTGTCAAAATATAGCTTGGCTCATTACTTGCTTACATAAAAAGAACTATTAAAGCCATTTCGAGTTTTATTAAGTTAGTTTTTTTTGTTTTATATAATCTAGCTTGAAATTTAGAAAAAAACATTCCGTTTTGTAACTATGCGCTTAAATAATGTTGATATCTTTTTTGGTTGCTTTGATATACATTTTGTCTAATTCTCAAACGACCTACACTCAGTCACGAAAGTTAGTGTACACTAGACTTCTAACAACGCAAGATTATGGTGTGTATTTGCTTTTGTGTGTTATTGAAGCTGGGAAAACTTGAATGTTGAATTTTGTTTTTATAAAAGAGGCATGACCTTTTGGAGTTTCTTTTCGCCATAATCTTTAATACTATTGGACCCAATGTATACTGACTTCTGTGACTGAGTGTAGAATACAATATTAAAATTTGTGGTTTGATATGTATATATTTCATTTAGAGTGCAGTCATTTAACCGCATGTCTAGAGCCCGTTCTTGTGTTAAATTGTGTTTAGCAGCATGGATCAAGGCATACCAAAGTAGGCGTTTTCTTTAATCAGTGAGGAAAGACCTTAGCTGTAGAACAATTTTTTTCCTTAGAATATGCCTGCCCTAAAATCACAAATTTTCCTTGGCTATTTGCGGCACACCCGTATAATTAAGTCATTTTTATGATTTAAACATTTTAACTGAACTTCACACTGAAAAAAAAATGTTTCTGGGTAATAATCAAATTGCACTGAATTAATAAATACATAAATTACTAAACATTGTACTTTGAGATCTTTGAAAATAATAAAGTTTGAAGATGCGAATTTTTTAAACTATTATGTAGGTATGGCCCAATCCGCCCAATTATTTTGGGAAATTCAGTTTGCTTGAACATTTTGGTTGATAGCTTGCAAACAAAAACTAATCACCAGGGTAAAATTTTATAAAGACTGCAAAAACGTTGAAAATTTCACGGATTTTGCATTTTTGATCAAGTTGCGTAGAGAAATTTTGTTGGCAAAACCTTAGTTTTAGGTTTCGCTTAGCAAAAAAAGTATGAAATAAATTCAAACTACCCCAAAACTCCCCCATAGAAATTTTTTATATCATAAATTGACTGTATAAATTGAATAATAAGATATCGATGTTCAATTTTTATCGACTTTGAAAATCGCTGTAGAGTTGATTATTTCTAATAAAAAAAAATCAATTTTCTAAGAAGAAGTATTTAAATGTGACCACAAAGTGTGTTTATTCTCAGGAACCAGTAGATATAGTAAAGAACCAAGACTCCAAACAAAGTCAAATAATAATAATCGCTAAAAGTCATTCCTTTCTATTTTTCGAATCAGTATCAGTAAGAAATAACAAAAAGACAAAAAGAAATGTTTTCAGGGACGAATATTGCCCACTGTTATAATTATCATCATTCATTTTGTGAAAAAAGTCATCTCTCTCATTCTATCATAATTGTTTTATAAATCACGGTCATTTACAATCACAATGTCTCGTAATTGCAAGACAAAAAAAAATAACTCAAGAAAATTCAAATTCTCCAATCTCTAATGATAAAATGAGCCACAAAAGTCCCGTTTCCTAATCACGTTCTAGTTCACCTTTCTTCTCTCATTAATAATCAAAGCATGACTCTCAGCTAAAATTACCGTTTCCACTTTAAAACTTCAACTATCGGCTTTTTTTTTTCCACAAAAAAAAATAACAAGTACAAAAAAATTAAATGAAGAGTGCACGTCTCGGTGTAATTAGTTTCAGTTCACAATTTCCTCGTTTTTGTTGTGCGTGTTGTTTAATTTTTCAAGAAAACAAAATCCTTCAAATTATTAAACATGAAATATTGTTGTAAATTAATTTTGTTCTATTTCCTCATAAATGTTACGAAAGGATTTGCCCAAGGTAAAATAATTTAAATAACAAAAAAAAAATATTTTAAACAAATTTACAAAGTATAAAATATTAAATGAGATGAATTTATCTGACACTGCAGTGCAGATTCTATATTCGGTTATCGTTTTTGTCCATTTTGTGCTCAAAGCACTTAAAATTGGAAGAAAAAAAAAACACATGGTTGAACGATTTAAATATTTTGGCAGAAATAAATGTGAATTTTTAAATAACCATCAATAATTTTGCTTGTTTTTCGCATTTTAATTAAACAATTTTTTTTTGTTTTAATTTCTAAAAATGTTTTTCACTTTTGCTACTGGACATCAGCATGTGTGATGGTCAGGTTTAATTTTTTCTTTTTTATTTTTTATTTTCACAATGAAATAGTTTGGTTAAATAAATTGCCTTTTTATAAATAAAACTAAAAACCATCAGATATTTGTTGTTAGTTGTTAAGGGTAGGTATTGGGGTTTTGCAAGAATATAAATATAATTATTGGATCATTCTGCTTGTCGAAGAATAATAATAATTTTTGTTTGAGTTTAAAGTCAATCAATCTCAATTGAAGAAAATTTAAATTTTATTAATTTTTCACTCGATACAAGAATAATATCGCGTTAATTGGAAAACCTATTGCTAGTCAATTGGATATCTCAACCGGCAGAAGTATGATTGGAAAGAGTGTGGTCGCATACAACCTTTTTTTCAGCAAGATACCGCAGTACGATACCGAGCGAAATGTTGTAAAATTATAATGTGAAAATTCTAAATGCTAACAAAGTGTTGCCAGGCGTTCTCAAACTTGAAAAAAAAATATAAATAAAAGCGTTTTCCTTTTGTCACTTCACAATTTAATTCGGAGGTTTTCCAGGTAGAATAGAATAATAATACAGGGAAAATAGTGTATTCATGTCCCATTTTTGCACTTTAATTTTGAAAATCGAGATTTTTAGGTGTTTTACGTAACATCCACAGTATTCTGTTTGACATTTAACTGAATGTTTTTTTTATTTATTTATGATAAGGATGAAGATACTTTGCAAGCAATTACCTACAAAAAAAAAAATAAAATAAGAACTGAGACCTTAATTTTAAATGTAAGAAAATAAGAAAACATATTAGTAGCCATCAATTGGCTAATTTTTCATATCTGAAGTCATGTTTTTCGGGACGGCCGGCAGCCCCATGCCATTTAAGAAAACGTGAATCGATCTGTACCTCCAAAACAGTAGTTTTTAGGTTTTAATAGATTAGTTGTCGAACATGAGCTGTAGAAAATATATTAAAAAAAGTCTTTCATTTGCCTTCAACCTTTTTGTGACTAAAACCCGTCAAAAAATACTGCAATTAATTAACTTTTAATCAAACAACTGCTTTCATTAACTGTACAGATTGCTGACTGTAGTTTTTTTTTTAAATTCCTATCATTATCGCGAATAATATTGACGTGAGTGATTGTTTTTTTCCTACCACATGCAGTTTCCGGTACTTTTGGAATGTTAAGAACGCCCATAAAATGTTAGACCGTTATTATTTACAAACAAAAAAGTTAAAAATAGCTATTCTGCTATAATCTACTACAATTTATTTAAAACAAAAATGGCTGGTTAATGAAGACTCTGTTTTTTTACTTTTCTTACAAAATTAAATTAAATTATGAGTTAAATAGCATCTTCGACCATAAGAACAAGTAACAGCGACACAATCGTTGATATTATGTTTCTTTGAATATCCCCACCTGATAAACCTGTCAATATCTCATTTGACTGAACGAATACTTACATAAATGTTCAATCAAATTCTAAGGGCTTAATTTTAATTTTTTTTTTCAAAAATTTATTAAAAAAAAATTATTAAGTCTATACCTACCTGTCATAGACTTCAAAAGTTTTGTTTCATGCTAAATATTTTAAGCATCCGCACCTTTAGTAAAAAAATTATCATACCATGTTAAAAAATATAAAACAGAAATCTATATTTTACTTTCGTTTAATATTAAGTTGTTTTTAAAAACAAATATTTTCAAACTCAGATTTTAAAAACAAAATTTTGCAAAATGTCATGTTGTATTTGTTTTTATTATATAATGCATTTATCAATTTTTAGTCAAACATAAATAACAAGCTGCTTGAAAATGATTTTGATTGAAAAAGAAAAAAAAAATTAAATAATTTAATTTAAAAATAGTCCAGTAACCTTGTCGTTTCATAGGAAGGAGACTTAGCGTCAAATCCGGTAGTTATAATTTTTTGCTGAGTTTTTTAGGATGTAAAGTTGATGTTAAATCCAATTTTTCGACCTCGAGCGCCGAAAGCAATATTGGTAAGAATGCAAATTACTGGAAATTGTTTGTGCCTTTTACAGTAATTGGCATTTTTAGCCAAGAAGGGCTAGTTTTAGACTATAAAATATGTTGTATTGTTTCACCCTCATACAAAAATTTACTAAAATATTTAGAAACACTAGTATTTATAATTTTTTTTGCATATTTGCATTACAATGTTTAATATATTTAATAAGTATACACAATTTTACTAAACAAACTAACCAAAACTTTTGTTTCGATATGAAATTATTGTTCTGTAATTTATCGTATTATATGTTCATGGTACAACGCTATGATTTTTTTATATCCATAAACACATAGCACATACAACCAACATACCTACATGTAGTTCAGTCGTTCAGTGCCAAGTAAGAGGCAATTTGTGGTCAGGCATCATCGCCTATTATTATGTGAAAAAGATGAAATACATTTTATTTTATTTTTTCAATCTTATAAATAATATTTAAATCACACACACTCTTCCGACCCACACAAGTTTTGGCTTTTTGCCTTTTGATTTTTGAATTAAGTCTTGAAAAAAAAATAACAAAAAAAAAAAAGTCACAAATTAAAATCCAATTACAGTCCAGTCCAGTCCAATCGTACAATTTGATTGCTTTGTCAGAAAATGGCTTTATCTTAATCC
Organism: Meliscaeva auricollis; assembly: GCA_948107695.1. Lineage (NCBI taxonomy): Eukaryota > Metazoa > Arthropoda > Insecta > Diptera > Syrphidae > Meliscaeva > Meliscaeva auricollis. Next base: position 115,972,465 of record OX403616.1, on the reverse strand, counting down.
CTACATGAACTCGGATGCGGTATCTACTTTGAACCCGAAATTATTGCGGATAGACCTTTTGACCCTTATTTGTGTTGGTATTTATGTTTTCTTTTTCGGCCATAAAATAATATAAATTCGGAAGCTGAAATCATTCCAACTCTAGGATATAATAAAATCCCCAACCTCAATGTGAGGATGACTGCTGGTAATATAAGATGGCTGCTGTGGTTTATGGCGAACCTTTTTTTCTTCTTTCATTTTTTGATCCTCGAAAAGCCTCCTCCATAAAATTGGACGGCCAAATGAAATAACATTTTCACATCCTTATGCAATCAAAGGCTAGGCTGGGTAGTTGGGGTATGGGGTTGTGTGTTTTAAAACGATTACTCTCCGTGGACCAATGTACATATATGAATGAATGAACACCAATATGTCGGACATATTCAAGGCGTAGGTTTTCGAAAAAAGCTCTTCGGTGGATAGTTACATAAATTCAAATAGGTTGGTACGAAATACCTATATTTTTAAGTGTGAATGCAGAGTGTGAAACATTTCTGCAGGTTTATTTGTGTTGGCTGTGAACATAAGACAGCAGCTTTAATCAGATTTTTTTTTTTTAAATTAAATGTTGGGGTTGATTTTAAGAGTTGTTAAAATATATGAATAAAATAGCAAAAAGAACTTGAGTGAAACTCTTGTCTATTTCTGGCTAGAAATGCGAATTTTATTGTTTGTTGCATCCCTTTCCCATGAAAAGCACCACCTCACAAATAAATAAACGATCTTGCAATAAGTAAAATTATGATAAAGAGAAAGAAAAAAGAAAACAGTTGAGTCCTTTAACTAGTAAATTAATACTTTTCTTCAAAGTAATCAGAAAAAAAATCCGAAAAACAGGGCACCCAGAGAAATATGTATGATGTTTTTTATTTGTGGTATAAAAAAGAAAAAAATCTGTCCCAAACTCCACATTCCACACAGAAAAAAATTGTGAGAAAAAAGAGCTTGACATGTAGGATGTAGCAGACAAAAAGCTTTTTGTCTTCTAGGAATCTCGCTGAAAAATGAAAGCTTATTTTCGCTCTATTTTCGTTGATTCAATCTATAATGTCGTCGGAGTTTTGCATAAGATTCGTAATCCTCTCTGATATTTTAGGAATCACGCTGCCCTTATCCCGATCATTACAAGTCATTGAAATCGATATACTTTTCGCAGTTCTGCAACGTTAAACTAGTACGGACACATTAAAAAAACTGTTCAATCAGGCTGAGGCCATCACAAATGAAATTGGTGCAGTAATCACGGTCCGCAGAATCACCGGCCGTCAAACAAATCGGCCGAATATTCAGACTCAGTCAGTTGAAGAATATTACCGACTGTTAGTATACTATATTCCTTTTCTGGATTATAATTATGTAAAGTGAAATGGCATCCACGTCCCTAGCGCTCCCATGCAAAGAATCGGGCAGTTGCAAAAGTTGCTGTCCCATAACTTTAGCGACGAAGATGTAGAGGATGTTTTGCAAGGCGCTGAAGCCTATAAAGAAGACCTCCCTTGTTTGTTAGCTTTAAAGGCAGAGCTAAAAATTTGGCAACAGATGAGAGAAAATATCCAAAACTTGGTGTATGTTATTTAATAAGTGATTGTAACAATATTGCATTTTTAATTTTTCTCAAAAAATTCGAATAACGGAAATATGATGAACACGTTTTTCGAAAAAATTTCAACAAAATTTAAGTTTTTTCCGTGTTTATATTTACTGGCTCAACCGATTTTGTCTAAAATTGGGTAACATGTTCTTTTTATGATTTTGAAAAGTATTCTTTATATAATATTTCAAAAAAATATTGTTTAAAAATTTAGGTAAATAAAAAAATGTATTTTGGATAATTTTTTTTTGTCAATATGAAAATTACCAAAAACTGAATTGTTCAATGACTTACAAATATATTATTAATTTGTCCACAACGACCCATCCGCTAAGGCTTTGGGCTCTGATGCATACAGACAGACAGACAGAATGAATTGTCGGACTCACTTTTTTCTCATTCTCTATCATCGTAATGTCATGTTTGATTGTTATCTCAACTTTTTATTTGTACGAATGCATAACTTGATATATAGTCCCTATAATATCGCAAGTAAAAAAGTGGGTGTCACTAGTGTTTCTGTCTGTATAGAGAGCCACAGCCAAAACTAATGGGTCGATTGACTTCAGACTTGTTAAACAGCGGTTTTTGCAAAATTTAAAAAATGTCGTTTAGATAACTGCCATATTTTTGCTTATTTTTTTTCAAAAATGAGTCCTAGGATTTCGTTTTATCGAATTTTTTTTTTAAAATCTCTATTAACGTTACACAAGGATTTTACACAAGCTTTAACTTGCCCTAATAAAGTTTAGTAACAAATTTTACAAAAATTTAGTTTTCGGATTAAAAAAAAAATTGATTAATGCGTTGATAAATTTTTGATGTTAACAAATAATATCTTTTTTTTTTAATCTTTTGAAAATTTTTGTAGGGACATGTTTGGTCATACCGAAAATTTTTAGATCGTCAGTATTTTATTATGTGGCCCAAAAAGCAAATGTTACTTTTTCGTAAACACAGGGTATATTAAAGTAACTTTCCCAATATTGTTTTTTTTTTAGAATTTATCAATTTTGCTATAAAAAGTCATGAAATGCAGATAAAATACGTGTTTTAGACATTTTCCTTTGCAAATTTGTAACATGATCACTTCTGTTAGGCTCGAGATAATTGGATCAGTAGTGTAGGTTCAGGAAAACTAATGTTAAGTCTAATGTAAAGTCTTATATTATTTGGCGGTAAAAGTTATGAATTAAATCTTATTTTATGAAAAAAAAAAATTGCACTCAAATCCCGCATCAAAAATTAACTTTAAATCGTAACCTCTTCACATAATACCATATCGATGTTACTTGTTCCGCAGAAGACTCGTATTAAAGTTTTACTTAATTGCTTGGTCTAATTTTCATTGCTATATTACTATTAACTGCTGTATTACATCATCATGAAATCTTGCTCAAATTGTTGAAAATTACGTAAGTTTTCTGAATTAAAAGTAAAATACAAATAAAAACTCAAATATACCCTCCTCCCTAAAAATATAAAAGCAAGTACAAATAAAAGAAAATTATATTTCCTCCAACTTTCACTCTTCAATCATTCACATATACCAGTTGTTTTTAAGATAAAGATGGCGTCTCGAAATTGGGGACTTATGAATGTAATATTTTCTAATACCTACTCTACTTTCAGTTTTAAAAAAATTCATTTTTATTTTATGTATTTCTTTCGATTCATGTTGTCATTTGATGAAGATGATCCTGTGACAGAGAAAGCATGTACATCATTGTCCAGGCGTTCCGGGTTTTTTAGTTTGGATGCCAGAATTCCATCATTTCTATTCATAAGAGCTGTGTACAGCATAACCTTTATCAACAAACAAAAAAACAAGTATTTTCGATAGCATGCAGCCCTGTCTGACTCCAAGTTGAAATTTAAAGATACGTGATTAACTCTCTCTATGAAGAACGTCAAATTAATTCATCTGAAATGCGCGTCCTGTGTAACTCAGTCCAAATAAATTCTCTTTTAAACACTATGAAACGCCTTTTCAAAGTCAATGAAAAGCAGGTAAATTCTTGATACATATTCGACGCACTGCTTAGTTATTATTAACTTGTTAAAAAGTTTCCAAGTCGAAGATTTTTGTAAATATTATCTAGTAGTAGTGATTGTAAGTACTGCAAATATAAACAAAAAAATACAACTTATCTCTCGCAATAAACGGAGCTAGTGTAACCTCAACATCACTTTTGTGCAGAATTCTTAGAACTATTCTATTTTCTCACAAATAGTAAATGAACAGCTTTTTAAAAAGAAAAGGTTGCTACCAAAGAACACCACTGGGTTTTAGATAAATAATATTTATAGTTTAAACAAAAACTCACGAAAAGCTTTTTAATTATGTAACAGAACTGCAACAGATGACTTTCGCAAACCACTTACGGTTTACATTCAAAGTACACAACATAATTACTTATTTCAAAATAAAGACATCATCTTTCGAGACTCTGGCAAATATTTGACTTTAAAATAAAACTTTCCATTCAACACAAAAAAAAAACAAAAATAGAAGAAAAATTCTCGTGAATCATTTTTCATTTCGTATATTATTTACTTAAACAGACCTGCTGGAACTGAATTGCAACGTGAATTCAGACTGCAATCATTTTAAAGGACCCGAATACAACACCACCTGCCTGGATGGTCAATGTCTCTGCAACAATTTGAATGGCGAAAGGACAGCCTGCAAGCCACAAGTAAGTCCAAATTAAAGTACCATAACTATGCTCTTTGAAATTCAGTCCCCAATCATCATTTTGAGAGAGAACTCTGAACTCTGAGTGGCCGAGTCCTTTTTCATCTCGGTTTTTCATTCTATCCATTCCGCAGGACAACAAATTGAACAATTTTATCGGAGGAACCTGCCCGTGTACAAAACCACATTCCGTGTGCAATCATGCCCAGTCCATATGCTATTGCGAGGCGGATTTCGTTCCCAGTTTCGATCGCAGGCGGTGCATTAAGAGTTAATTAAAGCAATTGAGTGGCCAAGTGGTGGGTGAAAGTTTTCATGCGATTCTGTTGGTTTTTGTTCTTTTACAGAGAATCTGGTGTTGGGGGAGAAATGCGAGGACAACTCACAGTGCTTGGGCCTGGATAGATTCGCCGAATGCCATTTGGAGAAAAAGAAATGCATGTGCCAGAAGAATTTCATCGACCACAGTGGAATTTGTGTATCGATTGTTGGTAGGTATCCAGAGTGAAATGTTGGCGCTGGGAATTTATATATGTTGACAACGACGATGCTGTGTAAAAGCAATTTGCATAAAGCACTTTCGAGTTTGATGACAACTTTTGCTCAGAGCTAATGTAATCGGCTTTTGTTGCTAAATCTTCTCCCTTAGGTCTCAAAAATAGATGCCTTGACAACCAGCAATGTCTCAATAGTACGGCGAATTCGATGTGTTACAGAAACACATGCACCTGCATAAAAGGATACACAGCATCTAAGGATCTTAAATGCCTGCCGTATGCCGATTACAAGGAATCCTGCAAAGAGGACAACCAATGCAAGTATAAACTGGGAGCTGGCTCCGAATGCTACATGGAGGAATGTTCTTGTGATTTCAAGCACTTTGTCTATGAAATTGAAGATTCCAATGGGCAAAAGCATAACATTTGCGAACGAAGAATTGGTAAGGAATTTGTTGTTGTTGTTTTTGTTGGTTAAAACAAGTGAGTTCTCTTTTTTTGTTCAAATTTCACATAGTTTATGGAGATTACTGTAACGACCACAATGACTGTTACCAATATCATCTTCATGCTGAGAAACAGTCAATGGAATGCTTCTTTGGTGAATGTGGATGCATTACTGGATATTTGAATATAAATGGAGATTGCATTAAAAGTGGTAAGTAAATGTATTCTCTTCGTTGCTTTTAGGGGCATTTAAGGGTGAATATAGTATAAAGTAGATGTTTGTGAAAGGAAACCAAAGATGATACATATAAACTGTTACAGGTATTTCTGTCAGTCAATGATTTATTGAATAATTTTTTTAATTTTGAAGACAATTACATTTATTATAATTGAAAACGTTAGAAGCATGCATACTAATAATTTTAAGAAAAATTACTCAATGTTACTGCGCAATATTTCTATGCACTTTTGTGTAGTCCCTACCTTTATTAGTCAACACATTGCGCTTACCGAATATATGCTCTTCGGATAGATATTTTCGGAGTAAGACCATGTTTGCAGCTTAAAACGACCGTTTCTATTTGCGTGGTGCACAAAAAATCACAAATATTTTGTATTTTTTTTAGATTTATGCTTATAACTTTGAAAATTTGCATTGAAATATAAAAATACCAACTGAAAACACACAAATTTTCTAGAATTTAAGTGCAACATCAACTCTGTAGGTCCAAAATTTCTTGAAGTCATCAGCACCCGATACGATGTTGACAATTTTTCTCAAAAATTTCATAGAGGATGATTTTTGACTGAGTGGATCGATTTTGATGATTCTTTTCATACTTGAAAGCCGGTGGTTTCCATGGTTTTCTATTTAAATTTGGTTAAATTCTGACACGGGCATCCATGAAAAATTATTAAAAGTCTTAAATTTAAAGTTGTTGGTTTTTCTACCAAAAACTCCCGTTAGTTTTAGTGGCGTAACTTAAACTCAAATAATGCATTTGAAAATAAAATGTACCCAACTTTGATTTTAAGACTTATATGGGTTTTTTCATTGATGTCATTGCCAAAACTGAACCTAATTGAAATAGGAAATACAAGCTTTCAAATAAAAAATAATCATCAAAATCGGTTTTTGAAACCGGGTGGGTAAAACACCTGGTAAATATAGGCTGAAGTGGAAGAAGTGTTGAAATTCGCCTTTTAAGATAAATCACTTCGACTTGGTGTCTTTTAAAATATTGTTATTCCTTTAAAAAACTAAAATATCAAGAAAATATGAACTTAAAATATGCATTTATTATGATAATATGCATCTTGAATAAAATATGCAAAATATGCATTAACGATTAAATGCCATTTTTAAAGGATATTGTATGATCCGTAACGATAATTTAGTTTTAGTCTTTTTTAATAATGCTGATGGCATTTTGTTCACCGAATCAAAACTGTGAGAAATATGAATAGGATTCAAAATAGAATGAAGAATAATATTAAAAATAATTTAATACAATATGCTTCAAACGAAACATTACTTCTTTTTTAAAATTTGAATATTAAAACTTATTATTCTCAAAACGAAAAACTTGCCACTGATTTATAATAAATAAACAATAAAATCTAAGTAATTTCATTACGATGAGGGACAGATGACAAAACTTTTCCGTATCACGTAGTCATATATACTAACACCACGTTTTCTTAATATCGATCGGTTGTAATTTATGTCTATGAAACCAAAATTCATAATCACACATAATAAAGAATTTGACAACTTGATGTACAAATGGACGGTTTTTCCCATGACCCATAATAATTATTTTATACATTTTCCCATTTCTTCAATAATAATATAAAAAAAAAAACTTCAGTAAAAAAACTTTTTATCATTTCTTTTTCTATTCTTGCAGGAGCTCAACCAACAACAGAATTATGTCAACTTATGGCAGTCATAAGTCTATTAATTTCTGCTTTTCTACAACACAAATGAATGTTTCATTTCGTCCCCCAGGATTTAGTATCATAATGAGAAATTGTTTCTATACACGTGTCTACAGAAACCGGACGTCTAATGTTCCTTCAGTTTTTTGTTTTTTTTTGTTTATAGTTTTGTTATTTTTTTGTTTAATTACTATTATTTCTGTTCACAAGTAAAAATGTTCAGCACACGCAATTACAAAATGAACGAACACAATATAAAGTTGAAAAAGTTCATCGTTAAAGTAATTTTGTATAGGATCACAACGCTCCGCGCTGGCACGACCAACGCTAAATGCGACTGCACAAAACTTCAAGATATTATGTTCATTTTTTTTCTTGTTGTTTTAAAAAAAGTGTAGGTATCGCAAAGAGAAGTAAGAAAAAAGTTTTCTTTTAATTTTAATAAAGTAGAGTCGGTGTCTTTACGCCAAATCGGAAAAGTGTTTCCGACTATCATGTCCTGTATCCTGTATTGTCGGCTTTCAATGTTAAGAAAAAATAAAAAAAATAAATAAAATTAAAAAAAATAATATAAATATAAAAACTAAGAAGTTTCATTTAGTTTTTCTTTGAGTAAAAAGTTCTGGTTCATTCACTGGGTATGGGTATTTGTTTAATTAAAAAATTTTTTTTTTTTTTTTTGTTTAGTTGAGTTATTGGCAAATGCTTTTTGAATGTTAATGAATCTAAAATCAGATTAGTTTTGTTTTGTTTAATAGAAGTTTGTTTTTTGTTTCCTTTTTATAAGGTCACAATGAGCAAAAAGGATACTACAAGAGTAGAGAGTAGCGAAAAGGATTTTTATCTAAGTTGCTTTTGTCTTTCGTCAAAGGTCGAGTATCAAACTTTTTGTAGAGAATAATCTGATTACAAAAGAATTTAATTTGAAGAACATGATATTGAGCTGATGAGTTCTTTTTTCTTTTTTCTTTGACAAAGAGTAATGCTCGATGTGGGATTAAAGTTGTTGGATTTTTCACCGAAGGATGCTCAATTACTTAATAAGGACGAAGCTACTTTATAAGAACGAAAAGTGTTAAACCTTTTTCTTAATTAGAAACATTAGAAAGTTCTAACGAATTACTGGAACAAATCTAATTATATCGTTTGTTGTTTTTTGAGTCACAAAATATACGTCCGTATACTCGGGCGTATACGTACTTTTTGTAGTTCTATCAATACTCTGCTGAAGGGAATCGAAAAATTCCATATTCAGATCACACGACGAAATCATAAACAAACTATTTCTTTATGAATTTCGTTTTACAGTACGTAGTTCGACATTTATTGGAGAAGTCTCCACACATTTTTGACACACTTTTTAGTTCTATAAATACTAGTTTTATGCGAGAAGCCATTTTCTTTGCTACAAGTTGAGGATTTTGATTCAACTGTCGATCCTCAACTATTCAGTTAATCAATTTGGTTTTCTTAACTTTCGAAAATAGTAAAAGTTGAGAAAGCAAATTTGAGATTTTTCTGTCAAATTCAAATTTCTAAAATTATTCTCGATTTCATTAAAATTTTGAAAAAAGAAATTTTGAAAAAAAAAAATTGTTGTATTACTTTACTGAATTAATTGGATTTATTCCGTTCTTACATCTGATGAAATTTTTAACCACTTGTAACTTTGACAAGGAAAGTAATTTTTCTGTTTTTTTTTTCGATTTTGGAGATGTGTCTACATTTGCAGATGCCATTTCCATCGAAAAGTCACTTTCGGAAAATTATGGACTAATTCCGTTCTTACAATTGATTCAATAATAAGTCAGAGTGAACCGTGTGGCTCACATTTATAAGCCTTTTAGTTTTTTTTAATTCAAGGTAGAAGTACAGTTTTTAGTTAAGGGTTGTTCCTCTTGCCACTTAAATTCTTTTGGACAGCTGGTCTTTGACTTTTTTTCAACACTACATATTTTTGTTATGATTTTCAGCACAAGATACGGCTATAGGGAAAGTATTGGAAATCCATACTTTCCATAGTAGTGTCTTGTGATGAAAATTTTCTGGTTTCATGACCTTTGGCTTAAGTTTAGAGTCAGTATGTCTATAACAGACATCGGGTTGGAAAATCAACAGGTGAACATAGCAAATAACCGGGGAATCCAGTAACTTAACGGACGAATTCGAGGGCCAATCTGAAAAATCAACGGACCAACCTGACAATTGTCTGGAAAATCAAGAGGTGAACTTGCAAACCAACGGGCAAACCATTCAAATCGATGTACAAATCTTGCAAATCAACAAGCAATCCTGGAAAATCAACACGCAAACCTGCCAAATCAATAGGTGAAATCAGAAAAACAAGATAATACGAATCAATCAAACCAACAATTTCTACAGCTACCCACTTGATTACAGAGTTTTTCAAAGACACTACGTGATGTACTTTTATGAATTGGTTGGTACTGTTTTCATTGAACTCTAATTTGTTTCTAAGATCGACTTCAGTGTGCATTCTCCTACACTAGATAAGTAGGTAACTGAAAATCAACTGTGAGGGATTCGTAATTTTTGTCAAAACTGAATGTGAACCATTCAGTAGCAAACAGTATTTTTCCATAGTCTATTGCAATGATTTCTAGACCATTCGGATATTTTATTTATATTAGTACTTACCTCCGAAATGGTTGCGAATTCAGTTTATAGTTTCATTATTTATTATTATATGCCGTTGGTAATTGAAGTCAATCACAAAATACCTCCTCTAAATAGAATATTTGTTTTGTTATATTCTCAAGTCTTAAGTCATACAAAAAGTTTTTTTTTTTTTTAATAAATAAAGTCCTCATAAAAATTGCCAATGTAACATAATTATCTCCTAAAGTTGCTGCCTTAATTTCCACTTACAAAATTCTAATAAAGATGTCAAAGAACAAAATGAATGTGTTTTCAAAAACTTATTCCTTTCTATTCTATTCAAGAATAATTTTTATTACTCTCTTCTTTCAACAAAAATTCTTTCTAGATTTTTTGTATCTATAACATTTGTATCTCACAGGCACCTTACCAACAAAAAATCATAAAATGAACATAGTTTTAGATCTTTTTGAAGGTTATGGCAGCTAGTTTCTGAAAAATCATTCACCACTTTATTTGCCACCCCATCAAACAACATGAGGATTTGTCTTTATGCTTGCATAAGCATCTACCCAAAACTCAGTCAACTGTCGTATTTTTTACACTTTTCACCCCCAAGAACCTCTGACGGGAGGATATAAAAATTAAATTCAATATTTCATCATAAGGACTCTTGAAAACTTTGGGTTCCATTTTATTTTAACTTTCTCTCAGATGGGTTTTTAGAAAAATCGACAGAAGGTATAAATAAGTTTACAAAAAAAACAAAAAAATAAATTCCCCTAAAAATGAGGATGTTTTCCACGACTTGTATGGGTGTATAGCTACCAAATCAGGTCAAGGATAACGACAAAGTTATCAGCAAGCAATCGAAGTTTTTACAATGACTATGAGCATTTTAACCATACCCAAAAGTTTTTTTTTTGTAGGTACTTCCTTCGTGCAATGATATCCGACTTAAAGCTGAACGAACCCAAAGAAGAAGGTTAAATACCGGTTTTTTGTGTGTACAATTTATTCAGTTTGTGCTTTGTACCTTTACTTTAGACGAAGCAAAAACTGTGCAAACGTTTAATTAGTGGATTTGTACCTAGTTAGTATCCACCAACAAAAAGCACTATTTACATATCTGCTATCTGAAAAGTTTTTCTCAGCTGTAAGTTTTTCAATGCCATATATTGTGGTTGTAAGTTTTTCAAGTAGATAGTAGTTCAGGGGGAGGGGGAGTAAATGAAAGGAAGAAGAAGAAGAAGAAGAACAACCCTCAAAACCATAAAACCAGTAAAGTGCCATCATACAAGTGAGTGCGATAAATTAAGAGTCAATGGACAAAGTTGGAAGAGTTGATTAAAACAATCTTTTGAATTGGCAAAGGAGGTTGAGTTTTAGGTTGGCCAAAAGGGACGACGAGTTAAGTGCATAATCATGGCCATAACATGCCTAATATGTATTGGTTTTTAGATCTTTGGTAATTAAGATAAATTGAGGCTGCTGCCTCTGCCCCATTCTCAAGGGGGAGACTAATGATGATAGCATCATTCGGAGGGACCCACTGGAGGGTTGAGGAAGACTAATGGCTGAGCAAAATGACATGGAAAGTTTATATTTCACATCTTTGAGGGAATAATTTTTCTTTAAGCAGTTCCTATATAAACCTACACACCGATACTGAAGCTCAAAGGGTCGTGTTTTGTGGAAATATTTTTGTTTCATCATCTGAAAGCACGTAATGTGCAGATGGTCTCAAAACACAGGAAAAAGTTGGAAGGAAAGCTCAAAGTTGGTAATTTATTGTAATTTTTGAGGAACACAACTGTACATATTTTGTCTATCGAGGATTCGAGGATCTTTCTTCGGGGAATTGATGTTTAATTAAAGAAAAAAGATAGCGACACTTTGAGTAGAGGACACACAGGAGTTGGTCTTATCAAAGATTGCTTGAACAGTACGAGGAAGGGAATTTCTAAACATTTGCCATATGAACCCAAACCTCCGTTATAAGATATCCGTTTGATCTCAGCACTGGAATCAGAGAAGGTTTGTTTGTTGGTAATAAAGTTTTTTTTAATTTTCTAAAATCAATAGTTCTTTATAACGGCCTATTCCAACAAACTCATAAAATTAGCCAAATCATCAATACTTTCTTATTATACCAGACCCAGCGTCACTACATTTAAGTGGCAAGTATTATATGGATTTTGTTTAAGCAGTTTCAGCTAGATGAAATTGAAAAAAATAAAACTTGTAAAAATATAATTATGTAATTACCAAACCTTATGTAATTCTAAACCAGCAATCTAAATAATACGAGTACTATTGCGAAGGCAAATGGTGTGTTCAATTAGAAGTCGAACTCAGAACTGATCTATATACGCTTCCAAAATATTTAAATGTTTTCTTCTTAAATATTTAAAACGACTTAGGTTACTTTTAATTCAAGAACAAAAATATTTTTGAGAGAATAAAAACATTTTTTATTCTTTTAATATTTCCGAAAACTAAGCCGAATTTGAGAATTTGGTCAATAAATATTTTGTGAAAATAAGATTTTCTGTCAAAATAAAAAGTTTAAAAAAAACTATTAAAAAAAAGTACCTATGCAAAAAATTAACAAAAAATAACCTAAAAAATATTGAAAAATCAAGGATTGGATTGCACGTACTTGCTCTTCTCTATAAGTACTTCATTATGCTAAGCCTTTTTAATTAAAAATTTGTAAATGCAGTTTTAGAAAAAAAAAAAATTAAAAAAGCATAAAATTCGAGTTTCAAATGACTAAAACAGCTTCTTAAATTAATTTAACCTCAAAATAAAGTATACAATTTGATTTCTTCTATAATGATACATTTTTAGAAAAAAAAAAGTTTGAGCCGTTTTTTAAAAAAAACGATTGTTTCTATATAAATTTTGCTAGAACTTTTATAAAAAAAATTGGTGCCACATTTTTAAAATATTATTTATCAACATCTAATAACTAAATTTTGAAAAAAAATATTCAGAAGTTTTCCGAAAAAATGATTTTTCAAAAAAAAAAATTTCAATTTTTTTTTTTAAATCCAAAAAAATTATTCCAAAAAATTATGGATGGGTCGATTTACTTCAAATTTGGTATATGGCGTTTTTTGGAGACTATCCCAAGACCATTTTTGATTTTTTTTTTACCGAAAATAATATAAAATAATATATAATATACCGGTATTAGAAAAATTCATTTTTTCTCAAAAATGGTTCCTACGATTTTGATTAAAAGAATATATATATTTTTGGATAAGGTCTATCAGAAAATGAAAACTGTTTTTTCCAAAAACCGTTATTAACGGTACCTGCCATAGTACCGTTTTTTTTAATACTGATTTTCTCCTTCATGGCTCAATCAATTTCAACCATTTTTCATACATGAATGCTTTTAAGTTGTCGTTATGTAGTAAAAAAAATTTCGAAACTTATTTTTTTGGGTTTTAAGAAAACCAATCAATATTTTTTTTTTTCAAAATATAGTTATTAGATATTGATAAATTAATAATGTCTTAAAAATAGCGTACCAATTTTTTTTTTATAAAAGCCCTTGAAAAATTTTATACAGAAAAAATTGTTTTTTTTTTTTTAAAACGGCTCTAACGATTTTCAAATTTTTTTTCTCCATAGAAGAAATCAGATTGCTTACTGCGTTTTGAAGTTAAATTCATTTTAGAAGCTGTTTAATCATTTGAAAATCGAATTTTATGCTTTTTTTCTTGTTTTTTTCTTAAACTGATTTTACAATTTGTTATATATTAACTGTTTCTATAAGAGCAAGTACGTGCGACCCAGTCGTGCATTTTATTTTTATACGTGGCTTGAAATTTGAAATGTGTCGTGAATTTACCTTTTGAATTTCAACACATTGAACAGTTTTCAACATATGGCAAAGCAACAACATTTGGATTCAGATGACGTCAATCTCTTGGTTAGGTGTTTTCGTGTCTTTCAACCATGTTGGGCTAAATATACCCTATTTTCCAATGCCTACGTTAAATTCTCTGTGTTAATGTGGGTTGGATACAGTAGAAGTAAGGATAATGTATTTTTTTATATTTAAGCCTGAAGCATAAATATAATTGTTGCTACCTACACATTCTACAATAATGGGAAAACCCCAAAATCCATACCCTCAACTAGAAAACTAATTGTTTTTCAAACTTAAGAAATTTGATTTTAAACACAACAATCCTTTAACTCCTCAACTAATTTCCAATAATTAATTATTCAAAAACCTAAAAGCCCTCAAGAAGTTAGGTATGTGATGAATAAGCAGATAATTTCTCCTATAGAAAAAAAAAAAAACAAAAACTTCAACAACAATCCCTTGAGCAAACGGAACCAAAAATCCCATTTAAAGTGTTTAAAATACCCTTTATTACCATAAATCAAGAAACCATGATTTCGGACTCTATACAAAAAGATCAAAAGATTGATTTTATCCAAGTTGTTATGACAAAAGTTTAAATGCCTACGAAGAGTGAAGAGCTTTACTTAAATAGATTTATGTGTAAATAGTCCTTTTTTCTGTATTAGAAAAGTGAGTAATTCCCAAATCCAGATGTAAGCTATTTGAGAGGAAAAAAGTATCCCTTAATTTAAAAGTCCCATCCCTCAAACATAGACAAAGCTGTAATGGTCGACCCTCTATTTATTTTGAATAAATATATTTTTTAAGGATCTCAAATAAAATTTATATTTTGTCATCTACATTTAAATGGGAAATTCCAGCCAGCAGTCTCTGGCAGTCAGAAGACGACTTTTTACGACATAAATCATTACAGTATCAGTATATATTTGAAATCTCATTTTGAGTTATTATTTTTCTCTAATCGAGAAATAAGCTTTATTGCATTCTTTTGCTGAGATAAATTGTTTTCTTTTCTTTTGCCACTAAGACCAATGACACTTTTCAAAAGCTATTAAAGTTGGGAATAACCAAAAGGAAAATGAGTTTTTGAAAATCTTTTAATGAGAAAATAAGAGTGAACTGCAAGTGACAGCAATGTACTTTATTTTAGTTTTGGTTTATATTTTTTTGCAAGAATATCTGAAAAGAGCATAAATTCTGAGAAACTATCCAATTTAATGTGAAACTAAATCTAGAATAAATGCAATTGATAGCAATCAGGAAATAAATGGCATGTAATAATGCGACTATAATCGGGGGGCTTAAAGTTTATGAAAAGCTGTAGTGACTTCTATTCTAACAGAGTAAGATAATTTGTGACGGTTTATTCTATCGGCGCGTGCCTGTCACGTCCATCTGTCCTTATTTCCTCAAATACATTTATTTGGGTCGAAATAAGTACATACGTGTACCTATTACAGCAAGAATATTCAAATTTTTAAAATAAAAAAAATATTTTCCATTATGTTGATAACATTTCTAAGAGCAAATACGTGCAGCCTTGTCGTTAATTTTCCTAAGTGTAAATTAGCTTGCACTTTATATGAAGCCTAAATGCCAAAGAAAACTTTATTCAATAGCAACAAATTGTTTCTCACTAAAAGGTACTTGCCTTCTTCGCCAAAAACCGATTACAGATACAATTATTGTTAATCCTTTAGTATTTAAATATAAAACAATAAAACATCAGTTAACAAATCTGAATATTTCTTAGGAGAATAATTTGATTTATATTTCACCATGTCCTTGAGTCAACATTTCTATTTTGCAAACAATAAATATTTAACCTTTCATTCGGACAATGAATAATAATTCACTCCACAAAAAAATATCAAATCATCTCTATGGATAGATGTTTTCCAACAGAGATTTTTATTCTATATCCAACAATAGAGCCTTAAGTCCCTCTTTGTGTTAAACAAAAAAGTGTAACATTTAAATAATACAAAGGAGATACTTTAAAACTCTTAGTTCTAGTGCGTAGCTATAAACAAGGGTTTTAATGGGCGCTTAGTCCCTCTTATTTTAATTTATCGTAATTACAACATGAATTATGGAAGGAGCAGAAACCATGCAGTCTCAGTCCCGCGAAAATTCATTCGAACAGGAATGCATCGATTTAAAAAGCATTTTTGTATACTATAGACCTTTAGACCTGGAAATTTTCGGACTTTTTTTCAGTTTTTAGTATATAACATCTAAAAAGATCATCCTTTAGCAAACGCCACAAGGGTAATGTATTAAAACAAAATGGCACCCATTCCAAGATGAGTCCTTCCACTTTTTCGAATGCTATATTTTTTAAATATCAGGTACATAGTTCGTTAAAATATATTCGCCAATTTCAAGGCTCATTTTTGTCTAATTGTGCCGTATTACATGCTTTTTGACTCATTAATAATAAATAATGAACTTTGCATTTTTGTTTACTTTAAAAAAAGATAAGAAATAATAATTTCCGTTTTCCATCCCCCTCTTGAATATTTTTCAGCCCCACGGCCTTGCATTCGACCTTCTACACTTTTCTTAGTCCGAGTAGAGATTAACAAAAAAATAAAGAAACTCGCCAGCTGCAAAACAGTCGACAGTGGCGATAACCCCAGGAGGGAGGGGTGATGGTTGAGTACTTTACTTGGACATATTGTTCAAAGAAGCAGACATACAAATGGAAGCTTCGCTTTAAATGTTAAGGATGATGATAATGGCGGATTTATCATAATCATTATTTAATGTTATTTCTTTGAATATGATGGACTCACTATACATTTTTTTTTTTTGGAAAAATGTAAACGAAAATAACTTAGATGGTGCGTTCTGGTCATTTGAAATAGACAGGCAAGCAAAAACAAAAACAAAAAAAAAAAAAACACAAAGATTATTCAAACTAAATATTTAAAAAAAAAAAGATCCTACGAACAAAAAGACTCCATTAGAAAGTATATTAACAAAAAGAAAACCCTCTGCTTTCAAAGTGGTCTTAAGTATCAGCCAGACAAAAAGAAAGAATATTTACTATTCATCAGTTATTGAATGGATAAAAAAAGGGCTTTTACCCAAATTCAAATGAATTATGAAATTTTATGTTCTTTTTCAGAATTCCATGAATTTATCTTTTTTTTAAGAACAAAAAAAAAAAACACTGACCAAAGGAAAATAGTAGTAAGTTGAATTTCAATACAATCTATCGGAACTTGATATTTCTTGTAGGAAGGACCTAAAAACAAAAGACCAACTAAGAAACGAAGCGAAAAGGAGCATTTGGCTATGCTATTACGTTTTCGTCCAAATCAGCATAAAGGAAACTTTAAAAGAAGAAAAAGTTTTCTTCTTTATATTTTTTTAAGAATAAAACCAAAGAAATTTCTCATTTTGAGATGATTTCAATAAATTTCTGTCGTTCTGGAGACGCATTGTATAATCTCAAAAACGTAGAAGAAGATTCCATGGATAAATGATTTTTCTTTGCAAAATTCAAGGAAAAGTGTGAGGCCAGCATTTAAAATGCCCTTGACTATGGTGCTAAGTATGTTTATAAATATATACACAGGGTACCCTGTAAAGAATGGATAGCCTTGAAATGTCTGATAGCTAACCTTATGACAGTTTAAAAAAAAAAATCAAAAAAAATTCTATCCTACTTACCTACTTAAAATCTGCTTACTTACTTACTTATTTAAGGTGGCGCTTACAATCCAGGATAGATTTCGGCCTTAACCAACATGCACGCCAAGTTGGTTGATGTCGTTCTCCACTTGTGTGCGCCGCAAATTTTCATCCGAATCTTTTAACGAACATGCTTCTGCCCCATACAACGAGACTGGGATGATTAAAGTCTTGTATAGCGTTTTTTGATGCTATGAGGGAGGGTTTTACTACTTAAATGCCTTCTCAGCCCGAAGAAACAGCGCTTGGCAAGAGTAATTCTCCGTTTCTGTGGATGGGGCACTCTATGTGAAGGTTATATTCATGGGGCATGCTTTCATCCAACCAGGTTTTTCAGATGAGTTGGTGCATACTCCCTACCAACCTATTTCCTGCTGTTTCGAACAATTCGGCTGGTAAGCCATCCGCCCCAGAAGCCGTATACGACTTAAGCTTGGCAATCGCTATGCGCACTTCATCTAGGTCAGGTGGACGGAATTGTTGACCTTCGTCGTCCAAATTAAATGGAATAACAGCGGAATGTTGGCTATCTTCGCCGTTCAGGAGTCTGGAAAAATGTTCCTTCCAGATCCTCAGCACTAACGTTAGTTGTACTACCATATTCCCCTTCTCATCTCGACAGGCTTCTGTTCTGGCCTTGTAGCACTGGGTAGATCTTCTTACCCTTTGGTAGAATTTGCGAACCTCCCCTCTGCCAGTAAAATCCTCAATAGACTCGACCCCCGCTTCTCGTGCTCTCTCCTTTTCTTCCTGATAAGTCGGCGTTCCTCTTTTCTTTTTTGTCCGAAGAGGTCTCTGGCTGCTCTCTCAGCTCTGGTTCTTGTTTGCAGCATTGCCTGATAAGCCTCGTTCTTAGCTGCATACGCCAGT
Source organism: Meliscaeva auricollis (assembly GCA_948107695.1). Lineage (NCBI taxonomy): Eukaryota > Metazoa > Arthropoda > Insecta > Diptera > Syrphidae > Meliscaeva > Meliscaeva auricollis. Next base: position 115,954,169 of record OX403616.1, on the reverse strand, counting down.
CGGCATTCTTCGTCGAACCAGATGTTTCGTTGGGGTTGCCTAGTGAAACCCAGCAGGTCAGTGGTGGCACTACTGATGGCTTGTTGACAATCTCTCCACTGGGAGTGTGTGAAGTTAGCCCCCTTTTTTTGAAATCGTTATTTTTGAAAGTTGTTCCAGGTTGTTCCCGGTTTGTACCGGAATGTTCCAAATTTTTTTCTTGTTTAAAAAAGTGTTCTTAACATTGTTCCAAAAAATTAAGCTCGTAAAATTTGTATTTTTAAAGATACAATTTTCGAAAGGTTTTTTCAAAAACTGTATAAAAAATATACCTACTTTCAATTTTTTTTTTCAAAAATTAGTTTCGAAATCAAATATTTAATGACTTATACAAGTTTTGAAAGCAGCTTATATTTTAACCATAACAATATAAGCTGAAAAACTCACTTTAAAAAAAAAATCCTCAAATTTTTTAAATTTTCAAAAAATTTCATAAGCCCCCTTTTTCAACTTGTGGATTTTTTTTCAAAGTGAGCAACAATTTTGACAGTTTTTTGCGACTTGAGTTTCACGACATCAAATTTCTTCACAGCATCTGCTCGGCGTTGTGGCGTCATAGATATCCGCATCCGTAATCGAGACACTACCAAGTAGTGGTCTGAGTCAACGTTTGCTCCTCGGAACTGGACGAATGTCTGGCTTCAATCGCGATGTGATCAAAATCACATGACCACCAAGTCCCCTTGTGTATATTAAGGTGTAGGAATTGGGTGCTTGCAATGGTGATATTTCGCCCTTCCGCAAAGTCAATCATCCTGAGTGCGTTATTGGACGTTTTGGCATGTAGACTGTGCTTTCCAATTATCGACCTATATACCTCCTCCTTACCAAATCTGGCGTTGTAGTCGCCAAGAATAATCTTGACGTGGTACTTGGGGTACTTATCGTACGTGCGCTCGAGGAGGTCGTAAAACTCGTCAATAATTGGGTCATCCTTCTGTTCGTGGGGGGCGTGAACACAGATCAGCGTCACGTTCTAAAATTTTTTCCTTGATACAGATTGTGACTAGGCGTTCGCTTACCGCGGTAAAGCCCAAGACTTCTTGCCAAAGTCTACCCCTTATTACAAAATCGCACCCAAACAGCCGCTGACACTGCTCCTTGAAGCACTTCCCATGGTAGATGTCACACAATTTTATCCGTCGCATGACCTCTCCATCCCATCGCGCCTCCTAGATAGCTGTTACTTCAGCCTTTAGCCTATCCAGGTTCTCCACAAATAATTCGGCTGCAGGTTCCCTGTATAAGGACAGTGCATTCCACGTACAGATCCGAAATTCATTGTCCTTGTTTCGTTTGCTCAGTGTGACAAATGACAAATGACGGAAATATCATCATTTTTATTTGAGAAGCTGTATTGACATAAACAAAAAAAAAAAGTTTAAAATCTGCATTTCAATGCAAAATATGAAAAAAATATTATTTGAAAAAGTTTAAACATGTCTGGTACAAAAAAATTTATTTAAGCCTGAGTTACCAACTATACTTTAAAAATATGTCTGTTTAATGCACTTTCTAAAATAGAATAGTATGTCATGGTATCTACAAGATTTTTTTAGTCTTGTCATTGATGATCAGACTCATTAACGTGGCTTTTATTTCAATGCTCACAAAACTGCTTACAACATTAGGCTATGTTCTTGCTTTGATATCAATTTTTTCGATATAATGTGTCTCTGTTGTTGACGCTTTCAATCTTCAATATTTTTCCAAGAACGGTGCGACATTAACAAGCCTCGTGCGTGCTTCATCTTCTTCATTTTTGGTACATTCAATTTCAATGTCAGCGTTGCTCAAATAAATGGGTTGAGAAAATTGTGGTTCCAACGTTGACCTTCTTCTCAGTGTAATTTTATATTCTCGAGTTGTTATTTTTGCGAATCCAACACTTACCATGTATTTGGCAGGTAATTTCAGGATAGACTCCCCTACGTTTATTAAGGCAATTTCTTGTAACCTTTTCCCTATGATAATCTACGTACTACCACAACAAAATAAAAGGTACCAAAGCTTCATGGATACTGGCCATCGCTTACTAACCTTACTTTTATAGAGAAAAAAGTATTAATTTCTTTAAATTGTTCTTTTCTTTGTTATTTAAAAAAAAAAAATAAAGTATGCATCAGTCAAATGAGATGACGGTATTTTTCAATCAGCCTGCAAAAGACAGTGAAAATGATTTTTCTTTTGAACTGATATTTCTCATAGTCTTTTTTTTTTATGGTATTTTTGTTTTCTTCCCAGAATCATAATCTTTTTAATTGGATAGAATTCCTTCGACCCTAGAAGGTTATATCCTAGAAATTTGTATGATCTTACTTGAAGCTCGCTTGAGAGCAATTAAATTGAGAATGGGATTTTAAAGAAATTGTGTTGGTATTCCACAAACATGCACAAAGGAAAATATCATCTTCTTCTTCACAAAATTAGAATGAAAGATTATACCTAACTCATTTTTTGTGTTGTGTTTCTTGAGAAAAAGTAATTTCCTAGCCAAATGTTCAAACGTCCTTGCACGTGCCGCATTGTATGGTTTCTTAAGAAACAAGGATAACAGCATTCAATATGTCATATAGAATAAACTTCTTCAAAAAGTCTGAATATATTACCAAGCATCTACCAGATGCATTTTCCCTGCTCATTGATTTCCCATTGAGTGCATCATATCCATACGTTCAAGTCCACCCGCCTTTACCGCACTATACCCTTCTGTTGGTTGTATATACCTATTTGATATCCCTGCTATACAACAGATAAATGCTACCCATTACCATCGTCACCATACAAATGGTAAAAGCGTGCTCAGAATATATAACTCTTTTCTTTTGCACAAGAAAAACTCATAAAAAAATATAAATATCATTTCGTACACTAAACCATTTCAAATGTGAAAATAAATTATTTGTATTTTATTTTTTATTTTTATACTTTTTTTTGTTTTATTAAAAAAAAAATATATTTATAAAAAGACACGAACTTTTGCCAAAATATTTGAATGTTCATTTGTTATATTCTAAAAAAAATCAGAGAACTGGTGGCATTTAATGTTATGATTTAATCGTTGTGTCACCACTTTAAGTATTGATTAAGTATTACGGTCTATTATTTACAAACACACTTGCACATTATGCGAAAGAGTCAAAGAGTAAAATAAACAAAAATTGAGTCAGTATCATAGTAATATTTGAAGATAATTGTTTCAAGTGAAAAGATATGATATGAAATTTGTGCTAAAATACAGTTGCGAGAAAAATAAAATGCACCACTGGGTCGCAAGTACTTGCTCTTTGGGTCAAAGTTGCTGTAGACGTCAAAGCCTCTTATATAAAGTCAATAAAAATAAATAATGGTGTTTGTAAAAAATATATGGTTTTGGTTAAGTTATAAGAAAAGAAGAAACAGGTAAAAAAAGAATTAAACAAGTTATTATTTTTATCATTTACTTTTTTTTTGAAAATTCAATAAGATTGTTTGAGGTTACATGAAATATTGGTGCCCAAATTTTAATTAAAATCAATTAAGCCGTCTACGAGATATTCACGAGAAAGCAAAACAAAGGAACATTCGAGCTTTTTGAGAAAAACTAAAAATGCAATCACTTAGCAGGATACATACAGAAATTTCAATCATAATAGTTAGAGCCGTTTTTGAGAGAAATTTAATAACTCAAAACTTTTATATGGGAGGTAATTACAATTACGCACAGACCGACAGACGGCATGACGAAAACCATTTTTTTAGACTTCTCCATCATCGTAATGTTGGTTTTGATTAAAACCTCAATTTTTTTTTCAACACGAAATCAGTACTTGCCCTATAGAGCAAGTAAAAAATTCAAACGCAATGGTAAGGTCTTGTTTTATGCAACAACTAAGCTAATTTATGTGATAATTGCTTGAAACTTTGCACACAGCTGTGAAATTGATTTTTTTTAAACGTAGTCAATTAAAACCGAATCCTACTACAAAAAATTAATAATATTAATAAATATTGGTTCAAAAAGTAAGTTTGAGAGGGAACAAAAAAATGCAAACACATGAAAAACTTTAAAAAAAATACAAATTTGTTAATTTTTTTGAACAGCATTTTGTATTTAAACACGTTAATGTTTTGTTAGGACCCTTTATTGACAAAAACAGCACTTAACCTATGTTAACTTTTAGCCAATCGGATATCCCAAATAAGTTTGCAGATATTCAGTACCATTCTGTTCTTATTTGTTCCATTAGCTTAATAATTTGAAAGCTTTGGAGATTAGTAACTCTCATTTCATTTTCTTTACGATTCAGGTCAGAAAATCTCATCACAACATCATGAAGATTTTCCTCTTCTAAGAACTTTTCTACCAGCCGTTTGGTGTGTTCTGAATCACGATCGTGTTAGAATAAACTGTTTTCAGGTTTATTGGGCCCCAAATATATATAACTCACTCATATGGTTTCTGGAATATTCCTACACAAAATGAGAAATCATCCGGGCGGCTAATTGGATTACTGTAACACTTGTTGACCAATTTGACTCCATCTAATTGCCAAAAGAGAGTTATTGGCTTCTTTGCCAAAATGACCGTGCAATTTATTTATTTGTTAATGGTCAAAAACTTAAAAAAGTTAATAAAATCGAAAATAACATTGTAGGCTGTCAAAAAGGTGAATTTCAATCGATGTCACAACTTCCCTTCTACCCCTTCTCTCCAGGGAAAAAATAATGTACCTACCCGTTGCACTGATTATAGCAACTACATATGAAGAGTAGTCGTATTACCTTCGTTTTGATTTCAATAGATTCAGCAAACAAATATAAGAACCTGAATTTACAATATTGATTCGGCTTTTTTTAAAATGGTGGTCAAATCTCCAATGCGATTCGATGGGACTTCTAAGACATTATTAAGAGCATTGCTGCCAAGTTATTTTCACCAATAAAATATTCTATATATTATTTAATTTGAAATCTGAAGTTTTTATGGAAAATTATTTAATTTTGGGAAGGTCATTTAGAAAATTTGATGGAAATCATTTCATATGCATTGGTCAAAACAGGCTATTAGGTACATTGGTTATCCCAAACTCATCCGTACAGTAGCCAGAACTATTTTAAATCAAAGTATTACACATATTTTCATTTATAAAAAAAGTAGTACCCTTTTGCTTAACAATAAGTTTGATGAACTTTGTTTTGCGAGGAATTGACAAACCTCCAAGAGTTCTCTGTTATCCTTAAAAGAACATCTCATCTTAGCCTTTCCGACTCAGCAGAAACTTGCTATGCCTATAACACAAAAAAACCAAAATTATAAGAACCTTGGTACGTTTATTATGCCCGTATTATTGTGCAATACTTCTATGTCTCTTTGCTTGTTCTGTGTCTCCCTGGTTGTGGAAACGAAAAATATTGATTACAAATTCAGAAAATATTAAACGTTTTAAATATCACTCAGTAAGTTGCATACCATACACGATCAATATTATTGTTCCCTACTGAGTATTGCGCAATAATATTGTATTATGTAAGACTGGCCGGATTTCAAGTCTAATATCTTACAATTTCGCATAAAAAATTGAGCAATTTCACATATAATAGGTACAAATATACAGTAACTTCTTGTTGTAGTCCTCCATGTAATACACAAAAAAATTAATGCATTAAAAAAATTTAAGAATTTAATGTAAAACAAAACACCACACATAAAAAGACACATTCCATTCTTTAAAGACCTCAATTTTGAAACCTTGACAGAAAAAATATAAAAAATGCTAATTCAGTATCTCCCATCGACAGTAAATCTCGGCGGGAAAAAATTCTTTCAAGCTATTAAAATCGATAAATCTGCCGGCTTTATCTTCTTTGCTCTATTTTTAAAGAAATTATAAGATATGTTAGTAACAAGCTTCAAAAATCAACTAAGTATGTACATTATATGAACTCAAAGCTTATCTACAGATGTAATACCTAAAGTTTTTACTCTCTAATTCATTACTAAGGGATGAACCCTTTGATTCTGTTTTACAACTCAATGTTAAATGATATATTATTAGGAGCAAAATGTCATATCAACATAAAATCCCACATCTCTTCTTAATTTGCACGAAGAACATCACATCACATTCATTTATATTTATTTTTGATCATCAAACCTACCCTACCTACAAACAATAGAAACTATACCACCAGCTCCCTAACTGTTAAGAAAAGGGGCAAGCATACATAAAAATGATAAAACATAAAAACCCATCAAACCAGCAGAAACAACCCCCCAAATGCATACCATTACCATTCTTTCTTACTCTCTCATGTGTGCTAAACTATACTTTCAGCTCAACAGAACAGGGTGTCTATTCTAGCGTAGGGGGCAATAACAGCCAAGGAGAAGAATATGACTAAAAAACAAAAAAAAAAACAAAAAACAAAAAAAAAAACGAATAAGAAATTATAAGTGTCACGGGACGACCTTCAAATTTGTTGTATCAAAGCTTCATCTCATCATAATCATCGCCATGCTCGTAGCTTCGGCTTTGCTTTCTTATTTGCACTCACACACAACAGAGAGCCCAAGAACCGCTTCCCCGAAAAAAAAACAAATAACCGATTCTGAGATTCCAACATTTCAGCAGCCCGCTCCTACTCTAATAGCTGCTGTTCACTCTGGTTGGCTGTCACAGCTCTACACAGCAGCAGCGTGGGAGAGCATACCTATCCCTGGTTAACTGGCTAGAGTACTGCTGACTGCTGAGTGAGTGGAATTTGTAAACACTATTATTTGAGCTTTACATAGAACTAACAGCACTGACTATCTCACATCTCAAATACCTGCTCCACAACTTATATGCTCTTCCAAACAAAAACCAAAGCTTTCGTATGTTCATTCTGCTTCGGATGAACTCAGAGCCCCTTCAAATTTAGGGGTCGTTTCTCAATTCACAACAAACATTCAGTTGCTGCTGCTCTCGCTCTCTCGCTAACACAATGTTTCGATAAAGAAATAACAAAAAGCTCTGGCTTTTGATTGTTTCGGTCTCGTTGGGGGTTACAACAGTCTGAAGCTCTGTATCTTCAGATGATTTTCCTAGTTTTTCTCGGGATATCACTGCATTCGCATATTCGCAGTTTTAAAGCTCTCGCAGCGCGGAAAACACTTCACAACTTTTTACTTTGATATTTTTGAAATTTTCAAAAAATAAAATTAAAAAAAAAAAAAAATAATTAAAACAACCTCTTCATATTGTTTGTTGTTATTATTTATTGCTTTTTCGTTGTTGTTGTTGTTTGTTTTTATTTTTGGTTTTTTTTTTTTTAAGAAAATCTTTCTTGCACGTTTTGAAAAAAAAAAAAAAATGTTTCTTTGTAATTTATTGGCTCGTCAACGACAAACGTGTACGGGACAAATGAGAACGCCGGTGTTGAAGACCGTTCAGCAATTAAATTGAAGTGAAGGAAGCCTCAAGCCCCAGAGGCCCCAAAGAGCAAATTGAACCACAACGGATGATAAACGAAACAAAAAAAAAATATTGTGTGCATGTGTGGTAATTTGGTTCATCAGACGGTCGTCTCCGCTCTATTCGGTAGTTTCTTGGTTTTTGTTTTGTTCTCGGGCGAATTTCTGTTATTATCAGTGCATCCGGGAGTGCACCGTATCGAAACGGTAATGTTTTGTTTGGCAAAATCTCTTATCGCCTAAAATCGACCCCCTAGTGAAACAGTTTCGTGAATGTGATTTAATTGTTTGTTTGGGGTAACTACCCTTTTTTATTCGGTCGACATAACGGCAACCTTTATAGTGTATCGCTTTAAGTGCGCGTACTCTATTTTTTTTCTGTTGAATTGAAATAAATTTTGTGTGAGAATCCAGTGCAAGGTTAAATATCACACAAAACAACAAAAATAAAAAGAAAGAAGAAAAAAAAATTGAATCTAAAAAGTTTTAGCTTACAATTTCGCATTGTATATACGATGGATTACTGAGCGAGAGCATCCTCAACCATCAACATCCCCGAACCCCATTGGGCGAACCTTAGCGCTAACACACGGCTGTGGAGGAGGATTGGATACAAAACTAGAGCTGCAAGGGATAGAATGAGGGATTTTACAACATAATGAGAGTAAGTCTTGTGTGGGGGATTTTGTGGGAAAGGTTGATGATGTTGATGTTGACGATGACTATGAGGGTTTTTTTTCATCTTGGGGATGGGGTGATGTTGCTAGGCTTAAGGGTTAAGGGGTGGGTGTTAGCCGCATTCAAGTGGCGTGGATAATAAATTGCATAATTTCATGAGGTATACATCACCCTGATTCTCCTGTAGGTATATGATGAGTCTGATCTTTCTGATTTATGCTTTTGTTTTGATTTGTTTTATTTTCTTTGTAACTTTGCTCATCTATCCCCCTTTTGATGAGTTTCCATATACTTTGACTTCTTTTGAATATTCCATCTCTGCATTAGTTCCGTAGAATCATCAGATACAATATCAGGGTTGCGGAATTGAATTGGTCGTTGACTTCAATAAGATTGAAAACTGTAATTAGTCGTCTGGCAGTAACTTCAACGTTGAACCTCGCCATTTCATATTGCGGCACTCAGTAGCTAATTGAACTATTTTGTTATCTCTCAAATGGATGTTATTTGTATCTCTATGAGTAGGTACTTGCGAGGGGAGGGAATACAATGTTAGGGTACAAGTGGAGAGGTTTGAAATTATTTTGCTTAAAATTAATTTAAATCTGGAAGATATCTGTGACATCAAATATAAACACATTTTCTTGTGAACGTTTTACATTTTCTTTTTTTAGTACTGATCTCGAAGTTTTTTTTTTTGGCGGAAGAAAATTTGTGAAACCTCAAGAACGCTAGTTGGGTAAATTGTTTGCGCTCATTATTAATTGTAACTGAATTAACCAGTGTTTCTTCCTCAAATAAATTAACGGATAAGGTTTTATTTCTGACTACTGTGTCCTGGATTACAGAAATTAATACAAAAATTGGTACCGACAACAACAACATTGAAAATAGAAAAAAATAGAAAAAAAGTAATGATGCAAAATTCTGTTTCTTCGCTTTCTGAATTTCTGTGGAAGTTACTGAGATTTCTTAACGGAATTGGTTGTTTTTACTTATGTGTTAAGAGAGTTCAGTAATTTCAGCAACCTGATACCTCAGTAAACTGCCTGTCAAAAACTTAGCAGAAAAAATTTAGCATTCGCTTCCTCACTTTCTCAGATTGTCATCGCACATTTCTTGCCAATTTTTTTTTCTACGAATTTCAGCAATTCTTATCAAGTTTTGTAAAATCAAACATCTTAAATGTGTCAACTGTTATGAATAAAAAATAGAAACAATACATTCGGTGTGAACCCCAAGTTTGATTATTCGTATATTTTTGCTTATTATAAACTAAATTTTAAAACCAAAAAAAAAAAGAAACTAAAATACTGTTGAAAAAATGGTTTTCGTGTTGAATTTATCAAAAGCAAATGCCTCAACTTTGGTCTTCATTTGATAACAAATTGAACATCTGGTTTGAAGCTGAGACAAAATACTGAAACAAAATTCTATAAATTTGACCGCAGAATCACAGATAACGGCAACACATACCTATATAGTATATAAATTGAATTTTACTAGGGAGACCTTTTGTACCTATAAAAAAAAAGACCAAACATTATTAAAATCCGTTGACGTTCTTGGAAAAGGATGTAAAACAATTCGTGTTTACGTTTTAATAAAATGATAAAGAACGTAGATACTATTCGCTTTTATATGCATACATAGATTGTATCTTGGTCGATGTGACCATGAAGAAATGTTATTTGTAAGAAAGTGGCCTTATTTTAAGTTGCACAGGTTTCGTCTCTCGTCATGACTTTTTTCCATAAAATAGAATTTTTATTGAATTATAAGGTGAACTGCATTTTTTTCAGCTTTAAGTCAAAGCACAGTTTTTCACAATGAGTGACAGTTTTTCATATATTTCCCCTATCTTGTTGTACAAATTCTTTTCCGCATTTTTAGTTTCTTAAAACCTACTCTATATAATTTAACATAGATTTTGTTGTCTTCTCATCATTCATCTTGAAGACATTTTCAATAAGTATGGAAATGTACCAAAGAGCATTATTATCAGTAAGCACTCAGAAAGAACACACGTGCTTTGCCCCATCTAGAAGTGCATTTAATTTTTTTCCATTAAAACAAAAAGAATAACGTCACGAAAGATAATTTTAACACTTTTATTTTCTGTAGAATCATATACATATGTATAATAAATAATAGCCATCTTATTTGTATAATATAGGTACCTACGTGATATTTCTATAAGTTGTTTTTGTTTGGGAATATAACTTGATTAATGTTGGTCTCTTTTAAAATTTAACATTTTAGGCAATATACCAATATAGTCTGGGAGAGTATGTTACCTTTTTGAATAATAAAAATCAAACCACCGTAAAAAAAAACATTACCGACATTTTAGTTTGTCGGTTAGAAATAATAAAATGGAAAAGCATAAATTTGTGCGGTAAAATAGAAAGATTTCCCTACAGAATGTTCTGTATATAAATGTTTAGTATTTAAATTTTTTTATGGAATTTAAAAAATTAATTAATTAAAAAAGTATTTAACTTAATTCAAACTTTTGTTGTGTGTTTCTCAAATATTGTTTCTTGAATATTGTAATGAATTCATAAAAAAAGCATTTTAAGTTTCTTATGGGAAAATTTAAATTTCCGCACAGCATTCTAAAGTCTTCATTCACTTAAAAAACCTTTTGGATCAATTACAAACAAATAAAATCAGTTATAGTGCAATTTGTAGAAATCTTCTTAAATAGTCTTAGTAGTCGGTACCTACATTTTGCATTTTCTACCACCTATCAAACAATTTGTCTTATGCCTCTTTTGCTTTCGTGTCAACATAAAATTGAAGATTTCAGAAAACTCAGATCTCAAAAATCATCTGTTTCCCCTGTATGTTTCTCTGGATTTTAATAATTTTTGAGTTTTTTCTCAAAAAATCAAACAACAAAAAACTGCTTGGCCATATTTTTAGTTATTACCACAAAAAGATTTAAACATTTGTTTAACCTCAAATAAAATAAAATCAATTTCTCTGACTATTAGAATACACACAAGGCTATAATAAAACAATGGTAGATTAATGGCATCAGTCGAGCTTTGACATTTATCATCACTTTCTGCTGTTGTTAAATTAAATTAAAAGTGCACCTTCAATAAACAGGTTCGAGGTAAAAATCTTTATCTCTCTCTTAAATATAAAAAAAAAAAATTAATTATCTCAAAACTGAATCACACCCAAATTTAAATTCTACCAAATCATATTCAAACAAATTAACTAAACAAGAAGATAATAACAAACAAATAAACAATTCTTTGTTTTCTTTTTATTATTTGCAATCAAAACTTTATAATTCATACAATGCCATTTTTCAAGTGCTTAGCTACTTAAACAATGAAATAAATTAAAAAAAATAATCGTAGGGTACATGTGGGACATTTAAATAGACGGGTTTACCGGAAATTAAAAAAAAAGGTGCTCATTGTTGTCTGTTTAAATTAATTTTTTTATCGTTGGTAATTTGTAAAATTATGATAATACAAAAATTTCAGAAAAAAAATTTACCTGAATGGAAATCAATTTTATTAACTATTTGGAATTTGATCCTTGAATTATTGTTGATTATAATCTTTTCACATTAAAAATATACACTTATAATTCGTTGATAGATAAAATTCTAAATGTTAAATTTTCGAAACTGTATTTACTTTGAATCTTTACAATCTCAGAAACAACGACAGCAATGTTTATCGTCCCTCAAATTGTTTAATAAAAAGCTGTTTCGTTACTCACTTTTTGAAATTTAAATCTGTTCAGTTTTTTACTTTTTACTTTTAATTGTTTCTTGACAAATAAAAATACGTCGACTCCCTCTAAAACGAATTTTCATGGGACATCAGAATTCGTTCGAGTTATAGGAACTTTTGTATAAATTCGATATAGCTAGAAGGATTGAAAATAGACTTTTTAAAATTAATACAAAAATATGTCGAAAAAATTCGAGTTCGGGGGAAATTTGGCATAGAAGAAGTTCGATTTAGGGGGAGTCTACAGTATTTATATTTTAAGTATAAAATATTCGTATTAAGTGCCAAACGGTCAGAATCGCTTGCCAACATTTTCTTTGAATGAAACAAAATCTGCTAAATTCCGTGCTTAAGTTTAAAACAATTAAGATCGACCTTAAAATGGGAGGTCAAAAAGGCACTATAACATATTAAAAAGTCGAGTAACATTACAAATATATTTGTGGACCAAGAATAAATATTTAAATTTATGTTCTGTCAATATTTTAAACGAAACACAATATAATATAAAAAAAATCAATTTATTCATTTAAGGTTTATTGACTTTGACAGAAATAAAACAAAACTTTTTTTTCAATTTAAAATTGCTTTAAATAAAGCTTTGTCATATAAAAATATTAATTTATTTCAGAATAATTTTAAATACAAATGAAAAGTATGACACTTTCATTAAATCACGTAAAAGATAATAAAAAAAATATACAAAAACAAACAATAACAAATAAAGAAAAGCAAAAACAAAACCAAAATAAAAATAACCAAAAAAAAAAAACGTGACTTAATCAGATTTCATTTGAATGGAGGTTCAATTTTGGAAACACAAAATCATATTCAATACACACAAAACAGAAACAAGTCAACTTAAGTAAGCTTCATTATAGACTGCTGTGCAGATAATATAAAAATTCACTTATTTATCATTACAGACTCAAAATCTGATGTTAATGTGATTATTCTCTAATGTAATTTACTTGTTGGATTTGTTAATAATATTTTCTAATAGTCTACTCTTGGGATGAAATTTATAAGTGAAATTGATGGTTGCCTTTATTTTCAGTATTTGAATAGGAAACTGACAAGAAACTTACCGACCAACAGAAACATAGTTTACTTTTTCTATTAGGACAAACAATAGGCTTGTATAATTAAATGAAATTCACTTTTTATGTCAAATTAATTTTAATGGATAAGAGAGTATTGTACTCTCAGTATAATGTTGGATGCTTTATCTTCAAAAATAATCTCTTCGTGTTTTCACTCACAATTACGAGATCCTTTACACAGTGTTTGGTGAAAAATTAATAAGCCTGGAATTCTTTTCTTTAGCTGAGCTCATTACCGTTCTAGGAAAAAAAAAAAAAACAGAAATAAAAATCTTTACCAAAAACCTTTCCCAAAAATTTTAAAAAAACTTTGACGTTCTTCCATAAAAGCCACTGAAAAAGTTGTAGTTTGTCATTCCCAGGTGGGGTCTTAGGCCTTAAAATTAATTGTTTTGAAATCTTTTTAAAACATTTGTTTTCAGTTCATGAGTCATGACGGTATCAATTAATATACAAACATTTTGTTTACTAAATAAGCACCCAAAATTCAATTAAGAATGTCTGTTCAGCTTTTATGTGTTGTGTTTTTGGATTTTTATAACACCTTTTTTCATAAGATACATACACAGCCATTCAAACAAACTCAAATGTTCTGTTCCGAAATGGGTCACTGTGGCGTATGTGGAACTTTTTTTTTGTTTTGAAAATTCATCGATAAATTTCAAAATTTTACCTGTTATAAAATAATAATGCGCTTAGAGAATTAAATTCATTTTTTGGGGGTTCTGTTTACAAATAATCATGACGGGCACACTAAATAATTCCTGTGAGTTCTTTTTAAAATTTTAAAAACTACCTATTCCGATAGGAAATTTAATTTCCTACAAAAAGTTACTCGAGTTAAATTTTCAGATTTAGCTAAGTTTTCCCGTTATATTTATAAAATAATGAATAATTAATAAAGACGAACTAAACTATCTTCACCAAAACGGTAGTAAGTTGAAAACCTATCCATAGTTTTCTTAATGGAATACCTTATATTCTTCGAAAGTGATAAAATTGTAAGCAACAAATATTAAACTTTTGTGCATCCACTACTCAAGATAGAGACCGAATGCTAAAGATGCTTTGAAAAAACTACAAAAAAACTTACAAAATCTACTACAAAAAAATATATACGAAAAATATAATGGCTGTTAGGATGGAAAACATTTTTGTTTTTTGTTTTTGGAGACTAGTATAATTTCTTAAATAAAATTAGTTAAACCAAACATAAATATTTAAAAGCTCTATCAATAAAATGGAGATTATTGACACCCATAAATATGCATAATAGCCTAGTCCTTCCTGAATTGCGAGAAAATGCATGGGAATAACTGATTTTTTGTTAGGTTATTCCGATAGAAACTAGAAGGGTTAAACCAACTTTGCACCTTTGAAAAACCTGTGCTTCCTACTTAGCTTACAAAAGACCTATAAATTTGTGGATTTTTTTTTTGTTTGAGTTTTTAGCTTAAAAACTCTGCATTAAGCATGGCTTGTCTTGATATATCAGTTTCTTTGAATTGTGCCTTTAAAAATATGTACTTTCAAATCATGTGTTAAATCATCAACTCTAGAGTTGATGCAAACTTCAGAGTTGAGTGAAAAGTTGAGATTTGTTTTCTTTTACTATTCTAAACCTTAACTCGAGAGTTGAAATTTAAAAGTTAGCCACATTTCTCTGGGAAATTTGATTGAATTTGTCCCCCGCGTTTCACGATACGATGCACTGTTTAAATACAAACAAAATCAGTAATGACGAACTGAATTGACCCGAGTTCATAATACCTCAGCAAAATCAATAATTGGGGTAATTCTTCGCGAATGCCGTTCGTTTTAAAATTACAAAATCGGTAGATAAAATTCCATTTTATCTTCCTAATTGCCAACAATTCTTCTACTTTTTCATCTTCGCTTTTAGAAGCAGACGATGGATGATTTTCTCAAATTTTCTCGGAAAGTTATTGTGTTCAAACCAAAACTGAGAATAATTTTTGACAGAAGATACAACAAAATGTATTGCAAATTTGAATTTAACAAAAAACTCTAAATTTAGCTTTCTCAACTTCTACTTTTTTCAGAAGTTGAGAAAACCAGAAGTTGATCAACTTTAAAGTTGCGAATTGACAGTGGAAGCTGTCAACTTTAAGTGAAGAAAAACAAAGTCACAAGTTGAGAATAAAAATCCTCAACTTTAATTCAACTTGCAGTAAAGAAAATGGCTCTTAGTATTTTACTTTGCTCAAAAGTTATAATTTAAGCTAAAAGTTGAAAAAAAGCCCGGATATTTCGGGGTTTTTGGTACACTATCCAGATAGCACAGATCTTTTGGAGGCTCAAACTTTGTCTTACACTTCTAGTATCTAACCGAATAATATTCTAAGAAATAAGTGATGTGCAATTTTTTACGACCTATAGAATGCTTTGTATGACTGTTATGAAAGTTTTCTCTTTGATTATTATTTTTGTGTGTACTATCTATTCAATTCATGTTAAAGCTCTGCTGTGGTTTTGCTTAAATTTCTAAAGGGCATTCTAAATAATTTGATAAAAAAAAAACATTTCGCTATTTTTCTTTATTAATGCCTTAAGCTAAATTTATGCTTTCAGTAAAGCTTAATATAGATATTCTTATAGAAAAGTATTCGTGTAGACCAGCGGAAGTGCATTACTTCATTGAACTTAATTATATCTCACGCAATATAATTTTATCGCATTTAACTATCACAAATTGTAGCTGCAATGTAAAGAATTTAAACTAGTTGAGAGTATAGTTCTTTTTTTGTTCACTTAATTTACATATACCTACACAAATGCCAAGCAGGAAAAAAAGTACAAAATGCTCTATAAAATAAACATTCCATATAATAATGAGCTTTAATAGTGAAGAGCAACATACCCCAGTCCAACGATAATAACTTCAATGTTGTTTTTTTTTTTTCTCTCGTACTGGTGCAGACATACTAAATTTTATTAACTACTGCTGTTGCTCCGCTTAAGGTCATGCATTGAACTAAATTTGTTTTGTAATCCTGAGAGTATATTTTTGTTCTTTGAAGAAAGAAAATTCAAAAAAAAAATAAGAAATCGAAGGGTGAGTTTTCTTAAAGAAAAAAATAATTCACAGAATTTAAGATTAGGTTTAAAGAAATAAAGGTATGTGTGGAAGTTGGTTTCTTAATATCATGGCTAAAGTTTACTTCAGAGGAAATTAAAAAGAAATCAAATAAGCTTATTCCAATTTAAGAAGACTTCCTAAACTTTTTACAAAAAAAAAAAAAAAAATACAACCAAATAAAAGAACAAAAACTCAGGGGGATTAAAATGAAAAACAATTGCCCTCAACAAAAATAGATTTATTTTCTAATTTCTAATTCGTCTTCAAATCAAAACTTATGGAATTGAGTTTAAAGTGCGTCACCAGTAGGAAAAACACATTTTCTTGAGAAATAATGTGTTTCTGTCTTTTGACCAATTTCCCTTGTACAAAATATAAATATTTACTTTCAAAAGAGACCTAAGAGATTCCTTTGGAATAGCTTACTTATGTATAAGTGAGCCCAAGGCAAAATTATTGAGATAAGTGTACCTTACACTCCACAAATCTTGCAAAACTGCTGTTTGAACGTGAATAACCTTTCAAATATTCTCTTGAAGCGTACTATTACAAAGATTATACAAAGATTTTTATTTATTTAAAAAGATATTTAGTTTTGAAACAAAAAGATACCGGAAATTTAGTTTTCTGGTGAGATTTCCATTTCATATGGTTAGTTTTTGTTTTATAATGAGATGACACATTAAAAGCTTTGGGCTTAGTCGTTTTATTTTTACCCAATTTTCCATGAGAAACCAACAACCAGTTTAAAGTTAAAATTTATTTATGAACCATAATATAAATCTAAGAAAAACCACTGACTGACAACAAAGTTAACGAGATAGCATACAATTTATTTTTCTCTTCACAACCATCCAACGACAGAGTAAATTGAACATCATCCTTTTTCATCTTCAAAAAGATTTCTCTACGACAAATGAAATGAACGATGCAAAATTGTCAACTTAATAAGCTGGATGGGGTCCTTAAAATGCAATTTAACAAAACCTAATTAACCCACATTAAATACCATTCGTTCCTTTAAATACGAGCTCCTCAAATCATATTCTCTATAGCATATATACCAACAACCAACAAAACCTCAATGCTATTCTATACGAGCATTTAAGTACATATTTTGAACTCGTAGCAAAAAGATGAAAAACATAATATAAAATATAACTCGAAGGCAATTGTCATGGCGCTACAAAATACCCTTTTATTCCTTAAATATAACAATATTAAATGTAGAAAGGATACGAATACGACGACGACGACGACGACGACGCACGTCTAGATCCTTTTTCTGTGAAATTGAAATTTTGAAAATGTGTTTTATTCTGAGAATATTATTTTTACCATAATCCGTTAGAATTTTTGAACTTCGTTTAAATTGTAATGAACTTTTATTTAACAAAAGGATTTTGCATTTTATGATGTTGTGCAGTCGAAAAAGGATGCTTAAACTGAGATTAGTACTTTTGTGAACGTTTTTGAATAAGAGTGCATGTGGTTTTGATAAAAATATTTTAGGTAAATGTAGGTACAATTAAAGTACCTGTTGTAGGGAATAAACAATTCTATGGAATATATTTTAAGCTCATTAAAAATGCTTTTCCATAATATATTGTTAGAAGGTTGGTACAGAAACATGTGGGTTTTTTATTTTTCTATTTTTGTTAACTTTATTTATTTTGCATACAACTAAGCAAATTAAAAAAAATTAAGTAGGTTGGTACACAAGTGTTTCAAACTTTTCCGAACTGTTGCCAGAAATATTTTTGTGTTTTTTTTTTGAAAATTAATAGGAATCTTAATTAGAAAACTAAAAAAATAAAGAGAAAGAGTATTCGGTGCGACAATGAGCGATTCTTTCCGATGCTTTATGTCGAAGCTCCAGAAGCAATTTTAGCTGTTGAAATGTTGAAAACCTCTAGCAGCGCTTCCAATGCGAATCTTAGAGGTCGTTAAAATTCCACACTTTGTCTTAGAAGTGATTCTCGTGCCAAGTCAAAGTCTTCATGAAGCTAGATCTTCGAGTTTGGGAGTCAATTTTGTCTTTTATCTGTTTGTTATTAGTTCGATTAATACTGCATCATTTAATTAATCGGTCATGTATCATGTATCATGTATCATAGTTTAAAAACACTTTTGGCAGTTACTTTCTTTGTATTACTTTCTATAACACAAGTGGAAAATAAATATTTACACATATTATGCATGTTGTATATCATTTGGTGTCATCCGAATTATGGTTCAAATGATATTGTGTATTTTTATTGCGAAAATACACAAATTATTGTGTACACACAAGTTGTGTGATGTAATCCTTAGTGTATCATTTAATAGTATGATTACAAACAAAGTCAACAACCAAATTAATAATATTCCAATAGTAAATAATATGAAATATAATTAAAGTTTTTGGATTGAAAGACAGTGAATTTTAAGTGCGCGTTTATTTTTGTCACTCCTCCGCACTTCGCACCTTTAATTTTATATTATATTAGGCTATCTTATGTGTAGAAAAACTACAGAAAATAATTGGACAGCATGAAAACGACTAGAAGTATCAAATCGGCACCTCTTCCTTGGCTTCGTGTTTCTGGAACAGCACTGCATCGATTTCAGAGTTCAACTTATCGTTTTGGCTGTACAAAATACCATGGGTACCTAGTATTACAGTCAGATTGGGACAGCTAAGTCCTTGTGAATGAACGTGAATTAATATAAGAGGGGTTTCCCTCTTCAAACGCAGTTTTTTTTAAATTCTCTTCTTCTACAAACAGAAACAGTCGCTAACAAAAGTGTTCCACAGGAACCGAGTCATCTTGGCCAGTATTTATAAAGTGCCCCATAGTCGTTTTCTTCCCGATTCCGTTTCGATCAATATTCGGATATACGCAAATTACAGTCTGAATGCTTCCAAAGCACCGCTCATCCTGAAATTGATTTTTTTTTTTCATAATCAAATCTATTTAAGGTTTCATACCTCTTTGGCATATAATTTCTTCTCCTTTTTTTTGATTTATGGTAGCACAACTTAAAAAATGTTTACTAATAAATTTTTCCCCCATCATATTCCATGTTCTCGTGAACGGAAATTGAAAAGTTAAAATATGCGATCAAAAAAAAAAAAAAGAAGAAGAAAAATACTTTCTCTTTAATTTCCTCGCTCTTGTTGGTTTTTCTTACATTGAGATGTTTAATTTTGTTAAAAGTACCTACTTTTGTATATACGTACCAATACTTTTTCCAATTAAGGACTTACAACCAAATACAAAAGTCTCAGTGAAGACTTAAACTCCTTTCTTTGAGATAAAAAAAGAAAATAATAAAGAAAGACTTTTATTACCTTATGACACGATTTAATTCTTTTGTAATACTTACTCCTGACACTGACACCTGATGACTAAAGACCAAAAAATTCAATCACTTTTTGCAGGATTTTCCTAGAGTGCTTTAAAAATGCGTTAGTCACTCCCTTTTTTTTTGTGCAATAAAGCACTCACATCCATTTGACAGAATTACTATGGGTCTTTTTTTTTTGTGAGCGCCCTTCTTGTTTGTGTCAAATCTGTGTGTACCTTTTACGGATTCTTTCACGGAAATTGATCAAAGGAATCTATGTTCCGTCCCTCGTGTGTCATTTTAATTCCCACGAATCTCTATGTCTCCATCAGGTGGTATATGGACGTTGAAGGTTATTTTTCCATTTCCTTCTTTATCGCAGGTATATCCGACTAAAAAGGACATATCTACCATCAAACATAGTCTCCTTGGCAAACGTGTTAGCTTCGTTTTAATTCCTCTAATCGATTTATGTTCTTCTCTTCCTTTTTTTTTTTGTAGTTCTTTACGAGGACATGAATCCAGGTGCACAAGCATACAGAGTATAGATACAATCATATATGACTTCTGAAAATTGATTGGTCACGCAGGTTTTTTTTTCAGAAACACATTTGAATTTCCAATTAGTTCACTTATTGTGTCATTGTTATCTCAAGATCAAGCATGAAATGAATTTCCTTCAGAAATTCTTGTGTGAGTGTTCTTCGTCGTTCAATTAATTCCATTCAAATTAATATAAATGACCACTGAGAGTTTACTGTCAAAAGTTCAAATAATGAAAATCGTTTCCCAACAAATACACAGAAAGCCATGCAGATATAGGTACTGATATTGTTGGTATGAGTATAGGTATAGATTTTTCACGCCCCAGGGAGCTAGAATAACTTTGTTTTCTTTAAAAACTTAATTTGACCAAGAAAGACCAAGATAAATGTAAAAAGTTTAGAAATTCGGTTACCATGGATCTGGCTGTATAAATACATACATAATATTTAAAAGAACAAAAAATAAAACTTTTTATCATGTATGATAGCTTTTGGGGGTATTGTTGTGGTTTAAGGTATTCCTCTTGGGAAAGTTCAAAAATAGAAGAAAAAAAAAAAAAACGAAATAAAACTTTTCAATTCCTTAAGCCTCATAAAAAGGAATAAAAGTTTATTTAAACGGAAAGCCAACACATGAATAAAATTAAATAAATTTAATTTTGCAGCAAAATTATGTAAAAAATAATAGATTTGCAATATTTGCACATGACCTGGTTTAGGCAATATTGAATAGACCAAAAAATATAGAGTTTCTACAAGAACCTACAGGCCTGCGTGGACCGTGTTACTGAGTCGACGATAGGGTCCTTAAAAAATAAATTAATAGTTAAAGTAATTAGGTTTGGACCCGTATAAAATGCTAATACTGTAAGTTGTATTAGCTTTACTAAAAAATATTTGATTTCATGTTAAAACTTATTTGATTTGAATATATGTAATGTCATTTCTAATGTGTTCAACCTGTTTTCAAAATGTTTTGTACTAATTTTTAAATTGAAATCAACTTTTTTCGCAGTCAAAGAGCATTCATCGTAGTAAGGAGCACCTGCCGTTTTTTAAATAAGAATATTTTAACATTGGCAAAAATGTAGTTGAAAAGTATTGAAATTCACGTTTATAAGTTTTCTAAGTAAAACAGCTTGATAAGGCGTTATTTTGTTCTCTGTGTAGGTATGCAATTTGACCATACAAACTTTTATTTTCATTTTTAATATCTATTGAAAAAATGGGTTTTTTTTAAAAAAGGGTTTCGTACCACAAGAAAAGCTTAGAATACCGCGAAAAGTGTAAAAATTCGCTGAACAAAGTTAAAAAATATGGGGACCATCTCGATGTAAAGCGTTTTTTTTTTTAAATAAATATTTAATTTTTTTACTTAGTCTTATGTTTTCATTAATGTACAACCACAACGTAGGTAAGAAACTGTCAATATGTTCGATATGGTTTGATTGATACAGAACGAAAGACATTTTTTTGAGACTGTACCGATTAATTTATTTTAATACCCCTCCCCTGGGCCCTGACCCAGCAGACGTTGTTTTGCCCTGCACAAAAAGTCGCCTAAAAGTGTGGAGTACCTGAATAGAAAACGTGAACAAAAAAAAAAGAAACATTTTAATAGTTCATTCAACAGTATTACTCGCTTTTATCCATTAATATTGTGCGATTTTTATTGTGCTTGTCTTCGGTATTTTGCATATTTTTCCATGACGTTTCACGCATTATTTCGCACTATATTTCACGTTATTCCGCGACTTTTACCACAGTAGTTCTCAAATTTTTATATCAATTGTCATATTCCCTTCCGCCATTCCACGCTTTTCTCTGTGAATTATTCACGTGGTTTTCAAAAGTTCTTTCACCATTTCATCAGTATTTCGCACTTTTATCCACAATAATCCGTGCTTTCTGCAGTGCATACTTTTCCACGACTTTTCAGGCTTTTTTCCGCTACTTTTCAGGCTTCTCTGTGACATTCTTCGCTTTTCTCCGCGATATATTACGCTTTTTCTCGTGGTATTAAACGCCTTAAACTATCGAAAACTTGAAAAAATGCTTATAAGTTAATGGTATGCAATATAAGGACTTCAATTAACTCTCAATGTATAATGCACACAACGCCACCTGTTGGAATTTTGGCAAAAATTTATTTGGGGTGTTTAAAAAACCCCAATGCCCTTCCCCTGGGTCCGCACCACCAAAATATTGTTTTGCCACCCGAACTACATACTTAAACAAAGTTTTAGTTCGATACAATAATTGGAAATGGGTCAAAAATTTAATTTGTAAGTTAGATTGTCAGTTACGTAAAAGTGAAGCTAATAAAAGCATTTAAAAAAGCGTGGAACATCGGAAAATCGTAGAAAAAAATGCAAAATTTTGCAAACTACATTCGTAAATGTGAGGAATACAGTGAACAAAAGCGTGGGATTCTGTTGAAAGAACTTTGAAACAGTCCGAAAAAAAAACAATCGTTCAGGGCAGGACTACAACGACATCTGCGGTCTACCGTGTGAACTTGTCATTAATAAATTTAGAGTTGTTAACAATCGCAATAGAGGTAAAAGATGTGTGTTTGTATATTAGTTTTGACATTTTGATTTGTTTACAGCTTATCCTTGCTTTTCAAAACCTTAAAATAATTTAGTCTGTAATAAATTTATTATTATTTCCCAACTTACATTTAATAATACAAAATTTATTTAATCTTGTGGTGTTTATTTTATTTATTTAAAAATATTTGTACACACTGTTCATGGTTATTGCGGCAAACAATCTGAAGAGTGGTCAATGATTGATCCTGACAACCCATAGTATCAAAAAATGCCAATCAATCGGCTTAAGAATGACAATTATTATTGCCAAATTATGAAACAATTTATTGCACTCGATGTACAAACAAATCAATTTGATATTTATTGAGATAATTTAATATTTTAAAATATTTATAAATTATGGCAAATTAAATGCAAATATTAAATTCTTTCTCGTATTTATGTTGGCACTCGCATTATACAAAACTGATTTATTCATTTAAAAATGCATAACTTTTTATTATATAATTTTTTTGTTTTGTTTTACAATCTAAAGTTTCCCTACCGGGTTGCAATAAAATAAATATAAAGGAAAAAAAAATAACTTCCAACCAAATTCTATGAATGGCACCGAAAATCTCTAACATCTGGGGTTTTTATTTTTATCTAAAAAGAAAAAGTTGTAGCTTGCCAATAAAGGTACATAGTAGAATAAAACCCTCCAAAAGATTGCAATCTACACCTTCATTGTGGTATAAATTCTTGGCACAGTGCCTTTTGCCTATTGTCAGCAAATACCATTATTTCCATTCATGTTAACAAAGGCTATCAAAGACCCCAGCAACGTATCGTACCTTTTTTTTTTTCTATTTTGTTTTTTATTGTTCATCAAAATTCAAGGCCAAAAAGAAGGAAAAAATAAAATTATCTAAAAGTGTAGACCCATTGTTGTTGTAACCGCTCGCTCCTTAAGTTTTATATCGCATTATAATTTAGATAAGAAAATCTCGCCGGAAAAGTGCACACAATTTTAAATCTCACTTCGCATTCTAGGCTTTTATTGTGACAACCTTAATGTTATCTGCGTCAATAAAGTGAGTTGCCTTGCCACGAAAATGTTCGGAAATAGCCAGAATAAACCTTATAACACCTACCTACCTCAATTGCTTCTGCGCTTACCCCAATAAACGGTGCTGATTTAAACAATGCAGAATTAAAATGGATTTGGCAAAGGGCCCATGGAGAAGGAGGTTGGTTGATGAGACTTTCAACATTGGAATGGTAAGGTTGTTCTTTTCGTAACAGTTTGGGAGGTTGAGTTAGAGTTTGGGGTTGAGATGATTTTCTTTGTACCAAAAGATTAAAGTGTCTTTGAATTACAACACGAAAACCCCAAAAACCACAACAAAAGTATATTTTTGAGAGTCTTTATGACAACTATTTCACTTTTTCGTGTAATGCGGCTAAGAAAAATTAATCTGTATTTGGTTATAGACCAAGAGGCGTGAATTCCAGGCTTGGAGGTATAACCGAATTCTAAGTATTCAAAAGATTAGCAGGATTATTTTCTTGTGGGCACTCCCGACTCAAGGGTGGGGGTGAATGTAAGTGGTGGGTGGTTGAAATCGGTGATTTTTTTAAATTTTGTTCGTTGGTATACATAACCGAATTAATATGCCTACATTTAAACCTAAGCAATCTACGTACCATTTCTTGAATTAACACGCTCAACAAACTTACTCTTTAATAATTCGATTGTGGATTTTCACCAGTCCAATAACGCATATTTAGTTTATTGACTAGCCCATTGAGCCAAAAATGAGCTTCGTCACTGAAGATGGTTTTGCGCTGAAATTCATCATCTTGGCGCATCTTCTCCAGAGCCCAATCGGAAAACGTACATACGTCGCTTTAAATGGTCCATCGGCTTCAATTCTTGAGTCAGCTTGGTTTTGTATGGGTGTAAACCAAGATCCTTGCGACAAATACGCCATAATGTGGTCTGAGCGATTCCCAATTCTTGAGAATGCCTTGGAATTGACTGTTTTGTGTCGTTTTCTACGGACGCCAGAACGGCAGCGGATATATAGACTCAATTTTTTGGACTTAACTTGTTATTGCCTGTCTAATAGGGAGAGAATAACGAACGAAAATTGGAGTTAATTCTGGTTATTATATTAAATTGACGACCTATAAACACTCGTCAGGAAAGGATAGTTCAGAGCTCCATTGAAAAATTAAATAATTTGAATTATTTTCTCCTTTGAACAGTATGAGGGCTGAAATTGCCCAAAAGGTCGATTTTGGAATTTATGCTTAAATTTTGTTGATTTTATTTTGCAACACTGCATTCCAGACTATATTTAAATATATATCAACTTTTGCCTAAAATGGAATGATTCAAAGCATTTTCCTTAAAAAAGAATGTTTTTTTTTTAGTTTTCCATGAGTGGAGTTGAAAAAGGCTTTCCGTTGCATTCGCTTTCCGACTTAAAATAGCATAGCAAAATGATGGCTGGGGGGTAACTTCCGAAAGAAAATGCAAAATTCGCTCATAAGTTATATGTAAAAATTAGTTCACCAGCAAACGGTGGTGGCGTTATAAGTTTTATTTATTTATTTTTTTTGAAAATTTAATTTATTTTGCGCTCCACTTTATGTGACACAAACATTACTGTATCACTCGTTTTTATTCAAATATATGAAAAATTAATTTTAAAATCCTTTTTATTTATGGATGATGATGATAACATGAATTTTATGTTATTTATTTTTGTATAAAAATATTTCTTCGTTTTTATATGAAAAAAAAAAAAAAAAACTTGACATACGATTGCCGAATGGTTGTTTTTGTGTTTTTGTGGTGAAAGAAAACAAAAAATCAAAATTTTGGTCTTTGAAACATCACAAATGATTATTTTTACAAGATTTTGACTAAAAATATAATTTTGTTTGATGGTGTTGTGTGTGTTTTGAGAACTAAACTCTGATCTCTGAATTTTGGGATGCTGTCCCCTGCATAAATGTCACCACACACATCCTCCCACGAATGAAAATGTTATGTGTATCTTTAATTTACTTACTTATTTATTTTTTTTTAATTTCTTGTCATCAATTAGTTTTTATGTATACGGAATTTCCTCTCTAGAGAAGACCCTGAAATGTTTGCTGTTTTTTGTTAGGTATTCTAAAAATAGTTTATTAAAAACGATGACTTTTATACAGTTTCTGTTTTTTGTACAGCCTTGCATTGAATGTTTTCTTTTATTTATATTATTTTAAGGCCTGGAAGTTGACAACGGAATAGATTTCTTTTAAGGCGTAGAAGTATAAATTCAATATTTTGCAGTAACTTTCCTGAACTTAAGCCGGTATGATACTTCTTTTTTTTTATTTTTAATAGTTTAAAAAAGGAAACAGAGCAGTACGGAAAGTTTCAATTGGAAAATCACATCAAGAGGAAGTGTGTACAAAATATACACAAAAAGGCAAAACTGTCAAAAAATAAGTACTAAAAATGTACTAAAAAAATAATATTGTTTTTTAAGCCATTTTTCTGACATTTCTCCTTTAAAACTTGACAGATTATGGCATTTGGCATTATTTATTTATTTATTTATTCATTTATTTATTTATATATGGAATTTTACACATTAAGATACAAAAATCGCATTTTCACTACAAAATTGTTTTTTTTTTTATTTTAAATTTATTTTGATAAAAAGGTCTTTACCCAACTCAAACTCATAGTTTCTGTGTTTCTTCGTGTAAACAAACGAATACAACTTTTTTCGGAAAGATTAGATTTTCAAAATTTTGGTTTCATTGGATCACAAGCTTAAATTACACAGAGAAAAATAGTACCACCTTACAACAAGAAGATTCCATTTTTCATCTCTTTTCCTAGGAAATTTTATTAAAATTAATGAATAATAAGATATTTCCATAAAGAAACCTTCTTGATTTCATGAAGAAATTCTTATCAAAATGTTAATAAGATTTTCATATATTTTTGCACTTAAACCAAAATTGTCGCTGTCAGGATAGCCTATAGTGGTAGTGGAAGGTGTTCGCCGGGTAATCTCTACACTCTACTCTCAAGGTTCAATCCCCGACATGATTCAATTTTTTCGTTTTTTAAATTCTTTTTTTTAATGGGTTAGGTTTTGCTACTAAAATTTAGAAGATAATTTTCTTGGATAAAAACCATGGTGAAATCTTAATCACACGACTTGTGTATGCACAAAAAATGTGTATTTTTGAAGTAAAAATACACAATGTCATCTGAACAATAACTCGGATGACGTCAAATGACGTGCAAATTGTGTTTATCATGTCATTTTCTATATTCACATTTGTGTTTTAGATGGTTTTGTGCATATTTATGCCAAAAATACACAAAATTATACACAAATTTTAATGCTTACACATATCGTGTGATACATTTTTGGTGTGGGTGATAGCATCAAAAGATGGGGATTATTGGATAGGTCTTTAAGTTGTCAATTTATACAAGAGTTTTGTATTTTTTTAACAACAGTTCACAAAATAAATTCCACGTTGGGCGCCATTATTGAAAATAAGGCTAGTTATCACAGAATCAGGGATTGGAAGGGCCATAAAACATAATTATTGTTTCTTAAAAATACCACGATACTTTTTTATTAAGCCCAAATAATGAATGTGATAATAGATTACTTTAGTGAACACTTCCATTTTCTATACATATAAAGAGTCTATACTAGAAAAAAGGATGACAAGTCTACTACGGAACTTTTAATTCATTTTGCAGAAGTTATCACATCTACTATAAAATAGTACCCGATAAATACTACAATACTTCATCATTTGTTTAATGTTGACGCAAAGTATAATACATATACCGTTTTTCTACTTCGGTAGTTCAATTTATAATTGTTGTTGAATGAATTTTACAATTTAAGCCATAGTTCAATGTTCAATCTTCATGGTGGTGTATATTTTAATAAATACGTAACTTGTCCCAATAAACACTCAAATGCCTTTCATTATAAAATATTCTCAATTTGTGTCTCACCATAGAATTATCGTTTGACCTTAAAATATTTAAAGACAATAATAATGCAATTTAAATGGATACACATTTCCACGGCATTAAATCACCTTGTTGGCAATTATTATAAACTTGAAAATTATATCATCCATGACAAACCATCCTCCGGAAAGCATAAACGATTCCGATTATTATCATTTGTAAATGAACAATTAATTTTCAATCAATATGGTTTGAAACTGAGAAAGACAGTAAGATGCAGACAGAGAGAGAGAGAGATACGCATAAATAATATCTCGTAGAGATATCTCACACAGATTATTATTATGTTGATGTGAAACCCTATCAACACGGTGGTGGTAGCTTTGTAGGTACTTAAAACCCACTTAACTATACAAAAGCAACTAACAACCACGAATTAACGCAGAGGGACGAAGAACGTGTTGATAAGATGATACTCACTTGATTCTCTATACTTCAGGTGTCAATCAATCCCTTGAATCCTCACTGCAGCGTGTCGGATTAATTAATATTTAATGTTAATACGTAAAGCGAAACGCGAAACGTTGCCGTTGAGTGTGTTCGCTTTGGTGTGGTGAATAGTGAATGTCAAAGGGGCGAAAAGAAGCCGGATCAAATTACACCTCTAGAAGATTATCACTTATCATTTTTTGTTTGTACCTTTTGCGCTTCGATCATGTTGGTTTGGTGGTTGTCTCATGTCATCATACAAAGGCGAAGAGTAGTTTTAAGCTACAAGATGTCTTGATCCCACTTAAAAAATACATGGGTATTGGGTAGGGTATTATACATGTTTTAGTAGATATATTTTTTATAATTACATTAATGGGAATTTTTACTGCATCATTGTGCCAGATAAAAATTAAATTAAATGAAAAAATGTATAGGTTGCATCAGTGACACTAGGGTCAAGAGTGTAGGTAATAACTTATATAACAGAATATTCATTCACAAAGAAGACAATCAATTAATAATGTATTTTAAATACAAAAGTTAGAAATACTTCAGTCAGTGAGCGGGTTCCATGCATCCTAGTTTGGCTTGCAATGCAAACTTTCGCAGCTTTCTTGTGACTGTGGATGTAACTATCCACGTGTTGCAGCCATAAAGAATTTTTAGGATTATAGCAGAACATATCGCAGCTGGGTTTACATTCCGAACGCAGCCTTGCCTTTCTGAATACATCTGTTAAATGTCTTTTTCAGTTCCGCCTCTGGTAGAGACAAAACTCCAAAGATATTGAACACTTTCTACTTGCTCTACCGGTTGTCCAGCAATATGACTTCAACGGATAAGTTACTTCCGAGGCTGATATTTTTTGTTTTAAATTTGTTTCAGAGTCCAATTAATTCCTCTATTTCCAATCATCAGGGATGTGCACAGTGCGGCACATTGCTTCTAACTAGCAAGAATAGTATTGGCGATATTTTGCAACCCTGCCTGATTCCACATTGGACTTTAAATGCATTTGAAAACCTTCCTCTAATTTGTTGCTTTAATAGTAGCAAGTAATTTATCTGCAATTCCTTTTCCAAAATAAACTTTTGTCATCTTCATGCGATACGTAGAATCTAGCTCGTAACTTTCTTTACTCCTAGAAGCAGCGATATGCGTTTAAAACTCTTTTCTTTCGTCGATCTTTACTTATCAAATTAAATTTAATCCATTGACTTCACAAAAATGTATACTTTTTTGTTTAAATAATATTATTTGAGTGTGTTTTTCAGTTGGAATGAGTTACCACATTCTGGGCCTTACAGTCTTAACTTAATATTCTCGAGAATCTGAGCTCCCTCTAAATCTCTAAGATTCGCGAAAAAGTTTCAGGTAATCAGGTGCATTATGATGAAATCACCTTAAAAATAACATGATTTTGGATGCTTTGGGGGTGGGTTGAGCCCCTTGGGCTCCCCTTAATACGCCACTGGGTTCATTGTGTAACACAATCTCGGAAAAGAGTAGATTATTGCTGCAGGTATTTGTAAATAAGTCATTTCTTGATTTCTCGACATTTTGTGAGCCTTATCATATCCGATGAAACAAAATGTGACACATGGGAGCCAACATTCGTGTTTTTTGATAATTTTGATATTCCAGGGTTGGTATGGAGATTTATTGCCAATTTAAGTTTGTGTAAACTTTGTGTTTAGCGAAATTATAACTCAATTAAAAAAAAATATATGTAAATAATAATTGTCGACTTCATGACAAATCTGGTCAAGTTCATGTCGTGCTTAGGTACCATTAATAATATTTTTAATTTTTTAACATATAATTTTTATTATTTTTTTGTTTTTTGTTTAAAAATAGCTAAATTAGCCTTGGACAGGTGACAAAAATGTTTGATGTGTCACAGCTGGGTTTTCGATGGCACGATTCAATATCTGTCATTGCTTAATCAACGTTAATTATATTATTGGAATGTTTTCATTTTATTTATTTATTTTTTTTGTTGAATTTTTATAGAAACATAATGTACCTAAATATAAATTTTTAGCTATATTGCTTATATTTTTTGGAATGAAGCCAAATGAGAGCATCAATGTTAACATTTTTGATCATTAGATAAATGCGGTAAAAAATATCAATGGAAGTAATAAAATGATTTATAATTTGACACAAAATGGTTAAGGGCTTGGTAGTAGTTAATTGAACAAGTAAGATATAGGGTGTCCCGTAAATAGTCACGGAAAATATAAAGGGTCATTTTGGGGTATATTTTTATATAAAAATGTTCAACAGTAAAGTTCTATCTTCAAAGTTGATATCACTTATCGATGATTTAAGAAAACTTCTACTTTGGTACACTTTGGCCCATGTTAACGATATTTTCTCTGCTAATACTAATTGTGAGAAAATTGATAAGCACTAAAAAAAACATTTCCTTAAATGAAAAATATCTCAAACTACAAAATTTTATTTTGTATTCTAAGCCTTTTGAGAATTAGAAAACATTTTTTTTTTTAATTTTACCTGTTGCACGTTTTCCCAATTATATTAAATGTAGGTTATAGATAGGTAACAGACTTTTTTCTTCATTTTTGTTTCTTTCACAATAAAAAATAATAAAACAATATGTTTAATACACATTTTTGTAGGAAAATTTACCTTAAAGTCCAATTAAATAGTACTGGTAGGAAAAATGAAACAACTTTGATAATTTATATCAAAGCAACCTAATAAAATATATCAACATTATTTTAACGCAGTTACAAAAAAGGATTTTTTTTTTTCTAAAACATAGGTGCTTAAGAATTTTTTATTCATATTATTTGCAGAGAAACTATCGTTAATATGGACCAAGGTATACCAAAGTAGGTGTTTTTTAAATCATCGATTTGAAGATAGAACTTTACTGTAGAACAATTTTTTCTTAGAACATGCTCCAAAATCACCCCTTTAATTTTTCTTAACTAATTACGGGACACCCTGTATAATGTGTATTTTAATTCCTAACAACAAAATTTTGAAAAATTATACTGAGGAAAATCAATTAGCAATAAGGAATTATTATTATCATGACATGGGATTTTGAATTCTATACATAAAATATGCTCTAATTTTTTTTAATGTCTGGCATTATATAGTTCAATCAAACAAAATTTACTTAAATCGTGTTTCAAAGTTATCAACTTGTATAGGAGATGCTATTTTAGAACAATTCAACATCACAAAATGTTGTTGTTCATTATGATGTAGTTTTCCCGTACTTCTTCAATAAAATCCAACATTTATAAATTCATTTCAAATAACAAATAAAATGTTTTTTTAATTTTCAGACAAAAAAAAAATTACGAGTAGTTTTCTAACAAAAAGTTTTCAACAAAACAGTTTTATATGAAAGTTTATCAATATTAAATTGTTTTAGCCACATTAGTTTTCATTGAAAGAGTGGTGTTAAAGCTATTTCTATACTAATCAATTGTATCCGAATTTATTATTCAGTTTCAGATTAACATTAAATTATTCAAACAATTAAAGTACATAGTACAGAGTATTATATAGTATGTAAAGAGGCAATTTATTTATAACCAAGTTCGAGCAATTAAAATCCTACTTTAATTAGAGTAAATTGCTAATTGATTAGATGATAGAATTATTGAGAATCTGTTAACATATCATCGCGGCGTAAAACTGAGAGTGTGATTGAGTAGGCTTTATCAAGTGATACGCAATCATTCAACAATAAAGTAGTACTTGCATTTGGGTGGTTGTTTTTCTAAAAAAAATGGATTTTTTATGCTTTCAGAGGCTTAAATCGCTATATGTATATGTAAGAAGCTTAGCAATTTCCTTAAAATATAATAGCAAGAAAAATAAAATAGCTACATATAGTTTTTCTCTTGATTGTAATCTACATTTCCAGAAATCACATGAAAACATGTTTTCATTACCCATCCGATTTTTTCGCACCCCAACTTCAATACCGGTCATCTATTACAGTGCCATCAATTTTCTGTCATATTTTTCTGGATTCAATGAAACTGAAATCAACTTTTTACAATTTTACTTCATCAACAAACACTTTTATTTAACTCAAACTGTTTCACAATTACTTTTTATTATAATTGACAAGAAATGACACTTCAAATAGGTATAAGATTATACGAAGACTTATCTATATAATTTTCAAAATTAAAGTGTGCGCTCTCTCCAGATTCGTATTTGTACCCAAACAATAGCTTCTCCAGAAAGCTCCAGAGGTCTCTAGACAAGAATGAATTTTGCAGATAAGTTCCAACCCATTTCTTCTCGTTGAACTTAATACTTTTTCCACATTCAAGTACTTAATAATGCCAATAAAATTTAAACGATTTTTTTCTTTGTCTATTTTATAATATTTTAACTGATAATCTTAATTAAGAAGATATTTTTAATCAAATAAATATTAACTAACATGATATTTTATTTTTTTCCAGGTAAGTGAACCTAGAATTTTATTCAAAATACATACTGTGAGTAAGTCAAATTCAATTATATTATAAAATGTATGTCTTTGTTTTTTTTTTTGATTCAGAAAGTGAGCCAACATTACATTTCCTCTTATCAAATACATTTTTTTTAGTTACTATTGCGTTTTATCCATTTGCTACTTTACTAAAAAGCAAAATAATATTGTTGACTAAATTAAAAAAAAAAAAAACTAACTTAAAGATTTACAGCCTCAAGATGTTTTTTTTCTGAAAATTTTTGTGATGTTCGACAGACTCTATCTCAATGAAAAAAGGTCGCATTGAGATTAATTAAAACGCATTTGCCTTATTATTCATATTTTCAATTTTTTAACAAAATAATTAGTTTGAGCTATAATTATGTAGCAATCATAAGCTGTAGTTTTGTTTTTGTCAGATTTTTTGGATTTTTCTTTTGTCAGATGTTGTTTATGTAGAGATCACTCAGTAACCATTGTATTTGTTCATTTTACTTTAATTTGAAAAAGATACAAAAATCGGTTTTTTTGCAGGTTTTTTTTATGAATTTTACTACTATTCAATAGCTGTTTATGATAACACTAATGTGAGACTTAATTATTGTAGCTTAATACCTTTCATGATTATTTAAATTTACAATTTAATCCATCGAATTCTTTTGTTATGAATTATAAAACTTTTCAGACGAAAAAAAAACTATTCTTTAATTGCTTCTTAACATGACGTAGTTGTAATCAGTTATTCTGATCTTTTTTCGCAGTTTCCCAATAGATTTCTAAAAAAGCAGCAAATCAAAAATTTCAAAATTCTCAAAAATTAAAAAACGAAAATTTTTAAATTCTTTGTTGCTTTTTTATAAATTCAACCGAAAAACAACTATCTATTTTTTTGACACAAACACTAAAAAAAATTTGAATCTGTATGTCTTATAATAGCGACATAATTATAGGTAGCTCATTTGTCAAAAAATTAATAACCCTAAAAAATAGGGCTTTTCAAGTACATTTCAATGTTATCTCAATGCGATCATTTTTCATACTGGTTATCGAAAATCACTAAAGTTTTAAGAAAAAAATATTATTTTCTTAATTCTTTGGGTATTTGGAAAATATGATAAAAAATTATTTAAAAATTTAATTTTTTTTTCGATCTTTTTCGAATCTTATAAAAAAATAAATTTTAATAAAAACAAAATTAAATTAAAAAGGTATTTTTCGTCACAAATTTAATTTTATTTTATAACTAGCTTTTATTAATTTTTTTTATTTTTTTTTTTAACTTTTATTTCGAAAATTTAATAAAATTCTCTGATAGTACTTATATCTGTTCACAACTTTTAATTAAAATTGGTTTAATCGAGACATACAAAATTAACTAAAAAAATAAATAATTGACAAAATGGCAGCGTAAAATATATGTATACACGAAATAATTTACACCAAAATTTCAAGAAAATCAGTTCAAGCATGATGACAGATGGCATGACGAAAACCACTTTTTTCGGACTTCTCCATCATCGTAATGTTAGTTTTGATTAAAACCTCGATTTTTTTGACACGAATCAAATATCAAATGCCTACCCTGAAGATTTAGATAGACAAAGTAAAAAAGTATAAAGAAAATGAATAGCTACTCATCATTCCCACAAATGCTCTCTCAGCAATAAATTAAAATAAACATTAAAAGCAGCCGCCAAATGTGTTGACATGAAAGATATATATTTAAAAGATTTTCTTTAATTAAAATTGATTCACATATTTTATAGTCATATGCATGAGTGTGTTTGTTTGTTTATTCATCATAAAGAACTTTTTTATGAGAGGAGAAAATTAAATGTACTCTTCCACCGCTGGCAACTGGGAAAAAAGCAATTAAAGCGATTTCTCTACTGCAGCATGTGCTTTTTATTGGTTGACAAATATTAACTATATAAGAAAAAAAAGTGAATAAATAAATGAACGAAAAGTTTCAATATTAAAAAATATTTTCAACAAGAATTTCAACCAAGGGATATTTTTTTTCCCTGTTTTTTTTTTCTTTTGTCATCAAGACAAATAAAAAGAGACAACCTGTAAATTTAATAATTTTTTTTTCGTTCATTCTTAGAAGTTTATAAATATTTTTCATTTTATTTTATAACAAAAAAAAAATTCTGAAAAAAAAGAAAATATCTAAATACGAACAGAACATGACATGACAATTCCAACAGCCTGGAAATATTTGAGTTTGCCTTCGTTAAAGCCCAAAACAAATTTGAATGCCATCCTCGTCTCATTATGTATTCTTTGGTATTTATATTTTTTTATATTGTCTCTTAATATTATGAAAAAGTTCAGTTGAAGGCTTTATTTGGGCATCAATATACCTTTTTTCTTGCTTATCGATGAAAAGGCATTTTATTTTTCCCTTCGTTTCATTTTAGGATAATATATTCAAGGAATTTTGTGCTCCCTTTTGTTGTATGCTGTGTATCTTGATAAAGTCCTTTTTGTATGCAAGACAACCTGTTGTTAATAGATTTAGATATAGCATAAGACCTTTAAAGGAGAACTCAATTATATCGGGGGGCTTGATTTAAATCGAAAAAAAAAACAAAAAAAACGTTAAACACTTGCAATTCGATAAAAGTCTAAAAATTTGATTATGTAGTATCTCTGCTTCTGTTTCATTTTTGTTTTATTTATTTATTTCTTTTGTAACGCCCATGAAAAACATCCTTAATGAAGTTCCTGTGATTTTGAAAATTTTGAAAAATAAATTTCCAATAAATCAAGTTGATTTTTTTTTTTTTGTTTTCTAGGAAAAGATTCAACATCATTCTTTCAACCGCGCCCCTTATTGTTGAGGGCCTCTCTGTAAATGAAACGTCATGAAATAAATCAATCGGCGATATTTTGTCTCGAGATTTATGTTTTCATGCTGTTTTTTCATGCTGTTTCATGGAATTATTCACCAGGTTTTTTTTTCCAGATGATGAAAATGTATCTAAAAAAAAATTTTCAAGTACCATTCATCGTTGTCCTCGCTTTGCAGGAAGTTGGTCGGTCCTTTTACTTTTTTTTTTATTTTCCCTAAACATCCTGTCATTTGTTTCCTTCCCTAGGGACTAGGGGGAGCCCATAGCAAGTAGGGAGGTGTGTTCAGCAGGTGAACATCAAGACTGGCTGAAAGTCTTTTGACCGTTTACACAATGTTTTTTTTTCGAAGGCGCACACCATCAGCTCAGTCCTGCTGCCATCATGTTGTGAAAGCTTTCAAATTTACGGAAAAAGTAATTCCATTTTGTGATGCTCTGCTTGTCTTGTATATATATTTTCCGCCTTTGTTCAATGGTGTTTGTCATGTGCCACTTACCTAAATAAATCATAATGTAATATTAAAGAATGCCCAAATCTGATTTAAATGCGTCAGTTACATTTTTTTTTGTTTTTGTTTTTGGGTAGAAGTAAG
Organism: Meliscaeva auricollis; assembly: GCA_948107695.1. NCBI lineage: Eukaryota > Metazoa > Arthropoda > Insecta > Diptera > Syrphidae > Meliscaeva > Meliscaeva auricollis. Next base: position 115,918,210 of record OX403616.1, on the reverse strand, counting down.
ATGCCAGTAGAGGGTGAAATTTATTATTAGCAAATTAAGTGCATGACTGGGTTTTGAGTACCTGCTCGCTTTAATATCTCGATTAGCCTTACAATGTTGAATTTTCAATAAGAGATGGAAGTTTTTTTCACTTTAACTGTTAGTTTCATAATTTTTATATTGTGCGGTTTTGTAATTTAAACATTGTAATAAACTCGTAAAATCCTGCCTTGACTTGGCAGATTTAGATCATAATATTTTCTAACTTCAGATTCAGATTCAGTTGTCCACAACAAAATCATACTCAGTTTTACTGAACTTATTTTATATTATTTCGCTTTTTTTTTGGTACAAGTTAGTTGGCAACAATATATCTTGAAAGAAATCAATTTTTTAATGAGAATTAACTACTAAAACCCCTCCCCTCCCCGTTTCACAGTAGAAGTTTAAAGTTAAGTTTAGCTGAACCTTAAACGAAGTTTAAATTTTTGGTTTAACTTTTCCAGTTTCACAGTTAAATTTGAACTTCAGTTCAGTTGAACTTCGTTTAACTTGATTTTATGAAAATAAGATTGCGTTTTTTTTTGTTTTTTATTTATATTTCCTTGTCTTCTCATTTTAAAAAATGGAAACAAATTTAAGCAAATCAGTGACTGCTAAAAAAACATTTTATCAGGAAATATTCATGGTTGGTATGATCCATACAAAACTCCTTCCTACTAAGATTGGTTCCAACTCTAATTATGTAAGGGTTATTTTTTAAGAGGTTTAGAACCTTAAAAAAAAAACACAAAAAATTCGAAAAAATTAATGAAATATTTATTTGAATCGATAGTTTGAACCTTGCAATTTAATGTTTAAAGATAATTTCATGCAAATGTTGACCGCGGCTGCGTCTCAGGTAGCCCATCCGCTGAGTCCAATTTTGGCATACTCTTTCACACATATCGGCCGGTATCTCACGCATGAATGCATGGATGTTGGCTTCCAGTGCGTCAATCGAAGCGAGCTTGTCCCTATAGACATTAGCCTTGACATACCCCCACAAAAAATAATCTAGTGGTGTAAAATCGCACGATCTAGGCGGCAATTGACCGACCCGAAACGTGAAATTAACTGTTCACCAAACTCGCCTCGCAATTGCGCCATTGTTTTGCGTGCTGTGTGGTGGCATGTGGCACCGTCTTGTTGAAACCACATATCATGCAAGTCAAGAACTTCCATTTCGGGCAAAAAAAAGTTTGTTATCATCGCTCGGTAGCGTTCACCAATGGCAGTAACGCTGCGATTCGCATCATCTTTGAAGAAATATGGCCCAATAATGCCGCCGGCCCATAAACCGCACCAAACAGTGGCTTTTTCGGGATGCATTGGTAGCTGTTGCAATGCTCCTGGCTGATCTTCACTCCAAATTTGGCAATTTTGCTTATTTACGTACCCATTCAACTAAAAATGAGCCTCATCGCTGAACACAATTTTTCGATAAAAAAGCGGATCCTCGGCCAGCTTTCCAAGAGCCCATTCACCAAAAATTCGGCGTTGTGGTAGATCGGCTGGCTTTATTTCTTGCACCAGCTGTATCTTAAAAGGCTTTACGCCCAAATCCTTCCGCAAAATTTTCCACGTAGTGCTGTAACAAAGACCTAACTGCTGGGAACGGCGCCGAATCTACATTTCGCGGTCTTCTGTCACACTAGCTGATACGGCCGCAATATTTTCTTCACTACGCACAGTACGTAAACGTGTTGGTGGTTTAATGTCCAACAAAGTAAATTTGGTGCGAAATTTGGTCACAATCTTTCGAATAGACTGCTCAGAAGGTCGAGAATGCCGACCATAAAATGGAAGCAGAGCGCGATGAACGTTTCGAACCGAGCACGAATTTTGATAGTAAAATTCAATAATTTGCAAGCGCTGTTCATTTGTAAGACGATCCATGGTTAAATTGCAAACCAAACTGAAGCTGTTTGACAGTGACACAAGGTACTAAACACACGTCAGCTGTCAAAACCAGTGTTGCCAAAAACCAAACCAGCTAAAAAATCACCCGTTAGATGAAATGTTCAGAATCATATTTTGCACAAAAGAGATCATATACTTTCATCAAATACTTCTACAGGCTGATATTGATAGATTTAGTGTTTGGTGCAAAAAAACGGTAAACCAATTAAAATGTCAGACAATTACATTTTCCAGAAAAAGAGCTGCGAATGCTTTTGATTATAGCATCTCACAGCAAAAATTATGTAGGTTCTCCATTTTTAGGGTAGAATTCCCTGCACACATTAATTACATTGTAAATAAAGCGAGCTCAATGCTTGGATTTATAAAACGTTGGGCAAAGGAATTTAACGATCCGTATGTTACTCTTTCTTTGTATAATTGCTACGTACGACCCCATCTTGAGTATGCCTCACAAGTATGGTCGCCGTTTTATGATATTCATAAAAGTCCAATTGAAGCAATTCAACATAACTTCGTTTTCGGTTTGGTCTGAAGGGTCTTCCTTCGACTGATCCATATAATCTTCCACCTTATGAACATCGGATCCAACTTCTTTAATTGCAAACTTTATATCAAAGGCGTGTGATAAACGATTTAATTTTTTCCATCAACTAATTTATTGCCATATTGATGCTCCAGTGTTATTGGCTTGTATCGGGCTAAATTCTCGCGGAGGATCTTATCATAGAACAAACTATGGCGTACACGAGCCTCTAAGCCGTATGTGCAAACTTTTTAATTTAAACGATTCGACTGTTGACTTTAACTTAACTAAATCTGAATTAAAAACAATATTCCGGATGAGTGCTCCACTCTCTTGATTGTCAGATGTGTGATAAATGAAATGATAAATATGTTTATTGTTTATTTTGTGCATGTGTTAGCTATTTATTATTTTATTTTACTCAACACTAACACATGCACTTATGATGAGCCTCTGATTGTAGGTTGAAGTTTGCTCTAAACTGACTACATCACAGAATCTGAAGTTTAAAGAAAAATATAAATCCAAATGTCAAACTTTGAAAAAAGTACGTATACGCCCGAGTGTCCATTCAAAATATAAAAGATTAATTCGAATGGTATAAAATGTATACAAAAAATAAAATAAACGAATCTTGTGAGCTTTTGAACACACTTAGTTATAGTCTATGATAGCAATCTTACCAAAGCAACAGTTTGGATAATGGTTCTGTAAAGACATAGCCTTTCCAAGCGTTTATGCTCATTGGGTTGTTTTGACTACTTCACCCCAGCTTATATAAAAGGTCTTAGAAATTGAAAAAAATATATGATATTAGAGAAAAAAATTTAACTCGGATCGTTTTTGATTTACTAAATTTTCCGCTAAATTAAGTCAGAAGTTTGAATAATTAAAACTAAAAATAAATAAAATTGCTGCCCAAAAATTAATTTTGAAGTTCCCATGGATCATTTCGTATTCCAATTTCAAAAGGGTACTGGAGAAAATTTAAAAAAATTACTAAATTTTTAAATTTATTTTTGGCAGAATCCAATTGTAGCTCTTCAAACCAAAATATATGTATGTTGTGCAAACCGCAATTTTGTAGCTCTTGAAATGTTCAAGTTTTTGCTTAAAAAAAGTTAGCCCACAAAGTGACCTTCCAAAATCTAAAAAAATGTGTAGTTTATGTTGATGGAAATTCTGCTTAAATGAGACGAAAGGCAAGTTTGAAAAAAACATGAATTTTTATTCTTATCAAGAAATTCAAGAAGTTTTGAAAATTTCTGTAAAATAAAAAGAATATCAAAATTCAACATTTATGAAAATTTTGACAGTTACATGTCTATATATATGGGCTTTCGTCTTATTTTAACAGACTCTTCAATAACAAAGAACACTTGTCACGTTTCAGCTAGAATTCTGGGTCATAGAGACTTCAAATCTTAGCAGAAAAAATTGTTTGAATGTGACAATTTTGTATGTTTAGGCAGGTCACTTTTGAGCTAACTTTTTGTAAGGTTTAAAAAACTATAATTACTGGTTATGTTGTCCATATCGGAAACCAAATGGCTCGTTTTCAGATCAAAACAAGAAAACCCAATCATACATCTTAGCAAATGTCAACAATTGACCAAAGTGCAATTTATTAAAGATGACTCATCTAAAAAAATGTCATTAATAAAGCTAAATATGGACAAAATGCCGTTATAAAAGCTATATTAAATCAATAATTTATAAAGTCCATTAATTTATTTCAGTAGTATATAGAATTTGTATTATTAAACCTTCATTTAAAAAAAATGTCTCATAACAAACATCAATACTAAAAAAAAAGACCCACTTTTAATAAATATATTATTCTCTTACAAACAAGCTTATTCTGTCATTTTTTTTCTATTTTTAATAAAAATGCAAAGGTCACAGCCATGGCTATAGCGCCTCGTGTAACAGTCAATGGTGCTTGTGGAAAAAATTATGATCATAACATTTCATTTTCCATGGATAAGTCATAACCTAGAAGGCAAATTTGTATCGATCTTAAACGTAAAGTAAAAAATCAAATTAAGATTGACATCAACAAAAAGATATTATAGAAAAAGAAATCTTCAGAATAAATCAAAATGAGAATTAATGAATCTACTGCTACTGCTGTTTCTCCCCTTATTGGGATTTTATTTTTAAAATTGAACTGGACGAAGGATAACGTTGGATTTTCTATTTTTATTTCTTTTATTTTTTTCTTGTTGAACTTTGAATGAATTTGTCATTTTTGGGGGTGGCAAATCTGGATAAGTTGTTTGCTGTTGTATGATTAAATAGATTTTCATAAATTATAATGAATAAAAACAAATCATGCTGATTGAACTTTGTTATGGTTAGAGCAGGAATAAGGATCAAGCTAAAGAAGGGGGCGAATTTAATATTGATGCTTTATTTTTGATATCGGCCAGGACAAGATTTAGATATCATGCAGAAAAAAATGTTTTATGTCATATTTTCTCTTATCTACTGGCTTCTATTTGCTTTTTTTTTCATTCCGAAAACAGAACGATTTAAATAAGGTGTAATAATTTACCCCAATCCATTTTGAAATACCCAATTTCCACAGTTTCTTCAATCAACCTACCCAACTAGGTACCACTGTTGAATCTTTGGCTTTGATTTTTCTAGACATCCATATAATTAGATTACTTAGAATTTATGACCACTAATTTGAGCTGTTCGTTAATCGCATTAAAAAATACTTATTCCCCCATAGCTTACAATAATTACACTTCCCCAAAAAAAAAAAAAACAAGAAAACACCCTCAATAATTTTTATGCTGGAAAATAAGTTCCCAGATAACACACACAAAAAAAAACTTAACTTACTTTAACAATTCAACGCGTTTCAGAGGAACACTAAAAAAATCTCATTATCCTGTGAGCATAAAGCACTTAGAAATCACTAAAGGCGACACTACAGAAAGCAACAACAACAAAGGCAAAGACACAGACTATTTGCATGCTTCAATTGTGCTTCTGTAAGTTTCATATAGTTATTGTTGTTGTTTCTCTTGTTTGTGGTGGTGCTTGTATTTCCTTTCAGTTGTGTATCGTGTTCCTAAATACGAGTATAAAAATAGCTTTAGCCAAAAAAAAAAACAACCTATAGCATTTACTTTCTTCCGGCTTCATTATCTTTCGTCCTCCAGCACCAGTCCTCTTTTGGCCAAAATAAAAACGATGATGATAAAAAGTATAAAATGCTTGTGCCAAGTAATGCAACAAATTATGGTAACCAGAAGAAAGATATAATATCTTTGTTTATATCTTTTGGTTCATATATTTTATAGATAAGTTTCTACCTAGTTACTAAGAAGGAATATTATATTCTTCTACAAACAAAATCTCATTTACAGGGTGTGTGTTGCTTAATCAATAATAAATTTATTTCAATCAGGGAATTACCTCGGACATGTTTCCTGAGAAAAGTTTCTTTGATGAAGTTTCTATTTTTAGGTTTTAGGTAGGTACTCCATGGCCTCATTGCGTTATCTGGGTTTTGGTAATTATTCATACAGACTTGTCATTGAATAAACATTCTGAAGAAACTTTTGCACATTAAAACTTGCCACGTTACACCCCTGCAATACCTTATGTTATGTTAACCATCCCATTAAATCACTCGAAACTAGAAGAAAACTTTGTGGGAGAGAATTTATGAAAACTATTTTTATAAAAATGAGATATAGTGGAGTAACTTAAGCAAATTATATGGTAACCGGCCCGAACAGTTTCGATTTGGATGATATTTTTTCTTCAAATATTGGTATTCAAAAACACTAACTTTAACCTTTATGGGCTTAAACTGTTACATGAAAAAAGTTGAAATAATAATCAAACATAATTACGATGATAGAGAATTAGAAAAAAGTGTGTCCGACAATTCCGTCTGTCTGTCTGTCTGTATGCATCAAAAGCCACAGTCTAAACGGATGAGTCGATTTACTTCAAACTTAGTATTTGGTGTTTCTTGGAGACTATCACCAGACCATTTTTGAATTATTTTTTTTTTACCAAAAATAACGGTACCTGCTATATACCCGTTTTAGAAAAACTCATTTTTCTCAAAAATGGTTCATACGATTTTGATTAAAAAAATCATGGTAATTTTTTTTGATAAGGTTTATCTTTAAATGAAAACCATTTTTACTTGCTGTATAGAGCAATTATTGGTTTCGTGTAAAAATAAAATTGAGGTTTTAATCAAAACCAACATTATGATGATGGAGAAGTGGAAAAAAGTGGTTTGTCTGTGCGTCTGTTCGTCTGTTCGTCTGTTCGTCTGTTCGTCTGTACATCTGTTCGCCTGTTTGTCTGTTCGTCTGCTCGTTTTTGTAATTTCCAAGATTGTGTTTTTTTTTTTTTGTTTCGAATATCTCGATTAGAGCGAATACCTCCCATATAACCATTATTTGATTTTGCTCGAAAACGGCTGTAATGATTTCGATTAAACTTGGTGGACGTTATATTGTGAGTGATTGTAACAATATTGTATTTTTGGTTTTTCTCAAATAATTCGAATAACGGAAATATGATGAACACGGTTTTTGCGAAAATCGCCATAATTTTCAACCGATTTTGTTCATAACTTGTCAACAAGTTTCGAATAATATTGTGTATTCAATTAAAAAAAAAAAAATTGTTAATAAAGAACTAAACCAAAAAATATTTTTTCTTATCATTTTTTTTCAACATATAATATCATACCAAAAACTGAATTGTTCAATGACTAATTTACTTTGAACTACAAGAGCAAGTTCGTGCAATCCAGTAGTGCATTTTATTTTTTTTTCGAATCAATACCGTACTAGGTAGTTGATTAATGTTAAGGGAAACATTCTGAATCTCTTAATTCTTTAAATTTCTACTACTTTCTGTTCTACAGTTTTTATTGCTATATTTTGAAAACTGTATCTTGTAAATTGTTGAATCTACAGAAATAGTATCGGACTCAAATTAAAGAAAAAATTGTAAGCGTAAAACTTTAGATAATAGTTAACAGTGCAAAACTAGCCCTTTATAGCTTAAAATGCCAATTACTGAAAAAATTGCAAAAAATCGCTGTTGCGAGGATGAAAAAATCTTTCAAAAAGGAAAAAAAAAAACATATAACTTTATGATGAACGAATTCACAACGTATAATTTAATTTTAAATTTATTATATGTAACTTTTATCAGATCATCACATCGATTGTACTCCAAATTAATATGTCAAAAGTTACTTTTCTGAGAACACATTAAAATTATTCATCACCAAAATATATTTTTATTATTAAAAGCACCCTTCAAAGTACACAAGCTATTCAACAAATTCATTAAAAAAAAAAAAATTCTGATAATACCTAGTTCCGGACTTAAGTTGTTGTTGAAATGAAAACAAGTATTGGTATGGAATCTTGGTAATTCTTCCGAATACGGAACATAATAAACAACGTCAAGCAGCAATCAGCTCAATTACAATAAGCAGCTCAATTCATACCTAATATCATCTAAGAGCCAATTAATTAACTGCCAATTTCATATTATATGTACGTCCTTACAAACAAAAATACCTTCAAGCCACAGAAAGTAAAATGTGTAGGTAAGAAGACGTCCAAGATTCCAAAACCTAAACGACTGTGTAAGGAGATAGCTATGCGTACTTCTTAGAAACAAGCTTCTTATATTTATATTTTCATGATGAATAAATTTGAGGAAGCTAATACTTAATCACAATTTGATGCAAAAAAAAAAAAAACATGAATATAATATTAAAATGTGTTCAACGAAAATAAAGAGACAAAGTTAGTGTAATGAGACGAAATTTAAGCTTTGGATTCTAATTAATAATAAATAATACAAAACAAAAAAATAACATAATTTATTGTTTACACAAATTACTTCATAAATGCTGTTTCAATTTGTACCTATGGTGAATTGCTAACGTTTTGATCTTTTTTTTTTTTTGTTTTGTTTTGAATGACAGTCAATTTGGAAGTCATTATAGCATCAACTTAACGACATCGTTTCTTTTATTCAATGACAGTTTTACGTCCTCTAGAATTTTGTTTCCCTTTTTTGTCGAAAGCTGTTATTTATCCTTGGAGAATTTCTACTGCACAACACGTAGTCTTACTACCAACCAAATAACATCATGTCCGTACGAAAGACTGCGGATGGCATTTTTTTTTTATTATTTCGTGTGGCAGTCACCTTTTGGCACCATGTGGCATTTAACCACGAAAATATACACAAATTTTTATTTCATTTTGTTCGAGTTCGAGTTTACCTGTCAGAGATACAAAATTGCCAAAGTTTAAAGGATACCAAATACCTTTAGGTACATAAAATGTATATATATGGCTGCCGGAAATGTTTAGTTTTTGTATGATAATCTGCATATTGAATTTATCAAACAAAAACAGCTGTTCATTTTAATTTAGCTCACTCTATTTCTTTAATTTTTTTTAAGTGCGGAGTTGAGAAACAATAGATTTTTAAGTTCTTAAAATGTGTTTGCTTATAACAATAATAATAATCGGTTTTCGGTAGCTTAAACTTGGTTATAAAACCCCCCAGCTGCAGCTGATTGATTTGACTAATAGCTAACCATATTTATTCTTATGAACATTGGAATATTTCTACCATTTTTTTTTAACTTTTAATAATTTTTACCCCTTTAGCACTGGAAATAGGAATTCACATTATTAAGTGCTGTTATATTCACTTATAGTCGAATTTTTGCCTGCCTTAATTTAAGAGTAGGTATCTTCCCAGATTGTATTTCTATTGGCTTCTCTTCATTCTTCATCCTGTTTTTGATCATATTTTCTCCTATGCCGCAGCAGGGTTCAGGGCCTTTAAGGGGTGCTGTATATTCTGCCTTTGCCAGAGAGTATGCCTCTTCGTTTTCCTGGATACCAACGTGTCCAGGAATCCAGTATAGTGTTACTTTGTTCTTCTTAAACAATTCATTAAGCCTGTTCACGCAAGCACATACTAACCTGAGGTTAATGGTGTAGGAGTTTTTCTTTCGAGATTTCGTTCTGCACATTTGTCTATAGCGTTTATTTTCGCTTGGAATATGCTAGCGGACTGTGCCATCGGAATGGAAATTTTGGTTCTTGGCCCAAAAATTCCTGCACCAGTCCCGTCGGAAGTTCTCGATCTATCAGTGTGCCACTTGATGGCGTTTGCATTGAGAGTGTAATTCGTAGATTCTCCTACCCACTCTGCCTTGGTACACACTTTGTTTGGAAGTTTTTCTTGAAATTGTATTTCTTGATCATGCAATCTCTATACGTATGTCAAGAAGGTTTGTTTGAATTGTGAACGCATACACTTACATTTCAGTTTTGTTGAGCAAACAGTACTGTTGCTTTGTGGGTTCCCAAGATTTTAACATTCCTTTTTTGGTTCAGTTGTGCTATTGCAATTTCATTGCTTCACTCAGGGTAAGTTGATTCGCCACACATGTACTTCTATTCATTAATTTTGAAAATTCTTCACAAATCTAACTTCATTCTTGAATTATCAAAATATGTACTCAATTTGTTTTCACCAAATTGAAAGAATAGTAATGGTTTTGATGTCTTTTTTTAATCCCACCAAACCCCAAATTTCAGGGGTTGGGCTTTTGTGAAATGCCATTTCGGATTTTGGTCTTTTTTTCGGTCAGTGGCCGTTTTCGGGGTTTGCTCCTAGCATGTTTTCTCATAAACGATTTCACCAAACATTTCTTTTTAATTTCTGTCATTTTTTTAGTAATATCCTGACTTTACCAACAGCTTACTTTTTCCAGCTTACAACACGACGAGAATCAGTAGAATAAATGACCCCAATTTTGCGAACCGGTAATTGGACACCTATTCAATTCGTTGGTTTATGCTTTTCATCTAAAAGTTCAGAATTGTTATCTCGAGAACAACTCTACCCATGAAACGTGGATCATTTATAATTATTTCAAACACAGCGACAACGAGATGATTTCTAAATTAAAAAAGTTTTGCTTGCTTAATAATGTGGGCGATCAGTGCTGGATGCACCTGGCTCCTGCTTGGACCTCAATAAATTGTTTCTTCTAGTAGCTTAAGCACTTCAGACTGAGATCACCTTAATAATGACTATACGCCATTGAATATGGTGCCTTTTTCTCTGCATGCTTCTCGTACCCTCCGGCTTCGCTCTAATGTTGAAGTCTTTAAACGACCTTGAACGTTTCAGCGTTTTTTACTTCTAAATTCCTTCAATGCGTTGATCATTTGCGTCAGCATTCAACTTTCTATCTACGATGTACGTCAATGGTTGTACTATAAAAACTCAAAACCACAAATATGTTTTATATTCGTGTCATACTGCAGTAATTTAATATTTGATGTTTTTAAGAGTTCAAAATACAATTTCACCAAATTACCTATACTTATACTTTTAAAAACCACTCAAACCAAAACAAAAAAAATTCGCATAATGTATTTTGTTTGCTAGCAATTTGACAATTATTTTTTCAAAAGATCAATGACATTTATTCATTTACGCAAATATTTATCCATTTTTTTTGTTGTTTTTCTCTTCCACAGCTCCCATAAGCCATAATATAAAATTCTATTTTTAGTTTTCTTAAATTAAACTCGTTGAAGAAATTAAATTAGGTTTTTGTTATCATCTTTGATACAGCTGGTGCTCCATTTCATATAAAATACATTAATTCTTGTTCTAAAGAAAACACATGTTAAGTAGTTTGAAATAGAATATTCATAGTTCTGGTGTGTGTGTCTTAAGTCTACCGAGCCGTATCACTCAGATTCTCCAGAGTGTGTAAACAAATTATAAAGTTCAAAGTAGAAAACCGATGCTTTTATTCATTTTCCAGAACATAAAAATGTCTAGACTCTTGACTTACAATAAACTTAAAAGATTCTTTCTTTTATTATTTTCTTCGCAGTTAGGCTTTTTAAATGTTTTTTTTGTATTGTTTTTAATTATTCATTTCGGTTAGCAATTAAATTGTTAATTACAGTTGAGTTGTGTTTTTGTTTATAAGTGACTTTTAAAAAATGAATATTGCTGTTAAAAAAATAATTTTACAAATTAAAAATAATATTTTATTTGAAAATGAAATCAAAATACACAAAACAAATTGCAGCTAGGTTAATATTTATTCTTTAGAATAATGTTGAATACTAAGCAAAGCTTTGAATCACATTCTTCTTGAAATAATAATACAAGTACCTACCTTCAAAAGTCAGCAACTAAATTTAGATACGTTTTGGATATTCACTGAAGTTTACGCTTATTATAGAGTACGTCGTCGTAGCGTTTTCTGAAGACCAAATATTTATGTAGGTAAAATTGTTATTATTATTATTAAGTTTTGGGATACAAAATGTCCATCAATTTTATTGAACAAAAAATCTGGGTCCGGTGGAAACCATTACAAATGAAAAATCATAAATTATGCATGATCTTTAAATTGAGTGATATGCAAATGTATTCTACTGCTTTGTTTTGAAGAAGCAGAATATGTTAAAACTTTTTATCATTTGATGACAAGAATAATATTTACTTAAAACTGCGACAACAAGGTGGATACAATCCGAACGGAAGGAGCTAATGTTGTTATTTTTTTTTTCATTCGAACGTGGAACATTTTTTGATGAATTTTCGTTTTCGTTCAGCTGACTATTTTTTTAAACTTTTCTTCTTTTCTTTTCTGAAGATTGATTTCCGGTATATAGAGACATTTTAATACAATTGAGTAAATGGAAAAAAATCGAGAGAGGATAAAATTTAGCATGGAGTTTACTTATGGATAGGCATATTAAATTTTAGGAAACGACTATGAAATTTTTTAATCACTTTAAAAGTTTTGTGTGTAGCATTAATTTTTATAGTATATGGACGTGGCAGCGAGCAATTCTTCAACTATTTTTAAAGTTCATTTCTTGCTTATAAGAAGAAACCCTAAACAATTATTTTTAAATCATTATTGCCATCTCCGAAAAATTTATGCAAAGTGCGTGTAGCAGTAAGCTTTATTTTATCTGAAAATATTTTCAGATTTTATTACTTGCAGTAGACTATAACAGCCTGCAGCATAAAATCACTGGTATTTTAAAATAGACATTAACTTTGTACATTCAAATATGGAGTTCTCTCTACAACAAATGGGGGCGTTACTAAGTAATTCTGATGATGTTTTTGCTATACCAATTATCTTGTCATTTATAAAGGCACTTTAGATGCAAAATTACTCAGTACATCCCACTAAAGCATGCAAGAATTCCAGAATTCCATATTGGAACATACAAAGTCACTAAATTAATCTTAAAATACTAGTGATCTTTTGCGATCGTTTTATAAAACTTATTACTGGACCACAACTACAGAAGCTACCAAGACGCAAGTGTTTCCACTCTTCCATTTTTAATAATTAAATGCTAGTACCAACCTCTCTTGAAATGAAAATGAAACAAGTTCCACATCATATGTTTGGCCATTATTTATCAATATTTGAAAATGTGACGGCATGGGAAATATCCTAAGTTGTCAATTTCAAACCTTACATTGACCAATCAAACAATTTTAGCATGCAATAGAAGCTGTGGAATGTAAAGCAAGTGATTTCACGCAGACTGTTTTTTATGAAAATTTCATTTCCACCCGATCTCAGTACTAATCTTAATAATTTCTGAGTTTTAAATCTGTTTATTCAAGTGCTTTTAATATACAGTATTTGATGGGTTTTCCATCTGGAATATAAACAAATGTGTTTAGTGTTCTTTCTACACATGAGGCGTGAGAATCATGAAACAACGCTGAATACCGCTAAAAAAACGCGTAAAACTGCAAAAAAAGAGGAAGAAGCGTGAAAGTCGTCGAAATAATGTGGAATATCTCGGAAAAAAAAGCGTGTGAGGTTGTTATTAAATGCACGAAATGTTGCGGAAAAATTGTAGAAAATCCTGAAAGAAGCGTGGTGTTTCAAAGTTGTATCACCACTTTTCACGCTTTTTTCCTCTAATTTCCCAAAAATGCATAAACCGTAACTGATTGACTGACAGATCATACAAATTATAGAGCACTTTTACTCACTGGTAGATTTACTTTGCGGTGCGTATAAATGAACAAATCGAAAATTTGAAAATTTTTATTCAGGGAGCGTGACATCCGCTCATTTATTTACTGAATCAGTACTAAATTATCGTAGATTCTTGAAATTTTGCGTTGCATTTTGAAAAAAAAAAAAAACAAATCGAAAATTTGAGTACGGCCATTCCTAAGTAACAGAGAGGAAAAAAACGCTTTCAATGTCTCTTTGAATCAGTACCTAATATTTTTTTTCTGTCTTTTGCCAGCAAAGTTATTGAGTAGAAAGACGATAACGGTACGAGCCTACTCCCTTATCGCTTTTCTATCTCAATAACTTTACTGGCAGGTATTAGTTTTTGATGAAATTTCTAGGACAATAACTTTATGAAATATCCTTAACACACACAATTGAAAGCGTTTTTTGCCCTCTCCGTTACTTTGGAATGGCCAAGTATATTGATTCATGGGACGTAGTATGACTAAAGCGGCCCATACTCAGTCACTTTGTTTGTAACATCAAACTTTTTAGATTTTTATGGTGTCGGTGTCTCGATTGCTGTCGTGTGCATTGCGGAAAGCAACAACCATGCGTGCACAATTGTTGTGTGTATAGGCCGCTAAAGGAAGGACGAAAAATTAAAAAAAAAATCAATAAGGGGCAATGTATCCTCCTCCCTTATCAGCTTGGTTCTGAAAATTTAAAATATTAAGAAAGAATTAAGCTATTTTCATCTTTTTCAAAAGGAGAGAACAATAATTTGGAAAACCATTTATTAACAATCTTTCGGTGTCGTAGATCAAAGGTCTGAAAATAAAAATTGATTTGGGTCGACACTATAGACTTTTGGTACCATCTTATATGAACTTTTTAATTTTTGAAACTTTTTTTTTAAATAATAAAATTGATCTAGGGTAATTGCGGGATAGATGCGCTTATTCAAAAATCAGTGTATTTTTTTATGAATGAAAAAAATTATTTTTTTTTAACAAACTAAAAAATGGACATATATTCTACCAAATAAAAATACTTTACCTAGAAAATTTGACTGCTTTCATAAAAATTAGCAGAAATGTAAAATGCATTGAGTGAGCCATCTCTCCCTACATGTGCGGGAGAGATGGCACATACATAGAAAATTTCCATCATGTTGTTGTTTGAGGAGACCTCCACTGCTCCACGCGTTTTTGGCTTTTTCTGACGCTTCTTCGGCCCAAAATTCTCTGGTTGTCTTGAGAATATATTCTCGCAGAAAAACACTCACATTTAAAAAAACGCGCAATGACTTTTTTCCGCAACAAAGAATTCCAACAGAGTAAAAAATTTTCTAGGTCAGAAAGATACCGCAATACAAAAGAAAGCGCAAGAACTCCCGTTTTATATGCGATATGTTCAGTTTTTTTTTTCTACATTTTTGTTTGAATGTAAAATGAACAAAATAGAAAAAAATAATATTTTCCAGGACGACTAGAAATATGGATTTTGTTGAGTGCGTCATCTCTCCCGACGACGTGGCATCTCTCCCGCAATTACCCTTAGACAAATTTAAGAATAAATTTTTCTACGCTTTTCAAAAACATATAGGTTCTAACTTTGTGTTTATTCCAGTTTCCCTCCGGTTATTGTATTAACAAGATAATACAAATGATATCGAAGAGTAGGAAATACCCAAAGCACTGTTGAGATGACTCAGAGGAAAAAGTTACAAATCATTAATTTCTATACTTAAAACGTCACATTTCTGTTAAGCGGAAATAAACATGAGTACATCAATTTTTTTTATTGAAACAAATATAAAATTTAATCTTAAGAGTCGCATAAATTGTCAGAATTTACAGTCTACACATCTGTTCGATCTTTGACGAAAAAAACTAACCAATATATTTTTCGAATTTCAGTTTTCCAGGAAAACTTTTCTCATTAAATTTAACGGCATGGGCCCCCTGTGTGTTGCAAGAACCTCAATTCATTTTCTGCCTTTCATGTAATTAAAAGTAAAGTTACGGGTTTTTTTCACTACAATTTTTCATGTTTAAGTAAGAATGTCTTTTAAAATTAAAATTTTTACTGTTCCTACTTATTCAAATTTAAAAATCAAAAAAAACCGGAAACATTATAGCTTCTCCGGCCGACCGAACGGCGCGGTGGTGGCGGCAGCGTTAACGACTTTTCGGACAACCAACGACCGAGACAAGTGAAACATGAACTGATGATGGTATCAAACACAAACATGAAACACAGAAATTAATATGCCCGAAGGATGCTCGGAAAAAAGAGGAAAACATTTTTCTTTTCTTTTCCTGTGTTATTTTGGTCCTGATATGATTCTTCTGGTCCCATCTGTGAACATTGAAGTAGACTCTTGTGTGCGTGCGTAAGGATAAGAGTAAAATACGTGTCGAACTTTATTCTGCTGCTGAAGACTGAAAGTCTGCTAAATGTGTTTTAGGGATAGGTATCCAATTTACTTTAGAAAAGAACAAAAAAAAATTGTTGTTGTCTTTTATTCATGTTCAGTATTTTGGTTCTTTTTTTACTATTTGGAATTTAATCCTGTGTTTTGGTTTAAATGTATATTTTTTTTTTTTTTTGTTTTCCACTTGAGAAAGAAGTAGACTTGTGAAAGTAAATGTGATTAATTAATGGGGGGATATATAGCTGCTGATGATGCCAAGAGTTGGAGTGGTTAGATAAGGAAATAATTCTGCAAACTGAAGGAAACATAAGAGGAAAATTTGGTTCGATGAGAGTACCTATTTTCTAAGAACTGAAATTACCAAAGGCACTAAAGAGGATAAACCTATTTAATACGATAGTTTAAGTGGTTGCTTCTGGTGAGCTGCTTATGATAGTTCTTCACATATTTTAGAAGAGATATTTATTTCAAGAACTTCAGAAACTTTTCCAGTTCCTTCTTAAAATGTTGCTATTCCGAGTTAGAATATAAAGAACGTTCGAAAAAAATTCAATATCTTTAAGATTTTTTCTAGTTCAAATTTATTGCCTCTATTGGAACTACGATAAGAATAGTGTCAACAAGGTCAAATTTTCTGCTGAGACAATTTAAAGGACGACCATCTTAAGTCATATACCTAAATGTAATGAAAGTTCGACACTGGTCACTTGTTTTTGGTAAACAGTCAATGGGAGGCAAAAGTTTACTTTCTGAAGAACAATCTTGTTTTGCGGATTGTTATTCTAAGCTGCTACCTATATTTTTGATCTGTCTGAAATCTTCAAGACTTATTGCTGAAGTTTGCTGCTTACTGACAGTTGTTTCATATTGATCTTCTATGACTTGATTGTGTTGTTCCATGCTGAGAGACTTCTTCTAGAATCTTGCTGATGTTGTTGGGAGGAATAGTGACAGTTGTTGCTGTTGATCCATTTGTTGCTGACGATTGTTAGGAGTGATGCTACTGGAATAATTTCAGCTGTGTCCTCGTATGATTGCACAAAAAATTACGTTTGTCTATTCCATCACTTAGTGTAACTGTGTTACTAATTCGCACTTCTTCCACTTTTAGTTGTGAACTCCGATAATGTTTATTATTCAAAACCATAGGATCTGCAGAGGGATAGAGTCTTTTCAAGTCGATCAGATGTAAAATAAATCTAGTCCTGGGTGACCATTTAAATACATTTTGTTGCATGATTAGCTCATGAAGAACCAATAAGGCCTAGTGGCTGACACTCTCAACAGTGTGCATGCAGTTAACAGGAACTAAGGGGACCTACAATTTGGTGGTATTATGGGTGACTCAACCTTCGCGTGGCTTCATTGAATGATTTGTCGTTTTACAGCAGCAAAAAATGTTTCTAAAAGACAGAAAAGATTGTATTATTAGGCTTTTTAATGGTGAATTAACTGAGATTATTAAGCTGATCACCGCAGAAATAACTAAAGAATCAGTTTTCTGGTTGAGAATTCAACCAATTATGTTAGGAGAATATGTTATCAAAAGCATCATGTGTTCTGTGAGACTTAACTCACAAAAATTGGTAAAAAACTCGAGTTCAACATTAATCATGCTTTGAATAACCGGAGGATGCACTGTTGAGTGTTTTTTCTCAAAACCAAAAGTACATAAGTGCGCGTTTAGACTGCAGAACCTTTAGAGTCTCTTTTCAACATGTTGTTGTTGTTGAGCACGGATGAAAGCATTTGAAAAGTATGTTGTAGAATTTCAATAATCTTTGTTATTATCCAAATCCATGTGAAGTCTCAGACTTATTTCAACTTGTTTTTTTTTCTAAGGCAATATTGCCAATATTCATTTATTGACAAATAATTTGATAAAGACATCTGAGGAAGCTTTCTTTGTCCGTGCTATAAAATTAAGTTTTAAGAGCAATCGATGATTTGGAACAACATAGTTCTTTGAATATTTTTACTAGAAGACAGTTATATTATGTATTTATACCTATGTTCAGCTAAAATTGTGTTTAAATGAGTTAGTAAGCATCAAATGGTGCTTCCTTTATTTTAACGATCACAGGTGTCAACACTAATATAAAACGATACTTCTCTTATCCGTCTTCCACCAACCATGGATACTATAGATTCTGTGATCTTCATTTTCGTCTTCTTTAAAATAAGTATCTTAAATCCGTGTACTTGCCTGCAGACTTTAAGTAGAAACAATCTCTACACTATTGGACATGGATGATACAATCGATCAACAAAATATTTCCAACCATTTTCCTCCCATCTACTGCAGTTCTTGTAGCATAAATGACAGTGCCCCCGTTCCATCAATTCCTATAGAGACAAGAAGTGTAGGTGCCATGTCTCCAAGACAACCTTCAAACATAATCTAATATTTTTTGAGAAATGTTCAATGGGTGGGTACGTAACTACCTACTTTTAAGGTACTAATTCAAAATTCATTCACGTTTCGAACTAACGTCTTCTGTAAACCCATTACACAGAATATTAAAAGGAAAAAAAAAAAAAATAAACAATCGATATTTCGAAAATAGTAAAAGTTAGTATAAGATCGAAAACAATAACAGAAAACACTTGTCAATGTAAAGTTACCATCGTCATCGCCATCGAGCTCCCAAAAATAAAATTAAAAAAAAAAAAAAAAACGTGCCCCGAATGCAAATCATTACTCTGACAAATCATCATTAACCGCAGGCCAACCTCACGCTAAGTAGATAAAAAGTTTAGCTAATTACATTCAAAAGTGTGTGACATTCGCTTCCGCGGCAATGAAAATTCGTATAAAGTAGCCATTCAATCGGATAATTGTCATCCGGTCGACCGACGGTGGTGATGATGGCGGCAATGGGGCTACAGTCTCTGGCAACAATAACATCAACAACGGTTTACGCTAGTAAAGCCGCACGGCCAATGAAATCCACTACAACAATGGGCAGCATGTCGATGTCAAGCCATGGGTTGTCGCCGCGCTGCGCTTCTCTGTCGTATACCGCAGTTTAAACGAAAACGATAAAAAAAGATACAAATTAAGATCAATTTTCATTCGGTGTTTTTTTTTATTATTGCGAGTTATTTTTATTTGCTTCCCTTTCAGTGGATTCACCTTGCATAACTCTGTTAGTGTAGTGACTGTTTGTTTAGACTGCAGAGGAACAAGAAGGGTGGCAGAGACGCTAAAGTGTATTCACTGTGAAATCGGTTTATGAACGAAATATATTTTTGCTTTGTTTTCTAAGCAAAAACATTGCAGTTCATTTTAAACTCATTCAGAACTAGTATATAGCTACAAAACATTCAAAACACAACAAGAATAATATTTTAAAAAAAAAACGAAAAAAACTTTATTGGCGGCGGACTTTTTCATTTTGAAAAACCAATTGATCCATCCGGAGGTGATTTGTAAGAATTTTCTTTCCAGCTATCTGCTCTCTGGTCAATTAAACATTCTATCATCGCATGTGGAATTTATTGTCGATTGGAATTAATAAATGCGTCGATGACTCACAGTGGGATTGTTTATTGAACATTGTCGGAATAAATTTTGAAAAATTAATTGAAAATAATGAGTTTATTATAAATTGAACGTTTGAGCATTCCAATTTCAATGCAAGAAAGATAAGAATGATTTAAATATTGAATTTATTATTGATATAAATTATGATTTCAGTTTTCTTTCCTTAAGATAATTGCGATTAAAAATAAAAGGAAAATAGTGGATTGTTTGAGTTAGTTACATTTTTTATTAATAAATAAAATGCACGACTAGGTCGCACGTACTTGCACTTAGGGTCAAAGTTGCTGTGGATGCTAAAGCTACATAAATAAAGTTTTTGGAAGTAAATACTTTTATAACAGATTAAAAAAAAACATAAAATTTATTACTAAAATGGCTTAAACAACTTCATCAACTTCAACATTGATTTCGTTAAAAAAGATAAATTTTAAGAAAAAAAAAACTTAATTTTATATATATAAAAATTGTCAATCTTTGTTTACAAAAAAAAATCAAATGCCAATTTTAAGAAAATATTAAATCCAAAATTAAAAAAAAATCATTAACGAGTTCTCGAAATTTTTTTTCGAAAGTTTTGATATGACATTATTTGAAAATTGTAGAAATCCTCTTGTGTAAAAATTTTCACCGAAATCCGTGTAGTCGTTTAAGAGAAAATCAGAAAAGCAAAAAAAACATCTCTATTGAAGGTACCGTTTTTAACCGATAAAAAAATATTTTTTTATTTCAAAAGTACGACCTTTCCTGTTGTAGAAGACTTAAGAAATTTAATCAAAATTTTTAGAGCCGTTTTTGAGAAAAACAAGATTTTCTATACTGCTTGTATGGCAGGTACCGTTAATTTTGGTCCTAAAAAAAATAAATCAATTTCCCCTCTATGAAATCAACAAAGACCCTTAACCACCAAGTTTCAAGAAAATCGGTTAAGCGGCTTAGGCTGTAGTTCGAGGTATACACAGATAGACAGACAAACAGACAGACAGACAGACAAACGGACGGACGGAATTGCGGGACCCATTTTTTTTTGGCATTGTCAATCATCTTAATGGCATGTGTCTGAGTTCGATATCGCAAGTAAAAAGGTCTACTGTACAATTTTACCCGGGTGCGAATGGGGCCATTTTGACCATTTAGGGTATTTTTATTTGACTTTTAACACCTAAAAAACTAGAATAGTTCTATGCAAACTAATTTTAGTCAATAAAAAGAAATACCTACTTCATGTTTACATGCATTAACCGCCTTTTAAAAAAATGCAATTATAGTTTTAGAGATAAGTAGACACATTTTGACCGCCAATTTTCAAATAATAGCTTGAAATTGCTAAAATTTCTTATTTGTCGGTGATGTCAAATAAACTTAAGATTTGTGTTCACAAAAACTTTTGATTCTGTTAGATTCTACGTTTTTCAAGAGAGCCATTTTACCTGGTTGGCCATTTTAGGCCACGTTCCCCTAATAAGTTCTTAGAAGTAAATGATGACCTATTTGCAATTGAATCGATGAATGTCAAATGAGCCTATCATATGTTTATGAAAATCAATCTTTACGAACTATTTTTTATAAATATCTCATAAATTGGGAACCTACGGATGTAAAAGTAAATATGGTGATATGCAACATTTATGTCATTTTGTCCATATAAAGTATGGTATTTTGGCTATATGGACAAAATGAATTTTCCAACTTTGTTTAAACTTTTAAATTATTTAGATTTTATTGTTTTTTAATAATTACAAAACTAAAGGAAATTCATGGTTTTCAAACTTTTAAGACTCTACTCTCTCTGTCTATATCCTAACTATAACATACTAACTTGTGGATATAGTTTTACTGTAATATTACTTATTTCCAAAATTTAATATATACTTCCCTACTGTCTTCTTTATTCATCGAACGTCAATAAGCTTAAAGTTCGGTCGCGTCAGTATCGGTCATACATCAATAAGCCGGCAGCGTGCCATTCCGATTCCCACTGCTCTACGTACTCAAATCAATATGATGAGCAATTGAAATTTATTTTCAGAAAGGAAACAAATATTTTTATGAAATCCATTTATCTTGGCAATTTTGTTTATGGAAAACAAAACAAAAAAAAAATCAAAAAAACAAAAAATTAGCATTCTGCTGGTATACTACAGACGCGCGCGGAGCCAGTGGTGGAACCCCTTGAATGGACAAAGTTCTGACTTCTGAGTGTGGCTTGTTTTGCTTTGGTTTGCAAAAAAAAAGAGTACACTGCGCGAGTACATCTCACAAAAATAATACAACACGGAATTTATTATTATTATTTTTTTTCATTTATTTTTTTGGCCAAAATGATTATTTCGAAACAATTAATTTAGTGCTGATGAGTGCTGTTGTGTATGATGATGATGATGTTGTCGGATTGGGCTTCACGTCGTGAAAATTAATGCTTAGCTACTGAAATATTTGTTTTTACGACAATTTAATTACTTAGGAGGCAACGAATAATTATTATTTTAGTTTTGTTTCATTCATGAGTTTGAATTTGGCTTGGCCATGTGGGGAAAATAATAATTTTCTGTAGGTACTTTTTTTTTTTATTTTCATTTTTAGATTCATGTACTAACATTTTAGCATTCGGAATGCTTTTTTAATTGATTGTGTCATTGGGGAGCTGTTTGGTTTGTTGTTTAATCCTATAGATACATTTTTGATTTTGTTTGAGCTTTTTATTGAGTTGTATGCGGTTTTGTTTGTTTAGATTGCGATGAATATTTTTCTATTTTGCATTGCACAGATGCGACTTGGATTTTGGTAAACAAAAACAATTAAAAGTTCCCCAGCGAACTAGTTTATATTGGTTTGTTTGTTTTTATGGCACCTAATGTGCAATAAAATTTTGTTATAAATGGAAATGGAATGATTTATGTGGAGAATTCTTTCTAAGGATTTTGTGGTTGGAAGTCATGATGGCAAAAAAAAGAGTTTTATTATAGTTTGCCTGGTGTCATGTTCTTTAAATAGAATTTAAAACGCTGCACTGTCTTAATAAATTTTAAGACCTGTTTTTAAACAAAGGTAGACCAAAATAATATTTTGATTAGGGAAGACGTAAATAAGACATAAATGGTGTATAAAAACCATTTGACATAATATAATAGGTATGTAAACATCTCAGTTAAATTCCGTATTAGTACCTAAAAGTAACAACTACTAAAAAACTCTATTTTACAGAACGTACATTCTTTTCCAGTGCCTATTACAGATATCACAGATCACCGATTTTTCATTTTCCCCTTTATATATGTACCACAATTAGCTGATTCTGTGGTAATTGAACTCACTAGGCGTCTGGTACAGTAGTTGACGCATATTGTGAAGCCCGCTGATATTATTTTCTCCTATTAAATGCTTTGTCGGTGTACTAACGATTGTTTTCAATCTTCAAATTACCAGCAGAAAAAGAATTTTGAATAGAATGATACCCTATATTTAGTTCCTGTCGCACAAACTTAAGAAATTTGTGTTGTTTTAGGTCTCTTTGAAGAATTGATTTCCAAATACTCATACTTCGATAACTTGGTGGAAGGACTTCTATAAATAAGAGTTAAAGCGTTAATTGAAAAATTTCTGTAATAGATATCAGTTTCTTGAACAGTTTTTAAAGGAAATAGATTACTTGCTGCTGTGACGGGATCAGCTTCCAGGAATTCCGCTGTTTTGTTGTTTATGAGAAGATGTTTTTGTATTTTGTATATTTGGTACAATTCTCGGAAAGCACCACTTTTTGCAGCATTTAAGGACATTTACAAACGATATGCTTATTATTGTCTTCTATATTCTCCTAAATGGAAAGTTCAACAGATAAGCTATCAGTTTCAAATTTCAAATTTAGCACAATATGCTGAAGTCTTCTTGTTGATAATCTTTGATACCAAAAAGTTTCTATTTTTTTTTTAATATTTTAATCCAAATCTCAATTGATTTGAAACCATTTCATGAAAACTGTTTCAAAAGATTATTTATTGCTCTTAATTTGATGTTGGCTTAGCCCAAAGATACTGATGTATCTTTCTTTATTCTACTAAATACATTGGTTTTGCAAATCTAACAATTCCATCAACATTAAAGAATAGCACAGCAAATGATTTTATATCTCATCAAATTAAATGAAAGTATTTTCATGAGATTTTCCAAAAATATACTAGTACATTTATCGCCCACATACGAATGCTAACAAAATTGAGTATTAAACAAAAGCCCTCTTCGAAACATAACCATAAAACTAAAGGTATGCTTTATGGCATTTATGCTTTCTGGTAATTTGATTTTCAGTTTACAATACATGCTATGAACAACTTCCTTTCTATATCACTTACACAGTAAACACATCCTCCTCGTTCCAGAGCAAGAGTAGGTATATGAGTAGAGTAGGTACTTTCAAAATGAAAAACAAAAACTCCATTATTTTGTTCAATTTTCTGGATAAATCTTTTTGCCTGGCCTCCATCGTTTACTCCATAATCTAGCTTTGGAATTCATTCACATGCTTTAATTTACCAACAACAAAAAAACAAGAGTCCAGCAATAGTGAAGATAAAACTGTATACTACTATTTCTGTCTTCATACGAAGGCAAACATAATGTTTGCCTGTGTGTCAATCCTGTGTTGTGAGTTGCCATTCCAGCAAAAGTCCTTGTGTTCCATAGATGAAGTCCAATTATTATGGATTATGTATTGCACAAAATATCTCTACACAAAACCCAGAGTGATATTGAACGTAACTTCAATATTTACGTTTGAGTTCGTGCTAGTTTTTGTGTAATTTTTTTAACTTCTTCATCAGGATTATATTTGTCTTTGATGCTTAAGTTTTTGTTGTTGTTGTTGTTGTTGTATGAAAGAGTATACAATACACTGAGGGTAAAATTACTCCAAAACTAACAAGTAATGATGTTATGGTATTTGATACTGATGTTATTTTGTTTTTGTTATTTGGTTGGTTATTAGTTAATTAAAGTAATTGGAAACCCTAAACAAAAACATACTCTAAACTGTTTTTCAACGAAATTTTGATCGGATTCGTGGGATTCATTTCATGTTACGGGCAGCGGACAAAATATTGGTTAGAAATTTCAAAAACAAAATTTCGGAAGATCAAAAATTTTCGCATTGCATTGTTTAAAGATAATCATTGGATATCATTTCAATTATAGAAGCTTAAATTCAAATAAAGTTAAAATTCAAATATTTCGTTCACGTAATTTTGCATCAAAATAAGGCGATTAAAATGATTAATGTTATTCATAAGGTACAGCTGAAGTTTTTCAATAGAACAAACGCAGCAGTGAGCCATTTTAAAAGAGTTTTTTTGTTCAAAAAATACACGAGTTGAAACCGGTCACGATTTAAGGGCTTGTCGTACTGATTACGAAACCGTACATGGAAGAATTTCATTCGACCCCCAAAATCTGCATTTAGATCCAAAAACCGTTTGTTATGGACATACAGCCATTGCAAAAATTTTAGCTTCAAAGAATTTAGTTTTTTGGCAGACATTGAGCACAGTAACACATATAAGGTAATATCTTCCGTATGGAGTAAAAAATTATTTGTCAAATGATGATAATTAATATTGCTTTGACAATAATAGCCCCCAAAAATGTCTGTGGGACATTTTTAGATACATGCGAATGATTGCAGATACACCAACCTTTATCAGACGATAGGATATCTTCACACAGGAAATTGATGTCTAATTGTAGGATTTATCGAATTTAAATTTAAAAAAATTGACACATCCATACCCTTTATTTCGACATGTAAAGTTTTTAAATTTTCAATACTGAGTTGATAAATGGTAGATTTAAAGAATCTAGGATAATTTGATACCGATTCAGTGAATATGGGTGGATGCCGAGACCAGAGCAGTGTTGCCGGTAAAAAAAAAAACAAAGAGGGTCCAAAATAGGGGCCCGATTCAAAAACAGTTGCCCACTATAAAATTTCGTATAGGAATAAAGAAATATACAAAACATTGAACATTTTTTCGTGAGACATAACATCCAAAAAAACCATTCCTTACAAAATATCAAGATGTTTTCAGAATATTCTATAATATTTGTATACGAGTTTTTAATTTGGGATCCAATTTTTGAGAATTAATTTAGTTTTTATTTAAGAAAAGGGCCAATATCATAAATTTAAAAATAGGGCTATTTTAGTCTTTGTTTTAAAAAGTGGGGGCTTGGGGTTCCGAGCTTAATAAAGGGACCATTTGGCCCTTAAATGGGCCAAACGGTAACGCTGAATCAGAGTTTATCTATTAGAGATTAGGGACACACTCTCACAGTCACAAGAAAAAGACGGCATAAGAGCGCATTATAAAAAAAAAACCTTTTAAGAACCCCTTGTATGTTGAGATTTAGAGTTTCCCAACTCGTTTTTTGATATACGAGTACTTTGGCCAGGATGCCTCCTGAATGGAAATTTTCAAATCTTCAACTTTTGTCCTTATATGAAGCGCTGAGTTTGAAAAAGTGTTCTTTGCAGATGTCCATTTTCTTTCGGCATGATATCCGTGGGAAGATCACTTCCCCCTTTAATATGACTCTTAAGCACCCCTGCCTAAGCAACCCCCAATAGACTTTACTGCTTTCTGTTCGTACTCCCTTTTCATCCTTCTTAGAAGTGAGTGTTCTTTTATTCTTATTTTGCAGTTTTGGCAGTCTCTTGGAATAAAAGATTACTGATGCTAAATTTTCTCTAATATCAGCTCATACCAGATTAACTTTGAATTTCCGCTTCTGCATATATGCAAAGCCTTACCGCAAGTGCAACTACCGATAATTTTGGTTATTAGTAAGTATGGAGGTGCAAATAATGAAAGGGTTAGTAATTTTGCTAATTTTGAAACATTTTATCTTAAAAACTGTATAAAAGAGAAACAGTGTCGGTAATCAAAGCAAGATTTCGAAAAGAGATTTTTGAAATATAAGAAAAAGTTATAATTTTTTTTAAACTAGGATCCCGCCATACATTGAACTTTCCACCGAATTCCGCGCTTAAATTTTAGTATGCGTAACAGAAAGCAAAATTACAGCAACCCTTGAGACTGCAAGTTTTTGGGATGTTTATGTTTTAGAAAGTATATAAAATAATACCAATGTAAACTTCGTAACTCATGGCAACCCTGTCTTCTAATGGGATATGGGCGAGGCCGCCAAAAATAATACTTTTTATAAGAACAAATTCTCAATCAGAGAAAGAGGATGTATTGCGAGTTATAGTACGATACAATAACGAACGGAATTTTATTTCTTTTACATAAAAAAGGTTACCTATTGCTGCAAGGAAGAATACTTTGGAAAAGTTGAAACACTTAACCATACAATAATTTTTCCAAGTGTATACCCACAGTCGTAATATTTTTAATGTCTCCTAATAAACTTTATGAGAGTGTGTACTTTTTTCTCAACCCCAAGAATATTTTGAATCCAAATTGTTAGTTTTTTTTATTGTGTTCCTGTTTTGTGTGTTCTCGTTTTTTTTTGGAAAGGTAAAGCTTCTTGTCTCAATTATGTTAAATTATTTTTCCCCAAAGCAAAAGCAAGCATACCGAGTAATTCTTCATGTTTGTACTTACATCGTTAGGTTGTGTCCCAAAAGCCTCTCAAATTTTATGCTTTTTCCACATGGCTGACATATTCCTCTGCATTTGTGGTGATTTTGTGTCAAAAAACTTGTAGATATTCTACTCTTATTATAGCTTAAGGCTATAAAACAACAAAATTGTTTAAGGTACCTTGATTCCTTTCCACAAAAAAAAAAAAAAAAAAGGTCAACTCGAAAATCACTGATTGTTGTTTTGATCCTTTTTTAGTTGTTTTAGGTTCCATAATATAAAGTTCTTCGTGGTTTATTTGTGTGATTTAATGTGTGTATCTTCATCACATGTACATATACAATACCACAAGAGAGGAATTATTTATTTAGTAATAAGGCTTTAAGCCAGGAAAAATATATTACCAATTAGACCCATGAGATACGACCAACTTATACTTAGTGATTTATTTTTGATTGGATTTTGCCTGAAGCTTTATTACCGATGTTAAATTGTCTGAGTGGTGGGGATTGTGAGTGAGAGAGTGTAAGGCGATTATACCTTTAACCACACAAAACTTTACTTAAGGAAGTCTTAAAGTTCCAAAAGGGGCTTTAAATGTTTTGTGTTTTAAATTATTGTCATTTTGTTTTGGGGTAATGGTTAAACATTGTTTTGTCTGTTTGATGGGTCAATTTTGTAAATTGTGGCCTTTGATTTGTACGATTAAAAGCTTTATGATTGGGATTTGTTATATTTAAAGAAAATCTTCTGTGATCCGGAAACAAAAATAATATTTCAAAAGGAAAAGATGGTGACACGTGGAAAGTAGTTTGGTCAACAAAATCCATAGTTTTAACTATCTGAATCTTACATTATGTGATTTTTGATGCAATAAATTCATGCTGTTTCAACGAACTTATAAATCTAATAAACATGAAAAGCTTAGAGTGTTCTAATCAATAGTTAAATCGAAAGTAGATCATTAATACAAATTAAGAAGACAGTTGGTAGTCTAAAAGCACACCAGCATTTATTTTATAGGTTTCAGACTTGAATCCGTTCAACACGACTTGTATTTATCGGTTCAAAACGTATAATTTAAAAAAGAAGAAGATCGTCGAAGGCGATATGCGAGTTTTTAAATAAGAGAGCTTTTGATGGCAAATTTAACCAAGCGCTTTTGAAATATCAGATGCAATAATCCTAATATCTGCAAAACGTGGAAAAGTGGTGTTCTACTGGTCAGTCAGCTATTTACCATCAGATCACCACTGGATATTACTACTACAGCGCATAATGCCAGTAATTGAGAGGCATTCGTTCTTCGAGATATTTCTTAAGCTGCCTTGTTGGAAAAATATTAAGATATTTCTTGCCTAATATCATTTTGGCCAGGTTGTCCTATCATTATCATTGCCAATTAACTAATTTTACTAGACACCTGTGCTTAAATGTATGAAATAGTATGCAGAAGTAGTGCATTGGTATGTGTTTTTGTTTGTTTATAGGACTTCCGAGCCTGTCGCTTGGCCTTTTTTGTATCCTCGATGCCGAACGTATGTATTTAACTTTACTCTTACTTTTACTTCTTATATTATTGCATGGACTCATGGTCATTAAAAAAGGATTTTTAATTAATAATCTGCTGAAACTCAGCATTAGAGTTCTTGAGGTAATACGTTATACCTACGCACGATTACGGCACCGGCATTCGCATTTTGTCTACAACCAAATAGTGATCCAATTGCATTGGATTTTTTCGTTTCCAGGCACAGGTATATGGATAGTTGACCTATAATTACCAAAGAGCTCCTTCCTCTTCTTATTTAACATTTAAATTTACCACTAAGTTGTACTTAGAGTACTGGATGTTGGATTTGTGGAGAAGCTCGTAGAAACACTAAGGTAGTATGGTGTTGGCAAGGCGTGGCGTATACTCAAAATAGTCACATGTCAAAAGCTCGGTACTTTTAACCTGTCTAACGTAGGCGCGCCTATAAGACCAGTGCCAATAGTAAACAAAAAAAACTACACTGTGTGACACTCAAAATATACGCGAGCTAACCTATCACGTTTTGTAGAGCTTGTTGCATTTATTACAAAACTGTAGGTTTATAAAAATTGCGTAACACCCCCAAAATCTGGAGTGGCACTAAAATTTTACTAAGATTCATTGCAAAAAATCTAGGTACCTCTAAACGTTCGAATTTCTGTTGTTATTTCTGAGTTGAAATCGTAAAAAAAAATTATTTTTAACCAATTTTTTAATTTTAAGATCAATGTTTAGTTTAATTTTTAAAGAAACATTATTTTAGAATGTTTTTCTTAAAGCATGTATGCTTTAAATTGATGTCGAAGTTGGGTAAATGACGAAAAAAATTTAATTTTTGAAATTGTTCTGCTTATATACAGTCTAGGTAATTTAACCCAACCACATGTTTTTTTACATTGGTTATAAGGTTTACATGTCTTCTTTCCAAAATAGTAAACAAATCTGATATGGGTAAAAATTTGACGATGATAGATTTTTTGAAATGAATGAAAGTCGAAAAAATCGTTTTTTGCCCCTAATTCCAGATGTTGGGGGTGTTACGTAAATTTTACATACCGTTTTGTAATCAATGCAACAAGCTCTACAAAACGTGATAAGTCTGCGATCGCTTATATTTTGTTTACCCTGTTTTTGTCACTCAGTGTTATTAGCAGGACATGGATGGTGGGAAAAATTAGCAAAATTGGTACATGAAATGGGAGACATAAATTGCCCACCAACACATTGGGAGAAAGGGGGTGGGTGAGAAAAAAAAGTGAAGTAGGTGTTGAAAAAAGTGTTGCTTAGTAAAAACACCTTTTTTCCTGATGAACAGTTCCATTGTTAAAGCCTGGGGTACCTATAAACATGTGAAGTTTCCCTTTGTAAGTTGCAATTAAGGGCGGAATTCAAAGTCATTACTTAAGTCGAGATTTTTCTCAATTCCCGTATGTTAAGAAACATTTTTAACATTTGATCAACCAAAAACCGTATTCAAACACAAACTGGATGCTACTGATGCTTATACCTACTCCTGTGCTGTTTTCTGTAAAAGTGAACATAATATAAAATAACCTTACTCAAACAAATACATATCCATGTTTGTTCGGCAAGTTTCTGATTTAAGCAAGAAGAGAATAATAGAACTATAAATCGTTGAGTACTAACATATTATTCCATAAATAACCCAGCAAAAGATCCATTGAGACTGATGAAATGTTAAATTACTTCATGTGTCACTTAACTGCCTAAAACACTTATTTATTCATCTCAGTTTAATCAACCAAATCAATATCTATTTACTTTTAAAATATAATTTAATTTATGTACCGGGTACACCTGCCAAAATAAATTAAATTAATGTTTAATAGATGTTTCCCATAATTTTAATCAAACAAAGAACAAAACAAAGAGGGGTCTCTTGTACCAAAAATAATAATCCTCTCATTAATAAATAAATATTATGCAAAATTATATTAAAGATAATTTATATGCAATTGGCAATTTTCTGTTTAACAACCCTTCCATTCCAAAAATTAATATAATATGAGTCAAACTCTCTATATGAGCAAGTATACATAGTCTTGTCTAAAGAAACTGAGTTATTCAAGACAACCTACATCACTTAAGTATTATTTTACTGCCCTCATATATTTAAGTGTAATATTTTAGCAAAAAGCAAATTGAATTGACTAAAATATGTAATCGGATCACGTTTCAAAAATATTCATTCTCCCAGCAGTACGAGTGTGCAATATAAAAATGCCAGTCGAAGTGTCACATACTGTGCCCCGTTTTTTTCCAACAAAGACAGTCTATTTAATATATACTAATTTTCTACAAATAAAATATGTACTTTGGGGTTTAACTGCATTACATCATGGTAAAAAAAAAAACGGTTTTCCTGATATACCGGAACACCCTCTTTACCTATCTTTTTCTCTTCATAAGAAGAGAATTTTGAAGAAAAAAAAAATGCTCTTTGAACCTCTTAGATATGTCATACTGCCACCCTCTGCTTTGACTGACAAAGCCCCCCAAGTGGACTTAATATATTTGCCGACACAAAGATTATCGCACGCTTATATCCCCCTCATCAGACAAAAATTACATCACGATGTGGTTTATAATTGTTGTGTATTCAAGATTCAAGAGTCTTGGCTCTCTTTGCGGCAGTCCAACATCATAGCTTTGGCATTTAATAACTTTATGGACCTTCTTCAACCGTCATCCCTCGCACCCAAATCGGTCGGTATCGGCCCTATTCAAATTCCATGGAATAGATGTCAAAGTTAATTCCTGTGTCCAAAGGCACCATCAACTCAACAACAACATAACAAAGCCTGCCCCTATTTTCTATATAAGAATAGAAGTCATCTCTTATAGAGAAGAAAATTTACAGACCAACCAACCACCACCATCATCTACTGAACCGAAGAATCTCTGGGAAAATAAATTGGCAAGCAGAAAATAAGGAAATATTTTAGTATTTTCATTTTGTGTTTACAAACGCACGCCACCCGCTCTAATTAAAGTCAACAGACAGGCTAAAGTGAATAAATGCACGAAATTAAAATAAATTGAAGAGTATGACATGGTTCTCTTCTAGAGAGGGCGGAAGAGAGGTCAGTGTGTAGTGTGTAGGGAGGATTGTTGGAATATTGGAATAAACGATGTACCATGTCTAGGCAACATGAAATTAACAAAAGATATAGACTTGAGGATTCGTAAATTTCCAGGTTATTTCTACCAGGACTGGATTGACAAGCTAAAAGAAAAATTTTATTTTGTGTTATCAATCAAAGTCTAAAAAACGCTTTGGAGTCTTCTTGACTTTGAAGTTTTTTTCAAGATAAATGTAAATAAAAGAAGGTATTCCACAAGGACGTAACTGAGGACCTACCATTTTGTTGCTTTTTATTATGTCGGAGATGTTTCTTTGCATTTGTATTTATTCTTTAAAAGACGAAGTCGGAATTATAACAATTGAAGTGTTATTAAATATTGCTTTGTTATTCTTGTACGGATTGACGTTTGAAGACTTATTAAATTAATCACTTTAGCCTAAGGTGGTGCGCATGAATATTGGTGCTGATCTATAGATGAGATACTGGTTTTCCAACAATTAGTTGACATTGCAAGCAAATCAGCTTTTAATTGTTTGTTATTCGATAATGCTTCAATGTGAAGCACTCTTAACAAGAAGATTTAAGGAGAAACAAGTTTTCAATGTGCCCTAAATATCGATGACAAAATCATACACAGCAATCTCGTGTAAATGCCAGAGTTCGGTGATTTTGCATGCAGAACGAAAGCAAACGCCAATTGCAGTAGGTACTGCACATGCACACTACATGATATTTTTATTGTTGGTTTCTATTTTTTTTCTCAATCCTAAGCATAGCTGGTAACATAATATCATAGTTTGGTACCCATGTAGTAGAAAGATCGGTTAGAAGTTGGGTATTCGATCAAACATGATCTTATGCCGTACACAGAATTAAAACGTTCTATTCTATTCGTATAATGAAGTTCGTAACCTTGTCGGTACGGCTGCCAAAAATGTCTTCCAAGAGATCTTCTATTGCACAAAAGTTTCAATTTGGATGCGTGGATTCGGATGGCCTATTTATTGTAGTACCCGAAGAGTGTGTGGATGTGAGCCTTTATTTTAAGGACTGATATGATTGGTGGTATAAAATGGTTTTCAGGCATAGGTTAGTGTATTATCTCAGCTGGAATTACAAAGTTTTTGAAAGAAGATTTAATTAGAGTAGGCGAAGTTTGTGAAGAAATGCTTCTATCATTGATGAATACTACTTCAATATCCAGAAAGAATTCAAGCGTGACAGAATGACTGTTAAGCAATGCATTTGAATAAAGTCTTTACTGTTCTTCCCAACAGGAGGGCTGCATGTTCGGGATGATTGTTTTTCGCTGCAGACCTTCTTGAATCTTTGCAGTATACCTCCAAGATATAACTTTTGTTGTTTAAACCACCATCCTGCCACTTTTCCTCGGAATTAACACGATTTTTTTTTTTTTTTTTGGTTACTCCATCCACTCCATCCACATTGAATAGACTGGACGAGAAATTGTTTCTCAAAATAGCTGATGTCAAATGATACCATTTTCGAACACCTGATGTGTGTTCAATATTGTTGTTGATGATGACATCCGGTATAGTATATGCTGCTTTTTCGCTTTGAAGCGGTTAATTTCATTAAAAGCGTGAGTTCTTGGTTTAAAAGCTTCTTGTTTCTCAAGCCGCTGTAATATCTAATGATGATGAATATTTGGTTAATTTGATGCAGATCACTCTACGCCCGCCAGTAAATAAAAATTAACGATACAAATTGATACAACTATTAGTTTTCGTGTGAGCTTTATGCTAATCGAAGTAATAAAAACATTTTCTAAATTATTCTCTTCCATCGAACGTTCCAATATACATAATTAGATTATATAGACTTATAAAGTCCACCCCTGGTTGATACCATAAAACTCGATAAAATTATGCATCGCAGGTATGCATGCATAAAACGTTGGTTGCGAGCAGCTTATAAACCACCCAACGCAACGTAACGAAGCCAGAGATGAGACGACAACGCCAACAGTCGAGTATAATTTGCTTTAAGGGTGGACTTGGACAATAAATTTGCATGAAAATGCTTTTAATTAAGTGTGTGGGTGTCAATGTATGTATATGGATATAAGCCCTTATACCTATAGCTCCTATAGAGAGGGGTTATCCAATTTATAAAGATTTAACTTTGCCTCTGGTTGCTTTCATCTCGATATATTTTTTTGTGCAGAGTTTTTAGTAGTACAGGGACTATATATGTACATAAATCAGAACTTGCGTCAAATTCTGTAGTGCTGAGTTTTTGCTAAGTTGGATATATCAAGTATGATATCAAGCCAATATTAAATCCAATTTTTTTACCTCGAGCGCCGAAAGCAGCATTGGTAAAAATGTAAAAAAAAATGCGTTTTTTCGTTATGATTTGCTAGTTTTTGACTATAAAAAATGTTCCGCTGTTTCACCCTTACAAAATTTTGTTTAATGAAAGCCTAATACCATTTCTGTAGATCCAGCGGTTTCCAAGATACAGCTTTTCAAAATATAGCTATAAGAATGTAAGCATAACAGAAAGAAGTAGAAATAAACAGTGTATTAGGATATTTTTGAAAAATATGAGTTGTTGTTTGCTTAAACTATTATTTACAAAAAAAATACATGACTAAGCTCTTTGTTCTAAATTTTAAATGCTCCTGCCAATTCTTACTCAAATACTGAAAACAAGATGCGAATAAAAATGTCTTTTAGTTTTTGACGAAAAAATATTGTCGTTTAGGGCTCAAGGTAAAAAAATTGGATTTTACGTTGGCTTGACATCATAAAAAACTTAGTTAGAAATCAGAACTACTAGATTTGAAGCAAGGTCTTTTCCCGGCGAAGTGACAAGGTTACTGGACTAAAGTTTTTATTGGAAATAAAATAACGGAATTTTCCTACTATGACTAAATCATTTGAGGCAATATTTTATGTTGTCTTTTTTATTTTTTTTATATTACGGTTGTGTCAAATACAAATAAGAACAAATCTGATTTGATAAAAAGTGGCAACGCCTTCATCCTTTTGTTTGTGGTTACTTACCTTTATGCAAAAGAATCAGTTTTATCTTTTTTTTTTCATTTGCAGACTAGGCAGGCATATGTACGTAGTTCTAAAATTAAGTATGATTAAGAACATTATTTATGGAAATACATTATTCCATTCAAACCTCGTAAGTTTTTTTTTCAGGGCTGACAGATATAGATGGGAATCACGTATGAATTGGAGAAAGAAGCATGTTAATCTTTTTTTAGATTCCTTAAAAGGATTCAGGTTGGTAGCAATCGTATATTGAAATTCATTTGCCTAAAGGTTTAGTGAAAGGTATTGATTTGGCTGTGGAAGGTTAAGTTTTCAAATTGCTTGGGACATCATGTTTCAGGTAAACCAAACCCTTTTTACATTATAATAGATTCACGCTTGACTACATACTCGGTGGAGGCTTTGCCTGGCAAATTATGTCAATAAATTCTTTTGATTAGATTTTTCTAATGGGGTTTCCGAAAGTTTCCAAATGTCTCGAAAAAGTAATTATCTCAAAAAAAAAAAAAAATATCTTTCTTTGGGCATATATAAGGATATATCTTAGAATATAAGCTCTTTCCATACATTTTCAATTCCATAGCAGCGAATGTGTGCTTTTTTAATGATAGATGTATTTACCAGAGTTTATAATTATAAACCCACAAATAATCAAATCGCATTTATGTTCAACAACAAATTCGATATGATATCACCTGCTTAAGGCAATGTCATCAATTAGATTTAAATTTACCAAGCAAACATCAATAATTATGTTAATCTCTTCAATCCCAGTGCTAAAAGGCATAAATTCATAATAATTTGTGCTTAACTTTAACAAGCGATATGCTATCAAATAGGCTTGAGGCGTTTTCAAAATTTGCATATAGGCTTTCACGCTCAATTTCTATAAACATAATGAGAAATGAAAGATGGTATGTACAAAAGTATATGATAGTTTGATCAATTTGTCGCCTTAATCGTTGACAAATATTATTATTTACTCTTGAAAACAAAAAAAAAAAACATAAATATTTAACGTTACGTTAAACAAAATAAAAACAACAAAGATTTACAGGTGTTTTACGGGTATTTATTTGTAGGCGTTTCATGTAGATTTTAATGATCATCCGACTCATTTCAGTACAGTTCTTAAAATAGACTGTCAGTAAAAGAGAATAAGACTTGACACGAATACTAAATAGAAGATAGGAATGAAATATCAAAAGAGCTCATACCTTAATCAAAAGAAGATAAAAAAGTACACTTTTTGAAATTGTTAGAAAAACTATGAGTATATTGTACCAAATACCTTCAAATTAATGAAAGCATCATAAGCTAGTATCACACGATTTCCAATAAGAGGTGTTATTTTGAATAGCCCGCTATTTCGGTAGCTGTCACTTTTGAAGCTGTCATTTTTTGACATTTGACAAGTAGAAACTACGCTATTAATGGAATATAAATGGAACGATACACGCTTCAACAACGCATTGAAATTATTAAAATTCACTATAAAAATGGTGAAAATTTGGCAGAGACGGTTCGTAAAACTAAAACATTTTTGGGTCGTCGTGAAGCACCTTGTCGGACCGCAATACAGAAATTGGTGGACAAATTCGAGCTGTTGGGACAAGTTAGTGATGTGAAGAATAAAACCCGTGCACGTCGCTCAAGAACAACTGAAAATATTGCTGTTGTAGCCCAAAGTGTTGAAGAAAACCCAGGTTTGTCCATTCCTCGTCGTTCTTTGGAATTAGGCATTCCACAAACGTCATTACACCGTATTTTGCATAAAGACTTGGGTCTTAAGGCTTATAAAGTTCAGTTAACACAAGAACTGATCATCAACAACGTCGTGTCTTTGCTGATTGGGTCCTTGAAATGCATGAAAATGAACCGGAATTTCATCGAAAATTCCTTTGGGGCCACGTGAAAGATAAGGTCTACGCCAACAGCCCAGCGTCGATTCAAGACCTCAAAGATGAAATTCGTGAGGCTATCGAGGACATAGGGCAGCCACTTTGCGATTTGGTTATGGAAAATTTCATGAAAAGGATATGGTCCTGTAAGCGTAGTCTTGGCATCCATTTGGCTGATGTTGTGTTCCATTATTAACGGCATACCTTCCCATTTATAATAAAATAAACATCCGATCATTTATCTCCAAAAATGCCATTTTTCTTTGAATATCAAAATAACACCTCTTATTGGAAAACCCTTTATAAACACCAAATTTTGTGTAAAAAATTGTGTTTTTTTGAAATTGGATGATAGAAAATGAAATCATAAACACGATTTGTATATACCATTTGGTGTCATCCGG
The DNA here is from genome assembly GCA_948107695.1 of Meliscaeva auricollis. Classification (NCBI taxonomy): domain Eukaryota; kingdom Metazoa; phylum Arthropoda; class Insecta; order Diptera; family Syrphidae; genus Meliscaeva; species Meliscaeva auricollis. The sequence continues at coordinate 115,881,118 of OX403616.1, read as the reverse complement.
TTTATGGTTCAGATGATATTGTGTGTTTTTATTGCAAAAATACACAAATTGTTGTGTATACACAAAGGATGTGATCTAAGCTTTATCGATAAGATATAGTATCACACGATTTGTGTATCCACACAAATTTGTGTTATTTTACAATTAAAATACTCGACCACATATCGGATGAGAAAAAATGTGACACAAATCATGTTTTAATGTCATTAGTTTGTAGTGCAGATAGCTTTGTGCATTTGTAAGACAAAAATACATAAATTTACACACAAATTTTAGTTTTTGCACAAATCGTGTGATACTCACAACAAAATAATACGAAGTGCCCCATGGTACGAAAAACTTACTGTCACTTTTACACACTAAAATTGCTTCTGATATTTTTAGTGTTGTTCCTTAAAAAAAAGATCTATCTTTGCCAAACTATAACCAACTTTTAAAATTAAAAAAAAAAATATATGGAAAAAATGTGTTAAAATAAAATTACATAAATTTTGTGTGTAAGGTAACCAAGATACAGTAAGCGAAAAAGCGTCAGAGAGGTCATACCATATTTATGCAGGCTTTGTTATGTACTGAATCGAATGAGTCCAAAATCAGGATGGTATTATGTCTCTAAGCAAGGTTATGAAAATTACTGAATTATATCAGTCCAGTAGAGGACCTAGCACTATTTAAATGAACTTGTTAAATTATTGGTTTAATAGAGGGTTATATGAATAAAAATTAACACCTAATCAAATCTCTGATTTTCGAAACATTTTCATGAACATCTACTCACTTTATATAGCTGAGTACCCATAGTTTTAACGGCCTCAAATCCATATACAAGTTTAGCATTTCTTCCAGATGGCTCCAATGGAATCATCGTGACACAATATGCTAATTTTGTTTATGTTCGGTGCATCTTACATAAACGTGCAAGAGTCTTATAAATGCTAGATTTTTGTATAGACTAAAGGCCGTTTAAGGAATATAAAATCAATAATTTTTACTTTAATTTTTCAATGAAAAAACAATATCTTGTTAAAAAATTATGTAACACAAATTTAATTCATTCTAATTCTAATTATTGACTTTATTTCTTTTTTTTTCAGGTAAGTGAACTGAACTTTTATCACAATGTGAGTTAATTTTTTTATAATAAATAAATACAAATCTGTTGTGCTTGATAGAAACATGATAAATCCATTAAATAAATATCGTTTTGGGACATCTTCTATGATGATTTTTGACTAAGTATGTTTTGATCATATAATAACACAGTGAGTACTATTTTTGTGGTACACTTTACACGACCCACACAAACCCAAGGGGCATAAAATACATATAAAACGAAAGCATTGTTTGGATAGATGTGCAGTTGCTATAAGTTATTTAAATATTTTACACCGAAATTGTATAAAACAATGAATTAAAATTGCAAAAAAATCCACTGACACATGAAACGTCAAATCCATAAGCCCAAGACGCGATGCCAACCCATTAACGTGGGTTCACATTAAGGTTTTTTTCACATTACACAAATCCGTCCACAAGACTGAAGTTGATGAACATTTTATTTATTGTGAACCCCCCTAAATGAAAAATCAACTCAAAATATTAAGTGCTTCTTAGTATAGTTGAGCTCTTAGAATAATGAAACATTAAGCGTTAACTGACATCGGCACTTTTTGCAAAACACTAGCGACATCTGTTGCTGGAAAGAGCGTATAATTTACACCACACAAATTTCAGTTCAGACATCTCGGTAATAAAAAAAAAAAAAATCGAGTACTGGGTCTGCTAGTTATTTACAATGAAACATTTTTATCAGCTTTAGAAGTAGATACCGACTTAAATGTAATTAGTTGGCCAAGTGTTTCCAAAAGCTTTTAATAACCATTAGAATGTCTTGAAAGAAAAAAAAACTTAAAAAGTGGGGTTATCATGTTTCTACCAAACACCACAGAAAAACGTTATAATAATAACTAATGAATCTTCTCAAACTAAAAAAAGTAATATGAGCATATTGAAGACTTCTAATTCCATAAAACTCTGTAAGATTTGTGAACAATGCCTCTGCTACCTACTATTGTATGTAAAGTCGTAAGCTTTAAAAAGAAAGAAAACACGTGAAAGGCGCTGAAAAAGTGTGGACTACATCAGAAAGAAACGATAGAGAATAAATATTTTGAATATCGCAGAAAAAAGCGTAATGTTGTAAAGTTCTTTTAAAAGTTATCCGCGCTATTTCGCGTTATTTACTGCGCTATCCATGTTATATCACATATTTTTCACGGCTTTTTACGCTTTTTTGCAACTTTCCATATTTTTTTTGTGACTTTCTTTGCTTTTTACGCTTCTTGCCATGATAAGCGTTTTTTCATAATCTCCCTCGCTATTTTCTGTGGTATTCCGCGATATTTCACCAGTATTCCTCACTTTTTTCACTGTAATTCGAGCCGTTTACATTGGTATAGTCCGCCGTATTTCGCATATTTTTCCGCGACTTGTCACAGTTTTTTTCGCGACCTTCCACAATTTTTTTCTGTGACTTTCTTTTTTCCGTAGTATTAAACTTTTTCCAGCGGTGGTGAGAGTTCTACTGGCATCACCTGAGCCAACATTCCACTTTCTGTATCAAAAAAACCATAATTTTCCGAAATTTGAAAATTTATTCTGCTTTGTTAGAGAACACTATAACGATCGACTCCCCCTTTGTCAAATTTTCCTCTTACTCGAACTTTTTCGCCACTTTTTTGCATTCCCCTCAATTTTCAATGGCCTATTTTCAACCCCTCTAACTCAATTTTTTCCAAAACTCTCTCTAACTCTAAAGAATTTTGGGATCACCTAAAATTCGACAAGAGAGGAAGTTGATGTAGTTTAGTACCTACCTACCTAGCTACTATACAAAAAATAGCTCTTATTTGATTTAAGATATTCAAATACCTAAGAGGTATCAATGCAAAAAGCTGCTATTGATAAGACAATAAAATCCATATGAGAACTAGTTGTCATCATCCCTTAAGTCATAAAGATCAACTCTTAAATTATGCAACCAGCTGTTTCTGTTTACAAAAAAGAGACAAAAATAATTAAATTTAAAACCAACAAAAGGTATCTAATTAATAATGCAAATTAATTTGACCCATCAAACATGTTCGCTCCATTAAATGAAATTTATAACGAAACCATACCGAACAGACATACAAAATATTTTATAGCAAATTCCATTGTAGATGTTGTTATTGTTTTGCTGAGTGTAAATGAGCATGAAGATATTTTATGTTTCATTTTGTTCTTCTCGATAAAATATCTCACTTCAGGGGGCACTTTAAACTGCATCAGCTAGACACACTCATACTCAAACATATGCCATCCATTCCATATACAATGCACATTATTGCACATATTTTTAACACCAAAGTGCACATGAAAACGTAATGACTCGAAATAACACAAATGACGAATGCACGCGCTCCATGCAATATGCAAAGCACAAAAAAAAAAAACAGAAAATATATAAAAAAAAGTTAAAAAATATTTCGCCTTCGCAACAAAAAAAAAATTTCCGCACAGTTTTATCTTAAATTCCAACACGTATTCGAGCAATAAAGTACTACGAGCGGCAACGAACGAGAATCGAGAGAGTATCTGGAATTTTGCGACCATAGATGTGTGTTGTGTTGGGTTCCCATACCCATCTGTAATTCAGAATGCGACATAGCTAGGTGTACCTATACGGAAATCGACATCCACGACACACAACACGACGACGACGCTGTCGCTAGAATTGACCTAAAACCAGCAGCATCAGCAACGACACGAGGACGACGATGTATAAACTTCTAAGCAACCATTCCCTAAAATCATCCCAAATCCTCTTTTTATTCCCTGACACACTCGACTTTGCATTTTCCATCTCCCGCAGCGGATTCATCGTCGAGGAAAATAAAGTAACAAACCAATAGTGGCTTGGCGTGACGTGGCGTGACGGCAGTGTCGCACATCGATTGCTTGGAGTGCCTTCAGCATCAACTTCCGGTTATTGTCTTCGCAAGCTGATTTCGATTTTAATCTCAAAGAAAAACATTCTCCATGCAAAGTATAGTTGCACAACCCCTCGAGAGAAAATTCCCACACCAAAAGTCCCACATGGGGTGGGAAGTAGTGTGAACTGTGAATGTTGATGGAAGCTTCTCACTCTCTTTTTCTTTCCATATCTCCGCACCGCATGTCGTAGACTAGAAGTGAGAAGTGTACTTGACTAGATATGTTTTTAAATTATCCAAATGTTTGGGAGGAAAACCCATATCTTAGGGGAATAGCAAACACCCCAAACCATGGCTCCTCTTGGTCCCCGAAGTGGGAGATCGAAACTCTGTGATTGCGGAAGTAGGAAAGTGGGAACCTATTCTAGACTCTTGGAAGTTTTTAACTCTGCGTTGTCATCGTCGTCGTCGAGGTAGGTACAAGATGAGTTTGCATTCAAATTGATGTTGCATAGATACTTGCCATACTGTTTGGAAAATCAATTCGTATTTGTTTTTTTGTTTTTTTTTTGTTATCTGGATGAGATTCTTCTATCTTCTCTTTACAGAGTTGGAATCATTCATGTATTGCATGCAAGGCCCGTTTAACAACGATTGTAATATTTGTATGGGCTCAATAAAACTTACTATATTCACTTTTATTTACTTTCCAATTAACAAACACTTTTATCTAAAACAACACAATTTCAAAATACAATTTTACAACCAGTTAATCACTGGCAAAAATAAACTGTCACGATCTGCTTCTGTGACCTCCTATTTGTACCTATGGTTCATTTCTTCTCGAAAGTTCCAGAGATCTCTTGTTTCGTTTAGAAAGAAAGAGACGCAAACAGAGACAGATATACGCAGGCAGATACATTCCATTCTATTTCGTTTGGGTTCAATATCCGGATCTTCATTTCTCAGTTCTTCGTTACTCCAACCGCTTATGGGCTCTTATTATTTGTGGACGGCAACATCTTCTTTCTTTTCTTGGCGCGGACAATGCTTGCAGTCGGGCTTACACGTTGCCGCTATAAGGCATCTGCATTTGAGTGAAGCTATCCTTTCCAATGTTGAATTTTGTAGTCATACGTCTGTAGCCTGCATCTTGTAACTTGGGCTGCTGGATTTTTAAAATTCAACAGCCAGTTCAGTGCCCTATGGCCTGTTCACATCAGGAACTTCTGGCGATAGATGTACTTCTGGAAATGCTTGGTTACCATAATTGAAGCAAAAAGTTCCCATCTGGTCACGCAGTAGTTCCTTTCTGACTGCGATAGCACCTTGCTGTGACATAGACTTGTGACAGTATCTCTCCAATTCTGACGTTACTTGCATCAGAGTCGAGTATGAAGACTTTATAATTCCACAAAATCCTTCACAGATCGTCGATAATGTGAGGCTAAATCAAGAAAGTTGATATTTGTCCCGACGAAGTGTTGGCCAAATCTTCACGTCAACTTTTTCCGGATCAGTCATTACTCCTTGGAATGAGATGATGTGTCGATCTTCAAAAGCGAACATTTGTGGATTTGAACATTTGTGAATTTGGGATTCAACTTTTAAGATGGGCTTCTTCTAGTTTCTGAAAGACTGATAAATTTGTTTACAGTGCTGGTCAAACGTCTTTCTATAAACGATTACGTCATCCAAGTATACAAGGCAGAATGTTCATGTAATACGCACTCCATCAAACGCTCAAATGTGGCCGGAGTATACAAGGTCCGGAAGACATCACTTGAAATTGCCACAGACCATATCCCGTAGAAATGCCGTCTTTTTCCTATCTTGAGGATGGACTTCTACTTGCTAGTAGCCACTCTTCAAGTCCAACGTTGAAAACTATTGAGCTTCTCATCCAATGCATATAAAGTGTTGCTCATTCTGGGAAAAGGGTAGCTGTCTTTCTTGGTTACATCGTTGAGTATGCGGTAATTTACACAAAATTGATGGCTTCCATCTTTTTTTTACAAGAACCATTTTCAAACCGTTTTGCTTCATTTTCGTTATCATTTCTTTAATCTCTCCTTGTTTGCCTAGTGGAAGACGTCTTGCTGGTCGAGGAATTGGTCTTCTGTCTTTAGTGTCGATTCGATGTTGCACAAGTTGTGTTCGATAAAATTGCCCGTTTGGTGAAGAGAATATATCAGCATATTCCTGAAGAAGACTACCAGCAATCCTAAGTAGATATTGACTTAGGTTGGATGGGGATCAGCTTCTCAGGTTTACTCACTTCCTGTGAGCTTGCAAATTATGAAAGTGAGTTTCAAATGAATGGGTACGTTGCTACGAACGAAAAACTATTTCGGAGATTGTTTTAACTTTTTCAGCAAGTGATTTTCTTTATTTAATTCAAATGATATTCATTAGCCGCAAACAAAAAAAAATATATAATTTCTCTGAAACTTGCGTTTTGTTCGGAGTAAAATTGACAGCTTTTTCGCACCCCCTTCCCTTTACCTTTATCAATATTGGGGTACACCGATAGGCAGTTGTTGTTGTCTAAATTTTATTTCACATAGGCAATCCGACATTGTTCTTTTTTTTTTGCTGAACATATTGAATGTGCTTCAAGGGTAGATTAGTATTCTTCCCTACTTTCATATTCCAGCCATGTTGTTTAAAATCACAACAATCTAAAATCAGACTGATACAAAAATTGAATCAAGTTCGGCACGCACAAAAAGTTTTATTCCATTTCTATTCAACATTTTGTTCTCTCATTTTTTCTTTTCTTCATTTCTTTTTAAAGATAAAATTGTGTCGAAAAATGGTTAAAGTGAGTGATTTGTAAAATCGCATTAAGCCAAATCTAATAAACTTTACCGCAACATCTACAAAATTTCATACAATTCGACCGTAAAATGTGGGAATACAAAAAAATAGAAAAGATAATTTGAAAAACCCCATAGTATCGGTGGTGGTGCATTTTCACATCCGAAAGAGCTAAGCTGATGACACGAAATGGAAAAGTTTTTTTGTCTGTATTATTTTTTATTTTATTTTTTTAGGTTTTCTATGTTCTATCCACTCTGAAAAATCTACGGGAGTTTTGTTTGAATAGAACTTTTAGATAGATAATACACCGGATGGGGGTTATGCAAATGTTGTTAGAGGAACTCGAAAAAGCTTTTTTTTAAGACTTTAATTCTCTTATTTATTATATATATTTATTTGAACCACCACCACCACCACCACCACTAGCTAACGGCTATACATTTTCTAAACACAACCATAGAATTTATATTTGTCAAAGTATGCATTTTATACAGATACCTACACACTATTTATACAGACACGATGTTTCCAGGATAGCGACAAAAAAAAAGTGGCAGTAAAAAAGTCAAGAGCTGGTAGCTGAATATAGTTTGGTTAGTTTGCTTTAATGGAATTTTCAGTTCAGGATTTATCACCGCATGCAATTTGTTAATCCAATAAGAGAAAATGTTTGGAAGTAAAATTGGACAACAACTTGCAGTACAAATATTGGTTGTGAGTTGAAGTGCTGGTCATTTTACGTTAGTATGGGGATAGGAAATAAAGAGATTTTTCGTAATGGAAAAATATTTACATCGATGGAAATTTGTAATAACTATTGGTGGGGGGTTCTCTCTCTGAGCTGGATTCCCAAGCCTTTGTTGTGTCTTTATTGTAATTAAAAAAAACTATTGTTGAGGCGCACGGTGATAAATTGATTTTGCTTAGAAACACAGACAGTATCCAAGGTTTCCAAGGTTATTTTTGAATTATTCCTTTTTCGGATTTCTCATTAGATGGTAAGAGTCTGTAGGTATGGACCCCGACTTTCTGGACGGTATTTAATGGTAACTTTGATGTGGAGTAAATGAGATAGCGGTCAACAAAACCAAGGGCTTGCATTCAGTTGGAACAGGTTGATCGACATTCATCAGACTGCATAGACATAGATTGACAAGCCCAGCTATCAGTATCGGAATTCTTCGTCTTTGATGCTCTTAATCAGGAATTTTCCAGCTGTACGAAGATAAACCTGTTAACAAGAAATGAAAACAGAATTTGTATTAGTGACCAAGGTATTTTTAGCAGAAGATAATTTTATTAATAAGTGCTTGTACCTATCAGTCGAATTCTTTCTAGAAATCTAGAAAGTATCCAAAGCAATAATTGCCAAAAAGTATCAACTTTTCGAAATATTATTTCCGTAAACACTGAAAAAGTTTTTTGTTTGTTTGTTTGGTATTGATGATGATAAAAGTTTATCGCTATTTGCAGTTTTATATAAATGGTACTTTAAGCCATTAGGTCCGGGTTAAATAACTTATTTTACCTTCGCGAAATGCGTATTTTCTAGTACTAAGTTGAAGAACATTTAAAGTACTTTGATTAAAAACTGAAGTAAATTCTTAAGTATTTAATAATTGCTGTTACATGGGTTAAAGACAAAAGTTCTGTATGTGGAAAGAAGTTGTAGGTTAGATTTAGATGGCTGCCAGGAAAAGAATAGGCCCTGTAACGAAGTGTTACAAATAACTCTACTAATTTAACCGAACCCCATTTCAATCCTCAATAAAACAACACATACATATGTGAATTAAGTATATGTAAATGTGTCACATTGTTAAAATTCGAATGTCAAAAGAAATTTATTTTGATTCTTTCGATTCACAGTTGATCTTTACACGAAATTGGTATATAGTGAAGTGCAATTTCAATGCAAAATCAGTTTTTGCTTCTCCGTTGCTGAGTACTCTTATCTTATATACTAGAAGTAAAAGCGCATTGAGAATAAAAAAGTAATTATTTTATAATTCTTCCGGGAGGCAGACTACTGAGTACATTATGTACTAGCAAGGAACTTTATTAACCGGCAAAGTTTTGGTCCTAAATTTTTTCCGTCTGAGATCCACTGTTTCCAAGTATCTCCGACAAGGCAAGAGGCTTCTCCTTGTCCTTCATTTTAATGGACCGATTTCGACCGATAATTCTTTGGTTGCCACAGACACCACTCTTCGCTTATTCTCTATTTGCTTCTAAAAACATAAAAGTATTCCACCTTTAGCAACTACTTGCTTCGGTTTGCGATCCACTTCTTCTTAATGTATCGTGAATAGAGCCGCTCCCTCCTGAAAACTAGTCTCTGCTAGAGACAGGAACGATTCCGACCGATACTTCTGTGGCTACCCCTCATCTTGGAGTTCCACAGACAGGAGCCTGTCAACCGAAGACCGCTCTCCGTTCGTTCTCTTTTCTGTATAAAATTTTGCAAGGACTTTTATAAAAACAAATTGGTAAGCCATTTTTATGATATTATTTATCAACATCTTAAAACTAAATTTTTAAATAAAAATATTGAGTAGTTTTCGAAAAAAAAAAACATTTTTCCAAAAAAAAAATGGAAATTTTGTTTTAAAAACCCATAAAATTATTTTCGAATTTTTTTTTACTAAACTACGGCAAAGTAAAAGCTTTCATCTCACAAAAAAGGTTGAAATTGATTGAGTCATGAAGGAGCAAATCAGAATCTATGGCATGTACCGTTAATACCGCTTTTTGAAAAAGATGGTTTTCATTCTTAGATAGACTTAATCTAAAAAAATTATCAGGATTTTCTTAACCAAAATCGTAGGAACCGTTTTTGAGAAAAATTAGTTTTTCTAAAACCGGTATATGGCAGGTACAGTTATTGTTGGTCAAAAAAAAATAATTCAAAAAATGTCTGGGGATAGTCTCCAAAAACCGCCATGTACCAAGTTTGAAGTAAATCGACCCATCCGTTTAGGCAGACAGACAGACAGACAGGCCGAGTTCGTCGGCCTTACAATTTCCAGGATTGTCTCTATGTTTTGGCATCCAGAAAAGGTTAATGTTTAATTGTTTTTTCCATTTATATTGGAAACAATCGAAAGTTTCGGGAAGTTATGTTGTTTGTGAAAACAGAACCAACCAATTCAATGGCCGGCTGGCTATCGAAAAAAATTATGCATAATTAGTTGGATACCACATTTTCTTTGTGACAGAGTAGAACCTTTTTTATTAAGAGTATTTTTGGTTAAAACATGCTAAAATAGTCAGAGAGAAGATGTCTATGTAAACATGAATTGCATCAGTCCTCAAAAATTAATTATTGTCTTAAGTAAATCTTCATGAAATGATGACATTTTTGACAAAAAAACAGCTGGCAGGATAGTAGATAGATTCCGCTCTACTGTGGTTTTCTAATCTTCTTCTCGTAGATGACATTAACATTTGAAAACTAAAATTTCCTACAGAAACCGATTTGATATCCTTGTATTGTTTTCCTTGGAGTGTTAAACCTTTTTTGGAAGAAAGGATTGTAGACTCTGATACTAATCCATTTTTAAGGTTTTCGATAATTTAATTTCGATAACAAGCCTTTGTTTAGTAGGTTCTTACAGAGATCATTGCTATTAAGTTGTATACTTAGGTTCATCCATTAAACTGAATCTGCTTCAAATTATAACAAAAAGTTATCCAACAAAAATTTAAATGGAAATTATCAGCTGTAACTTTAAATCCAAAATGATATATCTCAATCATTATTGATATCTTTTTATGGCATTCAGACTCACTTCGCTTCATATCAATAACAAAAATAATTCTTTTAAGACTTTAGAAATGGGAATTCAGTTCGTTCTCTCTGCACGAGTATATATGTAGGTATTAAATCATCAATCGACCCAACCTCAATCCAATTCACTTTCTGTTACACAAAAATCAATCAAAATCAATAGCTACTAAAGTCTAACTTATTTTATGGGTAAAAGTTTTAATGATGTTGGAACAGTGGGATATAGCCAGGTTCGGTTAAACTTTTTTCCTAGTTTATTACAACTCATTTCATTAATCGATATGTTCTAGACACAAAAATGACGAATATTACCTTAGCTTTTAAAAAAATCCATCAATGTCTCTCTTTCCTCCAAAAGTTAAAAAAAAAGTTGAACCTAAATGTATGTTCTTTTGAATAAATGACAAAAGTTTCCCTTTCTATTTGTGTGCGGTCATTATGTCAGTCAAAGAGTGTTCTATACTGTATTGTCGAATACTATTAATACAAAGGTTCATCATATATTTGAAGAATGAAAATCAGGGTCCTTGCAAAATAACCTTCCTTGCAAGATATTGGCAATGTAAATTTTCAAAAAGTCGTTCTTGACAAATTAAGCTTCACAAGAATAATTTTTTTTCAAGAAAAGAGTCTGTAACACGCTGATTTTCGGTATACAGGTTCGTATTGGTATGATTTATAATCTAAGAAAAGTGCTGAACTTTCCGATAACCGCTATTCACAAAAATCTGGTTTTTGCTTCTATGTACATACTAAAACGGTAGGTGTTGGAAGAAAAACAATATTCTACAATATTTTACATAAATTTTGCCTTAAAAGTTTATTGATGCCACTTACCATTTATAAGTTACGAAGTTACAGTGGCTACTTCAAATTATTTATCATTGTCATATGGATCCTGAAAGTATGCAGTTTCTTTTCTTTTTTTTTTGCCTTTTAACTAAAATTATATATAAATTTACTAAAATCTCTCGATCTAATTAGTATTAGGAGTGTTAAAAAACGAGTAGGTAAACGATAAAATATAAGATATTTTTGGAATTCTTATGAAATTTTGAGGTGCTATTCTTCTAGATTACGAGACATCTACAATCCTTCAGGAATAAAAGAGAATGGGCAGATATATATACACGGTTAAAAATTTTGTCTTACTTTTTTAATACAGACTTTGTATTACAGCCATATGCAATACATTGAATATTACTTTTTAATATTCCGTAAATACTAGAATTTTTTTAAAACTATTTTGTATTACATTCTAATAATTTTGTATTAAAATTGATATTCTCGATACGAAAAAGAATAGAATGCAATCCAAAGGATTTAAATTTAATACTTTAGTACCTTTTACCTGATACAATTTTAAGAACAAATGATCTTAATTTTCACTATTTTGAAGGTGCTTTTGGTTTTTTCGAAGTACAATGTATGAATTACTGATAAAATTTAAATTGCCATAAGATTTTACTTCACTTAATTTAAGAAAAAAATAATAAAGATAATAATATCAGCATTTTAATATTACAAAATAATGGGATGCATTTTAAAAAATTTAGAGAAAAGATAGAATTTTTTTAATAAAACTTGTATTGAAAAGTAATACAATTGAATTATAAAATATCCTTCCAATATATTAAATTTTAATACATTTTGTATTAACTCGAAAAATTTAAATATTTGTCTTGTATTGAATTTAAATAGATTTCTGGTTTGGAACTATATGCAACCCAAAAATTATTAAAAAGTACCCCAAAATTTTTAACCGTGTAGAGTTCGGTCCAAACATTATTGCTCTTGAATAGAGTGATGATTGCTCCTCCAAAGAATAAGACTAGCAAAACTTATATTAATATCTGTTGTTGTTTTTTTTTATAAAAATAAAAATGAAAATTTCAATCTAGATTTTGGTAGTGTAATACAATTTTTACAAACAGTTTCGTCCGAAAAGTGCTGAAAAACGTCTCTTTAATGTTTTGAGTGTACCTACACTACAGTGTCACTTTGTTTACTACAACTTAATAGCCAACATTTATTTAAAGTAGTGAACAATTTCTTAAATTAAAATTATTTAATATTAATAAAATTCACTTGAATAAATTTCAAAAACATTTCAACAAAACCAACCAAACCATCGGATTTAAGGGTGACTCTCATGACCACTTAAATGTTAAATAATCTGGAACTCTTTAATTAAAATTGAATTTTTGAACATGCTAATTCCAAAAACTCCGCACATCCCTCCTCTCCTACAAAAAAGCACCCATAATTATCCTCATTTATTGATATCTATATGTTCAAAATTCTAATGGTAAATTAAAAACAAAAAAAAAATAAAAACAAAACACGCATAATCCAAGTTGCAATAATATCAGCATTAATTGCTTTCAACTTAACTTTTTTTTTATGCAAAACCAATGATTACACAGAGTTTATAGAATTTATATTCAGTGTGGCATTAAATCATTAACTTTGCATATTTTAATTGCGCGAAGACAGAAACAAAAACAAAATCAAAATGAAAGCCCTTCATACCATTGATGGCAATTAAAAATAAAAATAGTTACGCTTCAATGGTTTTTTTTTTTTTACAATTTCTCGTTAAGTGCTTCTCCACTAGATTCCAGAATATACTACCTATCGCTTCTGCTGAAGTAAAATGAAGGTAAAAATGAATAAAACAAAAAAAAATATCATGAGTAAAAAAAAATAGAATAAAAAAATCAATCCATCCATGATGGCATTGTTCACTGAATTAAATCGAATCCGTAATTAATTAATAAATCAGCTAATTAATTTTATTAAATTTTAATTAATATTCTTGTTACACATGAATGGTCTCATTATTTATATAGAGACGCTAAAGAGGAGATTCTTCTGCTCCCTATAAGTTCCAGGTTTTAACTTGGAAGCATAAATCCAAAATGGAAGCACATTGAGGACGTCTCTTAATGGCAGCTGGGTAGGCTCTCATCAAAGTTTGAGAATTTTCATCGACACGATGAAGACGATGACGACGATGACGACGATGACGACGATGACGACGACGACTACGAGCATAGAAACGTGCTGCAGTAAATAACGGCCATTTAAGTTGGAAAGACGTAATTAAAGGAAACTTAGCGTTAAGTAATTTACTTTAATTTATTGGATGATCGTGATGAAAACGACGAATTATACACACCAAGTGTGTATTCCCAAATAACCAGAGTAACTTGAACAAATTAAAGGCTTTCGACATTGTTCTTAATCACTTTTATGAAGCCGCTAGTTGATGTTGTTCTCTTCCTTTCTGAATCCTGATGGAGAAAACAAGCCTTTACATGTGTAGGTACTAGTGTACCTACATTAATGTGCGTCTTCCGTTCTTCTGGTTCTTGGTGGAATCCGTAATGAAAGCATGTCATTTCTTTTGCAAATTGTATAAAGGTGTTAAATACTCGTATACACCCCACGTCACTTGATTTATACCTTGATTTGTTAAATTTTTTGAAGATATTTTTGAATAAAGATTGGTAGAAAAAAAAAAAACAAAAAAGGCATAGTTTTAAGGAAATAGTGCGATGTTGCTTCAAGAATGAGGAATGAAATTGCCATTTTTTTTTTTTTTTTTAAGGCTTAGCCGATTTCCTGCAAGGACGTATCAGTTGCAGGGAACATTGAGTTGCAAAAATTACAGAAGTTACACTCCGAAACACGATACACTTGGGGATAGTTACAAGCAAAAAAGTAAAGAAATATGAGATTCCTCTGGAGGGAGACTACAGGCTATTGTACAGAGGTGCAACAATATACGTGGAAATTGATAAATTGTTGGTTAATTTGTTATAGTTACCCAATAGACCGACTAGATATGTGTGGTTATTGCAGTTCCTATTCTGTGGCATTCGCAATCCTCTTCAGATTATAAAAAAGTCCCACAACGAGATCGTTAACGCAAAATTTTGTTCTGTTTTTCGTTCTATAGTACCCCAAGTGAAAAGTATTCTTGTAGTGTGTTCTAATGGTCTATCTTCAAGAAGCTATTACACTCTTGTTGTAAGATTCATATTCTCAAAGAAGCATAATGCGTCTTGTTAAAAGAGTGTGTGGGGCGTGGCTAATAAATACATGTTATAAAAAGAGAAACGAAAACTGTTTTTTTTTTCGAAAGCATGACTACCATTTTGTGTTTCGATACTATAATACTTATTAGAGAACTATAATACTTGTAAAAATTTCATTTGAAGAGACTCATTTTCTCTTTTCTGGTTATAAGAATGTCAGATTAAAACTGTCACAGTTAGGAACCATGTAGACTCAAACTGCTACTAGTCAGATTCTTATGGGGGTGTAACTTGTAAAATTTGGTTTTCCTATAAGAATAAAGGTATCTGTAAATTACAAAGAGCTTTATTCTTTTACTTATAGAACGATACAAGACAAATTTCAGATTTTTAAGAAGTGGTTAATTCTTAAATATTGCATTATGGTGCAGTAGAGTCTAATGAGAATTTCTAGAATGAAAATCTGAAGAGTATGTTAGTTGGGACGCTACGCAGCGTAATAAGGTTATATAGGTTTGTTTGAAGAAGTTTTCATTCTCTTTTCGCATACAATTAACTGCCTGGTACATTAATTGTGTGCGGAAAAATGACAATTATGAATTTTTTTTTCTTCATTTATGAAATATGAAATAAATGAATATTTTCCTTCAAGCTTTTCGTTGTCTTCGAGGATGCCAACGAAAAAATTCGTTTTGCTTTAGCTTCGTACTTGTACGTAGGTACTAACTAACTAAAGGTATTTATTCAACGGTTTATTAACAAAAATAGAAGGGATATCAAAAATCTCTTACACGACATCGAATGTAAAGCCTTATTTTAATTACAGATGAATTAAAAATGAGCCCCAAAATTACTGTCAATATTGTTGTTATTCAATCTACTGGCAGCCGCTTGTATTGAATTGACACCATCAAAAATTGTCTGCATTTAAGATGTAACGTAGGTGTAGAAAATATACCCCATCTTGTATTTAATCATTTATATTTTAAGAAGTATATTTAATTATCCGTTGAACAGTCCCTGGGTTCGTATTAAAAACTCAAACATAGCACTCTTTTTTTCAAGCTATTGCTGCTTTTATATGCTGCATTCTGTCTTGTACATATATGCATTATTAGGTAAATTCTCATGTTTAAAACACATTAAAATCAAAATAATATATACGAATTACATTAATAATCCCAAACTTTCCGTACCGTTGCTAAAACTTTTAAAAATTAAGTATTCCGGTTTTTGGATAACTAATCTACATAATATTTTAATAAGTACCATTGTTAATTGGAACAATTAAAAAAAAGCGTTACATTTTTGCATGGTTTTTGTATAAAAAGTACAATAAGGCTTTTTTCAAATTGGCTGAATTTTGAACTTTACCTATGTAATTTTAGCTAATGTCCAATTTTTGCTGTTAACAGATTCCAATTATCTTGATTCTTAAGAAAGTTACAAGTTTACAAATTTCCAACGCCAACGACACCGACGACAACGGCACACCTACATAAAAATGTCTCAAAAACGTGTTTTCTATACGTTTCATGATGATTCATTATGAAGTAAATTTATTCTCAAAAAAACTAGTTTCCTTTACAATACGTGTTCGTAAAAGTAATATAAATACCAACAAGTACGTATACGCCATATTGAAAATATTTGTAACCTGTTCTTTTTAAATTTGGGACCTACATTATGCCTGAGCTTTACAGCTTTCCCCGCATAGACGGGATCTTATAATACGGCATCTTTTAACAAGAAGGACAAAATTAAGCCTTTTCAACTTTTTTTGCGAAGGCAACACTGCAAAACTTTTTATGAATAACAAAAACGAAACAAATGCTAGTGAAAAATAATCCAGTAAAAATCAAGGTGGCGACTCTGGCTATAGAGCTTTGTGGCTACTTCAAATTATTTATCATTGTCATATGGATCCTGAAAGTATGCAGTTTCTTTTCTTTTTTTTTTGCCTTTTAACTAAAATTATATATAAATTTACTAAAATCTCTCGATCTAATTAGTATTAGGAGTGTTAAAAAACGAGTAGGTAAACGATAAAATATAAGATATTTTTGGAATTCTTATGAAATTTTGAGGTGCTATTCTTCTAGATTACGAGACATCTACAATCCTTCAGGAATAAAAGAGAATGGGCAGATATATATACACGGTTAAAAATTTTGTCTTACTTTTTTAATACAGACTTTGTATTACAGCCATATGCAATACATTGAATATTACTTTTTAATATTCCGTAAATACTAGAATTTTTTTAAAACTATTTTGTATTACATTCTAATAATTTTGTATTAAAATTGATATTCTCGATACGAAAAAGAATAGAATGCAATCCAAAGGATTTAAATTTAATACTTTAGTACCTTTTACCTGATACAATTTTAAGAACAAATGATCTTAATTTTCACTATTTTGAAGGTGCTTTTGGTTTTTTCGAAGTACAATGTATGAATTACTGATAAAATTTAAATTGCCATAAGATTTTACTTCACTTAATTTAAGAAAAAAATAATAAAGATAATAATATCAGCATTTTAATATTACAAAATAATGGGATGCATTTTAAAAAATTTAGAGAAAAGATAGAATTTTTTTAATAAAACTTGTATTGAAAAGTAATACAATTGAATTATAAAATATCCTTCCAATATATTAAATTTTAATACATTTTGTATTAACTCGAAAAATTTAAATATTTGTCTTGTATTGAATTTAAATAGATTTCTGGTTTGGAACTATATGCAACCCAAAAATTATTAAAAAGTACCCCAAAATTTTTAACCGTGTAGAGTTCGGTCCAAACATTATTGCTCTTGAATAGAGTGATGATTGCTCCTCCAAAGAATAAGACTAGCAAAACTTATATTAATATCTGTTGTTGTTTTTTTTTATAAAAATAAAAATGAAAATTTCAATCTAGATTTTGGTAGTGTAATACAATTTTTACAAACAGTTTCGTCCGAAAAGTGCTGAAAAACGTCTCTTTAATGTTTTGAGTGTACCTACACTACAGTGTCACTTTGTTTACTACAACTTAATAGCCAACATTTATTTAAAGTAGTGAACAATTTCTTAAATTAAAATTATTTAATATTAATAAAATTCACTTGAATAAATTTCAAAAACATTTCAACAAAACCAACCAAACCATCGGATTTAAGGGTGACTCTCATGACCACTTAAATGTTAAATAATCTGGAACTCTTTAATTAAAATTGAATTTTTGAACATGCTAATTCCAAAAACTCCGCACATCCCTCCTCTCCTACAAAAAAGCACCCATAATTATCCTCATTTATTGATATCTATATGTTCAAAATTCTAATGGTAAATTAAAAACAAAAAAAAAATAAAAACAAAACACGCATAATCCAAGTTGCAATAATATCAGCATTAATTGCTTTCAACTTAACTTTTTTTTTATGCAAAACCAATGATTACACAGAGTTTATAGAATTTATATTCAGTGTGGCATTAAATCATTAACTTTGCATATTTTAATTGCGCGAAGACAGAAACAAAAACAAAATCAAAATGAAAGCCCTTCATACCATTGATGGCAATTAAAAATAAAAATAGTTACGCTTCAATGGTTTTTTTTTTTTTACAATTTCTCGTTAAGTGCTTCTCCACTAGATTCCAGAATATACTACCTATCGCTTCTGCTGAAGTAAAATGAAGGTAAAAATGAATAAAACAAAAAAAAATATCATGAGTAAAAAAAAATAGAATAAAAAAATCAATCCATCCATGATGGCATTGTTCACTGAATTAAATCGAATCCGTAATTAATTAATAAATCAGCTAATTAATTTTATTAAATTTTAATTAATATTCTTGTTACACATGAATGGTCTCATTATTTATATAGAGACGCTAAAGAGGAGATTCTTCTGCTCCCTATAAGTTCCAGGTTTTAACTTGGAAGCATAAATCCAAAATGGAAGCACATTGAGGACGTCTCTTAATGGCAGCTGGGTAGGCTCTCATCAAAGTTTGAGAATTTTCATCGACACGATGAAGACGATGACGACGATGACGACGATGACGACGATGACGACGACGACTACGAGCATAGAAACGTGCTGCAGTAAATAACGGCCATTTAAGTTGGAAAGACGTAATTAAAGGAAACTTAGCGTTAAGTAATTTACTTTAATTTATTGGATGATCGTGATGAAAACGACGAATTATACACACCAAGTGTGTATTCCCAAATAACCAGAGTAACTTGAACAAATTAAAGGCTTTCGACATTGTTCTTAATCACTTTTATGAAGCCGCTAGTTGATGTTGTTCTCTTCCTTTCTGAATCCTGATGGAGAAAACAAGCCTTTACATGTGTAGGTACTAGTGTACCTACATTAATGTGCGTCTTCCGTTCTTCTGGTTCTTGGTGGAATCCGTAATGAAAGCATGTCATTTCTTTTGCAAATTGTATAAAGGTGTTAAATACTCGTATACACCCCACGTCACTTGATTTATACCTTGATTTGTTAAATTTTTTGAAGATATTTTTGAATAAAGATTGGTAGAAAAAAAAAAAACAAAAAAGGCATAGTTTTAAGGAAATAGTGCGATGTTGCTTCAAGAATGAGGAATGAAATTGCCATTTTTTTTTTTTTTTTTAAGGCTTAGCCGATTTCCTGCAAGGACGTATCAGTTGCAGGGAACATTGAGTTGCAAAAATTACAGAAGTTACACTCCGAAACACGATACACTTGGGGATAGTTACAAGCAAAAAAGTAAAGAAATATGAGATTCCTCTGGAGGGAGACTACAGGCTATTGTACAGAGGTGCAACAATATACGTGGAAATTGATAAATTGTTGGTTAATTTGTTATAGTTACCCAATAGACCGACTAGATATGTGTGGTTATTGCAGTTCCTATTCTGTGGCATTCGCAATCCTCTTCAGATTATAAAAAAGTCCCACAACGAGATCGTTAACGCAAAATTTTGTTCTGTTTTTCGTTCTATAGTACCCCAAGTGAAAAGTATTCTTGTAGTGTGTTCTAATGGTCTATCTTCAAGAAGCTATTACACTCTTGTTGTAAGATTCATATTCTCAAAGAAGCATAATGCGTCTTGTTAAAAGAGTGTGTGGGGCGTGGCTAATAAATACATGTTATAAAAAGAGAAACGAAAACTGTTTTTTTTTTCGAAAGCATGACTACCATTTTGTGTTTCGATACTATAATACTTATTAGAGAACTATAATACTTGTAAAAATTTCATTTGAAGAGACTCATTTTCTCTTTTCTGGTTATAAGAATGTCAGATTAAAACTGTCACAGTTAGGAACCATGTAGACTCAAACTGCTACTAGTCAGATTCTTATGGGGGTGTAACTTGTAAAATTTGGTTTTCCTATAAGAATAAAGGTATCTGTAAATTACAAAGAGCTTTATTCTTTTACTTATAGAACGATACAAGACAAATTTCAGATTTTTAAGAAGTGGTTAATTCTTAAATATTGCATTATGGTGCAGTAGAGTCTAATGAGAATTTCTAGAATGAAAATCTGAAGAGTATGTTAGTTGGGACGCTACGCAGCGTAATAAGGTTATATAGGTTTGTTTGAAGAAGTTTTCATTCTCTTTTCGCATACAATTAACTGCCTGGTACATTAATTGTGTGCGGAAAAATGACAATTATGAATTTTTTTTTCTTCATTTATGAAATATGAAATAAATGAATATTTTCCTTCAAGCTTTTCGTTGTCTTCGAGGATGCCAACGAAAAAATTCGTTTTGCTTTAGCTTCGTACTTGTACGTAGGTACTAACTAACTAAAGGTATTTATTCAACGGTTTATTAACAAAAATAGAAGGGATATCAAAAATCTCTTACACGACATCGAATGTAAAGCCTTATTTTAATTACAGATGAATTAAAAATGAGCCCCAAAATTACTGTCAATATTGTTGTTATTCAATCTACTGGCAGCCGCTTGTATTGAATTGACACCATCAAAAATTGTCTGCATTTAAGATGTAACGTAGGTGTAGAAAATATACCCCATCTTGTATTTAATCATTTATATTTTAAGAAGTATATTTAATTATCCGTTGAACAGTCCCTGGGTTCGTATTAAAAACTCAAACATAGCACTCTTTTTTTCAAGCTATTGCTGCTTTTATATGCTGCATTCTGTCTTGTACATATATGCATTATTAGGTAAATTCTCATGTTTAAAACACATTAAAATCAAAATAATATATACGAATTACATTAATAATCCCAAACTTTCCGTACCGTTGCTAAAACTTTTAAAAATTAAGTATTCCGGTTTTTGGATAACTAATCTACATAATATTTTAATAAGTACCATTGTTAATTGGAACAATTAAAAAAAAGCGTTACATTTTTGCATGGTTTTTGTATAAAAAGTACAATAAGGCTTTTTTCAAATTGGCTGAATTTTGAACTTTACCTATGTAATTTTAGCTAATGTCCAATTTTTGCTGTTAACAGATTCCAATTATCTTGATTCTTAAGAAAGTTACAAGTTTACAAATTTCCAACGCCAACGACACCGACGACAACGGCACACCTACATAAAAATGTCTCAAAAACGTGTTTTCTATACGTTTCATGATGATTCATTATGAAGTAAATTTATTCTCAAAAAAACTAGTTTCCTTTACAATACGTGTTCGTAAAAGTAATATAAATACCAACAAGTACGTATACGCCATATTGAAAATATTTGTAACCTGTTCTTTTTAAATTTGGGACCTACATTATGCCTGAGCTTTACAGCTTTCCCCGCATAGACGGGATCTTATAATACGGCATCTTTTAACAAGAAGGACAAAATTAAGCCTTTTCAACTTTTTTTGCGAAGGCAACACTGCAAAACTTTTTATGAATAACAAAAACGAAACAAATGCTAGTGAAAAATAATCCAGTAAAAATCAAGGTGGCGACTCTGGCTATAGAGCTTTGAAATATTGAAATAAAGAGGACTCAGAGTCGTATTAAGAAAAATATTGTTTTGTATGAAATTTGGCAGTTTCACGTGCGAAGGATGCGTTCCTTGATTTTTTTTTCAATAAAACAAAATAAATAACAAAAATTAATATTAATTTGATTTAATTAAGAAGTTTATTAATATTTTCAACATCGCGTAGCATCAATATGATGACATTGAATATTAGAACAAGTAAACATTTTATCGGCATTTGATTGCTGTGCTATTTAACCATCAGATCTAGAAGATCTTTGCATAGATGACAAACACTGTGTTTTATTGGTAGGTGGGGGGGGGGGGGGAGGGGTAGAAAGCACCAGCAATCGAATTCCAATAAAACGATTTTAATCGTTCGAACATTCAATGTTTGAAAGTTGGCACCATGTTGATGTTTCCTGATGCAATTTATGACAAAATAAAACCAGCTTAGGGGTGTGTTCGCAAACTTTATCGAATTTCATTTTCGATCTGCAACACGGAGTGCTCTCGATTTGCCTTTTTTTCCTTTTTAGATAAAATACGAATGAGCAAATATTTTTTTCTAATTCTGCGCGATTGTTTCTTTTAAATTAAATCAAATCTAGATTTTTTTTTCGTTATTTTGTTCATACCTTCATACAAAAAATAATTTCTTTAATACAACTCTCCGCCCTCTTCATTTCAATATTTCAAAACTCTATCCATCTTGCTTTTTACTGACTTATTTTTCGCCAGCATTTATTTTGGTTTTTGTTTCTTACATAAAGTTTTACCGCGCTGCTTATTCAACAACCAACACGGCTAAAATTAATCTTCTTAAGGAGTTTAGTGCCCCTCTACATTATGTATATGAAATCATGGGTTGTATAAAACTAAATGACGCTATGTAGGTACCGTATGCTCCAAATACTAAAAAAAATACGAAGAAACTAAATAAGACCTTTTTCAAAAAAGAAAAAAGAAAATCAACTGATGCCTGCTATGTCAAGCTTAGGCCTTAAGATTTTGATTCGTTTTTTGATGGCCATTTAAACCCAATTTTTTCGAAGGGGATCCAAACACCTTTACTATAGTGGAGAATATACCTACTCACTGAATTCCATTAAAGAAAAATGAGTAAGAGGTAGATTTAGATTTTGACATAAATATGTGTTTCTGGCGAGTTTTTGATTTAGTCAACAAAAAGCTTTAAAGTTTAAAGATGAATGCAAAACACATATAATGTACTGACCAAATATTGCTGCCAGTTGACCTTTGTTGATCAAAATTACTGACCCATAGTAGTTGTTCGTTCGAAATTGTTCATATCATTTACGATTTACTACCCTAAAAAAATGTTATCTATAAAAAAGAAGGATAAAATAATTAACCTATCACAAAGACAGAGTTGCAAATTTTATGCACGTTTTCCTACGTCACTTTTGCCAAAGTCAAGTAACGCGTAGTGTATATTTTCCCTCGCCAAATTGCTGGAAAATTATAGCTGATGTTAAGAGAGTCCTTAGATTCAAATATCTTCCTTTAGTCCCGAAAAGGAACACAAACACCACCTGTATCTGTTGTGTACAATCGTTAACAACCACAAGAGACCTTTATAGCTCTACCATCTTGATGCCTTGTATCATGTCAAGGGATTAATTGGAATTTAATTTAATTTCATAGTAACTTCGAGGAATTAATGCAATGGAAAAATGGAATCCCTTGATATTGTTGAGTTGGCTTCTCAGATGCACATTCTTGTCTGTCTGGCTGCTTTACAATATCAGCTCAAAAAATGATGATAAATAGTAATTGTTGTTGTTCAAGTGATCAAAAGACAAATATGTGGTAATGACAATGACAATGAATAAATGCATGAATTCAACTATAGCTTTAGCAAAATTATAATTCCTTTTCACATACAATCTATCTAGGTATACGACGTACATCTCTCTTTTTTCTTTCTTCTTTTACCCAAAGGTCTTGGATTCGGCAGAACAATTTGTAACATTTCGGTCTGTCAAGCTTGTGATGTTTCTATTCAGAATGTTCAATGTTTGAGAATGATGTTGATGATGAGGTAGATTGTAAAGACGCAAGGAGGTGTATCTACTCTAGATGATGCATTATATTGACGATGTGTGTATTTTCAACAAAAACTGACAACAACAACAGCAACTATATTAGAAGTAAACAGAAATGCCAACAAAATTGACATTCGAGAGAAAAGAAGATTGATTTGTGCTCATAAATGCAGTGATTTATAAAAGACTAATGTTTTGGACACATTTGACGATTGGAATCATAAACAGCTAGTCACGCAAATCATCAACGATGAACATGTTAGGATGTTTAGTTAAATGGCTTTAGAGAATAAAATAGACTTAAAAAAGAAAATTGTTGTAGATTCTTTTGGATGTTATTGTATTTAGTTCTATTTAACATTATTAGGAATTGGTCTTATGCCATTCTTCAAATCTTCATCATCATCATCGGCTCGAAAACTCTATTCTTCTGAGCTCTTTATATTCCTCATCGCGTGCCCGCGTTCTATGAGATTGTTGCATTGCTCGGTACGCAACATTCTTACGTTCAGTCGCTAGCTTGAATTCATCATCAAACCAGTCGTTCCGATTTCTACGACTGCTGCCTAAGATGGAGTTGGCAGTACTAATGACAGTATTCTTAAGGCGTGTCCACTTCTCATTTACGCCCAGCCGTCTTGATTCGAACCTGATGGGCGGCTGCAATGCGTCTCCGCAAGGCCTGCGTAATGCCTGAATACCGGCTCCCGACCTATTTTTGAGTTTAAATCCCCAAGGATGATTTTGACGTCATACCTTGGGCAGACATTGAGGGCCCTCTCGACTTGTTCGTAGTAAGTCTCTTTTTCTTCGTCTGAGGACTCCTCCGTAGGTCCGTGAACTTTAATGAGGCTGATGTTTGTAAATTTGCCTCGCACGCGAAGGGTGCATAGCCTTTCGCTTATAGCGTTAAAGCCGATGATGGTAGACTTAATTTTTTTGCTGACTAGGAAGCCTAAACCGAGCACATGGTGTTTTGTATGACAGGTGTAATATAAGTCATATTCTTTCTTCTGTAAAACACCATTCCCTGTCCATCTTATTTCTTGAAGCGCTCAGCTTTATATTTTGACAGGGCATTGGCTAGCTGCTGAGCAGCTCGAGCTCTATAGAGCGATCGTACGTTCCACAAGAAAATTCGTAAATCGTTTTGCCGTTTTCGTTGCGTGGGTTGTCGTCGTGAAATCCGTCCGTTTCCGAGGCATGTTTTCGGTCTCGTTATTCGTTTAGTTTTACAGGACAGGGAATTAACCTGTCGCCAACCTGTGGAAACAGCCTGATCATATTAGCCAAACCTTTTTTTAAAAGGCTTGTTTCTAGCGGCCGCCGCGGAGAGGCTATGATCACACTTCCACCAGTCCCGAATAGTTACGGCACGTGCATGTTTTCGTAATGCTACATGTTATTCCCCTTATTCGTCTGATGGCTGACCGCCTTCAAATCTTACCAATATAAAAAAAGACGCAAAAAGGACATAGCCCTAGGATACACAAGCATTTATTCCTTGGGCTTCAGTATTGAATTCAAGTGGGCTTCATTTATATTAAGCCGAAGTACAGCTTTTAAAGGAGCTTTCATTCTCTTAGATATTTCATTAGCTCATACTAAGAGAAAACACAAAACGTAGAAAAACTTAAACAGCCCATATTTAATCTTAAATTGTATTTAATTTAACCTTAAAACATTGATTAAAATATGTTATTATATAATTGCAATTAGGCTCAAGTTCTGTATATTCTTGGACTGTATTAAAGGATAAATAAAACGCATTTATTATTTAGAGTCGGGAAACTCATAACAAAAACCCGACTATTATTATTCTTTTATTGATTATCTTATTCTATACCGACTGTACGCTTTCGTGTTCTTTGCGAACTCTGTACCGACTATACGAACTATACACTTTACATTTAATCTTTAATATTCTGTACAACTCTATACCGACTGTACTATCTGTATTTTTAATATTGGGATTTTTTTAAAAATCGAAACACTCGACCGATATGCAATCTGTATTGCTCTGGCAGGAGTCAGACAAGAAGTGTCATATAAGAAAGAAAGAATGGAAAGAAGCTCTCGAGCTTTTTAGCTTATACAAATACCATTACAAGTTGTAGACTTATAACTGGTTTTCTTTTACCAACACTATAGGATTTCACACGATTGCATACCGGTTCGATACAGTGCCAGCAAAAATTAACAATTTTTAACTTCCTTGCTTCTTTTTTAAAAAACATTCATTCATTATCATCTTTTAATTCTGTACATCCTGATGTTTAAATTTCATCTTTACATGACATTTGCAAACTTCATATTCACTTTCTATAATCGACTTTGCTTTCTTATCTCTATGTCTTAATTTTATATAATATCTGAATCTTTACTTTGTTTGCATTTATCTTTACATTTTTATTTTACATAACATCGGTATCTTTACTCTATTGTCTCTATCTTTACATTTTACTCTGTATAATATCTGTGTCTTTACACTATTGGTCTTTATCTTTACATAACATCTGTTCTTTAACTCTATTGATCTTTATCTTTACATAACATCTGTATCTTTACTTTATTGATCTTTATCTTTACATAACATCTGTATCTTTACTCTATTGATCTTTATCTTTACATAACATCTGTATCTTTACTCTATTGATCTTTATCTTTACATAACATCTGTATCTTTACTCTATTGATCTTTATCTTAACATAACATCTGTATCTTTACTCTATTGATCTTTATCTTTACATAACATCTGTATCTTTACTCTATTGATCTTTATCTTTACATAACATCTGTATCTTTACTCTATTGATCTTTATCTTTACATAACATCTGTATCTTTACTCTATTGATCTTTATCTTAACATAACATCTGTATCTTTACTCTATTGATCTTTATCTTTACATAACATCTGTATCTTTACTCTATTGATCTTTATCTTTACATAACATCTGTATCTTTACTCTATTGATCTTTATCTTTACATAACATCTGTATCTTTACTCTATTGGCAGCTCTGACAATCTGCTGTCCCAATTTTGAACTGTACCTGGCACAAATGACACAATATCTTTGCCTGATGACCTGCATCATGACTTGAACAGCGCCATGCTTTGTAGCTCGATGTGCTTGATCTACAATCAGCCAGGCGATCCTCGACCCGTTGGGAATGATTGTGGGATGGTTCATCTCATACGGATTATTGCTTCTATCTAGTCTGCCGCCTACTCTTAGTAGGCCCTGTACGTCTAGAAACGGCTTCAGCGACTCCAGCTTATTTCTTTCTGGAAGATCTGTACGTTTTCTGAGTGAAATTATATCTGTACCATAGCTTTCTTCCTGCGCTTTTCGCACAAGATAAGCCATTGCTCTTGCCTTCTCTTCTAGAGATGGCATCTGTACTTTACCTCTACGTCTCTGTACCCTTATTTTAAATGTCGGATTGTTCGACCATCTATCTATGAAACGAATTACATAGCTAACTATACTAATAAGTTTTTCCAACCTATTTGTATAATCTAATAGCGTAGAACTGTACCCTACTTTTCTTAGGCCTATACAAACCTGCAGTTTTGTTGTTACTACTAAAACTACCTTAGATTCTTCCTGTACTTCTTTCAGGTCTGTTAGCTCCAAACCTGACTTCAGCCATTTTATACAATGAAACTTGAGCCAATCTGGACCTTCCAGCCATAATTCGTTACCTGCCAGCTCAGATGCCTGAACTCCTCTACTTAATAAATCAGCTGGGTTTTGTTTTGTGCTAACATGGTGCCAGCATCTTGCCTCAGTGTTCGATTGTATTGACGACACACGATTGGCCACATATGTCTTCAGGTCACACGGAGATTTCCTGATCCAATGGAGCACCACTAAGGAATCTGACCACATGAAACAGGGGGCTTCTGGCCATTCCATGGATTTTCTAACCCCTACTAACAGCCTCGCTAATAGCTCTGCTGCTGCTAATTCTAACCTTGGTATCGTGATAGTCTTCAAAGGAGCTACCCTTGTTCTTGATATAAGCAACTTGACTGTACCTGTCCCTTCTGAATCCTCCGTGCGAACATATATGACGGCACCATATGGCACGCTTGATGCGTCTGAAAACCCATGTATCTGTACACCTGTCGTACCTATATTACCTAACCATCTATCTATACGGAAATTCTCAAGGCACGTTATCTTGCCCCAGTATTCCTTCCATCTTTTCTCTACTTCCATGGTAACCTTATTGTCCCATTCTGTACCTGACCTCCAGATGTCCTGGATGATTATCTTTCCTATGATCGTAACTGGCGAAATGTAGCCATTCGGATCATACAGCTGAGCCACTCAGCTTACTATCTTCCTCTTTGTGAGAATGCCTTCTAACCTTGGTGTTTTCACTTCATAAGTAAATTGATCTAAACCTATCAACCATTTTAACCCTAAAATGGATGATTTCTCTTCCCCCGAAAACACCATTGACGACTCGTTGGCGTGGGCATGAAGCTTTCTCATAAATTCTTCAGAGTTGGATTTCCATTGGCACAATTCAAAACCGGCATCGTTCAATACTCTGTACATTCCTCTGGCTAATCTAACTGCACTCTCTACATTTGCCTCTCATCATTCTTTATCACTCTGGCTGCCTGTGGGAAGACAATTTGTGCCTCCTCGGCTGCTTGCAGCACTGTACGTACTGCGAGGTGAGCTGACGATGTCAACCCAAAAGTAACTACTGTTAACCAGTATTCTCTCAGTGGCTCTGATTCATCTTCTCTCCAGAAAATGCGTTGCAGATCCCATTGTCGCTCATTGAGCCTAATCTGATTAAACATCTTTTTAATATCTGCACTAATTGCCACACGATGTCTTCTAAAACGCATGACAATCTCATGGAGATCCCTTTGAAGTTTCTTTCCTAACATCTGTACTTCATTTAACGACATACCTCTGTTTGTCTTGGAACTCGCATCATAAACTATGCGAAATTTCTTTTCAATGCAATGATGCGGTATATGATAAATTATACCATCTGTTCTAGGGTTTCTGTTAACTATCTGCACATGACCTAACTCTATACTCTCTCTCATTTTCTGTACATATGTTTCTTTCATCTGACTGTTTTTGTTCAGAGTTCTTTCCAAATACATAAAACGACGCAAAGCCGTCTCTCGTGAACTACCTATACCCTCAAAACCTTCTTTCAGTGGCATCTGTACTACGAACACACCGTCATGGTCACGATAGTGAGTCGACAAGAAATGTTGCTCAACGAGCTCCTCTTTATGCGTACGTTTAGCGCATGAACTAATCTCGTCCATCTCCCAAAGCCTCTTTAATAGATCATCTAATTGCATTTCTTGTGAATATTCAATCGCCGAGCAGGCTGTGACGGGCTCGTCTTCATTTACTTGACTCGGACCTAAAGCTATGATACCTAAGGACGTCTCTAACAAAACTGTGCCATTTAATAGATTTAGCAAAAAAATCAACTCGTAACAGAATTTCAACTGGTCTTGATCTCAAATACTCTGGATCTGCGAACCAGTCCGATGATGCGGCATACCGCTCAGAAGGACTGACGGAATTGGGAGGCATTATTGGCTGCCACTGACTTTCCTCTGGTAGAAACCAGAAAGACTCATTTGCTTTGTATCCAATTGAATTCGATCTGTACTATTGCAACACCCCTATCATGGTCTGGCGTGTGACTGGGAAAGGAGTTCCATTCACACCTACCAGTTTACCTGCGACTTGTTTTGTTTGAATCCTGAGCTGACTTCTCAACCTGTCTACCATTAAATTTATCTGGGCTGCAGTGTCGAGCATTGCTCTAAAAGGTCCGTAAACGAAACCATTTACTTCTAATCTTACCATAGCTGTAGGAATCAAACTTGTACCAATCTTTAAATTATTAATAAAATGTGTATACTTTTGATGATTACTTATTTTAAACGCCTTTTTTGGCGGTATATTATCTTTAACATTGTTACTTAACCTCTTATTTTTATTATCTGTACTACCTTTTCTATCTGTAAAATTGGATTTTGATCCGAAGTTTTATTATCTGTACGACTAGCTGCTTGTCTAGTGGATTCTCTACGACCTTTACCTTTTCTGTACTTTGAAGTTCTTCCGACGCTTCTCTTTGAACGTCATTCGAATTTCTTCTTTGATGCTCCTCTGGCTGCAACCCTCTTTGAGCATGATGGTTGCTCTTCTTCATATGCCAACGGTAGCACTGACTGTAATACCTCTTTAGTGGGACATAGCAAAATGTTATGCTTGGGGGCTTCTGGACATCTGGCACAACCTCTGAGGAAACAATTGTTCTCCTTGTGGCCGTGCTTGAGACAATTTGGGCACATCGCTCTTCTCTCTACATAATCTCTACGGGCACGGTAAGAGAGTGCCGCGAATTCAGGACAATCCCATATCTGATGGTTTGCGGCGCATACTGCGCATACCTTTGCCGAATTCCTGGTGTTGGTGTTGCTGCTGCGGGGACCTGATGCTTTCCCCTCATCTTTACGACTATCTTTCTTTGATTCTGTGTGCTCTGTTGACCGGTCCTTCTTTGATGTTCACCTGACACATTAGACAGCGCTGCGGCCTGTTTGTCTATGAAAGTCAAAAGGGTTGAGAGTTTCGGTTGTTCGGAGTCTCTTTGCAACTCCCATTGCTTAGCTGTTTCCTGGTCGAATTTCTCACATAAGATGTGTACAATGAAGAAATCCCAAGACTCGACCGGCAGGCCAAGAGACTTCAGCTGCCTGATGACCTCATGAGTTGTGTCGGCCATTCTCTGGAGCTCGTTTGCCGACGGATGTTCTGTCATATCGGGCAATCGCAGGAGCTGCCTGATATGCTCCTGTCCAATAAGGTATTTCTTATCGTAGACCTGGTTCAAACGCTCCCAGGCTTCATTATAGTTTTCTTCAGTTAGCTGCAATTCTCCCAGAGCTCGGGCAGCACGACCTATTAGGGAACTTATAGGCTGGAGAAATCTTTGCATTGTCGTGTATGGCAGCCTTGAAAGCCTATCCATTTGGTGTAAGTTCCATCAAACTCTCCCCATGTGTTCTTTAGGTCGTGCTGCTGGAACGGCATGCTGACCTCTACTTGAATCTGACGATTATCGCCACCTGTACTGTCTGTACAAAATCTCTTACCTGCTGAATGGATTCTGCTATTTTCTCTTGCAGTGCCCCACCAGCGGTGAAGAAGTCATTGCGAACCCTAGCAATTTCTTCCATATCTGTACATAAATCTAAAACAAAAATGGATGATTAGATATCTGTACTACCTCAAACGGCCTGTACTTTATGATTTATTATCTGTACATTCTATACATTCTATACATCTATACATATATTATTATTATTATTGTTACTATTATTGGTTGTATATTTGAGTTTATTTTGAAATAAACTCTCTGTACTCTATACCTGTGGTCAAAAGAAGATGATTACTTCCTTATAACCTGCGCTCTGTACTTTTGTTTTTCTTTCTCTCTACAAACTTATTTTCTGTACTAATACTTAATCTGTACTTCTGTTGAATATTGTTTTCTTTTTCTGTACAAGCTTATTTTCTATACCAATAATTAATCTGTACTTCTTTTGACAACCAATAATATTATAAGTCCAGTCTCAACAGTGACATAGGATTGAAATTTAAATTATTTTACGCTCCCAATCCCGAGTTACCTCATGTACCTGATTCCAAAATAATTTCAATTATTTTACGCACCTAATCCCGCGTAACCCCATGTACCTCATTCCAAAATATTCGAAGATTTAGTTCCAACTGTGGACACGGACGGACATGACTTCTTTATGTGGCCAGTATAAATAGTCCATGACCGCACGTGAAACAGTCTTCCCTTATTTTATTTTTTTTTTATTTTGGAGAAGCACAATATTCGTACCTCTTCCCCCATGTCAGACTGATTTCTATTGTTGTTTTATATATTTTATTCAGTATACTTGTTGTATTCTGTGGCTCTACCTTTTCTTTGAATTTTATATCTATACTGATTCTTTTCCATGTGCATATTCTCTACTTAATTGAACTCTATACTGATTTCTACTGTCTATACTTTAATCTTTACCCATCTTTGCATTTGCCTCTACTTATATTCTTGAAACTTTACTTTAATCTCTACTTGAGTTTCTATACATATATTTTGTATGATCATTTGCTTGCATTTTCGCAACCATAATCTTCTAAAAAACTTTAAAAAAAAAAATTTATACTGTATCGCTTCGCTCATTTCTGAACAACCGCGCCTATACTTCCTCCTATCGTGCCAGCACATAAAAATCTATACGTCTTTATTATTATTTATTTTCTTTAATTGACTTAAAGCTGCTCTGCTCATTTCCGAACAGCTGCTTCTATACCTACCCATCTTGTTGTCCGTTTGTTTCTTTTTCTTTCTTTTGTTTTTCTTTCCTTTTGCCTTTCACCACATGTATGTGTTTTGTATATTCGGGCAAACTCTCTATACTCTGTACTCTCTACTCTCCTGTTCTTTTTGTTCTAGTATCTGTTATTCTCTGTGATCTTTCCCCTTTTTCTTGCAACACACAAACAAAAAAATCTCTACACAATTTCTATACTAGCGACCAGCACACAGACATGTCAGCAGAAGAGAAAGAAAATAAACTCTTCCAACTGTTAGAACGTTCATCGCATGAAGACGCGCGTCGCCTTATATTTGTAACAATTCATGTTCGTTCGTGCATTGCCTGCTCGTTGCTGCCACCTTTCTTGTTGCTTGTTGTTTGTTGTATTGTTTTTTTTGCATTATATTTTGCTATCTGAACCTTAACATCTGTACTTCCCCTTCCTTATTATTGAAGGGCTTACCTTTACTTTGTTGTTTTTTTTTTTTTATATATTTTTTCTTCTCTATCTGTACTTTCTTTTCCTTTTTTTTTTTTAAACTTTTTGATCTATACAATTTCTTATTCTTTACACCTTTCACTGCTCCTCAGCACTTTATAGCAAAGTTTTATTGTTTTACTTTTTTTTTTTTTTATTATTATTTTTTCACTCGGTCGTAAATGTGGCGACCGTACACCATAAATTGTGTTTCACAACTTTTTTTGGTTTTTGTGGAGAGACGTCTCGTAACTGCTGCGCGCAACTTACGTGTGTATGTGTGACTCGATACGACATTGGCTGTGTGCGCGGCGGACGTGACCAGACAGATACGTATATTCTTTCGTATATTCTCTACTTCATGTTGATGCGCATGCGAACTAATACGAGTATACTCTCTCTTTTTTCTTTTTTTTTTTTTAACGTTTTATTCGTTTCGCGAGTTGCTACTACCCGACTCGACGTGGACCAATGTATATTCTTGGACTGTATTAAAGGATAAATAAAACGCATTTATTATTTAGAGTCGGGAAACTCATAACAAAAACCCGACTATTATTATTCTTTTATTGATTATCTTATTCTATACCGACTGTACGCTTTCGTGTTCTTTGCGAACTCTGTACCGACTATACGAACTATACACTTTACATTTAATCTTTAATATTCTGTACAACTCTATACCGACTGTACTATCTGTATTTTTAATATTGGGATTTTTTTAAAAATCGAAACACTCGACCGATATGCAATCTGTATTGCTCTGGCAGGAGTCAGACAAGAAGTGTCATATAAGAAAGAAAGAATGGAAAGAAGCTCTCGAGCTTTTTAGCTTATACAAATACCATTACAAGTTGTAGACTTATAACTGGTTTTCTTTTACCAACACTATAGGATTTCACACGATTGCATACCGGTTCGATACAAGTTCAAACATTATACAAGTTAATTTTAAAAGAAAGAGTAAAAGAGTGATTTGGTTTAAAAAAAAAAATATTTTTTCTACACATTGTGTGTAAAAAACGGTAAAAAGTGGTAAATTATGTTTTAAAAATGAGTTTAGGTAACCAAAACTTAAAACTGTATTATTTTATTATTATATTTTGTTAATACTACCTGATGATATTATAGCTTTTGTAAAGACAACCAATTTGTATTCCTAGAAAGAAGTATACTATAGTATACTATAGTTTATGTATGAAAAACAAAATTATAAATTGCGTTTTTCTCGGAAAGGGTTTCAAGGTAAGCTTATCTGAAAAATTACCGTTTTCAACCCCCCACCACACCATACTCCGGGTAAAAAGTCTGCGTGACTTTTAAATTCGATATCTTAAATTAATATTAAATTTTGGGTACCTACATATGTATATAACGGGTGATTTTTTAGCTGGTTTGGTTTTGGCAACACTGGTTTTGACAGCTGACGTGTGTTTAGTACCTTGTGTCACTGTCAAACAGCTTCAGTTTGGTTTGCAATTTAACCATGGATCGTCTTACAAATGAACAGCGCTTGCAAATTATTGAATTTTACTATCAAAATTCGTGCTCGGTTCGAAATGTTCATCGCGCTCTGCTTCCATTTTATGGTCGGCATTCTCGACCTTCTGATCAGTCTATTCGGAAGATTGTGACAAAATTTCGCACCAAATTTACTTTGTTGAACATTAAACCACCAACACGTTTACGTACTGTGCGTAGTGAAGAAAATATTGCTGCCGTAAGACCGCGAAATGTCGATTCGGCGCCGTTCCCAGCAGTTAGGCCTTTGTTACAGCACTACGTGGAAAATTTTGCGGAAGGATTTGGGCGTAAAGCCTCTTAAGATACAGCTGGTGGAAGAACTAAAGCCAGCCGACCTACCACAACGCCGAATTTTTGGTGAATGGGCTCTTGGAAAGCTGGCCGAGGATCCGCTTTTTTATCGAAAAATTGTGTTCAGCGATGAGGCTCATTTTTGGTTGAATGGGTACGTAAATAAGCAAAATTGCCGCATTTGGAGTGAAGATGAGCCAGAAGCATTGCAACAGCTACCAATGCATCCCGAAAAAGCCACTGTATGGTGCGGTTTATGGGCCGGCGGCATTATTGGGCCATATTTCTTCAAAGATGATGCGAATCGCAGCGTTACTGTCAATGGTGAAAGCTACCGAGCGATGATAACAAACTTTTTTTTGCCCGAAATGGAAGTTCTTGACTTGCATGATATGTGGTTTCAACAAGACGGTGCCACATGCCACACAGCACGCGAAACAATGGCGCAATTGCGAGGCGAGTTTGGTGAACAGTTAATTTCACGTTTCGGGCCGGTAAATTGGCCGCCTAGATCGTACGATTTGACACCATTAGATTATTTTTTGTGGGGGTATGTCAAGGCTAATGTCTATAGGGACAAGCCCGCTTCGATTGACGCACTGGAAGCCAACATCCATGCATTCATTCGTGAGATACCGGTCGATATGTGTGAAAGAGTATGCCAAAATTGAACTCAGCGGATGGGCTACCTGAGACGCAGCCGCGGTCAACAAGGTTCAAACTATCGATTCAAATAAATATTTCATTTATTTTTTCGATTTTTTTGTGTTTTTTTTTTTAAAGTTCTAAACCTCTTAAAAATCACCCTTTATTTTTAAACCAAAATACCCAATTTCCCTGGCTGCTATAGAGTCTTAAGTTTGTTTCATATTATTAGCTTCAGCACAAGGTACAAATATTATTTCAACAAGTTGATATACATAGGTATACATTTCTGATTGAAATTTATTTCGTTTATTATTGTTCCAGGTCAATAAGATGCATTAGTCTTCGTTTTCTCATTGAAGTCAATCAATTATTTTCAATTACTTTCTACGTCAAATTACATTTTATTACTTTTTATTTCCATTCCGACATCATGATTTATATGAACTTTTCCAATCCACAAAAATAATTTCAATATCATTTCTGTTTCCCAGTCATGACGTACGAATAATAATAATCATCTACGTCACTTTATTCACGTTAAAATATAAATTCAAAAACAAAAATGCGTAAAAATCCTCCTTTGGCATTGTTGTGAGTTTTTATCTAAAAAAAAAAAAAGACTACCAACGAGTACTCTTTATATGTTTCACCCAACATGTCAATTTATGGACCCTAAAAGTGAGTTTATAACCCATCGTACATTATACAAACATGGGCTCATCATTAACATCTTCAATTTCTGCTCGCTTTTGGCGTCGTCGTCGCGTGGTGTCGTGATGTGATATCATTGAACCTCAATTTTTTATTAACCTCCCAAAAGTAGCTATATATTCTGAAATTGAAGTCAATAAAAAAAGAAAACCCATTTTCTGCTACTCAAAGATGTATTTTTTGTAGCTTTAAACATCTGAAACCAAAAGTGACAAAAGCTGATGGAGTAGAAAATTAAATGCACAACTGGTTCTCGTGTATAGCTAAATTTAAATAAAAACCATAAAGTTTTTTAAAATGACAAAATTTATGTAAAATCAAACAAAGATTTAACCATCTATGGATGTGTCTGGAGACGATCAGTCTAAGCCTTTGTTTTTATAATAAGTAGAAACCAGTCAGTCAACCGTCGTCGTCGTCGTCGATGAGTGTTACAGTTACAGATACCACATAATTAGTCTCATTAATATCGGGGATTTTTCCATTTGATAACTTGCCCTTATAAACTACCTGAATCTCAATGAAAACAATCTTATCTTTAATCTAAAACATCAAGTAACATCGATAAAACACTGTTAATTGACCAAACCTAAAAGAAGAGATTATTTATTTATGCAAATATTCTTAAATCAAGTCCCAGTTTTATTTTATTACCGCGCTAACTTTGTATAAATAAATAATTAACAAAATTTTAATTAATAACAAAAAATATATGTATGTGAAAAAAAAGTGTATGTCTCGACTTGATTGCTTGTTGAATTTCTATTTCAATCAGTGTCTGTCTGTCCGTTAAGCTCTTCGATCTAAACAAATTTAAAACATTTTTGTTAGAACAACTTCCCGCCTTCTATTTAAGACCCCACACTGTGTGATGATTTTCTGTGTAAATCTTTAGTTGATTCATAAAATTCGACAAGGTCAATGTTAATGTAAATTTAAAATTAGGAAAAAAAAACAACAACTAAACGCTAAGAGCTAATATCAAGGCAAAACTAAGTCCGATTCCCCGAATACCTATACCCCCGACAAAAAATGTATGTTCGAATGAAAAATGTTTCTTTAGATGAAAATACCGTTTAGTTGTGACTTTCCTTTGTTTTATTTTTATTTCACTTCTTCATGATGATTATGTTTGATTATTTACACCGAAGACTAGCGAAAGTGAATTATTTCCGAAAATAATCTCAACCTAAAAAAAAAAAACCTGTTGATTTTGACTTTTAAATTTTGTGTTGTTTTTTTTTCTGTTCGTGTTTGATGTGTGAAGTCGTTTGTTTCGGTTTTTTTCTGAAAATAAAAATAATTAACATGATTTTTTGAGTTTGAAAAATTAAGAATCAATTAAATCCTGAAAGATGTTATGGCCGTTTCTATGGCGATTTTTTTTTTTTTTTTTTTAACCACAAAGTTATTGGCGTAAGTCAATTTAGTCATCTGCATGAAGTGTGTCATTTTCGTTTTGCGAGGGTCGCCAAAGTTAATAAACTTGCTACCGACATTTAAAAATGGAAGAATACCCAGGTAATAATTTAGAATTTAGATCAATAAAAGCTTTTTTTTCGATTAATACAAATTGCTCTTTTGAATTTCAATAAATTCAAAACCGTCAAATTGAAAATGTTGACATAACTCTATTTTAAAAGTCCCAATTCGACGTTTTAAAAAATATTTTTGTGTGAGTGTGTATACGTAAATTCGTGATACTAAACTTAAACTATCTCAAATAAAGATAAAGACAACGGATTAAACGATTTCTACATGCAATGAAAACAAAACAAAATTGGTATTTCGTCTCAAATATCTTGATAAAAAGGAATTACGAAATAGTAGTTACAAGTGCAACATTATGGAAGGATGGTTTCCAATCTTTTATAATCTACTCAGATTTCTCAAAACTTTTGATCGCGTTAATCGCACCATTTTATTAAAGAAATTAACCGTATTATCTTCCCCAATGTGGCTGAAATCCTTTCTTTCAGAAAGAACTCAATATTTGCTCTTTTAAAATAAATTGTCTTAAGTAGGTATAAATGCCTTTTCTTGTCTCTGGTGTCCCGAAAGGAAGCCATATTGGCCCTTCTTTATTTCTTTTATTTATTTAAATTATTATTACAATTTCGTAATGTCACAACTCGTGACTGAAGCGACTGAAATAAACTCTATAATTGGTACATTACGAATGATATATTAATATACGTACATAATTTAGACTTTTCTTGTTAGCTTTCTCCTTAAATACACCATTTTTGATTAATTATTCATTATTTTTGTGATCAAAGCGATATCTTGGATACTAAGTTAACTTTCAAAAACCATTGTGACTATTTGATAAACAGTTCCAATCGTAAACTACTGAATTGCAGGCAACGATGGTCAACAGAATGCTATCGACCCAAACTAAAAATTTTTTTTTTTTGCAATACAGTCGTTTTTAAAATGGGTTGCGTGAGCATCAAAAAAAAGTGAATTTAAGGAGGATTTTAATATAATGTTACCGAGTTAGTACTTTGAATTATTATTATCATTTGGTACGTTATGCTTACTTAAGTATCGATTACCGGTATGCAGTCCAAGGTTTAAGGAAGATTTTTCACGTTAAAAAACACCTTCGCAACAGACTTCCTTTGGCATGTAGTGTAGCTCACATTTAATTATCAAATAAATCATATTTTACAACAATTGCACTATTTTGCAACATGTGGATAATTGAATAATCTTATATATAATGCTACTTATACTCAAGATGAAACTGTAAACATGGAAGCATTCGCAACGGCCATGTCAAATGTAGTGTAGCTCACTTATGGAATTGCACTGAGACATTTGTCCCAGATTTATTTTTTGGAAATTATTTGTTGCCATACCGACAAAATCTCAAACCAACAGCAATCTTTGAAGTGGCTCAAAAAGCACACATTAGGTTTTCGTTAATTTCCAAAAAAATTCTATTTTTAAATTAGCTAGTCGATTTTACTATAAAAGTCATGAAACGGAAAGAAAACACGTTTTGGAGACATTATCCTGTTCGTGCGCTGTTAGCGTTGTCGTTGGCGACGGAAATTTTTTAATATAGTTACGATTCGAAGGATTTGTAATTTATTTCAACAAAAAGGCAAACGTCATTATTTTGCAAACAATATGTTAGCAGGTACCTTAATCAGAGGCAAAATGAAGAGATTTTAAAAATTGCAATCTTCGAATATAAACATTCATATTATATCTCCAGTCCGGCATATACCAAAAAACAAAGCAATAATGTAAAATACAAAGAAAGAGAACAATAACAAACTTAAAAACTTTAAAGGCGATTCCTCCGCCGGGTGTTGTAATATTTTTGGTGTTTAAAGTCTCAGGTCTTCTTGGAGCACATTTAAATTTCAATTCTTTAACTTTTCATAGTGAAGAAGGAAAAACTCCTGCAAGGCAAAAAATGCCCTAATCCTCAATGGAATTTTTATATTTCAAAATTCAAAACACCCAGTTTTGTAAATATGCATAACACACAGAAATTGCAAAAAGAAAAAAATGTATTCTTGAAAAAAACTTTCCTAATTATTCTATCATCAATAAGAGTACCTACCTACATTACTTCTTCCAGGTGCACCTCACTGGGATATTCAAAAAACAACATAAAAGAAAATAACAAGCAGAAAAACTAGTGTAATGTTGTTATGAACATTTTCATAGAATTCGAAGTAGGAAGCTAGGTAGGTACCTCTAGCTAACCATTGTTTACCTAGTTTTTCCACATCGTGCACAAAAGAAAATTTATATTCCGCCACACTCAACGGGGGGAGGAGCGCTACTCCTAATGGATTTAATTCACTCAAACTTTTCACTCACAATAAAGATTTATTTATAGTCTCCATCTCCATAGTATTTTTCACAAAAAAAAAAAAAAAAATTAATACCTGTCCCAAACTTTTATTTTTCTATTCAAATTTTGCATTTTCATCCCAAAAGAAAACGCAGTTATATGATGTACCTACTTTGCACTATTCCTACAGGAAATCTAGCGCTGTTTTGAACAAAAATATTTTTATTCACCTTCCGTTCTTTATTTTTCGTTCAAAATAAAATTCAAAAATAAAAAAAAACCTCAAGCACTTTTATTCGAGTTTGTTTTCTTTATTTTTTTTTTATGAATGAAAATCCGAATAAAAATGAACGGTAGTTGCAAAAAGCTAAGTCATCGGTTATGCAACAAAGCGAAAAATAACGGAATAGCAATGCAGCCACAATAATATAGCGATGGTTTGCACCTGCACCAACAGCTTTAATCCCCCAACAAATTTTACCAGCTACATTTTTTGTTCCCTTTCTTCCTGCAAAAGTGTAAAATGAAATCCATCATACTGTGTCCATGTCTGTGAAAAAAAAGAATCGTACGCATTCAGGAGTAGATATGAGTGTGGAAATGTTTTAACAGAATGTTTGATTATTTTGAAGAATAAGTTTTAGTAAATTCGTCAATTTTAAAATATTATTTTAAAGCATAGAATTCTATTTATATTTTACTTTTTATTTTAAAATGTGTGTGAGTTTTTGCACGCCATAAACAAAATTTTACAAAAAACGCTCATCACAACTAATCGAAATAATTTAATTCACTTGGCAGCGATGATATTTCAGATTATGACAATTTCAAAGCTGTGATCTGAAAAATAAATAAAATAATTCCTTAATTTAGAAATAAAATATGAAAAAAATGATAATTAGAAGATTCCAACACTCATTTTAACTCAACGTTGAAGAACCAAAAATCATGTAATTAATAGTTTTTTTGTTTTGTGTATAATGCGAAGCACTTTTTTATATACACTTAAGACATAAGCGAGAAAATTTATTGAAAATATTACTGTTGTTGTTCTCACATGCTTATTTTATTTTTAAGCTTATAACTGCGTGCAAAAAAAGGCACCTAATAATAATAAATTACCAAATGGGGTGGCCATAGTCCAACTAACGACAACTCGACTCCGGTGCAAAGTTAATCGAGTTGCCGTGAGTCGGGCTATCTTGACCCGGGCCTGTTAACAAACAACCTCGCAATCGGTGCAATGTGGTTCATTTGAGTAAAACAAATCAGGCCAATTTAAAATGAAAGCCACTTTTAACTGTTATTAGTGAATTTAAATCATAATAGCCTGAAATTTCGCAAACAGTTGATAAATTAAAATGTTACCAGATCCTACTTCAAAAAAATTAATAATGTTAAAATTGGTCCAAAAGATAAGGTTGAGAGGGAGCAAAAAAAGTGCAAAAACACATGAAAGTTTTTTTAATTTTCTACACAATTTAGGCCGGGAGATTGCATTGGCCACCCCAAAACATGAAGATTTTCCTCTTCTAAGAAGTTGCCTACCAGCCGTCTGGTATGGTCTGAGTCATGATCGTGTTGGAATAAACTGTTTTCAGTGATATTAGACCCCAAATATGGATTCATATGGTTTCCAAAATATCTATCCCTTCACAAAATGAGCTACCATCCGGATGCTTACTTGAATTACTGAACCACTTGTTGATCGAAGAGTGTACCAATAGTATCAATTTGATTCCATCAATATTTAAAATTGCTTGCTTTATACCCTTGTTGATCCTCCCTCATGAAAAACCACCCAAACCCACTGATAGGAAGAGCCAACCATGACATTACTACCAGCGAACGGTACTTTAAAGCATAAGAAACATGAGGACGAAGTGAAAATTTCTCAATTAAAACTCTTCTCCCAGCACATGCGGTCTCCATTCTAATTTCAAGTTATTCCTATTTCGAAAAGTTTATCTTAAAATATCTAAAGTTTCAAAAAATGTAAATTAAAACCTTTCTTACAAGTTTTTATAATATTTAAGACTATCAGAATTTCAAATTGTCCAAAGAAACTTTTATTTGTGAGTAAATAAATTCGACCACATTTTCCAACAGTTTCCACTTTTTTTTTGTAACTTCAAACTTCCAGTTTCCAACCAATTCATCTAAAACTCGGATGTAATAAATCTCTTCACCCTCACCAAAATTGGGTTATAGACATTGTGTTTTTTTTTTTTTAATTATTTTCTATATTCAATAGCAGAAACTCTATCCTAGAAAGCAAGTATACGATGAGTATATATTTTGCCGCATCCATATTGTTCTTGATTTTCTGACCATAAAATCAAACTAAAAACTTCCACTCGATATCAAGGCAGGACTCTGAAAGTTTGTTCTTTTTTTTTTCAAAAAGAAAAATAGACAAAAAACAACTTTCTACAAATAAATCATCCTATGCCAAGAAAACTTTTCTCATATTATTTTAATCTCTTCTCCGAGTGGAAAACAAAATCTCAATTTCAATATGAACGGATCCCTCCCTACAGAATTAAGGTATTGGTATGATAGGTTTATTCGAATATTTCACAGTTCTGAGCTTAAAAGTATAGAATATCAAAAACTTTGAGGAAAATATTTAAGCTTTAAAACCTTTAATTCATATATGGCGTTGCTGCATGTTGCATCGGATGCAACTATCATCATGTGTGGATGGGTGTTTTTTCGTTTCACCAAGTTTAACTTTAACAATTGGCCTTAACGCAATATTAAACTGGAAGAAATAAATTTATTAAAAGCACTCAATCGTGTGCCAGCTGGGAAACATACATACTCTCAACAACTAGATATAGGAACGGGTGCAGTGCTAAAAAGTGAAGGCATTCTTGTGGAATTCCAGAGAAAATGAAAATGAAATTGAGAAATTTCCAACATTACTTGCTAAATTGAGTTGCCCTACAATATCTTCTTAATATTAAATGAAATTGTAAGCTTTAATCGCTTCGGCATGGAGCTCGTCATCGTTAGGGACATACTCATAGATATCAAAGGACTGGTCTAGTTTTGCAGATGCCCAGCAACGGAAACGGAAGTGAAGTTGAAACAAACATTGCTGCACACGAGACACGACTCGTTCGTATCGTATCGTAAACGTTAACCAGAAATCGATCCGACTATATCCCTTTTTAAGCTCTCTCTCACTCTCTTTCTCGGTCTCTTATATTGTTCAACTAATGCGGTAGTGATTTTAAAGTGAAATTGCTGATGGCCCAATACGGATACAAGGACGATGTTGGGCATCACCCTCTATACACTGTCAATCTGGTGTATGTGTGTTCAGTTGTTGTCTTCATTTCTAGCAAACTGCTGTGCACAACACAGACAGAGAGTAGAGCGAGGATATTCGATACAATTTATGCGCATTCAATGGTCACTGTGGGTGTCGGGTTCGGAATACGATAGGGACAAGAGTCACCATATCTCCAGTGTGTCCGTCCAGTCGCCATCGCCATCAGTCCTTTGCACACAAAAAAAGAGCCCTTCCGGAAAGACAGATCATTTATTTGATGAAAGCGATAGAGCCAGTCAATTTATAACCCATTGGTTTAAATTGCAATCGTTCGCCTTCGACTTCTCCATCGACATTGAAATCGCCATCGAAAAGAGATGGATGTGTGTTAATGTATCCTTTTTGACGCCCAGATTTTATCTGAAAAACGTTTTAATAGACCATGAAGGATTGATTCTGCATGGAAATGTAATTTGTGTAATGGCCTGAATAGAGTGCCTCATGTTTCACATGAAGATTA
Organism: Meliscaeva auricollis; assembly: GCA_948107695.1. Classification (NCBI taxonomy): domain Eukaryota; kingdom Metazoa; phylum Arthropoda; class Insecta; order Diptera; family Syrphidae; genus Meliscaeva; species Meliscaeva auricollis. The sequence continues at coordinate 115,837,788 of OX403616.1, read as the reverse complement.
ATAATAATCTTTTTCGAGGTTTTCATAAGGATGCGCGTTCGATAATCCTGTTTTCAATATATTTTTTTTTTCAACCACAAAGCATAGACGACAGTTATTTTGGAGACGAAAATGTCTCCTTGATAGATCGGGGGAGCTTTGGATGAGAAATGCGGATTTAGACGTCGCTCGTTTATTGAAAGAGGGGGTCTATTTTTTTGAGGATTCGAATTCGGATGTAACCTAAATGACGTCTCTAGTGAGTTGTGTGTTTAATGTGTTTGTTTAAATCTCACCAAAGTGATGTTATCAATATAATACTGAGTACGAGTAGGATTCGGAGAAAACCTCTAGCAGAGTCAAGGATGTATGTATAATGATGAATTGAGATTGGTTGGGTGTTTATACATCTTTGGGAAGTTAAGCGATGTCTACAAATCAGTTTTCGATAGTAGAAAATATTTTTCTTTTTTTGTTAAATCGATAATTTTATCTTTTTTTTTTTCTTTTTGATAAATCCAAAAACAAGTCTGAATGGGAGATATCAGACAGGCATTCCCTTGAATGGTGTTCATTCAGGTGAAGAAAAATCATAGCATGAACCAAGCATATTTCTTGTTGAATCTTTATGTTCATCAATTTGATTTATGACATGTTATGTTCGACACACGAAATATAAGAGTAGGTTTAGGTCGGAATAGCTTTTTTTGTTGTTGTTGTTTCATGATTTTAACTTGAAGATAGTCCAATCTTGTGTTGAGTTTTCTCCATCGCCGTATAGCTTACGCTCACATAAAATTTGTTTCACACGCCAGCTATTGTTATTTATTGGTATCATGTTTTGAGTTAAGTCAAGTAACTGATTGGCAGTAAATCAATGTTTAAGATAGACCTATGTATGTTTGACAAAGGCAATCAACTTAAAGACAACTGATTGGATTTTAATCAAATACTTTAAAAAAGTTTTTTTTTTTTTTAGATTTTACGTGTTATGCATTTATTTAATATCAACTTGTTTTTTCTCTGTTTCTTTCAGGTGAGTAAAGATGGTCATTTATAGTTTGTAACTGATTTTCATTGAAATATGTAAGTTCACGAATAATTTTGTTTTTTTTTTTCGAAACCCTTAGACATTAGAGCATAAATTTTCGTTGGAAGATTATAAAAATAAAGTATTTTTGTTGTCTGTAACACGAATTGTATTGCCCTCTTTTAGACTAAAAACAAAAATTTATTTTATTTTAAAGTGTTACAATTTAGTTTAAAGTTATAATAAATACAAAATAAAAGCAATTTGCTTTCCTTTTTATGTTTTAAAACAATTTCCATCCATTACTCAAAACCTCAAAGAAAAAAAAAAAAAAATGCTAACTTTTTCACCAACGAATAAAACACCGAAAAATCTTTGACAGGTATCGCTCAGCACGAGTACGAGTCTGCACATATTACACTTTTTCAAAAAAAATATCATGGAATGCTTAGATTTGAAAACGGTTTTAAAGCAAAAACGTGTGTTTGCAATTACCTATGTTCAAAATTACCCAACTTAACGCTACAACTTGAAAAATGTAGTCAATCAAGTTGCAGCAAACGAATGAACAGTTTGCGGAGAACCTCTCAAGAAAGTAGTTTGTATTTGGAACTTTACTTTTGGTGAAGTGAATAGCAACAGCCTTTGTTCGAAATCGAGAGGTCGCAGTTTCAATCACCGGTGCGGTGTTACGCTGATTTTTTTTTTTTATTTATTCGTTCGCAAAAATTGTTTCGCCGAAACGAATTAAAGAGTTTTCTTCAAACGAAGTAGAAGAATAAGAATTAATATCCAACAAATGAAAAGTCGTTTGACGCAAACGATTCGGTTACGCTCAAGTTGTTTTTTCGTTCGCAGTGTTTAACCCAAACAAATTTACCAATTTTTCCGTTTGCTGCAATCGATTTATTCTCTCAGAAATTAGAAGTTATATTTGCAGGTATAAGTGCGAGAAGTGGTGAAATTGAAGCTTTTATTTATGTAACAACCAATTTTTTTTGGTAAATTCAATAGTTTTGGCGTACGAACGCCTCAAAGTATTCTGCATGTTTTTTTTTTCACTACCTCCTCAATCCCGTCAATAAAATTTTGACAATACTCGCAAAAACCGGCAACACTATTTTCGATAAAAGAATATTTTTATACAAAGAAAAACTTTAAATGACGTTTTATGGTAAGGTATTCATGCCATACCTAGCCTAGTTAGAGGTTAGATATAGAATTTCATCAAAAATGTTCTGACTTTAAGTTATTATAATTTTCGATAATACGTATTTGTTTTGTTTTTCTTATTTTTGCTATACCTAAATTTTTGTATATCTCTCTCAAAAAATCAATTTTAAATGCGTTCCACAATTATTTCTGCAGGTAATGTAGAAACTTTAACTTCAATCCCCCATTACAATGGATCAAAAACGCTAAAAACGGAGTGAAATTGTTTGTCAATCAATTTGTTTCGAAATATTAGCTATTTCACAGCTAATATTTATTTCGAAGAAGATGTGTCATTCTAAAAATGTTACTTTTGCTTTCACTCAAAATGTTAAGTAGGTACATACTTTAAAAGCAGTTTAAAGGAACACGCATAAAATGATTTACTTTTTTAATCTGCATTGTGCTGTGTAAATTTTTCAAATTTACCAATTTTTATGACCTTAGCAATTGCAATTTCATTCTTCCCTTAATAGCTGTTTCAAATTAATTACACTCACTCTATACCGAGTCGTTGACGATATTTTTATTGGCAAACAATAAACAAACAATTAGATACCCATTTGCCGTTTCACATATAAAACACTGTTCTCACATTGTAATAATCTAATAACAAACTGATCGTAAGACGGAAACCAATTGAAATAATTACATGTAGGTTTCTTAAAGACATTACAGATGTTATCGAACTCGAACCCGTTGACCCCCTCATTCGATTTACAATATACATCTCGTCATTCACCACACTACCTTACCTTTACCTGCTTGTACCTTTCAACGCGTAATCACAATAATCCACATTTTAATTGATTGACAACAATTAAAAAAGAAAATAAACGTATTTTACAATTAAATAAAACTCACAGACTCTTGTATAAAATACTAAATGTGCTGTCACCTCGTAAGGTACAGTGTGGGGGCAAGAAATGCCGTGTACATTGCACAGCCACTTCTCCTATTCCGCCCCGACCAAATTTCTTCTGGGATGACACAAATGAGCATGGCAGCTTGGAGAAGCGCATCAGTGCTGCCACCGCACTTGTGCCAAAGCCAGTTGCACATCGTGTATATTTGTGGTATTCGAGGCATATCGTAGATTTCGCTGTTCCCCGACCACACAATCAAACCGCAGAGCTCACAGATACTACGAATATATGGTGCCGAAATAGTAGCGCTTCTCCCCCTCATGCCCACTTTTCCATCACTATCGTGCGCGCCGTCGGCCATGCCATTGCCAAGGATTCAATGGCAGTGCATCCGCAAATTTGTGTAGGCTAACAGCCTGTGTGGGGCCGCGTGCTACACACCGCTCCACCGCTGACGCTGCCGGGCCTTGCTATCGGGGAAAGGAGGTGTGGGTTGGTGCTCGTGTTCGTGAGTTGAGCACTTAGCCAATCTATTTTTACATTGTCCTTCCACTTTCTACTTCGTTGTTCGTTATTTTCGTTGTTGCTGCCGTATTCTGTTCCCAATCGTATGGCACGATGAAGAACTGAGGAAGCACAACAGTTTTGTTGATTTCCCTAAATGCTGCCTGATGGCAGTCATGGCACAATGTGTGACACCCTTTTTCAACCCAGCTCCCTCAGCGTAGGTACATCAGCACCGCATTGTAATGCGAATCATGCCGTCATATAGTGACATTTATTATTGATGAGGAATGGTCGCTGGTGCTATGCCTACCCAATCAAGCGGGGCACTAAACTCCCAGGCGAGGCAAGGCACTCCGAAGCACTCCAGAGTTTCTTAGTTTCGGATTTAACGATAGGTATGTGACCTTTGGGAGTTCTAATAGAGTCATTTCAAGCGTAAGGTCCTTGAGGGGTTTTGTGGTGGTGAGGAGGTGCCATCTGGCATCATCGAGGCAACGCATATGATGACGCTCAAACTGGCGCAGATTACAGATTGCCAGTGTAACATTTTCAGTTTCAATTGTCGATTCATTTGCTCGATGACAGCTGGGTGTGCATTTTTGTTTGACTTTGCGTTGTTCTATATTGGGTGTGGCATTAACTGTTCATTAAAGTATAAAATAAATAGCAGCAAGTATATGGCATCTACTTGAGAGATGAGATTTACATATTATGTACAATCGATAGCTTTCATGTGGTTTTTCGGGATCGGCAATCAGCCTCAGCATCGATTTGGTCCATAACAATAGAAAAATGAAACATTACTAATTTTCCTGATTTAGGTACTTTCCTTCTACAAAACTTTAACAGAAGATATATTTTCAAACAAAATTAACCACTAATTTAATAACAATATTAAAATTTGAGGCAAAACCTTGTCGAAAAATATATTTTGTAGCTGTACGGTGTACGAGAAAATCGGAAAGATTTTATATAAAAAACTAGTCAACTTTGTAATGAATTCAATTTATTGATTTTATTAATTTCTTAGCTTCAACAGCTTAGTAAGACGATCGATACTAGAATGACTCGCTAAAAAAAAGAGTCCAGTCATATGACTTGCTAAAAGAAGAGTCCAGTCATATGACTCGCTAAAAAAAGAGTCCAGTCATGTAGAGGTAGAAAGTCTTTGCGTAAACAGCAGCAATCACTTCCAACATTTTGAAAACTTTACGAAGCCCAAAGGCTAACATCGCAAAATCTAGAAAGCATAATAACCCGAATTCCTAAAAACCAAAATCCGAAAGTTTAAATCCTAAACCCAACAATAACCCGAATTTCTAAAAACCAAAATCCGAAAGTTTTAAATCCCCTGAAATCCGTCGTTTGACGTGATTTCCATTTAGAAAAATTCAAGATCATGCAAAATTTGAAAATTTGAAAACCATTGTTTTGAGTTGTTTAGTCCACCAAAAAGTAATATTCAACACAAGCTAAAGCTTTAAATTTTTAGCAAACGTTTGAAATTCTTATGCTCCAAGATTTGGGATTTTGTACCCTTACCTTACAAAAGAAGACAAAATTCGACGATACATAATTATATTACATGGCATAACCTTGCAGCTTTTTTATTGAATTATAATTCACACCTTGTTTTTACTGACACCAAACTATAGCAACATTATACCGACATTATTGAAAAATAAGGTCTCAAACAGTTATTGAGTTGTTTGCTTTATAAAGATTTCTACAAAAAGGTTTTTTTTGTTCAAAGAATATGAGCCATAAACACCAATCAAGCCTTAAGCAATTACCAGCTTAAGTTTGATTCAAAATCATACTATTAGACTAAGGGCCAATTTGTTCACATTTGATTATCTTGGAGTCCATTGCCAACTGTAAGTCTTTGAATGTCAATTTAAATAATTTTTTTTTTTTTTTGAGAATCCATAGTTTCAGTTGTTTATCATGGATTAAGCTAATAAACCGATTTTGGTTGATTAGCACCAGTACAAGACCCTCTGAAAATTAGTGGTGGGTGGGTTTCACCGGAATTCAATTTACAGATTTTTTTAGTTTTTTTTTAATAAATTTAATTATTAATTTTATAGCGAATCGAAAAAATTTATAATAAATATTTCTCAGCGCAAAAGCATGGATTGCACTTGAAATAATTCAAAAGCTATTCCAACATTCATTTAAATAATTTTTTTAACCGTGGAAAAGAATTTACAGGTACACGGCACATTTGTGTAGAGTTTATTTTTTGTCTAATTAGGTACTTAAATCAAAAATTTTAAAATAGGATCGCTAATTATAAATTGCGGTACCTACCTATTATACTTGACAACCTGTAGAAAATTCGATATATTTAATTTAAATAATTTAAATGACTCTATTGGGACCATCAGCTTTTTAAATAAAAAAAAAAAGAATCATCTTAATCGATTCACCCAGTCAAAAGATCTGAATTGAAGACTCGAATTGAAAACCTCTTCTCTTTTTGAAGTCGGTTAAAAAGAGAAACTCAGCAAAAACTTAATGCATATTTTCAGGTGTATTATAAGATAATATGGTAGGTACCTACATTCTAGCTTGTGATATCTGTTTTTTATCTTCTTACATAATCTTGAACAGCAAGTCTTTCAAGAACATGATGAATTTCATTTTATTATACATACATACATGTGTTAATTTGTACTTAAACAGGGTTGCCTCGTTCTTTATCCTTGCAAAACACTTTTGGTGCTGATATTCGAAACGAGCATTCCAAATAATTTTGTTATGTTTTAAGACTTTGATTTAGTTAAATATGATTATTTAAGCATTCGTTTTTTAATTGTCTTCATTAATATTGGTCCAATTTGAAATTTGAAGTTTTTTTTTAGGAATGTAACGAAATCCCGCCAAAAAATATCGCCGTTTGCTACTATTTGGTGGGATTTTTAGTACCTTTCAGAAAGTATTGTCTGGTACTTTTTTATTAATAATAATAATACAGGAAGACAAAAACTATTTTGAAAGGCGTGGTTTGCCAGTATAATCTTCACTTCTTCAATTCTCGTTGTGGATAGTTATCAAAAATAATTTGGATATTTTTTTGACAATTTTTAATAGCATTTTACAAATTATTTAAGGACAATTGTCAAAAATATTTTTGATTTGTTTTGACATTATTTTTTAAAAGAATGATGTTCTTTTAATAAATGTAATTTTAATTAAAAATTAATTTGATTTCCATCAATTTTTATATGCTTTTTTGTTGGTACTACTTCGCTAAAGCCATTTTAGTAAATTTCAAAGATAAAAAGAAAATTTTGCTACGATTTTAGCAATTTACTATCGCTTTTCATTTTACTAAAGTTAAAATCACAAAATGGGTACGTTTACTGACGTTTTCTTCGAAAAAAAAGAAAAAATATTCTTCCTAATTTTATTTGAAAGACGTAAATTATGTTTATCCAGAGGAAATGATTCAATATATAATTATAAGAACAAATGAATTATTTTCCATACAAGTTATATTTTACTTTTAAAAAGGTGCGTGAAGTTAGCACCGCCATAACAAAAAATCGAAAATCTGAGTATGCAGTAATTTGTTGCTAATTTGTTGCTAATTTTTTGCCGCATTCCCGAATTTGTTGCTCCACGTTTTGACCTTGTAATGCACTTTAACAGTTTCATAGGAAAATCTAAATCGCTCAAAAATGATCATATAGTGAAAAGATTAACACGTGAAGTTAGCACCGCCATCACCTAAAACACAAAATTTCAAAAATATAAGTATGCAGGAATTTGTTGCTAATTTGTTGCTCATATGTTACCCCAGTCTCGAATTTGTTGCTCCACGATTTGACCTTGAAAAGACTGAGCCTTTAGATTGAATTTGTTGCTCTACGAAAAAGTGCGTTTCAAATTTCTGCTCCAACTCCTTCACCCCCAAAAATCCAAAACAAATTTTGATGACGTCACTCAAATGCAGTTGGATACCTAGCTTCTAAAAACTCAACAATTTTGAAAATCTAAGTATGAGGGAATTTGAAACGCAATTTTTCGTAGAGCAACAAATTCAATCTAAAGTCTCAGTCACTTTTTTTTTTTAAAACCTTTCTATGGCAAACTTGACCTTTTCAAGGTCAAAACGTGGAGCAACAAATTCGGGAATGCGGCAACAAATTAGCAACAAATTCCTGCATACTTATATTTTTGAAATTTTGAGTTTTGGATGATGGCGGTGCTAACTTCACGTGAAGTTAGCACCGCCATGGATTTGGGGGGTAAGGGTAGGAGCAACAAATTCGGGAATGTGGCAACAAATTAGCAACAAATTACTGCATACTCAGATTTTCGATTTTTTGTTATGGCGGTGCTAACTTCACGCACCTCTTTTAAAATGCGAGTTCTACAAACTTCATGCCAAAATGCATATAGAATTCCAAAAAATATTCGAGAACGGTACCTGAAAAGATGTTAGCCACGATCAAAAATTTGTTTGCTTTGTTATTTTTATGGACTGTCTTTGTTTGGACGTATTAAGATTTTCGAAGAGCAAGTAAATTACTAAATGATTGGGCAAACTGCTAAGCCCCTTACCATAGGTTACTTAACATTTTAAACTCGATTTGTGACCAAACCAGCAGTCCTAGAAATGGCATATTAGTGATTGAGGGAGTGATACGAAAAAAACATTTATAATCTTTAACTGTTGACATCTTTCTTTTTCTTCAAATGAGATTTTTATGGAATGTAAATACTATCAACCAAGAAAAACCTTGTATACACCTAACATCGCACCCACCTCGCAACAACTATGTACCTTCCCGTTCACATTGGGGTGAAGAATTTTTGTGAGACTTTTGCTAAAAAAAAAAATCAGTTTCGTTTCGGAAAACACCACAGCAACCATCTCACCCGCTCATATCTGACACGTATTCAAGACCCCACTGCATTATATACATTAATTGAAGGACGAGTTTGTTTCATACTTTGTTCCAGTTGATTCTCATGGATTCGTGTCCATAAGAAAAGGCGGAATTTCTGGGGGCGGGATTTTATTGCGCAGGATTTCGTTCCCAACCCAAATGGACTTATGAACGCCGTTTTTTTTCTGGTCCTGGTTTCTTTATTTAATATTGTTTTGCCTAGTTTGCAGGCGATTTCCGAAAATTGAATATATTGTTGCATATTCTTAGGCATGTTCCTAATTTGAAACAAATAATAAAAATAAAACACATACCTTAATGTTCAATTTATTTTTTATTTATTTTTTTTTAATAATATGGTTTAATAATATTATATTATACCAACATTTGCAACTATAAATCCAATAATTTCAGGATGACAAATTGAGGTGTAGACTCCAGGGAACATTGGGTCGCCACATTGCCTTCCATGTGACACAACTCCACATTGACATTTATCTTCTGCCCTAACTAGAGGGCCACCGGAATCTCCTTGGCATGAAGCAGCACCATTATGTTCTCCTGTTGCACATACCATTGAATCTTTAATGTTAAATCCATACCCGTATCTAGGTGAAGCACAGTCTGAGGGTGATAGTAGCATCATATTCGCGGTTTGCAATTGCCATGGAGGATTTGGATTATATTCGTGCATCTTTCCCCATCCACTAAGTGTAACTAAAGTACCTGTGCCCAAACATGACTTACACAGTTTGACTGGTTTTATAACAGCGCTATAAGTAATTCGTCCACTTACTACGACAAAAGCAATATCATTTTGAAATGTGCGTGGATTATAAAATCTATGATTTATTAGTTTTACAACTTTTTTGACAGTACCACCGGATTGACGTGTTGCAGTACCCATCCTTACTGTTAAACTGGCAACTTCATCGTCCTTGACGGGTTCCGTGCAATGAGCAGCTGTAATTACAAACTGCTCATTTATAATACTGCCTCCACAGAAATGATTTCCGTCTCGCTCCAAGGACACTTGATATGGAAACTCGACTACAGCAGCACTTCTGCCACCGACAACTCGTGAACCTTCTTTAACATCTTGGCCTGCTACTAGGCACAAAACACTCAAAGCAACAATGAAGCGGAACATCTTGCGTACTACTGATAATTTCATTCTAATAAAATTGATCTTTTATAGTCAAAACCCATTGGTGCTTTATTTATTTTTTAAGCAACTGTTTTCCAAGTAAACAATAGTTTAATAAACATCAACACAAGGGCAAATAAAAAGTTCTTAAAATAAAAACATTTGTTCTGGATTTATTGACATTGTTTGGTAAGACCAAAAAAAAAAAAAACCCAATTTGTTGGCAAAAATTCAAAACTTTTATGTGTAAAGTCTAACTCCCGATCTAATAACATTCACAACTTAACTGAAAAACCACGTGTGACTTGGTTTGGTTTTTTTTTTTCCTTTTGTTTGGAATTTTATAAATTATCAAAACTTTCCATTAAAATTTTGGTGCAGAAATACCGTCCGTGTTATATGTTATGTATTTAGGTAAATTAACATAATATTACGATGAAAATTAAGATATGAAGTAGGTTCTCTAACGTGGCCATCGTCCGTGGGTGAACCTAAACTTGAAATTTTAGCAATAGCTTTCAGTACCTACTTATATGAGAGTCATCCATCATACTTTGCAGTTCGACCCAGTTGGAATTAATGACACTTTCTTTGATTACATCTAGATTCTAGTGAATTCTTCCATTAATGTCATTATGTTTTGGCGTTGGCTTCGTAAAGATTCTTCTTCGACGCTTTTACCTACGTTTTGACCATTCGCCCTTCTCAGGCACGTAGCCAGTAGGGGGGGGGGGGCAGGCTTGAGGGCCTGAAGCCCCCTCCGAAATGATTTCCACATATAAAATTTAATAAGGAACTGCTAGGGTCTTTTGAGAATATTATAGAAAATGCTTTATTTTTTTCAGAGATGCTTTTGAATCTTGTGTAGAATTGGCGAGAAGATATCATTTCAAATTGAAATAAGAGCTCTGGGATCTTAATTAAATGAAATACCTTACTTAAAATCTAGAAACTTATCTAACTTAAGCCTATTTTAGTCACTTACCAAAAATCGGCGCTTTTTTTGGTAATTGACGTTCATAGCAATGAAGGACTAGTTATTATATGGTTTCGCACTTTGTAAATATGACCCCAGTTTAATTTTTGAAGAATCAAAAGTTTCCAAGATACAGCATTTCAAAATTTTGCAATAAAAAAAAGGAGTAAGAATTAACATTATATTAAGAAATTCGTAATGTTTCCCATAAGATGAATGAAACTAGTAGAACGTGTTATTGTGCCAAGGAAAAGAATAAAATTGTCATAAACATTCAGGCAGGGGAATTAAAAAAAAAATTATTTCGCATATAAAAATAACAATTCAAAGACAATGGTAACACCTAGAAAAGTAAACTATATATTACACTGGTCTGCAACGCAATTGCCTTTAAATCAAACTATACTTTTCTAAAAAAAAAATTGGACCGCTGAACACGAATCTGAAACTTTGAATGGGATGTGAATAAAATCATTTAAAAATTCGCTTTCGTTGCAAAGATATTGCAAAGTAAAATTTATGATTTGTCCAAAATACTCTCTCTAGTCAAATGAAAGAGTTTTTAGAGGTGGAAATTTATCACGGAAAACATGAGAAATCATTGAAAAACTTACAAAAAAATTTGTTTTTTTTTATTGTTTTTGGTGCAAAATCCAAAATATGAACATTTGCATTAAAACCGTTCATGTAGAAAAAAAAGGTAGTCAAAATTAACAAATTTATGTCTTGGCCCATTTTTTGTACGACTTCACTTCATAAAATTCAGTCGTTTTGATAAGCACAACATATCCTTATTGATTAACTTGGCCAGTATCAAGAGTATAGAAATATCATACTTACCTCTAAATTAGATTGCAGAACATACCAAAAACTACGGAATTTTGAAATTAATGGTGAATTTTTTTTAATAATGGTTTAAACTGTGACTATACATTGATGAATAAAAATAGATCTGGTTTTAAATCTTAGGTTATGCAATGTGGAATAAGTTCTCCAAATTTCATACAAATTGGCTCAATAGTTTTGAATATAAACCAGTACAAACGAATCTAAGAGAGCTCTTTTCTACAAAACAATAACATTTTTTTTTTAAATCCATAAAAAAAAAAACTGTACGAGATAGAATTTTTCTGATTTAGATTCAGAAAATTCCAGTCTTACATAATTTAAAAAAAATTATGTGATGCACAAAAAAAATCTTAATTTTTGCAGACCAGTGATCTTAGAAACGTATTGCTGAATTTTCTTCAAAAAAAATTTGTACACAAAATTTCATTTAAGCTTTAAAATTATTTTTTTATCGAATTATTTCGTGGACATGTTTACATTTTTTGTTGTAAATGGCGAATAGAGCACCCTCGGGGCAAGAAAAATAAAGGGTATCACTTTAAGCAACTTAAAAAAAAAAAGATTTGATTCCCACGAAATTTGCAGTTTTTGAAAAGCAATATTTTTTAAACTACTAGCTTCGCAAAGACATTTCCTGGTTCAATATGTACGTACAACATTTATTTGACTTAAACGTCCTTTTAAAAAAAAAAAAAACTAAGGTTTTAGTTCCGAACTTCCTAAAAGACTTTCAAAAATCGTTTTTTTTTTTACTTTTTATGGATTTTTGAAAATGTTGCTTTCAAAATATTAAAACTGTCAAAAAAAGCTTATCCATTTTACTAGAATTTTGCACGGTCTTCCTCTATGGAATGGGAATATAAATTTTCTAACTATTTTTTCGTAACACCTTTCTTGATAGCTCTTTCCAATAGAAAGTTATCTTAGAAAAACTGCCAAATTTTCAGGGGTAAAAATTGATTTTGAAATTCTCTAATTGCCATTCGAATTTAAAACACTCTGAAAATATTTTATAAATTAATATTAGATAATGAATTTGCTACATTTTTGTGTATGTATTAAGATTTTATGTATGTCGAAAAAAATGCCAAGATAAAGCATACCAAATTTTCCAATATTTAGTAGAAAATATGTTTTTCATCAAAAGCATACAAAAATAATAGCTCTACGACCAATCAAGAGAACCCTATTTTTCAAAATGGCGGATGACGCAGAGGATTGTTTTGTTCAAGTTTTGTGGTTTTAAAATCCCCAAAAGATATTTACTCTTGAAAATAAAAAAATACAATTTTCCTTTGCAATTTTTGTAGATATTTTGGTTTTTATTTTGTCAAATTTCATTGGTCATCAACATTCAAAACAAATGAAGCAATTATCTTGCTTTTGTATTTGATAAAACTTCGGTCGTTATAGTAAACAAATTGTAAATTGTAAGAACAAACAGTGCTTTATTTATATGCTTGGAAGTTACTTTGAAAAACGAGATCATTTCATTGTTAATGCAAAAAGTGATGCAGGTACAATAATTGTAAAAGAAGCTGTAAAATTTGCTGAAGAAAAACATGTCACATTGCGGGACCGACACTTTATATATATTACTGTACTTTTCCTCAAAATCCGCCACACAATGAGAAAGTAAGTAGATACAAGTTATTCAATCCATGCAACAGTCACTTGGAATGGACGTTTGTAAGACCTTTGTGTGTTAACAGGATGTGACACTCAAAGAGCATATTGTATAGAAGAAGTATAAGGCTTCAGCTATGAAACACATCCAAAAATTTTAAGAACTACATAAATGGACTTGCATTATTGGTTAAACCAAATACATATCAAGCCTATATTTAGGAGTTACTTAAACTATTTTTTCGTTTTGTAACGGCATGAACTTCTTATGAAAAATCAGTTTGCCTCCAATTATTGAAAATGAAGCCTATTTTAAACATTTTCAATATTTTATATGGAGGAACCTTGAAATTCCAACAACTGATCCTACACTTTGGAGCTGGAAAATAGTTTAAAAGTGATTTCCAAAACATTTTTACTTTTGTAAGTCCTGTGCCGGAGAAAATTTTGAATATGTTACACATGCCAAACTGCTAGATGCAACATTTTCCTATCTACCTTTTGAGTTTTTCCTAGGTTAAAAAAATGTGTGCATACATATATTATGTCATTTGACACCAATATTTAGTGTTTTTAGGCATGTATTTTTTTAAATCGATGATATTTTCAAAATGTTGTTTTTCAAACTGGTGTTTTTGGCCGCCATCTTGTCGATTTTCAAAGCTAAAATAAAAATATGATTCAGTAAGCAATTAATTTCTTTTGTACCTTTATAAATATTTCGATTATTTGTTTTAAATTTGGTATTTTTGGGGTTAGAGTTAAAAAAAAAAACACATTCGGTCGTAACAAAACGAATGTCGATTTTGCGTGTATTGATGAGGAAGGTCTCAACTACATTTAAGGCCATGAATCATTTTTGTGGGAATTAGTTCGATCTCATATGCCATTTTTACGTTACTATAAACTAACTTTGTTCTTCTAAATAGGATATGATGTTTCGTTATGATTTTACCCCTCCCATTTTTGTAAAGTTCGAAATAATGAAAGCTACAATTAAGTTAATTCTACGTAGGTGGCAAAATTATACTTTTGGTAGCCCTAATATTTCATTATCATGAAAAAAAAAAATGGAAAACCCAACACGTGAACATGTGTTACCTATTGTTTTAGTTATTTCCAAAATGTTTAAACAATTCTTTGTTAATATTTGCTTCCGATATTTCTTTGGCTTAAGAGCGTAGGCTTTTAATGACGCCAATTCTTAGCTAGTATCACTTTCCTATTCTTAAAAAAAAAAAATTAATAATCTATTAGAACATAAATAATTTATATATCTTGTTTTGTAAGTGGTTGGTGTGTTTGAGATTGGAGACTTTAATGGTTCACGGCATACCTACATTCATAATATTGGATAAGGTTTTTGGCTTACTATGTAACAAAATGTTGACAAAGGTGTTTCTGATGGAAAAATACAATATTTTGTTGACTTAAAAATAGAGCAGTTTGTGTTAAAATAATATGAGTACATTTCCGTCCGATGAATACATAATTGGAAATGTTGGCATTGAAAACACATTGAAAATTTTGCGAGCGCAGTTTGATAACTACAAAAACAAAAATGTTAGCCTGAAAATACATACAGCAAATTTGTGATAAAAAATATTCCTGTGAGGAAAGTTTTGGGTTGGTTTTGATTTCTTTTATACTTTATATTTTTGGAGATATTGAATCCGAATCTGTTGTTTGCCAACAAAATTTCAAAAATGCAAAAAAAACGTGAAATTTTCAATCATTATGCAGTTTTTGGAAAATTTTACCCTGAATGATAAGATTTTGGTAACTTATACCTAATTGTTCAAGTAAACTGCATTAGCTTTAATTTAAACGTTGCCATTATAGTTTCCAAAATACAACTCTTCAAAAGTTAACAATTTCTGAGACACCTAAAATATTTAGTACTATGTATTAATACTGTTCAATATAATTTGATTTTGACTCACACGCATTTTTTTCTATATGAAACTAGTAGAAAATGTATTGATTTCTGAAAAGTACTAATAAACATCCCCAATGTGTGGTGTACAATCTTGAAAAAAAACCGCCGCCGTCTTGGATTTCGGCTTTAACTTATTAAGTGACTGTCCTAAAAATGCTGTTCTGATGTCAAATTAATGTGTTTCAACTGCTTATTATGATAACACAAAAATTAAGACAAATCGGCTGTCAACAGTAAGCCTTTTCAGTACAACAGGTAAAGTAATACAGAAACACATTAGAAAATAATAGTGCAGTTGTGAAATTTGGCATGAATGTTTACTTTGTCATACAAAGCTTAAATTTAAAAGTTGTTCACAACAAATTGGGAGCTAACACTATTTTCAAAGAGATTTCTCTGTTTTTTTACGGGTTCTACCACTTTACTGTCTCTGTCTCATTGATAATGTACCAATTTGAAAACTTTAAAACCGTTTATATCAAACTCGACTTTTATAAAATATAACAGTCTTCGAGTAAATTAGCCATATAATGTATTTGCATAAGTATTTAGCAACAAAATTTGCAATAAATTCTTTTTATGTGTGTTTGTATTGTAAAAGAAGATTCTGTGCAGTGTGTTAAAATAGTTTTAAAATACATCGTTTTTAAGAGTAATTAAAAAAAAAAACAACAAAATTTAGGACATTACATTTACTTCTGAAAAAATATCCATAATAATGTTTATTATGGAACAATTTATATAATAAGCAAAAGATATTTTTTTTAAGTTTTTATTAAATTCTCTATAATTTTAATTTTAACATGCATAGAATAATACCCCTCAAATTAAAATAGATCAGTCAACTAAAAACAATAATTAAAACTGACTTAGTAATGCCTTTTTATTTCAAAACCATTTGTTTTGTGGTAACCCCAAGCTAAGCTCAGTGTTTAATTCGTTTTTATTGACCCTCAAAATCATGACAATTGTTGAGTTTGGTGTTTATTTTAAATAAAAAGATAAGTCAATAAAAGTTGAAAGCTTGAAGTTGACAAACAGATCCTTGTTAATTTAAAATTTACTTCAAAAGTACAGTTTTCAATGTGGACAAGGCAGTGACTTGTGTTATTGAAAAAAAAAAACACAAACCAACATCACTATAAAATATATAAAAAACTACCATTTTGTTCATTTTCATTTCCTTCTTTTATATCCTTAAACAGGATATTGGTAGCAAAAAAAAAAAAAATTAACCATCCAAATAGGATATGACTTGTACTTAATAGCGTAGACGACCAACAACGACAATGACAACGACGAAAACATATAACGGCACAAGGACAAAACTTTGCCTCTCGTGCAGAAAAGTCCGCAACTAAACTAAAGCGAGAGGTCATTCCTTTGCGAGACAGAGTTGATGGGTTTATAAATTGCTATCCTCCACTGGCACGAAAAGATGCATCAGAGTATGACAAAGCAAAGCACTTTACATCATATATTTTATTTTGGACACATTTCATAGGAGTACCCAGACCCACCATACATAAACTTACTATGGAGGGTGCTGTTAGTTATTTCTTATTTATTTTCCACCTGGCTCTCATAAGAAAGTTCAAGTTCGTAAAATTGTCCTGTACTGCATTATTTTATTTTTGGGAAAGTTGTATTTTTTTGGAGTTCAATTTTGTTGAGTGAGTTTGAGAGTCTTTATCAAAACAACATCTGACCAAGCACCAGGTGTGCAAGGATGATACTTCCACATACGAAAATTAATTTCATATGACTTATATAAATGTGGCCAAACACGTTATTTTGAAATGTTTGTAATTTATTTTGTCTCAAATTTTATTGGTGTCAGTGACTCATTTTCGAAAACATAGTTTATAAATAAATAATTCGTTGCTAATTTAAATAAAATTTAAAAATGAAATCAACCAGACAATACCTGGACTTAATCCTGCGCGGACATTCTACAGTGATTTGGTCAACGGCGACCATCACTGCCGAAATGGATATATTCCACGCTCCAAACAATTTTATAAGGGCACATTATAGTGTGCAAGCAGGCGTACATACCATTGGGGCAACTAGGGCTCTGCCCCGGGGCCCCCCACCCGACTGCAGGGCCACTACCGGAGATTATGCAGGGGAAAAAGTTTGTCGCAATCAGAAACCGCATAGAATAAAATAGATTAACATTTGTTATCATCATGGGCCCCCAGAAAAATAAATAGTAGGACTGTGTTCTGTGAAGATTCCAAATAGACATGGCATGTCAGACGAATTTTTGAGGACAAACAGATATTTAATTTAAACGGCTGGTAAAAAAAGCAGTCTATTAACATTTCTTCAAGGGGCCCGCACAGTGAATCGAATAGAACATGCTAGGTGGACAAAATTCAACCTCGAGTGAACCTTCGGAAATGCGATAGCTTTGTTAAAAAATGAATACACATTAACATCCTTGTCATATTTAAGTGCTCATTGATTCCAGTTATCCGTTATACGTAGCCAAGATCAAATATTAGGGAGAAAAGTTATTCATTTTTACGAAGTGTTGATTTAGCTCTTTTAATCATTATTTGTATATTTATGTGTAAATTTTCAAATCTTTTGATTTATAATGAAGAGCGCCGTTTAATGTATATGTATTAAGCTTATAAACTTAATTTAGCAACATTTTGTCCTTTTGAGTAAATTAAGTATGAAAATTTAAACTTTCGCACAGAAGTTTTGAAAAAGAATAAAGTTTTCGTTTTAACGGCATTGTATTAAATTGTTGTTCTTTTTTCAAACAACAAAATACACAGTTGGCTCCGCAACGAACGACACCGACCTGAATTGATATGTAAGTCCTGTTTCATACGTATTCGTTTCAATTGAATAAGAACAAACAACAGACCGAACCGAATGGATTCAGATACGAGTGAAATGAGACAAAGTCGCAATACAGCTGAATGCATTGTAACAGTGCCATCGCGACCAGTGCTTATGCCACCATATGCAAAAGTCTCTTGAAAAAGCTCAGCTCAGTTGGGGAGTGAACGTCCATCCACTCACGAGCGCATTAGTTCTGTTTTGGAAACAACTTATAGGTCCCCACTGCATATGACTGCGGGTCGGCTAAAAATCTTGTAGTAAGCTAAAAGTTACCTCTCGATAGGTCTCGCGATACTGTGAAATATACCTTTCTAAAACAATTGTATACATTACATAGACTGCCTAAAAACGGTTTAACTCTCTGCAGGTTCCGAACAGCTAGTTTGAGTTGGCATGGAATGGGGATCGAACCCAGACTTCTGGTGTGATAGTCCATCACAATAGGTTAGGACAAAAAAGCATGAAATTCATCGAATATTCAATCCAAATATTTGATTTCGAGAAAAAACTAAAATATCCTAAAAAAAAATACTTAACAGCAAAGTTTGTTGTGAGTGGTTCACGCAGAAACGGGATGAAATACGAGCTTACGTGACGGTAGTGACCCTAGCTTTGATATATTTAACTGTAGACTAGAGCTGTGTTCATCATAAACGATTCGATCTTTTTAATTCGATAATCCGAAAGTGTTGATGATCGAAAAATACAAATTTTTCGAGTCAATTAATCTCAATTTCAATCATTTGCCTCTTTTCCATTTGTTTCGATTAAATACTTTTTTCCATTGCCAGTCAATCTCAATATCAATCATTTTCGATTATGTAATTCAATCTCATAACATCGTTAATCGTTTCAATACTCATTCTAATGTAAACGAACCCCAAAGTATCATATTCTATTATTAGAATATATTTAGTAGTAGATCAAAAATAAGATATTATCCATCTGCCACTATATAAGTTATTCTTCTAACCTTAAATAATGAAACAGTATTCTAACTTGAGATGTTCTACACTACATTTTTGGTGGTCTTATTCAATCAACAGATAAACAAACAGTTAGCTGCCATCAGAGGAATAAATTTATCAGATTCTTAAACAATCAGATAGTAACATCTAATTTTTCAATTACTCAGTTATTTATTCTATAGAATTTGAATGTTTGAACTTAAAAGTCATTGTCAAAATCAAATTTTTGATTGTTGTGTGTTTTTATTTATTGTAAGGCTGTCGGATTTGTGAACTGGTATGACAAATAATTTTTGGTAAAAATGAAGGAAATGAAAAATATAGAATAATCGATCGATTTAAAATATTGAATCTTCAAGCAAACCGATATTTGATCGATTCGACCTTCGCAAATGATCGATTTACACAGCCCTACTGTGACTCGCAGCTTGCGAGTAAAACGAAAAACTTTCCAAATGAAAGATATATTCTAGTCTGAGTAACCGGAGTTTATGATGATGCACTGTCGAGTGTCCTTTTCGAACGCTAAACTACATAACAGGAAGGATCGCAACCTTTAAAAAATATTCCTAACACTCCTGAGAAACAGCTATTGTTCTTTTGATCGCTTCTCGGTATCTAATTGCAAATTAGGTTGTAAGAACTTTTTTCGGGTTTATCACAGCTTTTTAGGGTTTTGATGTTGTTGCTTTTATAATTATTTTAAGGAGTAGCATCATGGTTTGACGAGGCGTTTTAAGTACAAACTTGGGCACTTGCTATCCATTGAATTTGACGTTAATTTCCACTATTTCCCCATGATTGCACAATTGAGGATTGTCCATTGAATCACTTATATCAGGTATTGGTGCCATCAAAACGCACCCCGCTCACGGAATAAACGCAGTATTAATTCCCCATAGAAATTTAAGTCAAGAAATTAAAATACTATAATAGTTTCTGTACCGCATAACTTGGCAACTCTGCTTTTTCACAGATATGCCCAAAATTAATACACACCAAATTTTTTTTTGTTGGTTAATCGAAAATACTTCACTTATTAAAAATAAACTTCCTATTTGTTTAGCTTTAAAAAACCCAATAACTCTTTGTTTTATTTATTTTAACTTATATTATTAGTGGAGAGTTTATGAAAAATAAATGTGAACATAAATGAATGTTCTTGCTTGTAGTGAAAGTTGCTTAATGTAAGTGTTACCTTAAATTTGTGATCGAAGTTGTTCCTAGAAAAAAAGTATTGCGTTAGTTTTGTTTTCGTTTCTACTTTATGTCTTTTGGGGTTTTCGTTGTGTTATGGTCAAAAATGCAAAAAAAAATAAAATGTTCAAATTTTCTGCTGTTTTTAGAGAATTTCACACTGAAGGATCAGTTCTTGGTTTGAACTAGTTTTATACGGAATTTTTCAAGCAAACCGAATTTTTCGAAATTCCGGCCTACAATTGTTTACGTAGACTAAATAGTAAAAGAAATCCAGCCACCCATGTTTTGAGTGGGATATAAATTAAAATGAGCACCTACTCAAACCTTTGAATTTCGAAGGATTACTCAGAAATGTTGTCGCTATTTCATGTCAAATTCTGAGGAAAACTAAATAACTAGCTTTTGTTTTTGGCTCTCTGACAGTATTGGTGAAATTATTCAGTGAGCACCTCTTTTTATATGGATTGTTTTTCTCTAAGAATAACTTTCTTTACAGTTTTAGAGGCCACTGAGTTATTTAAATGTTCTACAAATTTATATCTTGGCACCAATTGCTGCAAGAGAAAATGAACAGAATTCATCAATCTTATAGTCGAAGCATTCAAAAACTAATATCAAAAGCTGAGACAAAATTCAAAACTATCGCATTTAACTAACGCGGACTTTCTCTAGAGTTTAAAGAATAGACAAGGTTTATGGCCAAAGTAGTTGGTAACTCTGCTTTTTCACAAAACGAACCAAAATTTTGCAAACTTCTGGCACGGGAACGTACGTTCAGATACGGTTTTTTTTTTTTTTTTTGTTGTAAATAAAAAAATATTTTTTTTATTCATATCAAAACGCTTTGTCAATAATATAATCATTCGATATTTTGCAAGCAGTTAAACAATCAAAAGCAAGCAGGTAGACATACTTATACTAGTCTAAAATCAATCACTTGCCACATTGTGAAATAACAGTGAATGTTCTTGCTGGTAGTAAAAGTTGCTTAAATGCTTAAAAAAATTCCGATTGAAGATTTTAAAATTAAATTTTCTTTATTTATATTTTGGTGTAAGCAAAAGACCCAAAGTCTTTTTATGAACCTACATTTTACTTAAAAAGAACCACTAGGAGAGAATTTGACTTCATCAATGAGTGGGAAGAACGTCATAAGGCCATTCAAACCCATTATTCCGAGAAAAAGGCAATGTATAATTTTGTTTTTATTTTTTAATGAAATATTAAGTTGGATTTGTAAAAGTTAGGATAACCCTAAGATAACACAAGAAACACTACGAGGCCTCATTAATAGTTTGATCTTGACAAAAAGGGGACTAGTGCCGTATTTTCGATATACCCTTCAATTCCAAACAATCCCTACCTAAGATTGAGGAACTTATCAACTATCAAATAATGTCAAGAACATGACGTTGTATTACAATTTTTTAATATACCAATATTGTAATTCAGATAGAAATACTGAACGTAAATCTTGTGGATACTCGATAATAGTAAATATTTAGAAATGTGTTATTCTAATTTGTGTTTATGCGTGTATGCCTAAGGTATCTTAAACCGCTACACCTGAAATCTCATTTTCTGTAAATTTGAAAAGCCTTAATTCAACTTCTGTCTGCTTAGAGCATTACTATGCAGGTTTAGATTAAAAATCACAAAAAGAAAGACAATTTCAATACACAACACAAAAAAAAAAATAAAGTACTTTCATTTTCAATTCCCGCTATGTCACTCATCACAATGCTAAACATGATTTGATTTAAACATTCAATTTAAAAGATTTCACGATAAGACACCCTGGAGAAATATAAATGAGCATTTAGTGATGAACCTTCTGGCTTTGTCCTCCTACTTTCAACTACCTACATCATGACATGTGAGCTCACTTCAACACATAGTTTGATACCTTTACAATAAAGAAAAAAATCCTCGGTTTCAATATAGCTTGAGCTCCTCTTATATCGTTACTTTTACTCACACTTTAAAAATCGTTCCTGTTTATAAGCCTACCGCACATTCCAAAAACCCTAAACGTGTTTTGAATTTTAAGTGATATTTTTTTTTTGGATAATGAAGTTCTTTTTTTATGGCTTTGCTTAAAATCTTCTAAAGCATCAGGAGTCAACTTGTACGATGCATATGTAAAGAAGTTGACTACACCAGGAGCTTAGCAAAGTGAGAGTACAGGTTTGAGAAGCAAACTAGTAAGGAGAGTTTATTTGGAAACAAGCTGAAGTCTATACTATACGGTTTCCAATAATAAGGTTTTACTATCCGAGATTTTCTTCATCTAAGGAGTTTTATTTTTAATTTTGTTAGGATCTTAAATAGTTCAACCGTAATTTTTTTAGTAGATGCTCATTCAAAAAAAATGTTTTCTTTTTAACTATGCTGCCCTCTTTTTTTTTGGCCCTATTCAAAAAGATGTGAGAAGGGATGATTTATCAGAAGGTTAGAAGTTTCGAAATAATGCTTATTTTTGAACATGCAAAATTGCTTTTGATACCACATCATGAAAAAAAAGTTCGTTATTTATTTTTGTACAGTTTTCTTGGATACATAAAATTATTTAAGAAATGTAGCGAACAATTCCAAAAGGGAATTTTTGTTCAAAGATGCTTATGCTTTTTCGAGAAATTAATGCAAATACTTCATACAATTGATATTTTATCGACCAAACCCCTGTAATTTGGTTAATTTTTGCAAAATTACCGCTGATCTGATAACTCTGTTATAATAATATAAATAAATTATACGTAAAAAGAATATAAATTAAAAAAATACGTTTTGGAACTGCACTAGTTTAATTAATGAGTGAAAAGAAAAAACTTCTTATACTCGTGCAACAGTAATTTATTCTTTTATGAACGTTTTCGAGAACTTCAGTTCTGATCTTAAGATTCCTACGTATTTTTAGAGTCTTTTATACCACAGAAAATTAGGAAATTTTGTACAAAAAATTTATTTTCTTACTACCTAATGGCGGTGTAAATTCCAAGTTTGAATATGTTAAAATGAAAAAGATACAAATAAAATACCTACCATTGAAAATGGTCAAAAAACATGGACTGAAAAATCTTGTTTTTACTGTTATTCATTGAAAAATTTGTTAGAAATCTAATTCTTCACAGATGTATAAACAATACATAAATCTAAAAGGCACTTTGACAAAATATTTTTCCCGTTATTCCCTGATTTTTAAAATCAATTAAACCAACCGCATTAGCTTTCAAAGACCGGTATGGAGCATTTTGAATGTAATCCGTTTCTAAACTAATTTTTAACTGGAAAAAATGATTTTTTAGATTTTTTTTCTCAGCCAAAACTCATCATTATTTTAATTTATCTATTCAATTAAATTTATTTCATAATTCTTACCATTATACTTTTCGAGATACACAAACATTTTTTGATTCTTTTACCCCACTTCCCGGTGTAACTTTAAAAAATTCCGTTTTACTGGTTTAATGTAAACACCACCTGTGTACATATTTTTTTTCTATCACTTATAGTGTAGAAAATGAATCAGTCAGATTTATCAATAACAATGGCCGACTTTTGTAATTTAATAAATTTATTGTGTTGCACACAAAATGCAAAATAAAAAAAAAAAAACATTATAAAATGTAAGTCTGTTGTTGAAAAAATGGGCTGAAAAAATCTATCTATTGTTACTGGTTGAATATTTTTAAAAAAGCCGGTAAAGTATAACTTCAAAAAGGGTTTTGAAAACCGCCCTCTTAATTTTTACCCACTAAATGAAGAGAATCAAACATGCAACGTAAAATGTCATAAACGTCAAGCTTAAGATTTGTTTCTAACAAATTGTATATCTACGACCAATAGGAATTGAAATAAATCGATTTGAAATAAAATAGGGGAAAATGTGGGAAAAGCGCTGGGGAGGAGAATACGCAATTTTTTTCTCATACATGTGTCTTAAACTTCGAACAGCAAAAAAAATTCGGTTAGTAATTTTTGCGATGTTACCCTTATTTTTCGGC
Organism: Meliscaeva auricollis; assembly: GCA_948107695.1. Taxonomy (NCBI): domain Eukaryota; kingdom Metazoa; phylum Arthropoda; class Insecta; order Diptera; family Syrphidae; genus Meliscaeva; species Meliscaeva auricollis. The sequence goes on along the minus strand of OX403616.1, from coordinate 115,813,722 downwards.
CCTTCTTACTTGATTAGTAATATTGTAGGTACATAATTTTGTGTTTAATAAAAACGAAAAAATGGAAAAAATGTATATTAACTTTCTTCTTTATTTATTTATTTCCAGGTAAGTGAACTGATCTCTTAAAATAATGTAAGTCAACTTTTTTGTGTTTAAATTACCTAAAATCTAGTTATTACTGACCAGAAATAAAAAAAGGCCATTTTCTTTAACACCATACCATCTTAACCACTGTTCGGATGACACCAAATGATAAACAAATAGAGTTTGGATATCGTCATCCCCATGCCACAAACACGAATGTGCAAAAATTTAAATGTTGGGAAATCGTGTTAAGGTTTGTCTTTGTGGTCAAATTAGAGAGAATGCGTACAATTATGTGATTTATATTGTGGATTCCTTGCTGTCTATGTATTCTAATATTTTGTAATCATAATATCGTATGAGACTTTTGACATTTTACTTTAATCGATATTCCAACCTAAAGGGTTATCCAACCGACCAATAAACTCAAAATTCGAAATTTGCGCATTCATGCTTCTGGAAAGGGATGATTATGTCATTTGCTGTCATACAACTTGTCGTTCAGAAGGTTTTGTGTATTTAATATTGTCCAAAACATAAAAATTAGTGTTAAAAACTGTGCATTTGATCATAAAAATGCACAAAACCGACAAATTGGATGAAAACAATTGACATTCAAACACCATTTTATCATAATTAAAATGGAATTGTATATTTTCATAACAAAAATACACTAACAATTTTGTAAACAAGTCATGTGGTACTAGCTATGGCATTATTTCTTTTATTAATACTCAATGGGGTGTATTTATGGTAGTTTTTAAACAACGGTACTATGTTTTTTGAATAGCATAAGCAAGCCACGTTCCTATTTTAGAATTGTTCATCTTTTCAACTATAGAGAATTAGTTTAACCCTCTTCTACATCATGAAGCCCAATAACTTAGTGAACAAAATTTAATTTTCTATTCATTCATCATATTTTAATGATAATAATAATTTTACAGAACTTTCTGCGATTTTTTCTCGAAATCCGTCCACTTGACATGGGGTCCATTTGGACCCCACTACTGAAATTATTATAAAAAACATATTTTGTTTAGTAATAAGTTGATTTTTTTAGCCTGCAGTTGAAGGGAGTTCCAGGAGAAATTTAACACATACGTTATTTGTGTGGCCAAGGTAGCAATATCTTTCACAACAATCGCAGGTTGTTCCGCTTTTATTGTCTTCTACTTTTGGACAATGGTGACACCTGCCCCTTTTACAAGGAAGCCTCTCGAAGACTGTTCGTACGACTAGCCCAACTCTTCCCATAATGCATTCTTATTGTGTGTCGTGATGCAGGTTGGAAACGCTCATTCAGTTTTGACTCCATTAGCTCCTCTGCCAGTTGGATAAGCTTGTCGCGGTTCACATTTGATGATCTCATTTTTGATATGCTTGTTGAAACCCCAGTTGAAAATTTCGAGGAGAGATGCATGCTTCAAATTAGCAACAGCCCCAACAGTTCCTCGAGGTCTAAAGACAAAGAACCTTGTACACGAGATAAAACCGTTACATCTGGTTCTTTCATCCACTTTCGGCCACTTGCAGCAAGAAAAAACTCTTCAGTCGATGTATCTTGCTCAATTGGATCATTATTTCCAATTTTAGACTAGTTGCCCCAACCACAACTTCATTGATGTCTTCATAATCTGATTCTTCTAATTCATTTTCTTGTATATAGTCAGGATCATCACAGTCAGCATCGTCAGAATCCATGTCTTGCATGGCTCTCAACAATATTTCTCTTTCTTCTGAACAGTTCATGTTTTCAAGATTCTACTGTATTAATTTTCGTCAAGATATAAAAATTAGATGCTTAATATTTCCTAAGCTAAAAGAAAAAAAAAAACAATAAAAATATTGTTAGTTTCAAAAAAAAAAAAATAGTTTTGAAGCTTAAGTTTTTTTTTATTGTTTTTTGAATGTAACTTCAAATTATTTGAAAGTTGGTAGCAAATATTTGTCTCTTAATATCTCATTTATTAATACTTAATACTCAATACTATCTTATTATTATCTTCAATCAATAAAGTTCACATAATCGCTCCAAATTTTTTTAATAGAAAGAAAGAAATATTGTTCTCTATTTTAAAGATCAAGGTTATCGACACAAGAAATCTGAGTCTTGGCAAAAATTCGTTTATTTTTCGCCACGTACAAGAGATAAAGTATCACTTAAGATTTCATTTTAAAACGATTTACTCATCCCTTCGATGTCTCAAAATAAAAAGATTCAATAGAAATTTAACGTTAAATTGCCAAATTCCAACCAAAGATTAATGTTTCAAAAAAATAATAAAACGAACTTTTAATATTGAAATATGTCTCAAGTAGATGCCTGCCATACAGTGATGAGTGGAAACATTTTTCGTTTAACATTTTTTTAATATCCGGTCATATTCTTTTTGATAAAAAATAGGATATCATATAGCCATCATTTTTAAAAGGAACCATAAAAGCTCACAATTGCAACTAATATTTGTAATAGATTTTTCTGGATTTGGCATCCTAGCAATATTCTTCAAAAATGATTGGGAAAATTGAAAACAATATTCCACATCACTGTTGGAACACAATCCCTTTTGTGTTGATTGAGTTAATTTAATTTATTACGTAGACATGCTCCTTCTCTTTTTCGGCTGACAATAATAATTTGTAACATTTGTCACACGTAATCATGGAACAAATTTATTTATTGTTGTTGTGCTTAAATTCTTCAGAAATCCTGTTTCCACTCCACCAGTTTACTCCATAAGAATGTTCGTTCTCTTTGGAAATCTCCTTTCTCAGCAAAATGTCAATTCAAATAAATGTTGACATGTTTTAGTATAATAGAAAGTCCTTTTAGATGCTTATCTCCATGGCCTCTGCCATCTCACCACTCTTCAGCCAAACCTATAAGGACATTACGTGGACGTGCCATTTAAATTTTAGTCTTCCACATAGAAGACACATCGGCTTTGGCATTGGCTTAACTTGATTAACTCAGAAATGCCTATATACTCGGTATTCGTGTGTCGTGTATCCTAGAGGTTCGCACGCACCGCACACGTATGTGATAATAATAATTATGGATGTGTAGTGTATTGATGTTTAGAACGTACACATAATATCAATAGAAATGCTTGTTTTGGATTTGAGAGATTTTATTACTCATGTCGCTCAAGTATAATACTGAATTTAAGCGAAATGCATTAATTAAATTGTTTACGGAAATGACACTGACAAGAACCTGATAAAAGCTGGTAATACCATCCTTCTAAAGCCTTAATTTTCAGTTAAACTTACATGCTATAGTTCAGAATTTGAGAAAGGAACTTTATTTTTTTTTAATTTTTTTTTTTTTTTAAACGGCTGTTTAAAACGTTTCTCAGTTTAAGCCATTACTTTTGGGACAACCTAAATGTGATTAAAAAATATACTAATTTATTTAAAATAAAGTCATAATAAAGATTATAACGATGTAAACGACCGTACATTTTTTTTTTCGTTATTCGTCATTTCAAGCCTTATGGTCTCAGAATTAAAAAGTTCTTTAAAATCTTGTGTCATATTTATAGATATTGTTTATTATGTTTATGATTATATTAAATAATTACACATTTATATAAAATTAAATACATTTTTAACCTTGAATCTATCTTCCTTCTAGAAAAAAATGCACGACTGAGTCGCACAAACAGTCAAAGTGGCTGTGGACGTTAAAGCTTCTTATATAAAGTTTCAAAAAATAAATAATTTTATAAGAAATGTAAAAAAAAAAAAATTAAATGCATTACTAAAATGACATAAACAACTTCTTAAATTGCTTTGAGCTCCAAACTAAGTATGCCATTTGATTCCATTAAGAAAGATACATTTTTAGAAATAAATTTTGAAAATCGTTAGATCCTTTTTTATGTTGAAAAATTCTCAAACCTTGTTTCAGAAACAAAAAAAAAAATGGTATGCCATTTTAAAGAAAATATTAATGCACACCTAAAACCAAAATTTAATAAAGAAGCTTCCGTATAACAAAATCATCAAAATTTGTTCAGTAGTAGAAAGTCAAAAATGAGAAAAAAACGGTTTTATGGGAGGCACTGTCAGTAGAATTTGTACAAGCATTTCTTTCATTTTCTTTGCACTAAAAGTAGACACAAAAATTTTAATCAAAATCGTTAGAGCCGTTTTTGAAAAAAAAATTTAGTTTTCCTACACCTGTGCTAAAAATTAATGGAGACGGTGACCCAAATCCTCCCCTTGTAAGTCTCGGGTTTTTAGGACTTTTTTTGAGAGCAAAAAAAATGCAAGCGAGTTGTTGTTGTCATCAGAGTTAAGCATGAAATAGCGACAAAAGGAGAATGCCCATAAATGTATTTTAGAAAAACGCATGTGTATGGTTCGAAAGAGAGTTAATTGTAGACACCAAATGTGAAATTAGATTCTTTAAAAACCATCACCAGGACTGGGCTGGGACCATAGGGACTGATCATATTTTATTTTGAACAGCAAAGTGTTTATCCTTGTAATCAAACCCATATACATTTTGTCAGGATATTGGGATAGTCTTGGTTTTGGTTTTATTACATTGAGCATTAGAAAACACCCTAAAATCATGTGTAATAAGCTTGTATAGATTTTGACTTGCGATATGGGTACCATATATCAAGTTATGCATTGGTCCAAAAAAAAAAGTTGAGATAACAATCAAACATGACATTACGATGATAAAGAATAAGAAAAAAGTGGGTCCGACAATTCTGTGTGTCTGTCTGTCTGTCTCTCTGTCTGTATGTATCGGAGACCACAGCCTAAACGGATAGATCGTTTTTCTCAAAAACGGTGCCTACGATTTTGATTAAAAAAATCATGGTCAGTTTTTTAAATAAGGGTATCTTTGAATTGAAACCATTTTTTAAAAAAGCCGTTATTAACGGTACCTGCCATAGAACCGTTTTTCTTAAATTCTGATTTTCTCCTTCATGGCTCAATCAATTTCAACCATTTTTTTTACATGAATGCTTTTAAGTTGCCGTAATAATATTAAGTAAAAAAATCGAAATTTATTTTTTTGGATTTTTAAAAAAAGTTTGAATTTTTTTTTTGAAAAATCATTTCTTCGAAAATTACTCAAAATTGTTTTTCAAAATTTATTTTTGGATGTTCATAAATAATATCTTAAAAATGGCGTACCAATTTTTTTTTTTCATAAAAGTCCTTGCAAAATTTTATATAGAAAAAACAGTTTTTTAAAAAAACGGCTCTAACGATTTTCAATTTTTTTTCTAAAAATGTATCATTGTAGAAGAAATCTGATTGCATACTTCGTTTTGAGTTAACATTCATTAAAGAAGCTGTTTTAGTCATTTGAAAATCGAATTTTATGGTTTTTTTCAATGTTTTTTTTAAACTGCATTTACAAATTTTTAATTAAAAAAGCTTAGAATAAATAGTAACTTTATCTACAAGTGCAAGTTATTTCAAACGAAGCTGTTTTGTTATCGACAATTTTCGCATATAAATTAATGAAATGTGCGTTTTTGCCACACTATAACTCTTAATTGCACCTATTATGGTCTGCAAGAATTTCACATCTCATGTACATATTCGAATACCTATGAAAAAAACTCAGTATATGTATATAATGTTTAATTAAATTGGCAACGCCTACCGCAGCCAATCTAAGGCCACTTAAACTTAAAGTTTTAAACTATTACCAGAATGCAGAAAATTTTGAGCCAAATTTTGAGAAATTCAGTTTGCTTGAAAAATTTAGTACAAAGTTAGTTCCAATCAAAGAGTAATCCTTCATTGTGAAATTGTCCAAAAACGCAAAACTTTTTTCTCGGAACAACTTTGATCAGGCATGGTAACACCATTATTAAAAAAAAATTACTACAAGCAAGAACATTATTCCATGTTTACATAAATTTTTCCTAAAACTCTTTACTTAAGTTTAAACAAATAAATAAATAAAACAAAGAGTTATTGGGTTTTTTAAAGCTAAACAAATAGGTAGTTAATTTTTAATAAGAACATTTGCTCAGAGACGCCATAAGTCTGTCTGTACTTTGATTATTCAACTGCCTGCTAAATATCGTACGATTAATATTGACAAAGCACAAAATATCTAATGATTATTATTGACAAAGCTTTGGAATATGAGTAAGTGAATTATTTCGTTTAACCAAAAAAAAATAAATGCACGAATGGGTCCCAAGTACTTGTTCAGCATAAATTAAAAAAAAAAAAAAAATATAAAAATGTAAAAAAACACATAAAACTAATAACTTAAATGACTTAAAAAACTTCTTTAATGATTTTGAGCACGAAACAAGTTATGCCATTAGATTTTGTTGGTAACAAAGATACATTTTTATAAATAAAACTTTTAAAATCATTGGAGACGTTTAAAAAAAAAAATAATTTTTTGAAAATCCTCAAACCTTGTTAAACAAAATTCACGACTGGATCGCACGAACTTGCTCATGTAGTTCAAAGCAATTGTATTAAATTAGCTTGAAAATTTAAGCTTTTAATTATCCAATGTGTATTGAGAGCTATGCACAAATGAGCAAGAATAAATATTTTTTTGAAAAGGGGACACTTTTTGGATTTTTTTTTTATTTTGGAAAATTAACTTTTTTATTCGATATTGGGTCAATGATTTTTGTTTTTTTCAAAATTTAATTTTTAGATGTTGATAAATAGTAGGTATCTTAAAAATGGGATACCAAACTTTTTTTTGCCAAATCGTTTGGAAAATTTTTAATAAAAAAATATTTATTTAAAAAACCGGTTCGATAGATTTTTTTGAAAAAAAAATTCTAAAAATTTATCATTATTAAAGAAATCAAATCAAAAAGTTTAATCAAAATCGTTTGGGCCGTTTTTGAGAAAACTCGAATATCTCAAAAATGTTGTGGAGGGACTCTTTTAGATTGGAAATTTAAAAACAAAAAAAAATTAAGTTTCGAAATTACATAAAAATCATCTCTACTAAATTTGAAGACAATCAGTTCACGTGTTGGGGCACAAACCTACGGACTGCATGACGAAAACCACTTTTTAGTCTTCTCCATCATCGTAATGTTGGTTTTGATTAAAACCTCTAATTTTTTTTTTGACTCGAAACTAATACTTGCCCTATAGAGCAAGTTAAAATAAAGTGGGTATGCAATTTTCAAGAAAATTTAATGAACATCTAAAACCAAAATTTCAAAAAAGTGCACCTTTAAGTGCAATAAGATTCTGAAAAAACTTCTGGATGTACCACATCCAGTAAGTAGTAAGGTCGGGCACTATCGAAACGTGAAAACCTTGCAGTTGCTTCAATTCAAAAACGAGTGCCCTGGTAAATGCTCTAAAAAAACCATAGTTATTGCAACAACACTCAGGAAGAAAAAGCAATGTCAAAATGTAGGTGGCTCATATTAAATTCAGGGTTGTTTTATTATGATTATTTTTATGTTGAAGTAGGTAGATATTACTAAGTTATTTTTGTAATTATTGCGTATTCAAAGTGGAACGTTTTTGATTTTAAATTTTTAGCGTTTGGTTCCAAATTACAAATTAACGATTTACTTTGGTTTAAAGTGATTTTTTTTAACCTATTCACGTTATTTTTTCAACCATAGTATAAATTTTTAAAACTCTATCCTTTCAAAATTTGAGTGATGCAAGTACTTAAAGAAAATGTCTTTAATATACGAAATGATTGATTCCTACCTATCTCAATAGAATAAGCGAAATTGCCTTTACTGCTAGAAAAAAAATCGTATCTGTTGTTAAATGGGCGCCTTCAAAAAGGTCCTATAATGTTTTTCGAATTTACGTTCATAAACATACCTTTCCCACAGTTGTACTTCGTTTCCGTTTTTATACAATAAACTGTTTTTCTCCGTCTCGACAAAATAGCATCACAATTTTATCCTTAAACGTGTATAAAATATTAAAAATGTTCTGATACAGAATAACATTTAAGGCTACAAAAGCCTCTTAAAACAACGTTACAAGTGAATTTTTAAATAACTCTCTTGATTACATAAAAAAAATCTTGATTTTCCAACCAACTACTTAAAACACGGTCATAAAAAATCTATTTTTCTTGCCTCTCTTAAAGATACTTTTTCTTATTATCATAAACAAGGGATCTGAATAAGCTTCAAAGCGTCACCTCTCACATTCCGTAATACCTTCTCTACTTTATCCTTTCAATTTTTAAACCTTCTTCTTCCTTTCTGGTGCCTGGGTTATAAAAATAATTTTTTTTTTTTTTGTTTATTTCTCATCACTGAGTTTTAATTAACTTTGAAGGACTCTGGGTTTTAACTTTTAAGATGCAAAGCAATGAAAAATAATAAAAAAAAAGAAAGAGAAGAAAAAAAAAACACAAGATCCTGAGGTAAATAAAAATGAAAGGTCATAGAAGAAAAGCTGTTGCTGTTGGCCTGTTGATTACTTTGAATGCAGAATGAAAAGTCATCTTCTTATAGTCATTTCTTTCACTCTAAGTAAAGATGTGCAACTATATTTCTAAGCATAAAACTATTTTTAACTGCAAAGCAGATCAGAAATTCTGACTGCAAACAACTACAAAAGGAACAGAAAAAATATCACAATTTTTTCTTAAACTGAGTCCTTTTCCATTCAATTACTAAGGACTTAATTTTGTATCATCATTTTTCTGTGAGGATTGAAGCTCCTTATACAGAACTGTTTTTAATTGACGATTTCGCTTCGAAAGGACTTCTCATCTCGACTGCAATTTATTTGTGGATAAAAAGAAAAAAAAAAAAAAAACACACAATTTTTTTTGTTTGCATCTCTCGAGTACGTATTTTCTAAGCTCTCCTTGTGAAAACCATTATCTTCAATGTTCCTTTATTCTGTCGTTTTGTTTTTTGTATTGTTTTGTTTCAAAAGATAATTTATCCCTTCAACAAAATCTCGTTTTAAACTGAAGTGGAATCTGTGTCTTTTTAAGTGTGTCCGAAGCGAACAACACGACATAGTAATTCTAGTCAGGACAGGAGGTATAGGGTATATGTAGGTATAGTTGATAGTTGTACAATGTACAAGGCAACATTGTAAAAATAAACGAGTGTTAGTCCTAATGAATGTCCCTTTCACTCAAGGACGTTAAAACACAATAATGTCAACATCCATTATATCAACCACTGTGGAAATAATAGCTCTTTAAATTGCACGTTATAAGAAATTTTCTGCAGGCACATTTGTGTAAGCAATTCACACTCAACATTTATATCTCTATACAATATACACAACACACCTACATGCATACACCCGAGAGCTGTGCGAACCCCTCGATTGCCCCAGCCCTTTTGCATCACCCACTTGAGTTTTCAATAACTCGAGACTGCACCGGACTGTTGTGTATGTAGCTGCTGACACTATATACAAAACAGCCCGAGCAACCCCTTTCATAATATCTCGCCTCACATTGCAGGTAGCATTGTATAGTCCCCAAAGGGATGGTACTGTGCACATCAGAATGAACGGAAATTCAGCCCTCCAAGAATATACCACCTACACATCACATAGCTATAGGGGTAGGTGTACCTCTTTTCTATGGGAAGAGCGACGTATCTCTATACACCCCCGTCCGTATGTGGGCACCACATCCTGTCGATGCCGGAATACGGAATTTCAGCCGCATTCACAGATATTCTTACACCAACACCAACACACCGATGGACATCAGTGTACTCAATGTAAAGAGTGGACACAATAAGCTGCACGTTCAGTTGTCTAACAATAATTATGTAATTTTCGATTACAAAGTTTCTCCTGATTGTTTTTTTGGGTGTTGAATGTTGTGTCCAGAGACCAGAGACCGAATATACTATATCAGCCGTCACTTTGTCGTTCTTTTCTGACCCAGCTCCTCCCCGCCACCCATCATCGTTCAACCCAACTCTATACTCTTGCCACAAGGACTTTGTGTTGGTAGTTAAGTTAGATTTTTTCATAAAAATAAACAAAAGCAGCCCCAGTCTTTACCGAAAAAGAAATAAACAAAAAACAGAAATACCAAAACAAGAAATTAAAAACATCAAATCAGAGGGGGTTTGTTTTTGGGAATATTAAGCCACAAATCGTGTTGTCAAGACTCGAGAGTATGTAAGAACTATTTCGGCCCATTTATTTTGTTCTCTTTTATTTATTTTTTTGTATATTAAACACCACAAACAATAAACCAGTGGTGCTACTGTTTTTGTTTTACGTCGTTAAAACAAGAATATACGTCGTTAAAACAAGGTTTTTAACTTTAAACAATAGTTAAAACACTATATTGTTTCGAAAGTAATTTTAATTCACAAAAATTCAATTGTTTAAACCTTTTTGTTAAACAAAAAAAAAAAAAAAACGGTGAGTAACTCAAGGTTGCTTCTTGTGCAAGGAAACGAGCTTTAAGCTAAAATCTTTTATTCGCAATCATAATTTTTTTTGATTATGTATTGGAAATTTAGGGGTGATGCCAGAAGTCTCGAATAGATTTATGTTTCCCCTGAGCAGGTCCAAAGTTGAACACAAATCACATAATTAAAATACAATTTTCGAGTGACTAACTCATGGAGATTAAAGTCATATTGACTGCTTCTATCAGCTGCATTCCAGTGTGCATGTAGTTAGTCGGCAGTAATAGATGGGACCTATAGTTTTGTGCCAAGTTGGAACAGCTTACGTGGAGACTAGCCATTACGATCGTGAGCTTTCTTGATCTACAGTCACAATTGTCAGATTGTTGACTTAAGAATTAAGAATTTCTGTAGCCACTGTTTGCTGGCAAATATTACTGATATTTACAGAAAAACTGATCTTAATTCATTTACTACCAATGGACCCGCTTGGTACAAAAAAATCATGGATTGCTTAGCGTTACCGTTGCCTTTAACTTATTATTTTAATTAATTATTAATTATCCATGTTTAATGAAAGAAAGATTCAAGCAACGTTAGGTAAATCAAACAAGACCAATTTTTCCAATAGAGGAATAGCCCAGGGTAGTGTTATATCCCCTCAACAGTGCAATAAAACTTCTGTAAAATTAGAGAGATGTTTAGTAAATGTGGTTGCCGGTACGCTTATGATTTGGTACACAAAAGTACAAAATGTTTAAAAAAATATGAACTATATTTTTTTTGAAACGTTGTCTTTTACTTTCTGGTCTTATCTATCAATATCTTATTCTCTTTGGGAAAATTGTTGCGCTAAAAGTTACACATAAAAATTTAACCAAAAATTGTAGAAGCTTGAACTAAAAATTGTAGAAGCTTGTCAACTATAATGACATAACTAAAAATTAAACATTTTCCTGAAAACTTTTTCTCCACAACCAGATATTTAAAAAATAATTTGTAAATAGAAATTAAATTTAATTTTATACGTTTAACTTTAATAATAGTTTTTTTTTTTAGTTACAACAGTCTTGTAATACTAGTGATATCATGACTTAAACGACCAGTCTATATGCAAATAATATACAAATTCGAACAAACTGGTATCTCGCTATTTGGGTAAATGATAAGTTTTGGACTGGTTAATGCTTGGATGGTCTTAAAAGTTACAGCCGATTCCCAGGATGAAATACTAACATTGCAGAGAATTTTTGCTCGATTCTATCTACAAAGAAACATATTTTTACCCTTAGCCAAAAAGCGTTTCATTTCAACAAGCATTGTTTTTTAAAGTTTTGTTACAAACAAATTAAGTTTTGAGGTATAAACGAACTTGATAGTAAATGGGTTTTTGTTTTTTTCTTTTTTTCTAATTTTTGACAATGTTTTCTAAAGTAACTGTCTTGTTTTATTTTAACACAGTCTTTAAAAAAGGATATCCAAAAAGAATCATTTTTGTAAAAGATAAAAATAAAACATAAAAACAAATCGTTTTAAGCATTTCCTCAATATTTTTGAGGTTATATGTATGGAAAAATTATCTAAACAAAGTTTTTGATATTTTGACTATTTAAAACTCTTGTATTAATTTTTTTCTATATCCGGTGTACCTACTTTTGATAGAAATCGTAGACACCCACTCCACTTTTTCGCCCACCCACCCCCTTTCTTTCAATCTGTTGGTGGGCAATTTATTTTCCAAAAGCCCAACGACGAACTTTAAGAACTGCTAAAATACAGTTCTGACAAATTAATATATTGGGATATAAAAGCTTTTAGAGCTAAAATTCTAAAATTATTTTTTTTTAATTCCCACATACCTTTTGTGTGTTTTTTTTTTTTTTTTTTTTTTACCAAACTTCACACTCACTTGTCATTCTAAACAAAAGATTTTAATTTCTAACGCTCCCCCTAGTCCACAGATCCTTACACTTCCTGTTAACAGAATCCAAAAAAGTGTATAAAATTACAAGGTGACAATAAGTCCACGAAAGTTTCCATTTTCATTATTTTCAAAATTCAATTTCGTTAGAAGAAAAATTACCTTCTTCTTCAGTAACTTTTCAATGAAATTAAATAAAAGTTAACAATTAAGTGGTAGCACTGCCTTAGCCTAAAATTTGTCCTCGTTGCCTTCTTAATTCCAAGTTCCAACAGCGGAAGTAGTCATAGTTATTCGTCGCTATCGTCCCATTCTTTTTTTTTGGCACACAAACAACAGAAACAGACTATATACTAAAAAGATTACACTGATTCCACTGGCTTACGACTGACGACGACAAAACAACTTTCAAACTGAGCAGAGAATGTCCTTTGAGCTGTTTTTTTTTTTCTGAAGGACGACCGCTTTAACAAGAATTTTTCTCAAACTCCCCCATGAATAGATTTCGCCCAACAGCCACCCTTTATGTACTCGCCGAGCCTGGTGGTGACTTCTAGGCTTCTGGCACTTTCAATACTGTGCAGTTCTCTTTAAAGTTTCCTTCACATGATCGTTGACTCGGAAGAGTTTCTTTTTCTGGCCATTTTTGTCGGTTTTTCCTTTTTTTTCGGTGTCTGGCCTAATTTGAAAGGCGGCCTTCCGGTGTTTCTTTGTATTTTCTGTACAAGGATTCCTTTGAGTTTGGTAATTTTTTTTTTAGCTCTTTCTAAATTCAAAAGGACAAACAGACAAAAAAATACAAATTCCGATTTGCATTTTTATGTAAATTTTCAAAGGGTTTTGCTGCTTCGCATGAGTACTCACCCATAACGCTATTTTATTTTTATCCCCGCATACAGCTTATTCGTATACTCGTCCTCGTACGAAAAGCTGAAATACTTTTCTGATTTTTTGAGATCCAACCATCAATTTATCTACTTAGCTATACAGTCGAGTATATGCTATGGCTTTGTGGTGATGGCATGAGTATTGAACAGAGGATGAAAAGGAGCCAAATGAAAGGACACATAACGACACACGGTGACAGCCGCAGTGGGGGAGCATGGTGGCTTATCGCAGAAAAGGACAAGCCTTCGGAATAAGTAAGTTTGCGTAATTTATTTGTCTTCTCATTTCGCCTGATTTAACATTCACCCTTCTCATATCGAATGCCAATGGTGGAACAAGCTTAAGCCCAGGATAATGGGAGACTGCTGTCGTTCGTTTGTTGGTATTCGCTTGTTCCAGGTTTCCAGTTCGTTTGCGCCACAAAACCGGGAGACCTACCAACCTACCAACAAGAAATGACTGGTTGTATGGAATTCTCATTAAGCCATCTCCCTAGGACCTACAATCCTGCTTATGGATGTGGTATATAGTATAGAGGATGGCAGTTGCTAAAGTGTTATAGGTCGGTGAGGTGTTGTGTATACGGAGGCATAGGAGCATCAGAGAAAGAAAAACGGCTTCCGTTCATGAGTCCTCGCCTTTGTGCGCCCGCCCTCCACTTCATCCCTAAAAAGCTCCATTGTTTGATATCTATGGCTGATGTCGCCCTCGCTCCATGTCACAGCACTTCTCGAGGGTGAAACATTATAGATTGGCATTTTTGACTTCTCATTTTGGAAAGGACTGTAGATATGTGGTTATGCGCCACATATACCTATAAAAGAAGGACATTTACTTTTTTTCCACGATGGAAGAAGTATTTCACATGATTGTCCTTGTCCTCCCTCTTTTCGATCCCTGGAATTGGTAGCTTTGGTATGGCTCTTTGCTTAATTGAATTGTTATAATGCGTATTTTGCTTTTGACTTTTGTTTTGTGTCCTCCTTCGAATCAGGATCGGCATTCTACCGAGGGCAACTCTGATAAATTGGATTCGGAATAAATTCTGCCCAGAGTGCCAACGGTGAATGGAGGAATGTTTCATCGCTGGTAATTGCTTAATTGATAAACACACCGAAGCGCGCAATGTGTGTGAAATGATTGACGAAAATTTTAAATGAAATATTTCAATTCAATGAGGAAAGAGGCGATCTTTTTGAAATTTATTGCAGAAATACAAGAGTTTCAAAATAAACAATAATGCCGGGGTTGGATTTTCCAATTTTACAGAGGGTTTGAGTGATTTTAATTAAATGATGCTGTTCACAGGAAACAATAAGAAAAATTAAAAAAAAAAACAAAACAAGGAGAAAAACGCTAATACATCAGTGATTGACTGATGAAAGCTTATTGTAAATTTATTTATTTATTTTTTATTCTGTTTGGCAAAACAAAGGGAATTCAAAAGGAAAAGTGGACAACAGAGAACAATATTGTGGGCTTGATAAATTGAAATGAGAGGGCTTTATACTTTATTTTAATAACGAAACAACTGCAAATTGACGATGATGGCGAGACCGACGACGACGCGACGTGACGGTAGAAACACAAAACGTTGTTGGTTATAAATACAATAATGCGTTCCACACCACACCACACCACACCACCCATTTTTGTCCATAGCCCAGAAGTAGAGGATTAAGAGCTTCGTTTGCATGGATACAGGAAATTAATATTTTCAAATTATTTTTTATGTTGTTTCATTCGAGTAGACATTTTTATAACCAACAATAAAATGTATATTTATCCATTTACAACAGATGTTTTTCATTCGTTTTATGGATACCAGTATAATTTAGGGATTTGGTAAATAACTAATGTTTTTTTTTTTTATTTATTTAATTTTATTATTAAATAGAATAAAAAACTGTTTTAGCAGCTTACGATGGCTTAAATTTAAAATATCAGTTTAAAATGTAATTATAATTTTTTTTTTGTTTAACTACAATGAATGAAACGGTAAAAAATCATTTTTTTTAAACTGATAGCTGCGATAGCCTTTACGTATTCATCAATTACTTTTTACTTCCACTATACAAATAAAGGAAGGTAGTAGAGTAAAAACTGCAGTCTTTTTAGAAGTGCAGTCATTCATTTCTTCACAAAACGCTTTCACTGTAACACTGCATGCAGTAAATAAAGTAATAATATACTGACATGTACAATAAGTGAAAGCTATTAGCATTAACTGATCCAAATTCAATTAACTGCAGAACTTATTGATTGGTTTCAGAGTCTTAGTCGTTTTAAAATCTTTTATAGGTACTCCCGTGTTCTAACCTAATCATTTTAAGCCCGCGGTGCACCTACAGGTTTATTATTTTGTTACTACGCTCTACCCAAGCTTTTTAAAGAGAAACAGTCGACAGTAATATATAGATAATCACAAAAATCATTAACATATTTATAAGAAAAATCGTCTTCAAACCAAACAAGCTACTTTTCTTAAAGATTTTGGCATGCTTAATTTTAATCTGAAGTCAAAACTTTGCTCTACCACTTTTCCTTATAATTTTCAATGACAAAAAATTATCACAGGAAACAATAGCCAAAATATGAAAACACTTTTAAGAATTGTTTTTTTTTTTTTCTTTCAAAAATACGTGACTAATATTCTCTAAAATAGTTTATGTAAAATAAAATTAGAGTAAATAACCAGTAATTTATTTTGTGGAATTTTTTTTATATTTTTCAAAAAATAAAATGCACGAACTTGCTCATGTAGTCCAAAGATATTATATGTATTATCTTAGCCAGAAATGTTAGCTATCTGATGTGTGTAGGTATTGAGAGATATATACAATTTAGCAAAAATAAATAATCATTTATAAACCGGAACACTTTTTGAATTTCAGTCAGTGAGTTTTTTAAAATAATAGTTCTTAGATGTTGTAAATAATGTCTTAAAAATGGTACAGCAATTTTGTTTTAAATCGTTTGAAATTTTTTAGTAAAAATATGTTTAAAAAAAACGGCTCGATAGATTTTTCAAAAAACAATTCTAAAAATTTATCGTTATAGAAGAAATCGTATCAAAAAGTTTAATCAAAATCATTTGAGCCGTTTTCGAGAAACTCGAATAACTCAAAAATGTTATATGGGAGGTAGGTACTCGTTCTAAATGAAATATTCAAACACAAAAAAAAAAAAACAAAGTTGCGAAAGTACATAAAAATCATCTCTACCAAATTTGAAGTATAAGGAATAAACCGTAGGAAAATGATACAATTAACTTAAAATGGGGTACATTTCAGTCATCTCCTAGATCTGCATATTCGCTTATGCTAATTTTAGTACCTCATATTTATATTTAGTATATGTATTAGGTACTTAACAAATGATAATGATGTTTTTCGTCATCAATCGAAAGATGACACAGTTTTTATGTATAACTTTATTTTTATCAATCGGTACAAAACACACCAAAATGTTAAATGTAAGTTTCAGAAATCAGTTGTAATAAAGTTTAAGTCGATTGAAGAACAAAAACATTTAAAGTCTGTGTCCTTTTTAAATTATTTTTGCCAACGGATTTTCTTCCAGTAGTTTTGTTTCAATCAAATTTAGTGTTTATAGTTTTTTTCTGTAAGCTTTTGAAAAAAACTGCAAAAAAACTTTTATACTATTTTATTTCGTTAAATAAGTTCAATGGAATCACTTAAGCAGTAATAAATTCAATTATTCAAAAACATGACTTTACAAAATTTAAATAAATTGACTAAGAACTACTTAAAGAAAAGAATCTGATGGCCGTTTGTGGCATTCTGTGAAATTGCTATAATTCTATTATAAGAACTTTGCTGTTGTTACCACATACAAGTTGTGTTGTTTCATTCTAAGGGCTAGTTTCTTTGCAGATGGATAAATAAATCATAATTTTAAGAGGTTCTTGTTAAATAGATTAATCTCAATATAATAATTGATTAGCTCAATCTATGACTAACAACTAAAACTATGAATTCTCAGAAAAACAAAATTAATTTAAGTGAACATTTGACAATTTACAGTTGGCAATAATCATGGATTTAAGATGATCCAATGTGAACCAATTGGCCCTTAGTCTTTCATATTGAAATTTTCTTAGTTTTGTTGCTTATAATTTCTATTTCTATCAAACATTCATGTATGAATACAAAATTAAAAATTATTCTAGAAACAGATTTGAATTTTTTTAATGTAACGAAAAAGTACGTATACGCCCGAGTGTACCGCAGTATTGTCTTTCTTACATAAGAACAACAACTAGGGTCTTTTAACTACATTACGAAGCCATTTGTGTTTATGAGAAATGTATTAATAAGAACGACTTGAGTTGAAGCTAATTATAACAGCTGACTTATTAGAATATGTAGGAAGAACATTAACTTAACAAATAACGTTATCCTCAATCTTTTTTACCATATATATTCGTTAATTCTAATAACCTATGTTTATCTAATAAATTAGATAAAAAAACATAATTTTACCAAATTTCATTTTTTTTTTGTTTGTCTAATCTAATCTAAGTTTTTTTTTTTTGAAATAAAGTCACGTCATGTCGCAAAAACAAAACTTAAACATAAAAATTTTTCAACTCCTTTGTCAAACTGTAATTACTTTGCCTTAAAATTACACAAAGTTCATTTAGATTAAACGTATAAATCTAAGATTTCATTAATAATATGGAAAGTTAAACAAAAGAACATACGAAAGATTGTTACCAAATAAACATGTTAATACACACCTTTTGCATTATTTTTTCAAAACACGCCAACTTAATGTTTCCAACTGATTTTGCCACGCGATATGTGAAATATTATTTATTCTATCCGACAAATACGACCAAATAGACTCAACGAACCGATGTCACACTTCCCACTATATTTCATTTCATTGACTCTGAATAACGCTAGGCTGTGGTGGTAAGGCGTGGGTGGTGGGATGGATGGAGGTGAATAATGGATTCATACAATTCTCTTTTCAAAATGGTCTTTCTTTCACATATTCACATTCTTTTCAAATGTGAAATGCATATTTCATACATGAAAAAATGCGTAGAAGCATGAATAAAGGGAAAAGGATAAAATCCTTTTTTTTTTTGTTTTTTTTTTTTATATACAAGTAGTTTTAGACGCCAGAAAAGGGGCTTGTAAGGAAACATTTTTATGCGAAAGAATTTGACCTTCAGAGAGGTTTAGCATAAAAAATATAATCTCAGCTATTATGATAAATATTATTTTTTTTCTTTTTTAATGCTAGCTGGTAGTTTTTGTAGGAATTTTCAGGCAAAACTCCCTGGAGAGCTAGTTAATGAAATAAATTAATTTATGACCGGACTTAATTCAACTCCCATAATCGTACCCATTTCGAAGTTTTATTAAAAAAAAAGGTAGCTTCTTCTGGGAATCGAAAAAAAAAACCTTTTTCTTTTTGCTTAAGTGACTTTATACCATAGACGAAAGTTTTTGGGCAATTTTTGTATAAAACAAGAAATCGTATAGGACTAAAAGCAATTTCTGTTTTCAAATCGTCTATGAAGTCATTTGGGAAAATTTTTGATATTTTTGCATACAGAAACACTTACATTCCAAATGGCTTTCCACAACATATAATTTCATTTCATTTTTGTGTTTTTATTATAATTTAGGTCACTGCTGTCGAAAGTATTTTGTTTAGCAGCATTTAATGCTACTTGGGAATTTCTATCTTATAGCTTGCTTGGTTCTAAGAAATAAGGTCGCACAGTGGGGCATTTTATGTGGCAAATCTGGAATTAAATCACAGTACCAATCGGCTCTTTGAATGCGTTAGACGTCTACTCCATTCTGTGCGGTATATTACAAGTAAAAATCAAAATTTCTAAGAGATCTCGCTCTCCAAAAGTTGAAGACATTTTGTCTTCACTAAATAAGAACCAAAAAATGAGCTCTAAAGAGCAAAATCGTTTTATATTATAAGACTAATACGACTCTAGTTATTAACAAAAATAAAATACATCGAGCTCAATCAAAACTAAGACAAAGCATATCGAACCAATGCGATAATGTTGTAATTTGTAGTATTAATTTTGATGGTCGAAAAGACAAAACTCTTACTTCTGAAGAGAAAGATGGTCGTTATTATCGGAAGGTGGTTCTGGAAGAGCATATTTCCATTCTTGCAGAACCAGAATCCGTATTCTTAGGCCATATAACCCCTAAATCTGGTACAGTAAAGGAAATTATTAATTTAATGTTGGATGTTTTCAAGGGATTTGATTTAAAACAAATTTTTTGCATTGGATGTGACGGTACTGCTACTTATACTGGCTGGAGAGTAGGGATAATTCTTTACATTGGAATGGAATAAGTTTAACCATTACAGTAGTTCTTTTCACGAAATTAGATGGATCTACTTCGGGCCTTCGTGAATATTCTGGTTCCATCGTTAAGTCACTAATCAACTACGAACTTACTGATGTTGCTCAATTTTTTACCTATGATCGGAAATGTACCTGAAATCGAGCAAAACATCGTTGATCAATTAAGTACAGAGCAAAATCTATTTACGAAATGGATCAAGCCATTGTACATGCATTTTCTGAAAATAAAATATATAAAGCGTACGCCTGGGTCGCTGGAACTTGCTTTTAGGGTGCAAGTTGCAGGGGATGGCAAAGTTTTTATGTAATAATAATAATTTTTTTAATCTAAAACCAAAATTTCAAAAAAATACAGTAACCCGTTTTCGAAAAATTGATTTTCAAAAAAAAAAAAATTGAAAGATTTTTTTAAAAAATCCCAAAGTAATTTTTTTCACTTCATTTCAAGTAATGAAAATATCGTTCTTAAATTTAAACAACATGTTTTTAAGTCGTCTCAAAACTAAGGGCAGAATTTATACTCATCACTCACTTAAGACGTGACGGAATGCGCCTAAGCGTTAACTTAGGGATTACATCAGTAGCCTGCAATTTGTCTATAAATATGAATATGGACTACCGTTGAGCAAATAGTAAACTTAAGGGAGTTGAGAAACATTTCAACTTGAGTAACGATTCTGAATTCCACCCTAAGTACATTTTAGTTTGCCACGAACATCTGCTATTATACAAGAATACTAAAGAGACATAAAATAAGTATATTAAAGGAACCCGTCTTAGAATTTTGAATGAGTATTTAAAACACTTTTAAAAGCATAAAACTCCATCTTTGAAAATCATTTACCAAAAATTTGGAAAACGACAGCACTGGTTGTTGTTGTGCAACATTAAAAAAAAAAGAAAACCAAACACCAAAACCAAAAATCCTTGAATACTTCTCCACTTTTATTTTGACTTGCAAAAATATTTGATGGCCACTTCAAGAAACACATCCTAGCACTTTCCACAGCGCGTGTACCTTCCTATATTATACTCGTACAAAGTTGAAATAGCAATGGTAGATACATTAAAAAAAAAACAATTTTTTTTGTTCGTATTTTCCAACACTATACTGTTTATGTCTGTTCCCTGAGAAACCATAAGGAGTGTGGTGTACTTTATAGTAAGGCGCAAGGCAAACCAAAGCAAAGCGCATAAAATAAAGAAGCCCAAGGTTGAAGCAATATAGCCGGGCAAAAAAAAGTTTGACTTGAATCACTTTTACTGTGTGTGATTCTTTTGAATTCATAGCCCCAAGGCAGTGATGGTGAGTAATAATTTTGCGTGTACCTTTCTTCAACAACAAACACTTGAAGTTGGAAAGTATCTCAAAAAAAAAAAAAAATAAAGCATAAAATCTCACCTACCACAAGTAAATCCAACAGAAAGAAAGCAACTTCTTCAGCCCAGGGTGTATCTTTTGCTTCATTCTTTTTGTTTGTTTTTATACTTAGGTACCTATTTTAAGGTGTTTAATGTGCGGTTGAATAACTTAAGGATATTTAATTTTTATTCTTAAAAATGACTTGAAGTCTTATAAAGAGTTTTATATGACAATACCATGTATCTGATGATGCTTTCATTTTTTTTCAATCGTTGTCCTGTTACAGAGTAGTTATTTTGAGCTTGACAAGATTTTCTTTTTGAGGAATTTCGTTTTCGTTTGGAAAATATTTCCTTCCTGAACTAATCAGCAGGCTTAAAGTTTAACAATTCAATTCGAAAACGTATATTTTAAAGTTATAGTTTCTATAACTTTTCTTTGAATCACTTTTGTTCGCAAAAGTTATATTCTATAAAAATGTATGTAGGAAGCGATGTAAAACTTAAATTGTATTGACTGGATTTCACTCATTGTTCAATTTTCTGCAGTATTTAACTTTATGTTTCATAGAATATCAATTGTTGGAAACACTGTGAGTGTACTGAAAGGGAGAAGGTAAATTCAACAGAAAGGATTTATTAATAGAGCCGAGTCCCTCATATTAATTTTTAAGTATGAAAAATCAGAGGTTTTAAATTAATTTAGATATTGAAACCTTTGATTTGCTTACAAGAGATTTTCAGTAGTGCAATACAAATGAGAAGGGACTTTTAAAAACGGGATACAATCAGTATTCACTTTTTTTAAACTAAGTACGCAGTTTTGTCCTCCATACTCTAATGATTATTTTAGTGGGCTTAGGTAAAGTTTGAACAAACAAATTACCCTAAAAAACGAATTCGGCATACAGGTGAAAACCTGAAATTCTATATTGAAAATTACAATTTTGTTTTTTTGTTTTTTCGATTTTCTGAGAAATGACAAAAAGTGTTTTTATTCTTTTTTTAAAAGTCATACTCATCAATTGTAGTAAGTTTTTAGACTGCCGGTTATGTTTAGCATTGAAACAATTTGAATATACATTTACCGAACAAATAAATAAATGGTACACTAGGGCGTATGCGTACTTTTTCTTTTGGGTTTTGTCAATTCAATCATGGGACATCCTGTATGTGTAAAGGTATCTACGAAAGAGTAGATCTAGGATTCTTAAACACAATCCATATATAAATAACGATCAAACATGACATTACAATTATGTACACTTCGAAAAAAAAAATTTGTTCCATCATTAGCTCTGTCTGTTTGTCTCTATACTTGGTACAGTAAGGAAGTTCCCTGGCTAGAAATTGCCATTTTTGGTTGAACTCATGTAAAAAAGGTCCATTTGGGATAAAAAAAACAACCGGAACGTTAGATACTGGCGGTATTTTGAGATTAATTCATTTGTCATGAAATCCCACCGATGATGCCGATGATGCGGGGTCCACTCCAGTCCCGACTGGGTCTTAACTTTGCTTGACAAATATAAGCTTTTGGATGTGTGAATAAGTACACAAAAAAATTATTATAACATTAAAAGTTCATAGGCACATTTTTGTTAAAGAGATATTCAAAATAAAAAAAAAAAAAATGCTCGACTGGATCGCAAAAACTTGCTCATATAGTGCAAATCTATTTTATGTATTAACTTAGCTTGAAAATTTTAGCTTTTGATCATGTAAGTATTGGTGCGTACTAAACACACTGTGTAGGTATTGAGAGATATGCAGAAATAAGCAAAAATAAATATTTTTTTTTAAAACGGGAACCTTTTTTTGATTTTTTTTTTTGAAAAATGATTTTTTTTCCATATTGGGTCAATGATTTGTGTTTCTTCAAAATTTTATTTTTAGATGTTGATAAATACTAGCCATCTTGAAAATGGCATGCCAATTTTTTTTTTAAATCGTTTGAATTTTTTTTAATAAAAAAATATTAAAAAAAAAACCGCTCGATGGATTTTTTTCAAAAAGTAAAAATTTAAAATTTATCTTTATTGACGAAATCATATCAAAAAGTTTAATCAAAATCGTTTGAGTCGTTTTTGATAAAACTCGAATTCTCAAAAAATTTGTATGGGAGGTACTCGTTCTAGTTGAGATATTCAAAAACGAAAAAAACAACTTTCGAAATTACGTAAAAATTATCTGTACCAAATTTGAAGAAAATCCGTTCACACGTTTGGGCAGTGGAGAAGTGTACAGATGGACGCACAGACGCACAGACGCAGAAATCGACGGACGGCATGACGAAAACCACTTTTTCGGACTTCTCCATCATCGTAATGTTGGTTTTAATCAAAACCTCAATTTTTTTTTAACTCGAAACCAATACTTGCCCTATAGAGCCAGTAAAAACAAAAAAAAAAAAAAGATTACCTTGTTGTGTAAAAGTGTACAAATGAACAAACAGGCACACAGGCGCTCAAACTAACGAATGGCTTGGTAACACCATTTTTTTTTGACTATTTTACTATTAAAGTTTTTTTCAGCAAAATTAAAATTTTTGGGTTTATGACGAATTTATTTTGACAAATTAAATAAATAATTTAAAAAAGTTAGATTTTTGAAAATTAGGAGATTGATTCTTTTTTGTTACATCCTCTTTTTTTGAATCAAGTAAAATAAAATGAACGACTGGTTCGCACGAGCTTGCTCTAAGGATAAAATTGCTGTGGACGTTAAAGCTTCTTATATCAAGTTTTTAAAAATATATATGTAATTTTATAAGAAATTAAAAAAAAAATTAAATTTAGCAGGTACTTAAATGAGATTAACAACATAAATGACAGTAATATTAGCCAGCGAGCAGTGGTCATATAAACCGAATTGAAAAGAGTGTTATTGTGCTGTTTTGGGTAAAGAGAGATTTCATTTTCAGAAACAAGACCATTTTCTTAGCAGAACTTTCGATGCGCTGAACACCAGTCTGAATATTTTTAAGTGTAGTTATTCTACGGGCTTAAAAACATGTTTTAGTTCTTTGTTTTTTTTTTGTTTTGTTAAAAATTTTTGTTTTTTGTTTTGTTGAAAATTAGTCTAAGAGAGGTCATATCCGTGCTTATTTAAGTTATTTAATTTACTGCATCCAATAGGACTTATATTTTTTGACTGCATGACTCATTAATCTTATTAAATTACTTTTTTAGTTTTTTTTTATTTCGGTGCAACAGGAATATTTCAAATTAAACTTCATTTTAAATTGTATTAATGGGTTGACTATTAACAACTTATTCTTGTCTACAAAAAAAAAAATAAAGAAAAAGCACCACAATTTGCTATCACATCTTTTTTGAATGATTGAAATCCTCTTTTTTTCTTCCATCAGCTTCTTACTATTGTCTGCAAAAAATCCAATCGAACCATTTTAATAATTGTGCAAATAAAGTAATGTATACAATACATGTTTAAACAACATATTGCCTATTAGCCATCTCATAAAGTAAGTTTATTCAGTGTTTATCCCCATCAAAAATTGAAAACTCTTTTCCCATATATTCTCATTTTTTATGTAAGAAATTCATATCTTTAAGTGGCTACCTGAAGCAATTACTTTCTTGAACAATCAATCAAAAAAAAAAACCATAGCCCACCTACACCAAATCAGAAATCACCAAATCAAACGAAACGTCTCCATTTCGCTTGTAAACACGAGGAAATGTAATGACAAGTTGCTTGACTCATGTTTATTGTTTACAGCTGTCAATCATCGCTCAATTAAAACACACTTTTGATGTAAAACAAAATCCATTTTGTTTGATTGGCATCGACTTCCACTTTTTGCTGCTCTAAAACTAGGAACGAGTAGAGTAGGTACTTCGGCTTGTTGTTATTCTGCTGCCACACTCATCACTCATGCCACTCTATATAGGTACTATTGCTGGTTGCTGCTGTTGGTGTTCTGTGTTGAGCAGAGCTAGTTATTTTGTGTTTAACACAAAAATTGTGTTGCAAATATCATCGACAACGACGCGACGGACGAACGACACGATGCGGCCATAAAAATGGAAAAATAAAAAAAAAACAAAAAAAAAACAAAAGCACCAAACGACCGCACATCATCACCTCTCGCCCCATATCCAAATAAACAATTACACGGCATGATGGCGCTCTTGACGCTGCTTTATGGATGCGACGCATGTATATACGAGTATAACGGTATCTATAATGAATGCTTGCTGGGGCAACAGAGTATTTATTACCCACTAAGCACCTCGTAAACCTCACATCGTAAAATTGTGAATTTATAAACTTTGCACCGACTCAGCTAGCCCCTTCAATACTGCTCACACTCTCTCTCTCTCTCATTAGGAAAGCAGGCGCAGGCACACCCTGTCCGCGGCCTCATCTCTATCCTCTTTGTCCTCTCGAGCTACGAATAGTGCATCATTATTGCACGACACAGTCAGCGCAATGTTGTAATTTACACTTGTCATTGATGGCGAAGAAGGGGGTCGGAATAGGGTACCTTTAATGCCAGTGAAATGGCAGATCATCATCATCGAGTGCACGTTGTCGTCCCCAAGCGGATGCAGCGGTGGCAGCGGAGACGACAGAAGCTCGACTTGATGACACTCGACTCCGAGAACACCGAGAGTTGGCAGAGTTCAAATCGTCTCCGAGGAGAAAATCACATTTAATGACTTTAGGGTCGTAAACTTGAATTAAAATCGAATGAAAAGCGAAAATATGATTGGGAATCTAGTTAGCAGAGTCAGAGTGATTGAGATTATGCGAAACATAAAGCAGTTGTTGTTGTTGTTGCCGGTATAAAACAGTGATAGAGCAGCGCGCAGCACTTGCATCTCGGGTCAATAGCTTAATGAAGTGTTTCAAATCGGCCATAAATAAAGGGTTGGGAATTTATTCCTTGGAATTGTAATATAGAGCTGTTGGGTCTGTGAATCTGCTGTTGATTAAGGTCAACTGTTGAATAAGCTTTAAAAGCGAGTGTAGTAAAATAGGTTGTGTTCCTTGAAGGAAATAGAAGCAAAGAAGAAAAATTAAACGTACAGAGTGAAAAAAAATCATAATTTTTGTTTTTTGTTTTCTGGGCAATAAAATTGAATTTTAATGTTTTTTTGTGTTTAACATGATATTTAGTTTCGAGACACAAATATACAAAAAGATGGATAGTGTGAATGGTCTTTAATAAATCACTGGGATCATCCAAGAAAATAATTTCTTAGTTTAATAGTCTTAGAGCTACAGACAAAAAATCAATGTCATAAGGTGCATGGATAAATTTTGAGGAAATCGAAAGCTAAATTAGAAAAAAATCCCTTTATCCGAAGTCGAAAGTGGGTGTGGAAAGAATGGGTGTTGGTTCAAATTTTCAATTTTTTTTTAGCAAAAAAATGTCAACGGTGCAAGGCTGAAATCTTAGGATATCATATCATGCTTTTAGAATTCTATGTGCGCAAACAAATTGTCAGAAGTCCAAGTGGAAAAAGCGTTGTATTATATCAATCGAAAAAAGTTTAAAAAGAGTTGCCAGAGGACACTAAAGAAGAAACCTTTACAAAAATATAAAAACGAAATCTGCCAAGTACAAGTTTAAAAATTTAACTAATTTAATAAACAAACAAAAATTGACAGCAGCAAACTGCGATGAATTAGAGTTGCCAAAAGTCATTAAATTTCAAAAATTTATAGCAGCACAAAACTCAATACTGATAAGATAGGAACTTGTAACTCAGCGTCATTATAGTTTTTGTAAACATATTGAAGAATTCAAATCGCCAGAAGTGTAAGCGCATTCGTAGGGTTGCCAGAATCATCACACTAGTTTACTTCTTTAACAAACGTAATGTGAACGTAACAAATTATTTTTGTGCATTGTATAGAGAAAACAAATCGTCAGAGGTGTAGGTTGAGCCATAGGGTTGCCAGAATTCATTGAACTTGAAATTTTAAAACAATATATTTAGAAATCCTGATAACATACAGGGTTGAAACTTAGTACAACTATAGGTTTTATTGATATATTTAAGAAAACAATTCACCAGAAGTTTAGGCTAAGCCATAGGTGTGCCATTTTTCAAGTCATTTGGAAAGAGAAAGTGTTAAGGTTTATGCAGCTTCTGCAGAAATTATTTATAGAAAATACGGATATTTAGTGTGGATATCACGTTTTCTTTTCCCAAGATAGCACCTTCGCTAAAATGTGCGCTTAAAACACGGTAGGGTGGTCAGAGAGAGGGAAGCAGTAGCTAAAACGGAGCATGGGCTCTGAGTAGGTACTCAGCGTAAGAAGTTGAGTAGGTACCTACTCATGAAAATGTATGTATTTAAGAAATTTATTCATACCAAATGGAGAACCTGCTCCGAAAATCAGAGATTTGAATAGGTGCTCACTAGTGTCCGACCGAAGGTCGATTTTGAGAAAAGTTGGATTCTTAAAAATAAATATAATCTTGAATAAACCCTCGCCTTTCTTACCCCTTTTGGATATACCATATTTTGAAGTATGAAGTCAACAAACGTTCAACTCGAAATTTCAAACATTTCATTTTACAGAAGAAAGAGTGTAATAAGTTTTTCAAAAACAAGTTTTCTTATATTTCGACATAAAACATAACAATAAAAGCAATAAAAGCATTAAAATATAAATAGGACCCTTTATGAGCACCTTTGATGAACTCCTTTTATGTGTGGATAACATTTTTAGATTTAAATCTGACCGAAAATTCCTGCTCTTGTACCTTCCGCCGCTACCGTTCTCAATCTTTCTGTGTACTATTTGTTGGTGTTTTAGTGAATAGTTTAATAATTCACCTGTCCAGTATCTTTTGCTACTGAATTGCATTTTGTAGTTTCTCACAGAATCAAAGTTTGTGACCATGGCATAGCTTGGAACGTCAAGGAAGATGATTTCTGGGGATCTGGAAAAATGCTCACTTCCTCTGTTACCTATGCATTTTCTAGTTCCATTATCTTCCATTATCTTTCCTTTAATGGCAGCACTTTCAACAACTACATATGTTTAGTGAAGCTAGATTTGGATGAACACTAATGCTGCTGTAGGCCGGGTTTTAATTTCCCCGGAGCGGTAATGTAGACGCTTTCGAATCATTGCACTTTTTCTAGTGATCTCTTAGTTCTTTTGTGCCAAGCATCCGCATAATTGGTAATAGTAGGTCTTACCATTATGGTGTGCATTGTCTTTTGCTACAGCTTATGCTTTGAAAAAGAGTCTGACCTTCTAGTAGCTCATCTACTACAAAAATCTCCAGATAAAAACAACTTTAACATTGGGACATTTTTCGCACCACAAAATGTTCAAAATTCAACGAACATTTCACCTCCTAAAATTATATAAATATGTATCTGTGACACCATAGAACTTTAAGGTCTTTTTTTTGTTGGTCTTCTGAGAATTGCCACATGAAAATATCTAAATTAAATCAAAAAGCTTAAATAGCTCAGCAGAACAGATAAAAAAAAAGTTACACCAGAGACAGCGCCATGTCGTTTCCATAAATCCCAGTAGCTTTCGGCATTTTTTATCTCTTCTCGGCAAAAAAAAAAAAAAATAAAAAGAAAAACACAAAAAAAAAAATAAAACAAATTCAAGAAGATTAATCGACTTTTTTTGGAGATTTTTTCGCCTCCTTCTTTTCATCTTGTAAGTATATTCTATTGGGATGGTTAACAGCTTGGATGTGGCCTCTGAGTTCCGAAGCTATATAATTGGTATTATATTTTGGCAGACGATGTCTGCACGTTCACCAACTCTAGGCCCGTTCAATCGTAAATCAGCCCTCTTTTTTTTTTGCTTTCATGTTCCGTTTAATGTTGTTCATTAATTAAAGCCTTGTAAAAGGAGTACCTATATGCCTATAATTTCAAGATAGAACCCTCTGTTTTTTTTTTGTCGGTGTTTTGTTATGTTCTTTGTTATCAATTTGTCTTCACAAAAAGAGAAATTCATTGAACTGTAATGTAATAACTTGCAGTAGCTTGGCGAATTATATAAATACTGGCAATTGTACCCTTTTTAGAGAAATACAAAAAAAAAATTGAAATGTTTTCATTGGCTTTTGTTCAAAATTACGTTTTGCAATCGAGATAAGAGTTTTTTTTTTTTATTTTGAACCTTTGTGTATCAAAGCGAGTGTCCTTGTCAGTTTCTGATTATTTTTTTTGTAAAATACAAAATTAAATTAATTAACTCCATTCAAGTGCGTCATGATTTAATTTTTCGATGACCAAAAACGCGATCGAGCGCAAGATATAAAATCCAAATACCCGCAGGAGCAAAAGGCATAAAAGGTAATTACGTTTATTATACCCTCGACTTGGCCCAAATCAAAGGCTCTCTCATTGATTTTTTTATTTTTATTTTTTTTTTGTTTGGTTTGAGTTTGGGATTGTTGTCGTGTATATTTGAGAGACACAAAAGGCCAAACTGTACCTACATTAAGTAATCAGACAAAGGTTCTATGTGCCCACTAGAGCATATGGCAACGAAGTATGTTAGCCTTACAAATTACACATTTTTATGGCTGTATGCACAGTTGAGTGGCATAGGTTGAGGTTTTCACGCATTATGAGGATTAGGTTAAGAGTTTAGTAGGACACTTTCTAAATTGAAAAAAAAAAAAAAAAATAGTCGTTGCCTTTCAATGTGACCGACACTCGTTGTGAGTAAGAATGATGGGTTCGGAAAGTATTTCTGTGGTTTATAATCCTCTAAACTTAGTAGAATTTTTAGGCACTGTAATAGGCTTCTTAAAGATATAATTAAAGGGTAAAGTTCTCACTTCTTAAATGGCTATGATTTATGATATTTAAAAACTACAATTAGCTTCGATGTCCTTGTAATTCCACTACGGACTGAATAATTTATGATTTTCGTAGAATGCATTTTAACAAAAGAGAGAACGATTCGCTTGGGTAACACGACTTTTTGTTTGTTCGACATCAAATTTGTTTGCAGCAAACTCTTAAATTCGTTTCGGTGAAACAATGTTTTGCATTTTGTTTGTCGTAATAAAATTACAATTTCGTTAAAATGTAATACAGTTGCTACGAGAGAAAAAATATTGCGGGGATGGTATTAACTTTCCAGCAAATGATTTTTATTCAATTCAAAGGATATTCGTTAGCCGCAAACGAAAACAAAAATATTGTTTCTCTGAATGCTGTGTAATGTGTCTATTTATGGTTAAATTTCAATCTGAATAAGTACAAAACACTTTGACACTACTAATTTTATGATGGTTTAAAGATGGAGTGTGTGGAAAAAAGTCTGTTGTACCTTTCTAACTGTTAGAGGCCATTCATGGCTGTTTTTGAGATAGTACACTACAGTGGAATGCTGCAGCTGATTATTGATCTAACAACCTGCTTGTATTCATGTAAATAAAGAATTTGATTGTATTGCCCAAACTGGGGTCCTTTTTCTTTACAAGGGGTGCCAGCGATGGAATGTCAAGTTTGCTTTTTTCAGCACATCTTTTGTGTGCCTGTTAAATATCAGTAACTCGTTAAAGTCGATGTCTTGTGAAATGTCAGTGTGATGATTCTACAGTTGCTAGCCGAACGACTCCATCTTCTTCCTCTTCGTCTAAGCTAAAAGCACAATAGGTACGATTTGGTTAAGATGACTCAAATATATCCCATTCATTTTAGAACTCCAACAGTTTACCAGAGTGGATTTCAACTTTTCAAAAATATTGCTTAAGATGAGGACCCAGGAGGTGGATTAAGTAAGTGCGTCAGCAGCAAAGGGCATCAGGGACTCACATTCACTTGACTGATTATTGGTTGAAGGTTTGGATGCCTAAATTTTAAGCTGGATTCAATAAGCTCAGGTCTGATACACTTTAGGTACTGTTCTAGCTAAACAATTGCATGAAGTAATTTCTGAAAGAAAGAAACGAAAATATTTGTTTTTATTGTGCTGAAGGAAAGCCTGTGTTGAGCTTAGGAACAAGAAATTCAATCCATACTCTATTGAATGCTGCCACGACATCAAAAAAAGCCTGCGACAGTGACTTGATAGTTGTTGGGGGCAGTTGAAATGTTCTTCACGAAAGCTGAACTGCAAGTTTGGAATGATTTTGTTATTGCTTCAAAATTTCCTCAGCTTTAAGATCTTCCAGAAGCTTTGATTGTTAAGAGGCAAAATCGACCCTTAATTGAAGTTCTCCAAAATACATCATCAAAATGAAACATCCCTGCGCTTATTTACTCAACAGTCTAGATTTCTCCATCAATACCTTTCATTTTAAAAGCCAGCGGAAGATAAAAGTAACGAGGTGACAATTTATCAATTTATTGCTTTCCATAACCTCTGCTCTCAGCCCTCTGGCCTATAGTTGTTTATTTTAACGTCAGAAATGTATAAAATATCAAAATTTTAAAAAAATCATTAGAGTAACTTACTATTACGGAAACCTTTATTAACAAAATGAATCTGCTATAACATTTAATTTTTAACTGATCAGTTTTCTTCTTTTGTGTATTGAACACACCAAAAGTTTCAAATTGCCTTAAAGTATGTTACAAGTAATTGAATAACCCTACTAAAGCCCTACCATTAAAAGTTAATTCAATTCTTATCCTTTTCGAAGCTATAATCCTGAATGGCTATATCAATAACTCTACTAAACAGCATCAGTATCGAATTCATCCACAATCTTACACCCATTCTACAGATAGGTACACCACTCCTATAACATCTATGTTGTGTTTTTGTCTTCCATGTTCTTTAGTGTATGATCTTTCATTACAAGCAATTCTCCCTAACTGTACTTACTTACCATCATTAAATTTTACCCTTTCATTATCACCTTAATCTGCTATCTGCCAACATCGACATCGTCCTTTTTCAGGTTTAAAATCTCATTCCATCGATGCAATCCTACATATACCCATGAAACCAGAACATCCTCTTACAAGAAATAGTTAGTGTTCACCTTAATTTTGATTCCTGGCAGACACAACAGTAACAACAACAACAACAACAGCAAAAACAAAGAAAAAATCTGTTTTTCTACTTGTATAGATATTATCTCTGTGACCAAACACTCTTATTCTTATCCGGATATCCTGAACTCTCTCATCATCAAACATTGACTTTGGACCTAGAACTAAAACGCTGGTGGCAATTTTCTTCAAATCAATTCCTTATCTTTCTCCAACTCCTTCTCTAGATATTTTGTTTTATATTTGAGCGAAAATTAACCCATTTGTTCCTCCCGCACAGAAATTGTTATGTTTCCCTCTGCCCCTTTCTCATTATGTCATGCTCGAATATGTCCTCCTGTCTCGTGCACATATGTATACGCATACACAATTTAAGTGAAGAAGGATGAAACCTGGGTGATACCGAAAATCGATTTAATCTCCGCAAGATTATGTTAGTGGTTAACAGACTTCAGCCTCTCTTGGCAAAGGCGGATAAGCCAAAAATTATACAAAGCTTTCCTGGCAAACACAGATATTACTCTCGGTCGCAATCCAAGTCGAAGCTGGAGCAAGGTTTCGGTTATCGATGATGAAGATATCGCATTAACATACATCACAGGCTTTGATAAGGTGCTAACTTGCCATAAGAAATGGAATCCTGATGGTACTGTATCTAGAGATACGTCCTGATTTGCATATTCTCTTTTGGTTTTAACGTGTGTTGGTTGGAGGAACTTCCTGCCTGTTTAACGCCATATCGACGACACAACGTATTCCGGTGAATTCGTATCCTTATCCTGAGCCTCGGGGAAGGTTCGTTGGTATCGTTCCAAGAAGAGAGAATTATTAATTTATATATTCATGCAAAATGATTCCATCGTTCTTTAGAGCTATCATTATCACCGACATGCATATACAACAAGACAAGGCACGGCGAAGAGGCAAGAAGAGCACATCAGGAAACCAATTTGGATGAATAAAAAATGCGAAACCAGTCTCATTCTCGATGCTGAAACAATTCTGAAACTATTAAATTTCCAATTTGTTCGGTTCATGTTTTGTGTGTTTCTCTTTCTCTCCCCCCTTTCCCCCTTTTCCATTCTTGTATTTATTTATACCCATTCTGACTAAGATGTAAGTCTTAAATGAATAAAATTATAGGGAAGGGGATGGGGTTGATGTGGTAGTTATATGTGGAAGGCAAAAAGAAAGATGAAGATATAAAGGCATTTTGGCGTCGAAAGTAATTTCAAGAAGTGGTAAGTTTTTCTTCGGAGTAAGCGTTTTATTTATCACTGACATACAGAAGTTCACCATTTACTTCCCATAACTTGCTTTCATTACTTTTTCTCCTTCTCTATCTCTTTGCAGAAAAATAAAGTGCCATTTTGCTTCTCGTGGCATTGTCATATACTCGGAAATTGACTTTTACTCTCGCTTTACCTCTTTTGTTGCGGCCTTGAGGTTAACGTATGGTTCAGTGTGACCATTTCATTCAAATTTTCGGAGTATTTCTTCATCAAAAAAATACTCAGTTTTGTCAATTTCACAGTGTGGATAAGATTTGACAGATGAAAGTTTTATTTTTACTGAAAATTTGTTGTGATGAAGAGCATTTTCGAAACTTTGCCAAATCAACGAAAAATTATTGGAAACGCTGCCGCTAAGCACACGCCTGTACTGCGCAACTTTAATATTGTTTTGCAGTGACAGAGAACCATTGTGCTTGAAGAGCATATTTTGCAGCACCTCATTTAAGTGACTTAACGAACATGTCATAATTTTGATGCACTAGAGTTTACTTTACACGGCAGTTGATGTTGAATGTGTTCAGCTCTCGCTGGGGAATCCTTAGGAGACGTTTCCTTAACCGTTGATGAATACAGTACAGTTTTGAAACATACTCTGGCAGGTACTGGTATGTGTTCTTCGTAGTCTTGTCCTGAGTTACATTTTATTCTCAACTAGACCAAGTAATCGCCAACTTCAAGCAGTCTGTGTTCAGCGGTGATAGTTTTTTTTCAATATCCTTCTGTAGCCTGTAGTCAACAGTTAGTTTTTCTATATTTTATGACGTATTCTTTTGATTCTGTCAATTTAAGAACGGATTGAAGACGCTTTATACTAAGCTGCACTACTTCATGGTGCGAATTGCTAGGGTACTATTGAATTTATTGGACAATTGTGGAAACAATAGTGTTTTGAAGTATAAGAGTTTTTTGATATGGTTGTGGTCTGAAGCAACAAGCGCATATGTTTCAAACACCTAATAGAAGAATATAATTTTTTTTAAATGAATTATATTATTGCTTATTATGAAATTCGCAATACTTAACTTACGGGTAGTCAACGTGATTTGCAAGGTTCGAATTCGCATTTATAAAGTAATTATGAACTTTCCAATAAAATTATCACTCCAAGGAACTACCTTACCATTTCCATTAAGACACTTCCTCACCTGAGAGTTCCACAATAGAAAATATGGCTAGAATAAGTGCGAATATAATTTTAGCGAATGAGAATATCAATTTTTTAAGCATGCTGGTCACACTTTTGGGCGTTTTCTTGATACAAACGAAGAAATATATTCGATGAATGGCTTTATAACCCATTTTGTCGGAGGCAACTACTTCTTGCAATGACTTTCACCCTCAATATTCAGTATTGTTTTCGTGATGGTCTTCGAGTACGAGTTGTAGTAGTAGTTCATCGCCACGAGTCAACGGAAACGGCCATCATCAGGCAGGACCTACATATAATAGTCAGGATATTCTCTTTCGCATTTCATAAATATTTATGTCCTCGAATTCAGTCAGCCTTTTGAAATCGAGGACAAAACTGAGCTGAGGCAGCATCAGCCGAAGCCGAAGTTCCTCTCTTCGGTTATGCTTAGAGATGCGGTGTCTGGCACAGTTGGAGGTCGATATGATGGCAATACGAGAAAGAAAAAAATGAATCGAAAGGAATTCAATTAATCTCCTGAGAATTTGCGAAAACAAAAGGTTAAACGTGATGAGTTCTCATTCACTGGAATTATTTTGGGTGATCGAATTTTATGCCCTCTTCTTGCAATACATTATGCCTAGGCTAGGCGTTCCTACATCGAACAGTCATCGAATTCACATTCGTATTCTGATGATAATCCAGATGTCATTGCGCCAGCCATCACCACAGGAGCCTCTTCTGCCCGGGCAAGCATATTAAGAATAGGCTTGGGCATCAAAGCGTGTGCACACAGAAAAAAAAAATTCTATGGAAATGGCTATATCAACAGTTTTTTTTTTTTTTTCATTCGTTTTCTTATTCTTCCGGTGGGTTGGGTTTTTCTTGTTGTTTTTCAGGAGGGGTGGGGGGAGGAAGTGTGTGTTTCGTGTTGGCAAAAAGTATTCAATTTCACCTGTTTGTGCGGTTTAGGAGGAAAGTTCTTCTTCACTTCTGGAGTACCACTCGAAGATTACAGTGGGGTTGTTCAGTGGTTGACAAAGCCTTCCTAAGTTTATAGGTATAGAGAGCAGGGAGGGTAGCTATATATATTTTTTTGTTATCAATATTACTCTTCACAGGTGTTGGGATGGAAACATTGAAAAGGATAGTCCTGTGTGCCATTTATTGTAGGGATGTCCTTAGGGGAAATCTAATACGTACATATATATTTTTTGGGTCAACAAATGAGAGAAAGAATGAAAAAAAGGTAGAAAAGTATGTGCGTCTACAAATAATACGGATGCCTTTAATCTGTCCCTTTTAGTGAAGACAAATAGCAAAGCAGTTTTATTTTTTTTCGTCGGTTTGGTTGGTATTGCTGGTTTCTGGAAGGTCTTGTGTATAGGTCGTGCCTAAGCCACCTGACTTAAAAATGGGTTTCCATTTATCATTATGACACACAGCTAATGGACCAGGTAGATTGTTTTATTCATAAGCTTTTTGAAAAGTGACAAAATTTCAAAAAAGACGAAAAACAATAAAAAAAAGAATATTTTTTAGCTTTAGAAGATATTAGAATCTTACGCAACCCTCACGCAATGGATATTGTTGAAATTTTTTAATGGATTTTCAAGAGTGATTGAAGAAAAAAGATTTTTGTTTCATGTTTAGCTGAGATTGGATACAGGCGGGGGCTTAAAATTTCATTTTGAAGGATGATGAAAAAATGTCTTAGCTCATGAAAATACATTTTTGGTTATTCGTTACAAGCCAAAGTCAAGTTTCTGAGGTTTTGGTCCTTATACTCTATACATTTCAACTTGATTGATTCTTTGTCTTTATTACGAGCCTTTAAGGCTTTTGGATTGGGAATACTATTTTATTAACATAGGTACTAACCCATCTAATAATTAGTAAATTAGGGAGAAACATTATATCTTTTGATTGTTTTTAGAAGGAAATAAACAAAATATTGCCATACTACACTTAATTTTTTACTAACGTAAAATGTAAATGACTCATATTAAATTCAAAGTTGTTTCGTTATGTTTACTTTCACGTTGAAGTATAAATTGGTTAAAATACAAATTATTTACAAGAAAGAGTGTAGTACAAGAGCTGAGACTGTCGACTGGTTACTCAAGCACCGTTGGTTCATAAACTAGCAATAGATAGATTAGATAGGTAAAACCATATACATACATGCAAGTCAGCTGTTCGCGGCTTGGTGCTTGTGGCCTGAAAAAAAAATAAAGGAATTTTTTAATAATTTTAAAAAAACATATAAATGACTGAAAATTCATTTAAAAATTGTTATTTTAAAAAATATAGTTTTATTTTTAAAAAAGACTGCTATGGTTTTTAAAGTTTGGTTTCTAAAAATGTATCTTCATAGAACGAATCAAATTGAATATTTTGTTTTGAAGTCCAATTCATTGATGAAGTTGTTAAGTCAATTTAAAATCTAATTCTACATCTGTTTTTCATTTTTTCTAAAAATGCATTTGCTTAACTTTAATTAAAAGTCTAAACAACAACTTTAAAAAAAATCTTGCATTAAAAAATTTAAATTATTCATTTCTCTTTACGTTAAGAAAGTAAAACTTCACTTTTTTTTCAAAAATTCTAATTTTTTCTATTTTTTTTTTCTTTCAGGTGAGTTCCAACAATTTGAAGTCGTGAGTACACATTTACTTATTGTTATTTTAAAAAGTATTGCAACCGTCATAATTAGTCAGAAAAGAGCAAATCTTATGTCAAGTCATTACAATTTATTTCTTAGTCTTCCATGATTTGGTAAAATTGGTCATTCATTTAAAGTTCCTCTGCTAGAATGCTCCAACAAATTTTATAAAATAGTGAAAAATTATTGCGAAGGATTTAGAATGGGCGTAGTATATTGCAAAACATGTATGGTTGAGACAATTGCAAACAGCAGGCCGTATGTTCAATTTCGGACCGTGAAACAAAAACTGTGTCATACATTTTAACAGATTTAACTGTCAGGCGTACTGCAATACTTCCATGACACTTCCTTGTAGGAATAAAGAGCTCTAAAAGTAATTTTGAGTTAAACCTAAACCTAAGTAACTAAAACCAGTCAAAAAGTAATGAATTGAATTAACTTTTAGCCAAATAAATGCTTTTATTAACTGTGCAGTTAGTATTTTAATACTGACTGCTAACTGCTTATTTTGTAGTTAAAGTTAAGCAGTACTTACTTGCAGTGAAAATACAAGTGAATTTCCTGCGACTGAGTTGACTGCATTACAAATTAACTGCACTCTTTGACAGCTCTGCCGGCAGTTTTTTTATCCAATCTTTATCATGTCCAAATGTCTGCCTCATACTACAACAAAATTGGATTGACTTATTTAGGTTAAAATGGTCTCCTTGATTTTTGAAAGAAGGATTTACTGTTTAAATGCTTTTTTGTCAGAGTGATTTTTTGTTTGGCTCGGTATAAGTTGCAACTTAAACAACTTTTAAACAAACAACACTCTTAAATGGTTAATATTTATTTTCTCACCAGGTAAAATAAATTTTACGTTACCATTTTTTCGTACTAGCAATGCTACGCTTTAGATTTACTTTTTGTTTAAATGCTTCTGGTAAGCAATTACCTAACCAATTTGTTTCTAGTTAGCTTCGAGTGCTAAGCTTACTGATTTTCATTTCTCGAGACATGATTTTCTATTTGCACCATGGATGTTGATGAATTGGATTTTTTCCTGACTTTTATGATTTTTGGAGTTCGTATAATGCGTGGAGTCCCAAAATTTTGACGGTCGATTATTCCACCATGTACCCATTTAAAAGATTTCACTATTTTTACAGTCGCATTTTTCTACGTCGATAAAGACTGCATTAATTATGATAGCTCTATTTTAATATTGGAACCAAAATGGGGTTTTAACCTTTACCGTAGGGACTTTCTGTTCTCATTAATTTAACATAAATTAAAAAGCAGTAAAGTTGTATACGGTGCGTTCTATATTTTTTGAGATTTCGTGTAGCAAAACAATAAAACAAACAGAACGGGCCAAATCCCGTTTTGACTAGATCGAACTAATCCACGTGTGAATTGTCCGCCTTACGTTTGCTTTTTTTCTTAAAAGTATCCTGTTTTTTACGGGTACATCACGTACCTACACATTAAAAAAAAAAAAAACACCATCATTCCTGAATGACCGTTTAGTGTGTGAAACTCATTTATACCATCACAATTTTCATGACAGTAGATACTAATTACGGAAAATGTAGTAGAAATTAAGTTTTCTTACAGCCAATTTGTAATGGTTATCTTTCAGTTAGGTATTTAATATCTACGAAGACGGACTGTTTCAAATTGAAATTTTCAAAGATTTTATTATATTTTGAAAATATAACACGATTTGTGTAAACACTAGATTTAAAAAGTTTGGTGTTTAGCTTTAACTTAGGGCAGTAATCAGAGAATTAACAACTTGCTGTTTTTATCACCAACATTTGTGTATTTTGGTGAGACAAATGCTCAAAAATCATCAGAACAACAAATTGGATGACAGCAAATGACATACAAACACGATTTTTGTATCATTTGATGTCATCCGAATTGTGTTTCAGATGGTATTGGGTATTTTGTGAAAACGCTTTGAAAATCTGCGGTACCCAATTATAACAGAAACAGATGTCTGATAAGTGTATATGTAATCTAAATTTAGTTTCACTGTTAATTGAAGTGTATCCGACTATTAATACCCTCCAACTTAAACCTGAAAGCTGAATTCTACGAAAATAACACATATTATCCTGTAAGACATGTGATGTGTGTAAATACAAAAAAGGAAACGCTCGCTCATCGTACGAAAGCTTCATCACAAATTTACTTCATTACAGCTGAATGCTTAGAAGGAAACATTTTAGTACTATCAATTTCCTTCTTATACCAAAGACCCAGAGTTATAAATCTCTTTTTCCTTGGGTAAAGCTACCTTTTTTAGAACCAGCAGGATACCATAGCTACCAATACCACTACCTTCCTTCTTCTTTCCTCCAACAAGCCGTCGTCGATCGTAGGGTTGCGTCGATATCAAAGAGCATGTTACCAGTTCACCTTCTGTATACAACAACTACCGCCCGCCCGCCATCATAATTTCACTATTAATCGTCAACGACGACATTTTCTTTTGTTTAACAAAAATAACTGCTGTGCCGCTACGTTTACGTTTTACATTTTGAGGTATATTCCTTTTGAAGAGGTCGTCGCGTTGCGTCGTAGTCGTCGTCACGTTGCCGACATAACATCTTTTATATAAAATGTCGTATAACCATGGGTAATGTGGTTTCCGTTGCTAATGCCTCACTTTACGTTGGAAATTAAATTAAATTTCAGCTCCGTTGCGTCGTAGTAGTGTCGTTATGATTTTAGAAATTCGTGGTCTCTATGTTAATGATGATGATTATGATGATGGTTTGGTAAGTTCTTTTCTCCTGTTACCATTTAAATTCGAATCGAAATGATAAACTACTAAAGAGAGGGATGCCTTTCGGTTCTTCTAGCTTTTTTAACGATGCGGGATTCAAATATAGTCTGAATATCCGTCATATTAGCGGAAAATTAATGCGACAGTAAACATAACGAAAGCAAATTATGGCATCGGAGGGAATTCACTAACGACTACCTGGTGTTTAGTGAAAAAAGTGTTGCTGAGAGAATAGAATGGGAGTGAAAAAGTAGTTTTTTGTTACTTTTTGGTTCGGTAGCCAATTTTATGAATCACAAGGTTGCTTAGAGCAGGAATGGGAATCACGGAAAGTCTGGATAGATTCAACTCGCGAGTAGTGCACAGTTCTGATAGCATAGGAGGATGTTGGTCTGGTGTGAGATGTGAGTACCAAGAGGAGTCAGAAGAAAGATCCACTTCTCTTTCGGTTCGTTATTCGCATTTAATAAATTCAAAACATAACCAGTCTTGCTTGGTCCATCTTTTTATCGTCCTTGTCCTGGAGGAAATCTAGTTTGGCTTAATAAAGGAAGAAAGAACAATTGCCAAAATGTTGGAATGAATGAAGGCCTTTATTCAAGACATCAATGGTTTTTCCTACTTCAACTTTTCAGCTACAAGCGCATTTGACTGGATCATTGGATTAACAGCACGAGGGGAGAGACAGGATTAGTAAGTGCCAAAATGTGTTTGTGAATTAAGGCTGACATTTGAGACATCGTTCGTCTTTGCAGCCATATTTTACTGATGTTTGGATTTAATTTTGTCATTGACAGCTAAATAAGCCAACATCGCAAAATCTGATAGGAACAGGAAAGATGCAAAAATATTTGTCACTCAAGACATCGCTTGACTTTCCAGGTCCACCGATTTAGCTTCCAATCGCG
The DNA here is from genome assembly GCA_948107695.1 of Meliscaeva auricollis. Lineage (NCBI taxonomy): Eukaryota > Metazoa > Arthropoda > Insecta > Diptera > Syrphidae > Meliscaeva > Meliscaeva auricollis. Next base: position 115,772,977 of record OX403616.1, on the reverse strand, counting down.
AGGTCCGGTAGAAACGGGACTACTTCTAATATACCAATATGTAGGTGTTAATGAGGGAAAACATTTAACCACATTTAATGAGGAGAATAGACACTCTTGCTTTTGGTTTCTAAGAACTAGTAATGTCGTCAAAGAATATAGAATACCCTTCCGAGTAACTGAGACCTTGCTCTGGCCTTAAATCAGGAATATTTGTTGAAGTTATTGCCAAAAGTTTTTTATTATAACGGAGTGTATATCTTGTACAAAAACTGACCGCATACGTTGGGGGTCCCTGGCAGGCGATATTGTCTACGATCCTTAAGTCTATTTTTTTTTTGAAAACAAAAGAATTGTAGTGTGTGATAGAACTTTGCCAATTCTGGTGAAATCTTTAATGTTTTTAACCAATTGTGATTGTCTAATACAACCCTTAAAATTAAAACAGAAGAGGAAACTAGGCCCCGACAGAGCCGATATAACGGGGTAAGGCAAGAAGTATGACAGAACCTGTTAAGGCGTTTAGAGCTCGTCAATGAATAGCCTTCCACATCTTTGATCGTAAAACACATTGCTTCAAATAATGGGACCACTACACCGATGTGCAGTCAAGTGCCATTGTTGTGGGTTAATTTATTGACAATTGAAGTAACACTCAAACCATTCGACCTAAATTTAGATGAACACGGTTTACATAATCAAACAAATTCCATATTCGAGTCATAAATTATAGTAATTTGTCAGCCTTGAGCATCCAAATACTTTCAGAATATCGCGAAATGAGAAAGTTCTTGGAAACAGAGCAGGCATATCTATATTATTAAGTGGTACACGGCAACACTCATACAATCAACCATGGAGCTTTCGTTCGAATTGTTGATGACAGTTTAGGTGCCGAAATTACTTCTGCACACCAAAAGATACCTATACCTTCAGTTTCAAGGCAATCTTATACTCTGATAAACTGTTATCACTAAATTTATATTCTTGATTTCAAATTATGGCCTTAATTATGGTAAAATAGGGGTGCTCTGCGCTGCTGTGAATGTGTGCTGACATAAATTGTATTAAATATTTCGTTTTCTTTTTTTGTCGCTCCTTATAATGTGCTCCATGGAAATTCCTGATGTTTTTCTTTTATTTTTTTTTTTTTTTGGCATATGAGGGCTCAACGTAAAATATACACACGTTTGTGGAAGGATTTCATAACACATAAAGTGAACGCCTTGACATACAAACACATATATAACTGAGAACTGGCATGGAAATTGCCTCATATTTATATACACAAAAGAATCTGTAGGTATTTTATAGACATAGAATTTTCTTTTGACACCAAACTGGTTATGGGGGCTTAAGGCAGAGGGCAGGGCTGGGTGAAAAGATTTCAAGAGGCGTAAAAGAAAGATACTTAGCGATTTGTCACTGCTTTTTTTCTCTCACTCTTTCTCTCCTCTCTTTTGAAGAAACAATGGGGTTGGTGTGTGCCTGTGCGTGTAGATGAAAAATGAATTTGACAGATAAATTTAAAAGCGTGGGTTATTCCTTACATTATACGGTTGGTAGTAGACAATGGATTATTAAGGCTCCATTGTACACAAAATGATTGTTTTTTATTAAAACTCTCAAAGCTGGGAACGCGCGGTTTGCTTCCTGTGCGTCTCTCTTATGCCTCTCGGTATATGTTATTTTAGAACTGTGGAGTGGTGGAGTGACGTAACTTCTTTAGGAGGCTTATAGGAGCGATAGATAAATAATATAGAATATGGGTAGGGCGAGGATTTGGGGATTTTTTGATTAAAGTTATCAAATTTGCACACAAAATAACTAGAGGGAATATTATTTGCAAAGGAATGAAGAGGAGTTTTTAATTTATAGGTAAGCATTCAAGGCTTTCATTTTGAATTGTAATAAACTTCACGAAGATTAAAATTAGGCTTGTGAAAATTGTGGATGTTAATAAAGAGCACCTACTTTACTTTTTTGTCGTTTAAAATTCATGAAAATGTGTGTTGTAGTTAATTTTGGTATTATGTATTTCTATATGTTCGCCTTGACTTGACAAATCCATCTATATTTCAAAGGATCCACTTTATAAAATGTTTGTAGCATAAAATAAGAAGTAAAATAAGTAGGTACTTACTTTTTTACATATATTTACCTTAGGTAAGATTTAAATTAATTTATTATTCAACTTAATTTGCCAAATTAATGTTTGCTTTCTGACAAGCAAAATTTTTATCCATCAAAAAGGGAGCGTATATACATACCATACATATCTATTTGTTGAAAAGTGATATCGCGTTAGCAAAAAATTGTGAGAAAATTATAGTTTTATGTACCTTCGGTTTCTTATTTAAATTCTCTTTTTCAAGAATGTGTAAAAAGCATTAAAGTTATTGCGAAAAATTGTGTCAAAAATTGGAAAAAAACCAGAAACGCTTTTTAAGATCGATTTTTTCTCAAATGACGGCAAGGTCTATAAAAACGAAATTATAGTTTTGCAAAAAAATTTGACTTTCTAAATTCAAATCTCGTAAGGTTGCTCTGACATGAATGGATTTAAGATATCGAACTTTAAACTTATAAAAAATCTCTTTCCACAAGACCATATTTTGATTAAACTTGGTGTATGTTATGTTATAAAAAAAAAGTTTTGAAAAAAAAGTAAACAAAAAAATGATTTTTTTTTTTTAATTTTTTTCAATACATATTAAATAATTTTGAGTAACAACATAATTTTTTTGTTAACAAGTAGACGGGCGACTGTCCTTCGAACTCATTTTTGATTTTTGTTTTTTTTTCGTCTTTCAAATCACTAAATCCAATAAGCCCAATTTGCTCGGTCATTTTATTCTGAGCAAATCGATTTAGCTATAAGCTAGTCCAGATGTAAAAATGAAACAGACTTTTTGTGGTCTGAGATATCTGAGTTAAAAAAAAACACAGATTTTTTTTGACACTTCCGTGATCTGCTCAGAGCTAAAAAGAAAAACGCCAATTGATAACCTGACTGATCATTTTCTACACTATAAGTGATAGAAAAAAAATTAAATACACCAAAAGAAAGGTGGTATAATGTAAGGTATAAGGGTTAGAATTATGGAATAAATTTAATTCAATAGATACATTAAAATACTGATGAGTTTTCATGAAGAAAAAAAATCTAAAAATTCAACTTTTCAAGTTAAAAATTATTTTCTAATATCAAATATTTTTTTAGACATTTAAAAATAATTTTACTATGGATAAAGTTGATAATTTTTTGAAAAACTTATTATGCACATTGATAGGTAATAAAAACAAAATTAGGCATCTAATTTATATAAAATGCTCCGTAACGGATTTTTTTGAGCTTTAAAAAACAAAACGTTTTTGAAAGTTTATGTGGGTGGTTTAATTGATTTTAAAAATCAGAGAATAACGCGAAAAATATTTTGTCAAAACAACTTTTAGATTTATGTATTGTCTATTAACGTGTGAAGAAATTGAATTTTTAAACATTTTTTTCAATGAATAACCGTAAAAACAAGATTTTTCAGTGTAAGTTTTTTACCGATTCCAACTGTATTTATTTCTATTTTATTTTTATCTTTTTTATTTTTACATTGAAATTTACATAGCCATTAGATATAAGGTAAATGCATTTTTGTACAAACATCCACAATTTTCTGTAGTCTGTGAGCTGACATAACGTTAAAAAGAGTTTTGTTTACGCGGTGCTTAATAACATATTTTCACTTAACGACTGAATGCATTAAAATTACAAAATTTAAAACTTAATAATTTTGAATATATTTTTAGCTTAATTTCAAGATGTATCTATTCTCTTTAACAATGCGATACAAAGTCTATCGATTAAATCAAAAACAAAGACCTTTGACCAATTGAACCATTTATAACATTTGACTATGTCTACTTTAATAATTTAAAATTTCTATATACTCGTATATTTTAATACACAATTTGTTTCAGTAAGACACTCAAAAGCTTCGCAATATCATTAAATAATATCAATTCGATCTCTCACGTAAACAAATCAGCTTTTAACTTCAGTAAAACTTAACCGATTTTTCAATTTGAGGTATCAATATACCTAAGAGTTTGAAATCTCAGTAAAAATGCAATTGTTGCTTAAATTGTGTAAGTATAGGCTCCACAAGAGAAAAATGGTCAATTTTCATATTATCTACCGTAATTTTTACATTTTTTAATATATTATTTTGATTTAAATATAAAATATATAATAACAGAGTGATCAGCGGTCATTTTAAAGAGTATCAAACATTAATGTATCCAAAACCTTTTAAAATTGGCTGAACGCAAAAATAAACTAAATTACAGAGGTTTGGTCGATAAAACATCAATTAAATGAAATAATTGAATTAATTTCACAAAAAAGCACATTATGCTTCTTTGAAAAAAATTCCCTTCTACAACTTTTCGCTAGATTTCTTCAATAATTTTACACATACAAGGAATTTATATACAAAAATAAATAATGATAGGAAGTATAACTTCTGCCGCTCGGACATGAGTACTCACACCTTTTTTGTTTTTAATTGAGAGGGGTTTTTCTCCCATACAATTTTAGTCATATTCTCAAAAAATTTTTTTTTTGGAACTTCAAAATCCGTTATCTCAAAAACTTTACATGATAAAGTTAAATTAAAAAAAAAAACGCACCCAGATAAAAACAACATAAAATCAAAGATTTGAATATTTTTCGGAATGATTTAGTTTAAAGATGAAAAATTAAAAGTCAGTGAAGCAAATTTGAAGTGTATTTTTTACAAATAAAACTTTTATGGCGTTTGATTGCTTTTCATACAAAAGTGAAACTCTCATTGACCCTCAGTTTTTTTTTTTTTGGTAACAGGAAGTAATATCCAGGTTCTTTTAGCATTGAATTGAAGAATATTAAAATTAATTTACAAGCCCTCTTTATGAAATTTTTTTCTCTTATTGATCCAATAAGATTTTTGGTATAATAAATCAAAATTTCTGTTATATTTTTGACAAATAAAACATTTTTCAGAAAAATTGAAATTGTTATTTCAAAAATGCTTATTTTTACAGGAATAAACTAATTCGTAAAAATTAACATTTTGTAATAAAAAAATCATCAAAATCGAAGAAGCGTAAAATTATTTCATACTATTATTTGCTTGTGTATATCGAATCAAGGTACCTATACAAATGATTAAGTCTTAGCATTGATGAAAATTTTACTTCATTTTCTTCTGCATGGTAACCGTTAAATATAAAATGTCCTGCTGAGACTTTGTCAAGAAACATAAATGTCATAAAATGCTACAAAAATATTCTTATAGCATTAAAATCGTCTGGAAAATTTAAAAACACTTAGAAAATTTTATTTATTTCTGCAGAACTTTTGCTTTATTGGAAAAATACAACAACAATAATCAAAAAAACATAATATGGGTATAGCCGCTGGCGAACTACATATTGGTACACATTTGAAGGGTCTTTTACTGTGTTGGCTCGATAAGCAAATATTCCATTAAAGTAAATGAACTCGAATAAATTACAGATGCCATATGTGACCCAGCCTAGAATTTGTTTTATTTTTTTCTTAGTCTGCCTTGAAGTTATTTCAAGTCAGCATCTCATAAATAAAAGGAATTTATTATGAGTATTCTTGGTCCATGTTATAGATTTTCAGTCAAAACTCGATCGACTGTCAATATATTTATACATTTTATCGATTTGGTCTAGACATCTTCTCCCTTCGGGCTTTCAAATGACAAAAAAAAAAGGTCAACTCCATGAGTTAACTAAAGAAATAATACAAAATAAATTGCTTTTTGATGAAATCCCAACTATTGTTGCCTCAGGGGCGGGGCCAATAAAATAAAGACCCATAGACCATAACTAAATGCAAACAATGAATTAAGTGCCAAATTAGGGGTGAAATACAAAATTATTGCAATTATCGAACGAAAGAGCCAACATAATGGACCGATTCTGATTCATTTGTATGGCTCCATTGAACTTGAGCTTTCTGCTAAATTTTAATTATATCCACTCAAGCTATTTGCAAAAGATACAAACATAAAGAGAGATTAATGGGCTTTCATGAGACAAATTCCTTTAATACGTCAAGTAGAGGCTTTGAGCAATTTTATGTCTTCCTTCATAGATAAGCAAAGTAAAGCAAAGTTATGTGTGTGTGATGAGGTCTATTCATGCCATCGATCGGTGGGTGATGAAAATTGCAAATTATCCATTATGAGGCGGATTTAAATAATCAACGGGAATAAAGTCTTTTTTTTTTTTTTTTTTTGGTCCAAAGTTTGGAAAATGTTTTATCGACCTTGAAGGGCTTTTTTCGTTGATTTTTTTTTTGTATAATTTGTTAATTAAACTTATATGTGCGTTAATCTTGTGAATATAATGAACAAAAAAATAATTAAATGGTTTCCAAGAAAATTTATCAGTTAAGTAGGTATCTCACAGATATTTAGTCAGTGTTGTTTATATTTAGTTTTTACTTGCTCTCTAGGGCAAGTATTGGTTTCGTGTCGAAACATTACGATAATGGAGAAGACTAAAAAAGTGGTTTTCGACATGCCGTCCATCGGTCTGTACATTTGTGCGTCTGTGCGTCCGTGCGTCCATCTGTATACATTTCCAGTGCCAAAAGGCGTGAACAGATTGTCTTCAAATTTCGTAGAGATTATTTTTAAGTAATTTCGAAACTTCGTTTTTTTTTTGTTTTTGAATATCTTATCTAGAACGAGTACCTCCCATGCACTGTTTTGAGTTATTCGAGTTTTCTCGAAAACGGCTTTAACGATTTTGATTAAACTTTTAATATGATTTCCTCTATAACGATAAATTTTTACAATTTTTTTTTTTTAATCTATCGAGCCGTTTTTCTTTTAAATATTTTTTTATTACACACATCAGATAACCAAAAGCTAAAATTGTCAAGCAAAGTTAATACATATAAAAGCTTTGGACTACATGAATAAGTACGTGCGATCCAGTCGTGCATTTTATTTTAATTTCTTACACAATTATTTATTTTAACAAGCTTTATAAAAGAGGCTTTAGCAACTTTAACCCAAAAAGATATAAGTGTGTTTTGTGTTTTATTGTTTAACTTACTTATGCTGGTGTGGTTATGCAGTAGCTGCTACTGAGTAGCACTTACAAAATCTTTGGTGGCTAATATTTCATCATTAGCTGGAGCCTTTCTGAAACAGAGAGCACGATTTTGACAACCCGTAAAAATATTATTTTAATTTTGGGTTAAATCATTTTGACTGAAGTTCAAACAACTGCGCCCCCCCCCCGCGTGTCGGTGGTGCACTTCATTAAAAAAGTGGCACTTTTGGTATTTTTTTCAACATCAGGGACGAACTTGACTGTCGGGCACTTTAGAATTTATTCGGTGGCCATCGGGCAAGAACAAAATTCTTAAAATCACTTGATATTATATTAAAAATTCACTCAAGAGAGGCCTTTTTGTGTTTGAGGGCCCCCCGGAATTACGTTTGTGGCCCTTCTTATTAATAAAGGCCCCCAATGAATCTTTTAAGGCATACCAAATTCTGTTTGTGGCCCCTTAAATATATAATTTTATAAGAAATGTAAAAAAAAATTAAATTCATTACTAAAATGACATAAACAACTTCTTAAATTGTTTTGAGGTCCAAACCCAGAATGCCATTTAATTTGATTAAGGAAGTTAAATTCTTCGAAAAAAAATTTAATTTCGTTAAAGTCGTTTTTAAAAATACAAATTTTGTTAATATAAAAATTCTAACCCTTTGTTTACAAAAAAGTTAGTTTGCCATTTTCAAGAAAATATGAATGCACATCGAAAACCAGCATTTCAAAATAACACAGTGAACCGTTTTCAAAAAATTAAGGGTTTTTTTTTTTTGTACTTTTGACATCAAATAATTTTAAGGTTGTTAAAGCTTCCATATAAAAAAAAAATCATTAATATCGGTTAAGTCATTTAAAAGAAAGTCAACCATGAAAAAACCGGTTCTATGGGAAGTACCGTCATTAAAATGTTAACAAACATTTCTTTCATATTAAAAACGGTCGAATCTCATTTGTTTTAAATTGTCTCCATTCCATTGAAAAAGTCAAAATACCTCAAAAGTCTTAATATACTTACGAAAATAAAAAGTTTCAGAATCAATGTCAAAAGCATTTAGGTTAAAACGAGTTTAGTTCATAAAGTAAGGCCAAGCTAAAACAGACCATGCGGACATAATTTAACAATAAATTATGTAAAAAAAGTTCTCTTTTAACTCCTATTAAATGGTAAACATTAAACCATCAAATGTTTTGTTCACACACCAAAAATTAATTAAAGATTTAAATGTCAAAATATTGTTCCAGGAGGCACTTTTTATTATACTAAGTTAGAGAAAGAGAAATTGTGTCATGAATTAAACATCATAAATAGACTTTAATTTGAAAGCACTGTGCGTCATAAAATTTAAATGTGGCTATCAAAAAATCCAAGGGTCTACTCACAATTTAACAAACAAAATCAAAAAAAAAATACACAGTTTGCTAGGAAAAAATAGAAAAAAAAATGGGTTCTCGTTTATAAGAAAATAGAGTCCAGTGTCCTTTTTAGCCCACAATAAACATTGGAGAGGGACAAAACAGGGTTATTTTCAGAATAATTAAACCACTTTCCATCTCGACACGTTTTAAAAAGAAAAATTAAATATAACCGAAAAGAAAAGATTAAACCTTAAAAAACAATGCAATGGGATTACAAAAAAAAAAAAAAAAAAAAACCACAAAGATACCTTCTGTCTCTACCATCACAATGACAATGGACGGTGTAGAAGCAATTTAAGTTGTCACATAATAATATTTCACGGGTCCTGACATTATGTACCCCAGAGATATTGTTTTTGAACAAAAGAGTCAAGCCATGGGGCAAAGAAAAGATATCAAAATAAATTATATTTCTCACAAAAACTTTAGGGTATAAAAACAACAATAATGCTCTTTGTATGTTTTCAAAAAAAAAAAAAAAATTAAACTAAAGCAGGCAATTTAGAAAATCAAGCTATGAAAAAACCATAAAAGCCAAAAACTTTGTTCTATGATGAGGTCCCGCCTCACAATGGAGAACTCAAATTCAAGCATTTATCTTCATTTTGTGGATTAAAATGAACTCCATTAACTGGCTTAATAAAGTGAATTCACTGAAGCATAATGCTGTTTTAGTTTTTTTTCCAAACCTAACAACAAAATAGGATTAAGGAAAAAGGACTTCTTTCATCTGCATTAATACTCGTAACTTTCAACAACAGGGGTAAGGCTTTTTTTGTACATTCAATTTGTTATGGTTTTTGTTTAGTTTTTTTTTTTATAAAACGTTGGCGGTGAAGGTTTTATAAAGAGTTATACTTTTTATTTCCAAGCACAAGCAAAAGTTTGCTTTTGCTATACAAAAAACCTTAACCTTAATGCTTTTAATTAATGTGATTTCCTGAAAGTTTAACTCAATTGCCATGGATTGTTTGATAAAGTGTTTCTTATTGGTACTTCTTGTTGGATATTGTGGTAAGTTACTCATACAATAATGTCCCATTCCCATAACCAGCTAAATGAATTTACAGTATACATTCACAAAATAAGAAAAGTTACAGCTCACAAATGAAATTAATTCTAACCAAAAATGAACAATTTCTCGAGCCCAGTTTCATAAAACATGTAATTCCACAATTCGGGGAATTATTTTAATGTATAAAAAGCAATAAAGTCTTAGAAGGAAATTAAAATAAATTCGTATGAAAGTCCTAAGCAATTCATGGAAACAGTTATGACGTATTGAGATTAGGGAATGCAAATAATTTTAAGGAGAATATAATATATCCTCCTTGTACAGTTGCGTCATGTCTGGTATAACAAGGTCAGTTATGATACAACTTCTTTAATAAAAATCTGAAATCTGAAACAATAGAATCTCAAAGAATGAATTTCTCCATAATTTAAAATCTTTTAATGATAAAAGAACAAAAGCTTTAACAATGATTGCTTATATTAGAGTCATTAATAATTGCATTGAGGTCTAAATTTTTGTCAAAAAATCAAGATGGCTGCTACAAAATGGCGGATCAAAGAAAAGAAAATGCACGTTGTTATTATGTATTTGTATATTGAAGAAAAAAAAAGTATAGAAGACAATCATTTTTTGTTTAATTTGATTTTCAAACCTTTTTTTGCGAAACTAATACACAATACTCTTATAAATTATGAAAACAATCTGGTGAAAAGTTTTGAATGAAATCTGTTGAGCCAGTAATGATAAATACGGAAATAAATTGAGGAATATTTCCTGAAAAGCGTGTTCATCAATTTCCGTTATTCGATTTTTTTGAGAAAACTAAAAACTCAGTATTGTTACATAAAACATTACATACAATCAGTTTATAATCGAAATCGTTTTTGAGAAAAATCCAATAACTCGAAAGCGTTATATGCGAGGTATTCGTTCTAATCGAGATATTCAAAAACAAAAAAAAGAAAACAACCTTGCAAATTACAAAAAAGTAATCTGTACCCAAGTTCATTCAAATCCGTCAACCCGTTTAGGCTGTGACCTTCTGTACAGATGGACGCACAGACGAACAGACACACAGACCGACGCGACGGACGGCATGACGACAATCACTTTTTTGGACTTCTCCATCATCCAAATGTTGATTTTGATTAAAATTGCCCTAATTTTGAAAAGTGAGATTGTGCCATTTCTGTTGGTCTTAGAAAAAAAATTATTAAGACAAATAAATGTTTAAAATTCCATTTTACATCATATTAGAAATTTTGAAGTTTTTTTGTAGGACCAAAATTAACGGTACCTGCCATATTGTGGCAAAAATGGAAAAAAAACTTGTTTTTTTTTCAAAAATGACTTTGACGATTTTGCATAATTGTGTGCGTACTTATATAGCAGTACCTCCCATAGACCCGTTTTTCTTTTTTACTTGCGATATGGGTACCATATATCAAGTAATGCATTCGTACAAAAAAAAAAGTTGAGATAACAATCAAACATGACATTACGATGATAGAGTCTGTCTGTCTGTATATATCAGAGACCACAGCTTAAACGGATGGGTCGATTTACTTCAAACTTGGTATGTGGCGTTTTTTGGAGAACATCCCCAGACGTCATATACCGGTTTTAGAAAAACTCATTTTTCTCAAAAACGGTGCCCAGGATTTTGATTAAAAAAATCATCATTATTTAGGTAAGGTCTATCAAAAACCGTTATTAACGGTACCTGCCATAGAACCGTTTTTTTTAATTCTGATTTTCTCCTTCATGACTCAATCAATTTCAACCAGTTTTTTACATGGATGCTTTCTAGTTGCCGTAATAATATTTAGTAAAAAAAATTTCGAAAATTATTTTTTTGTATTTTTAAAAAAAGTTTGAAATTTTTTTTTTTGAAAAATCATTTTTTCGAAAACTATTCAATTTTTTTTTCAAAATTTAGTTTTAAGATGTTGATAAATAATATCTTAAAAATGGCGCATTATAAAAGTCCTTGCTAAATTTTATGTGGAAAAAATAGTTAAAAAAAAAAAACGGCTCTAACGATTTTCAAATTTTTTTTTCTAAAAATGTATCATTATAGAAGAAATCAAATTGCGTACTTTGTTTTGAGGTTAAATTTATTTAAGAAGCTGTTTTAGTCTTTTGAAAACCGAATTTTATGCTTTTTTAATTGTTTTTTTCTAAAACTGCATTTACAAATTTTTAATTAAAAGGGCTTAGCATAAATAGTATCTTTATCTTCAAGAGCAAGTGCGTGCAACCCAGTCGTGCATTTTATTTTTATTGCAAAATTTTAAAAATATTTAAAAAAAAAATTTCAATATTTTTTTTTTTTAAAACGGCTCTAACGATTTTCAATTTTTTTTTTCTGAAGATTTACCTTTCTCATCAAAAACAAATGGCATACTTAGTTTGGAGATCAAAACAATTTAGGAAGTTGTTTAAGTCATTCTAGTAATCAATTTTATGTTTTTAAATACCATAAATAATCGTGCTTGAGTAGATTTTTGCAATCAAAGTTCAAATCATTGATACCTGGAAAAAATAAACATGAAACCGTTATTAATGTTTTTAATACTTAAGTTTTAAAGTTGTGGTACACAACAATAAATTAATCTATAAATGAAGTATAATTGTATGAAATTGAATGTATACATAAATGAATTATATGGGAGACTTATTAAAAATGGTATTTCTTAGAGGTATAGAACTTTCAGTTGGCAACACTATTTTGACTGGATGCCATTTTGTCAGCTGTCAAGGGATTTGTATTTAGTTTGATTTGGAATTTTAACATGAATCGACTGACCCCTAAACAACGCTTGCAAATTGTGTGCAAATTCATTTTGAAAATCATGGTTGTGTTCGGAATACGTATCGAGAACTACATATTTTGTTTGGCTATTAAGCTCACTTTTGGTTGAACGGATATGTCAAAAAACATAACTGCCGTATTAAGAGTTAAGAATCTTCAAGTGCATGTTGGTACACCGTTAAATACACAAAAACTGACAATTTGGTGTGCTTTAGGGGTTGGTGGAGTAATCGGTCCGTACTTCCTTAAAAACGATGCTGGATAGAACATTACAGTAAATAGTGGCCGCTATAGAGCCATAATTTCTGACCTTTTTGTTCATCAATTGAAAAACATTGACGTGCATGAGCTGTGGTTTCAACAAGACGGTACATTATGTATGGTAACAGCATAATTTCACGTAACGGAGCCGTAAATTGGCCTGTAATTTAACACCGTTTGACTATTTTTTGTCAAAATTAAAAATTTGTTGCTAGTCTACGCCTATAAGCCTGAAACGGTTGACCACTTGGAGGACAACGTTAGCAAAAGTCATAGAACATTGGACCTCCAGATTAGACTACGTACGACCCAGCCGTGGCTGTCATATGCCAGAAATCATATTTATATTAAAATGCCGAAGATTATCTTTCGTAAAGTTAATTTTCTGCCAATTTAAAAAAAAAACATCTTTGCTTTTTTCACTTCAAAGTTCTATACCTCTAAAAAAAAACACTCTTTGCATGCAAAATTAAAAAAAAGTTATATGTTCATCTAATATTATGTAAAATGGCATTTTAAACATTTTTGTCTTAACAATTTTTTTTTGGATTTCTCATTATGTGGGAGCTTTCTTGAATTTTTAATATTTTTTAATGAATTCGGAATAAACAAGCACTAGAGTGTCTTCTCTACATATTTCATCAAATTTGCTTAAAAAACAAAGAAAAAGTTTTTAAAAAGCTATTTGCCGCTCCCTAGTTGGGCGTGTCCCAACTGCATATGCAAGAACATAAACTTTTCCATACACGAGTTACAAACATATGCTCGTAGAAAAAAATTTATAATTTATCGAAATGATGTACCTGGGTATGCTGGACACTACATGCTACATCCTACGGAACGATACCCTTTAGAAGTTTATACCCTTTAAAAGTTTATCTGCAATCATCCAGAGATGATACACTGATATTTGAAGATGCAGTCACTTAAAATAATTTTTTTTATAAATCAAGTTACAAAAACGGCTTGATGAATATTTTTGAAATTTTGTTTCTATTTTGAAACTTTTTATAGGTATGCAAGAAATTAATTTTTTTTACTAAATAGCTCGATTTTATATATTCTTTTTTTTCTCAAAAATTGAAACCATTATTGGAGCTCAAAACCATTGCCAGTTTTAGGAAATAATTTAATTGTTTTTTTTTTTTTGTTTCTTATTTATACATTGAACAATTTTAATTCTACATTAAAACAAAACTACTTATTTCATGGTATATGTTTTGTCATTAAAAAAAAGGCCGCCGATAAAAGTGTTTATTTTTATTTTCATACAAATTTCAATATGCTGCAACTATAATCACTATTTTCAAACTAATTTCCAAAGTATGAGCATAAATATTTATTGACCATCAGGTATTCCACAATTCTGTCCGGCAGCAAACTCCCATTACCTCCCTATATTAATTCAGTAATGTGTTGATTTTAACGCTTTGGTTTTTGTTAAAATTGCAAATGAAATTCCGTGTTTAATAGTCAACTTCAAACTCCACTCATTTAAACACAGATTCCCATCCCCTATAACGAAGTTTACCAAAACCCAATCAAACAGATAACAATCAAGTCTAATTTATTTACAAATTCAGTGCCTATTTTCACATTTCAAACGCAAATACTCCCGGACAAACAGCCATTAGCGACGTTTTTCAAAAATGCCTTCAAATTTAAACAAAAACAACGATCCGCCTATAGGTACATCCCAGTGTAGGTGCTTACCTATTGGAATCCCAAAACGCCTTCAGGCCCACATTGAATACTAATTACACTTTAAAATAGATATAATTTACCTAATTGCATAATTGGCAATAAATTTTCAATTTATCTAAGGAATTCATTTTTGTGCCATTCAGAGTCGCGTTTATTTTCAAAAGTTCAGAGCTTTATTTTTTTTAATGACGTGTATTTTATTGTAGCTTGCAGACGGTATACCTACAATTGAAAAGTCCCAAAAATAAATAAATCCATCAGGGGGCTTTTTCGCTAGAAACTTGTCCTTTCCTTTCCTGGGGACTCTTTCTGTGTGCGATCATTATCAAAGCATGAAATAAAAATTAAACTTTTTGAACTCAAATTGAATTTCAAACCCATGGGAGATACAAAGCAACGCACTGGCATAAGAAGTTAGAAGGCTCTCTGCTTCACCTTGCAGGTTCGGCTGGCTTAATTATTATTTGATGAAAACGGAGCTTAATTTGAATTGCAAATGAGACTTGCTAGGCCGACAAAAAAGGCTAAAAAGTGTATTCGACAAGAGATGATGACAATCAGTGAACCTTGTTCGCTTTCCATTGGCAATGGGCAGGGGACATAAGGATTTGGCAGTTAAATCCTTTTTATTTGAATATAGATTTGAGCCAGGGGTGTTGACGACTTTTTTTCGTTATTTTTTTTTTTAGTTTTTGCCTCCAAGATTTTCATTAGGTCCTTTTTGAGGAAAATCCATTTTTCTTCTAAGACTGTATATACCTACAGTTAATTGCATTTAGAAAATGTTCAAAGCCTTTAGTTTTCATTTTCTTCTTCATCTTTACATCCAACTATATCCTTTTGTGCGTGTTTGTGAGAGCGCGCGGAGAGGTAAGTGTATCTATCCTTTTTTGAATGGATTAACCAATTTTAATGGCCTTGTCTTTTCTCTTAGGGATGAGGCTAGGGCCTAATGATTTCTTTTCTTTGATGAAAAAGTTTTGAAAGTGATTACGTTGTTTTATTTGAAGCAACAACAAAAAAAAAAGTTAAGGCATTACCAAAGGATAATCTATTCAGATTTTGTGTTTTTGTTTTAGAGAACTTACAGCAATTATCTAAAACAATTTATTCTAATTATATGGGCTGGGCCGGAAATGGAAATCCATTAATTTTTAGTTTTGGAGAAAAAGGATTACAATTTAAATTTAAATAGAAAAGTTTTTTTAAATGAGAGTAATTTTTTTATTTATGTGAACAAAAAGTCGAAACCTTTTTGTTTCAGTAAATTGGCTATCTTTTACAGTTTGTAATTGAACCAACCAGTATCGATTATGTTTAAGGCATTTTTTATTAGCTAAGAAAATGAAAGTTCTTTTCTTTTAAGTTGAGTTACTTATTGTTAATTCTATAGTTTATAAGTTCTTTGATTTCCTTTTTTTTTTTAATTAAATTAAAAAAGTTTAGTTATGCTTTGGAAAGTGGTAAACAAAACTGGGCTGTAGTTAAAAAATGAAAATTATTTTAAAATCCTATCGGATCGCTAAGGTGGGAGCGTTTCGGAATCCCGCTTTTTAAAATCCCGTTTTTAAAAAATCCCGCAAAAAAAGTTTTAAAATCCCGTCTTCTAAAATACCGATTTTTTTAAATACCGGCTTCTAAAATCCCGCGTATTCAAAATCCCGATCTATTATTTAAAATCCCGTCAAATCCCGACAATCCCGCTTTTTAAAAAAAAATAAATGCATTAAACTAAATAACCATAGAATGTCAATGGTTTGAATGTAAAATTACTTGACTAAAACATAATACATCGTATTTACTTTTGTTCTTACTGTACGTTATCATTTTTTGTTGCTTACAAAATCTTAATAGCTATAACTCATACACAAATAATGAATGCATATCAAGCTCTTGGTAACGGTTTTACCGCTAACATTTACTGCAGTACCAAGTGAGCCTAATAAAATTGTTTAGTATGTAATTGAGTACGCAGAACAATTAATCGCGATGAATTATAAGTCAAACAGTTGAACTGAAGTACATTATGAAGACAGTACCTTTTTGTTAATTGATTAAAGTTTATTTTTTGTTTTGTTTTTAGAGAATACTACCTTACTTTATACCTTTTTTGTTATGTTATTTTTTTTGTTGAAGGTTACAATAAAATGCACTTAGAGAAATCTCTGGTTATTTAGTTTGTTTTAATTTTTTAATGATTTTGATTTTGCAATCAAAACAAGTTGTTTTATTTTAAAAAATCGCGCGATTTTTTAAAATAAAACAACTTGTTTTGATTGCAAAATCGGGATAAAAAGGATCGGGATTATAAAAAACGGGATTATAAGAAACGGGATTAAAAAAAGCGGGATTATAAAAAGCGGGATATCGAACCCAATCCCGCTAAGGTTTCTTGGTGTACTTAGCAGATTAAGAAAAAAATTAAGAAAAAAAACGTAAAACCCTTTTTTTTAAATGACTACAACAGCATTAACGCATTTGACGTTCAAAGCATGATAATTAATTTTTATGGATTTTTTTGAACAAAAAATTCAAAATCGTTAGAATTGTTTCTTAAAAAAAAAAACATTTCTTTTTGTATAAAATTTTGAAAACTAAATTTGATATGCCATTTTTAAGATATTAAATAACCATGACACATTTAAAAATAAAATGAACGACTGGATCGCACGAACTTGCTCATGTAGTCCAAAGCTATTAGGCATTAACTTAGCTTGAACATTTTTGGTTTTGGTTATCTGACGTGTGTAGGTAAAGTAAATAAAGTAAATTTAATTTTTAAATATTGATACTAATTGTCATCTTTAAAATGGCATACCAATTTTTTTTTTCACAAATCGTTTGGAAAATTTTTAATAAAAATTATTTAAAAAAAAAAACGGATCTATAATTTTTTTTGAAAAAATTCTAAAAATTTATACTTAATCGTTAGAGCCGTTTTCGATAAAACTTTAACAACATAAAAAAGTTGTATGGGAGGTACTCTTTCTAGATGAGATATTCAAAAACAAAAAAAAATAAAATTTCGAAATCACATAAAAATCATCTCTGCCAAATTTGAAGCAAATCCGTTCACGCGTTTGGGCAATGGATATGTGTACAGATGGACGCACGGACGCACAGACCGACTGAGGGCATGACGAAAACCACTTTTTTAGTCTTCTCCATCATCGTAATATTGGTTTTGATTAAAACCTCATTTTTTTACATGAAACCAATACTTGCCCTGAGCAAGTAAAAATTGATTTTTCAGAAAAACAAAAAAAAAAAAACAAGATCACACGCTCTTGTAGTTCATAGTAATAATATTATAATATGTCAATGGAACATTATTAAGAAAAACTTTCCAGACCTGGTGACAGGTTTTAAACGAAATCGGTTGACTCAGGAATGGCAAATTTTGCAAAAACCCTGTTCATCATATTTCCGTTATTCGAAATTGTTAAGGAATTATAGCTATTTTGCTGGCTACCACACCCGATCATCAGATTCCTTCCATTTGTGGTGATAAGTCGATGTATGTTCGAATTATTTGAAAAACTGATGCTAACACTTAATGATGATTACACTTAACCCAGAGCGAGTTTCATTGTTAACCAAAGTGTATTGAAATGACTAGTATTTTACTAGCCAACAAATAACTTTAAACCTTTTCATCGGACGTATCCTTTCTCATAGAAATATTCCTGCCTATTATAGAATTCGCAATACTTTAGGTACTCCCGGTAAGCCAGTGTGATTCGCAGGGTTGGAATTTGCGTTTAAACTAATTTTGAATTTTTTAAATCTATACTTAAACTTGTATTCGGCAGGTACTTTTGGGCGAAAACAAAATAACTCCAACAATCTCTCTGCAAAGTCTTTAAAAAATGTCATACACCAAGTACTAAACGAAGCTTTAAGCGATAAAACTGGGAAAACTAATATCTGGAGAGTAAAAAGTAGTTGATATCAAAACTTTAAATCAAAAATAAAAAAAAAAAACTAAAAGTGATTGAAAAATTGCACTCTGTGGCAAAAAAAGTGTCACACAGTATAAGCGTAAACAACATAATATTCTTAAAATAAATGCTTTAAATTGATGTTGAAGTTGTTTAAATGACGAGAAAAAACTGGAATTTTTGAAATTGTTCAGCTTATACAGCCTAGGCAGTAACCAAACCACATATTTCTTACATTGTTAAAAACGTCTGAATATCGTCTTTCCAAAACAGTAAAAAAAAATTGACAAAGCTAGATTTGATGAATGAATATCCAAAAACACGTTTTTTTAACCTAGGTCCAGATTTTTGGGATGCTACGGGTTAACATTACTAATTTTCTTATCACTTATTACTCAAGTAGGTCGTTTTTTGTAATGTGGTAATTTTTTGGGAACAAAGATAAGCTTACCCCTGTGAGTAGTGAGTAAAACTGGAACACTATAGGTCGAGCGAAAACATTGTCAATAGAAAAATGTTGTCTATTTTATCTAATAATCCAATATTTTGTCTAAGTTCACGTATTCTACAATTTGCTTTTGCAAAAGAGTTCATAAAGGTTCAAAAAATGCTAACTTTTATTTTATATTGGGAGAAATGTGTGCCATCTCTATACATTCTAATTTTCCTATATTGAATAAGAAGTTAAATTTTCTAGTTTTTGTAAATTTTTATGTTAAAATATAATGTTCATTGCTTTGTTTGGGATATTTTCTTTTTTTTTTAAATTAAGAAACAAGCTAAAAACACCTTTATTTCTTTAAGTCCCAGATAAAGCTCAGTGAAGCTCTCAGAAGAATAAACTCCATAAAACAAACTATGATTCCTAGGAATGGGCTTAGACAATTGAAAAATTGGAGCTTAATCAATCAATCTGACTTTACTTTAATTTTACTTCAAGCCTGTAGCTTGTTGTCAAAAAAACAACAAATAAGTAATATTTTTTTTTAAATTAACTCGCCACTTTCAAGTATTTACCCAAATGGTTTGCCTTTCAGACCATATAAACTCCCAATTAAAAAAAATACTCTGAAAAAATAAATAATATTGACTCAAAATAAATTAAGTACCACCAACCAACCTACTCTGAAATATTAAAAATATTATTTCCTATAATCCTTTTTTTTTAAATTTCAATAAACGAATTTAAGGACGACTTAAAAGTAAGAACATCCAATTAATTATCCTTTCCTTTCACGAAAAAAAAATATATATAAAAAAAAATATTAATTAAATAAAAAATACACGATGTGAAATGTAATCACACATTTTTCAATATAATAACTCACATTTCTTTTTTTCTTTTTTGTGATAATTCACCATGACAATTTATCCTTGTTAAAGCTTCATTAAATGACTGACAGAGCCGCAGTGTCTATCTATCTCTGATGTAGACTTTTACAAAACATCCCAACGTCATCGTCGTTGGTCGTAGTTGTCAGTCGACTCAGCCAATATTGCAAAAATGAAAAATGAAAAAAAAAAAAAAACAATTTCAAATGAAATGGGATTTTTTTTTCGTAGTCTCTGTCGCGCGTATGCCAAAAAAATGGAACTGTCCAATATCCATGTCGAAATGAAATTGAATTCTTTATAGTTCTTGAAGTGAAACTCATTCATATGCTTCCATATAATTTCTAACATGCAACAAACGAATTAATTGGAATTAAAGCCAAATCAACCCTCACCCCTCTCCACAAAAAAAAAAACCCCATTGGTCGGCATGAGAATTCGTAATGAAATAATTGCAAAATTGGCCGCTACCGCTTTGTATACGTTCACAATTATTTCTGGATTGTAATCAAAATATCCGAAAGAATGCTTAATGGGCAATGAATAAATTATATCTTCCCACAGATTGGGGTGATGGGTTCCACCCTCTCTTCACGTGTGCTGTACGACAAGGGTTCTATTTTTTGTTTTTGTTTTTCTTGGCTTAGTTAATTCTTTTCACTACAAGTTTCGTGTTTGGACTTTTTTTTTTTCTTAGACGAAACAGAAAAAAAAACTCCAAATCAGCTTAATTCAGTTGCCAAAGTTTGGAGAAATGTTTCTGTTAATGAGCACAATCCAAATTGGTTTTTGGAGCAAAGTCCTTGTTGTATTTGCAATTGCCACATCCAGAGGTCTGATGCTGATGTTATTTTTAGAAGTTGGCTTCCGTTCCAATCGCAACGGATCAGATTCAGATTCCAATTCGGATTGAGATTGTTTACAGGCAAAAGAGTAGAGATCTACTAAGTATAATGAGACAGAAATGTGGTTGGGTTGTGTGGTGGGTGGAGGATTCTGGAACTTTTTGCGTTAAAACTTTTTTTGTTTGAAATGCCAGAGACTTGATTGTGTGTGTTTTGTGTCAACCCTTCTGGCATTCGTTTACATTTTGGGGTAGTTTATTATATCTACGAGTTAAAATGTATGACCGTTAAACTTTCTTTTTTTTTCGAATCTCAGGTAAAAGCAAACACCTTTTGAGCACAGAAAGTTTTAATTTCAGTTTCATCCTACGGGAAAAATGTTTGACAAAGTTAAATATTTAACTAAAAAAAACATAGAAATTTCGTATTTTTTTATACCTGAATTTGAGTTGTTTTTTTTTTTTTTTTTGTCTAATTTGAAACGAAAAATAAACATTGCAGTGAAGTTTTTCTTCGTAGAGACCTATTTTCAGCTTTGTAATTAAAACAACTTTATTAATCATTTTGTAGATGTCTTTCCAATTTGTGTTTATTTATTTATTAATGAAAATAATTCATGTAGAAAAAATAACATTAAAAATTGTTGAAAATATAAATTAAAATGCATAATTTTAGGCTGTAGCACACCTTCAATGAATAAATAATGGAATAAATGAAATTATGCAAATTTAAACTTCAGTTTTCGAATTTAATCAAATTAAGGTCTGGCATTAATATTGAGCCGTGCGTAATGGTCGTGGTTGAGGTACTTTCGGTATGTATTTTATTCGGCTTAACCCCTTTTTTCATCGTCATTTTCTATGCATGATGGGTAAGATGAAGGGTATTTTTCCTTTTTTTTTCGTTTGTTTAAAGTACTAAACAGGATATAATGTCTTAAGGAGTCACGTTTTTCTTCCTTTTTGGCTTTATGACTCTTTTAAAAGAGTATTAGGTCTTAACTACATAATGTAGTTGGTGTTCTATGTGAACAACTAGATGTTGAGATAGGTTTGTGTATAGAATATAAATGGACGAAATTATAGAGCTTAGTTATAATGTGGTTTTTCAGTGATTCCCTTAAAGTGACTTGTGAAAAAAGTGTTTTATATGGTATATTTGTCGTTTCAAAAATTTGGTTTAGAAAAAAATGGTAAAAAGTTTGTCAAGGACTTGTTTTTACGGAGTATTAAATATATTATATATATTCTTGAAGTGGATGACTAAGGGTTTTTAAATGTTAGTTTGGATTTGATTTAATGACTTTAGAAAACATACTTTAACTGTGGTTAAGACGTTCTTTCGTCTTAATAAGTGACACTTAAGTGCCAATATTAGAAACGGAAGTGACATCTTGTCCATTGACTTTTTAGTTTTGTTTTAAATTTATGATTAATGGATAAAACTATTTTAAAAAGTGCTTGTGTGTCTTGTAAAGATTTTAGTCTGCAGAACTCAAAACTCTCATAGAAAAATATATTTATATGTTTTGAGTTGAAAATAACCAATCTTAACCAAAGAATCAGCACCTGAATACAGAAAAAAGTTGCGTCAATTTTTGAATCGATGAAGTAAATTATGCTCAGTGTGTGAAAATATTTTCAAAAAATTCGTGTTTCTAAAAATAATTTGCAATAGAAAAATATTCTTACTTAGTTATAACAATGGACATTTTTGTTCAAATATACAAAATTCCACTACAACAGCCCCCTGGTTCATCTATTTCTACACTCAAGGAAAAAACACTACGTAAAATGTAGATGGCTTATATAATAAAATACAAAGTTGTTTCGTTATGTTTATTTTAACGTTGAAGTATAACTTCGTTCAAATACAAGTTATTTCAAACAGAGATATTAGCTGGTTTAACAGGTTTACCTTTAGGGCAATTTATTGTCAATTTGACATTTTTTCAGTCACTCGGACACCAGGACACATCTTTTTAAAAATAATCACTTTTGGACATCTTTTAGAAATTTTCAAACTTTTTGGACATTTTTAAAAATAAACAAAAAAATTGAAATTTGATAAAAAAAATAGTAAATGATCCTTGCTTTGAAGATATTTTCAAAATAAAAAGTTCTAATTCAAAGAAAGAAACTCAAAAAAATCACTTGAATGAATTTCTTGATTCACATTTCTTAAATTACTTTAAGTTAAACGTTCACTTTTTTGCATCAGTTCGTAAGCTGAAAGACTGTTTAATAAACTAATTCTAAAAAAACAATTTTAGCCACAAGTACCTTTAAAAAAAAAAAAAAACAACCAACTTCAATCTGAAGAAATTTAATATTTTCATATTAATACCAGTGTAGAAACGGGATAAAATTAAAATGGGACCCAAAAGAGACCACCAACTTTCAAATACAACAAGAATGATCAAAATCGATCCACCCAGCCAAAAGTTCTGAGGTAACAAACATAAAAAAAAAAATATACATACATTCGAATTGATAACCTCCTTCTTTTTTGCAGTCTGTTAAAAATTCAATTGAACGTCATAGTAGGGTCATACTTTTTGAATGAAAGAAATGTTTGTAAAAAATCTACTAACGGTACCTCCCTTAGAACCGTTTTATTCAATTTGGCAACCACTTTTGATGAATTTGATGAAAAAAATTCAAAAAAATAATTTTTGGATTTTTAAAAAATCATTCAATTTTTTTTTTTTGAAAAATCAATTTTTTGAAAATGAGTCATTGAATTTTTTTTTAATTTTGGGTTTAGATATGCAATAATATTATATGTAATAATATTTATTATCAAAAATTTTTTTCTAAAAATTTATCTTTTTTAATCAAATCAAATGGCGTACTTAGCTTGGAACTGAAACTAATTAAGAAGTTGCTCAAGTCATTTTAGTAATAAATGTAATGTTTATTTATTTCTTATAATTTTTTTTATTTTTAAAACTTTATATGAGATTATGAAGAGCAAGTACGTGGGACACAGTCGTTCATTTTATTTTATTCGCTTTATGATTTTTCAAAGTGCAAACGTTTTTGATTTTAAAATTTCTGTGCTTAGGACCAAATTGGGTGTGTTTTTTTTTTATTTTACGTTGTTTTTTCTCTCATTGTAAAAAATGTTCATTTCTTAAACACCTTTTTAATTTATTAATTTAGCTTTAAACATCCTTATTCAAAACAGAAGATAAGCGAGTTTCGTTCCTAAAAGAAATCAAGCCGTGTTTGTTTACCTTTGAGTTTAACCATGCATTGTATTATAGCGGCGTCTACCAGTCCTTACAATAAAACACACGCATAAGACATTACATCAATTTGAGGTAGAGAGATATCTTAAAAGAAAATACGTTCATACGAAATGTTACTTATGCATTTTCTTAAAGGTCTTAGTTTCCTTATAGCTTTTTCGTTTCATATTAAAATAAAACTATAAAAGTTGGCAACGATTGATATAATTTTAGTGCAAGGACAAATTAATGTACTGGAAGATATGCAGCCAAACACGGTCAGGGTTGAACCATCAGAGTCCTTCATCGGTGAGCCAAAAGATATATTCATACTTTTTGTTTGTTCATCTTTATTAGACATTTTGTTTGAGCTTTTTAGCAAATATGTATGCACTTTTCTCAAAAACTGTAGCTATTTCCAGTATTTCCAGATTTAATTGCAACAAAAACAATTCTGCCTTCCAACAATTTCATCCCTATGTTTCCAAACAAATCTTATAGAAAAATTCAGCTTTGTGTTGCATTTCGATGCAAATCTTAAAAATAACTAAAATAAAATTAAACATTCCATACTCTTTGTATTAAATGTTTAATTTAAAATGACAATGATAAAAACAAACATATTTTCTATTTTTTTTTTTTTTCAAACAAGATTTTCCAGTTAATCAAAGAATTGCAAACAAAAATTTTCCACGGATTTCAGTGTTCCATGGAAAAACTCAATGAAGCTTACTTTGTTGATAAACGAATTAATTTGAATTTGTTTTTGATAAAAACTATCTATGTGGGAAAAACTCTTTAAGCAAATTAAAAAAAAAACTATTTTCTTCTCTTCTATATGCTGACATAAAAACAATTTCAGGCTTTATTCCAATTAAAAAAAATCATTGTCTGCTAACTGCTACTGATACTCTTTGAGATCCTCTAAAAACCCATTTATTGAATCAAGAATCATTTTGCAATCATTCATCGTTTGACTTCATTGTTCTTCTACCAAGATTATGACGACAATTTTCTATAAAAAAAAACAAACTCTACTTGTTGGAAAAAACTCTGCTAACGTATGAAATTTAATACAAAATTACAAATTATTGTTCGTTGAAGATTATTATTCGATTTAGTTACTTTATATTTTCCAATCAATATCATTAGCAATACGAGTATTATTATGTTGAAGAAGTCCTTTGTACACTTAATTTTTGATATTTCAGTCGATTCCTTCAAAAGTGGTATTTCGCATTCTCCTCTATCAACAGTGGCGTATTAGTTGTTCGACAACAAAAAAATGTATAAAAAAAACTAGGTCAATGGCAACGTTGAAGGATGAAAGTCTTGTCGTCAGTTTTCATTGAGATCAAACATAAAATATAAAATCAATAGATGATATGGGTTGGGTAGGGTATCCGTGGGAAACATAAAAAAGATTGATGAAGTATTTTTTTTGTAGATTCTTTTTTTTTGTATAGTTTTTCTGCAGGGTAAATGCTTGCGGGGGCTATGAAGTGTAGAAAGCATTTTACCAGGCTTGTTGAAAGTTGAACTATTAAAAAGTGGCTCATGTCATCGTGTTCTATGTAAGGGTGTGTGACATGTCTGCAGTTTGTAAGGAATTTGTTTTTAAATATTAAGTTTGGAGGTTTTCTTAGCGTGTTTCATTAATCACATGCAATTTTCAGGAATTTTTAACTTTTTATTATACTTCTTTACTGGTGTTTATAAAAATATTCAACCAGTAATAACAAATAGACTATTTCAGTCCATTATTACTGTTTTTTTCACACAGACACTATAACTAGGTAAAGAGTAACAACACACTCACATTTTATTCTAGGTTTATTTTTTTTTATTTTGCACACACAAAAATTTATTAAATTACAGAAGTCAGCCATGGTCATTGATGATCGGACTGATTCATTTTCTACAGTATAATTGATAGAATTAAAAAGTGTCAGACTCCCATAAAACGGCATTTTTTTTTGAAATTCCAGCGAGAAGTTAGGGCAAACTGGGATAAAACAAAACAAAAAAATAGCTTACGTCTCGAAAAGTATAAGGGTTAAAGTTATAAAATAAATTTAATTGCATAAATAAATTGAAATGATGATAAGTTTTAGCTAAGAAAAAAATATTAAAAAATCAACTTTTGAAATTAAAAATTATTTTTCAAAATCAAATATTTTTTTAGACCTTTGAAAATGATGTTAGTGTAGGTAAGGTTGGTGTTATATTGGCAAACTAATTATGCACATTGATAGACTGAGAAGGTAAAGTATCTTATATTTCAGGAGAGCGAAAAAAAAACAATTCAAAGCTGCTTCCCAAAAAATCTTTCAAGCTTTTTACAACAAACTTTTTTTTAATATATTTCAAAAAATATTGTTAATATTTTAGAAGTTATAGAACAAAACTGACTTAGTATAGTTTTCCAGATTTTGTATTGTATATTGATTTCCAAGATCTTAAGTTGAGGTAAGATGTTGTACCTTGTGTTTTCAAGAATAATTTTTAGTTCTTATGTCGATTTAAGACGAAATGGAGAGTGGAGGTGCAAGCGAAAAAAAAGAAACATGTTATGATGTTTTGTAGGGTTTTCATTTTAAAAACTAAGTTTCTTAAAAGATATTTTAATAATGCAAATTGACTTTAACAATGGACAAAACATTGTTCTTAAAACTCAAATGTTTTTCTTTAACTTCCAATTTTTAACGAGCTTTTTTCTACCACAATACTAACGGCAAAAAATGTCATGTCTAAGAACACAAAATGATAGATTCTATAATAGTTTGGGGCACGTGTTTTTCTCATATAACAGAGAAACCTGAACTTTTCTGATCTATTTTGTTCTTTTATTTTCGGAATAAATTCTTCAAACACTGTTAAACCGAGTCTTCTGTTAGATCTAAGTGAACAGTAACAGTAAAAAATATGGAAATTAGAATTAATCAAGTCAAGCATATCAACAAGATATTCTTTTAAGCGACAATAAGTGAAACAATCACTAAAACATTAAATAAACAACGTCCGTAAGGAATAAATTCAGAATTTGTGTGTGGTGAGTTTTTTTGGTCTTCAAACGGTAAAATTTCTTATGACTACTTAACTACTGACTACAAAACTTACAGTTTCAAATTTAAAGAAATATTTTTTTATGTTGACATAAGAGGTGTGTTTTCACAATTATAAAAAAGACTCAAAGCAAAATAATGTTATGTTTTTTTTTTTTTTTGTTCAATTTAACTGAGGACAAAATCTTATGTGAACTTAAGATATTTTACCTCGTGTTACCTTTCTTGTAAATAAAATGAAATTATTTTCGTCCATAAAAAGGGAAAGGAATGAGATAGAAGTATGTCGATAAGATATAACTGTGATCCTTTAGAATGGCATTAAGGAACAACATTAAAATGCGAATCATTTTAAGTCAACTTGAGATACTTTACCTTTTCAGTCGAGAGATAATAGATCCATAACGGTTTTCTGTATCTTAAAAAAACACAAACAAATTTTAAAATTATATGTTGCTGGTTTAATTGATTTTAAAAATCAGGGAATAACGGGAATAACATTTCGTCAAAATAACTTTAAGATTTATTAGTTGTCTGTACATGTGTGAAGAATATAAATATCTTAACGTTTTTGTCAATGAAAAACAGTAAAATCAAGACTTTTCAGTCCAAGTTTTTTTGAACGTTTCCAACGGTATTTTATTTTTATCTTTTTAATTTTTACATTTTCAAACTTGAAATTACTGGGTAAATAGATTTTTGTACAAAATATCACATTTTTATAGCCTGTATGCGAGATAACGGTAAAAAAAGTTTTTTTTTACGCGGCTTAATATAGCATCACGATCAAATTACCTGATATTTGATATATCAGATCACACATAACTGTACATTGTACAGTATAACAAGTGGTGTCATTTGTTTGATCTTATACGGTTATATGGCAGGTACTGTTAGTTTTCTCCATCATCGTAATGTCATGCCTGATTGTTATCTCTAGTTCAATTTTTTTTCGAATCCTAAACTTGCCCTATGGAACCTGTATCGCAAGTAAAAATAGGTTCTTTATATGAAGTATCAAATTTCACAAAAAATGAATAAATAATTGAAAAATCTTTGACAAACAAACAAAAATTGGACTTGACCTTTTGTCGTAATATCTTCGTCGACCTTAATCACAGTTTTTTTTTATTACAATCAAGCTCTTAAGTTAAAATATGATTATGTTCTTAGAATGTTTTTTTTTTTCAGTTGGACAAAAAAATAATAACAAAAGTAATATTTAATGTCCCAATAAACCATTTCTATTAAAAGTCTCCCATAACAAACAAACAAAACAAAAAAAAAAATAAACTCCAATGGATCTGTGTTTAATGCGTTAAGAAATGTACGAATCGCTACAGACCGATGAACAAAAATACTATCGCACAAGAGGCATTAAATCCAACACACAAAAATACACGATGAACACACAGAGGAGACAGGATATAAACTTTATTCATTCATGCGAGAAAATAAAATCCCCATAAGAAAATCCTACATCCAAAATAAATTTTTATTTTCGAGATTTCTCCCAAACTGACGTCTGATTCCAATGCTGCCGCCGCGCCGCCGCCATAAGGACGACTGTTGATGGTGACTGATTGACGTGATGAAATTTAAAAGAAAAATAAAGAAACAATCCTTAAATAGCTATCCCAATACATTTATATTCTTTTCGACATATTCAAAATTGAAATAAGGAACAAGAGAGAAATAAATTATTGTTTGTGTGAGAAATGCGTTACCGACTGTTTCAATTAAAATTAAACTTTTTCTTGTTGAAAACGAAATAAGATTGAGTAGATTGAGTTTGGAAGAAATTTATTTATTATACCTATAGAAGATACAATTTATGCTTAAGTAATTTGTTAAGTGTTTTTTTGTTTATGAGGGGTTGTGGGATGCCCACATTTTTTATACAAACTTGAAAGGTCCTTGTAAAGTTTAATAAAAGACCAATATAGGTATGTTATTTTGAAAACCATAAAAAACTGTAGCAATAGCTAGCCTGTAATTTAATTTAACCTCAAAAAAGTTTTGTTTTTTTTTTTAATTCAAAATCAAAAGAATCTATTTTATCCCTTGTTCTTGTTGGCGAACATAAAAACGAACCCTTCAAAGTTGCTGTCTAGGTAAATAAGTTTCATTGTCTCATTCATGTTCTTTTTCATTAAAAATTCAATTTCATTCAAAATAAAACAAATAACTTTTTTCTTGTACTCGCCTGTGAAACTTTTCTTCATAAAACGAATATCAATACGAAATTGATTAAACAATCATGAAGTTAGATAAAAGATAAAACTCGATAAACTTTTTCAAAGTAACTTTGCCTCCGCCATAACAACTTTCTCGCCAACTATAATTTCTGTTACATTGACGATGACAGATGAATTAAATAATTTTTCACTATCCATTCAGAAAATACTAATTCCATAAAGTATAAAACTCTCAACATAAAAGATGACAGAAAAAAGAAAAAAAAACTGAAGCTTACAACGACATTTGGATTGAATGAAAAAAAAAATAATAATAATTTTCAAGCTTATTTTCATTAGAACGGAAGGGCACCTCTCTTAACTAACACAGAGAGTCAGCCACTGCACGGATGCTATACAACCTTCAGTGGGAAATTTAATTTGTTCCATCCTGTGCATGTGCAAATTGCTTTGGATAATTAAATTAGTATTACCTTCATATATGAATGCGATCAAAATCAGGCAACGTTATAAGCATAAATCAGATGGAAATTTATTTTATGAAAAGCAAAAAAAACAAAATGTCAGAGAGTGACATCAAGTACCTATAGTTGGAAAGTTTACATATGATATGGTTGCCAACTCACAATCAATAGTCTCACAAAAATATTAGCTCAAAAAAAAATAAAATTTTCAAAACAATTCTTTTCCTTTTCTGTCAATTGTTTTTTTTTTTTTTTTTTTAAATTCAAAATTTTGCGCAAAAACTTGAATATTTTAAAAAGCGCTTGAGTTTTGTTCAACAAATTTTAGTTTAAAGAGCTGATGGCAAAAATTAATACAAAAAGGTGATTTTTTTAAAATTTTCTCTATTGGTTTCAGCGGAGAGGAAGTATCTACTCTTTTAAAATTGAAAATTGGAATAGAACATGACCCATGAAAAATAATAATTTTCTTGCTTTCATTTTCCAACTTTAGTTTTATTTTAATAAGAATATTTGAATAACTGAAAAATAAACGCATTGCAAAACGAATTACCTAAATGCTGATTGCGCAACAAGTTATCTAATTAAATTAGCTACAATTTTTGAATCCGCCACAAAGTGTTCGCCAAATTCAGGGACGTACTGACGGCAAAATAGTCGAGTTTAAAATGTCATTCCGAGTTGATAAGAACAGCTACTTAAAATCATGGAAGGATATAAACTGTGTCCTTATCAATTCTGTAGAGTGATTCTAATCAGTTATGGTCACTTTTAAGAGCGGCAGACTAGCCAGATATAAACTATTTATATACGTATGCCTTACCGTATGGTTTTTCTCAGGCACACTTGTCAAGCTTCTAAGCAGGTAGCACAAGTTCAGGATCAGAACAAGAAACTATCCGATCTGAAAATTGACGACGACTACGTTTACAAACGCACCCGTCTAATTAAATCGACTAAATTACCCACTAGTGAAACAAAATATTGTTGCTTATGGGTACCCCCCTCTTGATCTGAAAGCCTTATTTCTCCTTAGGCCATTTTATGGTCATATAGCAAATACTCTACACTGCACAAGTGCACACAGCAGTATATTGACTGTCCTAGCATGCCCATAATCTTACTACTGTAAATCGTCAAATGTCCACTTAAATACATTTTTTTTTCTGATAATTCATAGTTTGAGTTGTTAATCATGGATTTTGCTAATCAACTGATCTTGCGGTTGATTAGCACCATTAAACTAGAACCTCTGAAAATTATGCTAAAAACTTAACCCGCTGTGTGAACAAACTAGCCCCAAAAATAACACACATAACGGATTAAGATTTTAGTTTGTAAAAATGGTGGTGTAGGTATTACTCATTCATTCATTATATTATATTGATTCAAACGAATGATCATCAAAATCATCTCGTTTCATTATTGATAAGCGACATCCCAAATTATATTTTCCTTTTTTTCTCTTTCTTTAGAATAAAATGTTACTCATACGCCACAGTGACCGCTTCTATTAAGTGATATTTCAGATCCCATAAAATTCTTGTTGGTTGCAACTTTAATTTAGAAAGTTACAAGGAACACCAATTTACCATGTTTTAGAATTTTTTTTCCAAATTCTTATTAAATGTTGATAAAAAAAATCAAAAACATTCACCCCACCTGGCAAGCCTAAAATACAAACCGACTTTCCATATTAACAATATCGCTTGTCATCTTTCAGAGGGTAATTTCAAGTCTATACAGCCATGTATTACAATAATTTGGATATAGAAAGAGAATATGATGCCGCCATTACCGTCGTCGCACGACGACGACGTATAGTCTCTAACTCCCACTAGATCTCAGTAAAGTCAAAAAAAAAAAAAACAACACAAAATTTTCACATCGTCAATGTCGACGACTTCGTCGTCGTGTCGTCTTGGAATTTTTTTTCTACTCTTATGAATACCTCAGGAAAAAAAACACAAGTACTTTGTTCATACCCACATACATGACTGTTCGTGCCGTCTCGTTTATTCCTAGGTCGATGTCATTATAGAGTAGGTAGGTTCATAGTAGTTGTTGCTGCAATTGATATAAAATATTCCTTGGCCTTATGCATTCACAATGTCAGACTATTACGTGCCTCTTCAACTATTCTGTGTACTTGTTGGGTATAAGAAGATTAAGGATATATAATGATAGTATGGGAAGGACGAATACGACGATTTTATTCATCAATTTTTCTTTCGCACAAAATGTCTCATGCAGAATTCACTTTTTTGTGTATTTTATATTGTGATGGATTTTTTTTTTCTTTTTTGCAATTTCTTTCTGATGCCAGAATGATGTCGGATTTAAATATATAGTTGGTACACATCCCTCATCTTAATGGTCTGACCACTGTGCCTTGACTAAAGCACTTGGCATAATGTACAGATTTTGACATAATACTAATTGACAGGAGAGGATTTCTTCAATAAATACAATTCGCATTTTGTGTTCTCTGCGTGAGCTGAAAAAATTTCATTTGGCCGATAAGTTGTATGTTTTTCAACTTGTGAATGCAGAAGGATGAGTTTTACTTTTATTTTTGAAATGGGTGCCCAATTAGATAATAGAACCCATTTAACTTATATAAATAATTCCATTCAATTCAAGTCCTTTATTAAAAATATATATTTTTTTCTAAACAAACAGGCATAAGGGGTGTTTGAAGTACTTATCGATAAGGGGATAGTTCCATAACCTAACTGAAGAGAAATGTCAAAAGAGCGGCAAATTTGGCGTTGTTTGCTGTCCCTGTCGCTCTCCTTTTGTAACGTACTTGTTGAAAAACCCTTTACAAATATGTAATGATGTTTGTCTTTTTTTTCTTTTTACAAAGTAGTATAAAATATTTTTGAATATCATAAAACAATGTACAACAACATTGTTGGTACAAATGTCTGTAATAAGCAATAATTATTTTTAAACATATAAAAGTAGAATTTAGAGAGAAAAATTAAAAACAAATAACACATAAAAAGATGATTCATTGGATATAACAATCTGCGACTTTAGTTATATTTGCAGGATTTAAATAAATTGAGCAGATTCTACTACACAAAGTTGGACTCTTTAATTACAAAATTTAATGAACAATTTAATAATTTTGAAAATATTTTTTTTGTTCAATTTGAAGATGCATCTGTTTTTTTAAGCAATGAGTTAATTCCATTCAACTTGGGAATTTTCCATAGAAAATGTCACACGCTCAGATAAGAAGAGAAAGTGGACAATGACGTCTGGAAGACATAAAACCCTAAAATAGCCACACACCGAAATGATACAATACAACGCACAATACACAAAATGTGTGCACTTTATCTGGAAACTATTAAAACTAAAAGATAACCGTACATAGAAGATAAGATTGAAACAATTGACGATGAAGCCACTTAACCAAAAAGGCATGCGTGACTTCTCGAACGTAACAGTACAGCATCCGAGGATCAACCGAGGATTCATGAAGGAGATCATAGCGACAAATAGTCAGAACGACTTGTACCCTTGATTAGGTTCGACGCGCACACTCCGACTCCATTAGAGTAACTTATTTTTAATATTGTAAATCTAATGTAATAACATTTTGTGAATAAAATATATATTTTTCTAAATAATACTTTTACAATTTGTTAACTCAATGCAATACAAAGTTTAATGATTAAATTAAAAACAAAAACTGTAAATGATATATACTACAGCAAAATCATCCACAATGCATTTTTTGTTCTCCTTTGACCAATTCTACCATTTATAACTTTTCTAACTATGTGTACTTAAATATTAATAAATTTCTATAAAACTATACCTATTGACTTTATTATTTCAATAAGACACTCACAAGCTTGGCAATATCATTAAATAATATCCAAAATAGTTTAAATTCATTTTCTCACATAAATATACTGTTCACGTTAGCAAAATAGCTTTTAACTTTAGTAAAAATTACAATTATACAATAATTGCTTATTTAATTGTGTGAATATAGGCTCCACAAAGTAAAAACGGTCAATTTTACATTAATTATAATAACAGCGATCATTTTGAAGTATAAACAGGTCGATAAAATATCAATTATGAAATACATATTTCAATTAACTTTATTCGGTCCAAAAATAGATGCATTCAACAGTTTAAATGTTTTTTTTTTAATAAACACAGTTACCGGCTATTAAATAACAAAGCTTTATAAGCCTTTCTTATTGTTTGTATATCACGTACCACAATTTTTTTGAAAAAAAGAAATTCATTTTTAAGGAATTCTCCTACAAAAATGGGTAAATAATTTTTGAAGATAAGTACGAGTTTAAGAGGTCTAATTTTTGTTTGAGACCTTCAATACGCTGCTATTAGATACTTGAAGTCTAGTGTCAATACTCTTTTTAGTGCTTTCAGTTTTTTTTTCGATTTTTTGAAAAATGACCCAAGTTGTTTATGTTGCGTTTTGTAAAGTCACTTCTCAATTATAAAATCCATCTTAATCTCTAAAAATCCTGCAATTATAATAATAGCTCAGGGCAATTAGGTTTTGACATTGTTGAGAGCCATTCCCTTACTCATATTTCAAAAGTCCCAACTCACTTCATTTGGAAAAGTGCATCAATATAGCAATTTTTGCTCTCGTTATATCATTAAACATATGCAATTGTCTTTGAGAGATCATTTAATTGTCCAAAAAATACTTATTTTTGCTGTGATTCCGTGGGGATCAAAACCAAGGTGTTACGATTATGCATAGTTACTACAATAGTCCTTTTTTATGATATATTATGTGCGTGCCCGGAACAAGAACTAATTGAGATAGAGAAACTGTAGTGCCACCCCTTCTTTATCCATATTTTGGTTCCAGTTCATAATTCTGTCCACTTTCTTGTAATGAATAAATTTCCCCACAGTGAACATGAAATTATTAGTCCGTTTATCTGAGGTTTCACAAAATAAGGTAGTTTATCTCAACCGGACTGTATGGATGCATGAATTCAAGCAACTGTGTTACTTTTTCCAAAAGCAGTTGAATAAGTAGCATATTATAAATAAATTATGGTATACAAACTCAAAGTGGTTAGGCATTGCGCACCTAAAATAAAACCTTCAATAGATACAGATAGCATTTAATTCCAAGAGCTTCCACTCGACATGTCGATTGAAGACAACCAATCACTTGAATTGTTTTCGCACATTTTGCATTTTGCACTTAGCAAGTTCCATTAATTTGCAATAATTTATTTATAATTGATTGACTGCCGACACACTGCTATCCATTTCATAATTATTCTGTCTTATCCATGTCTTGAGAATGTTTCCCTTCTCAGATTCAGTATTGTAAAACCCTTTTCCAACTCAATACAATGTCGATAAAATATTTGATTTTCTGCGCTAGAATATTCGGATTGGTTGATTTCAAAGTAATGAAAAGTGGACGTTTGATGTTTTCACCAAATCTGCAATTGTATAACCTCGTATTCTGTGTTACTGCTGCATGTGGGTTTGTCACGGTATTGCCACATTTCTACAAACTCATCTTGCCATATTATTTGCTGGAACTCTCCATGACTCAACACATATCACTTGTGTGCTTCACAATTGCATCCAAAATTATTCAAACAATCAACAGCAAGAAATTTATCGATGCATTAAATGAGTTCGCTGACATTGTAAGCCAAGCTAAATCGGTGACAGGTGATTCGAAAATATTTGGCAAATCATTTTTCCTCATCATATTTAGTCGATTAATTGGAGTTACAACTATCTTGACACTGATAATTAAAAAAATTATGACAAGCTTTAGCTACTCTCAGTTCTTAGAACTTGCCTTTCTTTCGTTTAGTTTCTGTCTGTGGTCTGTAGTTTATTTGGTTCAAGACAGTATATGCTTGGGTTTTATTACTTTCGCGGGATTGTACCAGAACATTGGAAATTACATGGCATCATTTGGAAAACGTTTGGAAAAAGCTCACAGTACTTTGAAACAATTTTCTAAATATCGGCAAATGCAACTTTTGTGTGATTTTTCCGAAGAACTCGATAAATATTCATTGATTTACTCGGATATTTACAAAATGATAAACAATCTTCTGTCAATTATCAAATTTCAATTATTTTCGGCAATTTTCTTTTATATATTCTTTATAATTGGAAATATGCATTTCACGTTTTTGAATTATTCGGAAACTGGCAAAATTGATTGGCCCATGATGTTAGTATCTCTGCAACACCTGATGGATTTTTTGTTCTTCATGTCATGTGTGGACTTGACCTTGCGACGTGCGAAAATTCCATTGAAATTGAATTTGGAAATTTTTTGCTCGGACATAGATTGTCATTGGGATATCAGTGTACGTGATTTGGAAAAATTAGTACTTTTATAATATTTTTAATATTTTTTTTTTTTATTTTTCAAGGTCCAAGACTTTCTCGGTAAATTGAAATTTGAATGTCTACGATTTAACATCTATGGATTGTTTCAACTTCACAACAAATTTTGTTTGGATATTTTTGCATTAATCATTACGTATTTTTCAATTGTGATACAAGTCACATATTTGGGATGTATCTTATCAAATTAACTTGATTAAAAATAAAATGGAGAAAACTAAATAAATAAATTCTTAGCTGTTAAACTATTTGACTCTTTTTTGAATATAAATATTTGAAATTCTAATTCTTAACTTTGAATATTTTAGTTGTTAATTTATGCGCTTAATTTAATGCAATGTTGTATTTGAATAAACAATATTATAAACAAAATTTGCGTTAGAAGTTATTCTTTTTTGACCAATTGCTGTATCGCCGTAAATTTGTAATCAAAACGGTTCCTCATAGGATTGTTTTGGTGCAGTTTTGATATCTTTGGGGATGCTGAATCCGAATCTGAGGTTTGTCAACAAAATTTCTTGACGCAACATGGCCAAAAATTGAAAAAAAAATTCTAAATTTTCAACGTTTTTGCATATGACTTATGCCTACAAGTGAAAGATAACTGAATTTGACAAAAGCCTAAAATTGACTACGGAATGGGAAAACATTATAATATTCTGTTCAAAATATTTCAAGTGGACGCACTTTTTCATTAATAGGTAATTATGACTCTCATGTTAATTTAGATTCCGGCGTTAATATTCAAATATATATTATTAAATTTACTGAAAACATGTTGTGTAACTATTTAAATTTGAAGCACTGTTTTTCACAGTTTTTTTTTTTTTATTTTCAATGTCACATTCGTAACAAAAACAAATGTGAAAAGTTGACCGACCGTACTTGTAAACACAGGGTAGGTATTTACGTAATTAATCACGGAAAAATTAGATCGCTCGCATTAAATTCGTTATGTTTATTTCACGTTGAAGTATAAGTTGGTTCAATTACAAGTTATTTTCATACTCTCTATAGCACAATTGGTAAAACTATCAGCTGGTAATTCAAGCACCGAATTTCCGTACATTCTGATGTTGGCCATGATTTTTTGTTTGCTTTAGCGTTTTCAAAGTGGTAACGTTTTTGCGTCTTCCGTGTTTAGGACCAAATAGTTAACGTTTTAATTTGATTTAAAGTATTTTGTTTTTTGATTCTATGTTGTTTTTTCCCTCAGTGTAGTTTTTAAATATTCTAAGAAACAAATTGTTCTTCAAAGTTGATACTTATGTTGGTTAGGTATCCCTAATCGATGATTTAAGAGAACTCTTAGCTTTGCCCAAGTATACGATCAATTCTCTTCTAGTATACTAATGGTAAATGCTTTATTTGAACTTTATTTTGAGAAGAAACAGCAACTACGCTTTATACCTGCTTTTAAATAAATTTGTTATTTTCTTGGTTATCTAATTATCTAAAAGAAAGCCTTTGTGTTTCAGTATGTAGACTTGCAATGTTTAATAAATTTTTGCATATTACTTAACTAATATTTAAACTAAAATTTTCATTTTTATTTCTTTTTTATTTCAGGTAAGTGAAGTGATCTTTGAAAATAATAAGTATGTAAGTCTATTTATCAAAAAAAAAACTAAATCACACCAATATAAAGAAGGACAATTTTTTTTAATATCTACCTATTATGCAGGGCAAAGACAGTGATATCACAAAAATACTGTATTCTTAGTTTTTTTCATATTCCCAACAAAAATTGATTTTGATCAAAATTTAAGAAATGCTCATTAATAGACTAACCGGCTCAACATTTACATCCACTGCCCAAACGTATGGAAGTATTTTCTTCAAATTTGGTAGTTTAACTAATTTTTTTTGTTTTGTCTAGAACGAATAGTTTCTTTGTAACGGTTTTGAGTTGTTATAGATTTTTCTCTAAACTGGCACAAACAATTTTATTTAAAACTGGTGTATGTTAATGTTCAAAATGATTGAAATAAAACTGCATTATTAGTTTCCCAAAAAAAACTCATGTGATAGAGAAACACCCAAGGCATTTTTTTACACACTATTTTGGGTCTAATTAGATGTAATCCAAAAAACAATTTTTTGAATACGCTTCTAGTTTCCCGGAAAATTCACGTTGCGTTTTTGGTACGTTAGCTGAAAGCTGTAGCAAAATTATTGAAAAATTAAATTTTACAAATAGTTTGTAAAGAAACTTAATAATGATGTATTATAAGAAAACTGTAAATTATTTTGACATAATTCTTATAAGAAATGAGTTTTTGTGTAGTATTCATCGAAGTATTTTAGATGATGTGGGTTACTATATTTCTTACCGAAAAAATGGTTTGGCTGGAACATTTTTGACACCGAAGACGCTTTTTTTTGTTTTGATGACTGTGTGCTACACGTTATTGCAACTACTTCATTGAACTACTTCATTGGGGTTTCCTTCCCTTTGAAGCTTTTGTTGAACAATTGATACCAACCGCAACAAAGAATCTAATACAAACGTTCGGAATTCTAGTTCTTCTTTCGCATATTGTTTGCAAATGCTATGGATCTTCCATGCATTTACAAATGCAGCAGCCAGTCTATTTGCCAAAAGTGGCCAATGTCACTTTCTCCCTATAATTCTGTTGTGGTTGTTGCTTGTAGCATAGTGATTTTGTATTTGGCATTGGCATGTTGATGTGCTTAATTTTTTTTTTTTTTTGATCAAACCGTTTCCCTTGTTTAATTGACTACTTCATCAAATAGAACTGTCATTCCTACGAACAACTGTAATTTAATTTTTTTGTTAAAATCAAAATCCGTGGAAACTCGACCTTCTCCATTCAATTTTGATCCGTCAACTCTGTTGACATTTTGATTTGTAAAAAAGTTATGTTAAAGAAAGTACTTCACACTTTTTTTTGAAAAGTAATAGTTTGGGAGCAATTTCATTAAGAGGATTAGATATATTTTTATTATTTTTTTCGTTAAAAACTTCTAAAATACCTATACTAGAAAAATAATTATGTACGGGCTTGCAGGTAATCAAAAATAAAACAAAAATATATTTGATATTTTTTCATTATAATGCACAGAAACGGACAAAAACCCAGAACACGCAAAAATTGCTTATTTTCAAGATGGCGGTTTCCCCACAAGACCAAAAATCTAGCAAAATTATATATCGTCGCTGTTTATGAAAACCAGCATAACTCAAGAAACGTGATTCTTCAGAAAATATTTTTTAAGTTTTTGAGCTTTGAGTCATAATTGGAACAAAATCCTTCTAGCGGGTTTGCAAAGTGATACAGTTATGCCAGTTTGACAGAAAGATAGAGATTTTTTTTTAGTCGATTGGCATCGTTAACAAAAGTCGTGATTTTTGAGTTATGCCGGTTTTCTTAAACAGCGACGATATATACTCAATATTGACTCTCTGTAATCCTGCATTTAAACTTTGATGCCTTCACATTTTAAAACTTTTTTCTATCTTTCCTGTAGTAATACATATGTACTACATAACTTAACCAAAATCACATAGCTTCACGCTAAGTTCATGCAATTAGATAGCATTCAGCTACATGACAAAGTTCGTGCGATCCAGTCGTGAATTTTTTTTTTCTACTTTACTTACTTGTACCTACTTATTTTTCATCTTTCTCCTATACTAGG
The DNA here is from genome assembly GCA_948107695.1 of Meliscaeva auricollis. NCBI lineage: Eukaryota > Metazoa > Arthropoda > Insecta > Diptera > Syrphidae > Meliscaeva > Meliscaeva auricollis. Next base: position 115,733,502 of record OX403616.1, on the reverse strand, counting down.
AATGCGACTTGAACTTGTGTGCACCACCATTAAGAATGTTGCTTAATTTGGTTTTTAGTTCTATTAAACTTGGTCTTTTAGAGAGTTGATACGCTATGAGGGTGGTCAGACAGTTTTCCGATGTTTTAATAGGAATCTCTTATGAGATCACCTGGCTGAGGTCCGAATGCACACATTTTAAGTCATCATGAATCTTCCTCTTATGCACTAATTATATTCCAGTAATTATCAGAACTCTGTCAGTTGACTGACAGCAACTTAATAAAGTGTGCATTTAAGTTTTCCCCCTAACATCTTAAATTTCAATTTACCATTAATTTATTAGAAAAAGTTTTTCATTTTATTGACTTTCCAACCAAAAGACTAGAATAACTTCATCTACAGACAACACTTTCTCCAACGTTGTAGGTATTTAACGGCAGCTAAATTACTCCTCACCTGAAATCTATAAAAAAAACTTCAATACTAAACACATTATTTACTGATGCACAAAACACAAGCACATCGTACTGCCAGAAAATCGGAAATTAATTTCAAATAAAAAAAAAAAACAACAACAAAAAGAAAAAAATAGAAGAAATAAAAAAACCTAAAACTTCCGACACCCGGACTATTAAAGTTGAAATCCTCGTTAAAATACCGCCACCGCATTGCAAAATGATTGTAACTGTTCCGCAAGGAAGCCATATCCTTTTCCACCCAACCAACGCCAAGTGCGGAAGACCACAGCTGCAGTCTCTGCAATAATAATTGAATTGTACAGTCGTTGTAAATCATTGTGTATACGATTTAGTGTCGAAGAATTGACTATGACTTCCCATTTTCCTTCTGATGCGGAGTTCTAGGAAGCATTATTTTTGTTGCTGCATTTCTTCCATAGTTTTTATACTTTTACGGAAAGTATTCAATGCATTGGAAAATATAGACAATCCGACAGAGGCAGCTGCTAAGGGGGAGGTAAATAGTCTTGTTCGAAATGAATATTCTCTGGCAGATATAATGTTTGTTTATGGAAACATTTTGGTACCTACTCTTCATTGAAAATCAATCTTTGAGGCTTTGCCTGTATAGCTGCACTGATGATAGACAATTGTTTTGCCAAATAAAGTATTTAACGAACCGAAACTAAAAGAAGCTTAAGAGAGAAATGATGACGGCTACAAAAACCCACCGAACTACAAATAAAAAAAAAACAAAGATAGTTTTTGCAATCGACGACGTCCCTGGGTGTTTGCCTGTCGAAGTCCAATGTTTTCTATTCTCAACAAAAACAAAAAACGTATTCCCAATTTCTACTCCCATTCACATTTATTGTATGCATGTAGATATTTTTGTTTTTATTATTTTATTTTACTTCGTCCTTTGATGGCGGAATAACATCAAGGGATCCCTTTTTTATACTCAAAGGGACCTCTCTGGTGTGTACAAAAGTTTAAAATCTCTACTCATATCATTGGGAAATCCCTTAAGGTTAAATGACAAATATTTTCCCCTTCTTCCAAGCCATATAGTTTCCCTTAGGCACGAGTGAACATTATGCCTATATTTATTATCCTTCCCATCCCTTCCATCCGTTTTAAAATTCAAATAAAAAGGAAAAAAAAAACATAAAACAAAAAATTTGGCACGCACAGTCATAATCTTGACAACACACCATTCACAAATGTTGATATCCTTGGCTTTGAGTTATATCCTTGCACAATTTTATGGGCTGCCATAGTGTCAGGTTATTTTAAACACACCTAAAAAATTATATAAATGTTTTTACTTGCTCTATAAGGCAAGTAGCTATTGGTTTCGTTTCAAAAAAAAATTGAGGTTTTAATCAAAACCAACATTACGATGATGGAGAAGTCCAAAAGAGTGGTTTTCGTCATGCCGTCCGTCGGTCTGTGCGCCTGTACGTCTGTGCGTCCATCTGTACACTTCTCCACTACCCAAACGCGTGGATGGATTTTCTTCAATTTTTTTGAATATCTCATCTAGAACGAGTACCCCCCATACAACATTTTTGAGTTGTTCGAATTTTATCAAAAACGGCTCTAACGATTTTGATTAAACTTTTTGAAATGATTTCTTCAATAATGATAAATTTTTAGAATTTTTTTCAAAAAAATCTATCGAGCGGTTTTTTTTAAAAAATATTTTTTTATTAAAAAAATTTCAAACAATTTATAAATAAAATGCACGACTGGGTCGCACGTACTTGCTCTTATAGATAAAGTTACTATTTATGCTAAGCTTTTTTAACTAAAAATTTGTAAATGCAGTTTTGGAAAAAAATTCGATTTTCAAATGACTGAAAGCGCTTTTTAAATGAATTTAACCTGAAAACGAAGTATGCAATTTGATTTCCCCTTAAATGATGCATTTTTAGAAAAAAAGATTTTGAAAATCGTTAGAGCCATTTTTTTTTAAAACTATTTTTTCCATATAAAATTTTGCAAGGCCTTTTATAAGAAAAACTTGGTACGCCATTTTTAAGATATTATTAATCAACATCTAAAAATTAAACTTTGAAAAAAAAAATATTGAATAGTTTTTGAAAAAATGATTTTTCAAAAAAAAAATTTCAACTATTTTTTAAAAATCCAAAAACATAATTTTCGAATTTTTTTTTACTAAAAACTATTAGTGCAACTAAAAAGCTTTCATTAAAAAAAAATGATTGAAATTGATTGAGTCATGAAGGATATAATCAGAATTTTAAAAAACGGTTCTATGGCAGGTACCGTTAATAACGGTTTTTGGAAAAATAAGTTTTTCAAAAACCGGTATATGACAGGTACCGTTATTTGGGGTCCAAAAAAAAAATTCAAAAAAACCTCTGGGGATATTCTCCAAAAAACGCCACATACCAAGTTTGAAGTAAATCGATCCATCCGTTTAGGCTGTGGTCTCTGATACATACAGACAGACAGACAGAATTGTCGGACCCACTTTTTTCTCGTTCTCTATCATCGTAATGTCATGTTTGATTGTTCTCTCAACTTTTTAGTTGCGATATGGGTACCATATATCAAGTTATGCTTTCGTACAAAAAAAAAAGTTGAGATAACAATCAAACATGACATTACGATGAAAAATATTTTGGCAAAACAACTTTAAGATTAAGATATGTGTTGTCTTACATGTGCGAAGACATTAAATTTTTAAACATTTTTTTTAATTGAATAACAATAAAACCAAAATTTTTCAGTTTAAGTTGTTTGACCACTTCCAATTGTATTTTATTTTTATCTTTTTCATTTTTGAAATTTTAAACTTGAAATATACACAACTATTAGATATTGGGTAAATACATTTTTATACAGATTTTTCAATTTTCTGTATATGAGCCGAGATAACGGCAAAAAGAGTTGTTTTACGCGGTGCTTGGTTACTATTTACCCAAGCCTCATAAGACTATGATTCAACTTCTTTGAGCATCACGATCAAATTAACATTACCGTCACAAACTTGAAAAGAGTTTCATCAAAATTCAAAAAAAATTTCTGTTTTAGTCGTCGGACTCGACCAGCCAACAGTGGAGTGGTACTGTTGGCTCACAAATAGATTCGAGATGGTTCGCAAAATTTGTAACTTTTCTTTTATTGCCGTATTTTAAGGAATCAGGTGTTTAAATTTAGCTGAAATATCAGGCTACAGGTGTAATTTTTTTATACAATTACATATAAAAATGGTGATGAAGAGCAAAATCAATTTTAGATTTCTTTATCTTTTTGCAAAATGGTATGAAAATTTGTTTGAATTTCATTAAACAATGTACTACACTATTGTTAGTGCAAGTGTCAGTGATAGGCAATATATATTTTTAAACAAATAAATGCACATTTACAGATTTTAGAAAAAAAAAACCATAGAAAGTTGATTTCATTGATTTCATCTGTAACTTTAATTTTAGTTGCAGGATTTCATTAAATTGAACAGATTCTATTAGATAAAATATTGCATAATAAAATGTCTGTTTAAAAATACTGTGCAATTATTTTATAAAATTTTACCAGAGAGGTCATTAAGTGAAAATATTTATTCAATGAATACGTCAAGATTACAAAAAAATTAATGAAAAATTTGATAATTTTGAATATATTCTTAGTTCAATTTCAGTATGTTTATTGATAAAATTAAAGACTAAAAATGTAAATGATATATTACAGAATAAAACATCGAACTAAATGCACTTTTAATGCCCCTTTCTGTTTACTTAAATAAATTTAAATTTCTATAAAACTACACTCAAAATGGCAACAATTATTTTGATACAAAATTTGTCTTAGTAAGACACTCATAAGCTTCGCAATATCATTTAATTGATATCAACTGATTTTTATAGTTGAGGTTTCAATGGGAAGATTGAAGAGTCAGTAAAAATACAAAAAAAAAAAAACAACACCCTATATAATTGTATATAAAATTGTGTAAATATTGGCTCCACAAGGGAAAAATAATCAATTTTCACATTATCTACCGTAATTTTAACATTTTTTAATTTATTATTTTGATTTAAATTTATATAATAACCCAGTGATCAGCGGTCAATTTGGAGTGTCAAAAATTAATATATCAAAAATTATTTGAAATCGGCCGAAAGCAAAAATGAACCAAAATTCAGGGGTTTGGTCGATAAAATATCAGTTATATGAAATATTTGAATTAATTTCACAAAAAAGCACACTATGCTTCTTTGCAAAAATTTCCATTCTAGAAATTTTCGCTACAATTCTTAAATAATTTTACACACCCAAAAAATGTATACAAAAATAAGAATGATAGGAAGTATAACTTCTGCCGCGCGTATACACACCTCTTTTTCCAAAACGTAGCAATTTTCTTCTTTAATAATTTCAAACCAGCTAAAATTAATCAAAAAATGTCAAAAGTACAAAATAAATCGCGATTCCAATGTGAAAATTGAGACAATGAGATTTGACCTTGACCATAAATTATTAAAAGTTAAAAATAGGTCTCCGCAAACCGCAAATTACCATTTCCATTTTCACGAAGGTATCTTCATTCTACTTCAGCAGGTATACATATGTATGTATCTATCTGCCATTTAAATAGGTACCCCTCAGAATATATAAGCTGTCTTGGGATTTTATAATTTCCGTTAGTGGGTAACCCTACTATAGAAAGCATCTCCTATTTCCTCATCATAAGCTGGATTTGTTTGTCAGTTCAAGGTCACGTGGGATTTTCCCGTCAGCTCGATTTCCCTTCGTGTTTGTTTGTTTTTTTTTTTCTGCTTAAGAGGGTTTACTCAGCGGGTAACAAATATTTAGGAAAAAAAAAATACTGAGCAAATATACTTGAACAAGGATTACGAGCCATTATGGGGATTTTGCGAGTGAGTGGTTTTATGTAGACAAAAAGCAAAGAAACAACGTCTCAAGGTAAAATCACTAAATTTTAGAGTGTAATTTCAAGTGAATAGGTATAAATTTTTCCTTCAAATACCATCACGGAAAACAACCCGCAACCGAAAGATTGAATATTTATTTTTATGTCCTCCACAAAAATACTTTTGCTATAAATTCATTCATGGATAGGTACTTTGTGTGAAAATGAAAAAAAAAAAACACATACAAGCATCATCAGATGCAACCACACACCCACTCAAACACTCAAAGTGTCTATAAAAAAAATTAAATACGAAAAGCCTTGCTCTCTCTCTCTCTCTGGGTAATCGTTTGATGGTTTTCTTCTTCCTCTTCAGTATTTATACACTTTCATATGCTTTTTTATGAATTGCAGGAGAAAGAACCTTTAAATCACTCAAATTAATCAATAATAAATCAAAACGTCCTTATAGAGCTATAAAATATTTGAAAAAAAAAAAATCAATTTCCTCTACAACACTTATTCTGACTGAATCGCTGATGCTCCCAATTCCCAAAGGATGCATTAAAAGTGTGTGTAGTGTAGAAGCTATCGATTTATATTTATAAAGTTATTACACACACGTGTGGAGCACATTTTTAATGGCGATAAGGATAACTAGATTGGATTTTTGCAGAAGGTACCTTCCTTCTGCTATACCAACTACCAACACACTGCTCTCCAGGGCATAACAGAAAACAGATGGTTTGTGAGTTGATTGGAAAATATAACACATTTATGCAGAACTCATTTAATAAAATTACTTGAATCAATTAAATATGAAGAATGCACTGCAATTATAATTATTTTTATTGAATTAATTAATCAGCACAGGGTGTGGGCTTCGGTTAACATCGCATCGTTGGAAAGTTATTGTGAAGTGAAAGGCAAATTAAGTTTTTTTTTTTTTTGTAATTATATGCTGAAATTAAATATTTGCGGAAGAATCCATATAAATGTAAAGCGATTAATATTTGATAATTAATTGAATGAAGATAAATAAGTGTAGGTAGTTTTTTTCAGTTCGTATTTCGCAAAACACGATAAATTAAACAGAATTAATGTTTAACTACTGAAAATATGCTCCTGCTTGAAATTATTTTTTTTAATTTTTTTAAATTTTTCATGTTTATCGTTTCTGTACCAGCTTCATCACAGCCGATTTCGATAGTAAGACGTCTTAGAAATAGATCCTTTTCCGTAACTGAGGCCCACACAATTCTTCTTCTTTGACTGCCAAGATATCGGCCAGCCAAAAAAAAACACATACCTACCCTGTGTTGACCTGTGATTTCTCAAATCGCCACCACAGTCCGCGTCCACCTTCAAGTGCCTGACCACATGCACGACAGTTTAGTTTGCTGTGTATTGTAGCTGCAAGATATCGCACTGCATGCTTCACACTTGCCACCATGTTCATAGCCGCATTTTGAAGTGAGATGGGGGAGCTAATCAGGTTACCAATGGCAATGTTCCAAACTAGAGGATTAGTTGACAACAGCTGAGTTTGTGGAAGTTCACAAAATTTCACTATTGGGGGTGTGTTTTCTGCTGTCCGCAGTGTAGTAAGATTTTACAACAAATACAAACTCCGTATTGTTGATAAAAGTAGAAGAAGAATCTAACTGCAAATAGAATTTTGACGATTGATCGAGTCTCGAATATAATGTTGGTACAATAATTTGTAGAGCACGATAACATGTTTATTGTTTACTATTTTCCATTTGTCATTGAAAGTTTACTCCTTTGATTGACTTTTTTTTTAGATTTTGTGTTACATAAGCAACCAAACTAAGACGAAACAATAACGCGATGAAAATGAAAACGCTGTCGACAGCATTTCTATAAGAAAAACGCTACTGTTTGTGTAATAGAAAGCTGCAATGTTTTCCTAACCAACGCGTTCTTTTTTGTATTTGCCACCATAACTGTCCCTACATAAAACTAAACATCTAAAACTATGTAAGTCGGCCAAGACCTAACAAAGCAACTATCATATCTTGTTAATTTAAGCTATACTTTCAACCACGAAAACTGGGTCTCCTGTTTCAGCCTATCTCTTCGGTCCCGATCGCACACAGTCCTACTAAACCGAAGACGCTAAACTCCGCCTTGTGCGATGGGGTCCCTGTCATACAGGAACAGCCTATCTAGGGTTCTTCGCCCGACGTGGTTGATTAGCGGTACTGCTAAAACCAGAGAGAGGAATGCCTCAGTGGGATAAAGCCGCTCAAACGCACAGTCTCGAAGTATCGGCCTGAAGACGGCCATGTAGCAAATCACCTTCACCCTGGTGTCAAGCCGGCTGCTATGAAACAACCTAGCCTTGATGGCTAGAGCAGCATCTATATTTCTATCGAAGTACAGATACTGATCCAGCCAGATGCCAAAGTACTTTATTCGTCAGTGGATGATCATAGGGTTCTACGATCACCAGCTGCTTGAGCCAGTTCTTTCTCGTATCCCTTGAGGCCCTAGCCAAAGTGGTCCTAAACAAGAATTGTTTCTGATTTTTGAACGCAGTTTTTCAACTTCTAGTCATCACAATATCGCTGAATTGATTTATGTTGTTATATCTAAAGCCGTAATTACAATTAGGTTCAAGGTCTTAGACAAGTGAGTATGATAATGTTCTTACTAATCAGAAAATAGCGTTTGACCCTTCCAAAAACAAAACCTCTGATATATTCGAGCATTGTTTTGTTTGTTGCTTATAAACTTTGCATTTTGAGAACTTTTAATGAACTGTGCTTCCTAGTACGATATTATCTTAAAACTTTTATAATGACCTAGTAAAGATTCACATTTTAACATTATGATTGCAAACTTAATCTCCTTTTTTATTGGATTTCAAATAGGATTTATGGAGTGAACACATTAAACATGATTAATCATTTTCATTACTTCTGAGTTGTTTGTCTTCTTCTTGTGTGCTATGTCTGTTTTTCTAATTTTTTAAATTAAAATAATGAAAAAAAAGAACAGCTCACTTGTTGATATGCTTTTTCCCCTTTATTGACCACTTTTTGTAATAAACTTTCCATTTAAGAAATTACTTTTTTTCATACGGTAGCTTCGAAAAGTGATATTGATATAAATGTCAGTGTTATTCTCCCAACCACACCCTAATGTCTCTCAGCTGGAAGTTAAATTTCAAATTATCCTTGGCATGCTTAAAGTGTACGCTTTTGTATGCAACACTTCTTGGATTGGTTCATTTCACAGTGACCAGCCGCCACCACCGGCGGTGGCGTTTAAGATTTTCATCTAATTATCGAACCTTTTCGGTAGCATTTCGACTATTTGTACACATTCTCCTTATCTTGAATTTGCCAATTTATAGGCTCGTTTTTCCGACTCCTGTGGAAACTGTTTCCTATTTTCAATTTCTAATATTCTTTACTATTTCGCTACAATGTGAAATCGCCAAAATAGTTCAAAGCAAACGTTTCATCAATCTCATCAACAAAACTATTGAAATTTATGAACAGATCACAAGGATAACTGGTGAATCTAAGATTTATGGATACATGCTATTTCTACTGATTGTGAGTCGCATCATTACTCTTTTGAGTATAATGGTGATTTCTTTATGTTTAAAAGCCACAACTCCTGACAAAAAACCAGCGCCAGCGGCAGTGGCTTACATCTTGGCACATTTCCTTTTTTGTGGAACTCTAATGATGTTCGATGCATTGTGTTTGTGCTACATTACAGCCTCTGGATTGTATTTGAATCTTGGAAATCATTTGAGGATCCTAGCTAAGCGGATTGAAATTTCAGAAAGACGTCGGAGGTTGAAGTTTTATGAAATTCAACTTCTTCGGAAATATTCCAGAGAAGTTAATAAATGTGCGTCGCTATACCGAGATATTTTCAAAGTCGTAAATGACTCTCACAAATACTGTCAGGTCCATTTATTGTTTGCAATTTACACAAATTGTGTTGTAGTATTTGGAAATACATATTTCACTTTTGTGAACTACATGGTAGTGGGTGATTTGAATTGGAGCTTGCTACTGTTGAGCTTGAAGCAGTTTTTGGATATTGTGTTCTTTGTGTTTGCAATTGATTTAATGATTTTTAATTCGAAAATTCCTGTAAAAATAAGTTGGGAAACTTTATGCTCGGGTGTTGATTGCCGTTGGGATAGAAGTGTAAGTTTTGTTCTGATATTGAAAAGTAAATATTAATAAGAGTTTTGGTTATTTAATTATCAGATTGACATTTTTTTAAATCAACTGAGATTTGAATGCCTAAAATTGGACGTTTATGGGTTTTTTCAACTAAATAATCAATTTAGCTTAATGGTTGGTTCGGCTATTCTATGGATGTTAGCAATCCTGGTACAATTTAAGATGCTGGGATATTTCCAAGGACAATTCTGAAAATCAAAAGTGTGAGCAGCAGCAATTGAGTTGAATTTAAAATAAATGTAATTATATGAATATAAGTATTTTTTGAGCACAAATTAATCAAGTATTTCAATGCATGAAATTGTGATTTATATAGGTTCTCAAAAAGAAAAAGATCATCCATCATACCATAATATATATAAGATATACATACAATAACCTTATACTACCAAAAGATATTTACCTATTACTCTAGAAGAAGACGCTAAGGAGGGATTTTTGGGTATTATAACTAGAAATAGAAAATAATTGGAAATAAAACGCAAGTTTCAAAACTTGAAATTTATAGATAATAAAATTTTAAAACACGGGAATTCTTCTCTTGCAGGAAATTAAGTTTTTAAGACCTATGAAATAGTTTTCTACAAACAAAATTATTGAGATTTGAAAAGCACATACGTTTTTTAAGTACCTACTTGAGTAATTTTCTAAATTAAATAGTAAGTAAGTACACAGAGAAAAATCGAGACATTATCGCGGAACCGGGCAATACTTTGATACAAAATATATTTGTTTAAGCAAATTTATTGTTAAATTTAAAAAAAACAACCCTACAAGTGCGGCAATTTTTGAGTACCAACATTTGAAAAGAAAAATATCCAAATCGGAGCAGTTTTGCCCGGTTCCGAGATAATTTTCTTTAGTTACTTAAAAATGGCTTCAAAATGGTTGCCTTTAAAAATTCATACAATTTTTTCAATAAACCAGACTGAAAGTTGAAGGTTTTGAAATATCGTTTAAATACAAAGTGCAAGGCAAACAACTTTGACCTTAGACCCTTAGGGTATTCCTATAAACTGCAAAAATGTTGAAGATTTCGTAGTTTTATGCATATTTGACCAAGTTCCGTCACGAATTTTTTTTTATATTTGGACTCAGCACGTCAAAAGCATAGAGTATGAGTAGAGTATGGTAAAAACACAATTTGACACAAATAAATTAAACCTTGTTGGCAAGATGACTTTTTTTTTTTTGTTTAAAGCGAGCGTGAATGGAAATTTTCTTCTGTGTTAATTTTTGTTTTATCCTTAATCACGTCTGAAAAATTAATGCAATCAGACGGTTCAAATTCTATTCTACCTACAACTCGATCCACTGTGTGCCCTCAATCATAATTAAACCAACATTTACTAACAAAAATGTTTTGTTCACTCTAAACGAATGCTTAACAAACTGTGGTTAATATTTTTTTTAGTTTCAATTAATCTAAAGGCATTTTTAGACTTAAAATAAGCCTTAAGTGGTATTTTTCGGATCGACTAGACTGTATTTCTATGTGTAATGAGTAGGTACTCAGAGTTAAAAAGTGAGTAGGTGATGCTCATGAAAATGTATGCGGTCAAGAGTTTTATTTATAACAAATGAAGTACCTTCTCCGAAAATCGAAGATTTGATTAATGGTTAGGTTCCGAAGAGCTGACAGCAAATTTTGGGCGTGGAGATATAACCAAAATCTGAGTATGCAGTTTTATAGGTCCTGATTTCAAATTCAAAAGTCTGGCAGGTTTATTTTTCAGCTTTCTGTGGTTTTCGGAGGGTTGAAAACGCGATAATTCCAAATTATACCTATGAGAAAGAAAAATCCACTTCAATTGAATTTTTTAAAATTGAAACTGATGTTTTGTCAGTTTTCCTAACTCTAGAGACCTCAATCGTGAAGATCTGATGAGCAGAACTCAAGAAAAAGCTTTTAAAACCACACATCTCAGGTCTTTTTTTGGAGAGTTTTAAGATTAAAAAACAAACAGAAAATAAAACAGAAATGTCTCCAAAAATGGTTCGGTTTAGTTCTATTAATCGGATCATCAAGATTGAGGTCTTAAGGCTTAGGAATAATGACAGAGCATCATTTTCAATAATAAAAAATTCAATTGAAGTGTCTTTCTCTATCTCAGATGAATTGGAATAATCACGTTTTTTAACTCTCCGAAAACCACAGAAGGCTGAAAAATAAACCTGCCTGACTTTTGAATTTTAAATCAGGACCTATAAAACTGCATACTCAGATTTTGGTTATACCTCCACGCCCAAAATTTGCTGTCGGCTCTTGGTCTATAACTCTTTAAGTCAAAACTTGTTAAACCTACCAACCTTACAAAAAATTGAAAAACATATTTTCTAATACATCATGTATTACATAAAAATGTCAACTGATTATTACATTTTCACGAATATTTTTAGTAAAAGTCTTAAAATTCAAGTGGATTTGTCATGTCAAATCTCAACAGCTCGTTGGAATTTTTTAATGTTTACCCGATTTTAATCAAAATTCATACAGACTTTTCTCAATTTATATACCTGGAGCACTTCTAGGATGCGCTTTTAAATGAATTCCCATATTGACAACAAAAACTGAAACTATTCGTTGCGTAGGTACAAAAAAAAATATAAACATACTATTAAATTTTAATGTTCAACTATGTATGTACACACATTTCAATATCTATTCATGTTTCCCATTTTAATGGTAGATAATTTAAAGTGTCCATTAATAAAATGCCACAATATATTTTTGTAACATTCAAAATGTAAATGCTTGCTATGTCCTATTTAAGAGCTTTATGCAGTAAAGTCAAATAAATACTCTATACCACAAAAATTATATTCAACTTATCTTAATTTCATTCCATTTTGACAAACATTATTTGTTTAACATATTATTTTACCTGTGTGCCTTTTGCGTACATATAATCCATTGTTTCAAATTATATTATTTTTAGATATACAGTGATGTGCAAAAAAAAATTCTTTTTTTCACACCTTTTGGTAGTCAGTTAAAAGATATCGGTTATTTCATATGTAGGAACCTACATACAAACCATAATATGCTAAAACAGAAATTTGGTCTTTGATGTGAAATAAACCAAGAGAAACTTGTAGATGCTTTTTTGATCTTAATGATTGCTGAGTGGCCTACCTTGGCAAAAGCAGCAGCATTATAAGGACGCAAGTTCAACAGGATAACTAACTAACTACCAACTCAATGAATAATTAAGTCTACATCCAAATGTCGATACAACTTAAAAGTCACCAAGTTTGACTCGAAACTAAATCAATAAAAACAAAAAAATGTACATTTTGTTGATATTCATTTTGTGTTTATTTTGATTTATTTAAATTGCTCTTGGCAATCAAATATCCGACCGAGAGCCACTGACATAATTGGCCACACAGCGAAGAGTCGACAAAGTTGAAACAAAATTTATAAACAATAATTGAGGCCCCTGGCGTGCATAATAGAAATCATAAAACACGAAAGTCGGATGAGAAAATCTAATTACTTTTTGTCAAAGTCACTATATAGAGAAATTCATATAGCTACGTAGAGACGTGTATATGTCTATGTATGTACTTTTTTTTGATGATGATGATGGGAACACACAAAACAGAATTAATGTGTCCCCAAAAACAATGTTAAAAAAAAAATAAACAATTGCTTTTGTTGCATCCTCGTTGTCGGTTGTGATATTGATGATGGCAAATTGTTTTTGGCAACATCACTTGCGACAATTGAACAACATTAATTTCAATCAACCATATGTTTACGACGACGACACACGCTCCTGAAAAGTGTCGTACATTATGCATTCCAAATTTTGTGTGTTTTCTTTTTTTTTAATAATTTTATTTTTATTAAATGATGCGCTAAATATAAATAGAATGTCATTTATATAATAATTTTGTCATCCAAATTTAGAAAAACATACAAAAAACATTAAGGCGGCTAGAAACGATCTCAAGGCCTGCGAGCGCTTTTTGAACGGAAGAAAAAATATTTCGTTGCCGAACAGTCGAAACCCGGTAGTTCGTATTTTATAGTCGAGTTAAGATTTTATCTAAATACATCAATAAGGCTCGGAGATTGCTAATTTGTATCAGAAAATAGATCAGTTTGAATAAGTAAGCTAAGTGAAAAATCAGCAAGAATGGGACCTACAATTTTGTGTCACATATGAACGTCTAAATAATCCAGTCAGAATGCGTCTGTTTAATAAGAAACTTTTGGGGTAGCTTTAATTTCCGTCGCATTTTTTTTTTTTTTTTTTGGGGTGCTGAATCCGAATATGAGGTTTCCCAACAACATTCCATGACGCAACATGGTCCAAAGAAAATTTTCAACGATTTTGCAGTTTTTGGAAAAAAGAAATCCTCGTTTTTTTTTGCATTTTTGACCATGTCACGTCACAAAATGTTGTTGGCAAACCTCAGATGCGGAGGGAAACTTAAAATACCTCAAAAATTTTCCTTCTAAGAACCTTTTTGATTACAAAAATTTATTGTATTAAAATTGCTAGATCAATTTCCATGACAATTGTATCCTTGGAGGTCTGTTTATTTCTTGCCTCCAACGTGATAGTTATACGAACACGTCAAGTTCATGGCCCCCGCAAAGCCCGGCAATTTCGCAAAATTAAAAAAAAACTTCTGTAACATTCAATAAGCTATATCTTGGTATTCTAGCTTGTGCTCTAGTGTGCTCCCGTATCTTGTCTTTATTGTGCCGAAATATGACTTCAAATTAGGGAAACAAAATACGTTTGTATGTATTAGCATCCAATATATGATATTCGTTTTTGAAAGCAACTACTTATTATGTTTTCGATTTTTGAAACTTTATAAATGTTCCAAATTTTACACCAATCCTTTTTCCGGCTTTCAGAATTTGGGTTGTGAGCAGACGAATTATATCTTCAGCCTTGATTTTGTATTTATGTCTGTTTTTACTTGCTCTATAGGGCATGTATTGGTTTCGTGTTTAAAAAAAATTGAGGTTTTAATCAAAACTAACATTACGATGATGGATAAGTCCAAAAAAGTGGTTTTCGTCATGCCATCGGTTGGTCTGTGCGTCTTTGCGTCCGTGCGTTCATCTGTACACATATCCACTGCCTAAACGCATGACCGGATTGTTTTCAAATTTGGTAGAGATGATTTTTATGTAGTTTGGAAAGTTTGTTTTTTTTTTTGTTTTTGAATATCTCATCTGGAACGAGTACCTCCCATACAACATTTTTGAGTTATTCGAGTTTTCTCGAAAACAGCTCTAACGATTTTGATAAAACTTTTTGACGTAAATAATTTTATAAAAAAAATCTATCAAGCCGTTTTTTTAAAAAATATTTTTATTAAAAATTTTTCAAGCGTTTTAGATCCAATGCCTTCAGGAATAAAGGTGTTTATATTACTTGTCCGACTAAAACAAGTATTTTGCTGAATGCTGATTAACAACATTAACAAAAATACCCCAAACTATTTGTTTATCAGAAATCTTGTATCAGACAAAAAAATTTAAGTATAAACCAGAAAATTAATTTTACCACCGAAAAAAATTATTTATTTCAGGGAAGATCTTGTAAACCATTCCTCTTGCACTGAAAACAAAATATTTTTAATTTGTTTTCCACCAGCTTTCAGCTCCAACATAAACCTAAGATCATATGTCAAAAAATAAAAAAAAATATTATGTTTTAAAAAGAAACTTTGTTTGTGGACTCATTAACTTTCGGCTTAACACTTTTGAAAATAGGACTAGAAAGAGATTAATTTAATTTTTAATTGTGTGATAATAATCGATTAATATTCTAAAAAAATAATTCAAAATTGGGTAGGTAAAGATCATGCATAGAAAATACATTTTGAATGAATTTATTTCAATTTCTACGCTTGATCACCTGGTGTTTTGCCAGATGATCACGATTTCATTATCATAATAAATTCAATTTGTTTATAAATTGCTTATTTAATCTAGGCTCACAAACATTTTTGGTTTGTTTTTTGTTTTGTTATCAAATTAGAATTATAATTTACCGTTAGTATGTCGTAGCATATCAATAAGCTTAATTTATTGAGATCTCACAAGAACGGACGGTCAGCATGCTGTCTATCCGGAAATAAACAGACAGTAAGACTGTATTGAACTAAAAGAACATTATTAGCAACCCAAAATGTTCAATGAAATACCTACCAGGAATGTAGAAATCCTTCCGACGCAAGTGGTTTTTTTTCAAACACCACCGTAATGTACCAGCCTCATTTATGTCCTAGCTTTAAGTTAGTATATTTAAAAGTTAACCTGTATTACATTACGGAACATAACCTTCTTCCCAATTTTCTGCTTTAAATAATAATGTTTGTACTCTCTATTCATAAAAATTGAATATACGAGAATGTGACTGTCCTATGACGATATTTCACTTTTAAGAAAATCCAAATGAGAGATGTTCAAACTATTAAGTCTTCTCTTTTTTGATTTTTAAATTTTAAATATGCATTCTACGTATTTATTTAAATTAATTTAAGATTTTTCGTATTTTTTTTTTTTTCTAGGTTCACCTTGGGCTGGTGCCAATTTCAGCATCATGACGGGACTTTCGTTGCTATTGCCGCCACCGCTGTCGTTGTCGTTTTCACTGTCATCTTCGTCGTCTAGGTTGTTGTCATTGCAACCGCCGCCGCACATACCGGTGACAGTGAATTTAAATTACCCATTGTCGTTGTCGTCGGTGCACAGCGCCACCTATCAGTCATTAATACCAATACCAGGCACAGATAAACTCCAAGAATCGTTTAGTATAGCAGCAGCATCAACAAAAACTATTAAAAGTGGAATCTGGAGGCGATCGGCGGGCGATCGCACAAACAAACCAAACATCTGTCGGATATAAATCAATATTTTGTCATCGTGTCCCACAAAAGCAAAGAATACAAAGCAAAAAAACTAAAATTCAAAACGTTAGAAACGTTCTAAAGATAGATAGTTTATAGAGATACTCAAGTGAAAATCTTCCTGCCGAACGAAAAATTCTACTGAAAGAGCAAACCCCGCATCACTCACGCAAAATACAAATACAAACACAAACAAGCAAGCAAGCAAAACAAACAAACGATACAAGACAATCCCAGACTGTGTCCTTTGAGCAACAATTTCTTAGTTTTTTTCTTCTAATATTATATTTTTTGCGTTTAGTTTAAATAAATTTTATTAATTTTTGAGTTTTTGAAAACGAATGAGTCTGAATCATAATCAAACATCAGCAACAGCAATGTCACCCTCCTTCAATCGATCGTCGTCGTCAATATACGGATCGGTGGGACCACCACCGACCGGAGGCTCTCTGGCTGAGCATCTGGCGAGTACACTGGCGCCCAACGCCAACCCCACCACCGACTTTAATGTAACACAGAGCGTGGCGGACGGCAGCGACGACAACGAATGGATCGATAGCGTCATGCTGACGTTTAAGGCATCTTTGATGTTATTTATAATGGTTGCCGCTATTTTTGGCAATTTACTTGTAATTATTTCTGTGATGCGAAATAGAAAATTAAGGTAAAGCAAATTGCAAATTATTTTGTTTATATTTACATTTTTTTTTATTTTATTTCAATTATACGCGACTTGATTTTCTACCGCGAGTAAAAATAATTAAAATTGTGTTTACACTTTTCGCTTATTTTTGGTTGATGATATTTTTTTTTTTTTTTCATTTTTATTTAGTGTGTGTGAGTTTTTTTTTAAATATATTATTGAGTGCTAAATATAAGAAAATAATTATATTTTTGTATAATTTCAGAATCATTACAAATTATTTTGTAGTCTCCTTAGCAATGGCCGATATTATGGTTGCAATAATGGCCATGACATTTAATTTTAGTGTTCAAGTAACGGGAAGGTGAGTTTTTATTTCAAATTTTTATTTTTAAATTTGCAGTTTTTTGTATGTAGATTTGTTCTGATGTGAGTAAAATCATTTTGTGTATGGAATATTTAATCTGTTTTTGAGACACAAAGTGGTGGAAATGTTTGTTTTTTCTTATTTGTTCTCTTTTTTTTCATATGAAAATTTTTTATTTATGTATGTGAAGGTAATAAATAAAATGGTTTTTCATTTGGTTAGAGTAGAAAAATATTCTTTTCTTTTGTGGTACATGGATTAAAGGCTTATCCATCCTTGACGGGATTTATTTTTATTGTTTTATTGTGTGAAAATTTTGTTTTGTACGACAACTTCATAAATATGAATTTAATTATTACATAGTGGAATCTTTGATCTTATTTAAGACAAAACGTTTGTTTTTAAAATGTTTTTATTCTTTAATAGATTTAACTAATCGTTCAGAAGTTCAATTTGGAACATCATTAAGTTGGGACACAATTAAACGTTATTTTAAATTATGAGATTAATCTTTCACGCTTTATTATTCTACAAAAAAAAAAAAAATTTAATATTAAGAGTTTCCGACGGGGTGGGGGAGGGAAGTAGGGGAATATAATATTTCTGATTATGCCTCAGTAATGAACATATTTGTCTCCAAGGAGTCAAGTCAGCTCATTTCATGTTATCATTGCAATTACTAGACATTTTTTTCAATCCAAGTAGGTAAAACTGGTATGATCAAACCAATTTGAAATTTTAAATAATTTTTAGTCAAAAGAAATAAAACTCAAATTCCAAAAAGACCGAGAGATCATATAGACAAGATAGTTATGATAGAGTTTCCTGCCTCTTCACAAAAATTATTGTCCTATGACCTGGAAAGAAGATGCACTCAAAGAATACAGTCAAGCAGATATTGAAAAAAAAACCATTTGCTTTTTTTTTTAATTTATTTATCTGCTTGATTGCATTCTTTGAGTTCATATTAGGATAGTAATTTTTGTGAAGGATTAGAAAACTTTATTATGGAGAATACCTACTAATAATACTAATAAGGAGATACCGCTCTGGCTCTATATTTGGACAGAAGTGTTATCTTGCTCTCGTTAATATTTCGAAAATCGATGTTTTGCATTTATTTGAATTCAACCCGCGTTTTTGAAATGAGGAGGAACTGTTCTATCATTGCAAAGAAAAATTATCTTTCTATTACAAATAAACCGAAAGTTGATTTGTCTAAGTTATTCTTATTTCACATATTTTTATTCTTAAAAGTAATTTTTACTTTAAGAACATGTTGTTGGGCCGACAATGTCATTTTTGAAATAATTCATTGGCTATAGAAAGACACAAAATTTTTTCCTGTTGGGCTACCGATTTTCCGTTCTCGAAAACTAATTATAATATGCAAAAAATTGTGACATTTTCATTCCCTAAGAATTATAAACTTGTTGTTGCTGCAAGAATTTTTTTCAAATGATTTTGATGTTTGCCTAAGGAGAGAGCTGGATGGAAATATACTTTTTGCTCCAAAATATAGTTCATTTCCGTTTTGTCAAGCTATGAACTGTCAAATTCAGTTGTAGTTTAAATACGATGTCGATGCTTAAAGCCCGTCCAACTAAACCAACGAAACGATCTCTGAGAAAAAATGGATCCAAAAATTTTTCGTCTCAGAGATCTCCGCAAAATACAGAAAACTGACAGCTTATATTTTATGTTCGACTTAAAAATGTTAAATGTTGGGGAATATTACTCTGTGCCTTATGAAATTGGTAAGGTAGTTGCTCAGAGCGATCATCCGACGAATTCTATAATTCCTTTTTTATCTATTTTATTTATTTATACTCCCCGAGAGTAGAATATTGTGAATTTCATAAAAGGTATGAATATTAACATAATACAAGAAGATTTCTACTTTTTAATAATTTATTTTGATTCAAAAATTTAAGGTCCAGTTTTTTAATAGCTAGTTAAACATTCAGTTAGTTCGTACTTATTCATTCGATAAAAGAAATCTATTTTTCAAAAGTCAGATATTACGTATTTTTTGGAATTATTATTTCTAAAGTCGAATAAACATATCTGCTCATTTCAGAGCATGTTAAAAAAATATTCCTTGGAATAAATTTTCAAATGCCAGCAAAAATACCTGGCATACCTGTTCACGAATCTGACAGCTTTACAAAAAATAAAAACAAAAAACAATTAAAAATTTATATGTAAGTGACTTATGAGTTCAAACATTTTCAATTTCAGCTATTCTATAGAATAAATAACCGAATGAAAAATTCGATGTTACTATCTGATTGTTTAAAAATTTGATAAATTTATTCCTCTAGCAGTTAACTGAAAAATTCTAAGAAAAATTCTCGAATAAAATTTTCAAACTGAACTCCAATTTAATCAAAATTTAATATTTAAATTCTCAAACACTTTTTTGGTCTTTTTATTTCAAGTACCGGTAGGAAGCTTTATATTTTCAATAACCCAATACCCTATAAAACTCCAGAATATAAAAAACAAATAATCTGTTCCATTGAATTTTGGATTGTGTGAAACCAATGGATGCGGTTTCAGAACTTCAGAGTGGACACTTATGTGAATAAAAGGCACTTACGTCTTTAATATTTGTAACTTAAGTACCTCCCACTTACGTACTCAGATAGAGAAACTGGTGCCCTTCAATATTGTTTATATTTAAACGATTCAATCCTATTTAAAAGTAATTTCGATCTCATTTTACGTAACAAACTTTCAGTATACATTTCGTATAAGAAAACCTTGTTAAAATTTTTAAGTGTTAAGATTCTAACATTTACAAAGTAAATAAAATAATACGTATTGTCATGAAATATCACAACAAAATAACTCAAAAAATATCATGATAACATGATTCAGTAGCAGAATGAACTTTACACAACTTTGCTTTGATTGCTTCACAATTGATTGCATTTTGTTGACTGTTTTTTATATTTTTTTTACTCGGAAACTGAATGCGGGAATAGTTATGACATGAATCAGCTATATTATTGTCACTTAGTGCTAATAAAATATCTAAATTCCATATCAGATGTCACTGTGCAATTTTCCAACGCAAGTCTGCTGTTAGTTTGCTTTGATTGAATTACATTCTGAGCGAAAAGGTTAAGGGGTGCTTCACTTTATAGAATATTCAATTTCTTTTTTTATTTGACATAATGTAATACATACCTTCACGGATACGGACACAGTTAATTTTATTAAACGAAAAAATGAAAAAAATAAGTATACTGTTGGATTTGTTTTGAAAATTGCAATTAAAAGTAATTGATTACTTCAATTTAGTTCACTTCACTGCACCGGAGGGAGAAACTCAATGCCTATAGTTATTAATTTTTTTATGAACCTCATAAAAAAGTACCATGTAATTTGCATTCATTGTACGAGAGTGGAAACATATATTTATAAAATAAAATGATGAGTTTGCTGATTCCCTAAAGTCAATGAATTCGTTTCATGTTAACTTGTTTATGGGCTTGCAAGCGTTGAAAACATTTTATTGGTAATTGCTTTTAAGACCGATTCTATAGAAAAATTGACGAGTTAAAAAAAAAATGCAACATGAGTTGAGTGATTTTAAAACATTTACACTCCCATTAGTTGAATTCATAAAAAAAAAACGTTTTTGTTTTTATTTAATTCCCAATGAAAGGATCATTATTGTGATGAGAGAGTTTTGAATAAAAACATTAAATAAATTTGAAATTCTTTAAAATTAAAAATGTTTTTATGCTCAAAGTTCTATAACACTGAATTTTTAATTAAAATAAAAGCAAACTTATCTAAAATCAAAGGTTTCTAAAATACGTGTAGGTAAACAAATATTATGTTTCCATTATGCACCTACTTTTTTTTTTTAACACAAACTTTATTCGCACACAAAAAAAAATATATATCTAGCGCAAAATGAGTGTTGGGAAAATGGAGGATACAAAAGAAGAAAATTAAATTGCCCACCAATAGGTTGGTAGAAATGGGTTAGAGGGGTTAGTGTCGATGGTAAAAAGATCAATAACTTTTGTTCAGATAATTTTTCTATACCACTTCAAAAATATTAACACAAAAAAAAAACAGTTCACGAAAGAAATTTTAATTTTTGAAAATTTTGAGATGGCTTTTTTAATTTTATTTCTAGTTTTTAAGATTAAGTAAAAACAACATTACAAGTAGGTACCGTAAACAATATTGTCAAAAATTAAAAAAAAAAAAAACACTTTTTTAAGATAGATTTTTCATTTTTATGGCAAAAGGCCATAGAACCCAACTTAAATAAATTTAGCAGAAGATTTTGAATTCAAATATAATTTCAGAATTGGTCTAAAAAAGTTTTTGCGATATCGAATCTTTAACTTACAAAAATTCACTGGTTTTGTGATGATTTGGGTAAAGACAGATTTTAATATTAGAAACACATTTCGATCAACTGAATACTTATCTGAATTTATTTATTGTATATAATTAATTATTTGGTCTTAATAAACAATTTTGTTTCTGGAAAAATTATATCTTTACCCAAAATATGAAGAGACACTGTTTTTCGGAAGTTCAAAACTCGATATCTTAAAAACTTTGAATGAAAGAGAAATCCTGATACTATTTGAAAAGCTCAAAATCTTTAGCTAAAATTTAATTTGGGTTCAATGGCCTTCTTGCTGGCTTATATTACTGTCATTTAGATTTAAAAAAAAAGTAGTTTTTGTCATTTTTTTCAATATTTTTAAGGTGATGGGTATAGAAAAATTATTTCAACAAAAGTAATAGATCTTTGAGCTATCTACAACTCTTTTATTAATTTTTTTTTTTCGATAGCAAGTCTATGCTTAAAAAAATGAATAGATTACTTTTTTGTGTCTCTGTGTGAGTTCATATTAATAAATTAACAGAAAAGAATGGTTTCTTATTCTCATAAAAAAATTGCTGTATTTTAACGTTTTCGAAAATATCTTCTCATCTTCAGGTTAATAAAAAAAATATTTTTTCTATTTATGACTTTCTGCTAAACGAATTCGCAGATTTCAAAGATAATAGCTGAAAACTTTCCAAGATTTGTCGAAAACGGGTTACCCAGTAATTTTTTTTGAAATTTTATTAAGATGTTAATATATAATAATTCAATAATAGCGTACCTACCTAGCAAATTTTTGTTAATAATTTTTGAAAAATTTCATATATGAAAACAAAAATTCAAAAATTGCTTTTTTTGGGGACTAAATTTATTAAAATAGTTAAAAAATTGCCAATTACTTTAAAAATACAAATGTAGTTATATTCTTATTAAAATGTTTCAGGATTCAATTTGTATATTTAAAAGTAGCAATTATTACAATCCCGAAGATGACAATTTAATTAGATATAATTCAAAAGTAATTGGCAAATACAATAAACTAGAAGTAATTTTAATTAAATTTTACATTGTAATTGAAAAATAAAAGTAATTAATTACAATGCAATTACTTTGCATTGTAAAGGAACAGTAATTAATAAGTAAATTATAATAGCTGTAATCATTGCTACCCAACTCTGGTCAATATGGTTCATAGTTCAATTAATTGTTGATTGAGGTCACATGATTCGTCAAACCTAAAAAGGACCTTATTTCCCTTTAGGAATTCAATGAATAAATAATACCATACTATAAATAATAATACTAAGAGTGTTGGAAGTTGAAGAAAAAAGCAATCATCTAAGATCATTTGAGACCTTTCTCTTAAACCATAATATTGATTTGTTGCTTCGAGTAGGTATTTCATACCTACTTATCGTCTAGACATAAGCATATCGATAAATCTATTGAAATTTTACAACTGCTTATAGAGAAATCAGATAACTCAAAAAAAAAAAAAAAATTCATCGTTATGCCAAGTCCCAAGTATATTGGATTATGCTATTCAACAACACTCATCGACAACGCATAAATGTATTCAATTAAATTTTCTCAGGAAACAAAAATATAAGAACTTTATCCAAGAAAATACTTCGTTCGTATCGCATAATTCAAGAAAAATACCAATAAATTTACTGAAAATCGTACACAAAATTCGCGACGGATTGCTTCCGTCTATTATTTTTATTCAATAAAAGTTTCCAGTAATAAACTGGAGTGCTTTCCAGAGAAACTACCATTGGGTTTATCGCATATCTACTGCCATCAGTTCCCGTTCCTTCTGCTCAAACCAACCATAAGCAAATATCCTAACGATTTCAATATCTTCTGCAATATTGAAATGTTTGGAAAAATTACAAAAAAAAAAAAAAAAATTACCAAGTTGACTTTGAAGAACTTTGTCTTCGTTTTGGAAAAGAAGTTCCCTCTGTAAGATACTTTTTATACCAAGCATAATATATGTAAAGACAGAATTTTATATATACATTTTCTTATTTTATGATAGAATTACATATTCACCCGATGTTTTGGATCTATATCCCAGTGGGGTTATCACGTAGCATTGATAAACGGATTCATCTGCAGTCGACGACGACGTATTTAGTTTTAGTTTTTTTTTTCTTGCTCGAATTCTATGAAGATAAAATAACGAATGAAAGTTTTCTCAAAGAGTTAAGAAAGAAAAAACTCTTTGACTAGCGTCATAAACTGTAAGAAACTATCTTATCAATAGAAAATTCTTCGATGTTTTTATGGTTGGTCTTCTCTATAAAAACTGAACTGCAGTGCTCTTGAATTGGCGTTAAAGCAGAATATATTGCGGGTGACTCGAACGTGCTTTGAAGACTTGATTTAATAATACGAATGTGACACTAATTGAACATCGTTTAGTAGAGAGAAATGCATGTTTGAAGCAACTCACTGGAAAATTGAGTAGACAAGAAAGTTGATTTTTGTTTTTTTAAAGAATTCTGTTCGGTAATGCATTCTTATTAATTTTGTTAATTTAACTTAAATTAACAAATTTAAAATTACTTGAACATATATAAGTTTCACAATTTTGATGAAACAATTTAAAAGAACAATAAACAATAAGGCCTATCGCGGAAGTTCAGCGTTATTGCACTTTGGTGAAATTTTCAAATTGGTCGAATTTTAAATTCAACGTTATTTCGCTAGGCGTTATTTCACGGCACCGCAAAAGTCTAGATTTACTTAAACCATTCTTAAACGATAACTTTTCGTGCTGTCTCTGTCGGGTGAGAACTCTGTGTTGTTGTGAGTTTAGACCTTAGAGAAAGCTGCGATCTACAATTAGAGGCCCCATTAGAGCATAGTTTTTCTGATGTTCAACACACCAAAAATACTATGAAATGGGCTTATTTAAGGAAACTGTAAGGCAGGGTTAGTGCCGCTTATAGCCACAAGAGCTCAGGTTTTGTAATCGCTGGCAATTCTAATTTTTCTTGCTCTACAGCACAAGAAAGAGAAGTAAAAAAAAGAGGTATTCGTCATGCATGCCGTCCGTCAGTCAATACGGTTGTGCGTCCATCTGTACACATTTCCAATCCGAGGAACGTAATTATTTTCAGTTTTTTTTTATTTTTTCGTAATCGACTGAATGGATTTCTATGACCATTTTTGAAAATAAGGTTCTTTAGCAAATTTACAATTAATCTCATATCAACATTTTGGATTTTTAAAAAAATTTATAAGTTTTTATTTGAAAAATAGATTTTTCAAAAACATGTTCGTAATATTTTTTTCAAAATTTGTTTTTAAACGTCCATTAAAATATGTTTGAAAATCATAGGAATTGTTATGCTCTTTATCTGATAAAATCTAAATTTATCGTCAGTAAAATATTGTTTCATTGGAAAAAGGATAAGTAGGTATAGCGATTGGCAGTCACATTTTCTTTTGCAGCATTAGTCATTTCACCATGAATCATCATGAAACGTATAGAAAACACGTTTTCGAGACATTTTTATTTGCGTGTGCCGTTGTCGTCAGCGTCAGTGGCGTTGGCTTTGGAAATTTGTAAACACGATAACTTTTGTTAATATTATGACAATTGGAACCTGTGAACGCCAAAAATTGAGTATTAGTTAAACTTACACGTTGTTTTCGTTTTTGGCTGATGAATTTCCTTTGAATTAAATGAAAATCATTTGCTGAAAAGCTAATACAATCCCTGCAAAGGTTTATTATTCGTAGCAACTGTAATACATTTGACCCAAATTGTAATACTCTTACAGGAAACATAATGCAAAACAACCCATTTGTTTGGAGCTCATTTTAATGAGTTGATTGCGTCAAATGAAAATGCTTTCTATATCTAAACGCCTTTTCGTTTACTAAAAAATTCTATTGTTTGCAGCAAACAAATGAATCTATTGGGAAGCGCCTCCGCAGAAAGTAGTTTGTTGCAAAGAACTTCACTTAAGAACGCTTAAGTTTTTATTTATTATTTCGTTCGCATAAATTATTTTGCCGAAGCGAATTAAAGAGTTTGCTGCAAACGAAGTTGAATTTGAAAAATTACTATCCAACAAATGATGCATTCTACGCGAATCATAAAATATAGAGTCCGTAGCGGAATAAAAAGATACTCGATTCGAAAGCGTGAGGTCGCCGTTTCAATCACAGGGGTGTTGTGCTAAACTTTCTTTTTATCGTTCGCAAAAAAGTGTTTTACCCAAACAAATTTACTAATTTTCTGCAAACGAAGTCAAAAAAATTCCCACAAACGAAAAAGTCGTTATGGCAATTTTTACACTGAGAGAGTGCAGGTATAGTACGAAATTACTAGCCATTTTTAATAAAACCTTCATGTACTTTTCATAACCTTTCAAAAACGTCACTTTTGTGTGCGGAGTACCACAAATTTGAATACCTATAAATGTTCCAATGAAAATAAAATCAACCGGAACCGGAATACTTAATTCCCAAAAGTTTTGGTAAGAATCAATACTTTACACTCTTTGGTAAGAAAAAAATTCTAACAACGGTTAGAAAAGTTTGGGACTAACAATGCAATTCATATTTTTTGTATATCATTTAATCAAAACCATATATTTTCAAGCTAATCCGTGCATTTTATTTAACTTAAACAACCAACCCCCAACAGGGTTATCTTTGGGACATTTCAGTGTCACTTTGACACGTTTTCAGTCACTCGGACACCAGGACATCTCTTTTTAAAAATAATCACTTTTGGATAACTTTTAGAAATTTGGACACAATTTTCTGTGTGTTTTTTTTTTTTTTTAATAAAAAACAAATCAACTTTCATGGTTGGCATGCATCTACCTACTTGAAAAAGTGACGGTGCATATTAATAGCTATATGTTTTCAAAAATATCTTCAGTTTTAAAAGATATCATTAGTTACTTTAAAGTTATAGGTAAGCTCGCAGATTGCTTAAAAGTGTTTAGTTGCATTAAAGTGCAGTTGCACAAATTCTTCTGTGCTCATTTTTATAACACAATGTACTTAAAAAAGTAAAATAACTGAAATAACATTTTTGTAATTTTGTTTTGTTCGTATAAAAATACAGAATCCAACATTATAGGGTTCAAAAGTAATTCGTTTCGCAACACAAACTTTCTATCCCACTTTGAAGAATGAAGTTCGTTTATTAAATCCCATTAAGACTCGTAATAAAAAATAAATGGTAGTATCACCATTTCTGTTTTCAAATCATCCAACTAAAACAGATTAAAAGATAAAAAAATAAAAAAAACAATTGAATAATCCATACACAGAGGTGGTGTAGCACTCACTCAGTTCATTAATTCAGCACAGAAATAAAAACCTTTTCAACACCTCTTGAATCTTTCCATTGAGGTTTTAAAAATGTTTTTTTTTTTTTTTTGAATTAAAAAAAACGAAAAAAAAATAATGCAGTTATGGATACCTTTATTATACGAGAGTATACTTTAAAGCTTATTTGAGTTTAATCTTTTCATTTATATTTATATTTAACAGATGGAACTTTAGCACTTTCCTTTGCGATTTATGGAACAGTTTAGACGTGTACTTCTCCACCGCTAGTATATTACATTTATGCTGCATATCCGTAGACAGGTTAGTAACGGAAAATTCACTCTCATTCAGTTCTTTTCGTATACCTACTTTATTTTATATAATTTTTTTTTTTCCTCTTTTTAATCCACAGATATTATGCCATTGTGAAACCACTTAAATATCCCATAAGCATGACAAAGCGGGTTGTCGCCATTATGATACTTAATACCTGGATATCGCCGGCACTGTTATCATTTCTGCCCATATTTGCCGGCTGGTACACCACCGACGACCACATTGAGTATGTCAAGCACAATCCCCAAGACTGTAGGTTCGTTGTGAACGACGTGTATGCCATTGTGTCAAGCTCGATATCCTTTTGGATTCCCTGCACCATCATGATATTCACATATGCCGCCATCTTCCGGGAGGCCAATCGCCAGGAAAAACAAATGCTAATGCGACACGGCAATGCCATGCTAATGCACCGGCATTCGAATATTGCTGGTCCTGGCGGTGGTGGAACGAACGGTGAGATATTATCGACCACTATAATAAAATTTTCCATATAGATATTTATTATACTCCCATAGCTTGGTATATAGAAAAAGAGCGAGCGTCATTTTTGATATGCGGAATATATTTTTTTTTAGTAAATTTGGAGATTTAAATATTTTCACAGGTGAAGGTGACTTTTGGGTGTAATTTATGGTCAACGGAAGTAGCCGGAAACGGAATGTACTATCAAAAAAAAAAGCTGGGAAAAACTTGCCTAGTAATAATTCTTAGCCCACTAACATTGCTTTTGTTTATTTTTGCCATTGAAAATGTTTGTGTATACCCAAGCAAAAATACAATTTGGGAGCAATGTGCAACTTAAACAATATTTAACCCTTTTTATGTCGTTTGACTGCGGTTTGAGGCAATTTCCAAGAGTTGATACATTTTAACAATTTTTTTGCTTGGATTCTCAAAGAGTTCCTTCATTTAAGAAAAAAGTGTCTTCCAAAATCATGTATTCAAGATCAGACAGCGCAGAGCAGTGACAAATGTAGTGAGGTAGTATCTTCATGCATCTCCTCGTCACCACATGCTTTCAACATTTCTGAGAAAACCACCGCACCAACACCGGTATCCATCTTGGAACCGTGACTTTATTTTAGCTATCACAGATTCATAGATCGATTGCTCCTTGGTTTGTTAATTCTCTCTGCTTGTCGTGAACGGCCTATTAAAGTCTGATAGATAACACTGGTCTGCAACGAAAATCGCCTTCAAACCAAACTAAACTTTTCTAAACGATTTTGGCACTCTGACCCCGGATCTGAGGTCAAAACCACCCTAGAATGTCACGTTTTTGAGATTTGCTAATCTAAACATGTCAAAAACCCGTTTTCTTTGTACATTTAACGACGAAATCCTTACCACTGGTAAATACATTATTACAAGATTATTAATGGGATAACATTTCATCGGTCTAAATCATTTTAAATCATTCAAAAATTCGCTTTCGGCGAAGAGTTTTAAGCGTTTTAAAGGTATAAAGTTCTGAAGTAATAATTTTCAAAAAACATAAGGTTAATGTTTTTTGAGTTGCTGAGCATGAATCAGAAGTAAACCAATAAAATTTATCACAGGAAACATGAGAAATCATTGAAAAACTTATACATAAAATTGTTTTTTTTTTATTGTTTTTGGTGCTTAATCCAATGAATGAAATTTTTTGGTAAAACCGTTTATGTAGAACAAATGTAGACTAAATTACAAAATGTATGTCTTGACGAGTTTTTTGGTTGAACTTCTGGATTCTTCACAAAAAAGCGTTAAAAAATCGATAAAAATCAGTCTTTTTGAAAAGCCTTTATTGGGTTTCCTCTGATTACTTCTTTACACAATAATTAACTTGGCCAGTATCAAGATCATATAAATTCCAAACTATACTCTAAGTTAAAGGTTTTTTACATTGTAAATCCCAAAAACTACGGAATTTTGAAATCTATGATATTTTTAAAATAACGCAACGGTTAGAAATGTGACTATACATTGATAAATAAAAATAAATCTGGTTTCAGGTCTTACTGTAGCCCATGTGGAATAAGTCTTCTAACTTTCAGCTGAATCGGTTCAATAGCTTTGAATATATATCAGGTAAACCGAATATAAGACAGCTCTTTTTAACAAAACATTCAAATTTTTTTAAAAATCAATTTAAAAAAAAACATACGTCATAGAATTTTTCTGAAACCAGATTTAGATGCAGAAAATTACAATCTTACGTACTTTCAAAAAATTATATGAAGGACAAGTACAAAACTTTATTTTTGCAGGCCAGTGTAATTATTACGATTAGCACCCGTATAATTCTTGACCATTATATCGAATATTAATTCTGCAATGGAGCCAACATTAAAGAAACATTCAAAAATGCAGTAATACATAGTAGTTGTAGTAGTAGTAGAGAAGTAATTTATTTTTTTTTTTTCCTTGAAATGGATAGTAAATTTTGATTTGATAACTTTAAAGATAAAAAATGATAAAGGTATCGTCAGCATTCCAAAAACACTCATATCGATGCGTTTAATATGATAGTTCAGAATATTTTAGAAAATACTTAGTACACAGAAAAAATGGACACCATAAAATAGAACAAAA
This sequence comes from Meliscaeva auricollis, assembly GCA_948107695.1. Taxonomy (NCBI): domain Eukaryota; kingdom Metazoa; phylum Arthropoda; class Insecta; order Diptera; family Syrphidae; genus Meliscaeva; species Meliscaeva auricollis. The sequence continues at coordinate 115,703,440 of OX403616.1, read as the reverse complement.
ACTACAAGATTTCGCTGTGGCTTTTATTCAAGAAGATAATCTCATAATTTTTAGTAGAAACCCTTATTAAAAAATAAATAAAACAATTTTTTCTTAAGTTTTCTAAGTAAAACAGCTCAATAAGGCAGTCTTCTTGTTTTTATTTGGTACTATTTTTTCCTGTGTAACTTTTGACACAATTAACCAGGTGCAATATATTATTTTCCAAACTTATAGATTCATTGCAAAATTTTCAAAAACACCCATATCAATGAAAATTATGCAGCGGAGGACTCATATTAAAATTTGTTTACTCATTTACTTTGTCGAGTATTCAGAGCTGTAACTTTTGACTGCGACATAAGATCTACTCCAAAACTAAACGAACAAAACGAAATGTTAAAAATGTTCATCTTCACTTTTTATCATAGAAACAATTAACGTTAGTTTCTTGAAGATACAAAAAAATGTACAAATTAAAAACAAATAATTTTTAAATTAAAGTTAAATGGTCATAGCCTCAAAACTACAGCCTGGACATTAACGATTGCAGTTTAATATAAAAGAGAATAATATTATCTACATCTTTGGTGTAAAGACCTCTTTACTAAAACTAAAAGTTTTGAAGATATAGGTCGATTCAGATTTTTCAAAACGATGGATATCGCCAGGGGCGTCCCAAAAACTACAACTTAAACTTTTCCAAAACCTTTCTTTCAGATTTGAAAAAATCAGCCTTCCTGTATTTCGTTCCATGAAAAAGTCTGACTTACTTGTACTATTGGTCTGGCACGAAGAAAAGCAAAAACAAAATTTTTCGTTTACGATTTCGCTGTGTGATTTTTAAGGATCACACTTAGGTACAAGGTATTCTAAAAGTTTGTAATTTCCTTTTTTTGTTTCAGTTTACATTTTTTTTTGCGGATTAACAGCTAGACCGCAGTTTCTATTTCATCCATTCACTATGGATGAGTCATTTTCTATTTGTTCACTAAGTGCTACACAGTTCTTATGATCTGTCCATCAATATGAGTGAATTATAGTCAGTCAGCGCCACTTTTACATAATTTTATTGATTTATTAAAAGAAAGAAAGGATTTTCCAGATGTTTTTATAAAAGTTGGAGCATTTCATTGGATCTCCTTTGTTAAAAATTACATAGGTAACCGAAAAAATGGTTTCATAGCTTTCCATCGGTGCTTTTTAAAATTAAAAACTGTCATGGATTGATACAAAGCTTAAAAAAAATTTAAAACTATCGATTGGGAACACTAAAAGAAGACAATTTTTATCGTAATACAACTTTGTAGAACTTCTTCTGGAATTTCAGTAATATCATAAGTTCATTGTCTGAACTATTGGTCTTTCCAAGAAATTCCATTCCTCCGAATTTACTAAAGACATCCAAAGTTAACGCTAGAGGCTCCCTTATATCCTTTGTTTATGTTAAAATTGCTTGCAAATATTTTTTCATATTATTTTATTAAAATTAATATCCATCCATTCCTGCAGGAGAAGCTCTAAGTGGATCCGGTTCATCGAAAACCCTCACTTTGAACGAAGTCGAACAAGATCACACTCCAACCAAGGACAAGCACTTAATCAAAATGAAACGAGAACACAAGGCTGCAAGAACTTTAGGTATAATCATGGGCACTTTCATTTTGTGCTGGCTTCCATTCTTTATATGGTAAGTAAAAGAAAACGTACTATACTCAGCAGAGAGATGTTTGGTTATTTTTTTTTTTTGTTTGAATAAAAGTGGGTCATCCCCGGGGGTGGTTACTCACTCATACTTGTACTGGTTACAACATGGAGGTTTTTTGGGTTGTGGAACTAAGTGAATTTGAAAATATGTAACACATCATTGAAAAAGGTATGCGACAACGGCTCGGTGGTGGCGGCGGCGGAGACGATGACTATGATGAACGTGAACAGGGAAAGAGAACATCAGCAGGTGCAATGTCATTTCACCTGACTGCTCATTGTTGAAGGGAAAACTCATGTAATTGGAAAGTTCACGCATTTTTGTCTTTTCTCTCGCATCAGTGCGGAATGACTATGTCGTCGACAAGGACGACCGACTACGACGACGACGACGACTACAAGAATGATGACGAACGAACGAACAAATTTTCCGGCGGGTTGATTTGGTATTCCGTATATTCCGTTCACTTTGGTCCTTCTTCTTTATTCACGAATACCTATCGAGATAGCTATGAGTAGGTATAGGTATTTTGAATGTGTATAATTTTAGAAAACAAGCCAAGCACATTTTTGTGATGGAAGCGTTTTTGTTGTTAATTAAGGAAAATGTTTGCTTGATTTAATTTTGCTCCTTTTTTGACTGGGAATTCACTTACATTACCTTTATATGTATATTGAAATTGAAAATATCAACAATTGCCTGATGTTGATGAAGGAGTTCTACACTCCTACACTACCTGTGTAAAGTGATTTTGTTACAGAAAGGAATAATGGTTGAACCATTTTTGTGTAGCACTTTGTATACGTACAGAAGGACTTTTGTACGTACAACACACAATTGTTTCGTTTTTGAGTGGGTTTAATATAATGTTACACATGTTGTAAAGTTTAACAAAAAACAAATAATCAACAAAAACTTATTTAACATTTTGTGGATGATGGGTTAGATGGATTCAGGATCTGTTTTTGGGTGAAGCTCTATGACTTATCTGCTGCAAGGGATAAATAGGAATTTTGAGTTGAAAAATTTGTTAGCTTTAAATTTTGAAAGAAACATTTATATTCTGTATTTCGAGTGAAAGATTTGATTTTTTTGTTAGTTTATAACAAAGTTTTAGACATATTGGGATGGTAACAGAAGGTATGCAAGAAAAAGTTAATGTTTTATGTGTTTCTTAAAAGGTCAGCTGCATTCACTTAAAAGCAGCTAAAGTTATTTCAATGATGCATATGATCCCTTAAATTAAGACTTTAAAGATAACTTCAAAAGTAAATATTGCTGCAAGTGAATAATACTATACCTTGAGTTGAGTACAATTTGTCACTGAATAGCTCATCATGACACAACTCATCACAGCAGTCATCACGGGACATTCAATCACGGAAAAAATCATCAAACGCAGCATTACGTCAGGGTCTTAAGAGTGAGGTATGCTGCCCCCTGCAACCCATCTGCTTGGACTCACTACAGGATTTGGTGTAGGTGCGAGGTTTGGTGTATCCAAAGAACCGTATGATGTGATGACCCGTGATGAAATGCCTCATGATGACCTGTTTACTGTGATGAGCTGTTCAGGGATGAATCGGGTTGACTTTTTACCCTTTACTTTTATGGGGCATTTTAGTTTTTTTTTTTGAGTATGAACTCGTTGCTCTATGGACCTCCTCAAAAAGAAAGGTAAAGGTATTTCATGCCCAAGGACCTACAACATTAAAACGCGTTTCACACATATTTTAAAGGGTTCTAAGCTAAAAACTGAATATTGTATTACGAGCACGTAATCTGAAGTAAATCTTTATGGAAAGCTATAACTATGTTGGAAGATTTCCTTAAGAAATAACTTAAGGACTGACTTAAAATTTTCCAAAGAAAAATTTCTATGTATTCAGTTAGCACGTCTAAGCTATCTTGTAATAAAAAAAGTAGAGGTTAAGCCCTTTCATGTTATCTATTATTTGTTTTTTTTTTTTTGTTCAAAAATGGCAGAAATACACCCAGTATTCTACGTGCACGCCTGATGGTTGGGCATCAACTTAGTAGTGATTTAAAATAGTGAAAAGGTCTTAACAAACTAAAGAACCTATTCTAGAAATCTTTTTAAGCTTGATTTAATTTCCAAAAAGAGCAGGTAATGTTTTCTTATTTACCATTTCTTAGGAACTGCTCCTACATTTTGAGTTTTTCCTCATCAGCTTTTTTGTTTCTGTAAATTCATGTTGATGCAGATATTATAGTCAAGCTTTTGTTTAACTTTTAATATGAATGGAATGCAATCTATTAAATAATTCTTCCGATTTATTAAAAACATCCCATTCCCATATTTTATATTATGTTTTTCTCTTTTCTTCCAAAATATAAATAAATTTCCTAAAAATATAAAAATAACAAACAATACAGTAAAATTTTTCCAACAAATTTATTTAACTTGTCAATTGCATCTCTAATATTCATTTTGAATTAATTCTTCACCCTCAGGCAAAAAAAACTCAAAAACGAAAAAAAAACACTTCTAACACATTCCAAGTTCCAATTATAAACGATTTTACTCCAAGAGAATCCAATTACAATTTGCACTAACCTTCTCTCCATTGATTGAGCCACTTCACATCGTTAACGTAAAATTGCCCTCAAGCAATTTTTCTTTTATCGTTTGCATTTCCGATCCAACAACCTCAGTCACATAAGTCTTTTTTTTTTTTTTTGCATATATATTTTTACATATATTTCTATTTATAAAAGAAGAAAAACGAACGAAATATAAAATCCAACACTCGTCAAGTGCCATTAACCAGAAAAGATACAAATTTGCAAACGAAATGAAAGCAACAGCAACACACCTTTATTCACGTCTGATTGATTAAATTTAAAAAGACTGCAACTTTTTTTGCAAGTTCAAGTGTCAGTATTTTTCATATACAAAAAAAATAATCATATTCAACTGAACAAGGAGGAGTGTTGCTTTCTTTTCTTTGGGGCAAAGTTGGAAAGAGAACTTTTTTTTTTCTTTATGGATGGAGAATAAGATGAATGTTCACATAGAAGTGAATTCCAATCTTGGAAGTTTTCCACGAAAAGGTGATCTTAATGGCATTATGCCTCAAAAGCAAGAATTCAAAAATAAAGCCAAGTCAAAAAGGATTTTGGCTTACAATTCTTCTAATAATAAAAATAATATGCACACCATGGGAATCGAACCCACGCTGTCAGATCTTAGCTCAGTCTTAGAAGTCGTGTGCACTACGCACTCCACCACTCTAGACCACTGACGTCACAGGTTGAGATGTGTTTCTTGTTTATCCAATGCATTTGCAGTCACAGCATTTTTATTACCGCCTCGATGAGGATGAGGTCTATCTTAACATGGAAACCAGTTTTTTCCAAAAACCGTTATTAAAGATTTTCTCCTTCATTACTCAACCAATTTCAACCATTTTTTTAATGAAAGCTTTTAAGTTGCCGTGATAATGTTTATTAAAAAAATTTTCGAAAATTATTTCTTTGGATTTCAAAAAAAAATTGAATTTTTTTTTTTTTTGAAAAATCATTTTTTCGAAAACTATTCAACTTTTTTTTCAAAACTTAGTTTTTAGATGTTGATAAATAATAATCCTATAAATGAACAATTTTTTTTTAAAGACCCTGCAAAATGTTATAAAAGAAATAAATAATAGTAAATAAAATATAGAAAAAATAGTTTTTTTTTTAAACACAGCTCTAACGATTTTCAAATTTTTTTTCTAAAAATCTATAAGTATAGAAGAAATGTAGTTGCATACTTTGTGGTAACATGAGGTCAAATTCATTAAAGAAGCTGTTTTAGCCATTTCAAAATCAAATTTTATGCTTTTTATTGTTTCTAAAACTGCATTTACAAATTCATAAATAAAAAGGCTTAGCAAATATAGTCCTTTATTTATAAGAGCAATAAAATAAAATGTTTAGCATTTTAAACACACCCGAAAAATTATTTTTGCAAAGGGTTAAAAAAAAAAATGTTTTAAAAAGTTGGGTGCGACCCACACTAGTAACTTGCTCTAGAAACTAGAGACCCCATGTTATTTTGGTTTTAAAAACATAACAAATTTAAGATCTTCAAAAACCTTAGCAGGAGTTCAGAATTAAATGAAGCAAAGATTTGGTCTGGGCCGTTTGTTGTTGAGGTATTTGAGTTTTAAACAATTTTGATTATTTTTTTTTGTACTTAAATTAAAAATTAGTCAGTTGGTTTTTGTTACAACCGCTAAGAGCCCTTACATAGTTCATTTTATGTACCTAAAATAAAATTATCTTTAAGCCAAAATCAGTATAATTTGTTATCGAGATATTTGCAACGCAATGCACGGTAGCAGAATTTTGATAGGCTGTTCTTCAGTTTTTTCGCTTAAACCTAGCCAATTCATACATACACAACACAGACACAGACACACTTACACACATCTTTCTAAGAATGACTAGTTTCTAGTGACCTCAAAATGTGAAGAAATGTCAAAATTTTTAATTCGACAAATCGCACCGATCACAATAACTTCCAATGCCGCTCCATAGTGCTGCTGTTGAGTATAAAGGTTTCGATGACGAGTTTTTTTCGAGATTCACATTTTCGTAATAGTAATTCCTAAGCCTTTTATGTACGTTTTCAGAATTTGGCTTAGGTTATGAGAAGAAATTCCAAAAACATCGGAATCTACGAATCTTTTTTTGTTAAGTAGTTGGCAAAAGCTTCAACTTTATTGAGGATTCAGCTAGGATTGAGCGAGATGCTGGCAACTATCCTCTGCAGTCTTGCAAACGTCGTGTTTCAAGCTGTTGATTTTCGCATTCTGCAGATTAATGTCTACCAAAAAGATGTTATTGTTGTACTCGACGTCTCCTTTAATTGATGTGGTTGGTGCTTGGATGGCTCTGTTGCCAGATGAACTGCGTACTTTGGATGACCTTGAGCCTAAGGCCCATTTCACACCAAGCTAGAAACCGGCCCGGTTATCTTACCTGAAACTCGAATCAATGCAATCTGACAACTACTGACACTAAAATTAAAAAAAAAACCCTTTCTTGACTTCAGCAGAAAGCAGATGAGAAGAAAACCGGCCAAGGAGCCGAGTTTGTGGTGAGGACAGTCGCTTGAATTTCGGCAGCCGAAACCGGACAGACAAACGTTTTCGGTTTCGGTTTTTTCTTCGTGCGAAAGCGCACATAAGAATGATACCAGCAACCAGTAAACCGGGCCGTTTAGCCAGCTTCATATTAAATAGGCCAAACAGCTTCTTATGTTTCAAGTTACTGAGAAAGAAAAAATTTATTTATTAGATTATGTAGATATCACCACCAGAGACTTTACGTGGATGGAGTTCTCGGAAAAAATGGTTTTGGCTGAGAGATGATAGAGTTTTGATCGCTGCTAGTATCTAGGCAATCACCTATCGTCTTTCCTTTGTTATTAATAGTTATGTCTAGTGACAGTGTTTTTTTTTGGCACTTAAGTCTCCACTAGTCCAGATGTACCTAGCATGTACTTTTACTTCTCACGAGGATAGCGTTAATAATGCTTTTGTTTGCAGTGTATTTGAAGTACCCGTTGTTTTTTTAATAAGGTATCAACTATTCCTAGCTTCTGCTTTGCTGCTTAGTAGTCCAAGGCTAATGTATTCGGTAACAATTATTTTGTGTATTAATATAAATGGCCGTTTCTGAACGGTTTTCAATGTTTTTCTGCTGATACATGTTTACCTTTTTTTAAACGATGTTGTATTCACGGAAAAAGCAGTCAACAACAAAAAAAAAACAAATATTTACAAAGACGCATCTTACGTTTGCTTTACCCTCTACTTTGTGAACATTCTCATTATTGAAGTCATCATAAAATTATGACAACATGTTTTCAGTAAAAGAAACAAAATGAATAATTTAACAACAGTCCCTGTTTGTGTTTGCTTCAATATTAATTTTTCAAAATTTTAATTTCAAAAGTGTAAACAATTCTAATTTTATCTTTCAAAGATTCTCAGATGAAAAAGTAAACATAGCAGTTAACCAAAAACCACCTTCTCATCCAAAAAAAACTCCACATTTTTTTTTTTTATTGAATCTCTTTGTACAGCTTTAGCAGAAACTGTACAAGTACATACCTACTTGCTATATAATGTGTACCGCTACTAAATGTATATATACTTCATTAAGTCACCATATTAAGTTGACAAACAGCAATAATTTCTCTGTCAACAACTGTGCCTTATCATATAACAAATTAAAATCACCTCACCCTCTGACACGCGTTCTCTGCCCAACGCACACACGCACACCGCACAGCTATAATTTGCCCACGCCTCAGTGAATCTCGACACTTTAAAAATAAACTTCTCAAAATGGCTTGTTGTTGTTGTTAAAAAAACATCAGAGTCCTCACCACAAAAGCATTTAGCACAACCCGATATGGGGTAATTAAAACTTTTAGGTAGCCCGCTCCGGGCACAATTTTGTGAAATTGATGGCAGCGTTATAAATTTTGATTGTGAAACTGTGGTCTTATGCTTGTAAACCGCCATTCGAGTGGTATGGTTAAACATTATAGCGGAGGATCCCCTCTCCCTTTAGAAATAAGCTTATTTGAGTAATCTTGTTTCATTTTTTTTTTTTGTACAAATTACCATCATCAAAGTGCAACAGCAGCTGCGGTGTAAAGTTTAGTAACTAAAGTCTCAAACTTCTATCATAAAACCCACTTCTTCGCCGAGCATTTTGTCTAAATTAAGTTCGAAGAAAACACAAAGATAATTTCCAAGCAAAGAACCACTAACCACACACTCTGCGCGCCATGTGAAGTAGGTTCGACGGAATATATCGGCGAAATTCGACAGAATTGTCCCATAATTCTGCACGTTTCGTATAAACACTTGATGAACAACCCATAGGCACTCTTCCATGTTGTTGATTCAATAGTTCATTATATTCTCGTCAAGGAGCAATGAGAACGACAACGACGTTGTCGTCGTCATCGTCTTTAGCGTCGTTGTCGTCTTACACAATCACTGATGAAGCAGCAGCATTTCATAGCGAGTACCTATTGCTCCTTGAGAAAGCTTATACTTGGGTGTATGCTTGACTTTGTCTTTAGTTACAGAAAAGCAAAACTTTTTGAACGTAAATATTTTAGCTTGGCAAAGTTTGAGATTTATCCTTCCTTCCCAACTTTATGGGTGATGGAAATTGGGTGGAGATTTAGGCAAAGGCATCAGCAACCAAAACTTATTGCTTATCTATGTAAAGTTAATCCCTCAGCGCAATTTGATGTGCGTATATGCATGGCTGTGTGTGTGTGTTTCTACCTGGCTTCCTCTCCTAACTTTCGGTTTAAATGCATAACGCTTACAAAATTTGTAAGGGAAATAATTAAAAATGTATGAATCCGTCTCGGATGAATAGAGCAAGATCCCCAGGTGGGGCAGCTGTAAAAACTTCTCAAGGAAAATCCTTTTTCTCCAGTGAAGGCATCAGGTATAGTTTAATTGTAGCTCACAAGATTCTCATCTATAAAGATACTCCTATGCATACTTTTAATAACAGAGACGCTGAAGGAATCTCTGGGATTTATTACCCACAGCTCTCATAAGCAATTTAACCGGATACTCTTGTTCAAATTATCGAGAGATTTAAAGTCCTGTACAAAATACGAGTCCTTCCTGGAGTGTTAATTTATTTATTTTTTTCTTTAGAATTTAAATATTTCCAACCACCACCGACTTCTTTCCCTGCTTGATTTGACGTGATTCGTAAATCGTCTTCGTCCACAGCAAGTGGATGGTGGGTGTACGCTACGCAAAACCAAAATTAACTAAAGAACGTGGTAGCAAAATTGGGTTTTATTATGCTTAATTTTGAGTGCGAAGTTGATGGTTGCTCTGGTAGCTTTTCAAAAGAAAATCTATTTTCATTTGCGAGATTAAATTGCTTGTTCTTTGTTTACGTCAGGAAAGTTAAGAATTCGAGGAAGGGAATTAACACAACTTAATATACATCCTTCAATACAGTGGCGGATCAACAGATGAGCTTTTGTGCTCGAGGACCTTTATATGGTTTCAACTTCCAAGTGGACTTTGGTGCAAAAACAAGTTAGTTGGTATTTGGTCTTAAATGCAAGGGTCTTCTTGTATGACTATAGTTTTTGTAAGTAAATTTGCCATTTAGTTGCGGGTAAGAGGAACGGAGGATGTGTCGGTATGGTGGGTTAGGAAAAAGAATGAGATAGGAAATTGGGAAAAAAAGTCGGTAAGGTAGGGTGAAATATTAATTTCCAGAGAATGCATCATGCATTGAAGTGGTGGAGGATCATGCCCCCGTAATTTAACTTCGCCTGCAGCTAAAAACATGTATTAGGTCAGAACATAAAATGAGAAATAGAATTTATTATATAATTTATTTTAATTTTCTTACTATCTTGCTTTTGCAATCAAAACTAGTTGCTTTATTAAGAAAAAATAGAGCATCTAGTTTTGTGGATTAGCAATGTGGATTTATAAGAAACGGGATTATAAGAGACGGGATTGTAAATGGTGGTATTTTAAAAAAGCGGGATTATAAAAAAAAGGATTTTAAAAACGGGATTTTACAAAACGGTAATTTAAAAAGTGGGATATCGAACCCAACCCGACAAACAATTTAGTTTAATCCCGCGTCTCCACAAAAGTAAAATTCAATCCAACTTCTCGTCCGCAATATTATCCACAAATCAGCGGCGTACATCCAGGGCCCTCACTGAAAAGGAAAGGTCTGTCGCAATCAGAAACCGCATAGAGAATTAAAATAGATTTACACCATTATGGGCCCCAGAAAAATGAATAGGACTGTGTTCTTTGAAGGTTCTAAATAGACATGGTTTGTCAGACGAATTTTTGAGGCAAAACAGATATTTAATTTGCACTGCTGGTTAAAATTTCTTGAAGGGGCCCCAAATAAAATAACTAGCGTGAGTAGATGGCATACTTTAGGGGCCCCCAAACAAATAAATAGGGTCAGAGGAGTATGTCAGGATGTAGATGCCAAAACTATATTATTTTAGTGACGCAGCTATTATAGATTAGGCAGACAATTTTCTATGACTTCTTCCATTTAGGGGCCCCAAAATATAAACTGTGTTTGTTAACGGCGTGTGTGTGTACACTGTAAAATTGTACATGCTAAACTGATATTGTTACAGTAGAGTGTTATTACCACATATCTGGTTTACGATTTTGTATGACCCCTTCCATTAAGGGGCTCCCAGATAACTAATTAAAAAATAAGGTGTTATTTAGATGCAAAAAAAAATGATATTCTGTTAGTAGATTACTACTACTTCATGACTGGAAGATGATTTTTTATGATCATTTTCATTCAGGGGCCCCAAATAAATAAAGAGTATAGAATAGAACTTAACTTTATAGATTAGTTGTTGTCAAAATTCTTAGACGAAATATCATCCGATTTCTTGGCAGAGTCTTAGCGCTAAGAACGGTACGGAACTAGTTCTAAAGTTGCATAATTATATGTGAGTAAATATGCTGTAAAGAGCCCTTAACCTTCCTGAGAAATAAGTTATTTCTGTTTGCAGTGTATTTACTCTCAAATTGTCACCCAAAGTTAGGACAAGTACTGGTCCTAGTACAAGGATAGGACCCTGTGAAGAATTTAGTAAAACCCCATATTATTTTTTATAGATATTATAGATTTTCTTCTTAGTTCTTTTTTACGGAAATGGCCTGGACTACAAACTTGACTTACTTTACAAAGAAAAGACCACTTTTATTCAAAATATTTACCTAACACCATTTATTTCATAACACACAATTAATTTTGTTTATATTTTAGGTACATTGTAACATCGCTGTGTACTTCCTGTTTGTTCCCTGACATTTTTGTTGCCATCGTCTTTTGGATTGGCTATTTCAATTCAACGCTTAATCCCCTCATTTATGCCTATTTCAATCGTGATTTCCGGGAGGCATTCCGCAACACGCTTAATTGCATATTTTGCTCATGGTGGCGAAACCAGCGTCTTCCATTGGACATTGACATCCGACGATCTAGCTTGCGATATGACAATCGTGCAAAAAGTGTCTACTCTGAGAGTTATCTAAATTCAACGCACGCCCAAAGAAGAACAAGTCAACTAGTCGAGAGTTTATAATAATGTAAAATATAATAATTTTAAATAATCATATTTATAAACAAAAAAAAATAAAATCATAAAAAAAAATTGTTTCCTTTCCTTTATTTTTTGTTTAACTTTTAAGCAAAACAACAACAAAAACAAAACTACTCACATAAAGATTTTATTTTTTTAAATTTTAAATTATGTTTAGAACAAAATAAATAAAAATAAAAACAAATTATTTTTTTAACTAAATTAATGTACAAAGTATTTTTTTTTTTTCTAATTTTAAAACTAAGTGTAGAGATACACAATTTGACATTTGTGTAACAAAAAATAAATAAATAAAATTCTTAAGCAATACAAACGATTGATAAAGTAGTAGAGTAAGCTCGTCTTTCATACTTGTACATATATTTACCTGTTAACATTTTAAATTAAAGAAAGAATAAAATTAATAAAACAAAATACAACAACAACACTAGACTACTCTGTAGATCTATAACGATAAAGTTACTATAAGCCAAAATAACCACCACATACACATTACATCAATGCATATAACGTTTGTTCAATAAAAAATAAATATATTTACGAAAAGATCAAAATAGATTAAAAAAAAACATGAAAGTATGCATTTTTAGGGAAAAATAGAAAAATAAAATAAAATTTTAAAAAGAAACTCTGAATGAATGTTTGTCCTTGTCTTGATTTTTTTTTTTCGTTTTTTAATTTCAGTTTTGAAATCTATTGATTAATATTATAATTTTTTTTGTTTATTTTTATTTAAGTGCCAATGTGTATGCAATTGTTTTCATACAAAAAAAATGAAAACAATTTGATTAGACAATCCAAAGCGAAAACTTTATATTGAATAAGAGAAAAAAATATATTTAAATTAAAAAAAAAAAAATAACCCAAAAGCAATAAAATATAACTCCATCCGATTATGTGAGATTTTGTATATTTATATAAGAAAACAAAATATCAAATCAACATTTTGTTTTTATTTTTGTTTAGACGCAAAAAAAATTAAAGTGCATTTTTGAAAAAAAAAAATATAAAAAAATATAAAATACATAGTGATTCTAACAGCGAAACAACGAGAGACGACAACGGTGGTGGTGACTCTTTAGCACTTAACGGTCCGTTGCAGTTCCTGGAATTAAGTTGACTGGGTGGCCATCCTGTGAGCTTTATGTGTTTTTTTCATAAGTCAGCAACTTGATTCCAGCAATGGCTTCTGATCTATTCAACGTAATGTCCTGCCAAAAATAAGTCGTCTCTTTCATAGTGAAAATATTGAAAAGTGAACAATAATAATAAATTTTTAATTTTGTGTATAATTCACCATGATCCCAAAGCTTCCATTTTTTGATTTTTCCTATTTTTATTTACTTTTATAAAAATTAAGAAGAAAACAATTTAACAAAAAAAAAACTACATAAAATGTATAAGAACAAAAAAAACATAAACCTAACGAACTTATAGAGCAAAAATTAAATCATAATCTTAATCCTTTCATTTCATAAATACATATAAAAATTAAAAAAAAAATTGTTGTATAAAATCTTGTTAAACATAAAAAAAATCTCTGTAAATTTTCTTGTATACTTCTGTAAAAAAAAATCATTAAAATTCATTTAATTGATATTCTGGAAAATAATATAGAAAAACAAACAAAAAAAAAACTTACAAAAAATGTAAATGTTAGAGAAAAAATAAAAAAACAAAAATTATAGAAACATAACTTTAATATAAACAGTAACTTTTCTAGAAGCAAAACAAAAAATATCTAAAAAAAAAAAATAAGTATCTTTGTTCTATACAATAAAACATAGTATATACTGAAGCTAGTCTTTATGAATATTTTTTTGTATTCGAAAATGTGTGTGTGTGACTACAATTTAAATTTAAATTTGAACAAGAAAACATTAAACAAATAAAAAAAAAAAACAAAAATTAAAAAAAAACTATTAATATTAAAAAATATAAGAAAATGTTTATTTATTTTTTAAATTTAGACTTACAGCAAAAAAAAAAATAAAACAATGAAACTAAGAAAAATGTTTATTTATTAAAAAAAAAAATTAATTTATAAGAAAAAATAAAGAATAAATAAAATTACAACTGAAGAAATGTTAACTTATTTTTCAATACGTTTTCGGTAGAAAATTCTATATAAGCTTATCTATAAAACTTTGTTATTTAAATTTAAAATGAAAAAAAAAAACAAAAGAAAAACAGAAATAAGTAAATGGTACTTGTTGACAATGCAAATTAAAAAAAAAAAAAATAAATAAATAAATGAAAATCTGAGAATAATATCAAATAAAAGAACTATAGAAAACAATTTGGATCTTTAGAAAATTTATTTAATAAATCAAAAAGGAAGAATGCAAGGAGAGGAATTAAACAAGTTAATTACTTGTAATTCAAATTTAATTCAAATTCAATTCCAAATTGAGTTTCAGTTTTTCGACAAATTATTTGTTATCCAAACTCCCAAAAATAATGAAATATTCTTGAATGTGAGTAATTTCTTAGATTTACCAAACTTCTTACCCGAAGGACACATATCCATGTCCCCAGCATGTCGATTTCGCCGGGTCTGTACAAGCTTAGCTTCCAAGCTAAACTAATATTTTGTGATTTAAAAGGCAAAACTCGTACAAAACCTTAATTTGTAGAACTTGTAGAATACTTTAACATTTTTTCTTTTTTTGTAATTGCCAGGCTGGTCCTCTGCACTTGTAAAGAACTGAAGAGTTTTTTTCACGATATAAGTGAATGTTTGCAATTGTTTTAAAAATAAAATGCACGACTATAGATCGCACGTACTTGCTCTTGTTGCTAAAGTTACTTGGAGTGCTAAGAAATTAAATTAAAAACACTAAATTCAATTTTAAAATTAATTGAATCGCATGCAATTAGATTTATTTTATATAGATGAATTTTTAGAAATAAAAATTGAAAATCGAAAATTGTACCTACATACATAAAATTTTCAAAAGATTTTTCAAAAAAAAGCTTGGTGAGCAATTTTATTTATCAACATCTAAAAACTAAATTTTGAAAAAAAATTCACTAATCCATTTTCGGAACTGTATTACTGTAATAAGCTTAAAAGCTTTAACGAAAATTTTTTTTGAAAAAGAGTGAGTCAGTAAGGAGAAAAACAGAATTTAAAAAACTGCTCTATGGCAGGTTACGTTAGTATAGCGATTTTTGAAAAACAAAAACCGTTTTTATAGAAAAGCTACACACCTTATCCAAAAACATGACTATTATCCGTGACTATCATCCATTTAGCTTTTATACCAGACAGGTGGAATTGTCGGATCAACTTTTTTAGCATTCTTTATCATCGTAATGTCATGTTTGATTGTTATCTAAACTTTTTATTTTGTACGAATGCATAATTTGATATATGTATGTAATAGTTCCCACATCTCAATCTCAAACTTTTTAGTAACATAAAGACAAATAAACGTGTATACATTTTGAGCATTTTGAAATGATTTTTAAACAAATTACACTTAACCGCTAAGCTTATCCTTAAGCCTACATGTACGGCAAAGTAAAAACAGTTCACCTACATTCCTTTACAACCATTTACTAAATTTTTAAATGCCATTGCAGTTACCAAACAAGTTTACTTAAACAAAACATTTCAAATCGATGAAAAAATCTTAAATCAAATATAGTCAAACAATTAGTGTTCTTGATTTTATTTGTTGCTTTTCAAAGTTCATTTTCAATGAAACGCTTTTACAGCTGAGCGCAAAACATTGTTCAGCTAAAACAAATCTGTCTATATAGCCATAGAAGGTATAACAAATACTAATCAATTTTTAATTTTTTTAAGTTTTTTGGTTTGGTTACGTATACGCCCTTGTGCACTAAGGAATAAAGTAATTCAACTAGCATAGTAAAACTTAATTTCGATAAAAACGAGTAGATTGCACGTACTTGCTCTTTTAGATAAAGTTACTTAGTATGCTTGCTTAGCCTTTTTAAAAAGTTTTGTAAATGCAAGTTTTAGAAAAAAGAATTTAAATAGCATAAAATTCGATTTTCAAATGACTAAAACTGCTTTTTAAATGAATTGGACCCCAAAACGAAGTATGCAATTATATTTCTTTTATAAAGAAATTTTTTTAGAAAAAAAAATTATTTTTATGCTCTATAAACTTTTGAAAAGATTTTTTTTAAAAATTGGTACAAAATTTGTATGATATTATTTATCAACATCTAAAAACTAAAACTAAAAAAAAAAATATTGAGTGGTTTTCGAAAAAAACGATTTTTCAGAAAAAAACAATTTTCGAAAACTTTGTTGCTGAATTGTATTGTACTCCAGTCATTTTAGGAAATCAAATTGAATTTTTCGAGGAACAACATTTTTGTATGGAATGTGTGAATCTCATTATCATAAAATACAATTTGTTGGGACGGTAGAGGGGCGGGAGGAGCCGCCACCTTGAAGAAGAGGTTGCATGCGTTTTTATTTAATAACTGCATTGCCTATCATTTTAACACAAAATAACCAAGTACAAACTTATTGACAATAAAATAATCAAAAAAATAAGCCAATTACAAACTCCGTTCCATTATAGACCTTATTTGGGTTACCTCATGAACCTGTAACTTGAATTTAAAACGTTAAAATTTCAATATTTTGGTGTTTTTAAGAGTGGCCAGTGGAGTGTTTGTGGTTAGCCAGTGCTGCAATACTTTTCAAATTAGCGGTCCCTAAGCCATTTTACCACATTCATTTAGTTTTCATCGAGTCTTTCGCACAATTTTTGAATAGCTTCTCCAATGTATTTTTTGGTGCAGGGGTTTTCTTGGAATTTAATTGAAGTCTAACACATAAAACACAAAAATAAAGTGTTCCCCACTCCACTTGATCGCACACACTCACCCGTGGTGGAACCAATATTTGTCTTACCTCAGGAAAATGACAAGAACAAGTTTCAACATTTGCCACAAACACACATTTTATCAACCTTCTAAGGACTGTCTAAGAGTCTACAAGTGTTCATCAGCCAGAAAACAAGGCTTGAGAGATTACTGTCACTCAATAGAAAACATAAAAGACTCTGCGAGACTAAGCGAAATTCTTCTGCAATCTTCGTTTCTAAAAAAGCCCGATGGATCATGGACAGTTTCTCCAGCCGAGTCTCTGGAACTACTGATGATGATATAGCATGGGCTATAAATACCTTCTCTCCTTATAAGTCACCGGGCCTTGACGGTATACTACCAATTATGCTTCAGAAACTGCAAGTATTGGCAGTTCCTTTGGCTAGAAAATATCTTTAAAGGATGCCTACGCCTCAACCATGTACCGATGTCATGAAGAAAGGTTCGGGTTGTTTTCATTCCGAAAGCTGGAAGGCGAGTCTATGAGTCCGCCAAGGACTTTCGGCCAATCAGTCTGACCTCTTTTTCAATAAAAACTTTGGAGCGAATCCTCGATAGCCATATTAGGGTTATTATAGAGAGAAACCCTCTTTTATGTTCCCAGCATGCTATTTAATGGGCAAATCCACTGAAACAGACCTTCATGAAGTTGTGCGAACAATCGGGAATACACCCAACTTCAAAGAATATATTCTTACTACTTTTTAAGACGTAGAAGGTGCTTTTAACAACGTCCTAACTGAATCCATTCTAGAATCCCTAGTTGACTTTGAAGTAGAAGCTTACATCAGAGAGTGGATAGTGTCAATGCTAAGTGACAGAAGGATTCAAGCAGCATTAGGTAATTCAATTAAGACCAAAATTGTAAATAGGGGAACACCTCAGGGAGGGGTTCTATCTCCTCTACTATGGCTTTTAGTCATGCATAAAATTCTTTTGAAATTAGAGAGATGTGGTGTAAGGGTGGTTGCCTATGCGGATAATTTGGTAGTATTAGTATCAGGAAAGTTTGCACCCGTGATCAGTTAAATTACGGAAACTGCTTTGTGGAAAGTTAGCAACTGGGCCACGAGTTGTGGACTAGGTGTTAACCAAAGTAAACCCGAACTGATGATGTTTACTACTAAAACTAAAAGAACGGGAAAACTCTATCACTCTCTTCCAGTGCAGAATATCTAGGCGTTATACTCGACCCGAAATTAAACTGGAAAGTAAACATTGAAGAAAGGGTAAGAAAGGCCTGCATAGTGTGCAGTCTTCACTTGAAGATTTCCTAAAGTGAAATCGAAACTCAGGGAGGTCAGAAGCTACCTTAAATATTTCCTTCATACGTTAAAAGTATCAATTCTAGCTTGTGAATATCCGAAATTTAAACAAATTACAAATTGAAAACAAAAAAATTTATTTTTGACTGACAGTTAATTAGGGCTAGGAATTTCGTCGTCAGCTTGATTGAGGAATAATTTTACTCAAGTCAAGAGTTTTTTCCACTGAAGTAAGAGAGTTTCCATTTTGTTTATGAATACGGATTTTGCTTGAGCATTTGCTTAAAATTTTTCTCAACTTACTGGAGTTGAAAAACATCTTGACTTAAGTAACGACTGCGAATTTCACCATATATTTCATAAAAAAGGTAGCAGTGTGTTTCCTATATAAATGGGTTATCCCTCAGGGTAATGGTTTGTGCAATTGTGATGATATCACGCCGGACGTTTGTGTTTGATTCCCGGCCTATTCCCACCTTAGTTATTATAAATACAGAAGTACAAAGATCTTAAAAATATTAAGAACACAAATTGTTAAGATATTTTAATTGTTAGCAAAGCTAGTAGATCACACTTTTTGTGTAAACAACAAAATTTGTGTATAAATGTAACATAAATATGCACAAAACCATACCAACCACAAAATCGATGATAGAAAATATGATTATATACACTATTTGTGTATCATTTGGTGTCACGTCACACGTTTTATGGTTCAGATAAAATAGGTATTTTTATTGCAAAAATACACAAATTTGTGTGTATACAGAAGTCATAAGATCTTAGCTTAACAATTTGGGTACTTCTGAAAACAACACCTACCTTTGAGTCCAATGAGTCTATCAAAAACATTTGAAATTTGTTGTTTTCGGCAGTACCCAAAACCCAAAATGACCTTATATGTCGGTAGGTACCTACACCTACATATAACAATAATAATAATAACTAATTTTTTGGCTGTTTGACCCTGGATCTTAAAAATGCAAATTGTATGGCACTTGTTAGAGGAGATAGAAAGATAGGAAAGAATTTTTTTTTGTGGTACAGTAGATTAGGAAGATTATAATCTCATAAAAATGCCATGGGTGGCATCCAGTTACGCTGACACTTCGTTACACTTCGTTACACTACCCCAAAACTTTCATATTAAAAATACAATTTGACTAGATTATGCTCACGCTTAAGATAAAGTGTGAGAGTTTTGTTCAAAACATAGATTTGGGAATTTTGAGTCATTTGCTTTGAATGCAAAATACACTACCCAAAAAGATCTCGTCGTTCGAAATAGTCATATGGTTTGTAGTTTTATCAAGAGCTTTCTACCAAATGTGATTTCCAGTAACTAAGAAATACTGTCGACACAGGACTTATAACAGATGTATTACTAGGAGTTTTGGATCCAAAAAAAAAAGTAAGCTTAAAGCTAAAATCCTTTCAAAACTTTTTTTTTCAAATATGTGGTGAGTATTGATTGTTTTAAAATATGATTTCAACTGTTTTTATAAAAACTTCCTATAATTTCATCCCAACCAACAAAAAGTTTATTAAAAATAAAAACCAGCATTAAGCTTTTTCCTCTTCACCAAAAGGTTCAAGTATTCGCTAAACAGATGACGTCTCAAAGGAAATGCACCAGTATACCAAAATACATCCCCTTGGGTAAAATACCATTACACTCTTACAATGCCTTGGAGAATAGGCACGCGTTTATGCACTAACGAATATTTAAACAGTCAATAGTTGATAACCTTGTTTACTTTTCCCTGACCTTTCATGGCATGTTTTCATTAAATATTTTAAGACCCTTACACCAAAGTGCTTCATAACAACTTTTCACCCATCAATACAAATACTATATGCATTGCAATGCAACTTCAATGGCATACAACACTTCTCGCGCTCATCCACTTTATTGTACTACTACTTTCCCAAAGTCCTGTCAAAAACCAACCCCTCGCGTCCTAGACGTTGGGCATGAGCGGAAAGGGGATTTTAATGATAAACTAAATATCTCATGCGAAAAATGGTACCTGCGCAATGCGAAACGCATACACGCTTCCACCTACAAGCATGTCCTGTCCATCGCGAGGAGCGACGAGCAAACGCCACCAGTACAGCAACATATTGGCACAAACGAGAGTACCAGTTATCTCCAGGACTTTAAGACGGTCGGTTCGATTTAACATTAAGAGTCCTCATATATTTCCGAAGGATTTCTGCTATTTGCTTGAATTTTTAATCGATTTAATACAAGTTCAGTGTTAATCACCATTGTTTCCATATATCCTTGAGGCACTGGCACAGCTAAAACAATTATTCAACAACCAAAATAAAAAAAAAAAAACAAAATACAAAAAAAAAAGGATATGCCAAGAGTTTTCAATTTTAAATGTAAGAATCCATTATGAGTGTTGCTTGTGTGTGTGTTTGTGTTGTCTAACAGTGCGGTGGTCCCCATTAGAAAAGCAATAAATATAAATCTAAAAAAAGGACATAAGGTCGTGTTTCAATTGATTATAATTCTCTAACAAAAAAAAAACCAAAGAAAAGGAAGAAAAAACGAACGATTGACAGAAAGGACACACATTCGTCCAAAGAGTGTACCTTTATGTATCGAGCCTTATAGCCTTTTCCTTCATTTATATATTTTTCAAATTTATATTCGCAAAACTTCAATGGGTTAAGTGGTGGGTTACGTAAAAAAAACGAAAGGATTTCGCTTATTAAGGACAATTTCAAATCGGATTTTGGAATTTATGGAATTATACCCAAAGGATCAAGACGACGAGGATTTATTACTTTTTCACAGTAAGCTAAAATATATTTTATTAAAATTTATTGTACCTACCTTTTGTTAAAAGTCAAAGGACCAAAATAAAAGCCAGGTCTCTACCATCAGCTAAAACATAACAACCAGCAACAGAAATGTCTTATTGAAGATTGTAAATGTAAATGTTTATGAAGTCCTTTCCAACACTCTTTATATTCTGCACTACCACATTAGAGCTCTCTATTCTAGGTTTATTCGCTCACAGCTCACACAGGATATAGGTTGTGCCTATATTGAGGAGCGCTGTGCACGCGCGCCAGATAGGATCTCGATAATGTCTCTTCTTCTGCTGCTTTATGAGAAGAAGGTGTTCGGGGCTCCTTTTGTGTTTCACCAGTCCACAGCCACACGTATCCGTATCCGATTGCTGCTTGCGTGAGAAAATCGTCACTCACATACATAACTCTTGTAAGTAGGTGTGTGTTAGTGTAAGTTTGAATTTCAATTAAAACGAAAAATAGATTTCCGCCCAGCCTGTCTGGGCCTAATTAGCCATACACAGATTGTGACTGGCAGGTGGTGAGAAAACAACAAGGATTTGGGTTTCCATTTGATTATATTCTTGTGTCGAAACGAGGCACTTAAAGCGACTCAAGGGGCATAAACCAATGCCACACTGATTGAGTGCCAGTTCCAGTGCGAGTGTGAGTGAGTGGAGCGCCAAAAACTTTCCAAAGTCAACAGGATAATAGTGTGGTTGACTACCGACATAAATTGTCTCATTGTTGTCACTTTTATTTCGGGCTTCAACCAGATTTGAAAATCCTTTTTTGAGGGTTCCTTTTATAACAAAGGCAAGCCGAAAGTATATCTTCATAAAAAACGTGCCTCATTGATTCAGAGGATTCATCATAAAAGCAATGAAGGGAGGAGGAGCGAGTTGGGACGAGGGTAAAACTTAAAAGAAAGGATTTTCGTAATTAACTTCCTTGCACTCGACGTGAATACAAAAGTTGGGGATTTTCCTTGAAAGAGCTCGGGAAAATCCTTCAACAACTTGATTGCATTTCTTTTGTTGCCTACAAAGTTTATTCATCGAGAAAAAGTAGTAGAAGACACACAAAATCGGGGCTAGCAAGAACGAACGGAATACGAAGAAATATGAAGAAAGCCTACACCATTCAATTCAATGTGGCTGATGGTATTGATTTTGGATTTGTTCCAAAACGTGTGTCCCCTGCCCTTGTTTGCTGACTAAAAGTTTATAGTTCTGTGTTCTCACATAGTTCGCGTTTGTCTCCAGTGAAGGATTTTCAATAGAGACAATGTTATCAAAGAAGGCCTAAATGTGTTCAATTACTTACTCTCTTTCGGAAATGTAAGTATTATCGATTTTGTGAAGACAAATTTGTGGTTTTAATCACCAGCAATGGCATTAGGATTTTATAAAAGCTCAAAACTAAGAGTGAGTGTGGGGCAGTGGGGTCTAAATCAATTTTACCACCAAAGCACCAAAGTGGGAAGGTCAACTTAAATATTGTTTGACAACATTTTTCATGGATGATAAGATAATTAGATTCCATCATAATCTTTATCTGTAGCAATGGGGGTGGATCCCACACAATTTATTGCAAATAGGAAACATAAGAAGTTGGCCAGACTGATCTAGAGGAGGAAGATATGCGAGTAGATTGGCACACATTCTTTTGGTCAATTGCCTAACAAATCTGATCCTATCAAAAATCTGAAATTTAATCTCTAATCCGAAATAACTTGAACGATATAACATAATAGAACATAGACTAATGTTAATGAAGTATTATTTTTTTAAGAGGAAGTTAAGGTTATGGAGAATTCTTAATCTTGTCAATCGGTATGGTATACGAGGACTTGTAGGACTGATACGTCAATGTCCATGCACTATATATTCTGTCCAACCCAATATATTCTAATCTTAAAAGCATTGATAATAAATGCTTTCGATTAGAAATAAAAATAAAAATTCCTATCATTATTAAAAAAAAAAGGTAATCCTCAATTAATTAATTCGTTATCATTGTAATCGTCGCTGAATCTTCTTCTTTATGTTCCACAAATTCATAAGTCGCATAAAAATGCTGGTGCATTGGTGTGCCAAACTGTTTGAGGCAGCAGAAAAAGTTTGGGCATCTAAATTTCTCTTCTATCTAGATCAAGTTGGCAGATATTTTGGTCATCATCATTCAAGCCTACAAACAAAAATTATAAATAGAATACATTTGAAGCACGTCTAGCTCGCCATTTCCTAAGTGCGTATAATTAAGCATGAATGGAGGGGATCTACAATTTTCTGCCGGTTCCGAGCAGCTACGTGAGATATAATTTTCGTGAAAACTGGTGTTCTTGGAAGTTTTGTCAGTTCCTCGCAAGAGTGAAAAAATCAACATCGGATAGGCTAGGAAAAGGACAAAGACCTCCAGCGGGATAGTACATCGCAATAGCCATTACGCCAAAGGCTCGGATACTCTAACTAAGCGTGATATTTTTATATTTGTCCGTTATGCGTAATGTGACCTCTTTTAATAGCTAGTTCTGTCTGTTCAGAACTCCTTGCCACACTTGCTGAAGTAGGTAGATGTATCATGCAATTTTATCTTGTCTTGGACCACCACTAATATTTATCTGGTGCTGATTATGCATGCAGATTTAGTCAACTTTATTCAACGCTCGCTTATTATGTCATAAACATGATTTTTTCGTACCTTGATGCACAACTAGAATATATATCCAAAGCCGGAATTCTCACCTTACGAGCCTGTATTCAACAAGTAATTTGACCTTAATAGTACCTTAGAAATCACCGTTAATTCTATTTAAAGAATTCTTCCGCTATCGCCACATCTTTGGACACTGCTATGATGAAAATACCTTTGTTTGAAGGGAAATTAGCAGCAATTACTTATTACACTTCAACCTATCAACAATAGGTGGCCCTTCTGAATGAATAAGTTCCTCCATCACATACATAGCGCTAATTTTTTTAGCAGAAGTCGCCACAAGTCTTTTGGCCACATCAAGATTTACCCACATGTAGGGTACCGTGTCTGTTAAGTGGTAACCATCTTCATACTGATTTTCAAAAATCTCGATTTGTACCTGCAATGTCGGCATATTAAATACAATACCCCTACAAAAATAGTGCCTTGAGTGAACAAATATGGCAGTAACTGCTTTCAGCATAAGAATATCAGTTTTGATTATGTGTGATGGACCTGCTTAAGACTCTATAATATTGAAAAGTGTCCGGTCTCTATAGGCAAAGTAGTACTATCTGATGGCAATAAAAACTTAAATTCTAAAGTGATACGAAGGAGAGGGTTAAAAGGGGGGCAGCATGCACCCACCCCAAACATATCGCAACTTTGCACCGGAGTCTAGTTGTCGTAAGTTGGGATATACCCCCCTTAACACCTCAGACAAACTATCGCTAGCTCTATTAAAGTAGGAATCTCAAACTACATTTTGACTGTATCCAACCGAAGCTTTAGTTTTTTCTACGGACTATCTAATTCCAGAAGTTTTGAGAAAAAATTACGTTAGTTTAGCTCTTAAATATAGTCAAATTAACCTAATAGCATACCACAACTAACATCCAACAATCTACCAAAACCCATGCAGGTAACTAATCACCTGCTTTGGACCATTTCAAAACCAATTCACAAGCGTTATGTTATCAAAATTGTGCTATTAGTGCTTATTGAGTTCTCAAAACATTATATGCTCTTAAAGACTCCATTTTAATCTACCTACATGTGCATAACATACCAAATGAGAATTTTGTTTTGGCCCACCTGTAGGTGTGCAGTAGTTTTATTTATTTTATAGCCCAGAGAGTGTGTTCTTAATGTTTCTCATAAAAAGAAAAACATTTTCTCTGAAAAATCGCATCATTTTCTTAATGTTTTTAACCTTCAATTCATGAGTTAATTGAATTTAATATGGCTAAGAGAACAAGTGGCTTTATATACAAAATATGCTGAAGAAAGCCAAAAGAAAGGCCCATAATTAGCAAGAAGTGACAATGACAGTTCTCTGGAAACACTATCAGTATTACCAGCAACAGTAATTTTCTCTAATGACTGCTTGGATAATTTGTTTGATAATCATGAACTGTTAGCTTTCAGTAATAGTACAAGATCCTTAAAAGAAATATTTACCCTCATTTATTATCTGAAGCTGACCAAAATTATATGAAAGATAACTTTTACTTTTACTAAAATAAATTACCCTCATCTGTAATTTAATCGGTTTTGGTTTTTAATGAAGGGGTATCCAATACCCAAATACAGCAAGAGGGTACTGGATACCCCATCCAATACCCAATTCAATATCATTAAAAACCAAAACCGATTAAATAACAGATATGGGTACCTAATTTATATATTAGGTACTAGGCCATGTTTACCTAGGCAACCAATGAGCAATTTATCAAGGTAAAAGTTATCTTTCATATAATTTTGGTCAGTTTCAAATAAAAGATGAAAGTATATAATTCTTCTACGGATCTTACACTATGAGCCTCTGTAAAATTTTCGTTAGGGTCTTACTAATAATATTACCATCCCAAGAAAGTGGAAATGGATTACTATTTTCTTGGGTCTGTATAATAAAAATTAAAAAAACTTAAAATGAATTCATATTTCCAATTCTAGGTTCTAAGAAATCTGAAATCTGTTTTATTTCGGAAAAATGTTTAAATTAAAATGACCGAAAATAATAATAGGTGAGTTTATCAGGATAGGTTCATGTGGCTGTCAGGAAAACTGTTGACACAGTAATGGGCTCATTGGACTCATACCACATAAGATTGAGCAGAAGCCCCTCATTAATAGAAGTAGTTGGAACTTTCAATAAAACGATGGAAACAGTGAAAGTGAATTTTCATTAAATCATTGAGTTTATGGAAGCCTTAGTTTAATTGATGTCTTTTTCCGCCTCGCCCATGTATGTTCTGCAGTAATCGCTTGAGAAATAAGGCCAGTAACTTATATGTTTAATAATAATGGTATATGTTACGGAGAATATATGCAATCTGCTACTGCTTAGACACTACACAAATTCAGAAGCTTCGGTTGCAGTATTGGCCTATTGGGCAAATCTGTTTAGTAGCCAGGCAAGTACTGATATCAACCTGCTGTTTGCAGGCATAAGCTTACCCTTATCGATAGATATTCCAATACTCACCTTGTAAGGTAGAATTGTCGTTACAGTAATTTTCTGGTGATTTCGTTGGCCTTACACATTTCGGAAATGTCTATTCTATGTGTTGTTGCAAGAAAAAGGTTAATGTAGAACAGTTCTACAATCTTCATGAGTTTCAAATGATAGTTTTAGGTAGTAACGGAATTTGTGGAAACAAAACCGAGTAATTTAAAGACCGCTTGGCATTTTGTTGTTGGAGAAAATGCAGATATTCAGTGTCGATTTCACGGCTCAAGCCCCTCCAAGCCTCCAAAAGCATGTTATTTTTAAGGTGATTTCATCATAATGCACATGATTAACTGAACATTTTTCGTAAATCTTAGAGATTTAGAGGGAGATTCACATACTCGAGACTTGGAATTGTCTGTTTACTTTTAAAGAGAAGTTAAGTTTGGGTTGCATATGAAGAATGGTTTGCATTATTTGTATGGGTTATGATTTGAATTAATGAAGTCAGCGTCTTCTTTATCCGTAATGTTCTATAGAAGTGCGAACAAGACTCTAATCTGCGGTGTTTTTCTTTTCACAGATTTAACTTTCAAAAAAATATCTTAATATTTAGTTAATAATTCTACATCTCCAAATTAGCAAATTTAAAATCCTCTAGATACCAATCTAATGTCTCAATAGTATAAGGCTTGCCTACGCAAATTTGTGTTGGTCCGAACCTTACAACAATTTATAGTAGCTTCTCAACAGCTGTAAATGAAATTATACCCTTTGCAATAACAATTATTGAAAACAGTGCTGATGGCTAAAGTTGAGGGATTAGGATTTAATTTGGCGAGAGGATTAAAAAGAATACAACAAATGGTGAACATTTTCCAGAAGACCGTATTTCCGTTTTCCAGAAGACCAAATTTATTATTTGGAGACCAGTTTTCTTTAATTTGTTACTCTACACCAAGAACCAGACCATGTTACTGAGCAGAATTCCTATATGAAAATTCCCATGCTGAGCTGTAAAAGCCTGTAGTCAACTGGTTATGCAGTAAATTCAGTCGCAGTTAATTGACTCTAATTTTAACTGCAAGTAAGTACTGCTACTAAGAACCTTAACAGCAAAAAAAGCAGTTAAGAGTAAGAACTAAAATTCTGACTGTACCTACAGTTAATAGAAGAAGTTAATTTACGAAAAGTTAACTAACTGCAGTACTTTTTGACTAGTTTTAGTCTTCAAGACAGTAGAAAGTTTTTTGTACTTTTCTTTTTTTTTTTTATTCTTTTAACTAAAACTTTCTTTCAGATCTCTATTTTCCTGCAAGAAAGTGTCATGGAGGTGTGACAGTACGCCTGACTAAAATTTTAAACATAACAGTACAAAAACTGTTACTGACTAAAAGACTAAAACCAGTCAAAAAGTACTGAATTTAATTAAATTTTAGTCAATTTACTGCTTTCATTAACTGTTCAGTCAGTATTTTAGTACTGACTGCTACGAGTAACTGTAATTTTACAATCAAAGTACTTTTGAAATTTAATTTTGTGTTTTTGGTCAATTAACTGAAAAGACTGCAGTTTTTACAACTACTCTGGCTCCCAGGGCCTCATCATTTTGAAGTTCGAACCTGACTTCTTGCCTTCCAATGATGATGGTTATGTGTATAGTTGAATAGAGATATGTACATCGTTCTATTTTCGTTCCTCCTTTTGAATGGGCGAATCGGTCTTGACTCATTGCAGGATATTAAAAGCAAAACTCTTTGCTCGTGATTTGGCTTTGGAATATTGCCAAAAAAACTGTTGTTTTTGCTTTTTCTCCAGAAACCTAGTTAGTACACGTACAGTACATAGGCCCGTGCAACCAAACCCACAATAGATGTAAAGTTTTCTGAATGGAAATTTTAGATAGGACATGCGAACGGAACGAAAGAGTCTTACTTTCTCTTTATATTCATGAAGTCCCCTCATCATTGAAAACGTCCATCTATAGGTATACTTTTTGCCCAAAAAG
Source organism: Meliscaeva auricollis (assembly GCA_948107695.1). Lineage (NCBI taxonomy): Eukaryota > Metazoa > Arthropoda > Insecta > Diptera > Syrphidae > Meliscaeva > Meliscaeva auricollis. Next base: position 115,675,471 of record OX403616.1, on the reverse strand, counting down.
GTAATCCCCAAAAGAAGTGAAAGTATTAATGCAAAGTGTAAGGAAAACAATTCCCAAAGTAGAAATTCTTGTGGACGCACTGAACCTAATAACAAATTTGTTTATTTTGTTTTTGTTTTTTTTTATCTTTGTTATACTCATTTAAATGATGCATATAATAGGATCCATGTCTCTCTTTCTCTCCCTAGTCCAGGACATCCTGAGACCCGAGAACCGAGACCCGACCTCTGTTAAAGCGTTTTTAATGTAAGCACCACCGTACCGAGTCTCAAAAGTTTGATAGTGCACTAAGCACACACACTTTAAGTGCGAGCACAGCACAGACTCGCAACAGAAGAGACTATGAAAGTGGATATAATATCCTTGGGAATAAAAGTTTGATGATGGAAAATGAAGCGAAATGGAGGAAGCAAGGAAGCATAATTACAATTATGTCCTTTTAAAACATTAATTATCTATGACTTCGTTTTTCTATCGTTTTTTTTTTTTTTTTGTTTTTATTGCATCCTTACACGAGCTGAATATCAGAATGTACAAGTGTGTATCTGCAGACTACAAATGGAAGAGCTATATAACACGAAAGAACGCACGCTGCCGCCATTATTATTTATGGCTCGTCCTGTGCACTTTCTTTTACAATCTTTCCTTTATTTCCTAGCAATGAGACAATCAACGATGAAGTATCTTAGTGATTGCACGAGAGAACCAGAGTGTGGATGTACAAAGTCTTATAGGGAAGAAGATTTCATTAAGATCTCATTCGGGACTTTATAACCTTACCTACGTTGAATGATTTATACAGAACTTTTATTTTAATCCAAATTGAATGGAACTCCATCTTCTCTGGACTCTAGGGTGTTATTATAGGTGATAGAGAGCGACAGATAGAACGGGGGATTTTATATTCGCATAAGAAAGTGCTATTTAAGTTGATTTTTATTCTTGATGTCTGATTGGAGTTTTTAATTTTGTTCTCATTAAATAAAAAAGATAGAATTTTCACATCGTCAGGTGGCCCTGAGTAATATCTTCAACGAAATGAAGGGAAAAAATGAAAAAAAAAAATTTTTTTCTTACAATCAGCACAACTGAAGAAAGTTTGTAGCCTTCATTTTCAAGATTTGTATCTGTAATTTATCGTCTTAAGAACCTACATCACATGAAATAGACATTTTAAGGAAGAGAAAATTAAATAATTTTATTCTACTGAAATCATTATCAACTCTCTTGTAATGTGACCTTGAATCAGCAAATCCTTGTCCCTGGCGCACTAGTTTTCTTGTTAAGTGTTTCAATCAATATAGAACTTCTAGCTCAGGGTTGTTTCTTTTTTGAATTAAGACTGCGGCAAGAAATATTTTAACATAATTTACTAGCGGAAATGCGATGGTGATTTTCAAAGTATATGTATTTTTGTTTGTGTTTCCTTTTTAAATGTTAAGGGCTGTTGATAAAATTTGGAATAGAAAGAGGAAGAAAGAAAAAAATTGCCTTTAGGGGTTTTAAGTTTTGAATTAAGTTTATTTGGAAACCTAATCATGTTTAAAATTTCAAATAGCTACTAAACCTAAATTTAAGTGCTTCAGAAATTGTTTTCCTTGGTCATTTTATTTAAAAAACAATTTTAAATAAAGTCGAAATAAATGAAATTTTTAACAATGTTTAATTTTATATTAAAGTAAACAAAAAAATCATAAAGTTTGTTGTTCTAATTCGGTCATATTGTGTTTTTAACAGAAAAGATCTGGGGTAGTTTTGAATACTTTCATTCTTACGTTTTTTTTTTTTTGGGGGGTTTTTAATCCGAATCTAATTTTAGAAAACAAAATTGCGTGACGCAAAAAAGCAAAAAAAGTCACAAAGTTTCCAATGTTTTTTTCAGTTTTTATCAAATTTCATATTGAAGGACTAGTTTTGTGTAACAATTTTGTATTTTCGTGTAAAAGAAAACTAATTTTTCCAAAATTTTAGCCTAAAATTGTGTTATGTTTCTAGAATACGAAAAATACAATAAATTGTGCATTTTATTCCGAGAAAAATTAAATACAAAATATAAAATATACCAATACTACAGGAAAGATAGTAAAGCCATTTTGTGGAATGAAATACAGGAAAGCTGATCATATCAAATCAGAAGGAAGGGTATTAGAAAAACTTAATTTGTGGTTTTCGGAGGTTGTTGGACTAAAACTGTAGATAATATATCTTTTTTGTATTTGTACTAATATTTGTTTTAGTCGGAGCTGTAGTTTAGAGGTTATGTTTATTTTAATTTAATTTTTTTTAACTTTGTCTAAGTTTACGTATTTTTCTTTATCCTCAAGAAATTAACGTTAATTATTTCTATGATAGAAAGCGAAGAACAAAATTTTCAATATTTTGATATATTTTTGAATATGATGCGTTATAAGCAGTCAAATGTTATAGCTATGAATACTCGACAAAGCAAAGAAGTAAAATTATAAAATGAGTCCGCCGCCGCATAATTTGCATCGATATGGGTTAACATAACCTCAAAACTACAGCCCCCCCAAATACAAATATAGGTTCAAAAAATATGAATTAGGATACGGCCACGCAGCGAGCGGCAGAGCGGCAAGATCCTGAGCGGCAAAATAAAATTAAAACAACTGTAAAACATGGAGGTCAATGGCGTATCCAGAAAAAAATTGTAGGGGGGGTTTTCGAGTATCTGAGCTCCCTCTAAATCTCTAAGATTAACGAAAATGTTTCAGTTAATCATGTGCACTGTGATGAAATCACCTTAGAGGCTTAGGGGGGGCTTGAGTCCCCTAAGCCCAACATCCATTGGAGGTGGAATGTCATGGTATGGAGTGTGTGACTTCTTTGCATGTTAGAAATCTCCTCTTATTTGATTCTAGGATGGATAACTGTGCCTACCTTAAAATTCTCAAGGTGGTGGTTTTTCAAGAATGGGCCACACAAGGAAGAAGTTTGCTGGTGCCGTTCAGGCATCAGTAAGGCCATTGTTGTAAAAATGTTCACCAAATTTAGGAATTACAAAAATGGTCTTGGGTCAAAATCAAATAGCACTGAACTATAGTAAAACATAGTGTACTTAATGTTTAAGGAGACTCTGCAGTAATTGATAAAATTCAAAGAGACGTATTTCGGAAACTATCATGGCTATGCAGACATTTTTGGGCTCAAATTTTGGGAAATTTAGTTTTTTTTTTTTAACATGTACAGTTCATAGTTGGAACTAAAAATTATTCCTTCAGAGAACTAAACCAATTTTTTTTTCTAGTAAAAAGATAATATGACGAAAAATTAATTTCTTCAATGGTTTTAAGCTCCAAAAAATAAATTTTCTAATGTCTTGCAATCTAAAACATTAGGTGTTTGCTCTTGATCAATCAATGCAAATAAGTTTTCATTTAATTTAGAAGGCACTGCTCAGAAAATCAGAAATTGGCTTGCTATTGTAAGGGCTTTTGAAAAGAACTATACACTAACCTGATGGAATATCACACCAAATTATCTAGTGTTTAACTGTTTTTTGTTGATAAAATTTATATTACTTCCTTACTTTACAAAAGAGTTTCATGCCATAGTAGTATTTTTAAAACTGAAGTGTTCGAAACGACAGAACACTGAAAAGTAACAAGTTATCAACGGTATGAAAACTCAATTTTAACTTATCCTAAGAACACAATTTTGCAAACTATCTTCAAAGCAACATGGACTGTATCCGGTGTTATGTTATTCCAGTCTCCTCATTTATCATTAGCATTACTTTATTACTTTAGTTCCGTTATTTCGCCCATCAAAATTCAAGTCTTCTAACTTTGTCATTTAATCTTTTTAATCTTGTTGCATTACACTGCTTTTTTACGTACATTTATCCTCATATCGAATTACCTAATAAAGACAAAAGGTTTAATATAAGCACAAGCCATAGTCCTTTTTTTCATATCTATACGGACCTTAGGGAAAGAAAAAAATACTATATACTCGTACACCACTCAATTTGGCCACAGGATGTGTAACTTTGGGCAGCACTAAAATGAAAGTAAGTCGAAGCTTTTGAAGCCATCAGTTTATTACTCGTAGCATCCACCTGGTCATAGCTAAGATATACCCTAACTTACGTTGTTCTATGGTCAATGATGGGATATTGTATGATAGCCCCAACAATTTTATAAGAGAAACTTTTCTATCTCATATTGGATTTAGCACATGCTACGTGTAGGTAGGAAAACATGGACAGAGTCCATGTAACTTAAAGGGCAGTGCAAAATTGAAGAAGAAGACCTATCTTATATTTTTGCAATGTTGTATGTAATAATACGAATTATATAAACTTTCTTACTCTAGGGCATGAAGTCTGTAGAATTTTTAGATTAAAAAAATATTCTTGGTAAGTAATGATATTAAAGAATTGAACATAAAAGAGAAGACTTTGAGATTTCAAATTTGATGATGTTGAAAAAGCAAAAAGTTATTTAAATTTAAATTTTAGTCCTATCCTTTACACCGAAAAGATTTGCATTCACTGAATTTTATCCTGCATCTACATAATGTGCTGATAATTTTCTGAACAACAAACAGCCAAATCGGTCGGGGAATTCTCAAAAGATGATCTTTCATACATGCAACGATTATTTTTTTAGTAGAATAAATATTTGAGCCAAACTAGTTTTTAAGTATTATTGAAAATAGCCCATTATTAAAGCACATATGGTAGTCCATAAGATATAGGTACACAGAGAAAAATCAACCACATAAAGCTTTGAGCAAACTTTGTTCAAACTATTTATTTCAAGTTGCACACTACCAAATGAGCTTTACGCTTAATTCTTGCTCTATAGGGCAAGTATTGGTTTCGTGTGACAAAAAAAAATTTGAGGTTTTAATCAAAACTAACATTTCGATGATGGAGAAGTCCAAAAAAGTGGGTTTCGTCATGCCATCCGTCCGTCTGTTCTTCTGTGCGTCCATCTGTACAGAGAGCCACAGCCTAAACGGATTGACGGATTTGCATGAAATTTGGTACAGATTACTTTTTTTTGTAATATCCAAGGTTCATTTATTTTTGTTTTTGTATATCTTCGATTAGAACGAATAACTCCCACATAACTATTTCGAGTTATTGGATTTTTCTCGAAAACGGCTCTAACGATTTTAAATAAACTTGGTGTATGTTGTGTTATAAGTGATTGTAACAATACAGCGTTTTTAGTTTTTCTCAAAAAATACGAATAACGGAAATATGATGAACACACTTTTCGGGAATTTTTTCAATATTTTTAGTTATTTCCGTATTATATCATTACTGGCTCAACTGATTTCGTTTAAAACTTGTCACCAGGTTGTTCTCATCATTTTAAAAAATATTTTGTATTTAGTTTTTCAAAACAAAGTCTTGAAAAAAATGTGCAATTTATGTACAAATACTTATACATATAATATCTTTGAATTACAAGAGCAAGTTCGTGCGATCCAGTCGTGCATTTTATTCTTTAATAAGCTTGAGTGTTTTTTCAGTACCTTAACACTCAGCATAGGTCCGATTTTAACCTTCAAATCAATATAGAAAAAAATGAATCCTACCCTTAGGTATGGCAAAAGGTGATCAATAAAAGTTTTTCTTATCGTCACACGAAATCAACTTCCTTAATTAATTTTTTTAAACATCGACCTCCATGTACTTAAGTTTTATATAATCCACTCAAAAACATTGTGAATATGTATTTTTTAGCAAACAATAAGACAAAATACAGACAAAATATTCTAATCGATGCTGATTTTTGATGTTAAATTAGATTAGATTTTGTTTTCACAACACGTGTTAATTTAAATTAAATTACCAATACCATTCAAAATTACCATAAATCATTAGCAGTAGTTGTTTGTGTCGTACGCCTGGTTCATACCATAATTTCACAAATTTAACTTGATATATTGCAGATGGTTTAGTGGTAGTTTAGAATACATAACTAACTGTTCATATTTATGTTGTCAATAGGTAAGTAGAAATAGGTGTCACCTATAACCCTGTCATTCAATCCACATTGTTCTACATCATAGATTTTAATCATCCATGGTACGTACAGCGTGTATCGGTTGTTAAATTTGCTTGTTTGTCAGGAAAAGACAATTATTAACCCCCAAAATACCTAATCGTCTATAACTCCATGCCAATCCGTAAAAATCGCATAAATTCATATCTTACTCTTACAACAGGAAAAAAAGTTTCTTCATAATTTATGCCGTATCGTTAAATAAAACATATTTTCACATATTAGGGCCTTGACCGGATGTCTTTCTTATCGACATTGGCACGTCCATTCCATGTCCCGATCCCGAGCCCGGCAATATCGTGCTGGTCTGTCCCTAAGCCGGCATATCGTAGATGAAAATGCAAATCTGATCCACGAGTTTTGCACAGTTTTGTACAACAACAACAATAACAAAATTAACTTAATTTTTATCTTGTGAGCCTAAAAATATCTGAAATAAAAACACGCACTTTAACGTTTGTTCGGACACTTTTTAGCATAATGTCCTTTTTGATTACATTCAAAACATTAATTGACTTCAGTAGCTCGAGTTTGAATATTTTTACAAAACGATAGAAGGCGGCGAAGTAACAAGTGAAATTCGCTGCGCTTAATCTTTTTTGGCGCTAACGACAGAAATGAAATGAAATGTTGAGAATTTTGAGCTGAACATTTGTTGCCTTAAAAATATGTTAAACTGATTTGAAAAACAAAGTGGGGAATTGGGGGAAGCAATAGTACGCCATTTTTGTCTATTCAGAAGTTAGACTTTGAAGCTTTTTCTTTCCCAGTCGAGGTATTGCAACTTCAGTATGAAAGGTCTAATGGACCCTTATTACAAAATCTTTATTTCACACTCTTTAACTAATATAATACTGTTTAGTTCACTTTTTATTTTTGCGTTATTGTATTGGTTGTAAAGGGTTTTCCAATAAGAGGTGTTATTTTGATGTTCAAAGAAAATGGCATTTTTGGAGATAAATGATCGGATGTTTATTTCATTATAAAGAAAAAGGTATGCCGTTAATAATGGAACACAACATCAGCCAAATGGTCGCCAAGACCACGCTTACAGGACCATATCCTTTTCATGAAATTTTCCATAACCAAATCGCAAAGTGGCTGCCCTATGTCCTCGATAGCCTCACGAATTTCATCTTTGAGGTCTTGAATCGACGCTGGGCTGTTGGCGTAGACCTTATCTTTCACGTGGCCCTAAAGGAAGAAGTCGCAAGGTGTTAAATCACAAGATCTCGGTGGCCAATTGTGATCACATCTTCGAGAGATAACACGGTCCGGAAACTTTTCCCGTAAATGATCGATGGTTTCATTGCTTGTGTGGCACGTAGCGCCGTCTTGTTGAAAGTAAACGTTGTCCAGATCAATACCATCCAATTCAGGCCATAAAAAATCATTAATCATCTCTCGATAGCGCAATCCATTGACCGTAACTGTTGATCCAGCCTCATTTTCGAAAAAGTAAGGTCCAATGACCCCGCGGGACCATAAACCGCACCAAACAGTCACGCGTTGAGGATGGAGAGGCTTTTCAACAATAACTCTTGGGTTTTCCGAGTCCCAGATGCGACAGTTTTGCTTGTTGACGTAGCCTCCGAGGTGGAAATGGGCCTCATCAGTCAAGATGATTTTTCGATGAAATTCCGGTTCATTTTCATGCATTTCAAGGACCCAATCAGCAAAGACACCACGTTGTTGATGATCAGCCGGCTTGAGTTCTTGTGTTAACTGAACTTTATAAGCCTTAAGACCCAAGTCTTTATGCAAAATACGGTGTAATGACGTTTGTGGAATGCCTAATTCCAAAGAACAACGAGGAATGGACAAACCTGGGTTTTCTTCAACACTTTGGGCTACAACAGCAATATTCTCAGTTGTTCTTGAGCGACGTGCACGAGTTGTATTCTTCACATCACTAACTTGTCCCAACAGCTCGATTTTGTCCACCAATTTCTGTATTGCGGTCCGACAAGGTGCTTCACGACGACCCAAAAATGTTTTAGTTTTACGAACCGTCTCTGCCAAATTTTCACCCTTTTTATAGTGAATTTTAATAATTTCAATGCGTTGTTGAAGCGTGTATCGTTCCATTTTTATTAATAGCGTAGTTTCTACAATATGTCAAATGTCAAAAAATGACAGCTTCAAAAGTGACAGCTACCGAAATAGCGGGCTATTCAAAATAACACCTCTTATTGGAAAACCCTTTATTTCATAACATGTAGAATGTTAATCCGGTTCTGGTAAACGGGAATAGTCTTCTTTATGGCTTCGGTAAAAATACTGATGGTTGTACTGCTCTGTTTCAATGGTCGGAGTTGATGTATGTTTAGGCCCCTGATGGCACTATAGAAACAGCAGGCAAAAACTCTGGTAGGAACGCTGGTACAAGGAAGACTTCTTACCACTGGTGGGGAAAATCGGTAGCAAGAAATTGCTGGACAATATTCTCGACCTAAAATAGTTCTTATTTTGTTTACTGAAACCCCTTACCACTGCTGAGGAAGAAGCCTTCGGTCAAGAAAAACCTAACCACTCCCGACTATAGTCAGATCGAGACACATTTGATGCCCGATTTTATATTTATTATTATTTATTGAAATAAATATTTCCAGCTACCAACATGTTTTTCTTCACTCACCACTATATATGATCAAGCATGTAAAGATTCGTTACGATGCAAATAAAATATTGTTAATAAATTATTATCCCATCATTCGCATTCATAGGCTGTAATTTGGTTTCTGTTCTGACCCGAAAAAAAAAATTGAAGAAAAAACTACACAACTACATGCCTTAAAAGTTTTGTTATCGCGAGTTATTTGGTGCACTGCACTTCAAAATGTTTTTGAAGTTTTCCATGTTTAAAAATTTTGTAATCCTTCATCTTTTATCCAATATAAAATTTGTTTACAATTTTAAAGAGAAAAAATTATGTACTTTAAAAAATATATGCTTTTAAACTTCAAAAATACTTCAAGAAGATACATTTTTTTCCTATTTTTTAACTTTTAAGACCAGCCCGTTTTAAGCAATATTGTGATAGAAAAAAACATTTTAAAAGTGGACACATGGTGTTTTAATTTTCAGTTTCAAATTATGTCTTTTGAAACACGGAAAACAATTTTTTGGCCACAAGTTGTCAACCTTAGGGTCTATGGAAGTTTTCACGTATCATAATGTGATTTTCTCAGTCATATCTACAACCTCTGATAGAAAATTTCAAAAGTACTTTTTCACTGTAGCACAATAGGCATAATTGAAAGAATATTAAATTTTGAACAATTTCTAAAGGTAAAGTTAAGAAACTATTCTGTTAACAACTAATCATATTTTTCAGTCTCTTCTAATTATTGTAAAAAAATATATTTTTTTTTTAAGGTCCATTTTGAAAATTAAATTACCAATTTCCGAAATTTGGTCAAATCCGTAACCCAAACCATTAAGGTGGATTCACACTTAGGTTTGTTCACATTACACAAATCCGCCAAACAAGACAAAAAATGATGAACATACAATTACAATTGCAAAAAGTGAAAAGGAATACACAAATACACTAGCGACATCTGCTGCTGAAAAAAACGTATAATTTACACCATACTCATTTCAGTTCAGACATCTATCGATGGCACTCGAACTACGAGTGCTGGGTCGACTAGTTTATTTTTAAATATATTATGAATCTAGTGCATTTGCACTTGTATTAGAAACTCAAATTATTTTCAATTATTTACTTCTCCCATAGTTTAGTTTTTCATTCAAAATTCAAATGGACAATCCTTGTATATTTTGACGTAATGTAGAACTCATCGAAATACAGAATTTAAAATTTTTCTTCAAACTCCTTATAATCTTAATATCCAATGTGGACATATGCTGTGCAGTGTGCACGTTTGCAGTATAAAATGTAATTGCCAACTACTTGAAATTGCTGAGAACTAAAATTTTCCAAAGTTTGAAAAAAAAACTTTCCATCAAACAAATTCTGGGAAATATTTCAAACCCCATATCAATAGGTTCACAATTTACATTTCAGAGTCACCTAATCAACATTTCAACTTTTTGAAAGAAAAAGAGCTTATTCAAATTCTTTTGATGAAATTCTTTGATATTTAAAGAGACATGGCCAATGAAGGTCTGCAATTTCTTAGAAATCAGTCTTAATTTGTATATTTGAATTAGAATAAAATTACCCTATTAATTCAGTTTAAGCTCAAAAATTAGAATAAATTGTAGCAAAAAAAAAAAAAAAGCAATTTAATTGTAAAAATATGTTGAAATGAACAAGGATCTCCAATTATGGGGCAGGCGGAAATTTAAATAAAGTACATAATCTCATTCAACAATGTTCGGTCATTAATGGCACTCTGGAAAGAGCATTCATAAATTTCAATTTGTAAATAATTTAAGCCAACACACAGCTCATACCAAAGGTTTCCTGCAAACGGATGGATAGAAATTGAAGAAACAAAATAAACAAATGACACAACACAAGTCAAGAAACCACATTTCTTCTTTTATTCAACATACAGAAAGTGACACAATTTAAAGTGCTAAACCACATTCCTCTACCAGCAAGTACAAACGCCTTTATAGTATAGTAGGTTAGGTATACCCAACCCGAATGGCAGCGCTATAAAAAGCCAAAACTCCCCAAGGAAGAAAAGTGAATTTGAACATTTTTCCGCATCATTAGGATATAGGAATAGGCATCCTTTTGAGCATGTAGGCGGGGGAAAGGAATGGTATATTTTCTTGAAAGGTCAATAAATTGCCTCACCGAAATTAGGTTTTAAATTTTTGCCTTTTGTTCCTACCAACTATATATACGCAATCTTTTTGGTTCTTAAGTTAGGGAATGTGTTTTACGTTAGGACCAGACGCTATACTAGAAAATAGCATTTATTTTCCTTTGTTAGATTTGCAAGTATTGGAGCGAAAGTGCGATTTGTTTGTAGACAATACCTACAAAAAAAAATAAATAAATTGGAAACATTCTGTACTGTACATGCGGGTAGCAGAGAGAGGCTATAGTCTTCTGTTCAGAATAAATTATTCATTCCAAATGCGGACTCCTTGATTGTGAATTCTTGGTTAAATTGAACTAAAATCCAAGTTGATAAGAGAAAAAGCTGCTAAATTAAGGCAATTTACAAAATGTGAAAGGAATGTGTTTAAAGCTTAAACAGGCTGCGTGAAATCAGCGATCCAAGAAGTCGAAAAAGATTTTTTTGTTCTTCTTTTGAAACAGAAATTCAAAAAGAAAACAGCAAAATCTGTGTGGTGATTTTATACTCGGGTGATTTCAAAGGAAATGGAAATATCATATAAGGTGCAGGTAGCAGTCCACCTGGAACGAATTTTTTTATCATATCCCAGACCCACTGAATGTTACAAACGAATTTTATATGTTATTTCTTTTTTTTCTTAGAAAAAAAATATTTAATAATGTAGACCTACTTGTTTGCATTTAAAAGTCATTAAGTAGGGTCTTTCTGTTTGTTGGAAATGTGCTTGTAATCTAGGAATTTTATAGTATCACCAAACATTAAGGACTTAACACAATTCAGTTCTAAAATTCTGAATTCTCTCTCATGAATTTTGAATAAAGACATGATCAAGCCTGATATAAAAGAAAGCGAGATATGATTTCAGGGACTTTAGTTTTTGTAACCAGGAAAAAATAAAATAGAAATTTTAAAAATAAAAAAGAGGTTTCTCTTTATTTAAGCTTAAACAGGATTCGTTGGGATAAAATTAACTTTTTAAATTAAATTTAAAGGAGTGAAATGTTGGTACGCTTTCAAGGAATGTTGTGCATGTCGGTTGATATTGGAGAATGGTACTTCCGGGGTTAAATTTCACACACACAGGAATGAACATCACTAAAGAATCTTTCTCTGAAAGCTGGATTTTATCACACAAATATACCTAATAATAGGGGAGAGTGGCCTCGCTTAGGAAAATGTCCCACATCTAGGAAAAAAATGACGTTGCACTTTAAATCTTGTATTCTATACAAAGATTGAACGTGGTCCTAAATCTCCTCAGACCCCTTTAAGATTGTATTGATGTTGGATAGGGTAGTTCCTGAAACTAAAAATATTTTCAAATATTTCTTCCTGGCCATTTCCGTTTTTGGACGGCATTAAGAGCTTTTGATAAAGAGTGCATCCTTCAGGACTCCTTTTCAGTAAACCGTTCATATTTTCTAACAAATTTTCACTATAGGGAAACTGAAAATGTAAGGATACATACAAAATAGCCCACAATGAAATTTTACCAGATTGCTAAGGAGATCATTTCTTGTAAATAGGGCACACTATGTTGAGTTTCAATTCATTGGACATACTTTCCTTCGACCCAATTCTGCAAATGAGTTGGTATATACAGGGTGTCCCAAAAGTCGACGTCGAAACTAAAACGGGTGATATGGTAGTTGGTGACAGTTATCAGAAAAAAAATCGTAACCATGTATTTTTTGAATTATGGGCATTCGAACGGTTTTGGAACCTTAAATAACTTAAATAATTTAAACACACCTGCACCAGTCTTAAAGAAATGATCGCTTTATTGACCAACTAAGTACTCAAAATGTTTTCATGACCCTAATTCAATGGACTGTTAAAGTTGGCGTGTTCAATTCCCATTTCAAAATGGTATAAAGTTTTTGAAAAAAAACTCTATTAATAACGGAAACAAATATATTTTTCTTATGTAAACTTGTTTTTTTTTTTCATATTATTTTTCTTTGTACCCTTTCAGATCTGAATTTATATTTTTAGCAGTAGTAAAGTGCTGTGCCGAAAGCAGGTATACGTAAAAAACTTTTTTTTTTAAATGGTTAAAATTGTGTTATACAAAAATATGCACCTCTATTACAGAATCCGCAGAATGCATTGCGGCGGGATTTGCACTTATTTCAGCCATATTTTCTCCAGTAGAACTCGCAGGTGAGGAAGTGTGTTAAAGGAAATGGTAAGGTAATTCCTCGTGTTGACAATATAGTTAACCGGGCAAGTTCATAGTTGCCTTAAATACTAATGCGAACCCTGCGAATCACTTTGACTCCCCGGGAGTGAAGTATTGCGAACTCCATAATTTGATGATGTATAAATATGATTGTTTGAACTTCTGACTTCTCCGGAAAGGAAAGGCATTACACCAATTAGTTCACCTGACTTAAACCCTGCGGATTGAATTCAAGTTTGAATCTGCAAGTATGCTCCGTTATTACTTTTTTTTTATAGTTTTCAAAATGCATACATCTAAGTTAGCAAACAATCATACTAGATCTAGATGCACCTATTGCACAATTGGCACTCACCCAAATAATAATAATTAACTTGAACTGTCTCCCAAATTGCAAAAGCTCGTTTCAATAAATTGTATAAATTATTTTAACTTTTTAATTAAATAATAACAAATAATTTACTTGCCCAATGTGGTATTTGCAATTAAATTTCAATCAAATTTGTATTCATTTGTGTATGCAAGTAAAAATATTGCTGCAGTTTTAACAAAATTTGTGGGAAACACTCTTGATTGTATTCGATATTAGCTTTTGTGACTTCTGTACAGTATGTTGTTGAATAGAGTATGGATAATTATATTCAGTTTTGGGGATTGAATCCCATTTGAGTGGGTGAAATCAAATTCTGAGTTTTTTTTTTTTTTTTATAAAATACAAACATTTAATTAATTAAAGTTTATTGCAAGTTTAAAATCCACATTTGATAGATAATTTCCAAATAATGATAGAAATTTACGTTGTTTCGAATTTTAATGAACACCGTTAATTAATTTAAAAAACAAAATAGTCAATTTTCAAAACAAACCAATATACGAAATGAATCCTTTAAATATTTTCATTTTGACCTTGAAAAGAACATTTTAAGTTTTTTTTTATATTCCCTTGAAAAAATCATAAAAATGACTCATCCCTCTGAAGGAAGGGTAGAAAAAACAATATCCTGTAAATATAATAAAAAGAAACAAAATCTGCCCCCCATTATTTTTTTTTTTTTATATTATTCAACCTTTTTTTCTCCTATCACTAGATTATTCGGAATATTTTAAAATTTAAAGTGCCTCTGAATGACCCAAATTAAAAATGAAAAAAAAAAATTATCCTGCATTAACAAAATTAAAATTAAAGCCCAAACCTTGAAATGAAGTTAGGTACATGCTTATATAATGTTCAAATACAAATAATGAGCTAATTTATTTACAAGTGTGCCGCCGAATTTTCAATGGTTCATTCAATAGCATTATCAGTTTAAAATTATTCAAATCAATTCAATTCAATTATTTACTATATCCAGGCAGCACTCTAAATTATGCGTCTACTTAGAGGGAATATTAAACTTCTTATCGCACTTACAGTGATGAATAAATAAATTTTGTGAATACCTCTAAAGTCCTAATCTACCTACACTTATATAGGTTCAAGGTATTAATTTTGTATTTTTGTCTATGTTGGTTTCAAAGGGAAAGAAAAACAAAATATTTTAAAGGTTATAACCTCGATAATTTAAAACATTTTGTTGTATTGAATGTCAATGGTATACCTACATTGGGAAGCTTAAGACAAAATTAGAAATTAGAAAGGGGGTCGTTTTGAATTTGATAAAGTTTTTTTTTACAGTAAATTGGTTGAGATAGGTCTTTCTTAATTACCTGTTTTCTTTAATAGTCCAAGACTGAGACATAGGACAGAACGACCTACCCTCGATAAGTAGTGTCTAAAGAAATAGTTTTCACATTATTTTTTAAGCAAGTCAAAACATAGGGTTGCCGAGAATACAAGTTCAATCTCTCTCTCTTACCAGTTTTAAGCACAGGTCTTAGAGGTGCAATAGAAATATCAAAATTAAGAAAATTTAATTTAAAAATTTGGATATTTTGGATTTTTTTTTTAAATTTGGTCGACAAGCTATTTTTTACTTACTCTATAGGGCAAGTATTGGTTTCGTGTCAAAAAAAATTTGAGGTTTTAATCAAAACCAACATTACGATGATGGAGAAGTCCGAAAAAGTGGTTTTCGTCATGCCGTCCGTCGGTCTGTGCGTCTGTGCGCTTGTGCGTCCATCTGTACACTTCTCCACTGCCCAAACGCGTGGATGGATTTTCTCCAAATTTGGTACAGATGATTTTGACGTAATTTCGAAAGTTGTTTTTTTTTTGTTTTTGAATATCTAGTCTAGAACTAATACCTCCCCTATAACGTTTTTGAGTTATTGGGTTTTTCTCGGAAACGGCTATAACGATTTTGTAAAAAATTTGTGTATGCATTATTTTCAGTGATTACTCAAAAAACTAAAACATCGGAGCAACAGCGTTGCCGTTTGTTTTGTTTGACCATAAATGAAAAAAAGGCAAAAAATCATGGTATTTTGCATTTTTACCAACGTGTCGTTTGGTGCTCGAAGTCGAAAAACTTGATTTAACATCGGCTTTACTTCAACCCGGGAACAAGTCAAAACTACCGGATTTGACGCAAGGTCTCGTTCCTACGAAACGATATGGTTACTGGACTACTATATTTTATATGGAAATTCTTTACACTCTGAGGACGAATACTTAATATTAATTTTGAGAATTTATATTATACCTTAGCGAATTTTGAATGGGGAGTGAAAAAAAAAAACTAAAAAAAAATCGTATGAACACAATTTATCCAAACTTTGACTTATTCGTAAGCACGGGTGTTTCCAGTTTCTAGAGTCAATGATTTTCGGTTATTATTTGTTATAAATAATATTTAAAAAAAAGTATTTGATTGAATTCTTATTATGTACCCATACGCCATACTCCATACTTAATTCATGTAATTCTTTCATATCAAAATGGCCTTGCACAATTCACATCTTCTAATAAATTGAAAATATTCAATAAGCTCACAATCATCTTTAATTCAGACAGAAAATTAATTATTTTAAGGTATATCAGCTATTACATAACGATGTTACGTAATTCAAATATTTGTTATTAAGAAGCTTATACTAAATTATTTTTCTTTAAATGTATACTCAATACCTAAATCTACAATACATTCAATCAAGCTTCAGTAATAGACAAAGAAACTATCAACTTTTCAACAAAAAATGGGCCAAATTTCTTTTTGTTCAATTCAATTGAAAGTGTCAATAAATTTCCCGAATGTAAAGCTTAATTTAGAAAACTATTATTAAGTATTTTCCAAAGGAAAAAAGTCAGTTTAGAATAAGTTTTTAATTCAATTCGACTCTAAATAATATTGTCATAAATAATTAAATTCAATGAATTACTTTATAACTTTGTTTCAATTCATCAGTTATGTTTAGCTTTTCATTTCGTTCGTTTGTGGCTGCCGTCAGTGTCATTATTATAGCTATCCATTTGCGTAAATAAGTTCAACTGCAAACTCAAATAATAACTGACCCGATTGTTTTCATACTGTCAAGCATTGAATTTCATTGAGATAAATAAAACAATAACTTCTAATTACTAGAAAAACGATATACAGTAATTATACAAGTGCACAAGGACTTTGTGGTTTGAAAAACGATACTAAATTGGAAAATAATAGTCTCTCCGTCCGAAGCAATTATTATCATTATTTTTGCTCCCTTTTCGACTCTTAAATATTTTTGCCTCACTTCATCATCCTTGATAGTAAATTTATATTTATTTCTCGTCAAATCATTTTTCCATTTTCATTGATGTAGGACACTGCCATGCTGTATTTATGCAAAATACTCTTCGAACACACTTCTGGATTTTTGTTTGATACAGTTTTTTCCCACTAACACACACGTGTGGGAATGCTTGTAAGCTTTTACCTGCAAATAATATGACAAGGGTTAGAGTTGATATTTTTAAAGTAATACATTGTTTAGGGAAGGAATTGTGTAGTTTATATTTCTGCTTTTGACATCCATAGGGTGACGTCTCATTTTAAGTAGAAAGGGTTAACTGTCCTAAATGTCAGTAGCACACAAAAAGCTGACCAACAAAATCCAATCATAATATTTTTAACCACAAGCTTTTGAGAGTCGTTAGGAATATTACTAAAAATTGCAGAGTAATATTGGGTTAGTTCATGGCATGACTTGACTATTAGGGTCTGCTGGAATATGGTAAAAAAGAAACTAAAGGTTTTAACTGGTCTTAAAAATCATGTATGGATGTTTTTTACTTGGGAGCAAAATAAATGTATTGTGAATCGAAACACCAGCACATTGTAAGAATATTTGATATCGTTTCTTCGTTTGATTCATCAGCCTAGTCCAGTGTTTCCTAACGTGGTGCCCACGCCCCACACGGGGCATTTTGTTTTTTTAGGGCGGTGATATGCAGGAGCAATTATATCGGTGATCTGAAAAAATGGGTCACCCACTTGCCTAAATTCGAGTAATTTTTAAACAAAAACAAAAATTATGACTATAACGACATTCTAATCTAAGGAAATTCTCTGTGTATTTTTCTCAAGTTGTTTGTGCATTTGCCTTATAAAAGCTGCAATTTCGTGCCCTTGATGGTGTGCAGCTCTATTTCCATCCAGCTTATGAAAAAATCAGATTAATATCAATGCGATTGTTGGGGTTTCGATTCGGGAAGAAAAAACTTAAGTTTGTAGGTTCAGTGCGATATCATCATGGTAGGTAATTAACACTTCAAAAATATGTTTTACTTTTTCGTACACGTAGTGTAAAGGATTGGCACATTTTTTTTAGAATTAGTCTACTCTTCTAAAACACCATTTCGAGACATTTTTATGTGCGTGAGCCGTTGTCGATGTCAGCGTCGGTAATTTAGATTCAGTTAGAATTGGAATCTGTAAGCGCCAAAATTTGAAGATTAGCTAAAACCTTGGTTAAATTTGAAATTCAGCCATTTTTAATAAAACCTTTTTTTACTTTTTATACAAAAACCCTACAAAAATATCGAAGTGAAACTTTGTACATATATAAGTTCGGATGACAACACAATATGTTGGTGGTGCGGACCCTAGGGAGGGGCATTGGAGGGTCGAAAAACACCCAATCGATCTTATCCTACTTGCAATTATCGTGTCAAATTAAAACTTTGTACATACACATATGAAGTTCCGATGACAACACAATATTTTGGTAGTGAGGACCTTGGAGAGGGGAATTGGTGGGTCCAAAGACACCCAATCGATTTTAGCCTATTAACAATTATCGTATCGAACTGAAACTTTGTTCATAGATGTATGCAGTTTGGATGACAACACAATATATTGGCGGTGTGGACCCAGGGACGAGGGCCATGTTCCAATGACCAATGGTTCTGATTTTCAAAATAAACCGGAATAATTAATTCCGAAAAGTTTTGGTAAAAATCAATATTTTACACTTTAAAAAAGAATTCTTACAACAGTACGGAAAAGTTTTTGACTACCAATGCAATTCATATTTGTTCAGTCAATTTGATAAGTTAAGTCCATGATTATGTAATGGAATGAAAGTCAAATAACCCCTTTAGTATGAATGAATTTATTGATCATACAACTAAGCAAACACATTGTGCTGACTTCGAGGAGGGTTTAAGACGTTGTTTTACTATTTGATATTTGAAAACCTTCCTTTCTTTGGTACAACGCAAAAGATTAGTAGGATTTCCATTGCGTTTGTCCGCGTTATTCAAGGTTACATAGTCCCGTTTCTGCGTGAACCACACATCTGCAAAGCAAATTTTAATTAGCTTTCTTTATAAGAAATTTTAGTTTTTCTCGAAATTTATTTTGATTGAATAAAAAAAAAATCGAATTAACTGTAAAACATATTAATTGAGGTTATTTTTCACAATGTATATTTTTACCTGCTCTATAAAGCAAGTATTGGTTTCGTGTCTGTTCGTCTGTGCGTCCATCTGTACAGAGAGCCACAGCCTAAACGGGTTCACGGATTTGCATGAAATTTGTTACAGATTATTTTTTTGTAATTTCCAAGGTTGTTTTTTTTTTGTTTTTGAATGTCTCCATTAGAAAGAATACCTCCCATATAACGGTTTCGAGTTATTGGATTTGTCTCGAAAACGGCTATAACGATTTTGATTAAACTTGGAGTTATGTTATAAGTAAAAGTAACAATACTGCGTTATTTTTTTTTTTTTTTTAAATACGAATAATGGAAATATGATGAACACGTATTTCGGGAAATTTTTAATTTTTTTAGTTATTTCCGTATTATAAATATCATTACTGGCTCAACTAATTCCATTAAAAACTTGTGACTAGTATTGCAAAATTCATTTAGAAAATTGTATAAATACTCGAATAAAGTGTGAACTGAAATAACACAAGTTATTTTTCATGTCCAGGTGGGACCTATTTTGCCCTGATCTATGTATATGTATATTAAAAGCCTTTTAACTCAATTATCCCAAACTTATCTCGTAACAAAAAAGTTGTGTTAATTTATTTTGATAGAATTTATAAATGGTTAATAGGTTAATTTTTTAGTGGTTTATCAAAGAACTCAGCAAACCCTCAAAGTTTGTTTATCATTTTATTTGTTTGCTAAGTTCTATTTGCACCAATAAACTAAAAACTGAAAAGCTATTTTAAAGAAATTTAAAAAAATCTTTATTTAAATGAAATTCAATTCAATTCAATCCCTTTAGGCTGTGTTTTTTTGTTTAAATTTTAAGTTTTTTTCTTAGATAAAGGTATTACTCGCATAAGACTCTTGAAACGACTTTATGCTACTTAAATTGGCTTTTTTATTCCATCAAAGGGTTACGTTGTTGGTTGGCTTTGACTCGGTTTAAATAATGCAAAGAATAAAATTAGCATACAAAATATTTATGGCCATGATTTTCATACTTTCGTCGGTGAATGTGCGATGGCAGGATATTTGAAAGAGAGAACAAAAGTCCCTACAAGGGAGACCAATTGTTTTTTTTTTTTTTTTGTATGTTTAAAATTATGTTCTGTTCTTTTTTTTTTTTGTGATCATAAATCAGCTTTTATGTGCCTCTTTTTTATTTTAAATTGGAAATTTCTTATGAAAATTTATGTACCTATGTATGTTAGAAAAATTAATGATTTGTATTGGTAGACGTTGTTATCTGAAAATACATAAAAATGCGGTGTATATCCGGTGTATCAAAGAAATAAAAATTTAACAATTTTAATGTGACGCTATAAATTCTGACCTTATTGAACTGAACTCAAAAGCATTTCGAATAAGAAAAAAATATAAAAATCGTTTTAATGTTCCAGTATAAAACATACGACGATTAAGGAAAAACCAATCAACAAAACTTTATTTAACTCTGTCAACACAACAATTTTACTAGGCTTTAGCAAGGGACCTTCTCATAAATATGATATTTTAAAGATCACTTACGATTGATTCCATCAAATAGACATTCATTTTTACTTGCTCTATAGGGCTGGTATTGGCTTCGTGTCAAAAAAAATTCGAGATTTTAATCAAAACGAACATTACGACGATGGAGATGGAGTCCAAAAAAGTGATTTTCGTCATGCCGTCCCTGCGTCGTCGGTTTGTTCGTCTATCGGTCCATCTGTACAGAGAGCCACAGTCTAAACGGTTTGACGGATTTGTTTGAAATTTGGTACAGATTACTTTTTTGTAATTTTCAAGGTAGTTTTTTTTTGGTTTTTGAATATCTCGATTTCAACGAATGCCTCCCATATAACGATTGCGAGTTATTGGATTTTTCTCAATGACTTCGATTAAACTTGGTGTATGTAACGTAATAACTGATTGAAACAATACTGGTCTTAAGTTTTTCTCAAAAAATTCGAATATCGGAAATATGATGAACACACTTTTCGAGAAATTTTTCAATATTTTTAGTTATTTCCGTATTATATCATTACTGGCTAAACTGATTTCGTTCAAAACTTATCACCAGGTTGTTCGCATCATTTTAAAAAGTTTGTGTGCCTACTTAGTTTTTCAAAAACAATAGTTTGGAAAAAAAATTAAACAAAAAATTATTTTCTTCGATCTTTTTATATTAATATACAAATAAAGGGCTGCGGGAAGGAACGATCAAAATAACATTTTCTCTATTCCCTGTTATTTCAATTTTAAGATGTGAAGTCTGATATACTGGTCTCCGCGTAAATATTTTTCAATTTGTGGTAAGCATTTACTAGAAATTTAAATAAATGTAAAACACCATGAAATATAATGTTTTATTCAAAAAAGCAATGGATTTTAATCATTGTTCCTAGTAAAATGTGCACATCTTGGTTAAAATTTTGGACTCTGGTTGTTTTAAGCTGATTTTTTCTCGAGGTTGTGTGACATTTATGAACTTTTTCTCACTTTTTATACCTTTTCCGTTTTCATTATTTTTCGAATTGGTTTATTTAAGAGGTCTACAAGATGGCACAATAATCTCATTTTCAACAAAAATGGAATGTGATCGTTCTTTTCCGTGGACCTTCAAATACATATTATAAATTTGAACTACAAATTAGAAGTTTTATTTTACTCGCTGCAAACGTTGCACGAAGAAATGATCCACGGGAAAAATTCAGAAACAGGTAGAACAGACAATGATGTTATTAAATTTTGCACCTCTAAGGTTTTGTCTTATGTATGAATTTTTTGGGATATCCCATTAGTGAAGAGCAAGTGGCTGTATAATTAAAATAAGTAAAAGATCTTCATGGAAGAACTTCTGTGATAAAATAGAAGATACTTCTGAAGCATCTAGATAAAGACAATTCATTCAACTATTCAAGTCATGCCAAGTTCCTTAAAAACATCAATATATGGCATATAGGAAACAAATGGCCGAGTGCACAGCCTTCCGTCTCAATGGACCAATGACTCTATTGGCCACACCATAATTCTGAACTTGTTCGGAACATTCCCAAGTCACTCCGAATACATCACTCCTGTTCTAGGATATCCGCATCTTCTCAGATAGTCAAGCTGCTTTAAAATCAATTGTATCAGTCTCTTCAAACTCCATCACAGCCCAAGACTGTCGATCGTCTCTGATGGAGATGGCCAAAAAGTTTGATATTCACATTATCTGGGTGCATGCCGGAACACGGGGACATTCTAGGGAACTGTACAGCCTGTGAACTCGCCAGAATTGGAACGGAAATGCCTATCCTGCCCAACAAAGCAAATATAGGTATTCCCATAGGTACAAGTAAACTACTGCTGAAACGAATCGCTTTGGAACAATACATTACAAGATGGCTTAACACTACTACGTGTATAGCGACCAAACGAATCTGGTCCAAACTAGATTTGAAACGGTCAAATTGCCTTCTATCCCTCAGTAGATCTCAAATCACCTCCGTAATAGGTGTCATAACTTGAAACTGTCTTATAGGTAGACACGCGGCATGGCTCGGTGTACTATCGAACGATTTCTGCAAGAGTTGTTTGGGCGAAGAAGAAGGAGCAACAATTTCACATCTTTTTTGTACATGCCCTGCGCTCTCTTATAGACGCAAACTTCATTTAGGAGACTACTTCTACAATAAACCTAGCGATCTCATAAGCACAGACATTAGTAGTCTCATTCGCTGCATCAGAAGCTCCAAATGGTTTTAACTAGTAGGGAACTTTTAGTTCGCTATAGTTCGTGGTATCGCAATGGACCTCTACTGGTCTAAGTGTGTCAGATTGCTTTAAATGACAGCCACTTTAACCTAACCTTACCTAAGTTACTGTAATTGAAGATCCTGCAAAATTTTAAGAATATTACTGAAAAAAACACAAAATCCAATTTAATATAATAGAAAAAAAACTACAGAACTTTATTGCCAACATTCAAAATGTAGTATGTATCATCTCTCAAACTGTTTTAGGATTAAAAAATTATGTTGAAACTGCCTCACAAAAATTAACAAAAGAAAACAAACAAAAAAAAACACACACTTACATTAAGAAAACGAAATTGAATTCAATGAAAATTTAATGAAACAAAAATACTGATTATTTGCGTGATGTGCGTCCTTTTTTTTTCTTCGAGCATTCTTCCGAAAACAAAACAGAAGAATGTTCATCAATTTTAAAATTAACAACAACAAAAACATTGTTGAAATAAAATAAAGCAAAACGACTTTAATAGAAAATAGCTAGAAATAACACAACAAATTAATATTTGTACCAGGACTGAATGGAATAAATAAATAAAAGCTTTTCAAGTCTTATCACATAATTCAAGAATTTATATTATTGACACTTCTCTATCCATTTTGGCATTTCTACTTAAAATTAATCATAACACTGAGAGAAAATTTGTTTAAGGACACCACACTGAGACATACTTCATCTCGAGATTAAAAGCATAATACATGGAAAAGACACCACCATCAGCCAGGGTAAACCAAAACGAAACCCACATTGTCACATTAAAATGAAGCCCGCAAAGATATCCTTAATCTGTATATACCATGTGATATCCTTATATTCCAGCTATAGGTACAGTACCTACAATCATTTATTCATTCATTCCTTAAGGCGTTGGCCATTGTGTTTATATCTGTATGCCTCGCAAGAATTATGATAAAAGCAGATGGAGTCGTGTCTTTGTTTCCTTTTTATCCTTGAATAAATTTAAAAGAATAAATATCGAAGAAATTGAATTGTTACAAATTAGGACAGGTGAAAAGTGGGAGATAACGTTTTGTTATAATGTAAATGGTTTTTAGCAGATTCTCTCTCTCTCTCTCTCTCTCTATTAGACACGTCCTTGTTTTTGTATTGGGAATTTGATTAATAAATGGTGTTGGTTTTCTAAACGTTATAATCAAGGTTCACCTACTAACTCACCATCACCACATTATATTTCGTCCAAATTGGGCAATCTCAGGGGAAGACTGGTATATTCTTATCATTTCTTCTGAGAGTGATGGCAGAAACTGTAGCATTGGTAAAAGTTCGTTCGTTTTTTGTTTTATTTTGAGAAGAAAAAAATACACACAGAAAATATCCCTAGGGACGCATAAGACAAATGAGCTTTCTGAGATGCTTAGCTTACTTTTATGACTATATTTTGTGTGTGTGTGTTATTTTTTTCTCGGAAATATTCTTATGTGATAAGATTTTCTTCTGCTTTTTCGTAGAAATGAAGTACATTTTGTATTATATTTGACAGCCTTATCAA
Source organism: Meliscaeva auricollis (assembly GCA_948107695.1). Taxonomy (NCBI): domain Eukaryota; kingdom Metazoa; phylum Arthropoda; class Insecta; order Diptera; family Syrphidae; genus Meliscaeva; species Meliscaeva auricollis. Next base: position 115,651,309 of record OX403616.1, on the reverse strand, counting down.
TCTGGAGATAAACCAATTCTGAAAGTTATGGAAGTTGGTTCCTGAATGTTGGGATAGTGATTTTGAATCTATGAATGTTTAGTTTAATAAATGGATTACGTATGTTGCAAAAGAAATCTTGAATAAGAGGGAAAAAACAGCATCTCGTTTCGCAATAACTCTCCTTATGACCCTGCTCTTTATTGGCTATTTATTCGCAAACAATCATTCCCAGATGAGGCATTCAACATTATGGTATCCTCAAGGCCGTTTACATGGGCTTTTTCGAAGTGTGGGCTTTTTTAAAGTTTGTTTGAGCTTACAAACAAAAAAAACATTTTTTGTTCGTAGAAAACGTATGTATATGGAAAAAAAACTGGGGAGTTTGAATATTTTGGGGGTCTCAGAATTTGTAATCTGAAACAAATCGCTCATTTCCTTAAAAACTTTCATAACTCAAAAGAGGGAATTTTTTAGTTAATGATGTAGAATTGTTTTTTTTTACAATGAAAAAGATTTCTATTAATAATCTCGTCTACCTTAACCGTTAGAAGCAGGAATATGCCGTTATTTCAATTTAAAAACTTTAAAAATTTACTTTGAAAAAAAATAGTTTCTGAAGTTATACTACGTTACTGGCGTTTATAAAAATATTCAACCAGTAATAACACAAAGACGTGAAGATTAAATCCTTTGTCTTGCGAAATAATTTTCAAGTTTATTTTCAAACTAAGATTTCTCGAAAATGAAGTGCGGAATTACTAAAATTTTAATTGGATTTCAAAGAAAAAAAACGAACTTTAAGATGCAGTAATTTTTTTTTTTATTTACATATAAAGGGTGTCCCAAAAGTCAACGTCGAAACGAAAACGGCTGATAGCGTAGGTGATGACAGTTATCAGAAAAGTAATAAAAAAATTATAACCTCGTATTTTGTGAGTTATGGCCATTCGAAAAAATATCGAAAAAATGGACTACAAATCTTAATTTTTCTCAATTTTTTCTTTTGTTATGGAATCTTGAATAACCATGCTACTAATTGAATTCAAAAATTTAAACCCATCTGCAGCAGTTTTAATGAAAATATCACTTTTTATGATCCTAATTCAATGGACCGTAGTGTAAAAAAAATGTACTACGAAATTTTTGGAAAGTTATCTTAAAAGTTGGCGTGTCCAATTCTCATTTCAAAACGGTATAATGAAAATATTGCATAAATAACGGAAACGAAAATGTTTTTCTTAAGAAAACCGAATGAAAATAGTGGAAATTGACCGGAAATGGGGGCAATAAAACACTCGGGTACACACTTGCGGCCATTTATTGACACATTAAATGCAGCAATAAAAAACAGTTTTTTCCTACATTCAGGTCAAAATATCTCGAAAACAAGAGCAGTTTAGAGACCGCCTTCGGAATCAGCGAACCAAAATCTATAAGAAAAACATATTAGGTATAAATTCGGCACCAAATTTTTTTAATTTTTTGATTCATTTTCTATACTACGAGTACAAGTGATAGAAGAAAACTAGCTACACCAAAAGATAGGATGTATAGTGAAAGGTTCGGCCAAAACAGAATTTTTTGAAAATCCACCTAGAAGTTAAGTTAAAGTGACGTAATGTAAAAAAAGAAAGTTTTTGTACATTTCGAAAAGAACCAGGGAAAGAACAATGAAAAAAAAAGTGAGTGATCAGATAAATCAAAATGATGAAAATTTGTTCTCTAACAAAGAATCGCGTTTTTTTGTTAAGTAAAATTTTTCAACACACCTGTAAAAACGAAGCAGGTTTGGGAAAAGCAGACTTTTTAAGAAAAATAAATTATACATAGACTTTGAAAAAAAAAGAAGATTAGGTGCCTGACTAGAATTTTGTTTTTTAAATCCTCCATAACGGATTTTTTGAGCTTTGAAAAATACATACGTTTTTAAAAGTTTACTTGATATTAGTTTTATGTGTTGTCTACACATGTGTGAAAGAATAAGATTAAAAAAAGAATTCTACAAGTTACGGTAAAAACAAGATTTTTTGGTCCAAGTTTTTTTTTTACCGTTTCCAACAGTTTTTTATTTTTAGCTTTTCTATTTTTTCATTTTGTAACTGGAAATTAGGTTTATACATTATTTTACAAAATTTCAGAATTTTCTGTAGTCTGTGAGTGGAGATAACGCTAAAAAGAGTTTATTTTTTTACAGGGTGCGCGTCATAACTTTTTATCAAAGCCACATAAAATTATGATTTAACTTTATTGAGCATCACAACCAAATTACCATTAATTTGATTAATCACACTTAATGCTACACGCTACAAAATTTGTACAGCCTTATATTAAGTTTCATCAAAATCTAGCAAGAATGTCTGCTATGGTCGTCCACAAGCCACCTGACAAATGGATTGAGGTGGTTCGCTGAAAAAAATTATGACTTTTGTTCAATTTTAAAGATTGAGGTGTTCAAACTTAGCTGAAACATCTGGCTAAAACGTAGTGTAACTTTTTCTATTCACTTGCATATAAAATAAAATGCACAACTGGATCGCACATGCTTGCTCTTTGGGTTAAGCAAGCCTCTTATATAAAAAACTTGGTTGTTTATCTGACACTTTGATTCCTTAAAAATTAAGAATTAGTTTTTGCTCAACAATTTTTAATTCACAATCTTACAACAATGGAAATTTCTTGCGATAACAATGTTTTTTTTTCTAAGTGAGATTGACCGTCACATGAATATTTGTCTATATAAATTTTATATTATTAAGGACCGTACATCAATTAAGCGTCATTCCGGGAATGCCCGTTTTGGGATAACAAAATCTCTCCCCATGGAGTTATCCATTCAGAATAATTCTTATTTTTATCAAATATATACAAACTATGAGTTTTGTATTCTTATTTCTCCTGAGTTTAAAAGTTTAGCAATGAGAAAGTTTCTTAGAAAGCATATAAAACAGTTACCTCTTCAAAAATGTGACGTTTTTTATCATTCATTTAATCTTTTTATCTTAAAAAGTTTTAAACAACCACCAATTTTGTTTATAAAAGTTATTATTTGAAGAATGAAATGTAAATAAGAAAATGATTCTTTCAAATCACATGAAATCTCGCAAAAACAAAAACAGACCAATGCCTCACTAAAAACTCAAACTCTCCATAAGTACTTTTACGATTAACTGACATTAGAATATTAGAATAGAATCATAATTCTGATAAGCTTAGTGATGCCCCAGGGCTAAGGTTCTATCTCCACCTACATAAAATATCTGAAGAAAAACTTTATACAAAGACGAAATAACCAAATCTTACATCAACTTAATGTTACTCTAGAAATAAAGTTTTTTACAGTAAATAATGGTTAGGACTTTCCATCTCCTCTTCTCCTTCATCAAAAAAACTTCATAATGGCTTTAAATTTTAATGAATATCAAATATGCACATTCCACAAAAAGCTGTTAAGGATTTAATACTCCAAGATTGTTTATATACACATTCATCAGCAATAAAACCAAATCCATTGTTTGCCAATAAATACAAAAAAAAATAAAGAGAAGGAAAATTTCCATTAAGCTCTTAAAATAAAAAGAACCCACAACAACAAAAACAACAGAACCCTCCTCCCAAAACATAAAGTACACTTTGAACTTAGAACCGAACGAAAGTCCTTACCCATCAACAAGAGAGGAACAATGCCAAATGAATATAAATAAAAAATGAGCAACACGCTTTTTACATGTCTAAATTATGTACATAAAGTGGTTTATACTTGGCCGAGACCTTGTTGATTGAGTCCCGAATTCGCATTCTTATCCGGACGAGAGTAGGTATAAACTTTATATTCTTTATTTTGTTGTGCTTTGAGAGATTTGAATTTTTTTTTTGTTTTGTTTTGATTTTTTTTTTTCTTTTTTTGAAATCCTGAAGGAAATTCAATTTGTCACACTTCTTCGAAAGTTCAATTCCAAAAAAAATGTGTCTACCTATACCCTATAGCCATTATTGTGGTGAAGTGTAGAGGTGTTTCTTTGTGAGTTGTTGAAAGTTTTGTTGCAAATTAAATAAAGTCTTCGATAAAGTTTTGAATAATAATAAAAAAAAGAAAGAAACAAAGACTAAAAGACTAAAACTTTTGAATTTATCAGTTTGTTTTGAAACAAAGAAATGTTTAACGTTGAGGTATGCACCGAGCGCAGCATGTTCATTGTCAAAGTACTGGTTTTTACCTAAATGTGGAATGTAAACAAGCCATTTGGTTTTGTGAAGCAATATAAGTTTGAAAGTTTTGAAACACTTTATTTTATGGATATTTAAACATTTTGAGTTGCAATTTATTGAACATTACAAAACTTGTCTAACATTAAATAGCAAATTGCTGAATTTTTATCAGTTGTTGTCCTTTGCGCGATTTTAGTACACAAGCTTAAGTGCTTTGAAGAGGAATAGAAACAAAGAAGGTGACCGTTTTTCAATATTGAAAGGGGGAAAAAGTTGTGGAAGCATTTAAGAATTTTAGAAAAATTGAAAACAAATACTGACACTCTGTACAAATTTACACTTTTCTTAATGCACAACAAAAAGCACATCAGGCCATAACTTTCGTGTGAGCATTTTTGCCTTTTATGTCTATTTTTTTCATGTACATAGTCACCATGCCATAAGACTAAACCACCTCGTACCTTAGATTGGTGCTATTTTGCCAAAATGCTTCTGAGTAGAGGTGCTCAGCTCTGTTCAGTCCCAAGTTTTTCAGTTTCTGCCGGCCAAAGTTCTATTCTTTCACATCTTCGACATTTTTCTTCACAGTCATGGACCGTGTTTAGTCTCTTCGTTTTTTACAAGTGCAAGTTCTGGCTTAAAAATTGTCATACGTTCAAGCATTTTTACTTACACATTCAAACTTCTGCTATTTTCAAGTCAATTTGCTTGCAAGTATTGAAGCCAGTAACAGTTTTTTTCAAACTATTCAAATACTAAAACATTCTGAAATTTTAACTTGCAAGCAGGTTCACTTACAAGTGGCGTGGCGCTTACGTCAAGTCAATAACACTTCCATTAGTTTATGAAGGCTACTTACAAGCCAGTACTTGCTTACTTGGCCGCAGGGTTGATAGTCCAGAAACGAAAAAAGTGTTTCATTTTTCGGCTTAGATGTTCTCTTTATTAAAATCCAGTTTTTCGAATGAACGAAGAAATCTTTTTCAAAGTGAAAAGAAGTAATAATTTTAATAGTGGTATGGATAATATATATGGAGTACGGAGTTCTATCAAGAAACTGGTGAATATTTTGTTCACATTCAGAAAGCTTCAAACTAAGACCTACTAACAGTAAACTGTTGTGATAGTGCCATTTAATTAAGGAATCGCACTTTGATTCAGAACCTCATGAGACTGAGTACCTACAGTTTTGTTCTAATATTTGGGTGTTTGAATTAGGGTGAGGATATCTAACTTTGCATTCAAACATTTCATCGGAATTAGCATGATATTGCTTACTTCTTTTTAAAAAAGCTATTGTCGACAAAGTTTTTTTTGTTAAATAGTCTTTTTAGAATGAAGTTGGAGAATCTAAATATTTGGCCAGCTGCATTTTTTTGCTTGGAATTTTTGATAATTTTGTACTACCTCAAATCAAGGTCAAGGTTCTTCTTAAAATAAATCATAGTTTATCATAGTTTTCTGGTGATATTGCTTTTGGTTTCTCTAATATTCTCAAAGATTGCAAATTTTCAGGTATTGGTGCATTCTTTCCAAATGAATTATTAAGTCATCAGATCAAAGCTAATGGTAGCTAAAAGTCTTTTCGAACTTTGCTAGTGTTTTAAAACTTTGAGTTGTGCCATTAACTTCTACGCTTTCTAAATTCTTGAAAAGATGCTGTTGTCTTGTTTTAATTTATAGACAACCGGTACAGGCATGTCAATTAAATTCTTGAGGAGGTTCCTGAAGAAATATTGTGGTTTGTTTCGATGATTTTTCTCAGTAAATACTACTTACCAAACAATAAAACGATACCAATTTTGGTTACATTTTTTTTTTTTTTATTTTAACATGTGGATGCCTTCAAGCTTCAATTAAAAAAATCAATGTAATCTTCATTTACCAGAGTTTCTTAAATATTTTTGTTTTCATTTTTTCATCAAGTACCTATTTTTTTTTTTAAATTAATGGACAGCTGGTCACAATATTGCCTAAGGTATCCCTTTGATTCTAATCAGAAGGGAGTGACATCAACATCAATGTAAACAAGCTGACGCTGACATTGTTACTCCTGGACAAACAATAAAAAGTCCAATGATGACAACTATGTTCAGTAATAATGCCTGAAATGTTTACATTGTAGTTTACACTCTACTTTTTGATGGTGATGGAACATTGTTGGAGTTCAATGGATGCTTTCAGCTTTGACTGAATTTTAAATGAATTTTATCTATGACCTATTTACGGACAAGTTGCGTATTTTTTTTTTTTTTTTTGCTAATGAAATTTAACGTTATGCGTGCATACGATTTTATTGCAGTAAAAAAAACCACTACTCCCAAATGAGTTTTACTTACAATAATGAAAAAACAACTCTCTTATAAAATAATAAAAAAACAGTGGTTCACTAAACTTAATGTTGATTTGGGGATTTTTTTCAATCTGTAAACTCGGGCTTATTCATCTTTAATCTTTGGCACTCATTTTAGACTGAAAATTCTTAAATACAGACATAACGGTAAGAGAATGGAGCTATTGATCTAACTAAAAACATTTAACAGTTGAGAAGGCGTAATTGTATCTTGAATCTTGCATACCTAGTTGGTTTGACATTTATTAGATTTGCATACTGTTTTGAAGTTACTTTGGACTACGCTTCGGCCCATTTGTAAACCTAAATCGAGCTTGAATGGGTTTTTTTTGACATCAAATCATATAATACAGTATAAACGAATAGTTTTTATTCTAGACATTCGTAGACTTGAACAATTTAACTTTAGGATTCAAAAATGTACCCGGGACATTTCTAGCAAATATCCAATTCAGTTAAGATGATTTTGTAGCCTGAGATATGAAATATGAATTTCAATTTTCTATAAAAAGAGATTTACGCTTGAAAATATTCTTTTTGGCGACATAATGTAGTTTTTAATTGAAATTGAGTTCAAAATTGTAGAAGTATTCACTCATGTGTCCAACAATGTGACACAAAAATATTTGAAGCAGAATTTGATTCTATTGGAATCAATTCTAATCAAAGGTCCATACCACATTGATGTATTAAGGAGAACCTGATACCGTACCTCCTATTATTATAGATTTGAATTAAACAACAACAGCCTGTGTGTATTACCACCAAGGTCATAGGCTGGAATTATAGCCATTTCACAAGTTGCCACACCCGATCATCAGATTCCTTCCTTAAAATAGCTATAATTCTAGTCTATGACCTTGGTGGTAATATACACAGGTTGTATTTGTTTTATTCGAACCTTTAATTTTTGTGACAATTGAATTAAAAACTGTCCCAAAAAGTGGGTATGGTAAACTTTTATTGAGTTTATACCTGAATACTGATAAAAAGCAATTTATATATTGGTAGAGAAAATTAACCTAAAATACAATGTTTGAGTTAAAAAAAATACCACTAAACAGTGGGCGTTTTTTTAAGAAGAACTATTAAAAACACACAAAATCATCTGTAAATATAAATGTTTTGCTAATAACGCAATTGTTGTTCTACAAAATTTGGTTGTAAGATGGATTTTTTCGAAAAGGAGGTGGCAAGGTCAGAAACTTACTATCACTGTGAACCATAAAATTTTAAAACAGCAATATATTTACAGTTCTTGCACTACACTGTTTACTTAAAAAAATACAATCAAAGCATTGAAAACTTTATCTGATAAGCGGTTTTGATCTTAAAAATTAATGAAATGTGGGATTTGCCCAAACAACAGTTATTGGCTGCCATTTTTTACAACTGTGTGTTAGGTGGCAAAGTAAGTTCGGAAAGAACACCTCAATAACTATAAAACAGGCTAATAAAAAAACTCCACCGATACTTTTCCATAAAAGTACAAAATGACTGGATTATGATATCGATATCTGAATACGGTATATTTTAGTTAAGTTAGCTTGTTCAACTTTTTGTTCAATATAGTTCGTGGTATCACAATGGACCTCTATTTGTCTAAGTGTGTCAGATAGCTTTAATGACAGCCACTTTAACCTAACCTAACCTAGCTTGTTCAAAGATCTATTTAAACTGACAACCTATCATAAATTGTCCACCTTTTCAAAACGGCCTCTTTGTCCTTACTTCTGCGGTAATTTTCCGAGCCATAGAAAAAAAATTCCATTTAAAAATCAATTTGACTTGTACTCTCTAAATTATTGTTATCATTTATTTATCAACCAAATTGGTCAACTCAACGCAATCAACATCAACGTTCAACTGTCTGTCCATCACACTGGCTATGTCTAATGAGTTGTTTTACCATACGCTGATTTGGTGTGAAAACATAAAACTAAGTAATGTACACACCAGCTGCCACCCGCCAGCCATGCCGCAAACTATAATTGCAGTTCCAAGTTTCTATAAAATGCAAAATGCACATAATATGTATTTCCGTGAGTTCAGAACATTTGAAATGAACATCGCACTTTTGATAATATCCGTAAGTTCCGTAGGCACGACCCTGGGCCATCAGAGCCTTTGCCATTGGCAACAAAACTATTTTATAATTAACAAAAGCAACAAGAACCTGGCATATGAGCAATTGAGTGTACATAGTAGTAGTTTGGTGACGAAGCAATTACTCATGTTACATAAAACATAATGAACCCATAACACCTTTCATGCCATGCCGCCGCCGCTGCCTCTTCCCAAAACCTCCATAGCACTTGCTATTTTATAGTTTTACGAGTACGAATAGATATAATGTTCCATAAAATAGTGTGTGTTTTGGTGTAATGTGGTGAAACATGTAAAGCGTGCAAAACGCTAATTAAACCCTACAAAACCACAGCTTTTTGTGGCGTACATTCAGGATAATACAATATCGCCACATCCTTGCAAACTTAGTTTTTGTGATTTTGCATATTTTTGTAATTCTCGTCTCGAGCAATAAACGCAGTTAAATGTCAAATAAGAATTGTGTGATAGATTTCTATCAGTAATGTCGTTCCGGATACTTTTTGATACAATAAAACGAGATAATCTTGTAAGTCGACAAATAACCATCGTAGACAAAAATTTTCAGAAATTAAGTTGTAGAAAATTAAATTTCCAACAACTTTTGTCATACATAGTTTTAGCGAAGAGTTGAAAATACGTGAGTTATTTGATAAAAGCTACTTAAAAATGGCGCCCAACGCTCAACATTTATTTTAACTATTAGGCAAACAATTTCGTTACTTAATTTTTGCAAGTTTAGTATTTTTTTTTTTCTACACCATTCAACTAAGCTAACATTATGAATGTATGCTAATCAGCAGACTGTCAGTTCATTTGTATGCGTCAACGCAACAGCTGTAACAGATTCATCTACAAGGGCCTTTCCTCTATCCCTGCAGTACCTCATTTAAGTTGCCCTGGGGGCTCCAAATACACATCATGAATCAAGAAGAATAGAATGAGGTAAACACAACAAAACAACAACAACAAAAAAATACATTAAACAAAACACCAAACAAAAATCAAACACAAAACATGTGTGTTGTTTTCGTTTTAATTTAATGTCACAGTCACAGTGTAGAAGAGGAGTTGTTCTTGTTATTTAAAGATGGTGGCAGCAGAACGAGGTGACAGTCTGTTTGGTTAGGTATTTCAACGTTCAGCGAAATGACAATGATATTTACCGTTGTTTGTATGTGCAGTGATTTTCTCAATGTCGAGCTCTGTTGAAGTAGGTTAGGTACGGGGTAGAATAGAAGTAGTACTTCATTGGAACAACCACTCAAGACAAAAGTCAACGGTGGCTGGCTGATTGGAAGAACTTTCAGTTTCAGGTGGTTGTAGAGTAAAAAAACTCTCACAAATACCACTTGGCTTGAAGAGTATTTCTGGTTAAACGAAGAATTTAGGGAACAAGACACCAAACTATATGGGAGATGGTGGATGGTGGATTGAAATGTAGAAGTTGGAAGTTGGGTGGCTTTTATGTTCGTTTCTCTATTGAAGCGGAATGAACATGAGATATATACTAGTAAATGTTATCTTGTTTATGGTTAGCTTTCGGAATTGATGGCTGGAAAATTAATTGGAGAGCATGATGGTGGAATGCTATATAAACCTCTAGCAGCAATTGTTTTGTTTGAATATTTTATTCGGAATGAACGGACCAACGATGGCGGCGGCGTGACGGCTGCGAGGGGAAAAAAACTAAGTGGATAAATAGGGTTTCTGTGGAAACAGACTTCTCTTAGGAAAGAAATTTAACAAACAAAAAAAAGTGATACAAATCTGGTCTATATTCATGGTAACTGAATGTTAAAAGTAGGTATTTCTTCCAAGCGATCTCTGAAAGGTTCCTACTTACATTTCTTTCAAGTGGAGCAAATATTTTCCACTTTTAGCTCTTTATGATTAAATGCAAGGTTGCACGAAAGTTTGAAACTTGTTTTTGTTATGTTGTGACATTTTGTATACAAATTAAAGAGCTTGAGCTGAACCTGTGGCAAGTAATTGCTCAAAGTGATCTATATCTTGTTTTCTACTATGGAGTCAATAATCATGCCAATTCGTTCGTTGAAGGTATGTTGTGAAGCTTTTTCTACCATACTGTCTCCCAAAAGCTATGACTTTACATTCTTTGAGTTAAAACTACCAAATATCGATTCGAAGAAATAACTAAATATATACATAGGTATGTCGATGACCAGAATTCTGAGGATTGGCATCAAAATCAGGATAAAAAAAGAACAACGAAAACTCCTGAAAGATAAAACAGGCATTTTTCAAAATTTTTTTTTACCAAATAAAACGGTCATTCTCATTACTATCTTTTTGCATGAACCTACTATAATTACTATCAACCTTATGTATAGGTAAAAATACATCATTTATGAACATGTATAATAGATAAATCATAAATATACATACAATTGTATGAAATTATTGACTATACTTTATTCATTACATTATAAAACAGGTACCTAGTTTGTGTATTTTTGTATGTACATATTTATTTTATTTATCTGTGGAATAATATTTATTATTTGCCAATTTAATTTTTAACGTACATAACGTACACATCCAATCACATCAATACAGCAATCAAATTTTTCATCGATATCCTGATGTGTTTTTTCAAGGTTTTTTTTTTTTTATTTCTTTTATCGATATCAAGGTGTGAGGGTGGTATTGATTCGTAAAACGCATTGAAAACTGACATAGGGTTACCCAGATTACGTTCGTTTCAAATTTGTACAAATATCAACTTTATTTTTCCAAATAGATGTTTCTGACGAAGTTAATCTGGAAAAACATTGCTAAGTGAATTAAAGTAAATTGGTTACATTTACTATTTTCGATGATAGTTGCTCAGAATTTTCGAGGTTTAATGTGTATTAAAAATATTATAAGAAAATATGTTTAAAAGATTGTGTCAATTATGAATGTGGTTTGAACCTAAAGATAGGAATATGGGTATTTCTTTTTCAACAGTTGTTAATATGGTTTAAAAAAAACTGCAGCAAACTTTTTCCTGATATAACTGTCACACCAAAAATGATAAAGTTTTTAAAGTACCTAATACAAATGATAGTCTGTTTAATTGCTGATAAGTCTATTAAGGCATTATTCTCTAAGCTTAAACGAAACGTCATTTGTTGACATCAAATACAAAACATTAACTATCTAACACTATCATCCAATATTTGGCAGGAAAGCCTGAAATTCAGAATCTTAACATACACAAATCTTTTGTGCCGCTCACACTCATTATAAATTGAATGTATGTATCTCTTAGCGTAAAAAAATGGTTCTAAAAGTCAAGACTCAACTTCTAAGATATCCACGTCATCGCAGTGGAAAACATGTCAAAACATCATTCAAGTGACAAATTGAACACTTGGTCGTAAGACTCGAAGGGTAATTTTCAACTACATGTCATTATACACATACAAGTCAGGGTCACTGTGGCGTATACGTAACATTTTTGTCTACATCAAAACTTAAACATCAACTAATATAAACATTTTTGTTATGTTGTCCATCCGTCAGTCTGTGCGTCTGTTCGTCTGTGCGTCGATTGTACAGAGAGCCACAGGCTTAGAATTTTGGTTCAGATTACTTTTTCGTAATTTAGAAGATACGTTTTTTTTGTTTTTGAATATCTCGATTAGAACGAATACTCCCCATGTAACGGTTTCAAGTTATTGGATTTTTCTCGAAAATGGCTCAAACGATTTTAAATAAAATTGATGTGATTGTTACAATGCTGTGTTCTTAGTTTTTCTCAAAAAAATCAAATAATGGAAATATGATGAACACTCAATTTGCCATAATTTTTAGTTTTTTTACTTATCATTTCTAGCTCAAAAATTTCCTTGAAAACTTGTCAACTCTAGCATAGGTTATGAAGGAAAAGCTATTTCTCTAAGAAGCACCCAAAGAGATAATAAATATTCAAATCGAAAAAACAACAAATGTGCGGAGTTTTGAACTAGTCTAAAAAAAACCGAAAATGCAGTATTGTTACAGTCACACATAACATAACATACACCAAGATTAATCAGAATCCAATAACTCAAAACCGTTATAAAGCTTTTCTAAAACCTTTTATTTCAAATTTGTATTTGATTCCATAAAAACAGGTGTTTTTTTTATTATCTTTCCTGTACTCATTTACTTTCTAAAGACTTTAGGCTTGCCCAAACCAAAGTGTCACTCTGTCGCGCAACAGTGCGTCACGACGACAACAAAATGTATTTACACAGCGTCATATAAAAGTACCCACACTAAAGTCGACAAATCGACAAAGCTTTTTTTAATGAGACTCTTGTCGCACTGTCGCGTGGCAGAGCGATATTTTGTTTTGAACAAGCCTTTAAGCCTTAAGCCTTTGCAATGGTTGTCAACTTACTTCCCGAATAATTATGAAACCATAAACACCATTCAGAGCTATTAATAGATGACAAACAAACAAACAAACAGATATGCACCTAGCTACTTTTGCACATTGTACAAATATACATACAAAAATTACTATTTAAACACCACGAGCCACGTAAAAAACGAGATTACATGATTAAAACAAATAATAGTTTAGGCCTATTAGTTTACGTGCTGAAAGTTTATGATTAAAATTTGTATATCTTTTTTAAATTATTTATGAAAAGCTATTTATGTTGCATTATTTCCTCAGCGGATCCACAAAATACATATTCGCAAAATAAAAAAATAACTTAAAAAATTAAAATAAATGAATCCCTTTAATAAGGTTTCACAAGCATTTTCTCCTCTAATCTGCATATAGCTCCTTTTGAAAAGAAATGTTTCAGAAGCATTGTTTAAGTATAAGAGATTTGCCTGCGAACCTTTAGGTATATCTGCATTTTTTTTACAAAAGAGAATTTTCATTAAAAAAAACATGCTTCATTATGAATTTAATTTGAAAAGGATTATTATTTTTTCATTATAAATTGCTTTTTAAGAGTTTCACTAATACCTACTTTCTTGCATGTTTCAATTAAAATTTACCCCTTTTTCTTGTATACCTATTAATCCTTTTCAAAAGTTTATCATTTATTAACTCGGTTTAGTCAGCAATATTACCATTTCATTATTGAAACATTATAGATATAGTATGTACCTTTCTAATCTACCTCATTTAGAAACAAACACACTTCCTGTTTCTACTTACCAATAAATTAATATTTATTTGTGTTTTCCATCGAAGTGCGCCTTCTAAAGTTTGACAGTTTGCTAAATAATTAATATTGTGATTGATCGTATATTGAACAAGAATCTTTTTCTACAAATAAAATACAAACCTAACCAAGAAAATCACAAGATATTGATGTGCTAATGAATATATCTAAACAACTGACTCCTATCCTGACTTCTCAAGCACAAAATCGTTAATCCAAATGTATCTTCCCTCTGATTTAGAAACACCACCAACCCAACACAAGAAACGAAATAATTTGAAGGAAGAAAAAGTATCTAATTGACTGTTGATGCTGATGGTGATGGTAAGTTTGCATTATTTGAGTTTATCTGTTTCTGAATTGTTTTATGCCTCTATTTTCGAAAAACAAAAACAAAAAGGAAGTTTTCTTAACACAAATTAATGAGACAGTTATTATTTACCAAAGTTGTTAAAAAAAAAAAACAAAAACATTCGCATAATTTTGTATCCTGTAAGCATTCTGATATTGGCAACTTATGTATGTACGTAAAAAAATTATTAAAGAGAAGCTACAAGTTTATAAGGGTACGATTGGATTTTCAGTATTGGCCTTGAATATGTATCTCTAATGCTGAATATGACAAGAATATTGATTCCTTGCATCATCATAACACCTACGCTACGAAGCACACATTCATTACTGTTCAAGTTCTTCAAGAATAATTTATTTTTAGGTCCCCAACATCTTCTGCCATACAAGCATTAAAAAGATAAAGAACATCAATGTCAAAAACTCAAAAAATTCAACTTGTTCACAAACATGCGATACACTCTCAACTCACACACCCAAAAGACCATAGAAATGCTTTTACTCACATCATGACCTATATTTATGTACCTTTTATAATGTATCATACTTTGTATATTCTATCTCATATGTTGCATATACATATGTATGTTCGCATGTAGAGAGGTGTGTTTCGTATGCAAAAAAAATAAAAAAGAATGTATCTCATTCACAGTTTCTTGAGAAGCATTCCCTAAACATTAGAGGCTTATTGAAATCAAACTTGAAGCATAGTCTTCTTCAAGACAGGTGAAGGCAATTGATCAAAATAAAAAAAAAAAAAAGTGAGACGACGAACAAAATAAAGAAAGAAGATTCTTTTAAATGTCACTTTTGAAGAATGTATTGAATACAATGTGATTTACTGGGAATCATATTATTTTCTTTTTTTTTTGTATTCTTTCGATGTTTGAGTAAAAATTGGCGGATTTAGTTGAGATTGGGTGGTAAACGTTTATTTAAATTTTTCGCACAAATTTTTGAATTGGAAATATAAATCGATTTCTCTGCAGTTGAGATGAGCTGTTGAGTTATTTGTGGAATTTTCAATGAGAATAATTTGTCATTTCTTAACATTAACATTAGACGAGTACCTACAGCAGACACAATAAGGAATTTTTGGCGATGTATCTTGTTGTTGGAAAAATTTAAATGGTTTTGTGAATATTTGAGAATTGTTGAAAGCCTTACAAATGGGTTAACTGATACTGATTAAATTTTGGTAATGTTTAGGTGTTTATTTTTAAATTACTGGGTTTTGTATCGAAATTGATTGGTTGAATAAATTGAAGCTATTAATTGTTATTTGCTTTGACGTTTCATTATTGGTGCACACATGACAAATCTACTAGACTTAGGGCCCACAGAAATTTTTGGGTTTGAGTGATTGCATAAAATCACTTGAATTTAAAGATCTCTATCTTACTTTCCTTAATCTTACTTTCTAAAATCAAATGCATATAGCGAAATTTCACAGCTACAATAAGCAATACAGTATGCAATACTATAAGTAGGGTGTTTCTGAGGATCTATACTGCATTTAAAAAGCGTTTTGTTGGCACTCCAAGATTATTCGTATAGCAAAATCATTATCGTTTTAAATAAAAGATGTAAGCGCCCTAGATATGAATATGGGCGGGTCCAAAACTTTTGGCTTGAGCCATTCCAGGATTAAAAATGGCGAGGATTAAAGACGCTTTGAATAGAGTCTTTTACCTGCAAGACTTACTTATTAATGCAAAAATCAACAATGATTATTTTTTTTTTAACACCATACACTCAGGAAAATAATATTTTTGTTTTCGTTTGAGGTTATTGAATATCCTTCGAATTAAATGAAAAGTTCTACATTCGTAGCAACTGTATTACATTTGACCCAAATTGTAATTGTATCACAGCAAACATAATGCAAAACAACCCATTCGTTTTGAGCTCATTTTTATGAATTGATTGCGGCAAACGAAAATGATTCTCACATCTAAATACCCTTTCGTTTACTTGAAAATTCTATTGTTTGCAGCTAACAACTGAATAGTTTACGAAGCACCAGAACTCCAAAAAGTAGTATGTTGCAAATATACAATTCATTTAAAGCAATTGACTGCAGGAAACAAATTTTCTTAATAATTGGGACTATGCTTGTGGTGTTCATATGCACTCTATGCAACACGAAAGTTATCTAGTTCGTGGCGCAACGGCAGTAGCTTTTGTTCGAAATCAAGAGGTCACAGTTTCAATCACCAGTGTTATGTTGAACTTTTTTTTATTTATTTATTCTCATAAATTGAATGAATTTAAGAGTTTTAACAGTTTTTTTTATTTAATCATTCGCATAAATTGAATGAATTTAAGAGTTTTAAGAGTTTGCTGCAAATGAAGTTGAAGTCAAAAAATTTCTATCCAACAAACGAAAAGTCGTTTGACGCAAAAGATTCGTCCTCTCATTTTATTACTGGGTTACACTAAACTTTTTTGTGTTTAAGCCAAACGAATTTACCAATTTTTTTTTTTTATTTTTCAGAACTGCACGGTTGAAAATGTTAACTTACTTTTTAATACAGCCTGTGTATTATGTATGCAGTACAGTGAATATTACTTTAAAATATTATTACTCTAAAATATTAGAAGTTTTTTAAGTTTTTTAAAACTATTTTGTATTACATTCTAATAGTTTTGTATTGAAATTGATATTCTCAATACGAAAATGATTAAAATGTAATCCAAAAGATTACCAACCGTTGTTAATTGAAATAAAATCAAATATTTTTGAAAAGTTGTTCAATTTATCATTGATAGTTGACAATCGCAATAATGAACCAGCAAAACTAGTTATAAAAAACCATTCTTTTTCTGTTAAATTTATTTAGTTATACATTCATATATAACACTCACAGATACAAAGTAAAAAATAATAAGTAAAAATTCAGAAAATATTAAACTTTTTTTAATATCCAGTCAATATCTTGTGCCAACCGAAATTATTGTGCAATACAGTGAGCACTGGGCGATTAATTATGCCTATGAGTCTGAGTATATTATTGAACTCAAAGCTATAAGAATCCGACTCTTGGGGTAAGTCTGAAATGGTTTTATTCATTATCATTTAATTTTATTTCGCAACCCTTTTTTGGATTATTTTTTTTTTTATTTTATTACTATTCCAACATACATGCTTGTTATAACAAGCAGAAAATAACTTTGTCTACATCTTTAGTAAAGAAAACAACTCAATTCTTTTTGCTTCTTCAAGTTTCGAACTTAATGTTAATTACTTTTTTTGTAATTGCCCAAATCCTTTTAATTCATGTGTGTTACTACAAATTTAGATTGACTGTAAAATAATTTGAAAATTTAACGTAATTAATAAATTTAATCCCCCAAACCAACCAACCGTCTCTCACATAAATTGAACCCATTTAAGTCACTATACAGATGAAACTCATATCCCTTTTTTATATCAAATGTTTTATTACACGTCTCTTCTTTACAAATTCTTTTCCGTGGCCAACCACATTTTAGCAACGACGACGCGACGTAGAGATATGTTCACACTAAAACTATAGATCAAAGCAGCAATAAAAACTTCTGTTTAACTGCTGCATTTTGGTATCTCATAAAACCAATGTTTTGCCTTGTTGTACATTTTTTTTTATGATTCAAAGGATGGTTAGTTTAATATGTTGACATTATTAATTTATTAGATTTTATATCATCATAAAGAGTTAAAATTACAACAATAAAAAAAATCTTTGAATACCAAATCACTTTAAAAAGTAACTAAACAATGTTATTATAAATCTTGACGCTAAGTGATGCTAAATCTAAGAATAATCTTGTACAAGAAATTGCATTTTATAAGCATTTGTAAATACTCCCGGATGTGAGAGAACACACAAAATCGTTTTAAGTGTTCAGCCAACTTGATATCAAAACTTTAACTATGCTTGTACCTTCGTACACTCTAAAAAAAAACGATTAAGAAATTCCAAGGCACTCTAAAACTACTTTGGTTAAGAAAAAAGAAAACAAAGAAAAAAAAATATTAAAAAGTTTTCAATTTTTTTCAGGAGTTGTGTACTATAAGCATAAACAGTGTTTTAGAAAAATGTTCTTCTAATTAAATGTAAATTTGGTTTCAAACTTTGAATTTAAAGCATAGTCTTATTTTTTTTTGTGACCAAAAGCGAGGAGGTGCGACCCAGTCGTGCATTTTCTTTCTAAATGGAATAACTAGTATCGGGTATATTATTTCCAAGGGAACCAAGGAGAAGTTACAAGTGTGGATCGCATTTAGTCTCTTTTGTTTGAATAATTTTTAGAACTGTTTTGAGACAAAATCAAAAATACCTTATATTACGGATGTGAACTAATTTTTGGATAAATAAGATAGATTTTTTTCTATTCAAGTAAATATTTATCTACCGTCTTAATTTTTATTCAAAAAAAAGAAAACAGAACATTAAATTAGGTTTATTTTGAGAGCTCATCAATAATTAATTTTGATCGATTAATCAATTTATTATTAATTTAATCTATCAATATCATGCAGAAGCAGCTAAATAATTGCCAACTGGCATTCATGTGACATCATCCTTAATTGTTACGAGTGTCCTTACACAAACCAAAAACCAAAGATATTTTCACTGGGGCAAAATTTAATATTTCATAGTTAATTGGTTTTGAATGTATATCCGAGTGTTAATCTTCGTTTTGTATCCTTAAAACTTTTGATTAGTGAGTGTTCACTTTGGAAGACATTTTAATAAAGATAAAATATATATCTTGACATGTGCCTTAGGAAATGTTGTTGGGAATTTTACTCAGAACTCAGATGAAATTAAAATAACAGTTGGTGCTGACGCGACTGGCCATAAGGGACTATTTCAATACTTAAAGAATATTAAGAAAAACAAATCCCATGTATAAGATGACATAATCATTCACTTTGCTCAGATTTAAACATGTGCGTGACTGTGATAGCCTTCAAGTTCAACTAAAAGGGTCACGAACATTAGAAGGCTCTAAGCAAAAATATAATAAACGTCAAGAACTCAAGGTGTCCGGTCCGTCCGTCTGATGTAAGCACAATATGGTGTGTAGACAAATTTGTATATTGATGAAACTTCCCATTGACATTTATATTGCCTATTTTCTTGTGACAAAAAAAAAATAGGTTTTCCAAATAAGGTTTAAATGAAATTCTAAGAAGTTACAACAAATGAGAGTCAAAAATGAACATCATATAAGATCTTTAAGAGATTTGGAGATTTACGTTTGAGATTTCAATGAATTCAATAACTAAAGGGCTGATAACTGATTTTGAGGGGTAACTTTTAACAAATCGACTCAATAATTCTTTCACATTTGGATTAAGGCAAATTGTTGAAATATATGTTTTTTGGTTTTCTTATTTGAATTATTTAATAACTAAGAAATTGGTTTAGTGTAAATGGAAATTAATTCTAGATCCGCAGGGGAATTCTTCGTTGCAATTAACACCCCGTACACGAACACTATTTTAACTTTTGTTCGTGACTTTTTCATCAAGGCTTTGAAAGTAAATCAATTTTACTTCAATGCTCGGAGGAATAATTGCATTATAAATTCTTAACTCGTGGCTTAAGAAAAAAAACTAAAATGTGATTTTGTCTTAGATTTGAAAAAAAAAACATTGTTTGGTAAAAATATTTTTAATACTATAGGTCCACATTTTCATCTCCTACTCAAAAACTCCTTTTCACTTCGACATAACCATATAGACTTTTTTTAATACTTAATTCTGTATCATCAAGTGCATCACTCACACCAGATGTTATCACTGAAACAATTTCTTAAAAGATGTGTTCATAAAATTTAATCTGTTGTACTGAACATTTAAATAGTCAACTAGGCCTCATCTTTTCTATGGATCCATGTAATTCAATTGTCATACTGAAAATCTCTACTTTCTCTCAAAACTTGCATTTTACCATCCATCTACATCTATTATGAAAGTATTTCAGCTTCAGTTTCTAACTTCAATCAACCTAACAAACTTAACACCCTTAAAAATGGAATAACTTAAATCATCAGAAGTCAGGCATCATTGAGTCCGTTGTGATTCCTCTAAAAGGTATAGAGCCTCTAGTACTCCTGCCATCGTGTATGGTTTTTTGAAATATACCATATCTCTCTCTAACTCTTCCCCAACTGTGCCGATCCCCTTTCGACTGTCCTCCACCATTTGCTTCTCGGCCCGCCTGTGTGAATGGGTTCCACTACATCGCGTGGCTTGCAATACAAGCGTAGCCAATCCACTACCGTTTACGTCTTCGTATATTGCTGTCTATAGATTCATGACCCGTACTCCTGTGATGTTCTTCTTTTGATATACCGTTGGGCTAGTAAATCCTTAAGATGGTTCGTAGACACTGAGCGTTTACAGCTTTCTAGTGACAGTACGGTGTTCATTTATTCGATCTAGAATAATTGTTGCTGATATCTTGGCAACCGCTAGAAAGACGCAAATACCTCTTCAGTTTTCACACAGCATCAAATCTCCTTTTTGCGGAAGCTTGACAAACATTCCTTTTTCCAAGTTCTCCCTATAAGTGAATGCAGCAGTTGAATCCATGTCGTTGGCGCCGTTTGTAAGATAGGTAGGTAGAAATGGCGTCTTCTAGAAAAACTGCTCAAAAAACCCAACTCTTGTGGTTGTGACCTATATTGTTTGTGGAATGGTTAGGAGTGGTCAGTCTAGTGGCAGTAAAGTTGATAAATGTTTAACATCGCTCAATAAAGCAGTCACCGCGTAACAATTTTTCATGCAGGTGGACGCTATACTGGATTCCGACTTACATTCTGCAACTCAGAGCCTTAAGACGCCCATAGGCTTTTTATCTCTGTTTGTGACCTAAATTGTTTGTTGAAGGGTTCAGTGTGATTCTAATTAAGTAAGGTGACCACTGTCAGATTATCCTAAACTGCTACCTTCTTCGGATTGGTAATGGAATGGTTTTTGCAAATGGCAGGAAAGTTACTAAATGCTTAACCATCCCTCAATAGAGTAGTCGTCGCGTAACGATCTGCCACACCCTTTTTGGGTCTGACTCAACATTCAGCAGCTCAGAGCCCAGACGAGTTCGTCAACTGGAGATGGAGAGTCCTATGTGCAAGTCTCTTGCTCATACAGTTTACCGTGAGATTGACTTGCCACTCGCTTGTAGTTTTTTTGTCTTTGATTTTAAATCTCTTAAGCCTTCTATTAGTAGGGTGATTGTTACGATATTGCTCATTCCTGCCAGTTCTATTTGCATTCATTGACTAATTTTGAGTTAGTCGAGAAACCATTGATAGCTTTAAAAGCTGATCAATGAATAAGGCTACATTGCGAATATTGTTGTTTGTTATTGTTTGCTTTTTGAGTATCCTTCAGGTCTCCCTGATTGCCAACACTTCAGTCTGTAAAACAATCGAGTGATCAGGAAGGCGACATGATTCGTTAATTTTCAAAGTCTTGCAGAATACGCCAGTTCCCACGCCACACCCCAACCCTCTTTGTAAGAGTTATGCGGTAATATTGTCGCGCCCAAACACCTTGTTGTTCAGTGTCTTAGTCGCGGCAATGATCTCTTCTCAACTAGGAAGTACGGTGCATATGCAGACATTTATTGCTCAGACGAATCATCATCAGGCACTAGGTGCTCATTGGTGATGAGCACACGGTTAAAGACCGAAGCTAAGTGATACTTCAATATTCTGAGCTGGAGCCTATAACACAAAACTGCATATTAATATTTTTGATTTCGTTTCCGGCTAGTGAAAATCCTTTGAATTAAATGAAAATCATTTGCTGGAAAGTTATTGTAATCCCCGCAATAGTCTTTTATTCGTAGCAACGGTATTCCATTTGATCCAAATTGTAATTCTATTATAACAAACATAATGTAAAACAACCCATTCGTTTGGAGCTCAAGAGTTGATTGCGGCAAACGAAAATACTTTCCCATCGAAACACCTTTTCGTTTACTAGGAAATTCTATTGTTTGCAGCAAACGAATGAATAGTTTGCGAAGAACCTCTCCAGAAAATCGTTTGTTGCAGTGAACTTCACTTTTGGTGTAAATATACAATTAATTTATGCAGCAAATAAATTTTCTTAATAATTGACTCTATGTTTATGGTGTTCATATGCATTCTATGCTAAAAAAAAATTATCTAGTTCGTGGCGTACTAGAAACATCCTTTGTTCGAAATCGAGAGGTCACAGGTTCAATTACTGGTGTTACATTGAACTTTTATTTTTATTTATTCGTTCGCATAAATTATATCACCGAAACGAATTAAAAGGTTTGCTGCAAACGAAGTTGAAATCGAAAAATATCCAACAAACGAAAAGTCGTTTGACGCAAACGATTTGTTCTCTCATTTTGTTTGCATATATGCTTCTACACCAATGATATATTACACAGTCCGCAGCGGAATGACAAGAAAATCGCTTCGTTAGCGAGAGGTCGCTGGTTAAAATCACAGGTCTTACGCTAAACTTTTTTTTTTAATTGTTCACAGAAAGTTTTTAACCCAGGGGCTTACAACACATAACTACATGTCATTGTAGGAATTACAAGTGAAATTGCTGATTTTTGTATGGAAAATTAAGATTTCACTTGTACTACAAGGCTTGTAGTATTGTGTTAAAGGTCCCAGGAGACAACTTCAAAACGTCCATCGGCTGATCACAAAGTGGTCAATTTTTTTGGAAGTTGCTTGCCTATCGTTGGACATCCAGCTTATAATGTGTCATTTCTTGTGACAATTTTGTTCAAAATACACCTGTCATCGTTATTTCAACCTTTAGTGCAGCAATATTCAAATTGTCTTCTTAGAAATAAGACTGATTTCGTTGGTTCTTCTACGTATGATACACAAATATATTATGGTTTTGTTTTTAATTTCAGCGAATGACTCACTTATATGTAGGTAGTAGCTCAATTCATTAAAAATTTGTTAAAAACTTCAGTAGGTGCAAGTTTTTTAACTTTTTTTTTTTTAATCCGTTAGAGTACCTACCTAGTACCTACGGCTTTCATGAAATAAATCTTTCAAGTTTTGATTAAATTGAATTTAGCTCTATTTTCGAGGATTGTGTAGAGAAAATATTGAATTAATTTGAAGAGAAAGCTTTCCAAATCCAACGTAATTACATTTACATCTCTCGGAAAACTTAAAATATTCTACTCTCAACTTTTTCGTGAATAAATTTTTACCCTTCCTCATGCATATAAGTGTCAGAAACAGCATCTTGTTCGCAGGTGTTTTGTTTGATTTTTATTTTTTGTGTAGTGTTTTTGATGTGCGAGATGACAGGGCGGGCGCAAATAAGAAAGTAATTAATGTAATCCCGCAAGTAGGTAGGTACGAGTTTCATATTTCTTTATTTTTTTTTTTTTCTTTTTTGTTTGCGAGGGGGTTGGTATTCTCTTTCTGTAAACATTTCGGTGAGTGATTAAACGTCGTTTTACAAATTTAATTGGAAATATTATTAAGATGGAAGTGAAAGAGGATAATGTTAATTATTTGATGAAAGAGGAAACTTATTTTCACCTGTAAATTTTAAATTTACTTAAATGAATATCATTATTCATTCACCACGAACTACGATGTCTATGGGCCTTCATTTGGGAATGGAATTTGAATTTCGTTTGATCAAAAATATTTGAGATGTTTTAAAGCAGTTTAATTCGGTATCTTAATTATGTCCTAATGAAAGGAAAGAGACGGTTCTGCCAAGGGGAAATTGTAATTTGTTAAGGTTTAATAGGAATTTGAAATCTCGTCCGTCAGCAACAGTTTTGTTAAGTAAAAGATTTTATTTCTTTTTTTGAATAATAAACAGTTAAAACAGTTGTAGTGTTCTTCTGTAGTCCCTAAGTTAGGTGAGCGTAAAACGCTATAATATATTATTTAAAGCGCAGCTCGCTGTTAGTCAAATGGCAAAAATGCCGCTGTATTAGTCCAGTTGTTGAATGACTTTCAAGAATTAAATTTTATTATTCTAAATTCACAACTATTTATAATTAAAACTTATAGACATATACTTACAAACTATTGGGGATAGCTCTATTACTCATTATAATTTGTCTTTTGAAGTAGTATAATAAAACACATTTGGTGCCACTCATAATGCATTTGGCCAAAGGGGGCAACGAAAATGGGTGTTATGTGTCAAATGAAATGTTATGAATCAATGCAATTGAGTGCATTGAAGAATTCTACTAGCTATGTGGCTTTGTTTACAATTCTTTTTGTTTATGTTTGAATTATTCAATGAATGTTATTACACTACACAGTTGTATTGTGAATATTTGCCAGTATGACAATAATAGATCGATTTCTACTCTTTTCTGACAAATAAGTGCATTTCTTTGATGTTAAATAAAATCAAATGTCGACTTAAATTACAAAAGTTTTTAAAGGTTACAACATTATATGGATAACCGAAAGAATTAAGTAATTTATTGTTCCGAGACTTTGCCTTAAAAGAAGAAAAAGATAGTATTTATCTGCTCTTGGGCAAAAGAAATGTTCTTAACTTTAAAGGCTTTACTTTGTCAGAGGGCACTTTTGATTTTTTTTGGGATCATTTTCTTATTTCAATGTTTTTTTTCATAAACAGCTATTTGCTAAAAGTCTATTATTGCTATTATTATTATTGGATCTAAAAACTAACTCCCATTTTTGACATAAAAACTTAAATTCTAAATCACACCCATGCATCTCTTAATTATATCGTCCCGTCGGATCAGTGTACAAACAAACCAATAAATTTCTACAGTACAGTAGCATCCAATACGTGAAACACAAACAACATCGAGCTGCCGATAAAAGGAAAAGTTGAATTTAGCCGATAATAGATGTTTGGCATTAATTCGAAAAATCTTAAAAATCTATTGGCTGTAGGATTTTACTTTTCATTTTATCGGCAGTACCATTTTTTTGTGTTCGATGCCACCATGCTGCAGATAGCTTTGAAAAAAATACACAACTAATGCTTAAATAACTCCATAGCCTCAAACTATGATAGAAACAAGGAAGTGCGTCCAAACAACCGTAGATATGATTGTTTTGCTGATTTCATTTAATTCTTTTTACTGCTGATATTTGAAAAATAATATTGAATCCCAGAAGCCCTCAAGCTTCTAATGGAAATCATTATTCTTTTTTTCTGTGTTTTGTTTTTTATTTAATACTGCCAAAAGAAAAGTTCATATCAGAACATATTTTAATTAAATTCATAAAATCCAAATAGCTTACGGATAGTTTTGATATCGCTAACTCTTGTCGCACACTGAAGCATACATACCATATGCATATTGCAAATTCCTTATCTGTCGAGACTGCGTACAGAAAAGATGTTTGCATTAAACAGTTTTCTAGGATCCACTTTTTTTGCATTCTCTAACATCGAAATATTATTTTTGATTATATTATTTGCCTAAAGCACCTGCAGTGGAGGAAGTTCCCAGAAAAATACTGCAAACATGACAGCATTTTTATTTAATCGAATTCGTATATGGAGTCCTTAAGGCAGCAAAGGCAACTTTTAAAAATTCGACTTCATAAATGAAAATAAAACTATGTCATAAAAATCAAAAACTATAACATTTTTGAATTTAAAAAATCACTCTTTTATTTTGTTTTTAAATAAAGTTATTTCCAACAGTGGAATTATTGCTTCTTTTTCAAAAAAAACCCTTTAACCCAATATAATTTTAAGGACTCATTATGTTCTTAATTAAATATTTCTGCCAAAATGTATTATCTTAACATTTTACTTATTATATTTTTTGATACCATTTTTAAGCTCTCAGACAAAAAAAAATAAAATGCACGACTGGGTCGCACGTACTTGCTCTTTGGGTTAAAGTTGCTATACACGTTAAAGCCTCTTATATAAAATTTATAAAAATAAATAACTATGTTAGAAATTAACAAAATATAGGGTTTTGCTTGAGATATATATTTTTACAAGAAAAGTGGAATATGTGTAAAAAGAATAAAACTAATTTAACTTTTTATTTTTTTTTTAGTTTTTCAATAAATACATATATTTTTTAAAACTTAATTAGATTCTTTAAAGTTATAAGAAATATCTGTTAAAAAGTGTTAGTCAAAATCTCTTCAACCGCTTACGAGATATTCACAAAAAAAATAACAAAATAAAAAAAAAGTTTGCAAAAAAAAAATGGCAACGCCGTTTTTCCGATGTTCGAGTTTTTTTTTTAAAAAATAAAAATGCAATTTTGTTGTTAACACTAAACATAATACATACACAATTTTTTAACAAAATCGTTAGAGCCGTTTTCGAGAAAAACCCAATAACTCAAAACCGTTGTATGGGAGGTATTAGTTCTAGACGAGATATTCAAAAACAAAAAAAAACAACTTTCAAAATTACGTAAAAAATATCTGTACCAAATTTGAAGCAAATCCGTTTACGCGTTGGGGCAGTGGAGAGGTGTACAGATGAATGCACAGACGTACAGACGCACAGACCGCACAGACCGACGGACGGCTTGACGAAAATCACTTTTTCGGACATCTCCATCATCGTAATATTTTCTTTGATTAAAACCTTACATTTTTTTTTTGACACGAACCCAATACTTGCCCTATAGAGCAAGTAAAAATTAAAAGAGCATAAAATTTGATTTTCAAACGACAATGAATTTAACCTCAAAACGAAGTATGCAATCTGATTTCTTCTATAATGATACATTTTTAGAAAAAAAAGTTTGAAAATCGTTAGAGCCGTTTTTAAAAAAAAACTATTTTTTTCTATATAGAATTTTGTAAGGACTTTTATAAAAAAAAAATTGGTACGCCATTTTTAAGATATTATTTAACATCATCTAAAAACTAAATTTTGAATAAAAATACTGAGTAGTTTTAGAAAAATACATTTTCAAAATAAAAATTTCAATTTTTTTTTTTAAATCCAAAAAAACAATTTTCGAAATTTTGTTTGCTTAATATTATTACGGCAACTCAAAAGCATTCATGTAAAAAAAATGGTTGAAATTGATTGAGTCATGAAGAAGAAAATCAGAATTAAAAAAAAAACTATGGCAGGTACCGTTAATAACGGTTTTTGAAAAAATGGTTTTCATTTAAAGATAACCTTATCCAAAATGACCATGATTTTTTTAATCATAATCGTAGGAACCGTTTTTGAGAAAAATGAGTTTTTCTAAAACCGGTATATGACAGGTACCGTTATTTTTGGTCCCAGAAAATAATTTAAAAATGGTCTGGGATTGAAAGACATCGATCTGAAAATTAGAGGAAGAAATGGGGAGGAAGCGCTTAGGAGGGGAATACGCCTTTTTTATAATTTAAGCTTCATGGAACAATAAAATGCAAAGAAGTTCATGTTAATATTTTTTGTGATGTACCTCATATTTTTTATTTAATTTGATTGTACTATAATGCCTTTTAATTTTGAATAAAGCTCATCAAATTTTTTTTTTATAAATAAAGATGAAATAAAGTTAATGAAAAATCAAATTTTTGCCTTTTATTGTCGGTTGTCTGTAAAGTTTTGCTTCTTAGCTTTTATTAGTATGAAAATGCATTTTTCCATGTATGGATTTTCATTTGAAGAAGCCGATGACCAAAATTTTATTTGCCTCAACATTTTGTCGTACAGCAAGTGCCGTCTTATACCTAGTCTAGTCATAAACACTGATACAACATGAACGCAGCCATAAATAATAAAGTATTTGATGCAGTCTCTTCCTTAAAACCGCCTCTAAACCTGTTATGTTTCATTGGCACAAAAAAATGATTGTTTTCTGTCATTTACAATCAGTTCCACGAAGATAAAACATAAATAATAATCGAAAGCTGTGCTACGCGGCTACGGCCGGCAAAATTACCCTAGACATATTCTGTTCACTGATGATAAGACAGAACGATTGGGTATCAAGACTCATACACAGGGTTGAAAGAGGTGACCATTTCACATGGTATGATGGGAAGTCACCTATAACGGCGCGGCCTTACTAAATTTCATTTTTGTGAGAAAGGTGTCAAAGTTTCGGCAAATGTTAAGCAAACAGCTGTGTTAGAAGAAATCGTAAGCCCTCGCCACTAGACTAGCAAGGAATGATCGTTCCAACAGCTTGCAATGCGAAAACCACTCAAAAATGGCTAAAAAACAATGTGCTGGAAAAACATTATCACCGGATGATTTGCCAGCTGTCAGCCCAGATCTCAACCTATTAAATTACAAGTTGTGTTCAGTAGAGGGAATGGCCTGTTCAACTCGAGTCATTAAAGCGAGCCCTTTGCCATGGCCGTACAGTGAACAGTTGAAATGAGGTACGTCCTGCGATCAATTTTTGGCCAGTGCCATTTTGAATGACGTCTCTTATAAGTAAGTTGTTGCTATTAATCTAAATAATTCTTTCATTTTTAGTCGAAATATTCAAAAACTCAAAACAATGCAACGAAGTGTATTATTTAATTAAACTCGATCTTTTTTTGCATATTTAAAATAATCATAATACCTATTCATTCTAGATATAGGAAAAATAGTCACCACTTGGAAATCTCAATTTGTAGTGCCAATTTTTTGAAGAGAGATGCTTAAACTTTGTCAATATTTTATTTTATTTTAATTTTGGACCGAAAACAATTTCTTTATATAAACGAAAATCCAAGAGATGTTAAAATTTTCCACCAATAATGTTTTGGCACTAATAGTGTAGTATTGTTGCAAAAGAAAATTGATGAAATGCATCCATTTATAGTCGTGACCGTGAGATTTAAGAACGTAAAGCGACTTGAAACAAAATATACTTAACAAAAAAATGCAAATATTTTTAGTACCCTTTGAGATAGCCTCTTTGAATTTCCGGTCTCTGAGCAGTCACAAAGTGGGCTGTATGCCGTTTACGGATTATCCATTGTTTATACCGCACACCATGTATAAAAGCTTTGAAAAATATCAGCGCATCATTTTTTTCTTGTGTCAGAATTTATGACTAAACTATGTGTGTTGTTCTTTAGCTCCAAGAATATTTATATTTGATAATTTTTATTTGGCACCACTTTTTTTAAAAACCACACGTTACAAAAATTTTATATTGCAGCCCAACTTTACTCATAAAACCTCTTCAATATCAATAAAAGCAACTTCATTGATCTCTGATACAAAGTTTTAAACACTTCTAAAATCTTACAAAAATCACAAACTTTCTTACACAATGAAGGTTTTCTTAAACTATATTTAAAGCTTTACACAAGAACTTAGACATCCATCATAATGACAAAGGATGACAATAGACACCATCACCAGTAAGAAAGAAAAAGAAAACATCAATTCACACCTCCATATGAAATTCCAACCCTGCCCTTAACCATTTGAACTTGTTTTGTTTCCATCTTTCAATACTTCCTAATATATTTACTGTCTATAACACGAAGTTAATATTTATTCATGATTCATAAAAAAGGAACAACACAAATATTATGCCCATCACACAGAAACAACATGAGTCAGAATGTTTTCTTTAAGGTAAGGCTACAATAATATGGAGGTTAAAGAACTGGGGTGACACGTGTGATTGAAAATTCCTTGATTAATGTTTATATTTGAATGCGAAATAGGACTTGATGTGCTACATAATAAATCAAATTTAATTAAGAAATAAAGATAACAGCACAGAAATAGAATAGGAACTTTTTTAATCAATAAATCCTATGGCGGTGCGGCGGTGTGGTGTACAAAAAGCGAGCACACAAATTGGATAGCATACCCGTTAACACCGCACAAAACAAGGTTAGAAACTTTGACACACCTTGAGGGTTTGAGTTAAAAATGAAGAAAAAAGAAAAATAAATTCTTTCGTATTATTCATGCCAAGTACCGTGATGGCTAAAATCAATTTTCAAAGTAATCTCTTTCAAAGCTGGTAACAACGACGAAATATTGACAAAAAGGACATTTTTTTTAATTTTTTTCGTTGTTATACTTGCTGATTGACTGAGTCCTGATGATGGGTTTACTTTTGTTGCTCGTTGCTCCTGTACTGGACTGTACTTCATCAAAACCGCGCGTCACAAATCCTTTTGTAAATATTAAAACACTCCCAAAGCCGGTGCGGGCTCGATGTTGGTCGTAGAGCATGTGTCAGCCTCAGCTTTATAGCTCCTCGAGTATAGTATAGCTACAATGGCAGGTCCTCTGATTCGAATGGATCAGGTATTATTATGCTATGGATTTTTACCATATAAGCCGGTGGCAGTAGCGGCAGTGGTGCGGTGGCCTTAGCACACAATGAATTTTCAATCAATAAAAGTCACATGCACTGGACGTTGAGTGAATCCCTAAAAAGCCCTTGAGGCAACAACTATACCAACTAACCCAACGACAACGACGACGATGGACGATATCAACGACGATGAACAGCAAAATGGAAAGATAAATCGCATGTGATGATGAAAGGACAACACAACGCACACAAAAAAAAGGATACAAATTACATGAGCTGCCATGAATATTGAAAAGAAAGCCCTCGAGTCCCGCATTGGTTGGTTGCTTTAATGCATTTAAAATGTTTTTTTTTTTTTTCTTTTTTTCTATAGCTAACACATTATTCAGTTGTTAATAAAAGTTTTAAATTAATTGTTATCACACAGGCAGGTCCGTTTGCCAAGTCTTGGCTTGAAGGGAACGTTCTTCTTGTTGATTCTTCCTGAGCCGAATGGTAGCCGCATTCGGTCGTCATCGTTGTCAAAGTCGATGGTTCTTCCAAGTCGGGGGGTTTTCATTCGATAGGGTTTAGCTTGGACTAAAATGGGGGGGAGGCAATTTGTAAAATGTGCACTCTTGAGACTATGTTTTTACTTACGTTGACACATTTTCTGCAAAAACATCATCAATGGTTGTGGGATGCCTTCTACTTCAAGCTCCAGTGGATGCATTCCTGAGTTTTCATCGAAAATGTCATTGCCATCCTTCAAATCATTGAGGTCCCTTCTCAAACGCCTTTGCCTGCCGTCATAGTCGCTGCTTTCTGACTGCTGGTTGTCATGTTTCTCCATAGCTGGACTAGATTCTGATACCTTTACACACAAACAAAACATTTTTTTTTTATTAAAAACACAATTCAAAATTCATCGTAGCTTGTTATCTACTTCTGAGTGACTGCTACTGGCTAAGCAGGTCAGTAACAAAAGCACGAAAGGGAAAAACATCTTAAGTATGTATATTGTTGTTTTGCTCGAGTCGTTAGTCCCGGGAATCGATTGGAGTGATACTGAATTTTTGAATCAAATGATTTGATTTTTATACAAAATTGTTCGACCATCACCTGCTGTGAAATGATCCTTCAGTGTTCACTAACAATGATGACACTGGACAACAAACAGCAGGCACCATCAATCCTCATTAAACTAAGAGATATCCAGTGCGTTTTTCCATGAAGCCCTTGCCATTGTCAGCTGAAGGAGAAGAAAAAATAAAATCAAAGAATTGGTCGTATGTGTTTGCTGAAATAGTGGAGTGGAAAAATAGCCTTATTATATGATATTTTTAAAAGAACGAGCATGTGCTTGACTGCACATGAGATTCTTGGAGATCTTATTCAGCTGGTCCAGCTCTCTTCTTACTGTCCTGATTCTTGTTTGACTGTTGTATCTTGTATGCCATGTATTTCTGGATACACTCAGAACTTTTAATTCGGTTTCGGTTGGACCGATTGCCTCGAAATGTTGGAATCCTTAATGAATTATTCTAAAAATCCTGCCGCTACCTGCAGTTATACAGTAAGGATTGTTACATTACATTGCCACCTGGCAGAAGCACACGCGATTGCATACATCATGCGTGTGCGCTGAAAGAGACCCTTGTGTGCGCTTAAGGTTATATGTGCCTGTCTTCTGGATGTATTTCCAAATGAAGATAAGCTGTTGACAAATCTATTTTTGTGAACTTTGTACCTTCAGCCAATTTAATACACAGCTCTTCTATTGTAGGTAGAGGGTGCACATAAACCATCAATGCTGGATTCACCATAACCTTGTAGTTGCGACAGATACGAACGCAGTGCCGTTCCTAGCCGTTAGAGGACCTGGGACAAGCTCAGAAAACGAGCCTTTTCCTATACAAATATTTAAATAGACAATATTTTTCGTGTGGAAATATCAAAAATACACTAAGGGTGCAATTCATCGTCGTCTCTTAAGTCAAGGTTTTTAAGTGTACACTTAAGGAGACTTTTGACCACTTGAGCTATTAATAATGGAGATTGTGAGGGAATGCTTAAGTATTCACTTTAGGATTACCTCAAGTGAAATCGAAACTCAAGTGAGGTCAGAAGCTACCTTAAACATTCCATTGAT
Organism: Meliscaeva auricollis; assembly: GCA_948107695.1. Lineage (NCBI taxonomy): Eukaryota > Metazoa > Arthropoda > Insecta > Diptera > Syrphidae > Meliscaeva > Meliscaeva auricollis. The sequence goes on along the minus strand of OX403616.1, from coordinate 115,618,768 downwards.
ACGTTATTTGTAAATGCCAATTCTGGTTTAACCGAGCTCTTTCTTTTTATCACTGAAATGCACTCTTTTCACTGAAATGTACTCATTCTTAAATCTATTCTTTTTTTAAAAAACCAAGCATGATGGACAGAGATTGCAAGATAATTGTCAGCTTGATTGAGAAATAATTTTACTCATGTCAAGATTTTTCTCCACTCAAGTAAGAGATTTTCCATTTTGTTTATTAATACGGATTTTGTTGAAACTTAAAATCAACTCAGTGTCTTATAACTTTGTTAAGAAAACTAGTTTTTGATCATATTAGTTCTCTCACTCTGTACTAATTTTTCTAGATTTTTAGCCAGTTCAGGTTTCCTGAGATGTCAGAGATTTTTGTGAATAGCCGCTGAAACGAAACGAATCCAAATTTTATTCTGCTCTGTTTTTGACAAGCAATTTACTTAGAAATCTTCTTTAGGTTGCTAAGATTTCTGAGCACTCAGAGATCTCAGAAAAATGAACTGGCTAGTTTAAATATTTTCATCAGTCAGAAAATTATATTTAATTCGTTTAATTCTCAAATAGTTTTATTCTTAATTTAACTCTTTATTCGTACCACTAATCTTAGTATTTTTTGAAGCTTTTTCTCCTTATATTCTTAAAAACAGAATGTAAATAATTTTAATTTTAGCAAAAATATCTTTTAATTTCCTTTTTTTTCTAGTAGAAAAGAGTTAAAATATCGAAAAGATTTCGATTGAACAAAGTTCTTAAGATTTTTCTCAACTTACGGGATTTGAATTGAGTAACGACTTTAAATTTCCTCCTTAGAACCAAACCAAGTAGTGTTGGACTCGCAAAGAAAAACACCGATAAATGAGTAGATAACTACCATACCGATTTCATAAAGCTCTTTTAAAAATTTAACAAGCTTTTAAACCATAAAATGGCGTTTGCATGGAAATGTAATATATTATTGTATGATTTTTTGAAACTGTTTCTTTGCCCCGGTGGGCAAATCTGTGTTCAAGGGGTAACCCATGAATATGAAAAAGTGCAAATCACTACCTTCTCGTGTTGCCCGTTGACAAGAGAAGAGCGAAAACGCTAGATAGACTGTCCTTTTCAGGATCGTTTGCTTACGTATCAAAGCCATAACTGCTAGTCCTGCGAACTTACTTGTGAAGCCATGAACAAAATTCAATGATGTATTGGGTATGCAGCACTACAAATGTGGATATTGCTGAAAAAACCATGGTTCCTGAGAATGTTCATGGGTGGAACTTGTAAGCAGAACTGACGTCATTTTCGACGAAACTGAGTGGTGCATTCTCTGACGAAGTGGATCTCAGTCGATTATGCCTAAGAATATGTCAATCCTAAGTTGTTACGGCAACAAAAGACAAAATGCTACTAGACATTTTAAAAATAATGAGTACCGCGGGGTACTGGGAGCCCCACTATGGAAGTCTATGACGGAAGTAGTGCGAGTACACTGAGGATGGCCATAACTGGAGCATCTCGAGGGGTGTGGTTGTTATCCAAGTTGAAATGATTAATCAGCAGTATAGATTAAAAAAAATACGAACAGTGTGTCCCTCGTCGTAGCAACAAATGACAAACTGTAGTATTAAAATCAGTATCAAATTTGAGTGCTAGTTCTTGGGTTGTGAGTAGTACATGGCTTACTTCTCTTGAACAAAAATTTTAAGAATAGATGAACTAATCATTTGGCCGTTCTTAATATAAGAAAAAAGCTCCCGGGCGATGATCAACGTATTCTATGATCCTGATGTGGATATGTCCTCCCAGAGCTTATGGCCTAACGGCTAGGTACTCTAGTAAAGCATATTTAAACATTCTGTTCCTTTGCCCCACCCCTACGGACGTTGCCATCTTTTTTGGGGAGTGCGAAAATCGGTCGCTTTGGTCAACCTTGGCCAACAAACCTTCAGCTACTGGCTTGCGAGTTCCCGTTCCACTGCATGCCATAGTGAAAAGGCTATTCGGTTCGGTTTTGGTTTCAAATATAAGCGAGCTTGAAATTCCGCAATCTTCCCGCTAGATGGTGCAAAGAAATCTGATTAACATACCTACTAGTCACAAGGTTGACATTTCGTTTATAGTTGATTTGGTAGGTCTGGCAGGTTAGCAATCGATTTTTCAAAAATAGGTAATATGTTTAAAACTAATCTTCGTAGACTCTTGCTTTGGTAGTTTGAAAACTGGCTCTATTTATTGTCTATGCTCTGCTTTCCGTTCATGACTAGTTTAATTAGAGAATTATGATTTATTACAGTTGCTTAAAGCCTATTGTTTCCCTACATTAAGTTTTGTCAAATTTAAAATAGTTATTAATTTCGAAATTAAAGTACTTGCACAAGGTTACGTTATACTTTTTATGCTTCAAAATAATATGCTAGACGGATTTTTTGGTGCAAAGTGCTTGCCATGAGTTGCATAATAGTAATGTGTGTTATACTACGCCATAACTCGATATATGAGTTCCTCCAGCTTAGTCCGAAAATTATAATCTGTCGGTGTTGCCATCGCTTGAGGGTCAACAATTTGTTTTTCGAAAACTAAAAAAAAAATTATTCATCTATTCTATATACAGTTGTTAAACAATTTTTTAAAGAACAATTTTCTTCTTCTTTTTCACAAAGTGAGTTTGAAAATACCAGTATATGTAAGTTTTTCATATTTTTTACAGTTACAGTATGTTTTGAAATCACATACATATAAGGTGCTCCAAAAATATTGGCATAAACTATAAATTGTGACAGCCCAGAATATCACATCTTAGAATTATAATGGTTTTCGAAGAGGGCAACTATTTTGAAATTTCGAAAAATACTTCTTGGAACCATTTTTTTGATTCCCCTTAAAACTATGATGGATTCTTATTTTTCTTACAGTTCTCCATTGAATTGGTTAAAAATGGTAAAAAATTTTTTTGTTTAAATAGTTTTTATTGACTTTAATATATTTCTCTAAAAGTTAATTTTGATATTGAAGGTTTGTTTTTTTTTTTAACTTACGAATTTCGAAAACTAAGTTGATTTAAAACCAAACACCTTCGAGTTGACTCTGGGCCAAGGTTCCATAGTAAAATGGGAATTAAAACTCTTTACAATCATTATCACTCGAGGTATAAATTTGAAAAATATTCATGAGTGAAAAAAGTAGCATCTGACTTAAAAAAATTATAAATTTAAACTTGTTGAAAATTCTGTAGATTCCATTAAAATATTTTTACTGAAAGGATGTTTTTTAAGGGAAACGATGTCAGAATTGATCTATGAACTATTATTTTTAAGATATTCCCGTTAGAAAATCACAAAGATATTTTTTTCACTTCAAGTCAAAGAATTGTTTCGAAAATTGATAAAAAAGGGTTTTTGTGTGATTTTTTAATGGGAACATCTTAAAAATGGCAGCTCATAGAAACATTTCAAAAACCTTGAAAAAAATATAGTTTAGTTTTGGCAACAAGAAACTTTGTTGACCAGTATAAAATTAAAAAAAAACGTTAATTCAACTTAAGATTTATCGGAGGAGAAAAGAGATATCGAAATGATTTAAACAAATATACAAAATCACTGTTCTTGTGAATTTGTAACAGGCATATTTCAAAAAAAAGAGCCAATTTGAAAATTTTGACCTTGGATTCGAGTTGAGCACATTGAAAACCCTTAAAAACATTTATCATAGTTTGGGCAGTAATAAAAAAAAATGTGTTGACCTGTTTAATAGTCAACTCTTAATCGATAATCGATAAAAAATCAAAATCGATATCATGTTTTTTAATTGGTAAAAGTTTTGATAACTGAGAATAATGCTATTTGCTGTTGATTGAAATAAGATTGATAAATATTATTGAAAAGTTGTTTGACTTTTCAATTATTAAGGTTTTATATTACTAAATTTCAATATGTCTCAATTTATCAAATGATAGTTGACAGTTGATCAAAAACTCTGCAGTATTTTCTGTGCTTCGTTATATTACCACTAAATGAAGTAGGAACCCAACCATTATATCGTGACTGATAGTTGTGTTTCTGATCAAAGCTAGGAGTAGGTAAATAATTAAATAAAGCCTGATTACAGACATTAATGTTAAGAAGTTAGTACCTGACTTGTCCAATAATTGCTATTATATTTTAAGATTTAGTCCTTTCCTCAGAAATCTATAAAATAAAGTTTAACCCTTTTGAATTTCTTATTCACAAGCCCCTAAATCATGAAAACTGTGACATATTTTCTTTTGTCGATTTGTTAAAAAAGCAGCGAACTTTTTACGAACCCACAACTTTATCTTCAGAAAATTATTTATGGTGCAAACAAAAAAGGATGCTAACGTGGGCGTAAGGCGGGAAGTAGGCAGCAATAGGTAAGTATATTTGAGTAAATCCTTTTCGCAACTCATTGTTGACAATAAACAATCAACAAGCTAAAAAAGGACACTGTACAGCAGTTGTTGTTTTTGTTGTTGATATTTTTTTTTTTTTTTGTATTTATTTGTCATTCAATTTGCATGCTTTGACTGATTTCCGTTTTTAGTGCGAGGCTGTGTTGTTTTTTGTTTGTCTTCTAACTGATTAAATAATCCTGAGGGGAGTGCCTCGCCTTGTCTCTCTGGTGTAGTAGCAATTCATCACCCGTTAATGATTCGCAAGCACAATAATCCACTTTATATAAATTAGCAAATCCGTTTTCTCGAATGAAATCCAATCTCCAATAGCGCACTCTCTGTCCCCCTGGATAATGCTTTAGGTATAGTTGTTGTTGTTGTTGTTGTTTTTGGTGATGTTGCTGCTTGTTGTTGCCTATTGCTGGGTAGACACTAAAAGGAGGTTAGATTTATTTTTGTGTGGCGGTGTCCTGACATTCGCTTCGTTTCAAACACCCACATGTCGTAGATAATACGTATATCCCATGCTAACCTGGCAGGAGTGATATGTGATCCCATGCGGATAACACACATTAGACACAAATTGGACATTGTGATGGGTATATACTATGAACGTAGGTACGGTACATATGGCATGTGGAGGAAAAGGATATGCTTCCTTCCATTTTAGTTTCTGTTGCTTTTCCAGGAGTTAGAGAGTGCGTGCGGGGCGGGAATGTTATCGTTCGTTCGTTCGTTTCACATAAAGTTCCATCTTGAAGTCAAGTTTTCAATATCTTACACACATGTCGTTCCGCTTTTTAATCAAATTCGAACGTGTACTTCCTATCATGTATCGTTTAAGGGAAAAGTTGTTCTCTTTTCTTTTTGGTTTTTTTTTTTGTGTTATTTGAGAAAATGAAATGATTCGGTTGTAACAAAATTCTGAAGTGTCATTCAAACGTGAGTAAGGAGGTTTTATATAGAAAATACAAGGTGGTGTTATTATATTATTTTGTGCTTCGTTAGGTTTACAAATCTACGTTATTTCTTTTTCTTTTTTTCATTTGCGTTGTTGTAGAAAGTTTCAGGAGCAAGGAACGTGGAAAGGTGAGATAGGGTTAAAATATGATGTGTGATGTTTTCTGTGAAATTTATTTTTCATTTTTCTTTTCTTCTTTTATTTTGTACTTTCAAAATCAAAAACTATGTTGTAAATAGTTGAAGATGTGAAATGGTTCAAATGTTGAACATTTTACTACATGCTTTGAAAGTTTTCGTCTCTTCCTATAAAGGTATGGGGTAGGTTTAGTTATAGGGTGGAATTTATACATAAAATGTTGCGATAAGTTGTTTGAATTGTAAATTCCTGACTCTGCATATTTTTATTTTTGCCTTGAATTGTGGAATCTACATTCAGAAGGATAAGAAACGTGTACGACATTTCTTATTTTGTTTTTTAGTTTTGCATAACCTTGACACAATTCATGAGCAGACCATTTATGGACATTTTGACATTAAGGCATCAAATCTGTTCATGTCCTGAGTTTTTAGTAGTTACTGATTACTAATTTTAAAATAGGTCTGATAACACTTGCCTGCAAAAATTAAGTTTGTTCTTAAAACCGCAATTTAAAAAAATCACCATCAATTTCTATATTTTCTGGGATGTACACTGCAACAAAAAAAAACTCTTCTTTAAGGGTTAGTTGAATTTCTCTATTTTTGATATTGGCCAGGTTAATAATGATGTAAGGATTTCAAAAAGAACAAATTTTTTGACCTATTCCAGAAGAAAAACTTGATTATGACATAAATTATTTAAATTTTCTCTTCTTTTTTCTCTTCTCTTCAATAAAGCAATCTGACACAATTAGACCAATAGAGGTCCATTGTGATACCACGAACTATAGAGAACTAAAAAGTTCCCTACTAGTAAAACCCATTTAGAGCTGCTGATGAAGCGAGTGAGACTACTAATGTCTGTGTTTGAGAGTTCGCTAGGTTCATTGTAGAAGAAGTCTCCTAAATGAAGTTTACGTCTATAAGAGAGAGCAGGGCATGTACAGAGAAGATGTGAAATTGTTTCTTCCTCTTCTTCGTCTTAACAGCTCCTGCAGAAATCATTGGATAGTACACCGAGTAGTGCCACTTGTCTACCTATAAGACAGTGTCCCGTTATGACACCTATTACGGAGCTGATTTGAGATCTACTGAGGGACAGAAGGCAATTTGACCGTTTCAAATCTAGTTTGGGCCAGATTAATTTGGTCGCTGTAAGCCATCTTGTATTAGATTGTTAAAAAGCGATTCGTTTCAGCAACAGTTTACTTGTAGCTATGGGAATACCTACATACATTTGCCTTGTTGGGCAGGATAGGCATTTCCGTTTCAATTCTAACGAGTTCATCGGCTTTACAATTCCCCGAAATGTCCCGTCACCCAGATGAGGTGAATATCAAACTGTTTGGCCATCTCCGTCAGAGACGATCGACAGTCTTGAGCTGTGATGGAGTTTGAGGAGAGTGATACAAGGGATTTTAAAGCAGCCTGACTATCTGAGAAGATGCGGATATCCGAACTCGATATCACGTTTTCTTTAAGTCAGGACAAGACTTCTTTTATCGCCAACAATTGAATTTTCAGGCTGCCAATTCTTAAACAATTTCGTCAAGTTGGAATTTGTGTTTAAAAAAAAAGAAAAAAAACTAATATAACTTCCTTTATTCAGATCCTTTATTTAAAGGCATGTAGCCAGGGAGAGGGCTCGAGGTCATAGTATTGGTGAAACCGTTGCTCTGCCTGACTGTATTGCAAAAAATGTGCAGTAAAAATGCTACTATGGCTAGGCCTGCTGATACTATTAATCGGTTACCTCTCGCGCAAGAAATCTGCTCCCCGCTCTCGGTCTATGTCAAAAACTCGTTTGTTTTTGGTACATTTAACCTTGAATTTTGGCGGTCAGCCATCAGACGAATAGGGGGAATAACATGTAGCATACGAAAACATGCACGTGCCGTAACTATTCGGGACTGGTGGAAGTGTGATCATAGCCTCTCCGCGGCGGCCGCTAGAAACAAGCCTTTTAAAAAAAGGTTTGGCTAATATGATCAGGCTGCTTCCACAGGTTGGCGACAGGTTAATTCCCTGTCCCGTAAAACTAAAAGAATTACGAGACCGACAACAAGCCTCGGAAACGGACGGATTTTACGACGACAACCCATGCAACGAAAACGGCAAAACGATTTACGAATTTTCTTGTGGAACGTACGATCGCTCTATAGAGCTCGAGCTGCTCAGCAGCTAGCCGATGCCCTGTCAAAATATAAAGCTGACATAACAGCGCTTCAAGAAATAAGATGGACAGGGAATGGTGTTTTACAGAAGAAAGAATATGACTTATATTACAGCTGTCATACAAAACACCATGTGCTCGGGGTAGGCTTCCTAGTCAGCGAAAAAATGAAGTCTACCATCATCGGCTTTAACGCTATAAGCGAAAGGCTATGCACCCTTCGCGTGCGAGGCAAATTTACAAACATCAGCCTCATTACGGTCACGGACCTACGGAGGAGTCCTCAGACGAAGAAAAAGAGACTTACTACGAACAAGTCGAGAGGGCCCTCAATGCCTGCCCAAGGTATGACGTCAAAATCATCCTTGGGGATTTGAACGCAAAAATAGGTCGGGAGCCGGTATTCAGGCATTACGCAGGCACCCATAGTTTGCATGAGAACACTAATGACAATGGACTTCGAGTCTTAGAATTGGCAGCATCGAAAAACATGGTCGTTGCGAGTACCAGGTTCCCGCGTAAAGATATCTACAAAGCCACCTGGGTATCACCTGATGGAGTCACTCGTAACCAAATAGACCACGTGTTGATAGATCGTCGCCACTACTCGAACTTGATGACGGTACGAACGTGCCGAGGTGCCAATATCGACTCGGATCACTATCTTGTTGGTATGGTTTTCCGAGGGCGGATTGCCTTGCGGAGACGCATTGCATCCGCCGATCAGGTTCGAATCAACACGGCTGCCCTACGCAACGAAAACACCAGTAACACCTTTGGTAATGCGTTAGGACTCGCCCTAGAATCACTTGATTTAGGGAGAGTAAGTCCTGGAGCCAGTATGCTGGGCGTAAATGAGAAGTGGACACGCCTTAAGAACACTGTCATTAGTACTGCCAACTCCATCTTAGGCAGCAGTCGTAGAAATCGGAACGACTGGTTTGATGATGAATGCAAGCTAGCGACTGAACGTAAGAATGTTGCGTACCGAGCAATGCAACAATCTCATAGAACGCGGGCACGCGAAGAGGAATATAAAGAGCTCAGAAGAATAGAAAAACGGCTTCACAGACAGAAAAAATCAGCCTGGGAGAAGAACCTAATCTGTGAAATAGAGAGCAGCCGAGAGCGAGGTCCGCACCAGGCGCGGAAGTTCTACCAATCCATCCGAAACATGACGCAGTACACACCACGCTGCACATACTGCAAGGACGGAGAGGGAAATCTGATCACCGATCCACAAAGCATACTGGCGCGATGGGAAGTGTACTTTAATGAATTGCTAAATGGTCAGCTCACAGCAGAAGTGGAGGCTCCACTACTTCAAGATGAACACCCTATGCTACCGCCACCAAGCATAGAAGACGTTGAGAAGGCTATAGGACGGCTCAAGAAAAACAAAGCCCCGGGAGCCGATGGCATACCAGCCGAATTATTCCACCACGGCGGGCCAGCCTTACGTCAAGCAATTCATGATATCATAGTGCACGTATGGGAGCATGAAGAAATGCCAGAAGACTGGCGAAAAGGTATCATATGCCCCATACATAAGAAGGGAGATGTCACAACGTGCAGCAATTATAGAGGTATCACGTTGTTGAGTACCGCCTATAAGATACTCTCCTCTATCCTACAAGACCGGATAACCCCATACGCTAAAACCATCATCGGACACTATCAGTGTGGTTTCATTCCAGGCAAATCAACAACTGATCAGATTTTTACCCTTAGGCAGGCAATGGAAAAATGTCTAGAATTTAACATCCCAACATACCATCTGTTTATAGACTTTAAAGCCGCCTATGATAGCATAGCCAGGGTAGAACTTTACAAAGCCATGAGAGAATTCGGCATCCCAAATAAATTGACACGACTATGTAGGTTGACCATGACCAACGTAACAAGCCAAGTTAAAATAGCCGGATTGCTATCCAGACCAATTAACATCTTTAATGGACTCCGACAAGGGGATGGTTTGGCCTGCCTCCTCTTCAACCTGGCGTTGGAGAAAGCAATCCTTGACTCTGGCACGGCAACAAGAGGGACCATCGTCAACAGGTCCAGCCAGATACTGGCTTACGCAGACGACATCGACATCATCGGAAGAACCGAACAAGCTGTACACGATTCCTTCATCCAGATCGAGCAGGCGGCACAAAATCTGGGGCTGCACATTAGTGAAGGTAAAACAAAGTACATGGTGGCGTCGAATGCGAGAAGAACAGTTGGTCAAACAAACAATCAAGGTAGCGGAGCACGAATTTGAAGTGGTGCAATCCTTTAAATACCTTGGGTCGACAGTAGCAGCCGATAACAACATAGAAGAATAAATACGCGGGCGGCTTCTCAAATCCAACAGAGCCTACTACAGTCTGTCAAAGCTATTCAAATCCAGAAATCTAACCATAACTTCAAAACTGCTGCTGTACAGGACCATGGTTCTGCCAGTACTCATGTATGGATCCGAGACTTGGGTGCTTAGCAAAAGGCACTGTGACCTCTTAGCCGCGTTCGAGAGAAAAGTCTTACGGAGAATTGTTGGCCCCATATGTGAGGAAGGACGATTCCGGAGACGGTACAATCATGAGTTGTACGCAATCTACCTTGAAGCAGACATAGTGACAAAAATTAAGCTCGGTAGACTCCGGTGGGCAGGGCACCTAGCTCGTATGAGCGAAGAGGAACCTGCTCGGAAAGTCTTTTGCGGTACATTCTATGGTAGACGGCAGCGTGGTAGACCATGCTTGCGCTGGAGAGATGGCGTAGACCAAGACGCCCAAAGCCTTGGGGTGCGCAACTGGATGGCGTTGGCTCGAGACCGGGATAGGTGGAGAGACTTGTTGAAAGAGGCCAGGACCGGACCCCGGTTGTCGAGCCGATGATGATGATGAACCTTGAATTTCCTTAATAGTAAATACTCAATAACAAAACTATTAATGGGATGTGAATGGAGGCCATTTTATCTGTCTTCTAAATTGTTTAAACCTATGATTATGATTTTATATATCTTAAATTTATTATTTACCCAAAATACTCTCTTTAGTCCAATTCAAGTGTTTTTAGAAGTGGAAAGTAATAATTTTCAATGTTTAACTTCATGTTTTTTTGGGATGCTGAGCACGAATCTGAAGTTATCCAACAAAATTTATCACGGGAATCATGAGAAATCATTGAAAAACTTTCCAAAAAATGTTTTTTTATTGATTTTGGTATATGCATAATCCAAAATATGAACATTTTTCGCTAAAACCGTTAATGAAGAATAAATGCAGACAAAATTACCAAATTAATGTCTTGACCAATTTTTTGTATGACTTCTGGATTATTCACAAAAAAATTTAAAAAAATACATACAAATCAGTGCTTTTGAAAATCACAAAAAAAACCTTTTTTTATTGGTTTTCCCCTAATTAGTTCCTTCTTTACAACATAATTAATTTGGCCAGTATCAAGAGTATATTCCATACTATCCTCTAAATTATAGGATTTTTGGCAGTGTACATCCCAAAAACTACGGAATTTTGAAATTTATGGTGACGAATAAAAACAATCTTGTTTGAGGTCTTAACTTATACCTATTGTGAAATAAGTCCTCCAAATTTCAACCGAATCGGCTCATTAGTTTTGAAAATTTACTAGGTAAACCAAATCTAAGAGATCTTTTTTCTACAACACTCAAAAGTGTCAGGACTATTGAAGCCTCGTGTATTATAATAAGATTCACAATATCGTTAAATAATGTACCATAATACTTATATCAAATGAATGAACAAATTTTAGTCAGGCTTTTTAATTATCTCCAAAATATGATTAAAATTGAAAAATCTATTATTTTATCTCCGCCCAAAAAGAAATAACATTTCATCTCAGAAATTTCTGTGTTGTGCTAAGCAAAACTTAAAAAAGTGGGATCTTATTTTTAGAGGTAGAAAAACAAAATACAAAGAAAACGCTAGCAACGCTCCAGCATTGTAAACCTCATTTCTTACAGTATCAGGGGCTTGCAACTGCATTGTTGCTTTCCTCTAGTAAATCGTGTTCATTTGTGATGCTCCAGTAAATCGTAGTCTATTCTTATTCGAATAAATTCGGGAGTTATTTGCTATTGCACTTAATAGGTACCTGATCTGCTTATCAGCTTAAAAATATCAAATATTTATCCATGAATTAACTTTAGTTCAATAGTTTGTTTAGAAACCTATTTTTTTTTTTTATGAAAGAATTTCTATGCAAAATTGCAAAAAATCTAAAAATCTTAAAGAATTTGCCATTTAAAAATCCAAAACTCTATGAATACACACCAGCTTTGAAATATGTTCTTTTGGAAATTTGTGCTCAGATTCAAATAAAATACCACAACAAATTTGCAAGAGGATGACTGCACAAACACATTCTATAAAGGAACTCAAATAAAATGAGAAATTGGTATACCGTATACAGAACCCTTGAAATGAGCATCACAATAAATCTAAGCAGACTCATAAGATTGTGGTTGGGTCGAAGCACGAATCCTATTAACCCACAAACCTAACCTACAACACAATACCAACAAAAAATAGAAAAAAAGCAAAATATTGATTTTCAAGAAGAATATTTCCACATAACAATTTTTGGTATTCGAAACTTGTGGGTTAACCATATTTTCTTCAAATATGTATATACTCAGTAGTACATATATGTGAAAATTTATAACACCAACTTTTTGTCTATTTCTTTAAGTAAATGATCCGACAAAAGTTCGCAAATTGGGTAATACAAAAATATTCAAGAAGCGAGGATGACTAAATGCTTTGACATTGATAGTAATTTATTGTTCTTGATTTGTATATGCATTTTATTTGTGTCCACACAGTAAATGATGGCACAATGTCCTTCAAACCCATATCAATAAAATATTATAATAAAACTTCAATCAATCTTTATCTATCCCCTCTTTTTGCAATCTTTGGAACAATGTCAAATAAACCTTCAAAAAAATATCCATAAAATTGAAAACAAATAATGATTCCTTGGCAATCTTTGAACGAATCATATGGATTTTATGGATTGCTTGACCTCTCTTGTTTATATGACCTTCGATATAATGGAAATATTAAAATATTCTCCTTTGATTCTTGAACTGGACGAACTGTGTGTGAACTCATATGCTTAGTCATTTTGTGTTACGAACGAAGTAATAGTTTTCTCATGTGTGTAGGTTCTTTATACCTACTTTCAGTTTGTATTCAAAATAGTTCAGTTAGGTACTTTAGTTTACCATTGAGTTTGTAGTTGTTGTTGTTTAATATGATTGTTTTGGGTCATGACAAATTTTTTACAAAAGAACCAAAATATTTTTAATCTTGTTTTGTTCATTACGTTTTCCTGTCGAAAACAAAACCTTTTCTATTCTAAACAACGAAATTTCAAAGTAAACCACATTGATTTTTGGAATGATTTACCTACCGTTAAAGATAGAAATTTTATGGTCAAAGTGGAAAGAAGCAAATTTAAAGTATATTGGTATACGTTTCTCTTTAAAAAAAAATATTTTTTTGATCTAAAGCCATTCTTCTTTTAATCAAATACTTACTTCAATTCAAAGCAATCGTGATAAACTGTAAACTGCAATACAAAATATTTTGACATATTTGTATTGCGGCTACAAAACAATACCGTAAAAATCAATACTGACCCTATTTCTCGATACTTATCAATAATTCTGTCGGAACAGTGTAAAGTAAATATATTAATCTTCGATCGATTAACTTAGCTCGAAAATAGTTTTCGACCTGAACGCTATCCATTATAAAAAAAAATGCATCAGGAATGTATCGCTGGTACTTAGATTGCTAAAAGTTTTTAAATAAAGTTTTGTTAATGCAGTTTTACAGCCCTAATACGTTTGTGAATTATCAATACGATATTTAACAATTATTATCAACAAAATTATCGTTATCAATTATCAATTTTTTGATAAAGTTGAGATATAAGAAATACTGTGAATAGTTTCACTGACGAATTTGGTAATATGGTTGTCAGAAAAATTGGTATTTATCAAGCTTTACGTCAAATACAAATTCTGACCCAATAACGAAAAAAATAATTTTTCAAAAAAAAAAAAAAAAAGTGTTCCCATTTTAAAATAAATATTTATTTTTGCTTATTTGTGTATATTTCTCAATACACATCAGATAACCGAAAACAAAAATTTTCAAGCTAAGTTAATACATACATAAAATAATATAATAGCTTTGGACTACCTACATGAGCAAGTTCTTGCGATCCAGTCGTGCATATTATTTTAATCGCAATAGAATTCTTTTTCATAGAAAATATTGATACTGAATAGATTTCACTGAATCATATTATATTTTGTGTTTTTGTTAAATGATACTTGTGTAACAATTATTTACTATTTTCACTTGAAATTGACCTAACACTTTTAGTATGCATTAAAATTATTTTATGGGGAAAATGTGCGTGTAATTTTCACTAGAAAATGTGCGCTACAACACCTCTGGAGAAAAAATTATTACCGAGTAATTTCATTAAAAAAACCTGCACTGCAAACACTTTTTCTTCTTTTATTTTTACATTCTTCTTTATTGTTTCTAACAACCAAAATTCAATCCTGAAAACTGAAATGTCAAATCAAATACCAATTCACGACCGTTACATAGCAATCAAAATACACAATGCTCCTTAAATTTATCAATTGAGAATCGATATACAAAAATTTCAATCAATTGATATTATTTGACAACCGTAATAAGGGTGTAAGAAAAAATAAAAAAGAAAAAACAACATTTCAAAAATAATTTAAAAAATCAAAAAAAAAAAACAAATTTGGAAAATTTTGTTACATAACTTTACTGCAGCAACTTAAACGCTTTTATTTAAAAAGTCGTTCACATCGAAAATTCACAAAGTTTTTTTAAAGAAATAACTTCTTCTAATATTAATACATTACAGTAGGTACCTTTAATTTTATTCCAACAAAATTAATTCCAAAAACTTTTCTGAACCAATCTCCAAAAAAATAAGTTGTACTAAGTTGAAGTAAATCCACACATTGGTTGTGGCTGTGACTGCTTAAACGGACAGACAAACGTACGTCGGTCGACGCCGCTAGATCATATAATGGTGGTGACCCGCTTTTTGCGTACTCAAAGTGGGCACTTTTTTAATTTTCAAATTTCCGTGTTAAGTTCCAAATTTTTAATCTTTTACTTTGATTCTCTTTTTATTCTACGTTGATTTTTCCCCTAAAAGTAGTAGTAGCCCAGTTTTATGGGTTGTTCGGTAATTATCAGTTGACTCGACTCGTACCTTAAGGTGAACTTTTCACTCCATTTACAATCTGTAGTAGCAATAGCTCTTAGCTATTTTTGAAAACTCCTTTCCAACAAACCCACAGTTAAATTGATTCCAAAGAAATAACAAAAAAAAAAAACCTTCCAATAAATATTTCATCCTTTCATTTGATTAAAAGCAGCAAGCTCTCTCAAGGTTCTACTTTATTTTATTTTCCACCACAACACCTGGAACACAAAAATAATATCCAATTACAGTAAGCATCTTAACATTATTTATATATTTTACTCATGTAAATGTTTCGTTTATTTCATGCCTCGGAGGAGATTAATTTGTTTTTGTAACTCCCACAACATTGGTAGTCATATTGAATGGTTCATTAATTTCCCCCACAAAAATTCCAAAAATATATTCAAGTCTCATCTACATGGTTTATATGACTGCCCTATATCAGATCTTACCACAAAAAAAAACCTTTTTTTTTTTCTATTTATCCCAAAACGTGTGTGTGAACAGTGTAGATACTATTATGCCCTGCCATTACCATGTCCTTTATAAATGTAGGTTCTCATAAACAATAGACCTTCTCATAATAAAAATAATAAAATGAGTTTATCTTCCCCAGTGGGCTTAAAAATAAATACACGATTGTTGCAAAAAAAAAAAAATTGCACCACTTTAGGTATCAACACACTAAAGACGACGACCACGACGACTTCTCCAATGAGAGGATCAGACGTGTACGCAATAAAAACTGGAGTATAAAAATACATTTTTTCTATTCTTTGTTGCTGTTAAGTATCCTGGAATCCTCTTCAATTCAATCTTTGCCATTCAGCATCAGCATCATCATCATCAAACCTGCCCACCCTGTTAAACACACTTTCTCTCGCTCTAAACATTCCTTAATCCTAACAATTACTATTGAGTTTGAGGGTTATAAGAGAGAGTCTCTTGGGCCGGGTTCATTCACGCTTCTATTCTGTGACACTTCTGTCCTTTTTTGTTGGAAAACATTTTTATTTTTATTATAATTTTGTATTTTTTTTTTTAACTTGGTTTATGAGGAGATCAAGTATTTTGACTTTATGTTAGAAAAAAGTTAAATAAACGAATCCTAAAAAAATAGAATAACATTTAAGAGAAACATCTTAGATTTTTACTCTCACAAAAACGGACAAAATGCTAATTAAACTAAACACAACCAAAAATATGTCAAATACAGTGCAGTTCGATTGATTTAGTCACTGTTAGAGTTTAATGGTTTTTTTTAGTTATGCGGGTTTTAATTTTCAGAAGAAAAGATTAAGTAGTCATTACACTCGACTCATGTTATAATTTTTGGCATTGAAAGACGTTTATTAGCTCAACACAAATATAATTAGAAAGGGAAAATTAGACAAAAAAGACCCCTGACCCGGACAAAATACTTAACAGTATTTCTATTAGTTGAAATTGGTCGGAGTACTGGCTTCAATCATATCTCAAAAGCCACAACGAATACGTTTTGAAATAAACTGCATCAATAATGAAATTTGTGGTTAGACTATAATATCTTTAAAACTGATAGTCCTTGGGAGATCATTTATAATATCTCGCTTAAAAAAATGCCCTTTTAACCAAAACATTTCTCTCTTGGTTCTTGATCAACATTGCAAATGAAACGTCCATGTCAAATTTTATCGCTGTACCTTTATTGGATGGGGTTTTCTGAAAAATAACCACTGTTGTACTGAAAATAGGATTTACATAAAAAGGACTATTATATCCACTTACCTTGGTTTTGATCTCAATCTATGCAGCAATTAAACTTATTTTGTAAACTAAATAATTATCCAAGGACCATTTGTTGAATATATATATGTACATATATAGTGAAACCTAAAATTGCAATATTAATTCAGTTTTGTTTTAAGAAAGTGGCCAAATCCCCAAATGGTTTTTTTTTTTATTTCAAACAAAAAAAAAAGCAAAATTATTAAAAAAAAAAAAAAAAAAACTGATCCAATTCAAGTTGCCGAATTGTATGGATCTCACACGTATTACAAATTCCAATGCAACCACAACATACCACTGTCAATAAACATAGCTTTTAACTTACAGCAGTAAATAAATTTTTGGCTTTTATTCGAGTAACACACGAAGATTCGTTTATAAATTCTGTAAATTTCATTTTGGAAGAGCTATCGTTTCTGAAAATGCCATGCATTGCAGCACACTGCAATTTTATTCAAATTGTAACACATGGGAACAAGATTTTGAGAAATAGCAATGGTAGATAAAATCAAGCAACACGAAAGTTATGGTAATTGAAAATCTTTATGGAAGAGTGGTCAACGAAAGTCGAATCCAAAACATTGTTGCAAGTACAACATGAATTTTTCTGGCCATGCAAAAGGATGAAGTTCTTACATTTGTGTCATTCATTTGGAATTCGAATACTGAATGGCACCACTATTGATAATAAATTTCACTTCTGTGGTCAATGTGGAATATGTATTTAGTATAGAGCTGCATATTCTGGTCACATTTAAGCAATATCGCATCTCCCTAGAGAAGACAAAAGAAAGTTCTGGGAATTTTGTGGGAATTCTCAAAGGTATTCATGTACCAGGAGCATTTTGAATTAATAGCTGTTGTTCACCCTTCAAGAATTAATTTTTCGTATTCAGTTTCTAATAGAAACATAGTTTGACTGGTAGTGCTAAAGAGCCAGTGAGCCTATAAATTCGTTAGAAGATTTTTTTTATTTCTGTATTAAACACCAACAAAAGTTGTTAATTTATTTCGTAAAAAAAAAAGAAACAAAAATTATTACGAAGAGAAATCTGAGTGAAATGAATTTGAAAAAACACTTATATTATAAATTCATTTAAATTTTCAATTCTGGTTAATTTCTGAACTAAGATAAAATTTCGAAAAACTTTTCAATCCATAAACGAGTATACTCAGTTTTTCCTCCCTGAAATATATAAAACTAAAAAAAGTACGTATACGCCACAGTGAACTCATGAAAATATTTTCTTGGTTGTCACTAACAAGTTGGTTTTGATGGATTTTGAGTAAATATAAGACTCCCGTATTTTGAAAATTCACAAACCTTCCAAGAAGCCTTTGTTTAATTAAATATTGACACACAACCAATGAGGATTAATGAATTCCTTCCTCCCAATTTCAATCACAATTTAGCTAACAAGTCAATTTGAATAAAGGTACATATAAAATAGGAAGTAATTTCATTTCAGACTATCAACAATAAAACCAAAAATTCAGCTGTTCAATTAGTCATGTTTGAGACATTTACATTTCAACTCCTGTGAAGAATAAGAACTTAGAACGTAACATAAAAATTCTGAAAACAAAAAGATTAAATTAACTTCAACGGCACATTTTAAGATTGAACAAAAATATTGAAAAAAATTACCTTAGAAATAAACACTCACATGTATGAGAATGGAAGTTTCAATCTTCTGTAGGAAGAGTAAACTTCTTCGACATCATGCGTTCTTTTGTACATCCACTCTATCTTGAATGCTGTTGAATGGATTTATTTTGTTTGTTTGTTCAATAAACCAATTTTCGTTTTGAAACTCTTGCATACTTCTTCTCTCAAACAGAGAATTATGTGTTTTGACATTTAATTTTCTGATGCACATATGTTGTTCTTCGTATCTGTCCACTTTTACTATGTGCCATGCTCGGTGGTATGGGTTCATCGGGAAAGGTTGCATTCTGCCACAATTCAACTATGTACAGTATTGTTGCAAAATCGATCCATTGTAGATTTTCTGAAATGTCATGACATAATTTCTTCACCCGAAGAAAAAACTGAAAATTTTAGAAATTGTGTACTTCTAGTCGAGCAGCAAGGAGAGACGAGCTTGGGTTTTACTCATCGCATGAAGATAAGATATGTTTACCGGAGTTTACACTGCACACTGGGGCCTACTTTATGAAGAGAGTGCTCAAAATGCAAAATTGAAATTAAAGATTTTTGAAATTATTGGTTTGAGGGGTGCAAAGTTGAAATAATTGTCTATCAGAATATAAAGTTTTTAACGTCTGGAATGTACTAGTCTGATAGAGAATAAGCTGTAAAAGTTGCGATTCCTGATAAAACTGGGATCTGTTTTGTTATTTGTTGCTCATTAAAAAATTAATAAAAAAATTCATCATAAGTAAATAAATAAAATGCACGACTGCATCGCACAAACTTGCTCTTGTAGTTCAAAATGTTATATATATTTGTATATTTGAACAAAACAAAAAAAAAAAAAAAGAATATTATTTTTGGTTTATTTTTTTTTTTTAAGTTTTTTGATGACAAATTTTTTGAAAAACTTATTACACAATACTTTTCAAAATCAAATTATGAGGACAATTTGGTGACAAGTTTTGAACGATATGAGTTGAGCCAGTACATACGGAAATAACTAACAAATATGGAAAATTTTTCGAAAAATTTTTGAGAAAACTAAAAACGCAGCTCATTTAAGCAGACTTTTTGGGAGCAACCATTTGTAGCAGCATCATTTGTCTTCCTTCAAAACAGTTCCATAGGCACAACAAGATTCAACCAACAAGTATACTTAACATAGCACCCCTTAAAAAAGTACATGCGTCCCAGTTGTGCATTTTTTTATTTCTATTTTATTTCAAAATAAATCTTAACCTTCAACTGTCGTAAAAATAGTTGAAATTTTTGTTTGACATTTAACTTAACTCATATTCTGGTGACAATGATGCTCAACAATAAAAAACAACTCCGAGACAGCTGGATAATTTAAACAGAATTTGTATTTGTTTTTTGTTTTTTTTTGTTTCGTTATCTAAAGTGAAGGCTGCATCATTATCATCATCATCATGCTGATGCAACGGTACACAGGCTTAACTAACAGAATCCTTTAAAATGCTTACAGTAGAAAAGTATGCCATAAGCTGGATGGAGATGGTTTTATGTTCCATTGTTTGAAGTTCAGGAGTTTTTTGTTTCATTTTTTTTTTGTCGGGGTGGAATGTGTGGTTCCGACTCGAGTTGGAATTTGCTCGGTGTACTTGGGAACTTGCAATCGGGTTGATGGAATATAAATGTGAGCTTTAATAGGGCAGGACTGCTATTGGTTATGAAGAGAGGAGGGAGGGGGGGGCGTATGGTAAATGTTGGTCTTAATGGTGGCCAATGTTTGCAATTTAAGCATTTTTTTTTTAAGTCGATTCAATTCAATTTAAATGCTTTTAATACTATCAGAATATACAGGGTACATTGTGTTGATGATAAGTGTTGTAGGTTGAAGAGGTCCTTTGAAAATTAAGCCATTTTGTAAAGAATTATTTACACACATATTATGGTGGTAGTGTTTAAGTATTGCAGTACGGAATTAATGGGTCATAGACTCCGAAAAATACTCTTCTGTATTTATTTGCATTTTGCTCTACAAAATTCGAAATGCTATTATTTTCTATTTAAGTGGATATTTTATCGAATGAATATTCTGAAAGGTCAGAACTAGTTGGTTGCGTCAACGCAACATTTTGAAGATATTCGCAAAAAATGAAATATTGCTTGTGTTTGTGCCTGTGTTGGCTCATTAGTATCTCGACTAATATTGGTCGTAAAGACCTTGTTTTTCTTCAAATTGTAACTACAAAACTAGTAAAAACAAGAAAAGTGGAATCTGTGTAAAAAGAATAAAACTAATTTGAACTCTTTAGTTTTTTAATTAATACATATTTTTTTTTAAACTAAATTAGATTCTATAAGGTTATGTGGAATATCTGTGCAAAAGTTTTATTCAAAATCGCTTTAACCGCTTACGAGATATTCACATGACTAAAACAGCTTCTTAACCCCAAAACGAAGTAAGCAATCTGATTTCTTCTATAATATTTAGAAAAAAAATGAAAATCGTTAGAACCGTTTAAAAAAAAAAAAAACAAACAATTTTTCTAAATAAAATTGGCAATAACTCTTATAAAAAAAATTACTACGCCATTTTCAAGTTATTATTTATCAACTAAAAAAACTAAATTTTGAAAAAAATGTATAAAATGAGTAGTTTTCGAAAAAATGAATTTTCAAAAAATAAATTTAAATTTTATTTCGAAATTTTTTTTACTAAATATTATTACGGCTACTTAAAAGCATTCATGTAAGAAAGATTATTGAAATTGATCGAGTCATGAAGGAGAAAACCAGAATTTAAAAAAACGCTTCTATGGCAATTACCGGTTTTTGAAAAAAAATGGTTTTCATTTAAAAATAGACCTGATCCAAAAAATTGACGAAAAAATGTATTTTCAAAACAAAGACCAGTGCCAATCCCGTTTTCAGAAGTTCAATAATCGATATCTCAAAACCCTGCATGTAGAGTAATTCTGATAACAGATTCAAGTTATGAGATTCAACATCTTTTCCAAATGTTTAATTTGGTTTCTATAACCACTCCTTGCTTAAATGAATTTTTGAATTGTCAAATTTTTTGACAATGTTTTTTTCACAATAGCTGTGCTGTTTTCTTACTTGGTCTTTAAAAAGATTTAACAAAAAAGAATCTGTCTCAAAATTTTCAAAAATCAAATATTATTTCGTTAACTTTTTTTGATTGAAAATTAGGCTATTCTTTTAAAATAAATTCCTCAAAAATACAAACATTATTATTTTGCTGAAAAAAATTGTATAAGCAAAAGACATAGCAATGTAACTACGTTAAAACCAAGTTTTATCAAAATCTAACTATTTCTGAAAAAAAAAAAATTAAAATAAAAAACAAAACAAAAATCGTTTTTTGGCATTTTTCACAATATTTTTGAGGTTATATGAAGAAATTATCGGAAATAAGTTGTTTATCTTTTACACTTAAATCAAAGAAAATATTATAATGAACCAAATGGTTCGTAATTTCTTACGAAGTTCCTAACGGAACTTAAATATTTGCAAAAAAAAATGTAATAATAATGCAGTTTTGTGCATAGCTTCGGTAAGAAGATTTTGAAATTTTGGTTTAAAGCTTTTCAAAAACATTCCAATTGATTATTCATTCATGAAGAAAAGTGGCTCTACGCACAAAGTCAAATGACGGCTTGGCTGGAGTAATATTATAGGTTTCCTTTCACTTGATCTATTATACTCCATAGACCTAAATAATGGTCCAATATATACAGTCAGATTTGCGGTAAATTTCAAAATGGCCAGCAGGCTCGTAAAAACTTTATTTCTTATATTTTCTTATCACCCCCATAAACTATATTACATTTTCTGTAAATAAATTTGTAAAAAGAATATCTTGATACTTTAAACATAAGCCTGCATTTTACAGAATTAAGTTATTAAATTGTTTAATATGTGTCTAAAATATTGATAAAATGTATCTCCGAAATGTTTATTTCTAATTATATTTTAAAGTATTTAAAAGTACACCTGAGAATCAATTTCCAACCCTCATCAATCACAATTTCAGGAGAAAGGTCGAAATTTAGTTAAAATAGTATGCTCCAGCGTCAAACCATTTTACTTCCTACATACACATACAATACATACATTATGTGTTTCTACAAAACAAAATGTCTCAAATTTACCACAATTCTCATTTTTAGTTCCCGCATTCATTGCTAAACTATACATATGTGCCAGTTAAATCATCCTTCTCACTTAAGTTAAATGCCTTCAGTTCAGCTATTTTCTTAATTAACACAAAATAAAATACACTGGAGAATGAATATCAAAATAAAATGAATAATAATAAATCAACATTTGATAAATGACTTGAGCCTAGATAGAAATTCTTAAGAATAAATAAGTTCACATATAAAATATCCAAATCCAAATGCGGGTGCCCTACATATTTTCTATCCTAATCTCATTTATTAGGTTCATTTCGTTCATTTTCATTAAATACCCCAAATGAGGGTTAGTGATCCTTTTTTGTCTTATAAATTATTAAAGGCCCTTAAATTGCCAATTTAAAAGAATCAAGGGATATCTAGGTTAGTTATTATATTAAGTTTTAGTTTAAGTTCTATAGGAGGTTGAAATATTACGAAATTTTGGATTCTGTTCTGATGTTTTCTTTAGAAATGTAATAAATTTTACGCAAAAGGTTACTAGTTTAATATATTTTTAAATCCCTTTAGGGTATTTTAATGAAAATTGAATTAAAATATGAATGGCTTATATGTAGATTGTTATTTTAGAATTTAAGAGGATAAATTTTAGGTTGAGTTGAGGCCAATTCCAGAAATTGTCACTCAGGTATATGTTTTAGATAAATTTTAAATGTTTGGTAAAAAGGTTAATCCTATTCTAAGAAATTGGGTCACACAGCCATTTAAAGTTTAAGCTCTTTTACCTGCGAAAACTAAATTTACTTTTTACTTGAAATCAAAGTGAATCAGTTTTTGTTGGTCTAAGTGAATTTAAACACTTCAAGACTTTCTTTTAAAATATAATTTTGTTTTTTTGTAAGTATGGTTTGATTTTTAAGGAAAATTTTGTATGCTGCAATTGTAAATGAACGACTGGATCGCACATCTTGCCATTATAGATAAAGTTAGTTGAAAAGAGTTTCATCAAAATTCAACAAAAATGTCTTGGTCGTCGGACTCGGTCAGTCACCAGTGTAGAATGGTACCGTTGGCTCACAAATGGATACCGAGATGGTTCGCTTATAAATTTTTTTACTTTTTTGTTTACTGTTGGATTTAAAGAATGAGGTGTTTTAATTTAGCTGAAATATTAATTTTTGTTTTCATATTCTTTTTGCAAAATGGTATGAAATTTGTTTGAATTTCATAAAACCATGTACTACAATATTGTTGGTACAAGTGTTCTTGATAGGCAATATACATTTTTAAACATAAAAATGCATATTTACAGAGAAAAATAAAAAAACTCTGCATACAAATATTGGTCAATTATATTATTAAACATTGCCACAGAGGTCGTTAAGTGAAAATATGTTTTTAATGAATGCGTTAAAATTACAAAATTTAATAAAAAATTTGATAATTTTAAATATATTTGTATAAATTTGGAGATGTATTTGTTTTCTGAAATAACTCTCAACAAAATGCACTTTTTATGCTCCTTCGGCCAATTGTAGCATTCATAACATTTACCTATGTCTACTTAAATAATTTAATTTTTTTATAAAACTACAAATAAAATGCCAATTTTTATTTTGATACACAATTTGTTTTAATAAGACACTCACAAGCTTCGCAATATCACTCAATAATATCAAAAATAATATAAATTCGATCTTTCACAAATCTGTTAAAAAAATCAAAATATACTTATAACGGAACCGAGGTGTTGTCGGCAAGGACTCATGACAGGATGTTCCATTTTCTCTCATAGACGGGAGGTGCTATAACCCAGGAACATCAAACACGTCAGCACATTGTTGAAACATCTCCATCTGTGAATCCAAAACCTTTCCTTCCCTTACCACCATTACAACCCCCTGCTTATAGGTACAGTGGGCTGATCCTGGCAGCAGGAAGGAAAGGGTGTTTAGGCTACGTCGGCGTGGCATGCTAGCATAAGCACGTCCTAGCTCGTCGGTGGGGGGGGTTCTTGCCAATGTAGCGCTAAACGGTCGTTACGTATAGTTACATGCCGGAGGAAAATATAAAAAAAAAATTCGGGTTCAAAAAAGTCGAGCCCGATATCGTCCTGATTCAAAAGAAATCACACCCAAAATAACCCATACAAATACTCAAGTGAGGAGAGAGCGAGATGGTAGTGCCTCTCAGAGTGTTTTTCCCACCCACGTATCACACGGATACAACCTTGGCTGTTATGTCCTCGTTTTTATAACAGCCCCTAAATCGCGTCGATAACCTCACTATAGGTTATTGTAAAAAGCCATCAACCTAGATAACTTACTTACTTTCTTTTCGATAACCAAAACTTCACCTTAAGGTTATCGATAATCATCTTCATTAAGGTCTTCAGATTTTCGTTCATCACTGCCACATCCACCTATGACGTCACTTATTAGACGTTCATGCTAAAAATCTAAAATTCATAGAAACAAAATCTTCCCAGGAAGGAATCAAATCCATCAGCGGAAACAATGAAAGGTACGAAAAGTATTTTTGATTACAATCGTAAACATTCAATTTATTGAATAAAAACTTATTCTAACAAAATTCTTAAGAAAAATCCTAATATAAGAAAAATATGAGATGTCAAATGAAGTAGGTATATAATAATTTCAATTCAAATCAAAATCGTTAAATTACTTAAAAATTACAAAAAAAACAGATACCAACAGTCGATTACAGTTAAGGATGATTTCAATAATAAAAAATTTTTCTTGTATCTTTCTTTTTTCAACTCAGCTAAAATTAATAAAGTTAAGGTATCAATAATTTACAAAAATAGTTGGTTTTATAAGAAAAAAAATCGGATTAATTAATGAATACCCCTTCTTCACAATATTCTAAAAATAAGAATATAGAAATGTACATGAAAAAGAAAATGGAGTCAATTTTAAGAAAAAGTCTACATTTAAGCTGTATCAGATATTTGAATTATCCATTCACACACATCAAATTTTATTTTTATATCTAATAAACTCAACTCAATCTTAATTTGGTTCTTATAGTAATACTATTTTATAGAATTAAATTAAGGTGACAATTAAAAATATATTTTCAATATCATGCATTAATTTTTTTTCAAAGACAATAATCTTCCGTCGTTCACCACAGTACAGTGCGTTATTAAATTTCTTTAATAAAAAATAATCTCTTTTTCGCCACGATATGCAAAGTATTGCATACCCGTAGGCTCGCTTTAAAATTTTATATTTTTATATGTCTGTATTAGTGCATTTGTAATTTAAATGATTTGTGTATGTATATAATTAAAGATGTATTGTTTTTTTGTGTTCAAAGATTTAAAAAAAGTAACTTACCACAGCTTTATGAACTCCTCTGAGGTGGTGCACCGCTTCATAGGTTGGTATTGCTGCCTGCAAATTCAAACACTTATTGAACAGACAAACAAAAAAAAATTCACTACACCTTTTTTTTTAAATGTAACTGATTTGCTGCTTATTCACTTGCAGATTTAAAAAAAATGTCTATACTTTTTTTTTCTTTTTTTTTTTTATTATCGCACTTTTTTTTTGTTAGGCGTGGTGAAAAAGGAAGATATGTGGGGAATTAATTTAAGTAAATGGTAGGTATAAAGGAAAATGAAATTAGTGATAAGATTATGAATAACAACAAAATTACACTTTAATAAAAAAAACTAATAATATGGTAGACATAATGATGATGCGGGGAATGTCTTCGGTGAGAATGCTGGGATGATGACGTAGCGGTGCTCTTAGCTTGGCTGGCTAGTACGATCGTTCGCTGGCGGCAAGATCAAACGAATCCGATGATCTCGTTAACAAGTAAAGAGAATAGAATAATGTTTTTTTTTTCTTTTTTTGGTGTTTTAAGCACTATACACTACACCTGGGATACCTTCGGGATGGTGCGGGTGCTCCTTTGGTAGTTTTTTTTTGTTCTTGGAAGATTATGGTTTTTTATAGGTTAGGTTTTGGGGGTGGGTTTTTTTTTTTTTGTTTTTTTGTTTTGTTTGTTTTTTATAGGGTTTCGGAGTCGGTTTAGCGTGGGGTTAACTTTTTTTTTTATTTTAACACTTTTAAGGGCTTTTTAGTGTATGTTAGCGTGGTCACATTTGCAAGTTTTTTTTTTTGTTACTGGTTTTACATTTATATATACATATGTATGTTAGCGTGCTCACTTTTTT
The DNA here is from genome assembly GCA_948107695.1 of Meliscaeva auricollis. Taxonomy (NCBI): domain Eukaryota; kingdom Metazoa; phylum Arthropoda; class Insecta; order Diptera; family Syrphidae; genus Meliscaeva; species Meliscaeva auricollis. The sequence continues at coordinate 115,592,035 of OX403616.1, read as the reverse complement.
TTTCGTTTTTTTGCTACGTTTTACATATAATATATGTATGTTGGTGTGGTCACTTTTTGCACGTTTTTTTTGTTACTGACCATTTTTTTTTTATGCATGTATCTATAGATACAAGAACGCACGTTATTTAAGTTTTCAGTTAAGTTTATATTTTTTCGTATTGTTTTATTAACTTTTAAGCAAGATCTTTTAATGATCTTTTAGATTTTAAAAATGGTACAATACTCGTACACAAATTTATACTAAAATAAAACTTAGACTAACAAAAACCCGAAAAAAATATGTTTTTTTTTTTTTTTAACACCCGACCGACTTACACGTCCGAAACGACCCGTCTAAAATTTGTTACAGCAAAGAGAGCGAATCTGGGGCAACCACCGCCTTTTATAGCCCGACGGCAACCCTCACCAAGTATGATGGCGTCATCGGTGGAAAGATGGTGGTAGGAGTGATTCCGGAGGTCTTTTTCCTGGCCGTATTTTTAATCTAAAAAATTAACTTTTTACCTTAAAAATTATTTCTAATTTTATTGAAAATAGGTGTGATAAAAGTTTTTATTTCCAGTCAAAAACAGCCAAGAAAATTAACCCGGAAACACTTCCATGTCGAAAAAAACCATAAATTTTAAAGAGGTGTGTGTTATTCGATGATTTCCGCGTAGCATAATATTTTCTCTTAAATAATTTCTAATTTTCGCTTAAAATGCAAAAAGATCTTGTCACCCGCTTCTCTTTATCGTTTTCGGGCAGCCAAGCATGAAACTCACCACACCTTCAAATACATTCACCCCCATCATCAGCACTACCTTACCATAACTTAAAAAAAATAATGATTTGAGTTTTTGCTAAACTCATACCAGATACTCTCAAACTGTATCGACTGTTGGTTTTGAATATTTATAATTTTCTAATAACTGACACAACTGTAACCATAGAACTCTTCGTTTCCTACAACACTTATCCATTTCCGAGTCAACGATGGAAATGGAAAAGAAATGAAACGCTTCATTGCTTATTGCTTAGTATGAATATCGCTAATCGACCCACGCCCGAGAATAAGTCTCGTGTTCAGACTGAAGCTAGCCAGCACAAACACAAAAAAATGCTATCATCCTACTTTTTTATGTCTTTCGAATGAAAAACTCCTAACACCTTACCGTTCGCATCTACCAATTCGTAGAGATTATTCCCTATGATCTTAGAGATTTTCGCTTTAATAAATTTAGGACATAATTTAGCGTTTATCCTTTTTGTGGCATCACTCAGCACGAAATTTCTTTTGAAGACGATATCGCCAACATTATACGTTATATTTTTGCTTCGTGTGTTGTACATATGCTCGTACGTAAGATGGGCTTTCTGTAAAGAATCTTTTATGGCTGAATGGATAATGTTCATTTTTGATGGTTTTGGAATCAGGTTAATTTCCGAGTTATTGACACAGTCAAGTTTTCGTAGCAGCTCAAAATCTGAACCATGTTCAACCATTTTCTGGCCAAACAAGGCTTCGTATGGTGTCATACCGATGGCAGAATGTATAGCTGTCCTAAGCGCACAAGTAATGGCCGAGAGGTTAACGTCCCAATCTCTCTGGTCTTTTCCAATGTACGACCTAATAGCCGCAAGGATGGAACGGTTAACCCGCTCACTGGCATTAGCTTGTGGAGCATACGAAGCGGTTTTAATATGTTTAATACCATACGTTGATAACAAACCAGAAAACACGGAGCTGGTAAACTGTTTACCGTTATCGGTTAGGATAGACTCCGGAACACCAAACATGCATAGAATTTCTTCATATAAAAATTTACGTGCGGTTTCAGCTGTAGCTTTTCTTAACGCTTTAATGACCACAAATTTCGTTAGCTGATCGAGGGCAATGATGATGTAAATGTTACCATTTTTAGATCGAGGATACGGTCCAAGATAATCCATGTAGATGTGTTGGAATGGACGTTCCACCACAAACGGTTTACCCATGGGCTGTCGTAAGATTTGGTTGGACGCTTTGGACGTCTTACATACCTCGCAACTACCTACAAATGCTTTCACCTGTGAAGCCATGTTTGGCCAAAAGAATTGCTGTCGTAGCCTATGTAGGGTTTTACCTAAACCTCCATGCGAAGCCCTAGGTGGTTGATGTGCCAGAGTAATCAGATGATCGGTCAGCTGCGATGGAATCCATAACTTCCATCCTAGGTCATCCTCTAAAGGATTCCCTGTGCTGTGCTTGACCTTCTTGTACACAAAATTTTCCGAGACTTGAAGGTCTGGCAGCTGGTCTTTTTGTTTTGTGATGTTGTCAATGATCTTAACATATTCCTCAGATTGAAAACTGGGATCTGTTAGATCTATGTGCAGCACATCAGAAGGAAATTCAACCGATAAGGCCTCTATGTTCAATGCGTCTGCTGCAAATACTCGTGACAGAGCGTCTGGCACGACATGCTGTGAACCTTTACGATGCTCTATATCAAAGTCATAACCTTGAAGTTTGAGACTCCACCGAGCTAATCTACCACTGAGGTCCTTTTGACCCATCAACCACTTTAAACTAGCATGGTCGGTCACTACTTTAAAATGGTATCCCTCTACGTAAGGGCGGAACTGAGCAATACTCATAACTGCAGCTAAGCACTCACGTTCAGTGACGCTATAATTACATTGGGCCTTGTTCAATTTGTGTGAATAGAAAAAGATGGGACGTTCATTGTCTTCATCGTCTTTTTGACATAGTACGCCACCAATTCCTGTCGACGATGCATCACACAAAATGACAAAAGGCTTGCTGTAATCCGGATTCACTAAAACGGGTGCGGAAGTTAATATGTCCTTAATTTTTTGAAAGGATTCTAATGCTTCATCATTAAATTCAAACTTAGTGTTCTTTTTTAGGGTGTTAGTTATAGGGGCAGCTAAAGTACTATAATCTCGTACGAACCGGCGATACCACCCAGACATACCAAGAAACCTTCGTACCTGTCGTTGATTTTGTGGAACCGGGAAATCTCTAATACCAGAGACTTTCGCAGGGTCAGTCTTAAGACAACCATCGCCAATGATGTAGCCTAAGTATTTAAGTTCCTTGAAACAGAATTTCGATTTTTCCAGGTTAATTGTTAGACCTGCAGCTGTCAATCTTTCGGCGACGATGTTTAGGTAACGAATATGTTCCTCAAAGGTGCGAGTGACTATCAGGAGATCGTCCAAGTAAACAAAAACATTTTCTTTAAATTCGTGAGGTACCACTTTGTCCATTAGCTTGCAAAGACGTTGAGGTGCATTGCAGAGGCCAAAGGGCATGACTTTGAATTGGTACAGAGGCTTACCGGGAACCGTAAACGCTGTCTTTTCCCGTGATGACTTCTCCAACGGTATTTGCAGAAAAGCGTCTTTCAGATCCACACTAGAAATATAGTGTGTATCTGAAATACGACTTAACAACGCTTGTATATGAGGCAAAGGATAGGCACTTTTCTTGGTCTTTGCGTTAACCTTCCGGTAGTCAAGACACATCCGGTTTTCGTATCAAGACTACTGGAGAGCTCCATGGGCTGTTACTCTCTTCAATTATGCCCATGTCAAGTAATCTATTCAATTCCTCATCTAGTAGCGATTGCACTGCCGGAGAAACAGGATAGTGTCGTTGTTTTATGGGCTCGGCATCCCCTGTGTCTATCTCATGTTCCTCCAGCGTAGTTTTTCCTAAACCAAGAGTGGCAAAGGATGGAAACTTGCTAATGGCTGTCTGAAGTTTGTTGGATTCTGCTCCTGATAACTCACGCATCTCAGAAGACATACTGTTAAACGTGGCGTTTGAAATTTCTGATATTAAATTTGGTGCGAGTCTAAAAGCTATCCAGAAATTGATTCCTAAATACAATTTACGTTGTAGGGAAGGAACTAGGTACATCTCTATCTTTTTCGTTTCATTTTTATAAGTGACATCTACTATGAATCTTGCTGTCATAGGCTGACTACGACCATCTGCTGTTTTGACGTTGGATGAACAACGAGTGTAAGCAATGTTGTGTTTCTTCAGATAATCATCACCCTCTCCGCCCAAGCAACTAATGTTGGCACCACTGTCTAGCAAACCTAGCATGCTTTCGCCAAACATTTTTACATTGGCATAGGGACGAGGATCATCTGAGCAACACAACGTTGTTGCTTCAATACTTTTTATTGCGGTTTTCTTATTTTTCTTTCGTTCTCGAATCCTAGCGATTCTGGCAGATACAGGTACTTTTGAAGAACCAAAAATCCTATCTCTGGCACTATAATAAGCAATTTGACGTTCGTGAAGGCTTTTAAAAGGAGGAGACTTCTTTTCTTGTGTAGGTAACAAACTTGGTTCTAATTTTTCTTTGTTATCGGGTCTTTTTAAAATTTGAACTATAGAATCTGTTGGTTGAAGATTTGAATTGGGGCTTGAATTAGAAATGGTTAAAGGGTTTCCGGTCTCTAGTTTCGAGAGCAAGCCATCCCGGTTGAAGGATTGCTCTTTCGCGAGTTTTCCGCACATTTAGGACTTGTACACTGAGGAGATGTCGTGTTCTCCTTTCCACAGCGGTAACAAAACAAAGCTCTTTGGGAAACCGGACATTCCATGTAACCGTGGCCTACTTTAATGCAGTTCCAGCAAGTGTATTTACTGCTGTCTCTTTGAAACTGTAGGGCTTCAACCGAATCTGGGGCTAGCGGTGGTAACTCTTGAGATACCTCGATTTCACTCACGTTTCTACGAAAAGGTTGAGCATCGGGTTTTCTAAATTTGTTTTGATTTTGCTCCTTCATGTATTTTTCCATATTGCGGCAAACATAAGCCATCTCATTAAGATTCTGAGCCTTAAAAGTAAGCAATAACTCACCCATACGACTGTTTATATTTTGTTTGATAAGGGTTATCAACTCGTGATTAGGCTTTGGAGAAAGCAAACGTGTATTTAATTTTTGAAGAGCCATATAAAACTCATCAAAACTTTCATTAGGTTTTTGGCGTCGGTCGTATAGCTGTTTTGAAAGCTCCGCTTGAGTCTCAAGGGATCGAAACTGCTCTAACAACGCAAAACGAAGTCCAGGCCAGTCTACTGTCGGATTGGATTTGAGGTAAACCCAAAACCAATTTTCAACTTGTCCACTAATGAACTGGTGAAAATTCATCACAATCTCTTGCCATGTGGCACCGTAACCATCTTTCAATCTCTCCAATCTGAAAATGAACTCATCAACGGTCATATTAAGATGGTCATATTTCAGACCCCATTTGTAGAAGCTATGAACTTTGGAGCTAGAAGGATTTGCTCGGAAATGAGTATCAACCGATGGTCGAGAAAAAGTTTCATCAAGGTTCATGTTTCTTATTCGAGATAAAAAATCATCAGCATTAGGATTGAGATGAGATTGGGTTACATTCGGTGCTGCTTCACTTAAACCAAATTGAGGTTGGTTATGCACTGGAGGATCGGGAATGATAGGTGGAGGCTGTCGCCGGCGGACTTCATACTCACTTTCTACTGAAGGAGTTGCTTTCGATAGAGTTTCACGAATGATCTCTGCCATCTGCTTTTTCAGTTCGGCCCTATTCGATTCTAATTCTCTTCGAATTACCTGCATATCTTCAGACCTGCTTACACCTATAGAAGCCGTGACCACGTCCTGAATATAGGTGCTAAAATGTTTATCATTCTGGTAGTTCATTGTAGCTTGAGTAAAAGTTGCTTGCGATCCTGATGCTAAGTCGGGGATGACGGGATTTGCAGGAGGGTTTTGTTCTCCGTCAACTTGATTTGAAGGACCTTCAGTTGGTAAACCAGGGTCTACACCAGGATTGATGTTAGCCATTTTGTCTTCTGTCTGAGGAGTTCGACCGGATTGGTTATAAACAAAACCCCTACCGCGTCTTCTGGTGCTACTTCCTCGACCACGAATGCTATCGGTAAAAACTCTACCACAAATGCTATTGCTAGTTGTTCGTCCGCGATTGCTATCGGTAAGACTTCTACCGTGGTATCTGTCGCTAGTTCCTTGACCGCGACTACTATTATAGCTTAAACCTCTACCGCGACTTCTGGTCCTAGTTGCTCGACTGCGACTACTATCGCTACTATTAAGGCCGTAACCTCTACCTGAACGTAGTAAATGCCTTTGATCAGCAGAAGACATACGTCGATAAATCTAATATAGATTTTAATATTTTTTTTTTTTTTTTTAGAGCGTAGAAATTATCAGAGAAAAAAAAATGTACGTAATTATAAAAAAAAATTTAAATTTAAAAACGAAAATTCAAAACTAAAAATGATATAAGAAAAAATTGAAAAAGATTTTTGAAACAAAATTTTCAAATTTAATTGTAAAAAAAAATTTAAATAATCAATATTTACTTTTAAATATAATTTATTAATATGTATATTCTAAATTGATTGTAAATTTATCATAAAAATGTCTGGTGGATGTGACGAATGATTTATGAAAATATCTGAAGACTAAAGACGTTGTGTACTCACTTGAAATATTCAATGGTAGTTGGAAAATTTGAAAGCTGAGAATCATAACTAAATTTGATTTTTGTGCAGATGTCAATTGTTTGGTGGAAAAATTGGAAAAATAAATCAATTCGCAGCGGGCATAATACGTTGCTTCCAGAGCTCATATTATCGGTCGACATTGATTGTTTTCCGCAAAGGTAACACTCAAAACAATATTCTGAACAACTAAATATTCGGCTGAGCCAAAAGTACGGATTCAAATAAAAATTGCTTGCAAAGTTAAATTTGTTATTGGTTTTGGTTGAAGTGGATGATTGTCGCAACAGACTAAACAGGGAACAATTTCAGACCTATTTACTGGACGTCCGCTCATTACTTTAATCCTCACAATATAATAAAAAAAAATTTTAAAAGACTGATCTGCGCAAAAGAAAAAAAAATCAAATAAGGTTTTTAGACGGAAAGGAAAAAAATTTTCCTCAACAGTAAGATTGAAATTTTTTTCCGTATAATTTTCGAAAATTTTTCACATCAAAATTATGAAACTCAACTACCTTTCGGGATTTATCAAGGACGAATCGGGCCCCACGTTGGGCGCCACCTATAACGGAACCGAGGTGTTGTCGGCAAGGACTCATGACAGGATGTTCCATTTTCTCTCATAGACGGGAGGTGCTATAACCCAGGAACATCAAACACGTCAGCACATTGTTGAAACATCTCCATCTGTGAATCCAAAACCTTTCCTTCCCTTACCACCATTACAACCCCCTGCTTATAGGTACAGTGGGCTGATCCTGGCAGCAGGAAGGAAAGGGTGTTTAGGCTACGTCGGCGTGGCATGCTAGCATAAGCACGTCCTAGCTCGTCGGTGGGGGGGGGTTCTTGCCAATGTAGCGCTAAACGGTCGTTACGTATAGTTACATGCCGGAGGAAAATATAAAAAAAAATTCGGGTTCAAAAAAGTCGAGCCCGATATCGTCCTGATTCAAAAGAAATCACACCCAAAATAACCCATACAAATACTCAAGTGAGGAGAGAGCGAGATGGTAGTGCCTCTCAGAGTGTTTTTCCCACCCACGTATCACACGGATACAACCTTGGCTGTTATGTCCTCGTTTTTATAACAGCCCCTAAATCGCGTCGATAACCTCACTATAGGTTATTGTAAAAAGCCATCAACCTAGATAACTTACTTACTTTCTTTTCGATAACCAAAACTTCACCTTAAGGTTATCGATAATCATCTTCATTAAGGTCTTCAGATTTTCGTTCATCACTGCCACATCCACCTATGACGTCACTTATTAGACGTTCATGCTAAAAATCTAAAATTCATAGAAACAAAATCTTCCCAGGAAGGAATCAAATCCATCAGCGGAAACAATGAAAGGTACGAAAAGTATTTTTGATTACAATCGTAAACATTCAATTTATTGAATAAAAACTTATTCTAACAAAATTCTTAAGAAAAATCCTAATATAAGAAAAATATGAGATGTCAAATGAAGTAGGTATATAATAATTTCAATTCAAATCAAAATCGTTAAATTACTTAAAAATTACAAAAAAAACAGATACCAACAGTCGATTACAGTTAAGGATGATTTCAATAATAAAAAATTTTTCTTGTATCTTTCTTTTTTCAACTCAGCTAAAATTAATAAAGTTAAGGTATCAATAATTTACAAAAATAGTTGGTTTTATAAGAAAAAAAATCGGATTAATTAATGAATACCCCTTCTTCACAATATTCTAAAAATAAGAATATAGAAATGTACATGAAAAAGAAAATGGAGTCAATTTTAAGAAAAAGTCTACATTTAAGCTGTATCAGATATTTGAATTATCCATTCACACACATCAAATTTTATTTTTATATCTAATAAACTCAACTCAATCTTAATTTGGTTCTTATAGTAATACTATTTTATAGAATTAAATTAAGGTGACAATTAAAAATATATTTTCAATATCATGCATTAATTTTTTTTCAAAGACAATAATCTTCCGTCGTTCACCACAGTACAGTGCGTTATTAAATTTCTTTAATAAAAAATAATCTCTTTTTCGCCACGATATGCAAAGTATTGCATACCCGTAGGCTCGCTTTAAAATTTTATATTTTTATATGTCTGTATTAGTGCATTTGTAATTTAAATGATTTGTGTATGTATATAATTAAAGATGTATTGTTTTTTTGTGTTCAAAGATTTAAAAAAAGTAACTTACCACAGCTTTATGAACTCCTCTGAGGTGGTGCACCGCTTCATAGGTTGGTATTGCTGCCTGCAAATTCAAACACTTATTGAACAGACAAACAAAAAAAAATTCACTACACCTTTTTTTTTAAATGTAACTGATTTGCTGCTTATTCACTTGCAGATTTAAAAAAAATGTCTATACTTTTTTTTTCTTTTTTTTTTTTATTATCGCACTTTTTTTTTGTTAGGCGTGGTGAAAAAGGAAGATATGTGGGGAATTAATTTAAGTAAATGGTAGGTATAAAGGAAAATGAAATTAGTGATAAGATTATGAATAACAACAAAATTACACTTTAATAAAAAAAACTAATAATATGGTAGACATAATGATGATGCGGGGAATGTCTTCGGTGAGAATGCTGGGATGATGACGTAGCGGTGCTCTTAGCTTGGCTGGCTAGTACGATCGTTCGCTGGCGGCAAGATCAAACGAATCCGATGATCTCGTTAACAAGTAAAGAGAATAGAATAATGTTTTTTTTTTCTTTTTTTGGTGTTTTAAGCACTATACACTACACCTGGGATACCTTCGGGATGGTGCGGGTGCTCCTTTGGTAGTTTTTTTTTGTTCTTGGAAGATTATGGTTTTTTATAGGTTAGGTTTTGGGGGTGGGTTTTTTTTTTTTGTTTTTTTGTTTTGTTTGTTTTTTATAGGGTTTCGGAGTCGGTTTAGCGTGGGGTTAACTTTTTTTTTTATTTTAACACTTTTAAGGGCTTTTTAGTGTATGTTAGCGTGGTCACATTTGCAAGTTTTTTTTTTTGTTACTGGTTTTACATTTATATATACATATGTATGTTAGCGTGCTCACTTTTTTTTTCGTTTTTTTGCTACGTTTTACATATAATATATGTATGTTGGTGTGGTCACTTTTTGCACGTTTTTTTTGTTACTGACCATTTTTTTTTTATGCATGTATCTATAGATACAAGAACGCACGTTATTTAAGTTTTCAGTTAAGTTTATATTTTTTCGTATTGTTTTATTAACTTTTAAGCAAGATCTTTTAATGATCTTTTAGATTTTAAAAATGGTACAATACTCGTACACAAATTTATACTAAAATAAAACTTAGACTAACAAAAACCCGAAAAAAATATGTTTTTTTTTTTTTAACACCCGACCGACTTACACGTCCGAAACGACCCGTCTAAAATTTGTTACAGCAAAGAGAGCGAGTCTGGGGCAACCACCGCCTTTTATAGCCCGACGGCAACCCTCATCAAGTATGATGGCGTCATCGGTGGAAAGATGGTGGTAGGAGTGATTCCGGAGGTCTTTTTCCTGGCCGTATTTTTAATCTAAAAAATTAACTTTTTACCTTAAAAATTATTTCTAATTTTATTGAAAATAGGTGTGATAAAAGTTTTTATTTCCAGTCAAAAACAGCCAAGAAAATTAACCCGGAAACACTTCCATGTCGAAAAAAACCATAAATTTTAAAGAGGTGTGTGTTATTCGATGATTTCCGCGTAGCATAATATTTTCTCTTAAATAATTTCTAATTTTCGCTTAAAATGCAAAAAGATCTTGTCACCCGCTTCTCTTTATCGTTTTCGGGCAGCCAAGCATGAAACTCACCACACCTTCAAATACATTCACCCCCATCATCAGCACTACCTTACCATAACTTAAAAAAAATAATGATTTGAGTTTTTGCTAAACTCATACCAGATACTCTCAAACTGTATCGACTGTTGGTTTTGAATATTTATAATTTTCTAATAACTGACACAACTGTAACCATAGAACTCTTCGTTTCCTACATACTTTTCACGTAAGCAAAATAGCTTATAACTTTAGTATAACTTAACTAATTTTTAAAGTTGAGTTATTAATGGAATGATTGAATAAATACAAAAATAAAATCTTGTACAATTGTTCATTAAATTGTGTAAATATAGCCTCCACAAGGGAAAAATGATCAACTTTCACAATATTAACCATATTTTTAGATTTTTTTAAGTTATTATTTTGATTTAAATTTATTATAATAACAAAGTAATTAGCGGTCATTTTGAAGTATCAAATTTGAATTAATTTCACAAAAAAGCATATTAAAAGTTCTAAAAGGGAAATTTTTTCAAAGAAGCAATTTCCCTTCTAGAACTTTTCACTACATTTCTGTAACAATTTTACATATCCAAAAAAAAAAACATACAAAAAAAAATAATAGGAAGTATAACTTCTGTCGCACGTACATGCGTACACACACATTTTTTTCAATTGTTTGTATCAAAAATACTATGACAGTTACAGGTTTAAAATTGCCGATTTTATCAGATTTTTTTTTCAAACATAAAATTTTTGGGAACAAAAATTGTTTTTATCAAAAAAATTTGTTAGAAATTTATAAAATAAACTATGCAAAAAAATATCCAATTTTTGGCATAGTTTATTTTATAACATTTTAACAAATTTTTTTGATTTAAAAGAAACATGTTCGCAAAAACCTTATTGAAGTTTAAAAAAATATCCCATCAGAGCGGCATTTTTAAACCGGTAACTGTTAAAGTATTTTTGAATATTCATTTAAATCGAAGTGGTTTTGCCCCGTTCCGAAATAATTTGCTTTAGTTACTCCACTAGTAGGTTTTATTAGAATTTTATTTGTACCTATATAAACTGGGATTTAAAGTTTTAACATAATAAAAACATTTTGTTTTTGCATTTCCTTGTTGGACTAAACTAAAAAAATAATGAAGTCTCAAGTAATGTATCATGAAAATAGGGCTGCTATGTTATTTCGTAATTTCAATCAGTTAATGAATGTTCTCCCTTGTTGCTCCCCCAATATTGTTATCTGTATTCTAAAATTTGAATTTTAGTAGTCAATAATCATAATGAAATGAAATGCCTGTCACTACAACACAGCAGTGGGTAGAATCGTAACACAATTTTCCATTAATTCTTCTCATTTTCCAAGAAAACATAATTCCTTGCGGGTATTACTTTGAAAAGCCGTTGTTTTTCCTGGAAATGCTATTTATATAATTTCCCCCTTTATTTGGAAATAAATCACAATAAATCTTATATTTCCGTTAAGTTGAACTAAGTCTTATTAATTTGTTTTGTTTTTGCAGTCCTTTTAAGGGGCAAACCTTTCAGCCTTCCATCGACCCATTTTTTTTTTTTTCAATAAGGTTTTTTAAATATACGTCGATGATAATTAAAAAAAAAAAACTTTTTTATTGCAAAAATGATTCCTTTGGTTCAATTAGTAAAATTATTACGCATTAGATTTTTGTACTGCAATCCTCGAAATCTCAAACTTCTAAGTGAAATACATAAAAAAGTTCCAAAAGCTTAATTGAAAAAAAAAAAATCCATTATGATTGTAGCTGCTTTAATACAAAATTACAATTTTACCAATTCATTTTTATAGCAAGGTCTTTGGGTTCTTAATAATTATTTGGCATAAAATTGAATTACAAAGGATTCTTTTGAAATTCCTTTGCGCACCTCCTTCGTTTACCTAAAATTCTTTTGGGATTCTTCTTATATTCCAAACAGTGTCCAAATGAGTAACTTTTTAATAAAATCTTATCATATATCATTATACTGTCCGAGTCCTTCAAAATAGGTAATAAAACACCTTACGGCAGACAAAAAGTCCTTGGTTCGTCCTTATTCTCGAAAAACAACCTGAAAAAACACTTGATGGTAAAGAGTGTTTGGTTTCATTATGATATCAGTATCCAACTCCTGAAAGGGAGGCTTGGAGGAGAAATTTAATGTTATCCAATTAATGTGTTACCCTTAGCTAATAACTGACAGGAAGTTTACACCCTATTTCCGGGAAGTATTTCTGTTAGAGGACATAGGTAAGAGGTAGTCTATAATTTTACGCCTATCACACTCTTGCTCCTTTTGAATTAAACAACCAACGCTTATGATTTATTACGCCTATAAACCTTTAATTTATATCTCTATCCTAGGTAATCAGTATTTAAAATGAGTTCTGGCAAAATTTAGTGCATTAAAACTCATTTAATGCGTCTTCTTTGTTATTATAAAAGTTTGTTGAAGTGTTTTTTCTTGAAAACAAAAGAAAATATCATCATACACGTGTTTCATATGAAAATTCAATCGTAAACGATTCTGCACCTACCTTATTCTATATATACGACCTTAAGGCTTTTACATTAAGCAAAATGTATAGTAGGCGTCGTAGGTGGTTTCAGTTGGGGTTTTGGTTCTGAATTTATTTGAAAACATACAGAATCGTTAAACGATAAACAATCTAACGCCTTTTTCACATGTACGACTTTATTTGTTTTTCATGTTTTTTTTTTTTTTTATTTGCATTCTTTTTTTTTTGTTGAGAAAGAAAAAGAAATGGTATGACTGTCGGATTGTCACCCTCAATTTATTTGAAAACGAAAAAGCTGTTAGCTTTTTGCTTTAGTAAGCCAACCTACCTCAGGTTACAGTTAATTTTGATATATGTTTTTGCTGTATTTTGCTGATGGTGATTGAATTTCTTAAGAGCATTGACCTGAGAAATTTCCTAATTTGATTTATCGTCTTTTCTAATTTGAAAATGATTGTTAGAAAATTAACCAGACGATACTGGGCGAATCATAAAAAAAGGCTTCGCATATTCCATTAAAATAAAGCTATAGAATAAGTCTTTTTTACCTTCTATCAATGTTCTTTCTTTAGTGTTCTAGCTTCTAGATATATTTGTGAGTAAGTCCATGGTTAAATGGCATTGGCACATTGTAATTGATAAAAAAACAGCGTATAGATTTTTTCGTCAACGATAAAAATATTTTGAATCAAAAAATAATTATTTTAACTTTGAGATCAAAGATTCATTAATAATTTGTCGTCAAACCAAAGATATGTACCCTTTGTGAGGAGGAGACATCGAAATTTGTTACGATTGTTCTTTCTAAAAAAAACATACCCTTCTTAATCAAAAGAGCTTAAAGTCTTGAAATAAAAAGTATTTTTCCAATGTTTGATGTCCTGATATGAAATGCTGTATAATACTTCTCGTAGCAATTGTTGAATAACTAAACAAAAATATTCTTTAAAGATTCTCAACGATGCCGCTACCGAAGACAACGGCTCAAAAAATTGTGCCAATCGCTTTACATTACGTGTACGGAAATGTAATGCAAGTTTTGGTTAAGTAATGTCTCAAGGTTCGGAGAACGAAAAAAATTAATTCGTTCTCGCGTGCAAAATTCTTGTAGGAATTTTAATTTCGATTCGATCGAGAATTTTACCTTCCGCCTTCTGCCTCCAGCCACATACAAAGAATGATATTTTTTTCGGATCTTTTCATATCTTTTTTCTCATGAGAGATCGAAATTTTACATGAATTTTATTTTTCCTTTTTTTAACCGAAGAAAAAAAGAGAAGAAGAACTAAGATTTTCAAAGATCGCAAACTGTATTAGAATTATATTTTGTTGGTTTGTGATTAGATCGAAAAAAAAATTAAAAAGATCTGGGGTCGAAACGCCCCACACGTAAACGAACGAACGCAAACGTATTGAAGATTTCTTTTTATATAATAATGTACAAAAAGATAGAAAGACAAATAGGAAGTACGTTCACGTTCGCTCGTTTACTTATGCAACGATTCGGCCCTGTATTTTTTTTAATCGGGAGCAATATTTTACGATTAAACTGATTGTCCTCTGGAGATCATTTAAATGTTTAAACAAGCTAATTTGTGTACTGAATCTATTCCTATTTTTAGTGCAGTAGCGTTTTTTCAGAAAACCCTCTTCCTACAGGAATAAAATTTGACATTTACGTTTAATTTGTCATGACTTTGACAACCAAGACACAAAAGAGTGAATCGTAATATTTTGGTTTAAAGGGTGTTTTTTTTTTTAAAGGGAGAAAGAATTTTGTGCAAGAAATACCAACACATACTGTAAAATTAATAGTAGATTTAAAAAAAAATATTGGATTATATATTCCGATGTTCATTAAAACCAAGAATAAAAAAAAAACACCACATGCATATCATATTGGTCAAAAGTTACATTTTTATTTCATTATACTGATACTGCATTCGATTTTGTTAAAGATTTTTTAGAAATATTATATAATATCGCTGTGCTATAATTGGAAGGGTGATTTCTCATAAATTACCTCTGTTGCATTAAAAACAGGAATTTACAAAAAAAGGACTATTATATCTGTTTAGAAATGAATTAATATTTGAATATCTAAAATTAACTTAAATAATGAAATTAATTGAATTTAGTATTTAACGTAAACTAATTTGTTTAATTGAATATTTTAATTTCATAACTTTAACTTTATACCTTTTAACCAAACATTGTAAAATATGCCCTATGCAGTTTTCCTATATTGGTTTGTTATTATGAGCACAGATGATGGTACTCTTATGAGCACAGATGATGGTACTCTTTAAGATTTGGTGTTTACATACTTACGCTAGTGTTTTCTTATCTGTTACCTCCCACAGCACACGCACTTTGCATGGTGCAATGCAGAAGCTAGCGGCATTACAGTTTCTCTCATAACGTATTTCTTTTGTATAGCATGATCATGCCATCGAACTTGTGCCGTGTTGTGGGAGTCAACGGGGTATTCGTTTGACCAAATTGTGGTCCTCAACTCGACCTCTTTTGATAGCAACCACCGCGACGTCATCTTTGCTCATAGTACAAGCCCTATTTTGAATTATTCGTTTTGATGAAATTAAATTTGCATATTAAATAAAGCTAATTGTTATGTGTTCAAACTTAAAGTTTTATTATTTAATACTCAATCAAAATCCACTTAAGTAGTCATATTATCTTGGTTTTGATCTCAATAGGTTCAGCATTTAAATAAGCTTATTTTTTTCATTCAAATGATCCCCAAGGACCATTGGTGCAGTATGAAATTCCAAACTTAAAATTGGATTCGTTGGATCCTAATTATGTGGCATAAATGAGGGCATTGCTGCTAACAATCTTTACCAATACAAACCTAATCGGATCGTCAAGATTGAGGTCTCCAGACTTAGAAAAAATGACAGAGCATCAGTTTCAATATTAAATATTTCTATTGAATTGGATTTATCTTTCTCAGATGAATTGGAACTATCGCGTTTTTTCAAACCAACTAAGACCACAGAAGGCTGAAAAATAAACCTGCCAGACTTTCGATTTGTAAATCAAAACGCTGCACGCTGCACACTCAGATTTTGGTTATACCCCACTCCATAATGGTTGGCCCGCGGCATACGTAGTTTGATAAATTCTTTGACAGCTGGTATTGCGAGATATTTAATCTCGCGATTCCAAGAAGAAAAATGTTTATTTTGTATACATTTCAAAGATAAATTCATAACTACTGATTAAGTTCTTAATATTCTATTTTTTCGAATTTAAATTCACAGTTAATTTTCGATTAACTTCCGTTTTTTTTAAGCGGGCCAAAATTTTGGTTTAAAAATTCTGCTTTAAAGAAGAAAATTTTGGTTTTTCAAAATGTTTGCAGTACGTAGTTGTAGTTGATCGATGAAAATTTTACTAATTCTATTAATTTTTTTAATAACATAATATATGAGCAAAAAATATATTGATCGTATAATAACTTAGAACTTTCATTTTTTGAGTTATTATTTTGTTAATTTGTCATTAGTAAAAATAAATGACCAGGGCCCTATTTCACTAACTTACAAAATTGTCATAGCTCTTGTTTGAAAATTTGTGAAAAAACCATAAATTTTGTTTCACAAGTTTTTTTTTATTTAAAATATAATTATTGTTCCTACTTTTAAGAGTTCTGTAGGTTTCTTTTTCACTAAAGAAACAAAAATCACAAGTTTACACTTATTTATGAAATTTTTCTACCTACTATACAAGAATCTTGGGTTATTTCTTCTACAAATTTGTTTTCAATAATGTTGTGAATTTTCAAATATGTTTTACGTTAACGCTAGATAAACTTATCTTGTGGCCCGGGACATCTTAACAAAACGTAGTTGTGGCCCGTTTTAAACAGAAATGGTTGAGTATGGCTGATCTAAACCATAATTCGGATGACACCAAATGATATAGAAATCGTGTTTAAAATGTCATTTTCTATCATTTAATTTGTGGTTCAAAAGGTTTTGTGCATATTTATGTCAAAAATAAATAAATTTGTACACACATTTTTGTGTTTACACAAATCGTGTGACTCTAGCTTGACAGTAGTTATCTCAAATTGGGGCCACGAATTTTGTTGTCAGCTTGATTGAGAAATAATTTTACTCATATCTAGATTTCTCTCCACTTAAGTAAGAGGGTTTCGATTTTGTTTATGAATACGGATTTCGCTTGAGCATTTGCGTAAGATTTTTCTCAGCTTGAGAAAAATCTTGACTTGAGTAACGACTCTGAATCAGAACTTAGACTTTGAAGAACATTTATATGCGAAGAAAATTCTGTTAATAAATTTTGTAATTTACTTCCGATTTTCGACTAATTTGACTGTAGTATAAATCAACTGATTGAAACTGAATGTATGAATGTTCTCTATAACGATTTTTAAACCAATACTTTCTGCTTCGTCCTCAAAGAGTTAAAAGAACAAACGTATTGTAGAAGCTTTTTTATTTCAAAAGTTTTAAGTTTCCATAACAATTTCCATGTTAAAGTCAGGAAACTCTTGAAAAAACGTTCTACCTACCTTTTTACACCGCCCGCCAGCAGAAAAGGAGTTGTTCATTCAGAAATATTTTTTAAACTTACAATGCTCTCCACCACCTGTGTAAAAAATGTTTTGCCATAAGCATTTATTATTGAACTTTATTGAAAGAACAAAATTCAGAAGTTGCAAAACAAAATGTTCGTTTGTGGTTTTATAAGTGAAAATATTTGTGAGACCAAGGGGGGTATTTTATTTTAAATTGCCTTCGGCTGTTTGTCAGCTTGTCTCCTTGTAATTCACCCTGCGGAAGTGTATATATACACACAAGTTGCAATTCCCTTCCCAGAACATCAACAAAAAACAAAAAAGGACTCACTTTATATGCAAATCGTTTTGCTCAAAGAAAAAGTATACATTTCCATTGAAGTTGAAGTTTGCCGACGTCCTTGTCATTAAAAATATATATAAAAAAAAACACACATATTCAACAACTGTAAACTGCTATTCAAACGAAGTTAAAACTTTGTTTTTCGCATTAAAAGTTTATTCCTTATGATTTTGCTGTAATTTTTTTTTTGTTACAATTTCCTTTATTTCTTGTTTTTTTTTTTCTTTTTTATTTGCAGTTGATGTTGTTTGGTGAAGCAGCAACGGAGACTTTGTCGGCTTGAGCTTTTGCCTTCAATGTCCACAGAGGCAATTTATCATAAAACAAACGGAACAAAACTTTTGGAGAACTACAATCTGAGTTAATTAATAATTCAGTTACATCATAATTATTTTTATATTATGAGTTCAGCTGTGATGAGGACGACTTCGAGTACGACAACAACCTCGAGGACAACAACAATAACAAAAAAATGTACAAAACCGAACTGCTAGTCGATGATGCACTGATGATTGTGATGTTGGATGCCAGTTTTTACGTAAAGGCTCTGCCCTCGGTATGACACAAGATATTATGTCCTTCATGCAGACAGTCACCATCGCTGATACACTTGCCGCAGTCCTGAACTCTAGTAGTAGTAGCACTTCGATATTGGACTATCAGCAGCTGAATACAAGCAGCACCACCATTCAGGGTATCCTTTTGGCGAATGTAAGCGGCATCCTGCAGGATTCAGAGAGTAATGAAAGTGGCAGTGGGAGTGGAAGAAATGGAATCACAGACTATGAGGGCGCTGTTATTCCCAGTGCGGCAACAGGAGGAGACGAAGTAGTTGTCCAGGAGAATTGGATCGAATTATCCTTGTTTCTAATTAAAGCGTTCATCTTTTCTACGATCATAATCGCTGCAGTTCTGGGAAATGCCCTTGTCATTATATCAGTTCAGCGAAACCGGAAATTAAGGTAAGTGTCTGTAGAAATTAGTTTTGGATTTTGTTTTGTGAATATGGGGGCAAATTTGTCAAAGTTATGTTTTTGGAAAGCTTATAGATCGAAACTTTGATAGCAAATGTCAAAAACAAATAATGGAAAACATTGTTAATTAAGTTCCGATGCGTAATTGGAAAACTCTTCAATTCTCTTAATCCGAATACGATTTCCCCACCATAATTAAGGCCATTTTGATATTTATGAATTTTTTGAAATATACATATGAAGAGTACTTATACAGCGAGGTAACAACTTTATCTACTAAAATAAATTGCAGTCCTTTGTACCGCAAAGATTTAATTTAGATTGGGGAAACTGCTACTTATTTTGCCAATTACCTAATCTGAAATTATTTCCACACAATTCTATCAGTTTTGATGTTATAATTATTTGAGAAATGGCAAAGCCCAGTAGTCTTGTTCTGTAAATAACAACCAGTAAGAGCGTGAGATAAACTTTGGGAAACCAAATAAAATGAAAGTCACCCGATAGTTAGAGAACAATGATTTTAGAATTTTTCAAATTTATAACTTCCGATTTTTACGATTTTTTTGTTTCTTACAATATTATAAGTGAATAGTTACTGCTAATTAGTGTTTATATGTATGAGTATCAGTTGACGCAGCTTTATTCGTAAAGAACGACAAAATCATGACTCAGCATACTTACTACCGTTTCAGACGTGAAAGTTTTAATTGCTACGAAATGGCAACACTGTTTTTTCGTTGTTGGTTCATATTATATTTAAATCTAAAATCTTCTTAGGTGCAAGGCACAAGTACCGCTGGTAGAATGTCTTAACTGGATAATATAGTTTTTCCTATGAATGCGTTCCAAGACTAAAGTCTCTTGTTCCTGATGTGTTCGCTACTTACCATGTCAAAGTGCATGCAGGTCCGCAGGATTTTTTGCTCAAAGATTTCTAGCTTGATTAGGTAGTACAGTGATGGGAAAATTGTTTGCGAAGATAGAGATCAGTATCATATTTGTCCACGCGCTTGTACGTTCTGAAGGTCATGTAGTTGGCGGAAATCAATGAGGTTCCTCTTAGCGACTTTTGTTTCGTTAATGAGCGTGATGTTTTGGGGTATTTCTTCAGTATTGGTTCAGGATACACAACAAGTTAACTGTATAAGCCACTATCTGCAGTTTTTGTAGGCCCAATTGGCACTCATAAACGCCATCTTCACCCAACTCAATGTCTGAAAGAAGATCGGATCAAAATAACCGTTTAAGCTCCTTCATAAAGCTCTGGTTTGTGGTTTTGTTTCAATTTGATGGCGATGGTATAGAACTCTTCACTGCTTGTGAAACAGTGTTGCCTTTAAACAGTGCTTCTTTTTTCCATAGATCTAATGTCCATAGCTAAGAATGCGAAGAACTCTTGCTAAAAAAAATTTGCGTGAGAATGAGAATCCAAGCCGTTTTTCGTTAGCACACCTGTCCTCAGGGAAATAATATTTTTGTTTTCGTTTCTTTTTCTGGAAAGTTGATACAATCCCCGCAAAAGTTTTTCATTCGAAGCAACTGTATTACATTTGATCCAAATTGTAATTCTATAACAGCAAACATAATGCAAAACAACCAATTCGTTTTTAGCTCAATTTTATGAGTTGATTGCGGCATGAAAATGCGACCGGAATTACTTCCCATACATACACCTTTTCATTTACTAGAAAATTCTATTGTTTGCAGCAAACGATGGTATAGTTTGCGAAAAACCTCGCCGAAAGTAGTTTTTCAAAGAATTTCACTTTTGGTGTACATATACAATTCATTTATAGCAAATGACTGCAGGAAACAAATTTTCTTAATAATTGACACGAAAACTATCTAGTTTGTGGCGCAATTGCAACAGCCTTTATTTGAAATCGTGAGGTCACAGGTTCAATCATCGGTGTTACGCTGAACTTTTTATTTATTATTTCGTACGCATAAATTATTTTGCCGAAGCGAATTAAAGAGTTTGCTGCAAACGAAGTTAAAGTCGAAAAATTACTATCCAACAAACGAAAATTCGTTTGACGCAAATGATACATTCTCTTATTTTGTACTAGCTTCTTAAGTGAGAGATCGCCGATTCAATTACAGGTGTAACGCTAAACTTTTTTCTTAAACGTTTGCAAAAAGTATTTAACCCAAACGAATTTGATAATTTGCTGCAAATAAAGCCGAATAATTTTGCAGCTAACGAAAAAGTCGTTTGGGCAATTTCTTTGTTTACAGAAACCGATTTGTGCTCTCAGTGTGCGTAATTCTGCAATGTTTCCTAAAAAAAAATAGGTGACAAAGCACTCTTCATTGTTGTCTAGCGATCTGTCATGTCATAAAATGTTTAAAATTCCATTGGAAGATAGCTACGAAATCGATGGTTTAAAACAGACACTAAAAAATCATTAATTTTCACTTTTTGACTGATGCTGATTTCAGAGAAATTGGATTATATTTAGGAAAAAAATTACTTTTATCGTCAAATTATAGCTAACTGCCAAATTTGAAAAGGAATTTAATGTTTCCTTTACACAGGCATTTAACTTCTCATCTTCTAGCACTGCATAACAGTTTTGACTACTAAACTACCAACCCGAACCAAAAAAAAGTATTCAAAAGTTTAGCTTCAAACCGCACTGGGTAACTCTGTTTGCCTAGATTTGAATCAAAAAATCTTCGGATCAATACATTGCTACTGGAAACCTTGTTTCATTTACTGTTAGGTTGTTGTAAAATATAACACATTTATTAATTTTCTAAGTGCCCAGCCCATCCTGAAATTAGTTATGCAATTGAATTTATTTTCTGTCATTGTAATTGACAACCACAATTGACAAACTTATAAATAAATTTGGCATGTTTAATAATCATAAGTCAAACTTTTCTGACGCAAGTTGCTTGAACCCAGTGTAACTTCAATGTATTTCCTTGAAACAATGCTAAATAGTAACTACGCTTTCTTATTTAGTTGTGTGATGATAACTTTGTAAAACATTCAAAAATACAAAAACAAATATTGAATCTAATTTACTATTCAAGTCTGATTGATTCCCTAACCAATTATTGCTAAACCAATAACTAAATAAACAATTTGCATATTCTCATATCCTTTGCATGCAAAAAGTCCTTCGGGAAATCGAACTTGATATTCAAATTCATACACAAGCCGCGGGCTTTTTCGTGCTTGATTTTCTTATTCACAACTTATTATGTCCTTGATGAAAAGAGTTTTCAAGATGGTCTGAGCACTCTAAAGTGTATTGCATAAGTTTTATAGGCAAACGACCATAGAAAGTTTTCCGGTTAAAGAATTTCATATCCGGAGGGCACCAATACTTTGTCCCTTTTAATATAAAAAAAATTCATTCTATTGATTGGCTTTGGGAATGATTTCAATTGAAGGAATACCAAAATGACATTGAACTTTTTTTTTAAAAGATGATTTTGTGAATGTTTTTTTTTTATATGTGACTTGACATTCAACCGTCTGCAAAGTCAACATTCAATTTGTATATTATTCCATTGAATGGCACATTCGACAACCATTAGTCATATTTAATTAGACTGTCACAAACAAATCCATCGAATCATTATCAAATGAAATGCACTCTTTTCCTCTTCTATATACAAATTGACTTTTATTAAAGAGCCTACACTAATATTAGGTATGCTATGTATATAAAAATTCATGGAAACATAAAAGTCCTTGAACTCGAATATTGAAGTTGGCCTTTTTCCAACTTAATATCAATTAAGGGGGTGGCTTTCGACTTGGTTTTCCAAAGCCCAAATGATGGGTGATTGCAGGCCTAAAAATATATAACTATTTCATAATATTTGTTTAGGTTTTATTGGAATAGAGACGAACTTGTGAAACCCAAACAACAAGGCAGGGGAAGACACTCGCAGCTATATTTGGATTTTATATACCTTCCCTATACCTTTCTTTTGGTTTGTTTGCTTACTAGCTCTTTGGATATACATCAGAAATAATATCGATTGATTGTTTTTACTGAGGGTATTTTTCATATTTTCTTGTAAGGTAAAGATAAACGGTTTGCTTTATTACATTCGAAATATTTGTGTGTCAAACTACAGAGGTGGATTTACAAAAACAATGATATAAGGACTGTTACTGCGAGTAGTAGTAACGAGATTCTAGAGTATCAGCGAATTTTAAGGGAAAAATTTTGAAAGTATAATATAAAACACTTTAGTATTTTGAGTGTCAGTACAGTAGCCAACGTCATAGGCGTACGCAGAATTTTGATCAGAGGGGGGGGGGAGCTTATACAAGGTGGGGCAAGCACCCCCTGCTTCCTTGCGTATGCCCTTGGTCAACGTATTGTGTCAACAGAATATGCATATAAAAGTCCAGTCGGAATAAACATTTCACATATACAAAATTTATTTGTAAAATTTTCTTTTACGTTAGATCCTTAAGAGTCTACGTTTTATTTCTCGGGATAATTTACCTTGTGCTTCAGCCGCAATCTTGGATTTAAGGAAGAATAAGTTTTTTGTGAATAACTCGTCCATTTTAGTTTGCTTTACAAAAAATAGTCAAAAATAGTCAAAAAAAAAAGTTGAAGTAAAATGTTTAGGACCATTTTTTTTGTGTACATATACATACCTCTCTTTTAAGTGTTCTACCTTCCAAATAATAACTACAAGAAAGCATATCCTCAACTAATTTGTGTTAGACATTATTAATAGGTACAGTAAATTTGTGATCAAAAAGGTTCCTAGAAAGGAAGTTTTGGGGCAGTTTGAATTCTTTCATACTTTATGGTTTTGGGGGGACTTAATCCAATAAAATTTCGTGACGAAACATCATCAAAAATGCAAAAAAACGCGAAATTTCCCATATTTTTGAAGTTTTTCAGGGTACAATTTGTACCCTGAAGGACTAGTTTTTAGTTACATCTATGAACTTATTAATATTTATGAACCCTCTACCGCATATTACCCCATACATGGTCTATGAAGTTTGAAGTTTGATAGGAATTGAAAACACTAATTACAAAAAAGTTGTAATAAAATGGATTATAAAAAAAACTTTGACTTTCTTATTATACGAAAACGGCTTTTCCTACTAATAAAAGAGTCACAATTCTCCAATATACTCCAGTATACTCAAGGTCCTTTTTTAAATGTATTTTTACAATAGGCAGATTAAATTCATACAATAAAAAATTTCCTCTTATTTCCTTATAGTTTTTTTTTTTGTATGAATAATTTTTTTTTTTTTTTTGATTGTATGATATTTTGTGATCCCTTATGGAGCTTTTACTCAGACCCCATATATCGTATTGTATGCAATGGGTGTTATGCTGTAATTTTACTGTAAATTGGCTTTAAAGAAGCTTTAATGGTTGTGGCAAGCATGTAGTTCTATGCGTGGAGGCTTTCGAAGTGACGATGACCCGTTTTCCTATTCTCATTATGAATATATCCACATATAAATATTCCCAAAAGTGATTATCATATAGCTTTCGCTGAACACCTAAGGAATTCCGGTAGCGTGTATTGGCAGAAAAAATGCGCTTTCAAGCATGATTTCTGATCACAGCAGAAACTACTCAAGCATTCAAGTACGCCTCTGCTTAAAGTTATCAAAACCTACAAAACAAGCTTTAAATCATGATTTTGCCTTGAACTCTATAAGCAGTGCAGAAAATATATTTGTTCTTGTGCTTAATTATTATTCATGATTTAATGCATACAAAACCATATATGGCTTCTAAATTTTTAATTGAAAATCTTCTTACTGCATATAAACCCATATTTGGTGTATATAAATAAAAAGGTACATACATATATGTAGGTACATACATAGGTACATATATTTCCAATTTTTTTTTCACTTAGTTCATAATTTATGCAGGGTTAAAGTTAACTTAATTTTTCAAAATTAGAGCCCAAAATTACCCTGCTGAAATTCCAAGTTTCTAAAAATCTAGAATATCTAAATTTTTAAATAAAATTATCAATAATATCATGTTTTTTTTTTAGCCTCTAAGACTTACCGTATAGACTGGGTCAGATAAAAATAGAAAAAACCTAAGAATTGAACTTTGACGCGTGGCAACCCTATGCCCAAATTGTTTGTCTAAACACTATTTAAATAATTATGTACATCTTATGTAGTTTGTCGATGCTTGTCGAAAAAAATTATCTGATTTTTTGTGTCAAACATCTTTTTTGACGTTTTTGACTTTTAAACGTCAATTTCTTAAGTTGTTCATTTTTGAAATTTGTTACTTGTGTGTGTGACTTTCATGTTTTTTCTATAGTCTAGCGATTCCATTATAAATCATGTCTCTATTCATTTTAGCTAGGAAATAGCTTTTCACCTTTTTTTTAATTTCACCCTTATTTACGCTACTAGAATTCCAAGTTTCTAAAAATCGAGAATATCTAAATAAATAAATAATTGAATTACTAATAATTTCAAAGTCTGCACCAAATGATATACCCGTAATTTTTGTCCATTAAAATACTTAAATTAAATTTAAATGATTGTTAATTCATCTTCTGGGGACCTCTTTTAAGAAAAGCTTTTGTGTTAATTTTAAGCTTTAATCCGCCCCTGTATAAACTTGCACCACATAAACATATAAATAAATGTTCGACTTTGACAAAAGGTACTTTATAACGTCCATTAGTCGATTGTATTTCATGGATATCAAAAGGTAAACAACAAAATCGTAGTTGGATTACTTTGTAAATCTCCTTCGATGATGGAGAAAATAGAAGGATATTCCGGATGAACTATTTAAATTGAGGCACTTGAGTAACTCCAATAAGGTATCATCTCTTATTTTAAGAAACAGAACAAAGGAAGAGAATGTCTATTCTTGGATTTACTTTTCTCCAATTTTATTTTAATGATGGTTCTTATTTAACTTTCACATACATTTTTGTATGGAATTTCATGTTCTTTGTTAAATCGTTAGTTTTAATGATTCATTCATGATAATAATTTACCAAATTCAAACAAAATCAACTTTAGGAAATTACATAGATTTATTCAATTTTTTTTTTAGAAATTTTGATAGTTCCATCAAAATATTGGTTTGGATGTAAAATTCAGTTGAAATTGGAAATGTTTTTGGCAGCATTATTTGAACAATGCAGTTGCCTTTATTGAAATATCCTTGAGTTTTTTTTTTTTACTAATCAAAGAAAAAATAGTTTTCTATTAATTTTGATGGTCTTGCAATGGAAAAATATTTGTGGGGATTTCGAAGAATTTTTTTGCAAACAACTGGTTACGTGCCAGTTCGGGCAGTGTAATGCTGGTGCAAAATGTCTGCACTGGGGATGGGTACGAGTAGATGAGTACCTACTCTCTTTTCAATAATAAAATAGAGAAATGTTTACACACTTTGAATGGAACAAATTCTCGTCATTTGATTGTACTAATTGCACATAATTTTTTTTTTTTAATTTTTATTTCTGCATCAGTTAGAACCACATAAACATTCTTTTCAAGTTTTTCTCTGAATTTCATTTGAGGTTGTTATGGGCAAAAAACTATGGTCGTATTTCTCCTTTTTAGAAAAAAAACATTCAATATTTTTTAAGCTTCAATAAATAAATATACCAAGGTGACTTGGAAATTTCCCTAGTTTACACGAAAAAAAGTACCTGTACAAAAAAGTATTTTTTTATATTAGTTTTGGGTCGCTGAACAAGAAAATGAAATTTAAAGGGTGATTTTTTAAGAGGTTTAGAACTTTAAAAAAAAAAAAAACACAAAAAATTCGAAAAAATGAATGAAATATTTATTTGAATCGATAGTTTGAACCTTGCAATTTAATGTTTAAAGATAATTTTATGCAAATGTTGACCGCGGCTGCGTCTCAGGTAGCCCATCCGCTGAGCCCAATTTTGGCATACTCTTTCACACATATCGGCCGGCATCTCACGAATGAATGCATGGATGTTGGCTTCCAGTGCGTCAATCGAAGCGGGCTTGTCCCTATAGACATTAGCCTGGACATACCCCCACAAAAAATAATCTAATGGTGTCCAATCCGGCCCGAAACGTGAAATTAACTGTTCACCAAACTCGCCTCGCAATTGCGCCATTGTTTCGCGTGCTGTGTGGCATGTGGCACCGTCTTGTTGAAACCACATATCATGCAAGTCAAGAACTTCCATTTCGGGCAAAAAAAAGTTTGTTATCATCGCTCGGTAGCGTTCACCATTGACAGTAACGCTGCGATTCGCATCATCTTTGAAGAAATATGGCCCAATAATGCCGCCGGCCCATAAACCGCACCAAACAGTGTCTTTTTCGGGATGCATTGGTAGCTGTTGCAATGCTTCTGGCTGATCTTCACTAATTTTTTTTCTAGCTACTCGTAAGAACAACATAAACGCAAAAACAAAAAACAACAACAACTTTAAAAAAACCACCGCGAATGCAATAGCGGATGAAATGGAGAGAAATATTTAGTACAAATCTTGGGAGATTGCCTTCTAAGAAAATAAAGAACCGGGCAAGTAAAATAGAAACGTCGTCCTTTAATCAAGAGATAATACCTTCTGGGTAAATGGAGCAGCTACTACTACATCATTATTAGGTAATTTATAAGCTGCGGGGATTTTTCTCAAAATATAGGACTGATAGTCAAAGCCTATTAAGTGATAAATAGTAAGGCTGTGGCCCAAGACAAGATCTAAGTACCCAGTATTGACTCCAAATCGGCAAGGGCTCCTTTTCAAATTTGGGAATATACTTTTCACCCCGGCAGTTTTCTTTGAATCAAATTTGAAATCAATTTTTAACAAAACAAATTCTTTCTAACATTCCAAGTTCTTTTACCGTTCTAATTCCTTCTACCATTCCAATTCCTTCTATCAAGCCAATTGTTCCTACCACCCATTAAAACCAACAATAATACTATATTTATTAAATGAACTGGATGAAAACAACAAACTAACACTGTACTGGGTTCCTGCGCACTTTGATGTCAAGGGAAACGAAGAAGTAAATTCTTTAGCAAAGGCAAGGGCCACAGGCCACCTTTTGGGACCTTGCGGTCTCAAACTGAGGCAGGTTATAATGCCACTTGGGAATTCCAACTAAAAGCGTTTCAAGTATTACATCAATTTAAGCAGAAACAACCTAAGATCACTAACCGGATGACTTAAGTTGGGAAAACCCCTCAGCAACAGACAGCGCACGCCTACAATGCATGCAGTCTAAAGTATTCGTCATCACTTTCACCGGCTCTTCTGATCCCCGCTCTCAGACTCTCCCCTCACTTTTTAAACAAGCACATTACGGTTAAAACGTTTTGATATAAACTCTACAATATATTTTCGAAAATAAAAGCCATTTTATGGATTGCCTACCAAATTCTCAATTCCCAAAAGTGCACCTGTGAAGAATAGCACATTAAAAATGAAAATCAAAAACTCTAACAAAGGCCAAGTGCGTCTCCATTAAGTAGAGTTTACAACCTATTTCCATTGTAACGAAGATAAACGGAGATAAAACCCTAATAATGGTACATATATGATTTTTCTAACCTCTCTCAAATTTGAGTTTTCTTTTTTATGGCCACAAAGAAATAAGAAAACATCAAAACTATATTTCAACCTCATGAAATATCTCTGCTGAACACATTCTTCCATGACCATGACCATCAATGTTCAGTCTTCTTTGAAACCCTAAAAAAATTCAAAGAGTCTTTCAAACGTGTATATACCACATTCAGATATTATACTTTCGTATCACACCGCTGCGCTGCTGGTTGGTTGAGTGCCTTACATTTTTTTTTTTTTTTTTGTTTCGCTCTCATTTCATTTCCCATAGATGCTTTGAAGCTTTGATCCAAAATGAAGCAATTTCCTTAGTTTGCATCGGGTCATGGGCCATGGCATATCCTTTGTATCATATTCACATAGCAGCTATATAAGAGATTCAACCCAAATTTAATGTTTTTCTTCACACGTATGTTGTACTTGTATTATTTTTATTTTAGCCCAAATAAAACGAATAGCAAAGTGATGTTTTGAAAGCCATAAATTTTGGTCTGCTGCTCTGCAAATAAAGACAGCTT
The DNA here is from genome assembly GCA_948107695.1 of Meliscaeva auricollis. Taxonomy (NCBI): domain Eukaryota; kingdom Metazoa; phylum Arthropoda; class Insecta; order Diptera; family Syrphidae; genus Meliscaeva; species Meliscaeva auricollis. The sequence continues at coordinate 115,563,224 of OX403616.1, read as the reverse complement.
TTCATCTGAATGGAAATATGAAAGATTGGCAAAACGGAATTTTCACATTTTTCATACGTATTTTGACGGATGCATATAAAGACCGGTATTTTATCAGTTTTCTTTTTTTCTTCACAACGTCCGAGGCTGGTGAAATTGAGGAGGAATTCAATTTTCTTTTCAGAACCCAATTCATTGAGTTCGTGCTTTTTTTTTTAACTTAGAAAAATGATGTTCTCTCTATTTTCTTTGCTCTTTTTTTGGAATAATTTATAAAACTTCATTACGAGAAAGCTGATATATAAGAAACAAAGAAACTAAACAAAACATCGACATGAACTGGGAATGATTTTTTTTATCAAGAAAAAGAGAGACTAGGTACCTTAGTGGTGCAACTTTTTCTTGCTCATTAAGTTTCTTGTTATTTTGCCACATCTGCTTCTGTAACGAATGATGCAAATCATCGTTCATGGAAACTGATAAGAACAAAAATGTTTATCTTCTTACAAATTCACAGAAGTAATGTTACTTTTTTCTCTTCTATAATAGTGATTATTATTAGTTTCTATGGTGACCGTATTTTCTTTTAATTAGAATAAGGTACCTTTGATAGTTTTAAATTACATTGTGATCAATATGCCTTCAGAGGTGGATTTTAATCCATTACGGAAGGTTTTTTTCTTATGATATTGGTTCTGTGAAAAAAACGTCTGAAACCTTCATTATGAATCATTTTTTTCTCGGCAAATGAATTCGGAATGAATGTCCAAACTTAATATAGAAAGAAAAAATAAATACACGACCGAACATTAATGCTTTCAAGTGAATGTGAAAACTATTTATTCACAAAACCAGAATCAGAGTTTCGGAGTGCCAAAAAGGAACAGTTTTTGTCTAAATGAAATCGTTCGATCGTTTTCAGACTAGCAGGTCTGTGGCCGGGAAGTAACATACCAGATACCACCTTCTAGTCCCTCTAAGCTGGTTCATGATTTTCTGCGAAACAGGTCGGGAAGTAACTTTGATTTTAGGTTTACTCTGTACTTAAAAAACTTTCTTAGTTTGTCTTGCTGACTTTTACAGAAATCAATTCTCTGACAAGAGCATTTTTAAACTTCTCGTTCTTTTACCCGATGATTTTTTTGAGAAGACCGTTCTGCTACTTCCATTGTTGGAGCGGAATCTACTGCTTCTAGTCGGGGAGGATTACTTAACTATTAAGATTACGGATTTAAATAGAAGTTAAATAAAAAATAAGTTAGTACTGATAATAAAAACATAGGGTTGCCATTTTTAGAATGGGAACATCAACGTGGCAACCCTGTTTGAATGAAAAAAAGGTTTTTAGCTTTTAACCATGTCAAAAATGGTACCTTTTCATTGAGAAATTATTATTATATATTTAGTGTTTATTTGCATTCAAATAGGGTCGCCGTGTACTTATTCCCATTGAAGAGTTGTCAAAATAGGCAGAATTGAATTCAAACTTAAATTTTATGTACATTTTAGCTATTAACTCCACCAAAAGTTATACTATTTTGTTTAAATACGAATTATTCGAGCATATTTTCAGTAGAACAGGGTTTCCACATTCTAAGCCTTACAGTCTCTACTTTGTTTTTGAATTTTTATTAATATTATTATTATGATTAATATTTTGTTTTTTAATAAACGAAAAAGTTATGATGCATAAAGTGATGTAGCATGTTTGTATTGAAACAGGGTTACCACATTGATGTACCCATTTTAAATATGGCAACCTAATTTTTTTGATTTTCAGTACCAACTTAACTTTCATTTGACTCCTATTTAAATCTATAACCTTATGAGCTAAGTAATCCAACGGCCGCCGCCCTGAATAGTCCAGGAGGAGCTCATTTTTTCTTTACCATCTCAGCCATTTGTTACGGTGGCTGCATTCAATTCCATCTTTTAGATTGACCAAAAACTTTTCTATTAAAGGTTGTTAGATGCATTTCTTCTTTCTTTGAATACTCGCCAGAACTTTCATGAAACTTTCAAGCATTGTTCAACTCCTTATTAAATACTATTGATTTTATCTTCAAACTCATTCACTCAAACATTAGAAAAAACGTTTCCGCGATACGCCCATCAAGAGCTCTGAATTTTTTGTCGAAGTAATTTTTGTTCTTATAGAAGATTCTTTTGCTTAAAATCTTCTTGTTCTTCAAATTTTTTGATAAGATTTTTCGCTAAATTCCTTCTTCATTCAGTTTTCCAAAAACCTTCTTCTGCTCATTTTGTTGTTCTTCGAAAAGTGAGTCGTTCAAGAGCATTTCTTTTGATCGTTACCAAATCTGGTCCTCTGTCGAGAGGGTTAGTCTTGTGAAGAATATACCAATTTCGGATATGGTACAAGTTTTCACTACCTACTGCTGGATGACGCTGGAGCTATTGAAGATTCCTTTACATTTTGATTAATTGTATTATTGGATGTCTTTAAATTAGCTTTAATGACAAAATCAATTACATGCGACCCGGTTTGCAATTTGATTTAGTTCACAACACAAGGCTTACCATTTAACCTTAAATATTTTGCTTTCTTTAAGATTATTCCGACTATTACCAACAAAGACAGATAGCAGATTAAACAATAAGACAAAACAAAAAACAATATCAACCAAAAAAAAAAATATGACAAACGGTCACCATTAAGAAGACAAAAACAAATCGAAGACATCTATTTCATTCACTTGCACTAAGCTGAGAAAAGAATTATAGATACAATTGAGTCAATAATCCTTACAACTGTCACTCGATGTGTGTATCTAAATTATTTGTTGCTTGACAAGAACTTTCATCCTCTCCCATAAACGATACAATACGTAGTACCTTACCAGCTCGTAAAAGCACATTTTCTATCATCAATCCCTGGGGCAATTTATTTACGCTTTGTTAAAACAGGATAGGTAGGCAGGAGACGAGTACACTATCGGACACTTGAATAAATCCAGGGCTTTGTAGATATTCAAATTGGTTTTTCTTCACCCACACTTTTAAGACAGAATATTCAGCTTTATCATTTTTAAAAACCAGAACTAGTAAATTTCTTTCTCTTAGAATGCATTAAGTCTAAGAAGAAAGAGGGAAAGTGCAAGCCGGGACTGTCAAAGCGCAAAAGTGTAGAAAAACGTATAGGAAGCCGAAAAACGTCTCTGGGTATAGAACAACATGAAAATTGAAATTAAATGAGCTCAGTCAGTCGCCGCTGCTTCGAATGCTGCTTCGAATTCACACGGTTCTGCAGCAAACCTTACAGTTAAATCGGATGTTGCAGCTAGTTTTTCTCAGTGGAAAGTGGCATACTGAAAGCTTATCATTTAGGAAGATGTAACCATAAATATTCCTGACACCAAACTAGTGTTATCACTGTGTCCGAAGAATACCCAATTTAAATTTTTACAAAGCATTGGGTTTATTCAAGTGACCTGCAGTGTATATAGGCTTTTGTATTGTCTCCTTATTTTAGTCTTAGATATTACTTGTCGATTCGTATACAAACAAAACACTGCCGATGGGATTGTTATTGGAATTAAACTTGGGGTTGGACTTCATGTTTATCCTTTTGCTATAAATACTCGAATTTGTTATCCAAATATGTGTGTTTTGTCATCTGTAATAGAGTAGGGGTACCTTCATTTTTGCTCGTTTATTTTTACATTGAATTGACAAAAGGGTGTTGATGGGAAAAATTATGTTGTGTACAGAAATACCTGTTACATTTGGTGACAAAAAATTTGATTGTAAATTGGATTTAAAGGAAATTAATGAAAACAGGACAATATTTCAGTAGATATAGAAATGTGAACTTGAGCCGATTGAGAAATTGTTTTATGATACAAAATGTGAAAAAAAAATTACAATTCACTAAATAAATATGTAAGGCGTGTTTAAAGCAGATTCCAAAATGAATTGAATAGGAAGATTGGTACTTTTAATACAAAAAAATAGATTCTCCAAACAAAATAAAGGGTTATTGACCTTATCATGCGTATGCAGTCAGAACAGTTGCTTTGAAAATCAGTGAAAAACGCCAGAAGAAACTGCTAAGAGAGCATTTTTTTTGTTTATACAGTTCCGGCATCAAAATAGATGTTACACAATTTTAAATTTTTAAACTAAATAAAAATAAATAAAAAAATGGTGAATGTTGATTTTTTTTATAAATTATTGGTAATTAATAAAATTAAAGACAAAAAATGTTGCAATTGTTTTTATACAATTCTAAATCATATCATTCTGAAATCTGCTTGAAACACGCATAATACTCATTGAATTCCTTATTCTGTATGGATTCTCTGATCTGATGTGTAACTTTTTTCTGTTGAAAATTTTATAGTCAAATAGAACAACTTTTTTATCTTTGGCCAAACCAATTATATACCAGAGCATTTAGGTTTTGACCCCGGCACGTTGAGAGTTTTAAAATCCTTATAAATCCATGTTTTTTTAATTTAAGCCCATCAGTTCAATACGATAACTGTAAGCAGCCTAAAATCAATTTGGGGTGTTTCGACCCTCCAATGCCCTTCCCCAGGATCCGCACGAACAAAATATTGTGTTGTAATCTGAACTACATACGAAGTTTCACTCTGATACAATAATTGTAATTAGGCTAAAATGAAAATGTACAAGAAAGTTTTGTTTAAAATGGCTGAACTTCGAACTTAATCGAAGTTTAGGTAATCCTCAACTTTTGGCGTTTGCAGATTCCAATTATCTTGATTCCATCAAAAATTATCGTGTTTACAAATTTCCAAAGCCAAAAATGTGTCGAAAACGTGTTTTCTTTGCGTTTCATGGTGTTTCATAATGAATTAGATCAATTCTGAAAAAAAATTTTTGTGCCAATCTAGCGATTCTCCTTTACACTCAGTGTACGGAAAAGTAATAATCTGCACTTAATTTCTAGTAAATGGGCTTACGCGTTTGGGCAGTGGAAATGTGTATGGCATGACAAAAACCACTTTTTTGGGCCTCTCCATTCTCGTAATGTTGGTTTTGATTAAAACCTCGATTTATTTTTGACACGAAACTCATACTTGTTATATAATATAGCAAGTAAAAAGATGAAAACGCATAAAATTAAGGTCTACACTGCAGTGAGTTGTTACAATACTACTGCAATTATTTCTGAACTAAGAAAAAACTAATAAAATACTGTTAACTACCGCTAAAACTATTCGAATATTTAACCTGTTCCAAATCAAGGCCACAGGCCGACCGACATAAAGAATTGCAGGTTTCCCAAAAACAAAACTCCTTCCGGCTTTCTGAATCATCGTTATTGAGTTTTCATGTTTGACATATATGTATATCTATTGAATTTTTTTAGGAATTCAACATTTTCCATATAATATCTAAATTCCAGGTAAAAGTAAACAATATAACCATTATTCATGATTTTGAATTCCAAGAATGTACTATACATTTATGATTCAAATTCTTCAACTTTCTTATCTCCTTCCATCCAGAAATCGATTCAACAATCTGATTATATTATAAAATCTTTGTATTCGTTGACATTGTGTGTTGGAAGAGTAGAGTACGAGTGGGTATGATACCTAAATAAATTGATCTCGATATCCGGGCAATAATTCATCTTTGTTACTCTGCGCACATACTCTTGGGCTTGACATCTCTGCAAAACTTCATAACCAAGCTTATATCCACCAATACCTCCCCTGGGTGTTTTTTTTTTTTTTTTTTTTCTTTTGGAATTGATAAAACAGGTAGGTTGGTTCACTCATGAGGGAACTCTTCAGATAGCCTTATTATAATATTTTTTTTTTTTCCATTTAATAAAGCCGAAGGCAATGTTATTCAAATTCAACTTGGGGTTCAATTTACACCTACATCGCGGAGCCACCGCCTTACATGTTAAAAGATTCAAATATTCAATTTTCGTGTTCTTTTTATTTTTATTTTTTTTGTTTGTTGAAAACGGCCGGTGCGGGTGTAAGAAAAATCGAAAAGTTATAAGATCATGGCTAAGCTTTTGTCTTTTGGTTATTAAATTTCTCACATGAAATATGGCAGTTTCTTCCTTGATCCTTGTCATTTCCATCGTATTCCGTGTCGTCGTCGGCAAGAAAGTTAGTCCCTTTTGTAACTTGTAAGCAACTTGGGACAAAAATTAAAACAAATTTATTCAACCTCCTTCTCGGGTGTCTGTGGAAACACCACATTCTCTCTTTTTTTGTCTCTGTGTTTTTTTTTTTTTTCTTTCAATTTAATACAAATGCCCCCTTTTTATATTTGAGGCAAATAAAAGACTTAGAGAAAATAGCCAACATAAAAATAGCATAAATGTTTTGATAGCCGTTAACGGTCGTAAACGGACACTCTTCTTGTGGGAAAACCACCTACGATGAAGATAACCTCCATCCCTTACCATCAAATACAATTATTTTACACCTCGTATAACAAACTGGTGATAAAAAAAAGGTTGTTTTATTTTTTATATCGTGTAGATGAATGAAGGATTTTTTGTTCACCTGATGCTGTTTGTTGTGTAGCTACGAGAAAGCAAAAAAGTTTGCACTGAGTAACGAGTTTTACAAATAAAATTCACAACATTCCACTTCGTTAGGCGCCATTTAAAACGCACCTTTGCTCATTCGCACACACACACGTTTCCTGCAACTTTTCATGTGCAGTATTATCATCCGTTCTTCTCTGCTTTTAATCTGACGTATAATGAAGCTCAATGATAATGTTCCATAATGATATTAATCTCCTTGTAGCAGATTTCCATGAAAGTGGAAGTTTAACTTTGTGCTGCGTTCTTTCATTTGAAGTTATTTCATTGGTAAGTAAAATGAGCCAGGCGCGTGTAAAACAAACTATTTAAACTGTTTAATAAATTCATACTTAAAGACTGGAGGGACTTATATGTATTACGACATAGCAATTAAACCTACGCTGCGTCAAGAGCTACATAATATTGGGAGTTTTGCAGCATACTTCGCTTTACTTTTGATGGCGCTTACAATCCAGACTGGATCTCGGTCTCCACCAACAAGCCTTTTCTGCCATCCTGGTTTCGAGTTAGCTGCCTTTAGTTACATACTCCAAAAGGGTTGAGCTTATTACTTACTTCAGTTCGGAATTTAAGATGAGGTTTTTCTTCTACGTTCAGCATGGTTGAATTCAAAGACAAAAGGCTTTCTTTGGAAACCAGCAATTAAACAGCTTTTTTATTTCATCAACGGATTTCACCAATAAATTAAACTGCTTTTAACGGCAATCAAGAAATTTTTGTTGGCACCAACCAATTTCACTGCTAATTAAATTGTTTTTACCGACAATCAAAGAGCTTTCACTAGCCTCACTTTCTACTTTTCACCACTTTCACCAGCAATTAAACGGTTTTCTCCAGCAATACAACACCTTCTACTACCACCGATGTGGATTGCTCGGTATCTATTCTGCTATTGTCGGAAAATAGCTCCTTTATGTGCTTGTGCAAGGCTTGTTAGCTGAATCAGATTTTTGTCATTTGAATGCGGTCTACATAGTGTAGCGTCGGCGGAAAGCAAAATTGTTTGAAATCCATAGGATTTACAAATGACTGAATAAACAATTTGCTTTCCGTCGTCAATATGTGCTTAGAATATACTTTTCGTTGAAACTGGATGTGAAGCGTAAGGGAACAAAGAGAAATTTTTCACATCTTGTAAGTGACCACTGTGGTTGAAATGCGTGTGCATAGTTTTCTGTTTGGATTACGTAAGAGCTGAGGCATATACGTAATGCTTCGTTACAATATGGCTCACGTGACTAAGCCTTTCAGACCGAAGTCACTGTAAAGACCGCAGAAATTTATCTCAACCGATATACACTGTATGGGTTCATCACTCGAACATATACATTCTATCACAGCAACCCAGCAGGTTTTCATCCGCTTGTGACCCTTGCATAGGGACTGGGATAGTTATTAAAAAGTTTATATGTAGGACCTCCATTCGTTACTTAAGTAGGGGCCTTACTGTTTAAATGCCTTCTATTTTCGAAGAAAGAAATGTTCACAAGAGTGATTCTTCGCTTTATCTCTACACTGATGCCATTTTGTGATGTATGTAAGATCAGTCTATTTCGAAGTTATTTCTGTCGATCGCGACCTTTGTGTTCTGGTCAACGGAATAGATAAATTCCTTTATGGTCCTGCTCAACGGCTTTATTGAACATCATTGTTTGAGTAGAATTAGTTGATTTGCATATCAGGAGAGTATTGGCTGTCTTCACCTTTTAGCAATTTGGAAAACTTCAGTGTTCATGGGCTCACATGGGCTGATCGATCTAGTGTTTTTAGCTTAGTCGCTTTGAAAAACCCACTACATCAGTGCTGGCGCCTTTTATGACCTGTAAGTAAGTAGTATTTCTACTGGTTGTATAAATCGTGCTTACCGAGGCTAATCATCAAAAGTTCTTTAGGTTTCTTGTGATAGAATCCTGTAGAAGGCAGCAGTATTCCATCACAGCTCTTTCCTCAAAATCTGTGTTAATGTTTGAATGATCTGACTAGTAAAGAGTTTCTTTAAGCCTCACTTCCCTTTGAATCTTATTTTTATTGAAGTGTGTCTTGATTTTCTTAATGAAATATTAAATCTCATTGTATTTTTGTTAAAACATCTCGTTTCTTAATTTAAAAATCCATTATTTCGACAAGAGGGACCTAAGTAAACTTTACCATATGTTTGACCCCAACAAAAAACAGTTGTGACACGGACCTGCAAAGTTCCCAGCGAACGTGCATTTATTTGAAATAATAATGTGCAATGCATTATCCATCTCTCTGCCTGTGCAAGAATGTCTGTCAAAACTTTTATTGCATTAAAGAGAAATATAAGGTTTTTCTAGCACAATCGCCCAAAGGATAATTGTGTAAATAAAGTTCATCGATTTTATGTGGAATGTGGCGGGAGAGCTGGTTTAGATTGGTGCGGTAAATTAAACAAAAGTGAAAAGTATAAATGCACATTCATGTTAAAGTTTTTTTTTTATGGAAACAAAAACTTTGTTGGGTTCCCTGATCATTCATCTCTGACTATGATTTCGAATTAAAAGTTAATTTTCTACATGAAACTGTCTGTCTTGTGTCTAAACAAGCACTCAAACACAACATGCTGCTAATTTTCTACTATTGGAACTCTTACCTATACAATATGCATAGCAAACCAACTAACTATACAGACACACTTTTCGTTTATTCTTTTGTAGAATGTTTTCATAGAAATATAAAAGGACAATAATTGTTACAACAGCAAGCAACAAAAACAAAGAAAACAAAAAGAATTTTCAAAGACACATTTAACGAAGGTAGGTTATCTCACAAAAAATAATTACAAGCTGACGCAGTTTTTGTCTTTTTTTGAGACAAAAACATGAATGAGACAATCGACACAAAATTAACTGGGTTTCCAGTACAAGATTTAATGATTGCGCAATTACATAGATACTTTAACGCATCTACTAGATCCTTATGCACCTATACACGATACACCACAAGTCAAAATAATGTGAAGAATTTTTTTTAGCAGAAGTGAATTTTCCTTTCTTTTGATCACCAGTATTTTTTTCGTCTTGCATTTCGTGCCAATCATGATTTTTTACTGATAAAAATTATTAATTAGAAGTTTTTGAAAAAAATATTTTGTTAAAAATTAATTTCTTAAACTTTAAAATTGATTCTCCTTTAGACAAATTCTACTTCCGCTTCATCTTCTACGAATTATGTCAGTGAAAACAGTTGTTTTGATTTTAGCCCTTCCGTTTCTATGTTTTCTTTTCCTTCTGTAGGACGAAATTTACCTTCCGCATCTTTTTCCACGGATTTGTAAAGGCAAAAGGGTTTATTTGGTTTTGATTTTTCCCTGAAGCATTAATCCGAAATCTATAGTCTATGATCCCGAAATTCTTTATCAGAATGTCTATTACTTTAATTTAATTATATGCTGGGGTTGGTACATTAACACCGAAGCAAAAATTTGACGAAATAATCCCGCAAGACTTTTAAGTTCCATTTCACAACACACAAGACCTCATTTATCGAGCTTGTAGGTATTTGGATTTTGCTTATTTTAGTTCCAAGAACCCAAAGTTTTCTATCGGCTTTTGAATTGATTTTGTTTGTATTAAAAATGAAATATAAAAAAGAAATAAGTACATTTTTACTTAATAAGTGTGTTGAACATATCTGGACCAGAGTGTACATTAAGGTGATTCAAAAAAAAAATATTTTTTCCCTGAATGCCATGACACCAAGCTCACACGTTTTGTTTAGGCAAAAAAACTAACCTTACAAAAAATCAGCTCTTAAAATCAGCGCGAAATGCAATTTTCCATACAAATTGCACTGGGAACTCACGTTTGGTAATAGACCAAGAGCCGACATCAAATTTTGGGAGTGGAGGTGCAACCAAAATCTGAGTATGCAGTTTTATAGGTATACGCGTCCTGATTTCAAATTCAAAAGTCTGGCAGGATTTTGGTTATATGTACCTCCACTCCCAAAATTTGCTGTCGGCTCTTAAATTATAAGTTGTACAGTAGAGTCTTTGATACAGTTTCTTATAGGATTTTAAAAAGCCTACAAAATGGTTTTTTTTTTAGGTTTACTCTTTAATTATGCATCTCAATAAAATAATTTGCCAACTTAGGGAAAATATGTGCCCAAAATTCAACGTAGAGAACGAATGCGACTTAAAAAATTGGATAAATTAATGGAAGATTTCATTTTTTATCACAAATCTTATATAATAACCCCCAAAAAACGATTTGAAAAATATTTTAAGGGAGTAGAAGTAGGAATAGTAGTAGTAGTAAAAAAGTGAGCTGTATCAATATTGTAGAACTTTCAAAATCCTAAAAAACTGTATCAAAAACTTTACTGTACAACATACTGTACGCGAGTTACGGCACATATTCCCCCTGTAGGTAGAGTTATAACCCAAGGAAAGTGGATTGCTGAAAAGTTTAAAATTTGACAATTTATATCAAACAATAATAATTCAATGCTATAAACTTTTTATAAATGCAATGTTACTGACGTCATCAAACATAATCAGCTTACAAAACATTTCAGTCCACATAATCGGAATTGTTTTAGCCTGTATGTAGTTTGTGACAAAATAATTTTAAAACTAAAAACTTTGCTAAAGTTTGAGTTGTTTTCATGATTAAGTAGCCCACTTTGTTTCAACACTTAGAACTAGACAAGTAAATGTCTTTTAATTTTTGAAAATAATGAGATCTAGCTCAGCAGCCTTGTTGTTTGAGAAATGGATGCCTTAGTTCTGATTATTTCTTGTTGAGTTGTTTTAAAACTGTTATGGTTCCAAAAAGTTATGGCTTAAACTGAAAATGGTATATGCCCGCCTGGTCATGACCTCTCAGAACTTAGAAACTATTTTGTTTCGAAACATTGCCCGAGTTCGATTTATTGCAGTTTTTTTGAAAGTTCAAAAAAAACCCTTCTTTAATACAGTATTTTGCAACGTCGTCTGTACATTATTGATCTTTGTTTTTCACATAAGTGCAAAATTGTTAGTTACAAATTTGTGAAGAAAAAAATCGTCCCCTTCATGTCAGAAACATGAATGTGCAAAAATGAAAATGTTGGGAAATCGTGTTTACAAGGTTGGTCGGTGTCGTAAAATTAGAGAGAATGTTTTGTGACAAAAAAAAGCATGTTAAATTACGGCCTTATTTTTCTCTTTAAGCCAACATAATTTTTATTTTGCCACCCCTAATTTTCCACAATATATTGCACATCCAACTTTTTGACACAGAAGAAAAACAAAAATATTGGACTTTTTCAAGCGCCAAGTGTATGCTAGATTCACGAATGTTGTGTTTTGTACACCTGTTAGTTATCACATTCATGTTTTTGGCTGAATATTCATGTTATTGACATTTTAAAATAATGCGGTTTCCTTAGTATCTGTACGTATGTATATTCTTAATGTTGGTAAATCATAGATCACCTTTAAGGGTAATCCAACCAACCAATTAACTCGAAATTCGAAAATTTGAACATTTATCAGATTTATTAGAGTCTTATAATTTTTTTATTGATTCTTTAAAATGTGCAGTTGATATGTATGTGCCTAAAACTAAAATAAACAGCAATTCAAAGCCCCCGTGGTTTAACAAAAGGCTTTGTAATTTAAGTAACAAGAAAAATAAAGCTTATAAACTTCTTCGAAAATCAATCAATAATTCTTCAATTAACGATAAGTATATCCAACTTGAAAGAGAATTTAATGTTTTAAATAAATTTCTTTTTAAAAGTTATGTTATTTCAGTCGAAACTAGTTTAAAAATTAATAGTAAAAGCTTTTGGACATTCATAAAAAATAAAAAAAAAGAACAGCGGAATTCCCAAAAATATGCAATATAAGGGAGCAACTTATTCTGATGTGCCAACAATTTGCAATGTATTTGCTGAATACTTTAAATCCAACTATTCGAGTCCTAGTCCCCAACAACAGTCTGCTGATATAAATGTCAATGCTGACAGTGTGATTAATATTGGACGGTTAGTTATCAGTAGTTCTGAAGTAGAAAAAGCACTTTTGAATTTAAACAGCGATAAACAGCCTGGTCCAGATGGAGTGCCTTCAATAGTTTTAAAAATGTGTGCTTCATCACTTTCAAAACCTCTTTCCTACATTTTTAATATCTCTCTTTCTAAAGGTGAGTTTCTTTCTGATTGGAAAAAATCATTTATAATTCCAATTCACAAATCAGGTCCCAAGCAGGAAATTTCAAACTATCGCCCAATTTGTAAGTTGTCAACGATTCCAAAACTTTTTGAAAAGCTTGTTTGTGATAAATTTTCATTTATGCTAAAGGAAATAATATCACCTTTCCAGCATGGCTTTATTTCCGGTAGGTCAACAACTACCATCCTTTCTATTTTTTCTAATTTTGTTCTCAATAAACTTGAGAAAGGGTATCAAGTTGACGTGATCTATACTGACTTCGCAAAGGCCTTTGATAGAGTCAGTCACTCAATACTATTAAACAAACTTTTAAAAATCGGATTTCATTCCAATGTTTTGAATTGGCTGGCATCTTACCTTATAGGACGTACTCAGTTTGTAACTATTGACAACTTTCTGTCTTCTCCCGTAGGTGTGTCATCAGGTGTGCCCCAAGGTAGTCACCTTCTACCACTCCTTTTTCTTGTTTTCATCAACGACCTGCCAGATGTTATTTTAAATTCTTTTCGTCTATTGTTTGCGGACGACCTAAAGTTTTTTAGGTGCATTAGACAAAAGGATGATTGCCTTCGCTTGCAAGATGACCTTAACAGTCTTACGGAATGGTGTACGAAAAATCAATTATTTTTAAATGTTTCCAAATGTCAATGTTTTTCTTTCTGTCGATCTTACTCCCCAATTTCCTTCGTATACAAGATTGGAAGTACTGTTCTTGAAAGAGTCAATGAAAAGAAAGATCTCGGTGTGTTTTTTGACCATAAGTTTAATTTTATCAAGCATGTTGAATATATTGCTGCCAAAGCCAATTCCATGCTAGGTTTTATTAAACGTAATTCAACAGATTTCACAGACCCTTACACTCTTAAATCTCTGTTTTGTGCATATGTTAGGTCTATCTTGGAATATTGTTGTGTGGTTTGGAACCCATACTACAACACTCATTCTAATAGATTAGAAAGTATCCAAAAAAAATTTACAAGGTTCGTAGTATGGAAACTAGGTTGGAACATTGAAATGCCCTCCTACATTACAAGATGTCGACTTATCGGCTTAGAGTCACTTGAGAATCGTCGCAAAATCTTCTCTGTTGTGTTTATTTCTGATATTTTGTCCCATCATATCAACTGTCCTCACCTTTTATCCCTAATTGATATAAATATACCATCTCGCCACCTAAGAGAAAATATTTTTTTACGTGCAAGATACCATAGGGTGAATTATGCACTTAATGAGCCGATAACTCGCTGTGTTAGGGAAACTAATTCCATCTCCAATTCAGTTGATTTTAACTTTCATTATAGTAGATTCACTTTAAAAAGGAAACTTGTCTTTCATTTTTTAAATAATTGATGCACTGTATTTTTATTACTAGTTTATTATTGGTTTATGTATGTATGTATATATTTATTTGTATTTAATTTATATATTTTTTTTTTTTATGTAGTCTGCAAGATGATTATTGTTATCTCTGATTGGTGTTACTTAATAAATAAATAAAAATAAATTTATGCTTCTGGCCTGAGGGGGACGTTATTATTTTCAGTTTTCTCAAAAACTAAAAGACATTTACGAATCTAGCCTTCAGTGTTTGACAGATTGATACAAGCATTTAAAATTTACATCAAAAATATATTTTTTATTTTTTCAAAATTCTGAGTTTGAATTTAAACTCACTCTATCGGCTAAAATAACTTAATTTTATAAACCAATTCAAGAATAGTTTTCTTGCCCAAAAAAAAGGTATTTTTATATGTGAAGTAATTTTTCTTGGAAAATGCCCATATCATATCATAAACAACTCAGCAAAAAAAATCAAAACCAAAGAATTTGACGCAGGTTCTCCTTCTTAAGAAATAAAAGTTTATTGGAGACCAATTAATGAGTTTCCAAAACTGTCACAAAAAACAAAATAAATATTAATGTATTTTTACAATCGCACTGACTCACAACTAACTTCATCATATTGCTCTAGAACGTTCAACTCCCAACGCATGAACGTTTAAAGTACAACCTTAATCTTTAATTTAATCGTAAAATGTGGCTATTTATTGATTGCTTTAATTCTCATTTATCGTTTGGTTTCTGCTATAAATGCCTGTAATAAACAAAACCACTGTTTTGTTTTTAATTAACCTCCCAACACAATAAGCAACTCTTACGACCACTTGATTATTCGCAAACGAAGTTTGAAATTCAACCACATTCCATGGCCTCTTTATTATGTCGGATAGTGAGGTAGTAGGTAATAATTTTAAAAAAAAGTTAATTTTCCTTGTTATATAATATAGAAATTGCAGGACAGCAAAACACGGAAAGCAAATCACCTATACCACAGAACCAATTGATAGTTAAAGTGTTCGAAAATTAAATAGAAATTTCTTAAAGCCACTTTCTCCCACCACTGATGGAATCTAATTGCCGATTTGAATTTATTCTTTTTTACAAATGAATGCACCTCACGACAATTTTTCTTTTTGTTCTTCTCCTTTCCTTCGCAGAGTTATCACAAACTACTTTGTTGTGTCACTGGCAATGGCCGACATGCTAGTCGCACTGTGTGCAATGACCTTTAATGCATCCCTGGAGCTTTCCGGTGGCAAATGGCTGTTTGGCCCGTTCATGTGCAATGTTTACAATAGCCTGGATGTTTACTTTTCCACCGCCAGCATCCTGCATCTATGTTGCATATCAGTTGACAGGTAAGTGAATTCGTGTGTTGGCACTACACACACTCATTCGAATTTGATTGAAACTGGCTGTCCTGTCAGCAATAACACCAACATCAGTGATTGGACATGAATCAATTAGCGATAGCGATTCCTCTTCTCCATCATCTGGCGAACAGGATACTCACATATAGTTGAAATAACAATTTTGATTCCTCTTCTCTTCCTTCCTTCTTTCGTTTTTTTTTTTTTTTTTTTTAATTTATATGACACGTGTGTATAGATACTATGCGATAGTCCGTCCCTTGGAATACCCACTGAACATGACCCACAAGACGGTGTGCTTTATGCTGGCCAACGTGTGGGTCCTGCCCGCACTAATATCCTTTACTCCGATATTCCTTGGATGGTATACGACGGCGGATCACCTCCAGGAAATGGCAAAAAATCCGCACGCCTGTTCATTTGTAGTAAATAAGGCTTACGCCCTGATATCGAGCTCTGTGAGTTTTTGGATTCCCGGAATCGTAATGGTCACTATGTACTGGAGAATCTACAAGTGAGTATAGTTAATTGATTTGCACATTTTTTTTTACTCTTTCGTTACTCGTTTTGTTTTTTTTTTTTTTAAATGTGTTTCTGTTTTTCCAACTTCTGAAGTGTAACTACTGTCGTTTTTTATTGTAATTTAATTATTTTTTTTTTATTTTTTCAGGGAAGCAGTACGCCAACGTAAAGCTCTAAGTCGGACAAGCTCGAATATCCTGTTGAATAGCGTTCACATGGGGCATACACAACACGCAATTGGGAGCCATCACATGAACTACATGCATCCCAGTGAGTGCGAACTGAATCTTGGTAGGGAGGAAACGCACAGCGCCATAAGCAATTTGGAGGTAAACACAGCAATGTACAAATTTCATGAGCAAATTGCTATTTTATGGAGGATAAACGAGCGAGTAATTAAGTGGCGCTTAACTGATAGCAAATGAAAGCATTAATGCACGAAATAAGGGTTCTAAATTGGTAAGGTAAATGGGATGGTGGGGCAGGATGATGGTAAAGGGGGAGATTCTCGTAATCTGTTCATAGTTTTGGAAAGAATGGCCCACAATTGAGGGCTTTTATTTACCATAGAATGTAAATGGATACAAATGGTTGGATTCGCTTGCCTGAACTCGGGCAAACAAAGGTCGTAGTTTACAATTCTGATAAAGTTTTCGTTCGATATAACTTAGATGCGTTTGTCTTCTCTTTAAGGGATATTCGTAGTCAAGGAACACCAACACGAAACTGTGTCTCTATAGTTGGTGGCTGTCCAATAAAGTGATTCAAAGCGAGATTGTGCGTGTAAATTCATAAAGCGTGTCAGGTTTAGTGGTTAGAAACGAATAACGAACATGAGATGGGCACGATTGTATAACAAACCAAATACTGCTACTTAGTATATTTTTGTTAAGATGATGGAGAAATTTAGGTTTATATTTGTTCAGCTGGGAATTTAAGCTACCCTCAAGAAGTTTATTTGTGCAGAAATAATCATTTTGTAATTATTTTCAAGGACATACACTCTCAGTGCTCTGGCAAACGCTAATGGTTTGTTCTTTGAATAGAAAGTTTAACACCCTTACTGTGAGTGTCAATTATCAACCAATTGATAGTATTAGTTGCTTCAATTTATCAATTAATAAAAATGTTGGTATTGCTTAACGAAATTGATAAAAAATGTTGACCATTGTGATTCACGCGGAAACTGAGAATAAAAAATGACATGAATATTGGTTCGTTTCTTTTCTATTTTTTAACATAGAATAAACAAGAAAATGCTACCTGATAGAACACCCATTGGTGGCAGATGACATAATATTCACAACCCAACCCTACCTAACCTAACATTGTCGTTGCAACTACCAAAACCATGTTTTCTCATAACGAACCCAAACCCTTCGATGCTATTGTCAACCTTGAATTTTAATCCCTTCGTTAATTCGTAAGATGTCCATCTTGTATCGCAAAATTTTGTTTGTCTCACGTTCCCTGTTTGGAGAATAAACCGAACATACCCAGGCACAATATAAGAAGTCTTCAAAGTGCCATCACTGATCAGTCCCTATCCAAATAAAAGTGTCGGTTTCGTGAGTTGAACTAACCCCAGAAAGCTAGAAGTCTTACTTAAATAGTGAAAAATAAAGATGCTATTTTTATTCTGATTCACACCTATGATTTATTAGTGTTAGTCATATCCAGTTGCCCTCTCGTTCAGTTTCTTGGAGTTGCCATTATTTTATGCCACTATTTATGTGTGGGTCACTGGGTTTATCTAAGTTGGCTCTAATCAGTGCCATTCCCATTCCTACAACACACAAGCAACCAACTGTTGCAGGTTATGCATAGGAAACACGGTATGTGGTGACTTCAGGGGCTCTTAGGCGCATACATACATGATCTACGTGATACGTCAAATTTCTTCTTCTAGCCATTTCACAATTTGTTCCTTCCGTCATTGATTATAGGATTTTTCATTGGATGTAAGATTCACAATTGAGTTGATGAAGCTGATTTAGTTGTCAATAAATAAAGGTCCAAATAAAAACCTTTTCCTGAAGAAACACCCCTGAAAACCCTTCCCCGGCTATCAGTTTTGCAAATGCTCCAGCAAAACCTATCAGTAAGCGTCATTTTTTCCACGTCTTGATTTAATATTTGATCCTCTGCGGTCTAATCTGCAAGATTAATTTGCTCAAAGTAGTTAGAAACCATATTTTTGTACCCAAACATTTTTTGCTACTGATGGATTATTACGACTTTCATCACAAAAATGAATGCACACAAGTCTACTTGTTCACATGTCTTTCATTTATTTTTTTTATTTTAGGAACTTCCTTCACCAAGTGAAAATGGAAAAGAAGACTGCGACGAACTTCGTGTACCATCGCCACCTCAACGACGACTCAGCCGAAGTAGTATTGACTTACGTGACCTTGAGCAAGAACGATTCGAAAAAGTCACACACACTGATAGTGCACCCTCGATGATAGCTCTGCACTATCAGCAACTGCAATTGCAACATCAAAAACAGCAACAACAACAACAACAACAATCTGAAGATCAAACTCCATCGAAGTGGACCCAATTCTTGCAGCCCAATTCTTCCAATCTGGCACCCAGTTCTGCCAATCACAGTGAAAGTTCATTCAATCGAATAGACAACAATATTTATGATTCCAATATAAGAGCAATGAGCGAGAAAGAGAAGGGATTACACCTGCTTGGAGTACAATCGAAAGACGAAATCAATGAATTCTATTCGAGCATTAAGAATCTGCGGAAATATCAGCAAAGTGTTGTGCCCATCGAGGAGGACAACCAACAGCTGAAGCGATTTATTGAAGATAATTTTTTCTACTTCAAGCAGCAAATCGATAAATCCAGCGATAGCCCTCCAACAATCTCTGCCATGAAACCCCCCATTAAGTGTTCAGCTGTAAGCGAAAGTGATTTCATTAAAATGAAGAGCGGTCAAGTTGCTAGTTTGTCGCCAAGTGATATTCAGCAAATGACTCAGAAGCAACGAAAACTTTTTGCCGTTAGTGATTCCGAATTTATATTCTCTTTCAATGGAAAGCCAATGAAGAAAATTTCCCTAAAGAGCGAAAAGGGTGTACTGAAGAATCTGCTGTCGAAAACCAAACGCACAAATGATTACTTATCGCTGGAGAAGAAGGCTGATAAGTCTGAGGAGGAGATCAGTTGTAGTCGGTCGAGCTTTTTTAAGAGAGCCCGCAACCGAAAACTTTCACACTCCTACAATGGAGTTGGAAAAGCTGTTGGACACCGGCAGAGGAATCCTAGTGACACAGATGACTCAGATGGGGTTATATATCTCCCACGGATGCTCAGCGAAGGACATGAAGTCGAGGGTACGAAGCCTGCTACTACTACAACCACACCTGATATCCTCCTGGACTTGCACATTCTGGGCAGTGAAAATCGAATTGAACCTGTGGCTGTTAATAGTGTGGAAGAACTTATCAATTTTAGTTCGGAAACGACTCCACAACGCAATATGTACTGCAGCAGCAGCAGTTGTAATAACAGAGAAACGTCACCTTTGATGTCGCCCGTGCATCCAGGCACGCCCCCACCATCTCTGACGGCATCAATTATCGACTCGGACAATCTTTTCCTCGATACCGAAACTCCCCCGACTACTTGTGATAAAACCAACCAAATATCCGACAGTGATGACCTTGAGGAAATCTTCCGTTCCATGGGATCACCGCTTTCCGATCAGGGTGAAATCTACTCGAGCAGTTTTATGCTGAGCAGTGATAATATTAGACAGCGACTTAGTACGCTAAGTGATCAATTGCCACCAAACAGGTTCGTGATTTCACCGCCTACAACGCCGAATTCAGTGAAAAATCTTCCCGAGCTTATCGAACAACCTTTAAGTCCCCAAAATGTTTACTTTTTATCACCCCTCAACACGGGTTTCTCATCGAATGCGAACCAGGTCATCAGTGATTCATCAACCATATCGCTGGATGTGGTAACCACACTGCCAGCTCAGCAGCATATCTGTTCAAAGCCAGAAATTATCTTGGATTCCACTTTATCGCCAACGTCAGTTAAGAGCGGTGACATATCAGTTGATGAGAAGGACTTCACATCACCGTTGCGAGATCGACGAGGGGATGATGACTCACGGAAGCATGGATTTTATTTGGATGGTATACAAAATGTTCGGAAACGTCAGGCATCGGTGGTGACTTACGATGTTAATGTGATAAACTTTACCCAAGACGGTAGTGATAGCCGGAGTTATATACCTATGGGGCGTGTTTCAACGAGTTCTGCAAGTAAGTTCACTTTGCTTTTATGTTGTTATTATCTTTTTGGTCAGTAAGTTTTTTTTAACTCTTAAATACTGTAAAAATAAAAATAAGGAAAGGTGTTTACTGCAGAGTTTAAATACTCGTGCTAGACAAAATCCTCAGAGATAGCAACGTAAATTCAACGTCAATCGCGTCAATTGACAGCCCTATTATCCATTAATCCAAAATACAAGAGTAAAGGAAGTCGCAGAAAGATCTTGTGATAGTTCGAACATGCAACTTTTTGGGAATCAAATAGTTATAAGAAGAAGGCTGAAAATATGTATAATTCTTAACAAGTGTTTCATCAAAATTAAAAATTTTCAAAAGGCTTCTGCAAATTCATTACCCTAGTTGATAATCTGACATTCATTCTTAAAAAAATGTTCCACATTCCACATTAACCCCAGCCTGAATTTAGCATATTAGGTTTGCTCTTAACCAGCAATACGGCTGTCAATTGAAGCGTTATTTACCTTTGTTCTGAGTGACGTCACTGATTCTCTATGTAATAGAAAATATCAAGGTGGTTCTAGATATGGATCGACAAAATTGAAAATAAGATCACCGAGTTTTTGAAGTTGTTCTCTACTAATGCGCGCTACCTTACGTGTGGTCACGCTCTGCTACTATGCCCATCGGGGATTGAATCGAAGACATGCTGGTATTATGCGTCAATGTCCATGCTTAATTTATCTCATCCAATTCATCCGCTGTATTTATAGCTTTCTGAGGCCTGTAGAGCTCGTCATTTAATCTTCTTCTGTCGCACTCAATGTACACCGGTATGTTTTCAGAGTTTTTATCTTTATAATATCTACGCTTCTAATCCATGCAGCTTCCTGTGAGCTTTGTGGCCTTGGATAGATCGTTTCATCCTTTGACAGAACTTCTGAAGATAAATCATTCAACTGCAACTTTGCGGTGAGCAGTTGTGTTCCTTTTTTCATTTTGTGTACGTTGTGCTCGTGGGTTGTTCTTCCAGCACCAGTTCTAGTTCTAGACTGCGAGCCCTACTCTTGACTGTATGCGCTCGCCAGTACTATTTTTAGAACCAGGAATTTCAATGTGATCGCACTGTAAAGAAAGCCCATCGGTGATGACACTTTTGAATGCCTCTGTGTTCTTTGAAAAAAGTAGCTCCACATTTGGACTAACGGTCTAACAACTCTACGACAACCAGGATGCTGACAAAATTCCTGGCTTCAATTGCAATCATGATCAATTTCAAAAACAGTTCGCTGATCTATAGACGAAAAAGTCTTTTTAATGAAAATTGTATTGTGAGAACCAATTTCGGGAGCCTTCCTTTTGCAATTTTTCTAGAGAAGATTTCTGGGTTTAAGTATTTTTCTCCTCTGTTGATGCGTTGGAACTGATGCATATGATATACCCTATTTGAAGTATCACAAAAAGATCGCCTCATGCTTAAAGCTTATGACTTTTTATGTAAATTTTTCTCTAACACTGCTCGTTATGGCACAAACCAAAGAATATACCACCAGAGGAAATAATTTGAACTTATTCTTTATCAGCATTAGTGTACCTTAGCGCCATATGAATTCTTTTTTTCTGCTAGAAGGGATATCTTACCAGTATTTCTCTTTACAATCACCGTAGGTACGTATCAAGATTCACTATAAAGAACATTTTCCCAGGCCAAGATACCCCAATACCTACTCCCAAGATTTCATTCTCGCTTATGTCCCTCTATTCCATAAGACTTCCTGGATCGATGGGTATTTAGTCCACTTTGAACTTTCTTAGAATCAGCATCAATGATTGTTTAACTGCTCATTATCTCTAAAAAATCTGGATATTTCTCGTTCAGATCCCGTGGCCAGGTAGGCAGTTTACCATTCGCCGCAATTATGTAAATGCTTGGAAAAATAAAGGAAACAGAGCATATGATATACCCTATTTGAAGTATCACAAAAAGATCGCCTCATGCTTAAAGCTTATGACTTTTTATGTAAATTTTTCTCTAACACTGCTCGTTACGGCACAAACCAAAGAATATACCACCAGAGGAAATAATTTGAACTTATTCTTTATCAGCATTAGTGTACTTTAGCGCCATTTGAATTCTTTTTTTCTGCTAGAAGGGATATCTTACCAGTATTTCTCTTTACAATCACCGTAGGTACGTATCAAGATTCACAATAAAGAACATTTTCCCAGGCCAAGATACCCCAATACCTACTCCCAAGATTTCATTCTTCCTTATGTCCCTCTATTCCATAAGACTTCCTGGATCGATGGGTATTTAGTCCACTTTGAACTTTCTTAGAATCAGCATCAATGATTGTTTAACTGCTCATTATCTCTAAAAAATCTGGATATTTCTCGTTCAGATCCCGCGGCCAGGAAGGCAGTTTACCATTCGCCGCAATTATGTAAATGCTTGGAAAAATAAAGGAAACAGAGCATACTTTTAACCTACAATTCTTTAAGGTTTTTTTTTTGTGTGTTTAATTAAGAAGTTTATCTAGAAACACACCTGGAAGTTTAAAATAAATAAAGTTATTATTTTTTTGGCACCGAAAAGCATGATCTGATAATGCTTAGGTTCAAGAACAACCTATTGAACTTAAGTTTGGTGTGTTTCAGAAGATCTGATTGGTCAAATGTCAAACATTTTGTAACACTTGACCAAACAGAGCCTCTGAAACTAATTGAACTTAAGTATGCGTGCTGGATCATAATTTGCCATTAAAACCGATGCAACTTGGGGTGGCCTTAAGCAAAATGTTTACCAAAACTCGCAACACGGAGCAACATTAAATGCTTTTCTTTTTTTTGGGAATTGACAGTAAATGTCGTACAAGTTTCGTTTATTTAACTGTCATACATGACAACTGGAAAATCGCGTGAACAACAAAAAACACAGTTTTTACTGATAGGTTGCTGGTCACTTGGTCACTTTTATTAACATTCGAATTGGTTTGTCGGAATTAGAGTTATATTCTTACATTTTCTTTCCTTTTTATCGCTTTGTATATAGCAAAAAGGAATGATTATACAAGTATTTTCTTATTGTAAAATATGCTTTAGTACTTAATACCATCATAAATATACAACAACTATACTATACAATACGTTTTAATAACTTCACCTTGGTTACAACTCAAACAACATATAATATCTTGGCTGAATATATATATTTACTGTTTTTAATGGAAACTATGTATCTCTGTCTTTTTCATCTCTTCTCCTTATATCTTTCTCTCTCTATCTATCTATTCCCGCTTCCTATAAATCATTCCATAAAAAAAAAAAACATCCAAAAACACTATATAGCTCCAAACTATCAATCAAAGTCGTCTTTGAAACGACGCGGTGGCATATGCATTGTTGTAGATGGAGATGAACTAGATGCAGACGAGTCCACTGACACAGCCATAGATAGTTGCAATCAAAATGCTCCTGCCAAAAATAGACTTCAACGTTTTGTCACGGGTAGTACAAAAAAGCACAAAAAGAAGACTAAGGCAAAACATTTCAAAGCGAAATGCACATGCTCTTGTCGAACCTCCTCCGACGAGGTTCAAGCCAATGAGCAATCGAAAAAACGAAAAATGTTTTGGCATAAGAACCGTTGGCAACACAGGCGTCGGGAGGCTCACAGCGCCGGATGTCAATGTGATGCTAGTGGTGAGTGGGAACACTTTTGTAGCACGCAAACAAAAATTTAAAAAAAAAAAAAAATTACAAACACCAAAAAAAATTTCAATTAAAAAATAAAAACAAACATTCGCTGGCTTTTTATATAGAAATTTAATTTTATTTAGTTTTTTTTGTAAAAACTTAAACAAAAACCTATGCTTCTTCTAATGTCTGCTGCCTTTTTAATTAAATTAAACTTGCCATCGACTACAAAAGACACTCAAAACATTCATAATATGCATAAAAATTATTTTTAAAAATCATTTATTTTTATAAAATTGGCGATATTTTCAAAAATCTTTACTTCGCACTTCATTTAGTTTTGAAACTAAAAGTTTTATAATATACACTTCGTTGAAGCATGTTAAACTTAGAGCTTGATTAATTTGTATATTTTTTTTGTATTGTTTGCTCTCTGATTTGCTGAAAAGGTTCTAGTGTTACATTGTTCCCTAAATGTTATAGCAAGTTTGGAAGTTTTTATAGTAAAATATTTTCTTAAAAATACGTTTTGTCGCTTTCGTTAAGACTATGCCATTTAATTATTGTTTAACTCAATATAGCTTATCTGCATTATAAAATATTAATAGACAAAAAACTTGTTTTAAGGATTCAAGATAATAAACAAAATAAATCAAAACTAAACTTCACTTATCAATAATAAAATTTATCTAATATTCATAAAAAAAATGTACTTTTACAAGAGAAAACAAGACTGTTAACTGAAGAACTAATCAATGCATTCTTCACACCACTGCAAAGTCATCATTTTCTCTTCATTATCCATCATAAATTACGATAATGCTGGGTTTTCATTTGTCATTTTTTTAAAGATAAATATGCCAGTACTGGGTGACTGATACCAAAAGGAAAAAAAAGAAAAAGAGAAGTGTATAGCTCTTTCATCGTACCAGTTAACTTATTTTATTAAACACGTCTATCGTAAAATACAAATAACATGTGCAAACTCAGCATAATAACAAAAAAAATACTAAAATTTAACAAAGATAATGTCATTGTTAAAACGTCCCCATCGAGTCTAATGTGCTTATTTCAGAACGTAGGTAGGTACTGCCCAGAATATCATGTCTTTTAGTAAGCAAATAATTAGGTAACTTTTATGGTAACTGTTTAAAAATTGTATATTTAACTTGTACTTTAATTGCAATCGAGCATTAATGTATTAAAAAAATATAAAATGTCGCGGAACTTCCACTTGAATTTCAGTATCCGCGTTCGCACTCGCAATATTCAATGCTGAGCTTTTATTCTGCGTTTACCAACTCGCCAATTATATAGGTTTCCAAAGATGTGAAAATGAGTAATCAAGGTGTTAGAAAAAAAACGCACTAAATGTATGGAAAAAATTTCATGGTGATTAAAAAAGTATATGGGTCGATACCTCTTATTTACACGGATTCCAAGTAACAGAGGTTCAACTGCACTTATAACTTACAAAAGGTGTGCTTTTTTGTACACCCGGGCTTAATTGAACAAGAAAAACGCTCTCGGGGCTAAGCACTTTACAAGTTAAATACAACAACAATTTAGCCCCTCGGGCTAAGTAACTAAGCCCGGAGAACTCTCGGGGCTAATCTCTTTGAAGAGGTTAAAATCTGTGCTACCAACTCATTTTTCTGTTAAATCATCGATAAATTGTATGAAAACACCAAAATTATCGATTAATTGTATGAACATAAAAACACAAAGATGGCTTTTGGTGTAGAAAAAAAAATTAAATTGTTTATTTTTCTTAACTCTTACAAATTATTTCATTTTAGTTTTAAAGTGTGTGCATTTAATAATCTGAAATTTTTTTCTACATATATTATTGAATTTATTAAAACACAAAATGCAAACAATTCAACAAATTAGAAAAAGATATTTGTTATTTATTTTTTGTTTATTTTATTTTGTTTATTGGAAACATTTGTTCACTTTTTTTATGTCAATTCATTTGCAGTGCTGCCAAGCGTTAAGCCCCGTTTAGTTTTTTAAACTACAGAATATAGTGTGCTCATGTTACTACATTTTGTACCTATAGTTGGCGTGTTTTTACCCCCCCAATTCCCCTGCCTTGGGTGTACGCCACCAAAAGATGGTGTTGTCATCCGAACTACACTATGTAAAAAGTTTTAGTTCGAAAAGATAATAATTAGAATTAGATAGTCTTAAATTAATCTGAGGTGTGTCGACCCTCCAATGCCCCTCCCCAGGTGGTAAGGGTACCACCAAAATATTGTGTCGTCATCTGAACAACATACAAGTACAAAGTTTCAGATCGATACGAGACCTAAATTGATTTGGGGTGTTTCAATCCCTCAGTGCCCCTCCGCTGGGTCCGTGCCATCAAAATATTGTGATGTCACCCGAACTTCATATATGTACAAGGTTTCAGATCGATACCATAATTTAAAGTGGGTCACAATTGACTTCTTAGATTTTATTACATTGCTTGTTGATTTATTACTTTGTAAGTTATAAGTGCTCTGTTACTTGGAATCCGTGTAAGTAAGAGGTCTCGACGCATATACTTTTTCAATCAGCATAATGTAATATGCTGATCTACCAAAATTTCATCGAATTTAAAAGGGAAATTTTTTCCATTTAGTTCGTGGTTCTTTATAGTGAATTTGGGTTTAAATTTAATTTATAATTTAAAATAGTTTTTTTATAAAATGACTATTCTTGTTTCGTGACCATAAAACATAAAAGACAAGTGACAAAAAGATTTCTTTATTTTTTTCCTGACCAAAATATGTACCATTTGACTGGACTATGAGAGCACAAATGCTGCGTGCATAATTGCACTAGTTTTCGAATGTGATCGTAAAGCATATTTTAAATGATATTGAAGTTAGCAATTTAATGGAAACTAGGCCAGTTGCACAGTCGACTCAGTGACGCTTTAATGACACTTGGTATGAAAAATGTGCACTCAATAATTCTTCTTTCAATCAAGTTTTGACTGTGAAAATGGTTCTAAGTACATAATTTGATGTTATTTTATTGTGATATTTTCAACAAAAAATTTTTGTATATGGCTTTGTTAACTTGCCCACAACTAACATAGCAATATGACAATGGCGACAAAATAAGGAAAATGATTAACTGAATCGTTTATCGATCGGTGTTGATGGTTGTTTTGCTTTCTCCTTTTTATCTTTAACACCAAAAAACATTTAAATTGATTTATTGGCTCAACTTTCCTTACAAACTTTAGTTAAATAAAGAATAAAGAAAAAAAAGAATATTCATGAAACGGTGTAATCTCTGGATAAACGTGGTAAAGTGGTAAAGTGGTAAATGTGGTAAACAAACTGTCAAAATTTATGTGGTAAATATTTACCAGAAAATTGTACATGTGGTAAACTTTTTTATGAAAGTAGTTTGACGTTGAGTGAACATTCATGTTACCACAGAATTGCTTAAGGGTTTCTAATAAAAAAAAACTTTACTATTTTACGACGAGGTAAATCTTACCACATTGCCTGAATACCCTTAATATCGAAGATGTTTAACTATTTTGTAGTTTCAGGTTGCACGTGCATCAGTTGTAAGAATTATAGTGAAAAAAAAATCGTTAAACTGTATCACTTAGTTAATATTGAAGTTTTGCAGCATGATGTTAGACTATACAAACTAATATTTTATATTAAATTTATATAAATAACACAAATATTAAAACAAAAATGCATTTTTTTAACTTTAAAACAAAAATTAATCTATCTCCAATTAATCTACAATCACGACATAATATTACGTGAGCTTCAAAGCTTATGATTATCAATTGTTTTTTTTTTGTGTTCTTTTTTTTATTAATCTCCTCACCAAAATCACCAATAGGTATTTAAATAATTTTCCTGCACAAATATTTTGTTTATTATTTCAGGTGGTTCTGTTCGACCAGGAAAAGGCTGGAGAGCAGAACACAAAGCCGCTAGAACTCTGGGAATCATAATGGGGGTATTCCTCTTATGTTGGCTTCCATTTTTCCTATGGTAATAATTTTCAACACTTTTGTTTTGTTTGTTTCAAGTGCCATTCAATTGTTTTATTCCATTTCAGGTACGTTATTACCTCATTGTGTGGGCAAGCCTGTCCTTGTCCTGATATCGTTGTTGCGGTCTTGTTTTGGATTGGTTATTTTAACTCAACCCTAAATCCCCTTATTTATGCCTACTTCAATCGAGACTTTCGAGAGGCTTTTCGAAATACACTGGAATGTGTATTGCCGTGTATTCAAAAAAGGAATCCCTACAATGCATACTACGTATAGCATAGCTATTAAGTTTATTAAAAACAAAAACAAAAAGACAGAAATCATTGCACAAATTTTATATCACAACAAGTCACAAAAGACAATTTGAACATTAACAAGGAGAGAGACAGAGAGAAAAGTGGCAAAGAAGGTATTATACAAAATATTCCAAATGATTTTCATTTTGAAATCAAATTCCAGATTTTGAGTAAGCGTTTGATAAGATTTTTATGGTTAGATGATTAAGATCTTCTTTTATGTATTGACAAAAACAGATAATTTGTAAGAAATGGATTAAAGAATAATGAAACATATTATAAATTATATTTAGCAATGTACTTGAAGAGTGAGAAAAAGCATATATTACTTTTTTAAGCTTAATATCGTTTCTAAGTAATAATTCTATCTTAAATGGTGTAGCGAAAAAAAACTACGGTTTAACTTCTCTGTTGGATTCTGATTGATTTGTACGGTTTTGTTATGCTCAAATCATTATCGTCAAGGAATCCCCTGATGTGGCAGTGAAAGTTTTTCGATAACATAGTACAGTGTCAACAATATGACTTTTGGCGTGAGGCAGTTTTAGTAAATATGCCAAAGAAGTTTCATGGATCGAAAATACAGTTCAGTGATTGAAAATTGATGCGAATGCGGATCGTGATCGATTAGATTTTTTGTTAAGTGAAACATTGCGGCTCCGGTATTTAGGCAATAAGAAATTTAATAAATAAATTAAAAAATAAAACGAGAAATTCTTTCATGAGCGGCATGATGTGTAAAATAATTACTAGAACAAAAGTTACGCATACACCATAGTGACCAATTAAGTTAAACTTAAAAAACAGGAATTAGAGAATAAAAAAATTCTTTTCAACTCTCATCAAAAATACGTTCTTACTTGCTCTATAGAGCAAGTATTGGTTTCGTGTAGAAAAAAAAATCGAGGTTTTAATCAAAACCAACATTACGTCATACGTTTTTCGTCATGCCGTCCGTCGGTCTGTGCGTCGGCGTCGGCTGTTCGTCTGTGTGTCCATCTTTACAGAGAGCCACAGCCTAAACGGGTAGACGGATTTGCTTGAAATTTAGTACAGATTACTTTTTTGCAATTTCCAATGTTGTTTTTTTTTGTTTTTGAATATCTCGATTAGAACGAATACCTCCCAAATTTGAGTTATTGGATTTTTCTCCAAAACGGCATATTTAGTTTTTTACTTGTATACAATTACTAGCTCCACCTATTTGCTTAAAAATGTGTCAATAATTTAATTTTTCAAAAAAATAATGTAAAAGAAAAAATTGAACAATTTAAAATAATGCTGAACGAAATGGGACATTTCCATAGATGCTGTCTTACCCATAGCCTTTAATTCCTGAAGATCTGACAACTACTCATTTTACTTGCAAATTTTTATTATTGGTTCTAAAACCATGACAATTTCTATCAGATATTCTTTGAGGTTATGAACACATCTTATTTTATTATGTTACACTTGCCAAGATACAAATTTGATGTTTAGCATGAGTCATAACTAGGCCACGAATTGATGCAGCCACTGATGCCAGCTTGGTGTGACCATTAAACTCGTCAGCGGATTAAACTTAATCAGCTAATAATCAGATGGCAAAGTAAAAACACGTTAAACTTTTGGTAGCCAGGCAGCTGGCAGCAGCGGATCTACCAGCTGAACTAAATAAATTTGTTTAGTATTTTTTTTTTGTTATTATAAGTTTTTATAATTAACGTGCACATCAAGGGGTTATGAATACCCTTAAAATGTTATAATAGCCGCATTTTACTATCCTAATGATCTTATCTGGATTAGATCATGAAAATAATATGATGCGGATCAAAATGGAGGCTTTGTTGTATGTCTATCTCTTTTTTCCTAGTATATGTTTATTTTGAAATAATCTTGGATCTCTATTTTTCCTCCTTATCAACCTTTAAAAGCCATCTGCATTTCAAAATAAGAACTAATTTTCTTACCATTAAAATAGATCCCGATAGAAAGCAGGATCACGTGTTGTTTTACTTGTTAAAATGATCTAGATCCAGATCAGCATGGATAATAACATGCTGCTAATAACACAGTGCGAGCTTTTAGGAAGATAGAAATGGATTAAGTTGTAGACATCGATTCGCATTGATTTTAAGCTTTTGTAAATGCGGGGGAAAGACAGAATCGGGCAAAGCATTCCAGATTCGGGTTGATCGGCTAAAATAAAATCTATGTACTTGACTGTACGTCCGAAGTTGGGTTAGAGGCAGAAGTGGTAAGCATTCATAGCGATCTTAAGGGCCAGTTTTATATTGGAAATTGAAGTGATCTTTGTATGGAAAATTTTCACTGCCTCCATTAACTTAAGTTTTTAAGTTTTTTACTGTTAAACTGAATTTGAAGAAGATAATGGGTAGCTTGGGATAATGTTGGATATATGGTCGGTGGAAACGTAAGTCCCAGCATAAGCTAAAATGAAATGCTCTCCCGTCTCACTAGTATGCATCAACAAAAGGAACTACAAACTTGAACATTAAAGCAAACCACGTTCACTAGGTTTTGGTGCTGATTTTCCTATTCTTATTCGAGGATTTAAAAAAACATCAAAATTAAAAATGCATACGTATTCAAAAACTTTTCTAACACTAAAAATGTATTAAAAAATTAAATAAAAAGTAATAAAAAATATTGATAAAATAAATATAAAAAAACCAAAAGCCAATCCTTAATCCATGGATTTGTGGATGTGAGAACCTAGCAATATTTATTTCAAAATGTTTACATAATGTTACTAGCTATGTAAGAGAACGTGTAAATATATACACATACCTATTATATACAAATAAAACGATAAATGTTGAGTGTATTGTACAATTGATGTGAGTAAAACCTAGAAATCCAATACCTATAAATAAGTAAGTAAAAAACACTAAAGCCACCATTCTAGCTTAATCATTACAAAAATTATGATGATGTCGAAGAACAGAATAATTAATTTTGATTTAAATTAATTATTTGTTTAAACATAATGATACCATAAGCTTAACGACAATCTTTAAACATAAAGACTTAAAAGAAATATGAAAAGAAAACAAAAATAAAACTTAAAAAAAAAATTTCTTAAGACTCTGATTTGTTTTGTTTGAGAAAAAAAGATTTACTAAAGTGAAATGGGATCGTCGTCGTCGTTTGTTCTTCACATCATGCAACTTCTTCACCGAACCGAAATGGTATTTATTTATTTTCAACAAAAAGAAATGGAAAAGATATCAGATGATTAATTTTAATTATTATCTATTACTTAATTTATAAGTATTAAATATTGTTTTTAGTGGATATACTATTATGTTTGAATTGATTACAGCGAATATATATTTTTTTAAATCTATAAATCTATTTAGCTTTATTTTTTTGTAAATAAAAGGGGATAATTATCTCGAATAAAATATAAAAACATTCATTATTTTGAAGTATTCTCTTGACAAATCAAATCAACAGAGTTTGTGCAGGCATACAAATCATATTAAAATAAGATTAGAGAAAAAATAATTAAAATAAATAACAAAAACATTATACAGATAAGAACATAAAATTAAATTATTGTTAAAAAATGTGGGTAATAAAAAATAAGAATAGCAATTTATCTATTAGGTTGTTTTAATTTTCTCCACTGAAAGGAGTTATAAGGCAGCGTTTAAATATCAAAGAGTAACAAATGACAACAAAACATGGAAAGTATAAACACTCCTTATAAAATATAGTGGGTGATTTGAATAAAAATGAGCACCTACTCAAATCTCCCATTTTTTGAGCAGGTACTTCATTTTGTCTAATAAAATTCTTGAACACATACATTTTCATAAGTTAGGTACCTACTCGCTTTTTTACCCTGAGTACCTACCTACTCTGAGCGCGCACTCCGTTTTATTCATATTACCCAGTTGAAGTAGCCGCCAACTCCATACATGAAATCAATTAGTTTATAGGTAACTTAGATTTGTACAACTGAGCCTTTATTGCCTGTTTCGATAAGGTCAAATGAGCTTCCAAATGAGATAATTTCCTTCACAAATTTCAAATTAGAAATGAGATGATTTCAACCTCCCATTTCTGCATTGTTCTACGAACTTAAATAAAAGGAAACAAACAGCATCGCAGAAAGAGGTAAGAAATAAAGAATTATAGCTGTCAAATGAAATGCAATAATTTATAATGGAAATACTGTTTATAACATTTGCTGATGTTAAATTTCTTAAAAAAATTATTTAGTACGATTTTACTCCAATTTTTTCATAAAATCATGTTCCTCCCAAAAAAAAACGCTGCAAATAGATTTCAAATCGCCTTTTTTTTAATCTCTCTTTTTGAAAAGATTTACGGAAATTCGCACACATCCCTACTAAGAAGATTTGACATTTCTGAAATGTCAAGCTGAAAGTTTTCTCAATTTTAAGTACCTAATTATGAGTGACTATTTGTGAATTTATTACATATTTGTTTAAAAAAAAAAACAAAAAATAACTTAAAGAATTCGTGTGTGCTCAATATTTAACATTTTATTTTATTTTGTATTGATAATTTTCAATAAAAACTAAAAAAACGCAAACAAAAATCAATTGTTTCATGTTCCTTTTTAACAAAAAAAAAAAAAAAACAATTTGTTTGCAACGATTTTAATTTTGAAAGAAATTCGGCATAAATTATGTCATCTTCAACCCTTTTGTAAACCTAAGGCCAAATCGCCGCACACGAAAACGTATAAAAAGAAAGAGAGACAAAAATAGCAAAAACGTTTACGTTCATTCGTTTTCGTATGCAACGCTTTTGCCCCTAGAACTTGATCAAATGGGCTTGATTGGATTTAATCATACTCGCTCAGTCTATCTCTGTCTTTAAAATTCAACTCGATAGCTCAGTCTTGCATGTAACGTTAGGTATTGTTATTTTGTACGCCCGGGCTCAGTTGGACGAACAAAACGCCGCGGGGCTAAACGAAAACACTTGGCAGCATTGCGTAAGATAAATAACAAAAATCTTTTTTCTGATTTGAAATTTCAGAGCATTAAATGCACACACTTTAAAAATTAAATGAAATAATTTAAAACTTATTTAAAAAAACACATCTAATGTAAGCATATATTTCAAGCTCGCTCCAGACCTGCATGTAAACGTGGCAATAGAAAACATCTAGGTTCAGGAATGATGAACTAACTACTGATAAACTATATCAGTAGGTGTGTTTTTTTGTACACCCGGGCTAAATTGAACAAAAAAACGCTCTCGGGGCTAAGACCTTTGCATGTTAAATACAACAATAACTTAGCCCCTCGGGGCTAAACTCTTTGAAGGGGTTAAAATCTGTGCTACCAACTCATTTTCTGTTAAATCATCGATAAATTGTATGAAAACACCAAAATTATTGATTAATTGTATAAATATAAAAACACAAAGATGGCGTTTAATGTAGAATACAAAATTTAATTGTGTATTTTTCTAAACTCTTTCAAATTATTTCATTTTATTTTTAAAGTGTGTGCATTTAATGCTCTGAAATTTCTTTATAAATAAGTTATTGAATTTATTAAAACACAAAATGGAAACAATTCAACAAATCAGAAAAAGAATTTTTTCATTTATTTTTTGTTTATTTTATTTTGTATATTGGAAACATTTTTTTTACTTAGCCCGTTCAACTTAGCCCGGGCTTAAAAAAAAACACACACACAGTATTATCATAGGTGTAAAAATTCTGTCAAATCCATTAAATTGACAGGACTCGAGAATCAAAATTCGTTGATTTTGTTGTTTTTGGCAGTACCTACCCAAACAGAACTATCTTGTATTGGGTGCGTTTACATTCCCATCCGATATTATTTCCAAGTCTTTTTACTTAAGCTGTTATTTAACATAGGATTACAACAACAGAGAGGTATTTGGATAGCTTTAGATTTTTATGTGAACGCGGCCAATGGCAACGCGGCCATGAGAATTTCCGGATACTTTCGGATTAAATAACGAACGCAACGAGTGTTGCATTCTCGAACTTGCCCATTTCTTATCAGATGTTTTTGACATTTCAACTTCGCATCGCACAAAAAATAATCTTGCCTAGGCTGTATCGTATGGTTGACTTATCTCATACATCTCCTACTAATTTCATAAAATCTTTCGCTTATTGTTCAAAAATTCTGAAAAAAAATTAAAATAAAATGGCAGAAAGTATGTCCACAGACTTTAATAGTCAACGACACGATGAAATAAAACAAGAGCCCGAGAGAAATCAAGAACAAGACAACAGCTTGCAATATTCTCGTTGCAGCAGTGCTGGAAGTACACATACACCGAATTCCTCAGCAAATAATACAGGTATAATTTGCATTTAAAAACAAACATTGTTCCTCCAAATAAAGTAGAGAACAAATCCTTGTCCAGATGATGAAGATGACAGTGACACAAATCGTAGTGCTACTCTGAGCTACAAAGAACGTCGCCGTGAAGCACACACCCAAGCTGAGCAAAAACGTCGTGATGCCATTAAAAAGGGTTATGATAGTTTACAAGAACTTGTACCCACTTGCCAACCAAATGATTCATCAGGCTACAAACTAAGCAAAGCGCTGATTTTGCAAAAGTCCATCGATTACATCGGTTATTTGAACCAACAAAAGAAAAAACAAGAAGACGAAAGTGCAGCTTTGCACAAAGAAGTTATGGCATTGCGTATTATTCAAAATAGCTACGAGCATATGCTGCAACATCAGCAATCGAATCCTGGCCCAGCCGAGGCTCGCTTGACCGATGAAGCCAAATTTCAAGTGGTATGTTAATAATTCGACTTTTAAATTTACTGGCTATTTCTATGGAGGATTAGTGTCTCATTGTGGTTCTCATATCAATATATATATATATTCACATAATTAATCAATTTTAATGTAGCATAATAGGTAATCTACTCGTTTGTTTTATGTAATGTTTTTTTTTTCAATTTTTCCAACATCATCTACTGCGTTGTTATTATGCTTATTACACGCTGTGGTAAACTTCTCTCATGTTCATGCGATACGTGTTCTCTAAATCGTTTATCTCCGGAGCTGAAATGGAGTCCTATGTTGATAGTTGTTCTTAGTGCACGAACAACGTTGTTCCCTAATGGTTGGCGCATTGAGGGTCTTCAGTCTGTCGGTATTAAACTTTTGGATTTTAGTATTTCCTTGCCATTTTGAAACTGCTTATATGAAGAAAGCTACCATCAGTTGTGGTCTTCCATTCCTGATGTCCCCGAAACTACTTCATTAAAGTGCAATTTTTGTCTCCCTCAGTTTGATCCCGAAAAAAAGATCACCCGATACAAATGAGGTTCACAATGCCCCTATTACCGATGTCGTCTGTACTAAAACGACGAAAAAACTAAATGCTCTAGAAGCGCCAATTGGTGTTTTAGTACAAATTTAACTTCAACATTCTCTTCGCTCTTCAGTATTTGTCCTATTTTACTTATAATTTTGTTTACTGAACCGTAAACTGTCGTACCAGTCGTTTTAGTATAAACAACATCGGTAGTGACGGGAAGTTTTTTAAACAGAGCTTACTAAAATTTGGATTGACGATGATCCACTAATAACTTTTTATCATTTTTAATTAAAATCCAAACTATAAATTTAAAAAAAAAATTATCCAACATTCAATCACTTTCTTTTTTGTGTTATTTTTGTCTAGTTTCAATCGATTATGAATGAAATGTTTGAAACATTCCAAAACATACCAATGGATAATTTTGAACAGCTTACCACCGGAGTTATACCATGGTTAGAGGAACACTGCAAGCCGCACATCCTTAGAAATATTCTGACTCAAACTATTCAGAATATGTCACGAAATTCAGAAGTTAATATGGACCAAGATGGCACCATCAGTTGATCCACACAACTTTCCATTGTTATAATATTATAGAATAAGGTAAACTCTGTATATGTTACAACAATAAAAGTAAATATATTAATATTCTTTAAAACTACGACTAGAGCTTCACACTTTTTAAGCTTAAACTCTTTAAATTAAACTACTGCAAATGCAGAATGATATAGTTTTAGGCTTTGTTTTCCAACACTTTTTCACGCCACAAATCAAAACCAAATGACTGTCTCTCAGTCACATTTACTTCTTGTTCTTTTTGTACGATTTCCTTAACCATTTGCTCTTTTAAATCCAATCCGGTGAGGAGGAAAAAGTCCATTAGAATTGCGCGTGTATAGAAACTGAGCGATCGATATCTGTACGATGCTCGGAATGTGTTACGCAAAATTTCCAAAAACTCATCAACGCTCTGGGCGCTTGTGTATTTCCATTCGACATCGATTTTGTGAATACCTTCGTTGATGGCGAACAAGAGACCCTGGAAGAAGTTTTCATTGTGTACCTTGAAGATTATTTCGGCCAATTGCAGAAGAACGACTGGAAGATCCTCACGAAATTCGTGTGCTCGCACAAAACATGTGGCGCCTAGCTTTCGAACTTTTTCGCACTCATGGGAAAGTAAAGACCAAAATAGCTCACGGAAACGTTCCAACATGGGCGATATGGATTGTTCGCCTTTCTTTAGGTGTTCAACATTGGATAGGAATTCCAGGAAGAGAATAAGCTTCCTTGTAGATACATTTGACTTGCCCACACTGCAGCAAGTACTTAAGATATGTTCACATGTGCGTGGTAGCTTCAAGTTAACTTCGAGGAATGTAACTTCGGTTGGTTCCCAACAAACTGGAATGACCATCTCGGTTGCTTGTTTTTGACCAACAATTTTTGGAACAAGTGCTCCAAAAAGCTGCAGTGCCGCATTGCATATTGTCCACTCGGGATTATCGATTCTCAACACAGCAGCCATCATAATTTCATCGTAGTACTCTGATACTGTGTCACGTAATTCGGTATCTTTCACAACCACACATAAATAATGCAGAACCAGTGCATGGACACTATCGAAATTCTGTTCAGATTCATCTTGATATGTATTTTCAACATCGCTGGATGATGTGAAATGCTCATCTGCGTTTTCAATTCGATTAATTAGCATCTTAACTGCACGATGGGTAAGAGGGCGTTCTCGTCTCACCTCATTCTTAACAAGATGCAGGAACATTATTGTGAGTCCAGCTCCTCGTCGAGTTGTGCTTATTTGATTGACTTTCTCAAATAACAAATCTAAGCATTTATATACGATTCCATAGCACTTGGAATCATCTGAGTGGGATGTCAAGAGTTTAACAAGTTTACCTGCAATAATAATTGTGTTGAATTTATTCAATCTTCTTTTAATGGTACTTGGCTATATTCTCAAATCAATACCTAAAGTAATACCAGCTGCTTCGATAGCTCCTTTATGTCTGCAGCGAAGTAGGACCGTTACGCTAACATTTAAGCATTTTTCAACAATTTTTAAAATTTTCGGATCTGCTTCAGCTTGATCGGTTAGAATGCGACCGATTGTTGTTGCAACTTCACAAGATGTCTAGAAATAAGCAAATAGTGATTAATTCAAGTACCAACGATTTGTGGAGAATCTGGATAGACAAACGGCTGATTTTTAAGCTAACCAGGAAGTGCGACGGGATGGAGAGGACATAAGGGTATGAAATCGTGTGACATCTACCATGGAAAGTTTTTTAAGGAGCGGGGGCAGCCGTTTTGTGATAAGGGGAAGACTTAGGCAAGAAGTCTTGGACATGAATGGTGTAAGCGAACTTCTGTTCACAATACGCACCAAAGCTAAATTTAAGACTGTTGCGCTAATGTGTGTTCACGTCCCTCCAAAAAGAGAAGGATTACTCAATAAAGGACTGAAAAGCTCTCGAATTACAACATCAAGATTACTCTTGGCGATTTCAATGCTAGATTTGGTAGCAAGGACGTCCATGGTTGTATACACGGATTGCACAGCTTCTATGAGAAAACGTGCAAAAACGGACTCTGAATGGTATAGCCAATTCTCGAAAATAAAATGCATTTTTTTCCCAGTCACGAGTTCGTTACATTATTTAATAAATTGCCAAAAACTTACCTTCAAAGCCATCCAAAAGGACAACATTAAAAACTTCCTGCATCCCTCATCGTTCTTTCGTTCATACAGCGACTTCTCAATTAGCAGCTGTAAGCTTTCATCCATAACCTGGAAACTAGCAGCCGAACTTCCTTCCTTAGCGGCAGCATTCAATAATTTCAAATGCAACAAAATCACATCTTCAACTATTTTTAACAAATCTTCATATTCAACACCAAGTGAACTATTCTCCTCGCAAAGAACTTCATTGATTACACTCATGTGTCCGAAGATATGTCCTTCATTTTTACAAACATTAAGTGGATCTTCTTCCACTACTTTTATTATCTCACGAATCCTCCTCATGCTATAGCTGAGTAGTTCTCGTGGATAATCAGTCGTCTGGCCATCGTAGTGACTACAATGGATGCACAATCTTGCAAAAATTGCACTCTGAGCAACTTCATCGATTTCGATGCTCTCACTGCATTCGGCGCATCTACGAGAAGCATCCCGAAGGCTCTGCACCTTTAACTGCTTGATTATGTTGACCACCAGTTCTCTAGCATCGTCATAGCATTCGGGGGAATTGAGAACCTCAAACGCATTCCTACTCATAGCTCCCACATCGAAGATCTTCTCCTTCACTAGAAACTCGCCCAGTTCTTTATTCTGTTCGAGCTTGCAAGCTTTGGAGACATTTTTGCTGCTCGCAGAGAAGAGAATCTGCAAAATCCTGTCCATTGCTTTGAGAGAGAATATCAAAGGCTGATACAATGCATTCTGCATATCCTTCGCAATCAATTGGAAGAGCTTTCGAAAGAAATCCCCAACTGAAGCACGAGATTCCGTTTTTGATGCACAAAACATTTTTGCAATAAAATTAAAGATTATGGGAAACTTTCCCAGAATCGTGTGTCGCACTTGAGGACATTCGGTGCATCTGTGCATTTCGATAAATTCACTTAGGAACTCCAGCGAACTTGGGAATTCCAAATTGGCCAAATTGTCAACAAAGAATTTGAAAACGTACATCTGCGTGTCCATCGTTAGAATGAAGCAGTTTTCAAGGAAAAACAATGCCCATTCTTCAAGTTCCTTGGAAGCAAGTATTATTTGCTTGGAGAAAATACACACGAGAAATATGTATCGGAATGAGATTTCCTTGGAATCTTCGAGCTGAAGCATGCGATAGATTTCGTCTTTTTGGATGATGTGCGTGAACCATTGAGTGTGGAAATTGACAATTTCTCTTTCTGTTCCGTTTTTGAGAATTTCTATGGATAGCTCGAGTAATTGATGGCTGTGTTGTTTCGACAGGGCACGCACCAAACTTTGACTTGCAGAGAAAGTGCTTTTGTAGCTTAGACCTAGGCGTAGTCCGTTGAAGAAATCTTCTTCATTGAAATCGCACTGCTTCGATAGAACCTGGAGATTGTGGGTGGTTAGGATGACAGAGAGCAGATAGTATTTGTTTTTATTCGTCCAAGGCCAATAGTTGATGATCAAGTTGAAGAGTTCTACTGATTCTTGTAGACGGAGAGTGGAATACCGAAATAGGATTAGAACTTCATCGCGAGCACCAAGGCGATTGCTTTGCATGCAAGAGTAGATTTTTTCCAGGGAAATATCCTGTTGAGGGACAGTGTATTTTTTATGAAGAAGATTTAAAGCCCGAAGTACAGGGACCAAGTGTGAGAAGTTGGACTTAATGGTTCTAGAGAGCGCATGGAGGCAGTTCTCTTGCAAATTTTCCTGCTGTAGACATTTATGATAATCGGTGCTAAGCATGGCATAGAGAATGAAAGGAGCTTCTTTAGGATTGCCATCAAGGTCTTGGAAAAAATTGTCAACGGTGCCAGATCGATGGAGTATGTGGAAATAGGTGCGCAAGCTTGAAGTGAGGATAACTTGACAAGCACTTCGTCCAGCTGAGGAGCGAATGATCAATTCATGGAGTTGTTGTTGAATATTGTTTAATTGTTCTTTATTTTGCGGTCGATAAGCATTGGATATATCCTGGAAGGAACACAACGTGAAGGTAACTATACTTTTTTTAAATAAAATTGTGTACACCACCTGCAGTGTCTCAATGAGTTCCTGGGTATTGCCGGTTTTTAACTGTTGACACCAATCTTCTATTTGTTTATCAGAATTTCTGTTTACTTTGTCCATGATAAAAGTATTTACTTTTCAAATATATTTTAAAGAAAAATGTGCAGCACAAAAATTAACTGTCAAAAAATGTAAATGGAAGAATTCAGCTGCGGGTAAAATTGAGGGGAAGATGACCACATCCAGTAAAACCATTAAGGTAAGAACAAATTTACCGTTGAGGGCGCAGTTCTTTTTCTACTTCTAAAGGCTTGTCCAAACCAAACTGTCGCACTGCGACACGACAGTGCGACAAGAAGTTTTCTATGAAAAACACAAAGTGCGACAGTGTGACACGGCAGCGGCAAAATGCCACAGATCCCAAACGATTTTTATATAAAAGTTCTTTTCGCACTGTCGTGTTGCACTATCGCACTTTGGTTTGGGCAAGCCCTTAAAACTTCGTATCCATTGAATTTATTCGAAGAATTGTCGTTGTCTACTCCCTTTCACAGACATTTTTTTCGTCGAAAACAAAAACGATGATGTTGTTATTGTTGTAATTAACACTGAAAAAAATTGTTTGTTTACCTTTTCACCAAAGTATATTGACCAATCGGTAAGCACGCAAATGCTCATGTTAATAGAGATGTTGAAATGGGCGAGAATGCTCGCGAACATGGCTCGAAAACATGGGTCATCCACTAGCCCGTTTACAAAATTGAGTGGTCGAGTTGGATTTTGAAGACAGAAATTATCAAGATTTGGACTCGAGTCAAATCAAATCCTATTTAGTTTTAAAAAGAAGTTATGAGCATCAAGTTAACGAAACAGCCATCACGGATCAAAACGGTGTAATATTTGCCGCTATTTTGTCACTAATTAGTTGTGATAATTTTGATTTTGTCGCTCATCGTTTTCATACAAATTTTGGATGTTTCTCTAACTTGATATCAAGTTATCGCAACACCATACCTTAAGGCTTGCCCTAACCAAAGCGCGAGAGTGCCACATGACAGTGCGACACGAATAATTATCGGCAAATGTTGATACAATCCACGCGTTGATACATGAAGTCTAAGCAAAACATCAACGCCATTTTTTTGTATGAAAACAGTTAATGACAAAATTTTAATTATTACAACGAATTAACTTGAATTCACGGCAAATTCCCATGCACTCAACTTAAAAAAACAAAACCTTTTAAAGGCTTGCCCAAACCAAAGTGCGACAGTGCTTCACGACATGTGCGACACGATTTTTATATGAAAAACGTTCTGCGCTTAATCGCATTTGGTGTGGGCACTCTCATATGACGCTGTGTAATAAATTTTGCTGCACGGTCATGTCGCACTGTCGCACTTTGGTTTGGACAAGCCTTTAAAAGGTTTTGTTTTTTTAAGTTGAGTGCATGGGAATTTGCCGTGAATTCAAGTTAATTCGTTGTAATAATTAAAATTTTGTCATTAACTGTTTTCATACAAAAAAATGGCGTTGATGCTTGCTTGCCATTGTAGTTAAGCCTTTAAGGCAAAAGTAAATTTGGATTCTCAAACAATATTGGTGTACTTTTTTCTGCAAACAAATAGACCCATAAAAAAAAATAACTTTTTGCACGTTTGCAAAATTTGTAGTTAAGGTTTAAACCTATTCAAATACAAAAACAACATCGTTCGAACTTGCAAGCCGGTCTCTCCAATTACACTAATAGAAATTTGACAAAATGTACATAAAGGCTCCTTGTAAGCCAGTACTTGCATATGTGGCCGCAGTATAAAGGCTTGCCCAAACCAAAGTGCGACAGTGCGACACGACAACGGCAAAATTTATTTACACAGCGTCATATGAGAGTACCCACACCAAAAGCGCAATGTGGTTTTCATATAAAAGTTCTTGTTGCACTGTCATGTCGTAGAGCGACAGTTTGGTTTGGGCAAGCCAAAAGGATAATAAAATCATTAAGGAAGACGACAGATTCTTAAAGCGAAATATCAAACATTCTTAAAATTATTGAAAACTCACTCAATAATGTATCTCCACCTTAAGTTATCCACAATCAACATAGAGCTGCCCAAACCTCCAGCTATAACTTTTCTTTCAGTCGTTCACAGCGCTACAGCGGCCTTGCATTGCAATCCCAACAAAAAATCATTCAAAAGGTATTTTGAGCGTCGGATAGACGCAATAGTTTTCCCACACACAAAATGGCGAACGAGAATAAACTTATGTTAGCAACACAACAAGAAAAACCCAATCATTACACGTAAGTAAACTAATTAAAATTCAATAAAATAACAATCAAATGATACTTCAATTATTTATCTATATTTTCATATACAATATAAGTCCTTTCACTTGCAGATATTTAAAGGAATTCCGTGTGGAACAATGTCAGTCATTCCTGCAACACAAATGTAATCAACATCGGCCGTTTATTTGTTTCAATTGGCATTTCCAAAATCAAAGACGTCGTCGACCGATTCGCAAACGAGATGGTACCTTTAATTATAGTGCAGACAATTATTGTACCAAATATGATGAAACCACAGGATTATGTCCCGATGGAGATGAGTAAGTTCCTTCATCCTCTGAAAAAAAACCCACGGGAAAAAATGAAAAAAAAAAGAAAATTTATGTGCAAAATCTCCCGCTCATCCTTTTGTGGACCAAGAAAGATTACCAATTGGAATACATAACTCTCGAAGTCCCATATAACTGTGATTTGTTGTTCTAGTGAAAAGTGTTTTTTGTTTGTTGTTCTTTTTGGTTTGTTAATCTCATTTTGTTGCTATTTTTTGCATTGTCGTTGTAAACAGAAACAGAGTGAAAGTAATATTTTTTGTGTACAAACAGAATTTTCACGGAGGCGCTTCACCACTTTGCCAGCTCCCACGTTCAGTTTTTTGTTATTTCTGTGCGCGCGCTGGACTCTTCGGTGTGTGTATTCAGTTTGTTTATCAAACGGTTTGGCAGTGGGATCAATGGCGGCGGTAACGGTGTCTATAAACAAATAAACTTTATTGTTTAAACTTTTAACAAAATTCCCGCAATAAGGAACCCTAGTAGGACTTTGTTTTCTGTGATTCATAATCCCGTTTAGTGATGAGACGTATTTTTTTTTTACCTAATTTGTTTATTGTTTATTTGTTTTTTTCCTGTTTTGTTTAAACATTTGTTTGGATGTATTGTGTCATTGTTTATCGTTGCGTTGTGTCGTCGTTGTTGTAGGTGACATGTTGCGCAAAGAAATTTCTTTTGTTCTTGCCGTTTCTCGTTTCTCGTTCCTCGTATCGCATTTGTGTTTATTTTTGTTTTGATTTTGATTGCTTCTCGGATTCGGCTTCAGTTTTAACTTTGAATTGTTTGCTTTGCTCTCACTTTTTGGTGCTTGATTGCGCCTGTGTAGGAATTATTATATCTCACACACGCACCAGAAGTAGAATACTAAAAATAAACCCAAAAAACTAATGAATGAAATTGTGTGAACTCTTTTATGAAGTGCTGTGAGCTATGTGGAATGAATGTGAACAACTACGATGACGAGAGCCAGAGAGCTACGATGTTTAACTTTGACCATTGCGTTTCAGATCATCAACACTTTCGCTTATGGTTGGTATTGGTATAAAAAAGCACTTAACCCTCAACCCCAATGGGTGGGAAGTTGGGCTGATGAGATTGTTAATGCGTAGAAAAAAGAAATATAACACATGGAGAAGGAGTAGGTAGGAGCTATGATGATGCTATTGGGAAAAAGATGTTGTAATGTTGATGTAAATGTTGAAACGAGATTGAAAATTGGGATTTGATCAAAACGTTTTTGGTTACAAATTCAGGATAAGTATTGATTTGTCAATGAAATTCATATACAAAATCATTTGGGGGAGTTGAATACGAGAATTAATTTTTATGAATTTCTCAATTAAGTTAAAGAGTAGGTACCTTCCTTCTCTACCTTTTTTTTTTCTTTGAATAATGTGCATAACTGATAAATGATATCTAAGGAACAGGAAAAATGAAAAACGACCTGATCTTTATACAGGAATCGTTTTAGTACACTCAATTGTATCCTTATAGAATTGACTGGAAGAAATTTACTGAAATTAGGTATACACTCCAAACTATTTATCACGTACTGAATTTGAAGATTTTTCTAACCTCAGCAAGATGAGAATAATTTTCTATATGTGTAAATATAAAATAAACTTTGAAGTTATCATTCCTTCAAGGTTTTTGATAGAAGATGAGTATACTGTTATACACCTTGATTGAATACTGAAGACTTAGGCGGTAATGGAAGGAACAGATAGTTTAAATTAATTTACTTGCGCTTTCCTCTTACTATTGTA
This sequence comes from Meliscaeva auricollis, assembly GCA_948107695.1. Classification (NCBI taxonomy): domain Eukaryota; kingdom Metazoa; phylum Arthropoda; class Insecta; order Diptera; family Syrphidae; genus Meliscaeva; species Meliscaeva auricollis. The sequence continues at coordinate 115,518,551 of OX403616.1, read as the reverse complement.
GGATATTAAAAATAGAAATTTTGGTGATAAAAGAAGTTCAGTCTTGGATTCTCCGATGCCTTAAATACATTGAATCCGTAGGGAGACGGACAGAGTCCCGAAATCCAAAATCCACAAAACCAAATAACGAAAAACTAAAAAAATTACGAAATCCCAGCATCTAGGAAATCCAGAATTCCAAAAACACAAAATCCAAAAATTCTAAAATTCCACAACCTAAAATGAACAAAAAAAAAATATTTTTGGCAAAAAATTGACCAAAAACAAACTTCCACAATTTAAGATGTTTATGCTAAGTTAGGTTAATGGACTGACAGTTGATCACACTTAAACCAATGTACTATACAGTTGTAATCTACCAACTAAATCCTGGCTTATTTTTAATGTGTTGTTCTTCCATTCTTTGTCGATATTTTTAGTTCAATTAGATTTCTTTCTTTTTTTTCTTTTCCAAAAATATCTCTGAGTTAAACTCAAAACATAACTTCACAACACTTAAAGTAATTAAGGACCATTGCCCAATTGAAAAATTGTAAGAAACCGCGATAGGTATACTAAAACTCAAAGGGCTTTATTACGTTCTCTAATATGTCCTTGTAATTAAACTGATCAATGTGTCACTCAATTCACTAGATAGGGCTAATCCCACACCAATAAAATGCCCCTTAAAGAGTGGACAAAATATCAGTTTGTGCTCTCAATGTTGGATCAAGTTCTTTATTTACTTGACACAACGCTAGGATCCTATCGGAAAATGTTGAAGTTGGATTTGTCCCTCCAGAATATTTTTATTCTAAAATTAGAGCGGTTTTCTTAAGATGTACTCTTGCAAACTCCAACCAACGTTTTATATTTCATTTTGCACGGATGGTTTTTTGTGAGCAATGCATCCCCGAAACCCTTCGGCGAGAGGTCAATTTCGTCTTGTATAAGCTTTAATTTCTTGACGAGATTGTGAGCAAACGGCTGCAGAAATACCCTTACTAGCGAGAAATAGATCACCCCTACCCTGCCGGCTATCAAGACAATCCCCTTTTTAGTGTTTTTTTTGTTGTATCTTTGTTGCTTTTCGGGAATTTCAAAGCCTCTAGCCTGTTTGAACACTCATTTAACATCAATTACAACTTTTTAGAACACAGATGCTCATATTTTATTGTACTGATTGGGCAGTTCAGTCAGAAGTACTTCCGAGTATCATCATCATCGGCTCGACAACCGGGGTCTGGTCCTGGCCTCTTTCAACAAGTCTCTCCACCTATCCCGGTCTCCAGCCGACGCCATCCAGTTGCGCACCCCAAGGCTTCGGGCGTCCTGGTCTACGCCATCGCTCCAGCGCAAGCATGGTCTACCACGCTGCCGTCTACCATAGAATGTACCGCAAAAGACTTTCCGAGCAGGTTCCTCTTCGCTCATACGAGCTAGGTGCCCTGCCCACCGGAGTCTACCGAGCTTAATTTTTGTCACTATGTCTGCTTCAAGGTAGATTGCGTACAACTCATGATTGTACCGTCTCCGGAAACGTCCTTCCTCACATATGGGGCCAACAATTCTCCGTAAGGGTTTTCTCTCGAACGCGGCTAAGAGGTCACAGTGCCTTTTGCTAAGCACCCAAGTCTCGGATCCATACATGAGTACTGGCAGGACCATTGTCCTGTACAGCAGCAGTTTTGAAGTTATGGTTAGATTTCTGGATTTGAATAGCTTTGACAGACTGTAGTAGGCTCTGTTGGATTTGAGAAGCCGCCCGCGTATTTCTTCTTCTATGTTGCTATCGGCTGCTACTGTTACTGGTATTTAAAGGATTGCACCACTTCAAATTCGTGCTCCGCTACCTTGATTGTTTGACCAACTGTTCTTCTCGCATTCGACGCCACCATGTACTTCCGAGTATGCGGCTCATATTTTATTAGTTTTTTTCTGGATATTTAAATAAAATAATCTTAACATAATAAATACTCTTTCTGTTAAGCAGTTACTGTATATTAAGAAGTTATTTCAATGCGAAACAAATCACCTCTGAACGACGACTGTATTTCAATCGCATATAACATAAGCTTGGATTCAATTATAACGTACAGTTTGGACAAAATAATAGTTGTGAAAGTAAAATAATTTTAAAGCTCCTTTTGTAAATTTAGTCATAGTTTTGGAAGTCAAATTTATTTGCACCCTAGCCGTGTTTTTGTGACAATTCAGTAAATTAAAGTTAATGTAATTTCCAATAAGTTTTTCTATTTAAATTGCATGTGAAGGCTACTGACAGAGTAACAATTTCTCAACAAGTATCAGTTCTAGACAAAATTTACTAGCTTAATTTTGACCATGTATGAATGAGCTGTCTAAACCAAACGTACACAAATATACACTAGCCAAAACAAATAAAAGAACAAGATTTGTTTCTGAATTTCTTAAGTGATTTTTAGTAGACTTTATCTCGGTCGGGTTGGTGTGAATAAAAATGCATTTCAAAGCTTTTTTCTTTTAGTATATGAATCTTTTGACAAAGTTAAATTATAACGTCTACGTTTTTAACTAAAAGCTCCATAAAATACATACGTTCTTATGAGAAACGACCCATAAGCGACGGACAAAATAGCCGAGCTTTCAACTTCATCGTCAACGTCAAAAAATTACTAAAATCGTTTTTTAAGGAAATTAAATTATCTTTCGTTTTAATGCTGAACAATTTTTTAAGTTACAGATCTGGGCTGTGTGCTAAAAAAGTGAAATTAATTTTTATTTTTATTTCTACTTACCCATAATACTAATAAGGCCACTTTTTAAAGCTATTCGAATAAAAAAATCGAAAAAAAAAAATGATGCTCAACCTCAATATGTATCGGTTGGTTATAATGCTTGAGAAAATAATTTTTCCACATAAAGAAGCAACTTTAAAAGCAAACAAGATCTAATTTGCACCTTATAGATTCGTCCTAACATTCTTATATTTGCAACCATCAACTCTTCCATGTTTCTACTTGACCATTAAGAACACAGGATACCCCGAGTTCCAAGCTTAAATTCAATTGTGTATGTGTAGTCTGAAACCGTCTCTTCCGCATTCGTGTGGATAATATAAATATTTGGAATATAAATCATGAGATATTAAATAAATAAACAACTTGAGATCCGATGTGAACATTTTTACGAATTACCTACTAAACATTTACTCACTCAATTCTATCTTTTGCAAGACAAGAGGTTGAACATTTAAATATTCCTACATGGCAAAATTCCAAGTCTTGGAGCGAACATCATTTTTAAGAACTGCTACCCAGGCTATTTTAGGACTGCTTTAAATAACAAACATATGAGGAAGCTAGGCAAATTATATACATATAAAAACAGCAATTTTAATGAAAAAATTGTAATTATGCATATTACTTTTTATGAGTGAAATATGAGTAACTCGTGCTGTACTAAATAAGATGTACCTAATCAATATAAAATGTAATAAACAATTTACCTTTGTGAAACTTTAACACTGAACAATTAAAATACATACAAAATTTGTTTGGTTCTTCTATGAAATACCAAATTATTGCATTCACGACAGCAAATTGCAAGTTTTATTAGAAATTCTATTGGCTTAACAGTTTTTTATAGATATTCATATGAACATAAGTTGTGTGTTGTTTGGAATACGGAGCCTGTGGCTGCTATCAGGTTAGTGTGACCATCTAACGAAGGTTAACATTTGTATGTTGTTTCTTTTAGAGGCTTCATGTCATGAATGAAACAAGTTTACTTTACTCACAACGTTTCTTTCATGCCTAAGTATGTACTTGTACATCTTCGTGTTAATCGAAACAGAGTCTTCAATCTTATTGAGTTCACCAACTTCCTCGCAACTAAAACATTACAATACTGTCACTAAACTTCCACCATGCTTGACTGTGGGTGTAATGAACTTAGGTTTGTATTTGTCGTTAGTTTTATGGCGGACAAATTGTCGACGATGGGATCCAAAAATTTCTAATTTTGTTTCGTCTGACAATAACCCTTCTTTCCATTGATCTATGGTCCAATCTTTGTGTTGCATGGCGAATTCAAGTCTCTTATTCTTATTTTGTGGCCAAAGATGAAGTTGAAGTTGTTGTTCAACAATAAATTCTTACTATAAAATGCAGGACTAACAAACAACTAGTGAAAAATAATTACTTTAGCTCGTTGTTCAATAGATAATTCTCTATTTTTAGCCATTTTACTTGATTTTAAACAATGTAAAATCGTTAAATGCGCAAAATCATTAACAATATGATTATTTTATCACAAATTTACCGCGGCTTGCTAAGAGCTCCCATTCTTATAAAAAAAAAGTCTTTAAAAATAAAAAATTGTTTATTTATTTAATTTTGTTTGTATTACTTTTTTAACAGCTGTCCATTCCTACACCGTACTGCTGGAGACACAGAGCGCCGCTATCACTTAAGATACTACAAAACTTGTATGTGCGTACATGACACAGATTCGCGTGGCTATTGTGTAAAAAATGGTCATCATTGTGCATTTGCCCATGGCGTACAAGACCAACGTCCACCAGTTTATGATATCAAGGAATTAGAAACATTACAAAATTCAGAAAATACTATAGATGGAACAAACGCACAAAATGCTCTTGATAAAGAAAGAAATTTAATGAATGAAGATCCCAAATGGCAGGATACAAATTATGTTTTAGCAAATTACAAAACAGAGCCCTGCAAGAGGCCACCACGTCTATGCAGACAAGGCTATGCATGTCCACAATTTCATAATAGCAAAGACAAACGTCGAAGTCCAAGGAAATTTAAATATAGGTTTTTCTTCAAAGACAATTTATATTTGTTTTCTATGAAAATCTTTTTAACACTCAAATAAATTTAAAACATTTCAGATCAACTCCATGTCCAAATGTAAAACACGGCGAGGAATGGGGTGAACCGGGTAATTGTGAGGCCGGTGATAATTGTCAGTATTGTCATACCAGGACCGAACAACAATTTCATCCGGAAATCTATAAGTCAACCAAATGCAATGATGTTCAACAAGCTGGCTACTGCCCCAGAAGTGTATTTTGTGCATTCGCACATGTAGAACGTAAGTATTTGATATTATGTGTGTGCTTTTGTTTGCTTAACAGGTTGAAGATAATCATTTTAATGTTAAACGAAAAGAAACAAAGAGCTTGTCTTAAACATTTTTTTTTTGCAAGTGCAGATTTATTTAGTTTGAGCATTTAATTATTGGACTATCTAAAATATTTGTTTTAATTTAATTAAGTAGTTGTCTGGTTCACTAATTTTTGTTTAATAACTAATCGCCGGAATATAGAGATAGTTCTTTGTGACGCAAAATATATGCAGCGAACACGTTCCATTCAATTCAATTTATTTATTGGAGTTCAAGGCATAGTCGTTTATTGTTCATAAAGCTTATACAAATTACATAATATATTTTGAGTCATTGGGCCGTATTCATAGATGTTATCTAAGCCGTTACTAAGAAAGACGGGTTTATCCTATTCAAATAACATAGGATAAGCCCCAGTCTTTCTTAGTAACGACTTAGACAACATCTATGAATACGGCCCATTAATTTTAGGTACCGAATTTTAAGAACAGAACTTTTTTTATTGCATCATATTATTACATCATCATATTAGACCGTAACGACTTTTGTTTAGATTAGATAACTCGCTAAAAAAGAAATATTAAAATTTTGTTTATGTGAACTTACGTAAGACTTAGAAAAGAAGGACCAGCTAAGGGGCCAGTTATAGTTATCATTGAAATGGATCATTGGGAATTTTCATTTCAAATTTAAAGATTTAAGCAATTGACACCAACATGAAGCTTATGACCTATAGAATTTGTTTACAGAAAAATGTCTTTATTCTGACCCTTACTTCTCTTTAAACGCACTTTAATTGTTTAACTGATCACTGAAAGGTTTCAATGATCAAAAAGTTTCAAGCATAATTAATATTTTTATTTTTTTTAGCAAACTAATTCTATAAGTCATAATCCTCATCTTGACATCAATTGCATCCAGTAATTGTTTGCTAAAATGTCTTTAAATTTGAAATGAAAATTTCCAATGATTCTGGCCCCTAATTCTATTATTAGAAGTGGGTCTCATGTGCATATTGACACGTTGCATTGAAATACAATACATTCCATCAAGAGAATCAAAAGTTTACTTATTTACTTTTTCAAGGGGATTGTTGAGATTTTTTAAAAATGTCATGTTTAGTTGCATTTATTTATAATTCCGTTTTTTATTATGTATTTTATTTTAATTGATTACTTATTCACTTTTTCTGTATCAAATATCTTTTTATAGAAATCACATTTCTAAGGAATACTCTCTCTATTGTCTTAAGTTATATAGGTTTTATGCGTACCCAAACATGATTTGGCCTTAACAACAGTTGAACATATTTGTTTGTATTGCCAAACGGTGTAAAACAGAACTTATTGAAAGAATTATGTGCTTCAAAAAGTATAAAAAAACCTGGGTCCTGATGCCGTAAAAATAAAACGATCGAACGATATCGTTTCCACAGTTGCTGTCCTTATTTGTTTCTTTAGATATGATAGGGATAGCTTTTGTCAAAGGATATCGTTTACCGATTATCGAATTACGGAATGACCCCCCGGTTTCAATCCCGAAAATCGTGGTATTCTTACTTAACAATCCCGGAATCGTTAAAGAGCCATAATCAAGCGGGATCCCAGGATTAGGACCCCGAAATTGAATTCAAAAATTACATTAGAATTATAATAGATTTACAATAAATTACTAATGTGCTACTTTTTGTACATTCTCCTATCTTTTGTTATAAGATATCAGGGGGGGCTCTTTGGTTATTACCACAATGGCTATGGGATTTCAGCCATATACATGTATAAGCCCTCTATGTTTGTATGTATGTATGATTATCTTACATATTATGATATATAAACCCATAAATTGTACAATTCCCTTAAAATTTTCTTTGTGTTTCATTCATTCCAATGTATTCGTCAATGTTGTTTTTTCAAATGTATCAACAAATGTGAGCGTCTAAACTTTAATTTCAAAATTTTAATGAATATTATTATGTTCTCTTTATAAAAAACACAATGTCCGTAGAATGACTGAACAAATTAATTAAGTAATAAATGTTGTCACACCAAAATTTAAAAAAAATTAACAAAATAAAAAGAATAATTAACAATTATTGCAAAAAAAAAAAACATGGTTGAAAGTAAATTAAATGTAATTTTGTATTTACTAAACATTTATGTGTGTGTATATGTATATTTTTCATATATGTAACAACTTGCTGAATTGGATTGTGCTCCGAAATCAAATTTGTTAGCGTATATTTTAACAGAAGATAAACCACGTGATATAGATGGGCCATCAACAAATTTAGCTCTTAGTGATATTATATCAAGCGCACTACCAGAAATTAAGAAGGACCCTAGCAAACAAGGACTTATTTCAGTTAGCGAAAATGTAAGTTAAAGAATTTTATTTTCCAAACATCAACAAAAAAAGAAAGAACAAAAAAAAATAAAAAATACAAAAAAGAATGACAAATAAGGAGGAGGATGATATAAGTTTTATATCAATTGATCTCAAAAAAAAAAAAAAACTAACTCAATCAAATCATCAAACAAACAAAACAAAAAAACAAAAGAAGAAACAATATTTTTTAATGCAAATATTTCTTTCGAAAATCATAGTTATTTTTCAATGGCAATGGTGAGAGCTGTGAATCAGCAAGTACCTCTTCAATAGGATCAAGTAATTCCCATATCAAAGCACCTGGTGCACAATTACAACAAAAGAATACCCTTTATGGAAATAGCAATGACTGTTATATGAATGGCGGATCATCGTCATCTCCATTTTCATCAAATAAGATGACTCATCTCGAATACTCAAAATCACATTTCCAAAGTTTAGACATGGCCAAAGTAAGTTGTAATATAACAATCTTGCTATTTACAAATCACGTCCTCCTCCTTTCACTTAAAAAAAAAATATTATACAATTTTCTCCACATAATCCACATTACATATTAAAAAAAAAAAAAAATTAATAAAAAAAAACAAAAAAACACAGCTTGCATCCTTCTATCTTTACAAAAGATCAAAAGTAAAAAAATAGAACAAGAAAACTTATCTATCTTACAACAAACAGTACAAGATGATGTTGGTTCTAAAGTTTGTTTTTCTTTCAGTTAATGGGAATTGAAAATGATTCGAATAGTATAATCAATGCACTAGATAAAAATCAAGGCAAATTTCTAAATTTCACTTTACCATTGGAAAGGCTATGTGAGTATTATAAAATTTCCTTTAAAAAAAAACAACATTTAGTATTGAAACCAACAAAAACTACTCGAACCTGATGAAATTCTTCATAAAATTTTGTTTTGGCCTTTCGAACTCCAAATTTTCTTACTAAACTGAAACAGGATTGAGTGGTTTTTCAGAGTATGGATTTTATTTGTATGTTTTTTTTTCATGTAAAATTATACAAAAACAAATTTGATTATTAATATTTTTTGAAACACAAAACATTTCCAAGTTACAAAAAAAAAAAAAATTCAAATTTTATTTTGATTGAAGATTTTTAAGAACAACATTATGGTTAGTTACGAATTTGGCTTATAAGAGGCTTATTGTAAGACGATGGGGAAGCCATAGAAATCAATGCAACCAAAAGTTGGCAAATTGAAAGGAAACATGTTTAAATTCATATATTGATTTATGAAACCTTAATTCTTAGTTTTTGTTTAAATTAATTACAAATGCTCATCTTGTTGCTACAGAAAATAATGATGATGAGGCAGGGCATTAAAATTGTTAAATTATTAATTCTTATGAAATTACATATGTATTTATATTTTGTATTGACAGGTTTATTTTGAATTTTTGATTATTATCCGTCGACCGAAAACAAATCAGTTATCATTTCTTTTATGTCCGCAAAATACTCGTTAGAGGATGAAATCTCATTGATCTACAATCAAATCCAGGACTTAAACTTCCTTAAAAAAAAAGAAGATAAATTAGTTTGAAGAGTTATATGTAATAAAGGATGATGGGCAAAGGATGATGGAAATATTTGTATGAAAACTGGGTGTAGGTCCAACAGAATTGAAATTTATCTCAAATAAAAGCTCATTACTAGTCCTTAATTTTAAGTACAGGGACAAGGCCCAAAACCGCCGGAGACCAGAGATAGAGTCCATTACCAATATTGTATCGCTCGAATTTGGATTAGCTTGTGGGACTATGTCTGTAGTTTCCAAAAAGCTATAAAACTACCCAAAGCCATGCTCATGCTAACAGGATATGACCATTTGAACTCATAAAGACGGGAGAAAAAAACAAACAAAATCAAACGAGTTTGTTCAAATGACAGAATTTATCTGAATTTTATTTGTTGTATGAACAAAATCGTTTTATTTTTATTTATTTTCTCTCCCGTCCTTATGAGTTCAAATGGTAATATCTCGAGAGCTGAGCATGGCTTTAGAAAGTTGTATAATGTATACCTTATTGGAAATTGCATACATGGTGCAAGTTTTGGAAAAGATAAACCAGTGTCGAGCCATACAAAGTTTTTATTAAAAAATTACTATACTCAGTGTAAAAAATATTGGTGCATTCAATGGTCGCCGGCGTTTTTGGGACTTAGGCCCATATTAAGAAATTAAATACTAGAAATAAGCTTTTCTTTGGGATACATTTTAATTCTGTTGGATCTACACCCATTTTGCCCATTATCCTTTAAGAATTTTTTATTTTTTTAGAAACAAATTATTACGAATTTTAAAACTATTATTTCAACACCTTTCGCGAATCTTATTATCAACGAACGTAACAATTCCCATAATTTCTTAATCATTATTGCGTACATGTTCCATTCCTTATAAAAACAATCTATCCAAAATATTTTGCCGCACTTTTTTGATAATCGATTCTTTGAAGAGGATCCTTAGAACAAAGGAAAATTTGCGGTTTCGTCCCATATCAACATTATATCGTTGGAAAGGTTTCAACTAGTATATGGACATAAGTTTATATCTCATGGGTGGAAGAGTTATGGGGCTTCATCTAGCACAATTGTGCCCTCTCTTTCCCATTGAGAGGGGGTGCTGGGACATCATTTGCAGTTCCCCTTCCTGGCTGTCTAGTATATTTCACTAACGATATAAGGTTTTTGACCATTAACATTATTATTTATTAATAGATTGCACTTTTATTTTTGTAAAGAAGTCTGCTTCTTCATAAAACCTTTGTTAGATAATTGACAATGTCGCATTCATATAAAACGACAGAAACTTATGTATTTATGTACATTGTGTGTATGTTTTTACTCACCTACCTTATTTACTCTGTTAAAAGTTCTGAACTCTTGGTGTCATATTCTACTTCATCTTCTAACCACAATTAAATCTTAAGAACAGTAATGTTTACGTAGAAGCAGCTGTATATTTAATAAGTTGATAAATACCGAACAGTTAATTCATTGACTAATTTATCACATACGGTTCAAATAATTCACATAAAAATCGTAATAATTTTTTGAACAAGTGTCGTGATTTTACCAAAAACAGGGAATGATTACTCTCCTTCTTATTTCTGCGCAGGACCCAAACTTCAAGGAGCGAGGTCACCAGTCGAAAGCTTATTAAAACAGCTTAATAGTACATATATATGTACATAATGTATCTGTGGTGTCTGGTAAAAACATGATAATTCCACATTTGGGAAATGTGAAAGTTTCATTGTTAATTATTATCAAACAGACAAAATGCTTTTCCGAAACGACATTTTTTAATAAAAAAAAATATTGCACTAAACTTCAATTTAAAATGTACCTAGCGATATAATAAGACCTTAGAGCAAAATAGGACTTACTTGTTTCTTTTTATATTATATTTGTTTTGCTTACAATTTTTCTTGTGATGCATGTTCATATGGGTGATTGAAAAATAAAAAAATCTTCCGTCCTTAACGGGCGCAATGCACTTTTCGTTTTTCATATAAATTCCACTGGGATTTTTTTTCATACCAAAGAAAAAAATTTACGCAGAGCTCGAATTGGACTTTCTTAATTGTAAACTAAAATACTAACCATAAGTGGTTTTATTTTATTTGAAAAATTGGATAATTTAATGTATGATAAAATGTTTTTATCACGATTCTGAATATAACAACCGTCAAGAAACTATTAAGAAAGATTTTAAAAGAGTAGACCTACAAAAAAATAACCATTGCAATTTTGTAGAGATTTTTAAAAAATTGTGTCAATATTTTCTTTTTTTTATCACCCTTATGTACATATATACATAAGTTCTACAGTAGTGTGTCCCTTTTCTTAAAATTTTAAGATAGTCCAGTTAACGAAAGCAAACAATTGACTTAAAAGAAATCCCCAGACAGCTTTGAAGTTTGGCATATTTACGAGATTTATAACAACAGAAGATTTGGATTATTCCTTGAAGTCAAACGATGGCCTCGAAGACTTGTCACAGAAATTTTGAAAGCCTTATAATACCATTAACCGAAGCAGCGGCAAAAAATTCAATGGAAACAGTTAGTGCTCCTATAGCTCAGTGGCCGGCACGATTAAAGAAAGCCCTGGGGGGTCATTCCGTAATTTTCAAAACGATAATCGTCGAAACGATAATCGTAAACGTGATCGTCGCAGATTTGCTCTACGTAACTCGTATCACTATCGTCTCGTTTTTTGAGAGCGACACACTCTCAAACTGTGGTTAAAATGTCATCTGGCTCTCGAAAATGAAAATTTACATTGTTTTTTTTTTTTGTGTCTGTGGCTGAACAATGAAAATATCGCAAAATGCTACCAAAATAAAATTAATATTGTTGTGATTGTGGATTGTGTACGCATTCAAATTGTTTGTAATTTTTAATCGAATTTTTATTTTCTCTTCTTGAAATAAAAAAAAACTACAGAAACATTTTTGATAAATTTAGAAAAACTAGACATTAAACAAGTGTAAAATTTAAGTGAGTTACTTTTATTCAATAAACAATCCTTAAAAAAATTAGTTTTATGTTTTTGAGGACATATTACTTCAAAATACATTCCAGACGACACCTTTTTACTGATAATCGAGTTAGGGAGAGTAAATTTACAATCGTCGAAGCGATATCATCAAGACGATTGTTATTTAGAGAGTTACAGAAATCAACACCATCGTCGAGACCCCCTGCATTAAGGCTGGATGTCGTTTTTTTTATTTAACCTATATTATAGCGAAGTAAATGAATTAAAAATACCATCCCATTTTAATTTAATGGCGTTCTATGTTTTTATTAGAACACAAGTGTAAAATTTCGAAACCAACATAAAACAATGAATATCAACCAATTCCAGCTTGTTAACAATAACCTAATCGACGAGCAATAGTGCAATTTAGAATATGGTGTACCAGCTTAAAACTCATAAATTATAAATTTAACAGAATGGGTATTCATTAAACCTGGTAAACTTTTCTATCTGGTAATATGGGAAAGTTTAAAAATCAACTTAGGTAAATGTGTGTAAATTATGTAAGTATGATACTTGAATTATTTGAAGAAAATTATGGTTCTTTTCAACTAGCTACATGTTTGTGGCTAGTTATATCTAAACTGGCCAAAATTAAACGTTAAAAGTTTTCCAAAATTAATATTTCCAGATGATTAACTTTTACCAAACAAATTTGTGTGCAAAATTGTACGGTATTTTAGTAAAGATTTCGTATAAAGAACAGATTTACTATTTCAACACGTTTACCAGGTTTACCAGGTTTTATGAATACCCCTACTGTATTAAACAGATACACTATTTAATTTATATGTAATATATTTTATTTATTTATATATTTATTTATTGTATTACGTTAACCAACCCGTTCTTGCAAGTCCAGTAAACCCAATTCGATAAAAAAGCTCCTAGCTGTCTACTCTTTTCTATTGTTAGAAAAAAAGGGCAAGATTACCTATATTTTTTATAGTAACATTATGTGCTAGGTTTTTCTTATTAGGGTCACTCAATTCTTACTTTTTGTTTAACTGTGCTGATTGAAAAGGAGTTAACTGGTTATGATTTCATGGATTCACTCGTTATTCATAATCGGTTTTTGCCTTGACTATCGTTTACCTAAGGCATGGTTTTTGTTGCCTTCCGTTTCGTAGTCGGAAGCACCGGCCCGATATGGTGCAGTATATAGTATGACTTAAAGGTAAACCATATAAATGGTTTTGGAAGTTTATATGAATAACTTACCGATATTGCTGCCAGAAAAATAGGTTGTTTGAATTAAACTGCTTTATTTTGGGAAACTATAGAGTTTTCTATATACCAAAGTAGATAGATTTTTCCACTTATGTACCTTACATTTTAGTTTTCTTGCTTTTAGCCTTGGGTTACAAAACATAAAATAGCTTATTTTTAGCCTAATGCCTTTATAAGAAGTTAATACATTTTTGCACATTATCAAAGCTGGTTTTTATTTGGACGTTTTTCGATTTTCTTTCGATAAAATATTTGTATTAGAATCAGTCGGCAGTCGAATGTGAAGAAGATTTATATTTAAATTACATAGATACATACAAATCTATAATTACAGCTTCATGTTCTTTAGATGAAATGCGAGATATTGTACCTAATCAAAGAGAGAATCCTATATCTGCCGGACTTGCTCAATCCGGACTGTTGCAACGGTCTTCTGCTCCTATTAACATTCCTAATTCACAATTAACAAATTCAATATCAGGTAAAATTATTTTAAATTACATTTAATCATATTGCCTCCGTGCTATTATTTTGTATTTTTTAATTGCAGATTTTAACTCGGGCGGTTTCTCTGTAAACATTCCTGGCAGCTCGCTCAACTATAGTCCTACAAATCATTCGAATTTATTTAATGTAGCAGATGTATTCAATTATAGTGGTTCTGGTTCGAAGTTAAGCAATTCATTGACAGCCAACAACCAAAATGACAGTAGTTTATTTTTTCAATCACGCATTATATCGCCGGGCTTTGGCGATTCTTTATCAATTAGTCCTTCTGTTAGGTGAGTTTTTTATTACCAATTTAGAATTTGACAAAACAAAATTGCAATAATAATATTTTACAGAATAACCGAATTAAATTCAATACGTGATGACCTAACTAGTAGTTCCGTTGGAAATAGTTTATTTGACAATAATTTGCAGAACAACAAACCAGCTGCATATTCATTGCAATCGATACAAACATCCAATTCAGATGTTGTTCGACTTAACAATGATTTGACAAATAAAACAGCACAAATAATTAAATTACAAACGACATTAAAATTGGAAATGGACGAATGTAATAGGAAGGTAATTTAATTTAAATTAACTAGCCTGAGTTGTAAGTCTTAATATGTGTGCTTTATTTTAGTTGAGCCTCATTGAATTACAAAGAGATAAGGCAAAACAAGACGCTCAAGATTGGAAGGAGCGTTTTGATCTAGCACAAACACAAATAAATTTAACAGCAGATTTGCGAAGTTTATCGATATCAAAACTAAAACAGTTGCAGGTAAGTTAAAGTTATATGTAGAACATTTTTTTAAAATTTGTTTTAATAAGAGTGGGTAGTAAAATAAAGTGAAATACAATCATTCACCGATCGATTTCGTACTTTTCTTTCGTTCTTAATTGGAACCGGAATCTGATCCTATGATACCAATTTATTTCTACTGCATTGGCTTCTTTTATCTAGGTTCTACATTGCTATTTTTAATTGTGTGAATGTGTCCTACTTAAAATCGAGGACTGCCTCAGATTTTGCAAGCTATCAACTAGCTTCATCTAACTTTTCCAAACTTTGTGAATCCCTTTACCATGAATATCTTAACATTATGCAGAAATGCCTAATTTCAGATCCACAACGTTTCTACCAATTCATTAATGTTAAGAGAAAACCCGATAAGTTTCCTTCGACACTACAGTTTCTCAACACATCCTCTGCCGATCCAAAACTATTACCGGTTCTCTTCGGAACCTTTTTTAGTTCTTCTTTTAGTGATCAGGGCCTTGAATCTGATCAAGACTATTTAAAATACCTACTATACTGTCCGCAAACCTCTTTTGTCTCATTAATTGTAGAATTTTCTATAGTAAGAGACAAAATAAATCACCTTAAAGATGATTTCTCTCCTGGCCCTCCCATTTTTCTTAATATATCAATGTCCTTCAGCCTCTCACCACATTATTCCAACTATCTCTTTTTCAGTCCACTTTTCTCTACTTTTTAGAATAACTCATATATCTTTTTCTACAAAAGAAAGGTAATAAGAATAACGTTTCAAACTACCGGCCTATAGCCAAAATTTGCAATATCCCTAAGCTCTTTGAAAGTATTATATACGACTCTATATACTTTCACTGTAAATCTTTAATTTCTCCTCTTCAGCATTGTTTTCTTGGGGGCAGATCACTCCCAGTAACTTAACGGAATGTGTCGGTAAGACCCTTCATGCTTTACAGGTATGTAGGTAATGAAGTAGATGAAATCAGTACTGATTACAGTAAAGCGTTCAATAAAATTTTTAAATATAAAGACTTTGTTTATCTCATGGATCTGTTCCTACTTAACGCACCGCCAGTACAGACTTGTTTTCAGATTTTCACGGCAGTCCCCTGGGCCCCTTCCTATTTTTCCTGTATATAAATGATGTCGGCTACGTCATTAACAACGTAGATCTTTCAATTTATTCAGATGACATGAAGATTATTAAAACAATTTCTACCCCTACCGATTCTTTTTCACTCCAAAGTTAATTAAATCTATTCCATGTATAGTGCAACAAAAACTCCTTGAAGCTCAATATAGGCAAATGCCAAACCATGCATTTTTCTCGAAAGTGCCTTTCTCCACCTACTAGAATTTATTATTTCCTCGATGGGTAATGGGTTCGATAGTTTCATTTATCCGTGATCTAGGCATTATTTGTTACAAGGAGCTCAGTTTCCGAGCTTACATCAATCAATAAAAAAAAGATGATTGAATGAATATTCGTGCCGAATTTCTTAAGCTTTTGGTTGCCATCTTAATTTAAAAATGATTTTCTATTTTATCATTTCAGTCCAAACTTCGCACAGACCTGGAAGAGGTTGAAAAAGTATTATATTCCGAAACCGCCACCAAATGCATGAAATGTGAGGAAAACAATCGCACAATTACACTAGATCCATGTAATCATTTTATTTTGTGCGACACATGTGCACGTTCAGTGACAGAATGTCCTTACTGCCAAACGCCAGTAACGACTCAAGTCTAAAGCTTGTAAAAACATAATGCATCAGCACGTCACTGAATCCTACTCCTATCAATAAACCATAAGGTATTGCAGATAGAATTATCTCATCAATATATATTATGAAGAATTCTAGGTAAAAAGAAAAGAACAAACTTAATGTGTTTATTTATTTTGTTTTTTTTTTTTCAAAGCAGCTGTGTTTTTTAATTTTTTTTTATATAACATTTAACCATATACAAACCTAATGTATAATTTACTCTAATTTGTAGTTTGAAAGTCATGTTTGATTTTATTTTTTATCTTTTTTGTCACATAAAGTATCAATATTTTATAATTCCCAAATATTATAAATAGTTTTAAATTCTGACTACTTAAAAAAAACATTGTGTATTAAACAAAACAAAGAACAAAATAAATAAAGTTCATCCAGCATTTGACAAACAAATGCTAAAAAACTGTGACATTACTGATTTAACCAAAAAAATTGAAGGAAATGTTTCATTCTAAATGTGAAATTGATGATTAATGCAATGCGTATACAATTGATATTAAATTTAAAAAAAAAAAAACAATATTAACATAAATTATGTTTTTTTTTAGGATTTTCAAATTAACACATTCATATTTTAATTAAAATAAATTCGTTACACAGTGACATTTTTGTTTTTTATAAAAAAAAAGTATTTGTTTTTTTTTTAAACTTTTTCTAAAATAATTACATAAGTTGGATTTTCATGAAGACAAACTTGGAAATATCGAATAAACAGACATTTAGAATATAATTTTAAATAATGTTTCCAATTAAAACAAAACAACAAAATATTCTGTATACATTCTCAAATAGAACACTATATTATAATTTTTCATATTAATATACATTATCCCTTAAATATAAATATATATGTATACATATATTATTTTTTTTTTAAATAAATATCTCATATTTAATTTAATATCAAATTTAATATGTATTTGAGTTTTTTCTTTTGTTTAATTAATTTCTTTTTCTGTTAGATTTGGTTCTGGATTTTTTTTCTAAAACAGTCGTCGGAGAATTCATTTTAAAGAGAAAATTATTCACTATTTTTTTTTAACTTAAAAATTTCAGGGCCGGTATTACGAATTACGATAATCATTCAAAATCCATCGCTTACGTTAAATTGCGATTACGATCTACAACAATTGTTTTTGGAAAACGATACTACTTTCGGTGATCGTATTTGACTTGGATGTCACTTGTTTCGTACTTTTTTGTGTATCTTGACTTGGTTTATTTTTGGTAGTTGAAGAAAGAAAAATATGAATAAATTCATAAATCATACATTCGTAATTTTACATGAGTGTAAGTAAATGACTTAAGTTGTCCTTGGTTATCGTTTTGTTGCCTTTCGTTTCGTAATTCGTAATACGGACCTAAATGAATATTATTCAGTTATATTTAAATTAAGCATTTAATTCGTTTGATCATTGAAAAATCGATATCCAATGTAGAATAAAAAAAAAGCTAATTGGCTACTAAAATCAGCTGGGTTTAATTTTTTTTTGAACCACCTATAAATTTGTATTTATGAACTGTTAAAATCTTACAATAGAAAACAAATGTTACACATACGCCACAGTGACCGACGAAGTACCAGATGATAATTTCAAAAAAAAAAAAAATTCCAGAAAAAAATTCTAAGTTTGGGTTCCCAAAGTTAAAAAACGACATTTATTTCTCAATCACAAATATGATAAAAATATTCAATCTAACTTTTTAAGCTTTCGCGGTTTTTATTAGACATGATAAAAATTATTTTCGGGTTATACCGCGTTATAAAAATATTACAGAGTGCAATATTGTACTCACCCCGAACGTTTCGCAACAAATTACATTGTGCGTGGTCACCGGGAAACTGATGTTGAGATTTTATTATTGAAAAGCTTTAGAACTGTCTACGCACCGCTACAACCTACGTAGTCAGTCTAAAGCTTTTCAATAATAAAATCTCAACATCAGTTTCCCGGTGACCACGCACAATGTAATTTGTTGCGAAACGTTCGGGGTGAGTACAATATTGCACTCTGTAATATTTTTATAACGCGGTATAATCCGAAAATAATTTTTATCATGTCTAATATTCAATCTGCTATTAAATCACTAAACTCTATCAATGTGAAATTTGCGCCCGAATATAGTTCATCAATTTTTATTTACTCCCTATGATCGTTCGTTTCTTGTTATCCTCCATCAAATTAATAGAAAAATATAGAGAGCAACCGTCAAAACGATCGATTTTAAAACGGCATTTATTATTTCTAGACATTTTTTGGCACTTCATAGCGCCTGATGTACACCAATCTTTTTTTCGAATAGGTTGAATTTTTTGAGTAAATTTTTGTGTGAAGGAAACAAACTGCATATGTTTTCAATTTAAAAGTTACTTAGATGCTGTTATACCTTTCTAAAACGCAAAAGATTTGGTCGATGTTTACCGACTGTTAATTTCAATATTCCAAGAAAATGTTGATAAAATAAAAATGAAAAAATACTGCGTATGTATATGTGTTAAACTCATGCCGAGGTTGCACGGTGAGTTGTTATCCGGGAATAACACGTGTAAATTCATAATTGTGAACTAAACTTTGCATCACTGATTTTTTGCGAAACCGCAACGTAGCTGATGCCGATTCGATGCATCAGTTAAATTGAGCATTTAGAATTTTCTGGATTCTCTTTTCTTTCAAGTTTGCGGATCTGTTGATGCAATTATGCGATAGTATATACCCGACAAATTCTGCGGGTCTTATTAAACCATGCGATTGATTTAACCCGATTCCAGAAAAATATACACAAATGTTTATCATTGTATCACTTTCAATCAATATGAAGTTGAAATCGATCAAAAATGATTTTAACGGTTAAAGTCCAGAACCTCGGTAAGTTGTTTTGACATGTTTTTCAAAAATCACTAAAAACAATTTGTGTTTTACATATAATTGCACTAGGCCAGAGCATAGATTTATATTTTTCCTGTTACAACAGTTTAAAATAAAATTAATCTGGTTTAAGATACTTCATAGCCGATATAATGTTAAATAATTTTGGCCCAACCTACTAATTTTATTATAAAAAATAATTTTCAACTAAATAATATGCTTTTTATTTTGAATTTATAAAATTATTGTAAATTATTGTGACGACTGTTGTCTTAAAAAATTGTATTTAAAGGTTGTATTTGAATTTGTTTTTTAAAATCATCTTTACTTTTGATTCTCATTTGTTTTTTTTTTTTTTTTTAATACATTCTCAATTTACCACTCACTTCGGAACCATACAAAAATCTCAACTTCAATCACCATGAATTTCATATTATGTCCCCATAAAAATAAAAAAAAAGCAAAAATCTATTATTGTAACTGAACCACCATACCTTTAGACTAAAAAGGAAACGTATCAACCAAAATGATAATAAAACGAAATAAAATTATGTAAAAAAAAAATATATATATAAAAATATTTTTTGTATGTCATGTCTTGAAAATCGCAAATAGTTTGTAACAAAAATAAAATAAAATTAACCAACTTAAACAAAAAAGTAAAAAAAAAAATAAAAATAGGCAAGCAAAATAAAAAACATCTTGAGAAACAGTTGAATGTAACCTAATGACTGATTTTTTACTGATCAAAACTATATAGAACTATTATACAAAACTACCAGGAACGATACCACAGTACTGCAAGAATGCATAATCAACTATTTTTTTAAATTTTAACTACAACAAAAAATAAAATAGGTATTACAAAAACCATGGTATTGAAAGAAATAATAATAAAAAAACAACTCTTCACAAACAATTCTTACAACTCTTTACACAATCTATATTTTTTATTTTCTAAAAGAAATTAATTTTAAAGTCAATACTCGGTATAGCATTTTAACTTTTTGTTAGTTAATTTTTACAATGCTTTTATCCGATAGTTGTATAAAATAGACTATGAGGTTTTGTTTTTTTGTAAACATTTTATCGCGATATTTAACTTTTTGGAATTTTCTGCATTATTTCGTTCTCTGTTGCACGTTCCCTTTTAAAGTTTTAATTTTGAGGAATCGCAGTAGTCAAATTTGTTATTTCAATTCTCAAAGAATTGCGTGCAGCAATCTTTACACTAGATTATTTTCGCCAAAATTTCACATTCACGATTGAAGTAGCCAAAAACCGTTTTGTGCATTCATTGAAACGAGCAGTTTTTCATTAATGCAACATTGAATAAAAATTGTAAGAACATTTAGTATAGTCTAGAAAACTAAGGTTTCTTCCACAATCGGTCTGAAAATTCAGATCTAGTTATATTTGGTAATTTTTAAACTGGCGCTATTCTCAAATGACTACTCAAAAAAAGAAAAAAAAAACAAAATTGTCGGTATTCTGATTACCAAAATAATCCGTCTCTAGTTTCAAAAGGCACCAATGTGTTATTTATTATCGAAATGAATATGTTGGAAAAAGCTCAATAGTCTTGATATTTTTGAATAGTCTTATTTTGAATACTTACATAGATAAGTGGCCTACGAAATTATAAAGTTGTATATGTTATAGCAAACTGAAATCTAAAACTCTCACTATAAGGTACCGGGACGAAACACAAACACATTTTTATTTTGACTTAAGGCCGCTAAAAGCGTTATTTTAGCTCTTCAAACTCAACAATAGTTGTTAAAGTTTTTTTTTTTTAAAGAAATACTAATATCTCCCCGGCATCTTCGAGTAGGGTTCTAAAACCTTTGTAGTTCAATTAAAAAAATGTATATATGTACATAATATATGCAATACAATACATACATTACAGTTCTTAATGGAAACATTACAGTTTTTAATGGAAAACGTGTTATGAATATCATGTCTCCAAAAACAGATCGCGATAAAAAATCCCAAAAGTAGAATTGACGTAATAATGTTTACAAAATGCTAAACCTTCAGAGGTGGGCCGATGAATAAAACTTATTAACGCGTAATTATATTTAAAAAAAAAATGAAATTAAAAAACGTTTAGAAATCTTAAACAAGATTCAAAAAGGGATGTATTGCAAGAAGAGAAATATTTACAGATAAATTTATTACAGGAAAGATAAAAAAAGAGAAAACTCTTCAAACCAATATTTGTATTGAGATACTTTATGATTTGTATATGTATGTGAAGTGTATATGTTCATTAACTCGATTGCAATATGACTAAAGGTTTCTCAAAAGTCTAATTTTCAAAAAAATAAATTTCGACCCCTTTAAAAAATGTATCTACTTAAATCCAATCAAATATTTTAAATGCTATCCGCTTTTTTATGATTTGTTAGCCCTAAATTCAAATTCTAATATATTGTTTTCTTTTCAAAAAAAAAAAAAAAAAAAAAAAATACGTGTTAATAATATTAAGTGATTATTGAAAACAAAAATTAATATTACGTGTGATTAAAAACAGCGAATAAAAAAAAAATCTATTATAAATGTGACCTTCAAAAAAAAAACCATAATTTATTCATAAAAGCATATAAATTGAAAAATAAAAATCAACAAGCTTTAAAAAGAAAAAGAAAGGAATAAATGTATTTGTTAAATAATTTCAAATCGGAATTAATAATACCTCAAAGTTGACGAAATTAATGAAAGCATTTTTAAGAAGAATAATAAACAAAAACTCATTGGTGATTAATAAATTATTGAGCAAGTGAAATTGTGAGTGTTTGAAAATCTACAAAAAAAAAAAAATAAAATAAAAAATAATTAAATAAACAATAAATATATATATACCGACATAATGACATTTAAACACAAAAAAATATAGATATATATTTAAATTAAAATTATATTCATATACATATTAAACAGACAAAATAATAAATTAATTGAAAATGAAAATATAAATATAAATAAAAAGAAAAATCAAATTTATGTTATTTAGCATTGTGCTTAAAACACGTTAAATAGTTTTCATTACGAACACCATGTAATTAACTGTTTTGCAATTAAATTAATTTAAATTATATCGTTTGCTTGATAATGGAGCAAGTATTAAGTTCAAGAAAAAAAACATTTAGCAATACTAGATACATAGTTAGCTTATCTACAAAATAAAATAATTAATTACTCTTATTCACTACTAAACAAAAAAAAAAAAGAAACAAGCATACAAAAATCGGGAAGAAAAGAAAACTACCAGTCGAATTTGTTTAGAAATAATAATTACTTCTGCCTTTTGTTCTTTTATGTACCTATCTTAGGAAATGAAAATACTCCATAATTTTTGGCACATCGAAAAATCATGTTCGCTTCAGAAGTTATTCAAAGTCCAATGTCAAAAATATTGTTTGGTGAGAGCTATAGAAAAATATTTCAAACATCCCGATTCCCCGACCACTGTATGAGCTATGAGGTTGGGTTTCTTTCCTACTCCACTTGTAGATGTTTTTTTCCCTCTTTTGTTGTCTTTTTGCAGGTTACTTCAAAGTTTGATCCGCGGCTTAAGCCAAACAATTCTCGAGCTCGAAACGACTCGAAACGGTTTGGGAAACGATTCTTTTTATTCCCACGCTTATGGAGGGCTCTCCTCGACCTGAGGCTTTTGGAATGGTGCCATTATTGTTGTGGCTGTTATTCCCGTCTTATAGGCTCGGGAGACAAGATGTATTGATGATGATGATGTATTGGCCTTCCTCAGATTACTTAATTTTCCCTGTTTATTGATTCTTAACCGACTTCAAAAAAGGAGAATTTCTCAATTCGTCTATATTTTTTTTATGTTTGTTACCTCAGAACTTTTAACTGGGTGAACCGGTTTTGATAAATCTTTTTTCTTATTTAAAAGCTGGTGGTCCTCATGTTGTCTCAATTAAATTTGGTCAAGTTTTGACAATGGCATCCATAAGAAAACCGTGTAGGTTTTCAATTTGAAGTCAGGTGTTTTTTTTTAAATGTATTATTTCTTGGCAGGAGCAACCGGTGCAGTTGGGTAAAATGTTAAAACGACTGATGAATCTTTAGAGCTAACCAGAAACCATGCGGTGTCATCGGTTTAAACGTTATGATTGAACGCGTTGAACTTTCCACTCTTGATAATTCGATTATTTATATCAGTATTCTAGTTATCCCTCCTATGAGAAAATATACGTTTAATTTCAGATACTTTAATCCTAAAAGCAGCTGATACACATCAGAGCGGGAAAAGACCAATACAACTAATAAGTGTGGTGTCATGATAGGGTGCCAAAATTTAAACACGTTTGTTGTTTTTTTTTCAATTTTTCTTGGTGTCTAGTCGTCGTCTTAAGTATGTGGATATTAAAACATAGGAAAATAAAAACAATTGGTTCACCATGGCGTATACGTACTTTTTTGTGTAAATATTTTGTTTTCGCGATTCGTAAAATATTTAAGGCAAACTATTACGTTTTTAGGATCTAATTGAATATAATAATAATATAAATAATTGGACATAAATGCGAATTTTTGTGTTTATTTTAGTTGAATTGTAACGACTGAAGCTCATAATTATTGGAATACATTTGCTTTCTAATTGAACATACATATTATGTATAGTCTTGTGTTTTTAAACTTCAAATATAAACCATGTTATGCTCTGTCCGTTTATTGTAAAGTGCTAATGTAAAACAAACTAGATTTTTTTTAATAATTCGGAAATTAAAATTTTCCACCTCTATGATTTTGGACACCATGATCTTGTTGTCATTTTTGGTGTGTTCAATTGTCGACAAACGACTGTTTATTTTGTTCTTAAAGACTTGTTTACAGTTCAGCCTGAAAAATAAAACAAAAATTCAAAGCAAATGGTCCATTTTGTGTATCATTTTTTACCATATTTTGGTGTTAATATTTTCAAATCACCGCACCGTAACGAATATGTACATAAATAGTGTTATACGTGATCTCTGAGGTATGACAAAGAAGTTGTCTTGTGTATATAATAAAACCGTTGAACAGAAAGGACAGAAAACAGTTTTGTAATTTTTTTTTATATAAAAGTATTTTCCGTAAGAACTGTGAAAACACTTTTTTTGATGCAATTCATCCATTACAAAATATTTGAAACTTTAATGTTTTTTTCAAATCCCTTTGCTCGGTTGACTATGGCTAGGTGTGTATGTATCCTTGTACTGTTGTTTCTACTTCTCCACTCCACTAAAACGATTGCATCTACCCTTGATAATTTCATGCCTTAATACATAATACAATAAAACCGTGATGATAAGCACTTTTTTCAGTAACAACTGACGTTCTATTAAATCTCCTTCTTACCCAAACCATAAGTAACAGTTATTCTCCATTCTCGTAACTCAAATTGACGTACATATTTTCATTTTTGGCATTTTTGATTTTGAACCAGTTTTGACATATTGGATACGTTTATTATTTTCTTTTTAATCTCTCACTTTTTTAATAGTTTAAAATGCTTGAGAAATTAAATGTACAATGAAGATGAGACATGCTATTATTTAAGATAATTTGACGTATGTATTTACCTATGTTAACTTTTTGAAGAAAAAAATCTAACTACCAAAATAAATACATACATTTTACAGAAAATACATAAATACTTTGGATTGAAAATATGGAAAAATACAAAATTTACAGATTAAAACATGAAAATGCATTTATCTCAAATAACTCAAAAAGTAGATACGTCAATTTCAGTTAACACCGCAGAATCAGCAAGAGTAATTCTTCGTTTGATCTCAACGTTGGTATTGTTGTCGAAGGAGTTAATAGCTTAGCACAGCCTATGTATACAAGGATGTTAAAGAAATGATATCTCTGTAGTTGGCTTGAGTTACGCCCCTTAAGTTTCCATATTTTCCTGTGACCATACTTTGAAGATAAGTTGGTGCTTATTGTAAGAAGTCCGAGGAGCCTAGAACACATAACTACAAGTAGGTATTAGTATTTCAAGTGAAATTGATCAATTTTGTATTTAAAAATGTACTCGTAATACAAGTAAATACTTGTAGTTTTGTATTAGAGACCCCGGGTCTTCGTCTTATTTTTTGAGCAGTTCTGGCAGCAAGGTCTTCACTTCCACTTGCTTAACTAGACTTCAGCTAAGAAAGTATTTTCTTCCCTTTGCCCACGGTTGGAGGAGACAACTGTTGATCTACATGTACATGTATCGTGGAAGTTGGGTGGTACGCTATTTGTTGAATTTCATTGAAGAAAATATTCCTTCGATTTCTTTTTCATCGGTTCTAAATATTTTTTCTAAACAAATTCGATTAAGAGTTATTTTTAAACGTAGCAGTATAAATTTTAGTGCAAACACAAAATAAAAATGATGTATATTACTGAAGGATACGTTGGGCCAACATACTTGATTTTAAGTGAAATTTTTTTACTTTATATTCAGCCCTCTCTTTAAACTCCTGTTAATATTTTTTTTAAATATAAATTTTCAACGAAAATCTTTATTAAAAGCAAATTCAAAAAATATTTTCGAACATCTATTCCACATTTCTAACACCAAAACAGAGTTAAAAATAATTTTGAAATAATAGGGCTGATGATTTACTTAGAATTTATGTTAAACAAATTCAATTTGAATTTACTTTTTAAACTTTTAGCTAGAAGCATTCAAATTTTCAGTTCATACAAAATCTATAGCATCTTCTTTAATAATAAATTTTGGTCTTTCAATAGATTTAATAATAAAAGTGTTTATAAAAAAGAAATAGGCCCCTTTATAGCTCAAATGTGATTAAGTTAGCTTAATTATCTTTTAAAATTTCTTAAAGTTTTTTTTTTTTTTTAATTATAATTTACTTTAATTTTCAATTTTTTCAACTTATTTTAGACAAAATAAATATAAAAAAAGAAATAAATAAAACATTCAATAAATTGAGGGAGCTACTAATTTAATTATAATTTCAATTTCAAAACAGTAAAAGTTAGTTTAATCAAACATGTTAGCAAGTAAATCAATATTCCTTAAAACAAAACAATAATTTGTTAAAATTTTATTCAGAAAATGAAACTTAGTTCTTTATATCAACAATAGGAATTTTCTTTTATATTGCAATGAAAGTAGATATACATGTATTATAAAAAATAAAAATAAAAATTAAATAGAATATTAAATAAACTGAACTATGTGAAATTTATTATGATGAATATTTACAAAAATATATATATTTATGAATGAATTAAAAAAGAAAAAAAAAGAAAAAAGCAAAAAAAAAAAAATAAAACAAGTAGTTACATCTTATATTAGGTATGCATAACATATTGTAATTTATTTAACAAATTGAAAAAGTATTGATGTATGGAAAATTAATACTATATAGATACATATTATATAAAAATATTAAATGTAATAAAAACTTAAATTCAACAAAAAAATCAATAACAAATAACAAAAAAAAAAAAGAGAAGAAACTAAAACGAACAAAGTCAATAGAAAGTATGTGAAAATGAAACTATTGAATACAAAAATAAAAACGCTATTTTAGAGAAAAGACAATGAAAACGGAAATGAAATATTGCAACAATATACAAAAAATATATATATATTTAAATTGATTATTAAATAATAAAAGAAATATTGAAAATATTATGGAGTTTTCTTTATTTTCCCAACAATGCAGAAATGCAAAAAAAAGTTTTTGCAGTTTTTGCAATATCACTGAAAGTGAGAAAATCTACCACTTTTGAGTGTTAAAATACTTCACTTTTAAAGTGCAATTTTATTATATTTAAAGTGGGGAATAATAGTTTAACTCTTGTTTTTTTTCGCGTGTATGCAAATCTTCTTTTGCATTTACAAAATCAGGATTTAAAGAAACTTTTGAACCTCGTACCTATCCCAAATCCTATAGTGACCCCAAGCAGGGGAGTTGCAGGGGGGGGGCAGCATGCCCCTCCCCCCATACATACCTTGATGTTTATACCAATTTATACATTAATATTTTTGGTGGGTAATAATTAAAAAAAATTCTCACTTTTAGCAAGAATTTTTTCCACTTTGCTAAGTGGAATAGATTCCCACATAAAGTAGAATAATTTCCCACGTGGAGCACATTTCCGTGGAGTAAATTTCCTGCACACATTTCGTAACAACATAAGTCCATTTTTTATAATTTATTCAGGCAAAAAATCTTAAATCCACGAATGTCCACCAAAAAATAGTTTTTTTTACTAGAAATTTGTTTAAAAAGAACAACAATTTAATACAATGTTCTTAAAATAAAATCATAATTCTTTTTCAAAACTTCTGTGCGAAAGTTTTAATACTAAAACTCAAAAAATATTTACTAAGAACGAAAAAATTGGATTTAAGCTGTTCTGCCTATTTGCCACAGATATAGTTCAGTGCAATTTGCTCCTGACCCAGAAACATTTTTTCAATTAATTTTGTTAACAAACCTCAAATTCGGATGCAGCGCCCCCAAAGGACATTATGTATAAAAGAAATCAAAATAACCCTAAAATTTTACTTGTATTTAACTGGATTTAAATAAAATAAATCAAAAACAATACGGTTTAACAGAAAACAAAATACATTATCAGTTATCATAAATTTTGTGCTATTTAAAAAAACCCCTTTTAATCAATATTTGTTTAAATATAAAGTTTATTTAGTAATCAAGTTTTTTAATAAAAAAAAAAAAAAATTCTGTGCAAATAACTCACGAAGAAGCAAGGCCTAGTGACTGAATCTCTCAACCATTTCCTGTAAGCATGTAGTTAGTCCTTATACATTAGCAAAAAAAATACAAAAACAGAGCGACTTTCTTACAAAATTAGTAGCATTTGAAGATTGTGCTTTTCATAGAAAACCTGAACCTCAATCGTATTATAGCTAAATTCCACATTTTAATATTACTACGTCAGTTAGAACTACAATACTCAACATTACATTCCCACCTCATTTATCAATGCCCATTACTCCAAATCCTGAAATCACTCCAACTAAATCACTCAAAACATTTCGACAAGATCGCCCCCTAACAAAAAATATATTCAAAATGCTAAATTCACTTAAGCGGCGCGCTTCCGAATCGTTCATTCTGGCAGCGGCGCCCATGTTCATTATGTCCACTGGTACACTGCTGCCGATAAAAAAATGCCACCCAGAAATCAACGCGTGCCATCTGGTGTGTGGTCCAATAACTTTTATTGAATAAAATGTGTTACTTCTCGCTTTTGAGATGTGCCTATAACACTACACACCCGACCATCACTAAACGACTACGGCAGTAGTGACTGCACAGTGCACATGCTGACGAACGAGGAGGACGACGACGACAACAACGTAGACGACGAATGTATATAGGTACTACCCTGCCTGAAATCGTAGAAGGGCCTCATCGTCGTTGTCAGACAATCAGACCATTATGCCGGTGATGATGATCATCACCAACCACTGCACACTGTGCATGAGGACCGTGTAGCTTCTTTACTGACTGAGGAAGAGAATGAGGATTCTCGTACACGGGATCCGCATGTGTGTGTCTGTGAAGCGGTCTCTTGTTAGCGTCTTGTCGTACATAATCTCGAGGAACTGGCGCAATCGGCCGGGTCCATCTTTTAAAAAGGAGCATCATAAGTTTAACCATTTGATGGCATGTTGAGACACTCCGATTATACACAAACCATCAATTCATTACCTTCTTTCTGTAGTTTCCGTTGATCTACCGTTCGTCTTTTATTCTTTGTGGTGTTATTCTGTGCATTCTTTTCCACATAAAGACACGATGGACGATAGCACTGGTGTGCTTAGGAAGAAAAGAGAATCCAAGTTCCCACAGTAAAGTGTGGATACAAAATTAAAAACGAAAAAAAAACATTCAAACATTTTTAGTTGTAAGATTTACACTGCCCTCTGTATATTGAAAGTTTGTCAATGTGTTATTTTATAAATGTTAATTATTATTAATGGAAGAATGCATAAGTTATTATTTATGAGTTTTTCTGTTTAGAAAAGAGGTTTCTAATTTGAATGAAACATAATGTTCAGTTGTAAGTTTTAAAATCGGGTTCGAATATCAGCTCTTTTGTTTTGAACTACAAACGTATG
This sequence comes from Meliscaeva auricollis, assembly GCA_948107695.1. Classification (NCBI taxonomy): domain Eukaryota; kingdom Metazoa; phylum Arthropoda; class Insecta; order Diptera; family Syrphidae; genus Meliscaeva; species Meliscaeva auricollis. Next base: position 115,489,199 of record OX403616.1, on the reverse strand, counting down.
TTTTTGTATAAAAAAAAAGAGAGATAGATGTCTAAGGGGATGATCTGAAGGCCATTGGATAGTAAATTATTTTCATATGCATGAAATAAATTAAAAAAATTATTATAGCTGGCGATTTTTAGGTTTAATAACGATAGAAACAAGTAGTAATGGGAAAACCTACAAATGGGTAGTGTATGATAGTTTTGACAAACAATTTATGCACATGGCAAGCTAAAAAAAATCGGATAGACTTTACAAATGAACAAATAAACTGAGAAGTATAAAACGTTTTCATTAAAAAATGGTAAAACTAGAGAAAAGTTGATAAATAAATACATTTTGTATTTATTATAATTTCAAGTCATTCTAAATGACAATGTACATATTTTATAAGCTAGTTTACAGTTCAACGTGAGAAAAAAAATTAAATTAATTGGACTAATTAACACATCACCATGTAAAACCTGAATCTATATAGTTTACTACATCAATTGTAGTAGCTTAAAAATGCAATTCAGTTTTAACTTGCTCTATAAGACAAGAATTGGTTTCGTGCCAAAAAAATTCAAGGTTAAAACCTCAAAACCAACATTACGATGATCTAGAAAATGATAGTGGTTTTAGCCATGCAGTCATCGGCCTTTGCGTCTGTATGTCTGTGCGTCTTTGCGTCCATGTGTACATATTTCCCATGCCTAAACGCATAGATGGAATATCGTCAAATTTGGTACAAACGATTTTTACTTAATTTCGAAATTTAAATTTTTTTTTTTTTGATCTCGTCTAGAACGAATATCTCACATATAACGGGTTTGAGTTACTGGATTTTTCTCGAAACCGGCTCTTACGGTTTGTTTGAAATTTTATCATTTATTGTTATAAAGTGATTACAATAAAACTCCAATTTAAAGTTTTTCTCAAACAGTGTTGCCGTTTTTTTTGCAAAAATGCACTTCTATTCGTTTTTTTTTGCGTTTTGATTAAAACGTGTGTGCACAGATAATTAATACAACCTCAATCAATCTTGTTAAAAAAAAGTATACATAAATAAAAATATGAAACAAAATCAATAAAAATTGTTTTATTACTTTTGATATTTTTTGACAATTTTCTTGTAAATACATATATTTACCCAAAACTTTTGGCTTCATGAGCAAGATCGTTCATTTTATGTAACTAAGGCACTGCTTCTTTTGGTTTAAAATCTTTTGAGGCACAAAAGAATTATAAGAAAACAAGCTTATAATAAAAAAACTTCATTTTCTCAATGTGGTTCAAGATTTTTGACGGGACTTTTTTTTTTTGGGACTAATGACTCGATTGGATGGAAAAAAAATCTAGAATACGATTCGGGACTTATGACCCATAAGGTGGGAAAAAAAACAATAAAATGCACGACTTATAAGAAATGCTTTAAAAACATAAAAATTCATTACTAAAATTACTTAAACAACTTCTTAAATTGTTTTGGGCTCCCAATTAGTTATTCTAATTGATTCAGTTAAGAAAGATAAATTTTCAGATAAAAAAAATTGAAAATCTTTGGAGATTTTGATAAAAATTAAGTTTTTCCATATTAGTTGTATGGCAGGTACCATTAATTTTATTCCTAAAAAAAATTTCAATTTCCATTCTAGGGAATCACTAAACAATTATTTACAGACTGACAGACTAAGGGCTAATTTGTTCACTGCGCTTTAAGCATATCTTTCAGAGGTTCTAGTTAAATGGTGCATATCAACCAAAATCGGTTGATAAGCTTAATCCATAATTAACAACTCAAACTATGAAATCTTAGAAAAAAAAAAATTAGTTGAAGTGCACATTCTACTTTACAGTTGGCAATAATCATGGATTAAAGATGATCAAAGGTGAACCAATTGGCCCTTAAGAGACTGACAGAATAACAAACAGACAGAAAGAATTGTGAGACCCACTTTTTTCGCTTTCTCTATCATCGTATACCATTATAATATTCTGATTATTAACTCGAGTTCGATTTTTTTTTACGAATCCTAAACTTGCCCTGTAGTACCAAGGTATTATCTACAGAGCAAGTAAAAAGACGGATCAATGCACATACTGCAAACCAATTTTTCTCAAAATCTGCGTATTTAAATCATATCAACTTATTATATGAAAGAAATATACTATACTGTTAAATGATATTATATACCACTACCACTGCCTTCAAATAACAACAACTGAATACAAATTTATTTACAAAGTTTTTCCAAACAGATTAATATATTGAGATAACAGAAATAAAATCATTGGGCCAACAGATAAATAATAGTTGAGGCAACTGATTATTTTCTTTCTGTGTACAAAAAATACGAGAAAACATGGGTTTATATACTCATCAAGTTAAAGGATGAAATCAGTGGTGAAAAAATTAACTTAACTTTAAAATTCAGAGGTCTTCCGAGTGAAAGCTCCCTTGAACTATGGAACACCTTTTTTTAATTTTTTTTAATGTATCATGATTTTCAAAGTGTTTTCGGTACAACAAGTATGGGTCCAAAAAAATAGATAAAAAATAATGTTTGATCTCTTTGCTTCTCATCTGATTTTTACGATTTCTCATATTTGCCGGAACAAATTCTTAGACTACTTCAGAATCGTGCTTGCAACAAATCAACAATCAGATTTGGGTGATTTTGCTCAATAAACACTGGAGTCACTGAGCCAAGCCTTGGTACGCCACTGGTACGTATCTAATCAATGTCATCCAATTTTTGATGCTGCTCAAAATGTATGTCGGTTCCGAGGTTATTTTTGTGTTAGAACAATAAACAACAATAACCTCAGACCTGACTAACATTTTGAGCAGTATCAAAAATTGGATGACATTGATTCGTACAAAACTAAATTTGTTAAAAGAAACTGAAATTTAAAGAACTAAATTTAATTTATGCTTAAATGTCTCTTTAATATTTTCTGCTCCTTTTAATTCTTAAGTATTCCCTATTTGAATTATTCCTTAAACTAAAGTAATTTTATTATTGCACTTTACGTCCATGAGGGCATCTAAGAGATCGCAAAACATGCGCCCATCCATACACAATAGCTGGAACGACTGTTCCGTCCTCGGATTGCATGACAGCCGAATCAAATGATTTTTATCTTTTATTCCGATGCCGTGTGAGCAGCTTGATGCTGCTGTGTTCAGATAGCGCACCATAATGACAACAAACATCACAACAACAACAACAAAGACCCTACACAAAAGGGTATACAACTATTAGATGAACGAAAGAGGCATACCGAAGAAGCCGCAAAGCCAGAACTGAGGACGACACGATTCTAAAATGAGGTTCAAGAGCCAAGAGATACGAAGCGACGAAAGACGAACAAAAATGAGCGCATACCATTTTTATATAGATTCTGAGATTCAAAGCGAACCAAGAAAGACCCTCTGAGCCACAGCCACAGCCACAGCCACTACGGCAAGAATGCATTTTTATTGATGATGATGATGCTGATGATGATGAGGGAGGGTATCGTTGCCGCATAAAAAGCGCGGATTGCGGGAGGAGATTCCTCTTTTTCAATCGACTTGTTGCTCGTTTTATTCGTTTTTCGCTCCTTGTTCTTATGGGATTTGTTTTGTTTTGTTTTGTTTTCTTTCTTCTTACGTGTTGCTCTTTCACAGCCTCTTGCGAGCTGCGCCTGCGTTGCTATAGTCGCTGCTGGCAGGGTTTTTTGTTCAATTTAAAATGCATGATAATCGCTCCCCGATAGCTGGTTAATACGCCAAACTAACAATTTTTATTGTGTCAGCAAACGCGTGCCTGTATTTGTGTGGTCTTTCGGGTCTCACGTTCATATCATGTGGTTGGAGTATCTTCAGACTTAAGGGCCATATTCACAAGTGAATCAAAATAAAAGTTAACAATAGAAGGATTGAATAAAAATTTTAAATATTTTAAAGATTAGTTTTTAGACCAGGAAAAGAGATAATACTTATTTTTTTTTTTTGAAGACTGAACACTGAAAACATTAAAGATCTTCAAGACCATATGCAAAGAATTTAATAGGCTTTAAGCCTTTCACATATTTGAAATGAAAGTTCTGATTTGTTAAAATTGAAAAAAAAATAAATACTAAAAATTTCGAAAGGCAAATATTCCGATATCTTCAAAATATGGAAACTAAAAACCGATAGAGTATGGCACCCTAAGATCCATTAAATCCCAAAAACTTAAAATTTCGAAATCAAAATTTGAATTTTCGGATTTAAGGTGCCCGAGATATGTATTATTGTTTCTAAATTTTAGTTTAATAGAATTTTTGATTTTTGTGATTTTGGATACTATTAGGAATTTAATTTTGGGATTTCGGTTGTATGTGGTTTCCGGATTTAAGGCTTTCGATATTTTGAGTTTACGAAATTGGTACTTTTGCGATTTTGTATTTTCTAATTTTTGGGATCTGTCCTTTTGAGATTAAACGAACTTTTGCTTTTTCTAGATTTTGAATTTTTTGGATTTTATAACTATCGTGATTTGGGCCTTTTTTGGATTAAAATCCAGATTTCAACATTTTAGGATTTTGCTGTATTTTTCTCTAACTTAGTTAAAGGCATAACTCTAACTCAATATGAGTCCTGCTAAATCCTGCCCTTAAATTACTTAACAATAAAGAAAACGAAAAACAAATCACTCAACTCAACATTCAATGCAATTTGCGACACGGTAGATACGAAGAGACCAAATGGACGAGCATTGAGGTTATATGTGGCAGCTACGATGTTAATGCCCATCATGTACGCACGGGACTTGGGAACTTGGGATTCAACAAAAATGCTTGTGTGATACCTTTTTCATAGTATTCTTCAAGCATGTATGAACTGGGCATGCAAACCGAAGTCAATCCGTAACCACTTCCAATATTCAGGGCCGGATGAAACAGTTTAGCCATTTTAGTAACATTAGGAATATCAGAGCGAAGAATAGAACTCGGTTGCTATTTTCTGTAAGTACATTATAGGTTGATTTCAATATCTAGGAATGAAGGTCTGTGGCATTAGCATTTTTAAATTTGACCATAGCAGTTATTGATTGAACATTTTTAAAACTCTAATAGGGCCCCTTTGCAGGCATTGAGCCTTGATGAAGTTAACACTTTGCCTCATGAATAATTCGACCCGGGATATATCTATAGATATAAGGAATATATCCAACTCTCGTTGTTGAAACTCGTTTGTTTGTTATGAGTTTGAGATTTGCTTTTGCCAAGAGTATAGTATATCCTTCTTTCGTCCGTCCAGCAGAACCATGATGTCTCTGGGAATCTTTTCTTTTTCTTCGCCTTTCCTTCAAACTCTCTTGTGTCCCCGTGCGTGCACACTATCAGCCAGTGTATATGCCAGCCACCAGCACTACTATCACATTCAATGACGTTCTGGGCAAGAATTTAATGTGGGAAAATTTGTGATTCGTGAATCTGGGATAGATATAGTTTGGCTGGGATGGGATGCTGGAGATTCGAGTTATAATTCCTGTAAAGCAATCGAATGGGGCCCATTTATGTGTATAGAGGTACATGAAAATATGCACAAATACAAACGTAAATGATAAGTATCGTTCGAAGTTATTTGTTGGAGTTAGATTTTTTTTTTTTCATTAAAATTATTAACAGTAAGGAGCCTGGAAAGAATTTTTGTTTAATAATACTCGTAGGTACATTTGATTTTTCCTCAAATTTTAAATTTTATTGAAAACTTATTTTACTCACTAAGCCTGAACCCAAATCACGTAAAATTTTTGCAACTGATCAATTGATCGATTCTGTTATTGCCCTCTAAGATAAAAGGCAACCGTCGAAACGATTGATTGGAAAAATTGTAAGCGATTTGGGCTCTAGATTTTTCAATCATCAGTTATGGTCTTTATTAGAAAAATATAATGAAGAAAATTTAATGGAAAATCCTAGAATTAGACTTTTACTAAGCTTTAACTGACTTCATGATCTTTAAGGGAGCTTGGACCAATTATAGGGCTGGTAAACAATATTTGATAATTTGATCGAGCATAATGTTAAATTGACTGAGAAGAAAATAATAGTATCGCAAACATAAACAGCTCGAAGAGAAAGTCAATGAGGTTATGAGAGGTTAAATGAATTGAGAATTTCACGAAGTAATGATCAGCTTTTTCGTTGTGCTTCCCTAAATAATGATGTTACTTTTGATCCACCATGAGGAACTACTTGGTTAATAATTGCGGGTAAGAGTGGAGTAGATGTAGGAAAAAGGATAAGGTGGGATAGTGGAAAGGAATTGACTAAGGTAGGTTGAAATGTTAAGTTCCGGAGGACGCACCCTGGTTGAGATGCGCTGCAGTACGCTCGTAGGAATGGGGGGAATCTTGCCCACGAAATCCAACTCCTCCTGTAGAAACATCATAAATCAGGCCAGTAAACAAATAAAAAAAAAACTCCTCCTTATCATGGAAATCCTCTGCTATTTGGGTTCCCTCAATTCCGGCTAGCTAACTGCCACAGATCGCAAGCAGGCTGCGTTCTCCGGAACTAAACATTCCAATCTACCTTTCCCATTTCCTTTTCCACTATCCTACCAAATCCTTTTTCCTACCTAACCCAACTCACCGAAACATCATGGCCGCAATAAAATGGCACCCAACATTGGACAGGAATCGGGATAAGGAAAGGATCGCCAAAGTTAAGGAACAGAATGAAAAGAGAACCGGAATTGTAAATTGAATGGAATTGTAAGGGAGAAGGACCTGATAGATAGAAGACATGATAACTCTTCCATTGAACAGACACAGGCTGATAAAATTTGAATGATAGAAAGAGTCAATTAATATTCACAAGGGATCTTGGAGGTATCCCAATCTAGAAGTTTAAAGCAAATTAATACACCGTGGGAAAAACAGCGTAAAATCAAAAACGTTTCGCTTTAAATTAGCAAAACCAAAAAAATGATGCCGTCCACTAGTATACGTGGACGTAGTTACCAGTCGACAGTCTTTCCAATTGTGCTATACTCTTTGTTAAATCTTGGAAATAACTTGTATCTACCTATTTGAACCAAGTAATACCTAGACAATTTATGCAACGTTTTTTCCCTGAGTAAATTGTTGCGACTAATACCAGCCGTGATATTCTAAAGTTGTATCTGCACATATGTACATAATGTATGTATCTCTACAAAAATATTTCGGGACCAATGTCCCAGGGACTTATTTTTTACATAATGTTGAATTATGCAGTATATGCATCCTAAGGTTGGATACTCCTTGCATACCATGTACTCGCATTTTTTCCAAGATTTTGATAACATGTCAAGACGAAGATGTACTTGAAGACACTCCTTTGAGTACTTCTCTTTGCTGAGTTCAGTTTTAAGTAGAGTCCCACGACTTGGTGGTGATAGAATAACTTGCTGATAAATCCAGCAGCTTGGTTGTACCAGAACAACTTGCTGATAAGACCAGCGACTAGTCAACTTTAAACCAACTCCAGCAACTTAGCTGTAGCAGAAGAATTTTAAGATTAATTCGGTGACTTGGCTGCAACAGAGCTGCAACAGAGATTTTATAACAAGTCCAGTGACTTGGCTGTAGGAGAGCACCTTGGTGATATGTCAAGGGACTTGGGTGCAACAGAAAAACTTGGTGATGAGCCAAGTGATGACTTGGCTGTGATAGAGTAACTTAGAGATGATAATGATAATTCCTCCGATTTGGCTGAAGTAGGACACCTTGGTAATGAGTTCAGCAACTTGATTATATTAAAGAAGCTCAGTGATGAGTTTAAGGACTTGGCAATATAAAAACTTATAATGGTTGAGAACTACACTTGTATGTATGATCCGGCTTGAAGGACCAATCGTCATTTACCTTGTATTTTTATAACTTTGCTTATTCTTGATCTATTTTTGTAGGCTACAGGATGGGTAGATTCCTACTGTTAAAGTCCTCAGAGAAATGTTTCACTTGAGTCCTCTTAAAGAATCACTACATCTACCTTGTGGTTTTCTTCCTTCTTTTACTATTAGTAAATAGATCTAGCAGTCTATCCTAATTTTTGTTGGGTGTCCTTCGTTTTTAATTGGTATCCTTGAGTGACAAACACAAATTTTTCAGTGAACGCTCTGTGAATTCTATAGCATCTTCTGCAGTAATCTTGATGGCATCCTAAAACTACTGAGCCCATTTTGTAATTAATGTATGTAGAACCCCTCTCAAGTTCTTTGGATTCACAGTTCCACCTTAGAAATAGCTTCCGTTTGTCTAAAACCTTTATTCATTGATCATTTATAAATCAAGTAGACTGTTTGATTATATGATTACAGCGGCTAATCGAGTTTTAAAATTGAAAGTGACCCAAAAATTTTTTTTTTCTAAATCCTACGCATCCTTAAATCAATGCTTCTTAGCTGTTCTGTCAACCACCACAAATCCTAAAGCTATTTCCACAATTACCTTTGCACAGGAAAACAACACAGTTGGCTGGTCAACTTGTTATGCAACCCAAACAACATTTAAAGAGCTTGTAATTATGCCCACTTGTGATTGCCTACATATATCGGACTCACATTTCTGTCATATTCTTATCAAAAGCCTTGTCGTTGTCGTCACTTGCAAGAAATTTCAAAAGAAATCAAATGTTTATACATGTACTATATAAATGTATGTAAGGATCTTGTTTGAAAGTCTTGTTTGTGGTTTCAATAAATTTCCTTAAAAGCCAACATTTACAGGCGTACGAAATTGTGATAACCTTATAAATTTCCACAAACCACACCTTTTTCCAGTCACCATTTTCTAATGCTTCCACATCAATAGAAAACTATACCAACAATCTTTAAGGAAAAAACTACTTCCACTTCTTTTAAAAGAGCGAACATAATTCCCTTGGATAGCTGGGCCCAAACAGGATTGCCAGCATTTTAATAAGCTGTGGCGCCAATTTTAAGAAATGATTGAAACCCAAAGCATAATAAGATTTGAAGTCGCCCAATAGGTAAAAAAACTACCATTGCGGATGGTAACTCTGGCCTCAAACTAAAAATGTTGAAGAAATATACATAAACGAGCCTTTACACCATCAAAGACCTGAAGAGCTCTTATCTGAATTTATTGCAAATTCCATTACTCATGTTGCCAACGAGAACATCACTAACTTCGCGACACATGCATATCCTATGTCTCCATGTCCCCATATAACCCAAAAGCCAAAACTAACATAGGCCAACGCGCAAATAGCAATACTGGCTATTATCTGCGTTGGTCATTTCTCATCATTGGTGGTAGGTATGGCAGAGTGCGCATTACAACACGCAGAGCTGCAGCAGTCGCAGCTAAGCGCATGTGCAGCATGCAGCATGCCATTGCCATAGTTGCATGGGAAGAGACAAAACAAACAACAAACGGCAGAGCGGTCGAAGCCTCCTCCTGCTGGCTCTTTCTGTCACACGAACAGCAGCCCCAGCAGCGCACCAGTGAAGATTAATGGGCTAGCCATACATTAAGGTGACGTAAAACTCCTTGTTTAATGTCACCGCAGTCAAAACGATAAAAACACAAAAGGCAAATCCCTGGGACCCGACAGCATCCGACAACAACACCGACAGCAGCGGTCGCTCGGGCGGTCGGCCCGGACAGACGGAAAAGGCAAAAATAAAAATAAGTAGAAGTAGAAAGTAACAACACAAAGAGTTAGCAGAAAATTACGAAACGAACGACCCTTGCAATTCGCCTCCGTTCTCCATTTGAGTTGTCGTTTTCTTCGTCCTCTCATCCACGTTGTCGTCGTGGTCGTCGTTGTTGCTTCCACTTCCAGAGCTGTCGTGTAATATCTGTCAGGTAGAGGTAGAGATTCCTGTTTTCACAGGTAGAGGCATAGGTACCTACTCGTATCCATTTGGGCAAGTCAGCTTTGCTAATATGCCATGTGTCCAATTCCATTTATGTCCGTAGCGTCTTGTCCGCGCATCGAACATCACCAGCAGCTAAAAGCCAGCAGCACCACCACCATCATTGGAATGGTGGAAATGATAATGGCAGAGTATCGCTTACAATTCGCTAGTGTTGCCTCGTAAATAAGAAAACTAGGAGCAGGAGGGACACTTACACGCTAGAGTTTTGGGATTGGATCCGCTGCTGACGCTGCACTTGAAAACTGTATACTGAGGTTATGAATGCGTGTTTTTATATGTGACTTGCTTTATTAGCATTTACACCATATCAAATTGGTGCCTAAGGAATTATTGCTTAAAAAAAAAAATAAAAAAATTACTGAAATTGATAAATAGGGAGTTTGACCTTGTGAGAGGTAATAGTCGAGATTGGCAAGTTGGGGGCATTCGTTCGAGCTATTGGGCAGAGTTTTAAAAACTGCAGTCACTTCGGTACTGCAGTTAATTGACTAAAAATAAAAAAAATCTCAAGTCTTTTAACATACAAAAGTACTTTGACTGTAATACTACAATCAAAAGTCGGTATACTAAAATATTGACTGTACAGTTATCGAAAGCAGTTATTTGACTATAAATTAATTAACTGCAGTACTTTTTGACTGGTTTTATTAACACACCAGTACAAGCGAGATTAAAAAAAAATAACACTAAAGCCAGTCAAAAAGTAATGCAGTAAATTATTAGCTCTTAGCAAATTAACTGCTTTCATTTCAGTATTTTAGTACTGACTGGTAACTGCTTATTTTGACGATAAGACACCTACTCAGTAGCAATACTTACCTGCAGTTAATATTAAAGTCAATTAATTGCGACTGAATTGACTGCATCACCAATTGACTTCAGTCTTTTACAGTTCCGCTATTTGAGATGTTTTCACCATTGAACGCTTTAAATATTGGCTTACAACTTCAACACACTTGACAACTCCATTACTTAAGTGGTCTACTTTAACTCTTTGAACAGAAAATCAAAAATTGTGTGCTTAAAAATGGTAATGAATTATGAATGATATTAAATAGTTAACACAGCTAATTATAAAGGAATTTTTGAGCATCTACGGGAACAATTTTCAACTGAACTCCTCCAACAATCTCATCCTGATTTCCTTATAAAAGCAGCACTACGCAAAATTTTGCTAAGTTCTTTTAATGAGGTAGATACAGGTTTTTCTCGACTGTTACAAAACGAATAACTTTTTACTCTTTAGTGCTTTCAGAATTTTAAAAACACCATTTTCTGCACTTGCTTTTGATCCATAAAAACTTACTAAAACCACTTGTATCTTCAGATTTAAATTTTGCCTCTTTGTGAATCTATATCAAAAGTGACTTGAAACCGAAAATGAATCAAAGAAAATCAACTCCTGAACTCCACTATATTTCCCAAAACCAAAGAGTTCCTTTTTCTTATTTCCAATGCATGGGAAAAGCAAATGACCCTTTTTTCTTTCGCTTGTGCTTCATCATGCTGCTTATGATTGGAAACATTGATGATGCTGATGGTAAAACGGAGCACTCTTCAGTTGATCGAAGCGCCACTTGTGTGTCACATCAGAATTATAAAATAAATATTAACCCTCTTCTGATTTTATAAGAGTTTTTTATTCGAACAGGTACTCTGAAGAATTATACAAAAGTGTTGGCTTACAAATTAAATGATGTTTAAAAAAATTATTGAGACAGAGGTTTTGAAGTATATGCAGGTTCAATTCAAAGTTATACATATATTCGATTGTCATACAAAAAAATAAACGGTATCAAAAAAAGATTTATAATACAACAAAAGAAACGTGTGATTTATAGCCTAGCTTTTATAAATTAAGATTTCCAGCTATGTAGAACGTGACTATAGATCTTTAAAGATACTTTAGATCGAAATAACCACTATTACCGATTGTCGTTTGTACTAAAACGACACGAAAACGACTGGTTTTAGAAGCCAAAATTGACGGTTCAGTAAAAAATTAATCAGCAAACTGGGAAGAATAGTAAAAAGCGAAGAGATTGCTGAAGTTAAATTTGTACTAAAACACTAATTGGCGCTTCTAGAACGTTTAGTTTTCTCGTCGTTTATGTAAAAACGTCATCGGTAATAGGGGTAATGTATATTAAGAAAGAACTTTTTAGAAATGGTACCACAGCAACATGCAACAGATTAGAATCCAGCTCACTATTTATTGGATGAGCTTGCTTTAAAGTATATTTTTTGCATAAGTTTCTCAAAGGATATCAAGGCAAAGATTTGCACAATTCTTAATCAAAAGCTTAAAGTAAAGAGCCTTTGATAGTGCAAAATCACAAACGTTCCGTCTATCTGTCGAAGTGAAGTAGATTATATACATTCTCTATACTTAAAAGTGCTCCTATACACCGTTTGTCTTATAACTAAACCTGTCTCGATAATGGACTCCACACAAATAAACCAGTTCTATTTACGGTCCAGCTTCATCCAATTCCCTATCTCATTGTCTTTAACATTTTTAACCTGATAAGTTTCCATTGCACAAAACGCATCATGTACACGTTCCAACTAAACTCCTCTCGAAGATCAACCATCATCGTCAGGAGTGTAACAAGTAGATATACAACGAGTCTTCATCATAAGCACCAAACTAAGCCACCTGAAGAGACAAGCGACTCTCGGCTCCAGCGCTCTGAAGCTAGACTTTGCTCCACTGGTATATACAATAATGCGCCCAAGAGATATAAAATTCAAATCGAGCGCGAGAAGTGGTTGAGATACGAAGCATCAATACGAGGGCACACTTAGCAGTCATAGTTGCCTCCTTAAGTGGCGGATCTTGAACGCACTACTCCGTCTCCTTCGTCGTCGTCGTCGTTGGTCGTGGGTTTTGGATAGATGAAAACGTGCAGAGCAGAGATCTTCTATGGAGCACCACCATCATCACCGACCGGAGTGACTAGTGAGTAGGTACGTATACTTCTTGTTTATGGAATTATCATCCTCATCTGGATGGCATTAACAGTACTTACAGAGTGTAATGACGCCTAGTGTCGTTTCATTTCTGACATGAAGCTTACTCACTTGCATTGAGCGTTGCGTTTGCGTCTGCGTGATGTGCAAGAAGTATGTGCCGCACTCGTAGTAGTTGTACTTCTTTTTTTTTTTTTTTGCTCTGCCTTTACTTGATATCAGCAATTACTGTCATAGTTGGCCTAACAATGCCTGACGGCTGTTGACAGATCACACAAATGCGTGGGATTGAACATTTAGCATTATAAACATACAATATTGCTTCCTTTGATATGTAAAGAGGTTTTGAGAAATTGCTGTGATGTGAGGTAGGTCGGTAATAAAAAGAAGAAGAGACATTGCAGAAAAAGGTCAGACAGATGATTTATTTCTTTTTATTTTTTATAAAAGCTGAGAAAAATTAAGCAGGAAATAAGATGATGCAAAGTTGTGATTTCTGCTAGTCTTCTGAATTGTCAACTTTTAACCTAAATTAGTAGGTGCAGTAATGAACAAATTTTAATCTACTCGAACGCCTATTGCCCTTTTCTTAACCCTCTCTTATCGGTGTTTTTATATGTTTGTTATTAAGAGAATTTGATTCATGTGATCCTTTGCTTTGGCGGTTTTATTTATGAAAATTGGGGTTTTGGGTTTGGAAGTTTTGTTACCAGTTTGTTGTGGCACCTCCGCATGTCTCAAATGAGGAGGAACAAAAGTAAAATCACAACTTGATAGACCAGCGTTAGTTGCCCCGAACTCCGAAACCCCGAATATTATATGGATCTCATTGACAGTGAAGATGATCATTTTGGGAGTTGTGATGGACCAATCTAAAACGCAAAAGTTGAGAAAAAAAGAAAGCTCCTAAAAGGCGAGTCGTTTGCCAAAACCCTGACACTGGCATCACTAGAATTAAATGTCATCTTGACTCCTAACAACGGATCAACTTCAGTACACCAAAACTTTGTTCTGTATCTTCATTCAATACCTCAACTGAACAACATACAACAATGAAGAAGATCGCATCAGTAAATTAAAAACTTGACCTGGTGCCTTCAATAACATCAACATACTGGAGTCACCAATACCAAAAGTGATTCTAACCAACAATTGAAAAGCAATAATGCCACAAGACAAAGCTGATTTTGGGGGAAACTTTATCCCTATCTTCAGATCCATTTAAAGGACTATGCAGCCAAATATAGATATAGCAAAATTGAGCTACACAAATTCTGCGAGTGATCCCGTTGACAACCCTGAGATCTTCAGAAGAAATGGCTGAAATAATTGGCTACTCCATCTGACTTCGTCCTAAAATGAAAAGATTTCCACAGACAGTGAATCTTCTTCTAAACCATCAACCTTAACTACTGCATCAGCAATAACAACTTCCCGCAAAAATGGAATACTGCAAAAATCATAACAATTCCTAAGAAACATCAGTCCAAAAGGAACATGATCTCAAACTATGGGACTATTTCTCTTCTAAGTAAGCGTCTGGAAGAGCTGATATGCTTCTTCGTCCAACTGAGAAGCTCAAGGATCAGAATTTGGAGCATTTCTGTACAGCATCATGATCACCGACCAACCGACTGCAAATCGGATATCCGAATCAACTCATCTAAATGCGAACTTTTTTGCATAAGACGAACAAAAGCACGGGGTAATAGTTTTGGCTGGAAGCTGTAGAAGAATCACATTGACACTCTCAAATGGAACTAGATTACCAGCCAAATGCAACGACAAATATCCTGGCAACAGCAATTAAGGAATGTGCTTATGAAACCCAACTTTGCATCGGTTGCAACAGAAACACTACAGTTACCACCGGCTCTACGCAGAGGCTAAAATCTTCCCGCTGAACAAGTATTTGGCATTATCGTCAAAGAAACTTGTCGGACGCATCTTCAATTGATGAGAAGGATGACCACTCGACAAAGACCAAGGTACCTGTTAGCAATGGAAGTGCCGAACGAAGATATTGTTCCAGCAATCAACGACCAAGAAGTAAACTGACCCTGACATTTTATAATGTAATGCCAATAATTCAAACATTCCGGGCCCTTGTGTGATGGACTTGGACCAGGAGTACCTCTTACTAACACTCCTAGTGACGGTAGCACCCGCAAAAAATTGCTTTACCATCTCGATCGATAGATTTGATCTTGTAAAAAACTTTGTAAGAGTCAAATTCATGTACATTTTTTTGTCTAAAGGCAGATACTACATAGCCATAAAAATTGCTTAACAGAATGATATTCATCTCAATTTCTGTACTAATTTTCTTCTCTCTCTGAAACAAAATGGTTTTCCATAGTTCATTACCTTCTATACTGGAAAATACAAAATTATTCCCCCTTGCGGAACAAATGTACTTCAGAGAAAATTAGACAAAATGTTTACCTCCCAATTGTAACATAATGGGCCATGAACGTCACTACAATTTACCACACCCATATGAATAGGATCAATTAGTTTCTGGTCAGTTCATCCTCATGCATCCTATATCACCTAGGGACCTTCTGTGCCAACCATTCGTTTAACATACGAAAGAAAAAAAAAATTAAATAAATGTCTACAAATTTTGCGGTCAAAGCAAACAAACGCAAACAAGATTCTCGTGTGTTTGCTAATACACGGCATGAGGTCCTTCCCCTTATTTCAATTTCTAAAAGGACAATAGAAATGATCGTAACAAAAGGCCGATATTCCATATAGAAGGTACATACATATTTGCTATATATGTATGAACTGAGGATATGAATTCGTCTTTTAAAGGACCGATCGTAGTAAGGTTTGACAAATATACCGACAAAGGATTTTGTATTGACTTCTGAGCGGAGTCCTTTTGATACAAATTTGTGTTCACAACTTTTAAGGTTAACGGCAAAATTAATTTTGATGAACGGAAAGATATGTCTAACTATAAAAGATTTAGGAACAGCTAAAGGAAAGGAAGTAGAACGTATTTTGATACTATCAATTTATTTATTGATTCAAGGTCATGATGTAGATTTTGGGTAAAATTTGTTTGAAGCAAAATTAGTGGGTGTTTATTTTGTTTTATGTATTGGCGATGATTTCTAATTTCGCAGCAGCTTTGCAGCACAATGACAGCTTTTGTCTACCAATCAAGACTATAATTATTGGATTCTGGAACGAAAGGATTCTCTTTAACAACAAAATAGAAAGTTCCATATTCGTTCAGGAGAAGGAGGAGAGGTTAACTCTCCTTTAAATAGTTCTATAGTCTGGAAACACGTCCAAAAATATTGTGCGACATACCCGACTTAATATAACTAACAAGGTTTGGTTAGTTCCACCATTTATAACTCAAGAACTGCTAAATCGATTTTAATGATCTCTGATTAGTTAGATTTGTCTTCCTTTCCAATAACAAAATAACTTTTAAAACTTCGAAAAATCATGGAAGAAAAGTTTTCTCGTGCATTAAAAAAAAAAAGAAGTAATTCACAAAAAAACGACATCTCTTTTACCCGATAGAAACAGAACACGGAATGCTGGGTTGGAAAATGGAGCTTACTACCGCGAGAAAATCGTAAAATACAGTGCAAAAACAAAGGAATTCACAAAAAAAGAGCGACAAAAGTGTGAAAAGTCGCGGAGAAATATATGCAATACCGCGGCCGACCGCGTTAAAATCCGCGAAATTCTGGTGGAAGATCGTGGAATACCTCGGAGAATAGCTGTATAGATCACGAAAAAGGTGTTTAATACCACTGGAAGAAGCGTAAAATATCAAGGAAGAAAAGCGAAGAAAGTCACAGGGAAGAGCATAGAAAGTCGCGGAAAAAACATGAAAAGTCGTGGGAAAATATACACAGCAAAAAGCGCGGAATCATGTGGACCAAAGCGCGGAATAATGGTGAAGTGGTGAAAATACTGTTAAACACCACGTGAATGAAAAGCGCACAATACTGCGGAAACAAAGTCACAGAGAAAAACATGTAGTCACAAAAAGGGTGTCGTGAAAATATATGAGATGTAGTACCTACTGTGAAAAAAGCGCGGAGTACCGTAAAAAATAGCTAGGAACACTGATGAAAGATCACCAAACACCGCAGAGAATTGCAACAAAACGTCATGACAAAAGTTATAAAAACCACCGGAAAAAGTGTTAAATACCACGAAGAAAAGCGAAGAAACTCACTGAACTAAAAGTTCAAAATGTAAAGCTTCTTTTATTTATCTCTTTATATAACATGGAAAGTAGCGGAAGAATATGCGAAATACCACGGTCTTACATTGTAAAAAGCGTGGGATACTGGTGAATGAACTTTTCTCAGGTATTCATATTTTTTTTTCGCAATTTATAGTTTTTACGTCGTTCTCGGACCTCCCTGCCGAAATTATTTAGTGAACAAGCGCATCACAACTCTTGTTGTGTTTGGTTTGACTAATAACTTACTGTTTATAGACAAAGTCTTAATGACTCTGGACCCACTGATTTTTATATAGAAGAAAATCAACAGGTGGCGTAAATTATTTTCTTGCATGCTATTTAAGACTTTTCTTAGAACAGAAATTACTCTCGAGGCTGAATTTTACTGATCTTAAGATCACGACGAATGGTTCTTATTAAAAACTAGTGTTTAATGGCAAAAATGACAGAAAAACTGAAAAAAATTATATTTTTTTTTACACCTTTCGACAATCCGTCCACGTGTTTGGGCAGTGGAGAAGTGTACAGATGGACGCACAGACGTACAGACGCACAGACCGATGGACGGCATGACGAAAACCACTTTTTCGGACTTCTCCATCATGGTAATGTTGGTTTTGATTAAAACCTCATTTTTTTTTTTTACGAAACCAATACTTGCCCTATAAGAGCAAGTAAAAAGTGAAATTTTCTAGATTTCAAATCAAAGTAAGATGCATTTTTTTTTTATGAATTTGAATGCAAATTTTGAAAACCATCATCATCCGTCATCATCGAAAACAACCAAAACAAAACACACAAAAAAATATCACAAACCGCTTAGTAGTCTACCGTAAAAAAACAAAAAAAATAAAGCTTCTATTCCAAGAGATATCTCAAGCTTAAGGTATCTTATACATATATTCAATAGGTATATCAAGTCTAAATCATAAACCATCTTAACTACTGATGGAAAAACAATTAATAAACCAAATGCCCATGTTATGATGACCATTAAATGCCGCATTGTTTGCATAAACAAATTTCAAAACGATAAAACCCGGACGCGATCAATCGATCGATCCACTGATCGAAGAAGGAGAAGAAGCTGAATCTCAAACTCTAAACCGAAGATGATCTTAAATTTTTTAATCAAAATTCTTTATGACTATTCTGTCAATAAATAGACGAGTGATGAGGAAAGAGTCATTCCATAACAAAATAAGAATCCAATTAACATAAACAAAGTCTCTCACAGTGTTGTATTCTGATGGCTAAGGTACTAAAATTGCGAGACTCATCATTGATCATCAGAAGGCTGAATCGTGAGGGGTATCGATCGTTCGGTTAGCCCCAGTGTCCAGCAGACATGAAAGGAGCGCATTCGCTTAAAGTGTTATGTCAACCTGAAATTTGTGCATACTCCCAGATGCAGTGGCGGATTATCCATTTTTTTTTTAATCAGATGTAAGGCATCAAAGCTCTTCTCGTAGGAGGTCGTAATGTGTGTTTTTGATTTTTAAAATAATAGATTTCATTTGACAGATTCAAAAGCAAATATTTACTGACTCAATTAGCCAGTATGCACTCTCTCATGCACTCTCACATCGATATAAATTGTTAAGAAACATACTGAGTTGCAATAATTGAGTTGCAATAAGAGAAATGACAATTGTGCCAAATCACAATTTTTCTTGACAATTTTTTTCTATGCGAGAGTTAGGTAGGTACAGAACAAGTTTCCTGAGACCTTAAAGATTTTTTCTTGACAGCAGCTGAGCGTTTCCTGGCCAATTTTATTTTCTGCTCAATTTTTGACAGGCAAATTATACTGAAGAATCCTGGTTCTTAGAAAGATGAACTGTTTAAATAGCAATTCGTAATAGTTTTTTTTTTGGTTATGTTCGTTTACTTACTTCCGATGGCAAAAAAACTGGTATAATCTGTTATAAAACGTAATTTCGTATCTATATATTTAGGAATCGATAGATATTCACCAATTTTCTGAAGGGTCTATTTTTTTGAGAAATTTGAGTTTTCTTTAAAGAAATGAGTATAAGCTGACTAAGTCCGGCCGCGTTAGACATAAATATAAGCAACGGCTTAATAAATCCCGACTTCCGCCTTTCAGAATCGATTAGGTCCCACCACTCTCTCCACTCGACGCGGCATAAGGCTTAGCTTAAATAGGTACACTGAACCGCCTGCTGATGGGTCGAAATGAAAATAAACGCAACTAATTAAAATGACAGTAAACAAAGTTAAATAAATCTTTTACATAAATGAATCTTTCATTGCCTCTCATTTATCATTCTCATTATTGTTGGCTAATGTAACTCTGGGAGTGTTATGGCAATTAAATACGCCTTCAATGGATTAGAGCCGAAAATGTTTAAGGGATTTTTTTTTCAGTAAATATATGCAAATTTAATTAAATGCTTGATTTTAAAGATAATAAATTTGTGGGTGAGTTGCACGTTAAGTGTTTTTTAGTAAAAAATAATTATAATTTTAAACATTTGATTCAAGCAAACTGCGTACAGTTTTTTGTTATTGACTTAGTGGGTAATTTTCCGTTCATAAATTCTTATTGAATCAGAGAAATTCCGTGCGCGTAGGCTTGTTCGATTTTCGTATTCCTAGAATTTCATGAAAATCAGCTTTTCTTGATTATCTTTACTACTAAACTTTGTTTGCAAAAGTTGTTGGAAATTTAATTCTCTTCGATTTTTAACTCTAATTTTTTTAAATAATAAATAAATAAAAAAAAATTGAAAAAAATTTCAAATAAAAATAAAAAAAAAAAATTAAAAAAAAACATAAAAAAGTGTGAATTAGGTCTGTAGGGGATACCACATTAGAAAATCACGTCTACAACTCTTCCTCTAGGGTGGTGGGGAAAAATTATACTTAATATTAAAAAAAAGTTAAACGTTTTAAATTTTTATTTATACTTAATTTTTATTTAATTTTTCGGGTTTTTCTAAAGAATCAAAACATCAAATGACGATAAATGCCGGTCATAATTATCATCATCATCATCGGCTCGACAACCGGGGTCCGGTCCTGGCCTCTTTCAACAAGTCTCTCCACCTATCCCGGTCTCGAGCCGACGCCATCCAGTTGCGCACCCCAAGGCTTCGGGCGTCCTCCTCTACGCCATCTCTCCAGCGCAAGCATGTACCACAAAAGACTTTCCGAGCAGGTTCCTCTTCGCTCATACGAGCTAGGTGCCCTGCCCACCGGAGTCTACCGAGCTTAATTTTTGTCACCATGTCTGCTTCAAGGTAGATTGCGTACAACTCATGATTGTACCGTCTCCGGAATCGTCCTTCCTCACATATGGGGCCAACAATTCTCCGTAGGACTTTTTTCTCGAACGCGGCTAAGAGGTCACAGTGTCTTTTGCTTAGCACCCAAGTCTCGGATCCATACATGAGTACTGGCAGGACCATGGTCCTGTACAGCAGCAGTTTTGAAGTTATGGTTAGATTTCTGGATTTGAATAGCTTTGACAGGCTTTGACAGACTGTGGTCATAATTATATACACCAAAATTTTGAGCCATTCCTTTTCTATGTAAATCGTTTCAAAGAAGGTGCTAAAAAAAACCTACTTTTATGTAAGAACAGTGCTTGACTTGATTGCGAGGAAGATTTTAGTTCTGTACAAGACCGAACAGATGAAAACAATTCGTATAAACGTCAAGGCAGACCAAAAACGCCATTTTTGGAAAGCTCGTCTAGAACGAAGAGAAGACGTATTTCAGATATCGCTTTGCTTTAAAAAAATGTCAGTCCAAAGAAAATGTTCAAGTTAAACAACTTGATTTGCATGATGCTTTGAAGCTTTTGGTTGAGGCAAAATTATCAAAACATCAGTACCAAGTCATCACGAACTTGGTAAACCAAAAAAACTGAAGTCGATGTTTTTCCAAGCTATGTAAAAGTTCTTAAAGCGAAACCAGAATGTTACCCAGCACTTCAAACAATAAAAATATCGGATTCATTAGCTGAAATTTCGCTTCGAGGACTCCTTAATCATACAGCTGCATCATAGAATCATTGTAGAATTTATGAAAATTTGGAGTATGATTTGGGTAATAAAAAAAAAGCAAAGCAATTAATGCAGAAACTTTTCAAGAACACGCACAAGAAACACCCCAATAAATCGTTGCAGAATACCCTTGGTACCCATTGCCAGCATCAGTACACAAGGTTCTAATTCATGAAGGACAAATCGTAAAACATTCCATATATCCCTTCAATATTCAAGTTCTTTTAAATGTCTGCTTCTTGTTCTGAGAAATGCATTGAAACAAAAATCAAAGTGTATCCAATATCTGTATACCAACCAATCTACCAAACAACTTCCGGAATATTTAAGGTCAAGATTCCTGATGCGTTTTCCATCTCATTCACCACTAAAAGGCCTTAGTTACACAATGGTTGCTTATAAGTTTTACATAGGTATAGGACCCTACCATTACCTATACCTCTACATTGCATGTATATTTCCAACTCGATGATAAACCCATTAACAATTTCGATGTTCCATTTCCGTTGATTCCTTCTTATTTATTAAAACACAAAAAAAGAAACCAGTAATAAAACCTGATTCCATCCTAAAGGGCGCATCAAAATATACATAGGTACTTTATTGACAAGAAAAATTATATTAAATTTCATAAAAAAACACTCGTCATTTCGTCGAAACGAATTTGCAAGAATGGTTGACAAGATGACAAGACAAAATACCTACCAATTCGGGGCCAAAAGAAAAAACGTCAAAATCACTTATCATCACCAAGTCTCAGGTAAACAACGAGCAAAAGAGACCAATAAACCAATTAACAGCGAATGACACAGTAATAAGCCTCATTATCCACCACACCAAGCAACTAAATACATGTGTGCAAAAGATAACGAAGACGACAACGACTTACCTTTTCTCTCTCTTCTCAAATATTTGCTTATACTTTACATGGCCGCGTGCAAAACTCGATTTAAACTTGCAGTTACTGTCGAAAAAAATCGAAAAAAGCAGCTACACAGAGCAAATGCACGCATATAAAAAAACAAGAATCCTACAAAACCAGATACAAAGCTTCCAGCTTCCATCTTCCATCTTCCAAATTCCAGTGTATTTTCTTATTGTCTACTCTCTGGTCGTCTTTACATATATGAAGCACAATTTCATTCACAAACTATTTTCCATATAAAGACCATGCCACGCCCCCAGCTCACCAATACACTCTTTAAAATGAAAAACAATACCAATTTGAATGGAGGAACAACACACTAAACGGATTATTGAGACTTTCGTTAAGTTTACCGCAGAGAGGGTTGAAGAGTCTAGCTATATTTGAATGAACTCTCTCTCTCTTTCTGCCTATACTGGCTGATCTTGCAGCGGTGTTTTACTCAGGTAAACCGATTAGTTAGTACGAAGAAATGATAAGGTGTGCAAAGGGGAAACAACGAAAGGTATACACACATACACACACACAAACACACTCATACACCATAAACACCGTTGTTTCAACGACGTCGGCCGTGTCGTCGTTATGCTTACCCCAAGACTTGCCTGGCAGATAGGCTATATAGCGAAGATTGGCACCCTTGCAGACACAATGTGAACGACGATATGTCATTTGTCAATCAGTTGTAATGCTGGGCGCGAGCGAGGTTTAAACACACGCAAAACAACACCACACCACGAGAGACACGCAGGACATTTTCCTCCCTAAAACGCATTCTATTGGAATAGCATGTTAGCGAAGCACGAATTACGGTAAATTCTCTTTCGTCGGACATTATAGGTATTTTTGTCGTTGAAACTTGGTGTGTTTGATTTTAAATATATATTTTCGCGCGGTTAAAGTATTTTTATTTTCTTTTTTTTTTAAAAAAGATATCGAAAGATAACCGTTATTTAAACTTAAATCGACCAACAAAAAGTGAAGTGGAAATAAGTAAAATATGTGCTTAATATAACGGTGTTTTACAATTATTTCAAATCAGTTAAAAAAGAGTGTTGAAAGTTTTTTTTATTGTAAGGAAATAAATTATTCAAAAAAAAAAAAAAGAATTTAACCAACACAAATCAAAATGCAACAAATGAGCAAAATTTCACAAAAATCCAGCACACTGCTGCTGCCATCTAGTAAACACATCCTTGCCATTTTAATTCTAGTGACAATATTCACAACATCAGTGCATGCGTGCGGACCGGGTCGAGGTATCGGGGGACCCCGAAAAAATCGCAAGCTTACCCCGCTCGTATTCAAACAACACGTACCGAATATGTCGGAAAATACGTTAGGAGCGTCGGGCTTGAATGAGGGCCGAATAAATCGGGACGATGCTAAATTCAAGGATCTAGTGCCAAATTACAATAGGGATATTATATTTAAGGACGAGGAGGGTACTGGTGCTGATCGTGTTATGACACAGGTAAGTTTAATTCCGAATTCGGTTAAAAGTGATTTAGATTTGTTTGATTATACAATTCGGAACGTGTTATACCTAATTAAAATGTCATTTCCATGATAATTTCTTTGCTTATTCCAACTTGGTGAATCATATTATTGAGTCTTTCCCGTTCTAATTGGCTGTGATAATATTATATACCCATCTAAATGTTTCGTTATTTAAATTTAATTTGTGAATTTTTATTTTTGTCAAGTGGTGTGTTTACAAACAAATAATTAAATTGCACAATCTTTGTTTTGTTTATCTTTTTCTACTTTTATATCGTTCAAAGGCAAATACCCTACATTTTTGCGTTGGTTTACTTATCGAAATTTTAATGGTTGTATGTCGTGAATTAATATCTAGATTTTTTGAATTTTTTGAATAACAATTTTATCGACTTGAAGTTTAATGTATCTAATTAAGGTATAATTTAAGTTTTTAATAGTTGGTCTTATGTTATAAATTGATTAATAAAATCGTTAAGTTAAAGGTTGTAGCACAGCATTTTTATCGATTTTTTAGACTTGAGGGTTGGGTGCGCGTTAGTGAGATGAATTGTTGGAGGTTTGTGTTTTACAGCACAGGGTGGTTTTTATACTTTAGATATTTATTTGATGTTAGTTTTTTTTTTTTTTAACTAAAAAAACACCCACGATTTGAAAACATTTAAATTAAATGAATTTAAGTTAACCCCAAGATAATTCACCAAATTTAATGAGTTAACTCTGGTTGAATTGAATTTATAATTTGTTTAGGATTGTAATTTAACTGGAGTTACATTTGTTTGCAGGATAAACTTATTCTGAGTTACCTTAGCACTTTAAAGGTGGTCCTTTAAGAATGTTTTTGTTTCAGGATTTTTGAGGTAGGTAGAAATGGCCAAATAGCGGTTATGTGTACTAAAATATATTTTAAAGAAAAGGATTAGTGCAACGAAAGTTGAAATCATTCTTAATGATTGTTATAAAGGAAAACGTGGTGAAATTACATGAACATATAGTATGTATGTATTGAAGCTTCCAACGTCTAGCTAGGGTAGTGAAGTGAAATTTTCTTAAGAAAACTAAATTTTTTTAAAATCTAAAATCTGGTTTTTTAGATGATGCATGAAATCGACTGTTTTAAATTGAAACTGCTAAAATATTAATATTAAGATGAGACGATTTTTAAAAAAGTGAAATTATAACCTAAATATAAAAATTTCGCGATTTAAGCATTCAAAAACAGTAAAAAAAAATCTATAGTTTTGAAGAGCAATTTCTTTTTGTATTTCTTATGAAATTAAAAAAAGCGATTAGTAACAAGTAAAAGCTCTTAAAATCAAGTTTCGTTTTTGATAATTTCTAACTCCTCCAAGGCTTTTTGAGAAAATATTTTTTTACGACTTAAAAAGTGCTAAAATTTTATAACAGACTTTGCACTTCGCTTGATAGTTTCTAAATACTTAGGCCCATTTTTTCAGTGTAAGATCATATACTGCTATCAGGGTTTACCCTGCTTTAACTCCTCAAAATGTTTGTCAGTCCAATTTGTGTCCGAGATTCTGAAGAAAAGTACAAAATACATTCATGCATATTATGGAATTCGCAATACTTTACACCCGGGGAGTCAGTGCGATTCTCAGGGTTCGCGTTCGCATTTAAAGCAATTATGAACTTGCAGGGTGAACTATATTATCAATACAAGAAACTACCTAACCGTTTCCATTAACAAGCTTCTTTACCCGCGAGTTCTGCAGCACAAAATATGGCTGAAATAAGTGCGAAACCCGTCGCAACGCATTTGTCGGATTCTATAAGTAAATCCTGCACTAAAAAACTACCTCAGATTAAACACGGGTTTGAATACTTATTTCACACGGTTAACTTAGAGTTAACTCAAAACTTAAAAACTCACCAATAAGCAAAAAATAAAAGATCAAAAATATATGACCAATGAATCATTTTATTTGTTAAAATAAAATATTATCGATATCAGTTCAATTATTTATTAATTGACATTTTAATTTACAAGGTCTTCTAACTTTCAACATTACCGTTATTTATCATGGTAATAAAAATAGTTATAATGACGCCTTACGAAAATTTAAACAAATCATTCTATGATTTTTTAGTGACCAAGCAAATTAAACTATTGAATGGTTTTTTTGTTTTGGTGTCTTAAAGTATGACAAGGAATTTAAAAGAACAGCTACAAGTTCATTCTTATTATCAGCACCGTGATTTTGCATTAACTGATAAAAATATCATTAATCCCTGATAAAACCTTAAATAGCAATTTTATCGATCACGCAAATATTATCAACAATTTAATAAAAATAAAATAAAACACAGAGTAATGTTTTGTTTACGAGTTGTGAGTGACGCAGAGATATGTACGTTATTAAATTCTTTCGGAAATCAAAAATCACGTAACAGATAAAAACATAAATTTGTTAATGAGTTATTTTTTTTTTTTTATTAAACTTTTAACTAATTGTAAATCAAAATGAGGAAAACACTAAAACTAAGTGAATGAATATCGTATTTGAAGAATATAATAATAAATTATTGAAAATCGAAAGTTGGAAATTACAGTTCATAAAAAATATTCCGAATGAATAGAGAAGAGTGTGATTAATTGGGATCAACTTGACAGCAATTTATATAGAAACCGGTGTTGGCAGCGTGGAACACATTCCATTGGATTTATTGATAACACGGTTGATTGAACGTCGTCGTCGCTGGGTTCTTGGGGTTTCTTTTTTTTCTACTCCGTGTGTCTTATCATTTCGATGGATTGCGATAAGGCCGACACGACGAGTGGGTTTAAAATTCATTCCCTACCTATTTTTTTTTATTTGGCGGATGAAAAAAGGGAGGTGGGGTGACGTGGGGCGTATTTGTTGTGTTGTGGGGCAAGATAAATGCACTGAAAAACATATATAGTTATAGTTTTTTTTTTCTTTTTAAATCAGTTAGTACTTTTGTTTAAATATTTACCTCGATGCGATAATACGCTCGTTGGGACAGCGTGTTACCAGCATTAATAGCCATGGAGTTAAAAGATCAGACAAATCGATAAGACACTCCATGTCAAGTGGAAGTGGAGCTTAAGCATGATTGTTCATTGGTACGTGATTCTTAGAAAGCATTTGTTTTTTTTTTGTTTTTACAATAAAGCAATGTACCTACCTACATTGTAGATATTGCCGAGGGTGAAGTTGTGTTATCGGCGGAAAAAAAAGAAGCTTGATCAATTTTTTAATAGCAATTCATGATCGGAATAATTCCGTTTAAAGGTTGTGCTACTTAATTGAACCTTGGCTTTTAAAGAGAATGGTCATATTTTTTTCAAAATTTTACTTCACTTTATGCAAGAATTGTTAGCAAAAACCAATTAAAAATATCAAAATTTGTTTAATTTTCACTCAATTTTATTTTTAATAAATTATAAATTTTGTTTTCTTTTCGACCTTTTTTTGTTAATATTTCTTATATTTCATACACGTGATTTTAATAAAAAATTCAATTGTACAAAAAAGTTATATTGATAGTTGAAAATAATGTTGAATCTCGGTCTTATTTTTGATTTTTCATTCAAAATATTGAAAAAAAAAAGATTCGTCAGTGTAACCTTACTACTGGGTAAAAGTTAAGCGATTCAATCATGACTAGGCTCCCAACATCTACTGTAAAAAATTGTTTCTTATCAACTGTTTTGAATTTGTAAAAAAAATTTAATGTGCAGGTACAAATCATTTCCTACTGACAACAGCGGCGGCAGCCAGCAAGCTCATAGAAAAATGTTTGATTGGCAGGTCCATAAAGACAAAGTCGTGCAATTTATTTATAAATTTATTTTTCTTATAATTTATTCATCGAAAACAACTTTTATTGATAGATAATGAAAAAAATTTATTGGCACTTGGTATACAAATTGAGCACAACACAACAAACAGTGTGTTTCAAAAGTTTTGATCGAGGTATACTTTTCTTTTGAATTTACAAAATTTAAAATGTCCAATCGTGATTGATTTTTATCAGAATTTTTGAATGAGAATTATAAATGTTCATCTGCATATCTTTTTGCTTGTGACAAAAAAAATAGACACTTCTCTTTTCGGCATTTTCAATGCATTTTAAATGAACATTCTTCAGAAAAAATTTAATTAATATTAAAACTTGCAAGCTTTGTGTTGAAAGTAAATTTTTCAGTAAACAATAGCAGGTGCACACACAAAAATTGAGACAAGGTAAGAAAATACCAAAATTCAGATAAATAAAAATGACTAAATTTTTCGCACATGACTGTTTGAGGCTGATGCACCCACTTATCTTTTAATCGACATCATAAATATGAATACCTGCTGTAGGAAAAGTGTGCCCATGCCATTTGGCATTTATTAGATAAAATCCAATATAAACTGATACGATTTATTACTTTAAGACCAAACGAACATCAATGTGACTAACTTTAAGATTTATTTGATAGCAAAAAGAAAAATGGTCGTGCGAAAATTGTGGTCTTATAATTTATTTCGATTCGATAAAAATTATTAATACGAATAAATTTTTTTGGTTTTATGAATTAAACGTGTATTTTGTTTGTGTGACAAACGATAGGTACTTATACTATAATCGTGGTTTGGAGTAATTGGAAATTTTGTCATCAATCAAGTAAAAATACCAAAAATATTATATATTAAAATAATTTTACTTCTAGAATTAATTTTATTTTATTTTTTCATGAGTTTGTAAAAAAAATATATTGAGATAGTGACCAAAATCAGTGAATGAACATGTGCTTTTAAAAGATGATAAGTTATCATGTTATTGAGTTCAAAAAACAAACCACTCATGTGATAAATCTAAATCTAAACATGATTAATCTAAGAAAAAAAAATATTAAAATGGCGCCCAACATGGATTTTGTTGATGAAATTTGTTGATTTTCTTTGATTTTAGTTCACATACTACTATATTCCTTTATGGATTCCTTCTTTTTTAACCAACTATTACAAAGCAACCTACATTAAAGATATTCTTCCGAAATATTAATTAGATTGACTTTTATATTTATTTGTGCATTAAAACATTATTGAATTAAAAAGGGAAAGGTACTTATACCGGATAAATCATATAAAATATGTTTATCTTTACTTAAGAAATGGCGCCCAATGTGAATTCTTTTGATTTGCTTCTACACATACTTAAGAAGAAATTCCTTGAAATGCGGTTTCCAATAAAAATATTAAAATTACTCTGAAAATGGCGCCCAATGTGCGTTCTCTTGATTTGCTTGCTTGGAAGTTTATACAAACATATTGGCAAAGATTTTTTCAACATTGTACAGAAAACATTCTTTCATTTTCAATTCATCTAAAAATGGTGCCCAACGTTTTTTATTTGCTTTTATAGAAGTTTTTACAGATTTATTGGTAAATATCTCGGGCAAATTGGCAAAGCAGCTTAAATCCATTTGTATTGTTTTGAGAAAATTAATTTTTAATATTATTACTTTCGCACAGAAGTTTTCAAAAATGCTTTAGGTTTCCTATTAAAGTGTCAAGAACATTGTATAAAATTGTTGATTCTCTTCCTATTTAAAATAATGTATGTTATTATTCATAAAATGGCGCCCAACGTGATTTCTTTTAGGTTGATTTTGATTTCGAATAAAAGCTGAATTTGTTACATTGTCACTTAATATGTCGATCAAGGGACAAATAATAAATCTAAAGTCTACGAAATTTCACATTTTGCAAACCAAAATCTATAGATGACTAATTTTTATAAAATCTAATCCCTTTGATGTTATTCCGAAAAAGAAAACATAACAAAATGAAAAAAAAAAAAATCCAAACGATCCCCAAACGTATTCAGGGAATCTTATCTTAAAAAGCTGTGATATTTAAGCGCCTCTGTGTTAATGCCATGGTGTCGTGACACTGGTGTTTTATTCACCCAAAAATAATAATCATAATGAATTTCATATCAATAAAATTTAATAAAAATAAATAAAAAAAATTAAGAACCTCAAGGTGGAGAGCTAAAGATAATAATGAAAGGAGACCTCTCCTTTTAATGGATCCCTTATCTTGTGAAAACCCACAATAACCCGCTCCACAGTCTCCCAAATACTACGCGAGACGATAATCCTCGGTTTATTTGTTTCTTCTTTAATTCTAAGTGATTTCACTTTTTGTTTTGTGTGTGATTATTTGATGGGAACTTGGATATGGATGCTGATGACACGAACTGAAGAAGTGACCGACAATCATGATGATGACGATGATGATTACTGACCATCTTCACTCCAGAAGTATTATAATGTTTAACATCGCACAAAACATTTCATCAATAAGAATATGTAATTCGATCCTTTGGATATATATGTGTGTTTGGTACTTCACAACATTACAGCCTCCACATTCACCATCTCGCTCGCATCCATCCATCAGGGACACGGATCTCAGTGTCACCTATATTAGGGTAGAAATTAATTCGGGCGAGTAGGGATTTCTTCACTTTAATGTTGAGAAGGATCATCGTCATTGTGACGTTGCCTTCGTCTTCGTGTCTTTGGTAACCTCAAACAACACTTTCATCATATTATCGACTTCTTCGACTTCGCTATTGACTTGGAGATGGCGGCTTGGTTGTGAATGATGTCATGTTGGATTTGTGGTTTTGTCTTGATTTACTAGAAATGTGCATGGGGCCGTGGGAACAGCGCACATAATATCTCTGCGCAAAACTATCACGTCTATCACATTTCGATCATCAAAAGGCAACAACAGGGAGACGACATAAGACAGACACATCACAGTCATCACAGTGGGAGACATGATGAAAATATGGTAGGTATTGATTTTGCGCAAATGCTAGAGAGATATCGAATTCGAAAAAATTCCGCGTGTGATATTGATATCACCACCACGGGTCTGTGTAAATTAATCCGCAACGTAGGTATATAGATTAGCGACACGAACTGGCAAATTATTTTTTTTTTATTTTTGTTAAGTTTTACCAGTTTTGTATGGAAAAAAATTGGCACACCATATCAAGTTTCATAAAAATGTCCTAAATGGTTGAGGAGAATGTGTTGCAGAAAGAAAAACGTGGATTATTCTATTAGTATTTGAAATGTGCTTGGTGGCCTGGAATCTTTCTTATGTGAGATATTTTTTTAATAGCAGTGAAGGACTTTTTTGTTCATAAATGGCGCCCAATTAAAAAAACAAACTGTACCTATTTATGTTTGTTAGCAGTGCCACGAATCAATGAATCATAGAAGGGTTAAAGTTTTAAGTTGATAGCTTAATTATTGATATTTTTTTTAAGTGGCGCCCAACTGAACATCGTAATTTAGATTTTGTCGGTCATCTTTAGATCAAGTCTTGAAATTCCGTTTTTTAATGCTTGTGCCCAATTTACCGTCCAAAATTTGTTAACTTGCTTTATGCAATTTTAAATGCCATTTTCAATAATAACTTTCCAAACAAATTTTACTTGTCTCGTTTAAGTGGCTCCCAATCAAAGACCGTAGATGTATATTGTATAATGTGTGTGTTGAAAGTGTTGCAAAAGGAAAAACTTAAAGCTCAAATATTTGCAATTTAATTATTCAAATTAATAACAAACACCGAAAATTCAAGAGATTGCAAACCTTAATTGGATTACTTCCACAATTTTTTTTTTGAATATTGCACATAAAAACATCTTTTTGTCATTAAATGGCACCGAACTCTTAATAGTAAATAATTTTTGTTTGAAAGTAAAAGATCAAAACTCAAGGGCTACAGATTGACACCCTAATTGCTTAGTTTTTTCCACAATTTTGTTTGAATTCTACAGAGAACAAATAATTTATAATTAAAAGGCGCCCAACAATTGGCGTCGACTTAATTTTAATTGAAATATTCTACCAAAAGTATCAGAAAATCTATGTTGTAACCAAATGGGATATCAATTGAAAAAGACAGTTAATTTGGAATTTTATTTACAAAATCAACTTGCCAAAAAAAACAAAACAATACTACGATGATTAATTTGTTTAACCAAATTTTAATTTGAATCAAATTTAAAACAATAGCAGGCAAATACATAAATCATGAATTAATTTATGTATTTTGTTAAAATTAATTTCATTTAAAGAAACAATTTGTCAATCCGATTGTTTATATTTTAATTTCCTTTCACTTTGTTTCGAGAAAAAAAAAAAAAAAAACAAATTAGATTGTGATTTGACCAAAAAAGTTATGTTTTAAATGAACTAATATATTAATTGTGTTGTCAAGTTTTAATAGCGATAAACTCAAGGTTGGTAAATGAAGAAGCAACTTTCAAAAAACAAAAGAAAAATAAATAAAAATGTTTTTGAACTTTGATTAATTACTATAAATTATAGCCACTAATTCTGTTTAAACCTTAACATGAGTTTGAGTGTTTTCAGTGAACACGGAAACCATTTTTTGTTAAATTATTTGTCATCAATTCCATGCAAATAAGTGCCAAAATAGTGCGTTCAGTGAACATATTATCCATTTTGTCAAAAATTGGCTGAAAATAAAAGTTAAAAGCTTTTGAGTATGTTCAGTAATCATTGCAACTATTTTAATAAGAATCAGTTGTAAATGATTGTAAAAATTATTCTGGGTGCGTCCAGCGAACATAGTCTCACCCCTGAAGATGAAGCCAATGTTTTGCTTAAGTGATAGTGTGGTGATGCGTGTCTTTTAAAAGAGTGGCGCTATTAGATGTCACTAAAAAGTAGAAACCTACATATTTCAACAAGTGTCAAGTAGCATCATCATCTTTATCACCGTCGTCGTCATCTTACAAATCCCAACACAACAGTTCATCTTCTAGAGCGTCATCTGCCAGACGCTATTCAAATATAATATAAGGGACAAATTGAGGAACGTGACGTAAGAAAAAAAACTGACAACATCCAAACCAAAAACAAAAAAAAAAAAAAAACAAATTATAAATACGACGGATTAAGAAGGAATTTACCTGATCTCCTGCGGACTGCATTATGTTCTAATTAATTACACGAATTAATCTAGACTGACAGTAAGTGGACACAAGGTCTCATGGCGCATGATGTATCTCCTCTCTGGTTGCTTTGCTCGCTTTGCAACAAACTCAAAGATATAATGCTGCAAATGACGATATGGTGGTAGCACCAGCATTTGAATATACTCGTAAACAATTTTTGTTGTTGTTGTTGTTGTTGTTGTAGGTATATAGTTTGAGATATGCTTGGCTGCCGGGCATTGTTAGTGTCACTCGCTGTTGTGTTGTCCGGCGTCAGAAAAAGCTCAACTTTGCTGTCCGAAGGGGCATTAAATGTGTCCTCTTGAATTCGTTTATCAATTAATCATGAATTGTGAAAAAAGGTGAGTAATTGACTACAAGTTATAACTTGGACGGATGGCTGCGTCCACGGCATGCCACAATCTACACCC
Organism: Meliscaeva auricollis; assembly: GCA_948107695.1. Lineage (NCBI taxonomy): Eukaryota > Metazoa > Arthropoda > Insecta > Diptera > Syrphidae > Meliscaeva > Meliscaeva auricollis. Next base: position 115,456,201 of record OX403616.1, on the reverse strand, counting down.
ACAAATTGATTTTTTGATGTTGCAAAGTTTTTTTTTGTTTGTTAATTTTTAATTTTTTGGGGATCGACCTTTTTCGTTTGTTATATTATTAATCACTCAGTAACTGTCATAACAACATATTTTCACACAGTGGCGGATTAGATCAGCGGTTTTTCTCTTAAGGGCCGCTTTTCGCTTTTCGTAACTGAACTAATTTTTGAACCTAAAACGCTCCCTAAATCCTTCCGGTGTGGGAAGCCAATTTATTAGAGTGGTAATAAGGTTTTCTCTGTAGCAAAATATACCTGCGTTATCAGTCAATTTTTTTCCGACGAATGTTTGCTCCAAAAGTAATCCTATAAAATAATTATAAAAAGCTTTTCCAAGTATTATTCGTATTTCATTTCAATGTCACATAATGAGCAAATAACGATATTTCTGGATTTAGGGTCTATCAAGCAACATCTCAATCGTACAAAAAAACTTTTGATAGATTTAAACTATCCTTCATTATTCTCCGAACAATTTTTCTCTAGAAGTCGTATTTTCAGAATTAAAGCGCATTAAAGTTAAATTTCCATGATTTTCGCCTCTTTCTAAGATAAGAAACTAAAAAACTGAGATTATTGGAACTGAAATTTTTGGTCTTGTAATTCTAAAAACGTAAATTGCTTGCTTTTGGCCCTCTGATTTAAATCTCTAAGGCCTCTAAGAATTCCTATCCACCACTGACAACAGTGTCTACAAAAAAGACCTGATATCAATTATAGCATATCATTAAAATCTCAAATGAGTGCGAAATGGATTCACCAATAAATTATGCCAACAAAACCGCTGCCGCCACCGCTTTACCACCATCATATAGTCGGTCGCCGCGCGCCGCCGCCGCCGCTGTTGTATGGTTGGTCGCGGTGGTTTTTGTATAGCATTGTTCTTCTTCAACAAAAAAAAAAATCCCACCATGGTTTTTGTATGTTTATTAAATCAAAGAATCTTAAGCAAACCTCTAAAACTCTCTCGTGGAAATAATCGTTTTATTGAGGATTTTGATCCTCAATAATTTCGGCTTTTCGCTCTTTTACGATCTGGTTATGGATCACTTTAGCATTTTATTGCTTAAATTGCGCTTGCATATAATTTTTGACCTCAACAAATTTTATACCTGGCATTCGCAGTTGTCTTTTAGATAGTTTGATGATGGGGTTGCTCTCAAACATCCTCTTCTGTTCACAGAAAACATTCAAATTGAGATCCGTGAAAATTGGTGAACTATTGAATGTTTGGTATCAGTGTCGTCACACTATAAACACTTTAGCTATAGCTGATGGGAAGCTTCCCATTCAAACACAGAGGCTATTATGACCAATTTGGTTAGGTGCGCTCGGCATGACATCAAAAAAAAACAATATCAATGTTATGGTTGATGGTATATAAGTCTTTGCTCAAACAATCTAATATGAGGGTGTTCCATTGTACCACAATGTCCTTGTCTAAAAATTTATGACACATAATTTGACACACACAATGACAATGACACCATCCCAGAGAACACACCGGTCTGTGATTTTAGATAGAAATGCTGATTTGATGCTGCAGTGTACCTACCGATAGTTTTGTGGATTTTGCTGCTGAAGGATATAAATTGTTATAGGAAACACGCGGTAGCATACAAAGTATAGAGTGGCACACCAAGGACGAATTTTCTTTCATCAAATATAATAAATTACTTTGCGACATTCGAATTGCCCAGCTACTACTTAGTAGTAATAAGGCGTATCGATGTGTTTTTTTGGGATAAAATATTCGAAGAAATACACTATTTATGCGCAATGACCTTGACTCAGAATATGGATGTGGATTTTACGATGCCAGAAGCAAGGTCATACCGAAATTTAGCTACTTTTTTGTTCAATATTTTTATTTTCTTATTTATACAGAAGAAAAGTTAAATGAGAGTGATTGACAGTAGCAAGGACATGTTTTGTCGCACTAAATCAATATGTTTCTGTATTATGAAAGGTAATATTGATTTCCAGTGGCGCGTGTCTTTTATGTTGATTTGACTTAGAACACCAGTACAAACTGTCAGTATAAGTTGTTTGTTTAGTTAATGGACAGAGCAAGGTTATATTGCTGTGAGATTAACAAAACAAAAATAGAATTCCGCAATTTGTTGACTCTATTTTCAGTAGCATGCTTCGTCATTTTGATAGCTTCCTTGATTCTTCAAGTTATTTTTATAATTTTCGAGATACGGAACTGTGTCAATACTTGACAACTTTATTGTATCAATGATGTAATGGCTTAGTTAGGAATTGATTTTACAGAGTCTTGTAAATAGCGAAGAATGAATTAAATTTATATAGTTAATTTTTAGTGCAAACGATTTTATTTATGAATTATAGTTTCGTTAAGCCGTAATTTTCTCTCAAAACTTCAGACCATGTTCACAAATCATCTGAGTCCCACTAAAGAACGGAACGGGTCACATTATGTTAATACCAGCAGCTGATTTAGTCGCCAGTCAGCACTGCGTACTACTAAAAGTTTAAAATGTGTTACTTTATTAACCGCTGATAAATCATCTCCGACTGATAAAATTATAATATGTGGGACCATGCCCGGCTTAGATTTCCAGCTGGCTGCCAGCTGAATATAATTCGTGATCTACGGCAAGACTGCATTTATTTTTTTCAGAAATAATTTCTGCGGTTTTGTGAGTTACCTGCAACTATTTGCCATCAAATAAAAACATTTTAATTGTTCTTTGTATGACATTTAAATTCAACTAGGGATCTATATATTTCCTTTTATTATATCACAACTTAAAAAAAAAAAAAATAAAAAAGTTTAAATAAAAACATAGAATGCTTACTGTGAAATTTGTCAATATTTCAATGTTTCGCAAATGGTGTTGCCAGCCATAGAAACAGTTCGCATATTGGCTGTACAATTTACGATCCCATTTGCAACACTTGTAGAATATACTGATGAGTTTTTTATTCTTCTGTCAACTTAATTGAATCTAATAAAAAACAAGACAAAATTCCTTTCAAAATTCAATGGAAAATACTTGAACTGTTAAAAAGATTTTTTTATTATTATTTAAATTTGGATTTTTTTTTATTCTCGGGTATTCCAAAATAATAAATTATCACCATTAATTATTATTGCTATCGAGCAAATGTTGATTTCACATTGAAATCATGTGGTTTCCGATTACAAAACTCAAGTCTAGTGCATAAGTACTTCAAAATAAAAAAAAATATATTTGTCATCAAAAATCTTTTAAAAAAAACCGAAACAAAACGTAACAATTAAACTTGATTGTGTTAATTAATCTGTCAAATAATAAATTATTTGCATGATATCACAAATCCACACAACTTGACTTGAGTATAATTTAAAATCAGTTAGAGAGATGTCATTTGCTGATATATTGGTAATAATCACAGAATAAATCTTAAGTTCATGATCAACACGTTTTTTTTAATAGGTATCTTAAAAATTGCGTGCTATTTTCGCATATTTGTGTATCTTATCAGCAAATTGTTATAGAATCGTGAGCTTTTTAACAAAAATAATAAAAAAATAAACAAAAAATGGAAAACCCCTGATAATTATTTGATGACTTATTTCAGAATATGACTATAATTCAGAACAAATAAACTAAAGACAGAACTACAAATAAGTATTCACTCTTTAAAAAAATAGCCATAAAGATCTTATTTTTACTCAAATATTTAAACAATAACTGTAATTTAACTGAGAAATCATAAAATTCTTTATCAACATCTGTGAAAGGTTATAAAATTTGTGTAACTTGTTAAATTTAGAACTGAACTATGTATATACATAATATCAGTTTTTTTTTACAAATCTTCAAGGTTAGGCACGGTTAGGTTTTCAGATACTAAGTGAAATTCGCAATAATATATTTTTTCACATAATAATAAAATTAATTTATTTTTCTAAGTAAAAGTTAAACAATTAATGGTGCGAATAAATGTTTTTTCTTAAGTTACGTAATTTTATCAAGAAATAGCAAAGACATAGATTAAGGTAATCAACACTTTTCATTTCATCGGAATTGGAAAGGTTCTAATTGAATTTGATAATTTTTTAAGCAAATATTTATTCATATTGCCTGGATTCTTAGTATTAATTTGAACAATAAGCTAATAAAAATAAAGTATCCATTAAAATCATAAATTTAAATGAAATGGTACGAAACAGGTTTTTTTTTTTTTTTTTTTTATTTTTTGCAACAAAATTTATTTTGTCATTGATTGCAGTTAAACAAAAATAAAATAAATGATTTACGATTGATCAAACTTTGCGTTTATTAATATTCATCAAAAAAAAAAAAACTAATGTAAGAAGTTTCAACAGAATTTTATGTATGTTTAAGGTACATGGCGTGATTAACTCGCAAAAGACTTAAATTAATCTTGACATTACGATGGTACATAATACTACAATAACAATTAAGTCTCTTTTTACCACTTTTTTGTATACGATTTTCTCACAGATGACATAACCATTTACCCAGCAGAACTCGAAAACCGCATTGAAGAAATATAATTAGAGGTTTATGAGATATGTTTTTTTTTTTTAATTTTTTTTATAGTTTTATTTTTCCAAAAGCATCTTTCTGGTATTTGTGATATAGGTTTCTTGAGTACTTTGATTTTTCTCAGTAGTTTTGCATTATTTTGCATGCAAAATAAAATGAAACTGAAAATTTAACTTGAGTAACTTGAAATTATAAACTTTTTGAAATTTTGCAAAAATAATTGTATAAGAGATGTCAAAAGAGTAAAAATTATTTAAAAAAAACTGTCTAAGATATACGTACATTCAAAGATAAAATCGTGTGCAACCTAATTCATAACACATGGCAACCTTGACTCCTGGCCTGGGGCAATCTTAACACATTTGATTTCTTTCGCTAAAATATAGCAGATACCAAAAAAAATTATTGTAATTTTTCTCTGACGCATAAACTACCTACCATTGAGCCTTGAAAACTACCAAAACATAAAACCGTTTCTAATGAGAATGCATCAGTGAATAAATATCCTTGCGCGATCATTGTACAAACATTGGTTTTTTCCTTCATTAGTCGATCGACAAACGTTTTAAATTGTTTAATTTTCTGTCTGCTAAAATATGAAAATTTAATAAAAAACAAAAAACAAAAAAAAAAAAAAAAAAATAGAAAAAGTGAAAAAAAGTGAACAAAAAGATAAAGAACTAACTTAAGAGTTAAACATTAATGTATCAATATTTACCAAAAGAACGGGCTTGTGGTGTGTAAGAAGAACAAGAATTAACATATGCGCTCACTTATACTCACTTGCAAATGAATTATCAATATTGATATTGGTCACTCATCATCAACCATCAGCAGCGGCAGCCTCACCACTAGAAACAACAGAACCACCAACAAAGTTTTTTTTTTTTGAAAAATTACAAAAAAAAAAAAACAACAACAACAGTCATAGTGTAAATAGGTATGGTGGGGCAGCGCATAATCGCAACATCACAGAGGCGAGAGTCAGTCCACACGTCGAGGTACATTAGTATTTAATTTCATATTTGTACAAACTGTCTTAATGGACACCTCTCTTCTTGCTTTGTAACTTAAATGCGTTTGTTTGCATCTCTTAAAGCGGCTTCGCATGGTATACTATGGTATGGTATTACCTGGCACCGCATGCAGCAGCATCAGTGCAAACTGACCGTTCTACTTGAACAATTAAACTCTGAACTAAGTGCAATTTTTATCGTCATAAAAAAAATTCACATTTACAGATTGCACTCGCACGCCTATCATCGATTTAAATTGCGTGAGTCTTCAGCGCGCGCGTGAGGAGGTATACATAATTGCACATTATTCCCTACTCATCACCATTATCATCATCATCAAGCGTCATAAGTACCAAAGTATCATACAAGATCACTTTTACTGCGAATGCAATGCACAATTATGCAGTTTATTTTAATTGCATTTATTTATACGACGAATACGGTTCAATTAATAATAAATACACGCGTTGCGTTCCTGATGCGGTTTATAGGTATGGTATATGTTTGAAACTCCCTCTCTCTCTCTCTCTCTCACTGTATATGGGATGCTGATGGATCCAGATGGATTATTCAGTCAGAGATGCGGGAAAGTGGTGTGATTATGGGGAATATCTTTGATCATCATTAATCATTTTCATCATTCGCAATCAATTTTAAAATTCGCAACAAAAGAGAGAAATCTTGAAGAATTTTTTTTTATTTTTACTTTGAAGCCAAAACGATCAAACAATGAGCATGAAGGAAATGTAACCATGTTGGTTTTTTTTGTTTTCATTTTTAAATGTTTCATTTGAATGGATTACCAGGATGACAGGATAACCCTTTTGGGCAAGAATTTTGTTTCTTATATTCTTTACTTCTTATTCTTATAAGACATTTTGTAATTTATCAACTGACCATTCAGAGATATTATAACAAGAGAAATGTTGACTTCTGTTTTGGTTTTTATTGAAAACAGAAAGAGAATTCCCCAGACAAGACTTCTGTTGTGGTTAAAATTTGAATCATTACCAATTACCTGGAATGTTTTTAAGAGTTGTTTGAAAAGGGTTTGATTGTTACAATGTTGGAATTTTGTTTTGTTTGTTTTCCAATTTAAAAGTTCTAGTTGTCAAAATATTTTCGAATTCAATATTTTTCTTTAGAAATAAAAACAAGAAATCATTGGACAAAATGTTTCATGTGGTTTTAATATATTTCATTGTGGAGTTCCGAAGAATTAATCGAATCAAACAGGAAGTGTTTATACTATTTTTGGGGACCCCATCCCATCAATAAATTTTGCATTCGATTGAACATCAAAACGAACTGAATTGCCTCCTGTTGGTATTCCAACAGCTGATATTTGAATTGTTATTTGAAAATCATCAGCTTACTATTAGCAATATGGGTAATACCTTTTTATTATTATACAGAAAACTAAAAGGTTTCAAAGTAGATCCTTGTGGCATTCCAGCTTTTATGGAAATAAACTCACACAACTAGAAGGTAGAGCTTCAACCGTGAGTTAACACCTCAAACGTGAGCTTCAGAATATGTGTGTGTGTGCAATATTAAGTGGAATAGATTACACTGCAGAAACCAAGGCAGCGCCACTGTCGAAATACCCATTTATGGCCATTTACCCTGATTTGCAATAGACATTTTGATCATTCTTACGGTAGATGTTAATGAAAAAAAAAAGATAAATGCTTAAATACTGGTAATTGAAAAGTTGTAAATTTTCTCAACAAATAACGTTTTGAAACAACAACAAGTTCTAATGTTTATCAATTATTATCTGTAGATTAATAATAATTGACAATCGAAATAGTGATGTACATTTTTTGCAAGGCTTATCGAATTCTAAGCTAATCAATTACTTTATGTTGTCAAAATTAGTAAATTTTGTGATGGTAATATGGTTTAAATATCGATTAAATCCTCAGGACAAAAATATAGTTATCATCTTGTTGTGACTTATCATGTGATTCAAATTTAAAACGATTCAAAGATTGATAAGTAGTACATCCGTTCAAATCACGAGAAAATAAAATTAACAATTTAAAGAAATTAGAGTAAATTCGATTAATCAGATTAGATATGTGAACAAATATAGAAAACAATAATAATTATAGTTACCAGCTTGTCTCACATGATAAGTTATCATGTGATTAAAACTTTAGGCGATTGATATGTACATCCGGTCATATTGTAAGAAATTTAATAAATCAAAACAAATCAAGGTTCTTGGCAAAAGAACTTTTTTATCTTGATCTTGTAAGTCTTCTTATTTTTCGTTGAAAGAAAGCAATGGCCAGTTGAGGAAATTTAAAAAAATCTCGGAAATCAGCAAAAAATTGTAATATTTTATGGGTATTTAGAACATTTTAAAAATTTATCGCCCTAGAAATTTCATCAAAGAGTAATGACTGGCAGTAAAGTTATTGAGATAAAAAGACGGTGACGGAGAAGACGCGTACTCCATTTTCTCGGTTTCCGTCTTTTTCTCAATAAACTTACTGGCAGTTATTAGTTTTTCATGAGACTTCTAAGATGATAACTTTATAAAGTACCCCCAGCAGCCACCAAGTCTCAAGCAAAAATATTACTTCTACAATGAAATAGACGGCTTTGAAAGCGTTTTTTTCTCCGTTACTTTGGAATGGCCGTAATGTTCTATAGATAACCCATCAATACAAAATGTATTCATCTGGTAGGCGATTATTGTAGTTTATCAGCCCTATTGTGAGTTTCGCCTGGAAAACTTTCCACTTGAAAGATTTTGGTTCGACCTCGTCCGAAATTTCAATTGCTATTATTATTATGAATTTTTCCACCAATCTGGTTTCTTCTTGATCGTCTTCAAAATATAAGTGAAAAAAAAAGAGTTTTACAATTTCTTCCATATCCAATTAAAACATTTTTCAAAAAATGACGAATTTTTGAAAAATAATTTGACGTTCACAATAGAAGAAAGTTGAAATGCAAGTTGGACTCTTGTTCAAAATAGGTGAAAACTGATGCGTCGCATTATTGGGACGAAAAAAAAGGTTATCAAAAATATTTCAAGAAAAAATCGACCATTACTGCTGTACCTAAATAGTACCTAAATACCCCCTCATGATATCCTACAATAAAAATAACCCACCCATAACACATACATTTAACAGAAAAAATTATAAGTCATAAACCAAATTTTTAACACATTCAATCTATCTCATAAAGTTAATAAATTATGCAAACATCAACTATAAATACAGTGAGTCAGATAAAATACTTTGACATTTAAAATATCGAAAACAAAAATCAATCGATAGGATAAATTCATCAAAGACACACGACTTAGAAAAACTTGACACATTGTTGATTAATAAAACAAAAACGAAAATAATTTATTATACATTTTTTGGAGGAATAAAATTTCAATGGTTAGGCAGGTTATCTATTGGGGATTCATCATCATATTGTCATCCCACGCAATTGATCTAGAAGCGGATGCAAAATAACACTCACTGCCCTACAAAAGCTGCTCCAATCGATCACTGACATTGCTTGCTGATTGATTTTTTTATTTCTTTGTTTTATTTTTATTTTTTCATTCGATTTGGTCACATTCTTATGAGACTTCTTTCCATTCTTGGTCTTGGGTCGTTCGTAGGTATCTTCTATATTATTATGGGAAGGTTTTAAGTTCCTTTGAAACGATCGTCTTACACACGAAACGGAACCGACCGACACGACGACATTTATAGTCAATGCATCGTACTCGCACTCGTTGCCGTTATATATGTGTATATGTACAGTTAACTGTTAGTTTTTTTGTATTCTTTTAATTTTATTTTATAAAAATCACTCTTCAATATGGGTGTTTGAAGTTACTTAGAGTTGTGTTATCGGCAACGTGAATGAAGAAGATACCGACAGCGACAACGACGACGACGTTAGCATTGGTTTGGTTTTGGTTTTAGTTTTTTTTGTGGTCGGTTGACGTTCGAATAGGCCACTTCCTCAGTTGTAAGATTTCCCTTTTCGATAAAAATCACAGCCACAAAGGATATGAGATATCGATTTCCCTATTGTGTCTTCATCGACATCGATGTCACTTGTTTAGTCAGTCGATTAAATTGATTCGAAAAGTGTGCAAAAAATTAAAGAAAAATACAAAAACAACAACAGCTGACAAAAAAAAAATTATAATAAAACATAAAGAACACAACAACTCAAGTATCAGGAAATAAAGTGGCTCTTCTTGCAGAAATGATTTTGTTTTTTCTTACAGTGCTGTGAAATTTTGTTATTTTTTTTTTCTTAATGTTTTGCAAATGTTAAGAAATTCGTAAATTTTTGCAAACCTGACTTCACATTCGTTCAAAATTGATTGTTTTGTTCGCAACTTATATTTCGCAGTTTTTATTTTACGGAAATTAAAAGGTTTCGCAAACCTCCCTTCGCAAAGAGGTTTGCTTGTTCGCAACTGGTTGCTCTTATTAACTTTTTATTCCATCGATTTCCAGATTGATGTTCTGAATGTTTTATATTTTGAAGAAAAAATGGTTTATTTTGGGCTTCGCAGTGGCAAGCAATCATAGAACTGTTGCGGAGTTCACGCTTGGAGGTACCTAGGTAGTTTGTTTTTGAAAAATGAAAAATTTGTTGTCAATACTAAATAATTTACAACTTTTGGCACAAGATCTTAACATATTGAGTGAACAATTGAAAACAGTTCGAATTTATCAACAGAAAGGTCTTCTTGTTCATAAATATTAATTATAGAGATTATTAGAGCAATTCAATAGGGTGTCAGTTTTTCTTAATAGAAACACAATTTTGGTTATTATTTCATTAAATTCCACTTTTCATCTTTGAATAATTCAAGTGCATGTTGTTTTGCAAGAAGTGCATTCCGTTATTTTATCCCCTTCATTTAAATTTTTGAGACATCCAATGTTAATACATTTGAAAGCATTGCGAAACTGTGAAATTGTATGGGACATATACAAAAAAAAAACTTTGTAAAACTTAAAAATTAATGAAAAACTTCAAGAAACATTTGCAGCAAATGTTTCATACAATTTTTTCCACATCACTGTAAGTATTACCTACTTGAATAGCAGCTTAATAAAATTGAATTTAATCGATCTAACTTCGGGAGGTCTACGAGCATATTATACCTACACCATCAGTGCTACTAATATCAACTACCGCGCACTAGATATCCATCGGAAGGCACCACTCTTGCGAATCTGATACCTTTTTATCCTTGTGATTCCCAATTATGAATGAATTACACCGAGTAATTACTGATCAACCGAACGACCAAAGAACGGACCGATATGAGATGGACGGGGAGAGAGAGAGCAAGTAATATTTACAACAGAAAGTGCTTGGGTCTTCATCGTGTGTCTTGATTGATGGTTAGGGGTTGGTTGCGTTATTTCGTAATTCGTAATAACCGGGATAACCATAACAGGTGCAACATATCCGATTACCCTCTCTGGTTGGCCGAGGTGTACTCGTTATTCTACATAGAAACACACAGAGAGAGAGAGAGAGAGAGAGAGAGAGAGAGAAGTGAACGCGCAATAATTTGCCGAGGGTGGCGGTTTGGTTTGACTGTGTGGTTGAACAACAATTAGAGTCGCAAAGTGGTATCCGGTAATGAATATCGACTTGGGGATTTATGTTCTTGTTTTTTTTTTTTGTTCTTTTTTGTTGTGGAAAGTTTTATAGGAAGAAGAACAATATGCGTTGCTCAATTTGGTCTTGCAACAGATCAAATTTATTTCATTACTTTGTTAATTTTTCTTTTCAACTTTGTTTTGATGGAATTTGAATTTGGAGATTTTGGGCGGAATTTCACTTGACCATCTGACATATTTGCTGTTGACTATGAGGATTCGTTTATTATGCGATTTAAGAGATTTTGGGAAAGTTTTATAATTTTCAGGTATGATTTCGTAGATATATCCTAACTTTACCCATTCTCCCCTAACATAACTAAATTATTGCAAACCTTTCACGCGATGTCTCGTTCACCCACTTGATTAATTTAAATATTAATTAATTAATTTATGTTAAAAGGCGTATTTTTTATTTGAAATAAATTGGAATTTTAGTGATGTTGGTAACACGATAAATATTTAAATTAACTCGATTGTGAACTAACAGCTTACTGTTTTGACAAAGTGGAAATGTAAATTTTAATTGAATAATTTTTGATTGATTAACCTTTGAATAAAAGTTCATACAACAGATACATTTCATTTCAAATTCCTAATGGTAATTTAAAATATGGAGGTTTTAAGATTTATGTAAATCGATGTACCTTCCTATGCACTAGCTAAAAATTGAATTGATATGAACCTTTGTTGTCTGATGTTAGTATTGCTACACATCTTCAAACCAACATAGGTACGATGGATTGAAATATCAGAAGATTGTTAAAAAAAAGCAGTTTTTAAATAGTAAATTATAGTTTTTGTGTAAAAAATTATTTTACTTGGTAAAAAATGCTGTATTAACAAGTAGTATTTGCAATAGTGTACAATAGTACAAGTTACAAACTGCAAAGTAGTGTACTTTTTTAACTTGACAGTTTTTAATAATTTTTTTGATAAACATGATTGAGATTCACTTTTTAAAAACTTTTAACTCTCTCTCTTGTTGTTTGGCAGGCAATAATAAAATTAACAAATCATAAAAAATACATTTCACAAATAAACATACTCACTTTTTTGACCGAAGTTCACCCACAATTTCTACAGTAAAAAATGTTTCACAACATTGTAATTTTTGTTTTGAACATTAACTATTATAACCCCTTTTTCGTACGATAACAAACCAAAAATAGAAATACTAAGAACTAATAAAACGATATAAAACTATTTGTCCCAGTCATTCATTACGTATTTCATAATTAGCGTGGTGTTAATAATTTTAATTGTTAAAAATATTTTTGATAAGAACAGAAACTAGAAAACAGTCATAAAATAGTTAATAAATTATATTCCCGGAAAAACATACTTCTAATGGCATGCTTTTCAAATTTTATCAGCTTATTGTCAGAAATGGAGTACTTCTACAAAATTATTTAATCAAATTAAATTGTTAAGTGATGACAAATGTAAAATTTATTACTTATAAGCTTACATGGTGAGAAGTGGTTTTTTTTCTTGTTCCAAATGCCAATTAAGTCTGCAACAAACAAACAAACTAGTAAACTATTCCAGTTGTAATAAAAAATTAAATAAAACAGCTTTGATATCACATAAATTCAGTCATAAATCTAAAAGCTTATGAATCATAAAAATTTTAACACTTTCAATCTGGGCAATAAAACTTTAATAAATCATAATAAAGTGGGAAATTTCATTCAGCCAATATTCGTAATCAATTAAAAACAAAATAGAAATTAATATGAAATCAATAAATGAAATATACATCATAATGCTATTTAGATTAAATTGTTTTCTTTTATGAACTTTTTAATGAAAAAAAGTGTCTGTCGGGAGCACTGACTGATATTATGAAAGACCAGTGCAGAAGAAATATAATGCTAATAACAAAATACCCTAAGATTATTTTTGTACTCAATGTTGAGTATGAAATGATGATGTCTAGTGGCAGCTATGAAAGAAAACAAATGCCATCCATAGATTTATCTCACATAGCAATAATCTATTGCAAACAAAATTACCTTGCATATTATATAAAGTTATCTGATTTCGTTATTAACGAACAACAGACAAAACAAATCAATTGTGTGAAAAACTAAATCTACACTCGTTAAAAAAAAAACTGATTGAAAAAAAGCCTAAACTGAATGAAAAAATGATTTTCTTTGGAACATGGTCAAACCATAAAGTCGGCATTCCTTAAGAAAAAAAAAAAACAACACTCCTTCATTTGGTATGCACTATAGGTAAAGACGTAAATTTTGACAAATATTTGCCCAGAATAAATACAAAAAACAGAATAACCCAAAAAACATAAAAATAATAGCCGACAAATATGCTGCTTAGGAAGAAAGAAAATTTTTCCAAACTCTAACTTATGGGCACGTTTGTTTTAGTTTAACTCTTAACATCATACACATTGGATGGGCGCATCGCATTATCATGCGTGCACATCAAAAGTGATTATCACCATCATTTTCAAATTTCAACAACAACAACAAAAACAACCTGACCACTGAACCATTATCATCTGTAGTATATCTTCTGTAGAATTATCATTCATTCCATAGTCATCATCATCACAACAGATCACACTTGTTGCGCCTTTTAACAGAATAAATTAATGTTGTTTTCATTTCAATCTACTTTATTTGCATTTTGAGTCTTCTTCGCTTGATGAAACAAAATTCAAAACGAACAAAATATATTTTTAAGAGAATCTGTTTGTCCAGAGCCTCTTTCAATGTATAAAGGTTTATTCTTCCAATCAACCACTATACCACCACCACACACGCCGGCCGCACCATCAGCATCCATCCAAAAGGAGTAAACAAATATTAATCCTTGTACAACAACAACACCAACAAGAACCCATAACAATCCAACAATCTCAAAGTGCAAGAATAAATTCTTTTAGTTTGTTTTGTTGTTGTTGTTATTGTTATTTGCCATTGAAAACCCATAACCGAGGATTCGAACAAAAATCATAAAAAGAAATAAAACCAAAGGATAAGTGCCGCTTTAACTTTTTTTTTGTTGTTGTTATTTAAAATCAAAAAAAAATACAGGAAAAAAATTCTAGGTAGTAGGCTACCATTTTGAAGGGACAGATTGAATAAGTTTTGTAGGCGATGGCAAAACAACAACTTTTGGGCGCAAAACGATGCCAATTATCTACGGAACAGATCGACATACATTTTTTTCACTTTAAAACTCTATAACCACACACCCAGGAAAGAAATAGGGATGGAAATTAAATTTTCACGGCTGCCAATTTGATGTAACTTATACGACTCCTTTTTTGTTTCTTGTTGTGCAAAAAGGCAGAGCAGGGATAATCAAGGAAAAACAAAAAAAAAAATTCTGATGGAAATCTATTCATGTTTTCCCAAAAACATTTTACAATTGTTTTGATTCTTAGGGAATCCGCCTACCGCAAAATTGATTACCGTCAATTCACACAAAAACATTTGGACAACATTTGGACTCTCTATTTATTTTTTTTTGTGGTAAGGTTTGATGTGAGGTCTTGAGAGGGAAACTATGTATAATAAAACAAAAAAATGTGCAAAATCAAACTCAATTAGGTATATGATTGCAGGAAGATGATCAAAATATATTTCCTCTTTATTTTCTTGTTTTCCTCGCCATCCATCGATTATGGTTATTTTTTTTTTATTTTTTTGGTAATTTTTGGGAAACTTTTTCTTCATTTTTAAAATATTTTTTTTTTTCTTTTTGATGAGAACCAGTTTCTTGGAAATTATAAATTATAAGGGCCACGCCTACATGTATATCATCCAATAACTGATGTGGATATGTATTTGTGTGTTGATGAGATGATAGAGGTGGAGTTACGCCATCCATCCATCGGGCAGCAGTTAAGCAGACGCAACCTGAGTCACTGAATTTTAACTTTTATTAATCTTAAAAAAAAAAAATACAACAACAAATATCCAACTTTAAATTTTCGTTAATTAATTATGCAATTTTTTTGTTTTATTTTGTTTGATTCTGATTGTAGCGCTGTAAGGATAAATTAAATACACTAGCTGTGTCTGTGATGAATCAATGGCCTGGTATAAGATTGCGAGTAACTGAAAGCTGGGATGAAGATAAGAGTCATCGTAACGAATCATTGCACTATGAAGGACGTGCTGTTGATATCACAACATCAGATCGTGACCGAACAAAGTATGGAATGCTTGCGAGGTTGGCTGTGGAGGCTGGCTTCGATTGGGTCTACTATGAGAGTCGAGCACACATTCATTGCTCTGTTAAGTCGGGTAAGTTTGAAACTTTAAATCATATCCCTCTTATTCTTCTACCATCCTATACATATTGAATACAGAACCGTCTCAAAATGGTGGCAATCAACCAACAAGATCAGTTTTGCCAGTTCTTAGTTTTGCTTGCGTGAGAACAAATTTTCACATCCCATCATCATCATCATTATCAGAATCGAGAAGCGAGTATATAGTATTTTTTGTATTGTACATTATACTAAAACGAAAGAGCTGAGCAGCGAACTCGATTATTCATTTGCGTTTGTTTTGCTCGTCTTTATCGGTCGATTGTTGATGTTTTTTAATTAAGATTAACTGTATTTTCCAAGAATACATACATGTAAGTCATGTTTAGCTTATTTTAGCATCATCAGACGTGCTTTCTATAAAAATGTGAATTTATAAGAAATACAAAAAAAATGTTTTCTCTTGCATTTGGTGCCTCCATATTAAATGATAAAACGAATTTTATACACAAACGTGAACTGTGGTCTGATAGTTGCTGATGTTGTTGTTACTTTTGTGGAGTTTAGTGAATGCGCCCTCAATCTCTTTTTCTCTCTGTCTTGCCTAGTCTCTCTCTTTCTCTCTGTTTTTTTTCTGTCCATCGTTGTCCGGATTCTATAGACTGGATGCTGGCTGGTGCCATTTTAAATTCCATTGAAACGATTTTAAATCAGGTTTCCTTTTGTTTCAGTAAAAAAAAAAAAACGAAAAAAACATTATCAAGATGCGCTTCTTCTAAGCTTCTTCCTTCTCTCTCTCTGCATGTGACTTGTGGAGTTTTAGTCTTTCAGTCTTCGATTATTTATTTTTTTATTTTTTTTTTATTCTTCCTAAGTTTAAGTTCTCCTTCTATGCCGCTTTGTCCAGTTGAGAGTAGTGTACATTATAATACTTCATTGAAGCACAACAACAACAGCAGTGGCGGTGGCGGTATAGTCAATTCCAATGGATCAGAATCGAGTATAAAGAGGAAAATCATGTCTATAAAAATATCTTCAAAAGAAATTGTGGATTTTATACTGCATATACATTTTTTTGTTGTTGTTGTTGTTGTTGTTGTTGTGTATTAATATACATATTTATATACATAGGCGCACTCTTTGTTGATGAAATACAAGAGAAAAATAAAAATAAAAATACTTAAAGACTAAGTTTTGAGATTGAAAATGTAAAAAAAAAAAATGAATGAAACCAAAATATAGTATTGAAGAAGATTGAGAAGAAAATCGAAACCTCTGGGAATATGTGCCTACGCTTAACAGAAATCATACTTCCATATTCCCTGGCTTCAGTATGGAAGATATTTATGTATTGTGTATTATGAGAATGTGATCACAGTGAAACTCATCGATACAAGCGGATAGAATTGATTGTCATCTATCGACCCATGAGAGTTTAATATTGTTGATAACGATGGTCTGATAGTTGTTTAAAATTGTTTGTGTTTTTCTTATTAACTTTGTAGGTGGAAGAAGTTAGTCACAATAATTTTTACGTTACTTTCCTTTTCAATAGGTACAATATTGAGCTGGTGAATGTTTTTAGATTCATTTGGGAATCTTTAAGATATTACAGAGGCTTTGTATGAAATATTTGTGCGAAAAATTTGACTGGATTATCGTTGATATCAAACATGAAAGCTATCACCTATAGCTATGTTTTTTTTTTAAGGTACAATGTATGCAAGTACATTATCCATCATAATAGCAACAAAAGAAAAGGAGAACAAAACGAGAAAAATGTTAACCTACTTATATATTTTTAGTATCAATTTATCCGTTTTCTTTTTGAAACCAAGTGAATATTTAAGATCGCAATTTCATAGCAAACGTAAAAAAAGTGTTCTCTAAAATTAGTCTTTTAAGATACTTCAATCTTAAAGCTCACAAATATTACTTAGGAATGGAATGGAAATAAAACTCTTATTAACTAAAAACGCTTAAGATTGTGATAAAAAATCTTCGAGAGGATAATTGTATAGCTTTTCCATTCTCGAAAATCAATCTTGCAAGACTCTTGGAGCGTCTTATAAGCTGACAAATATTAGGTACTTAGGAATGGAATGGGAACCATTACATAGAGAATGTCAAATGTTACCAGGCATCTTTTACATCATAAAGCGGACCTTCATAGTATGACTCTCATAAAAAGCATGAACAAATATTTTTGAACCCACAAAAATACTAATAATTTGAACTCAGCCTTATTATTAGCAAAAATATGTATACACAAGTTCTAGAATGCTAAAGTGATTCACATAGAAAAAAAAAATATTTAAAAGTTTTTATCTACAATGAGGCCTAATAAATCTTTTCTCTTTTCATCCACTAAAACAATTCTAAGAATACAAAAGCTCACATGTCATCACACAAATAGTTTAAAGTAATAAATACCTAAGTTCTAATTGTAGATTCCCCCAATAGCCTCAAGTGGTGATTGTTAAACTTTATCTTTGGCATAATTCATTCAAAACTGCTTTTAAAAGTGCTTCCCCTAAAGTGCTTAGTTAAGATTAAAAAAACCTATTTTTGTGAAATTAATACTCAAACAAAATTGTTCTCAGTAACATGATCATAAAAAAAATACCATTTACTATACGTGTAGTTAAAAAAAAACTAATCTCGAAGGTGGTTACACTTTATTAAAAGAAAAGAAAAAAAACACAAAATAAAGATAAAATTATCAAGATAAACGTTTTTCTCATAAAATAACAAAATAGCTATAGAACCTAAAATAAACCCCATAAGCCAAAGCCACACACCACTCAAGGCACAACGCAACTTCGAGCCGCTGTGCGATGAAAGCTCACCGAATCAATTAAACCGAATAAAATGGCTAAAAATCCAATTAAGCTTTTCAATTACACAAGAGAGCGCGCGAGAAAGACCCAAACGAGCCTTCCATCAAAGCAAAGACTCCATAGATATATCTATACGCATGATTATAAACAACATCAAACAAATACCGAGTGGGGAATTAGCACACCCAGAGTATAAGTATGTGGGTACCCTGGGGCAACTAAGTAATCAGCCCAAAGACGACAATCAAAGCCCCTCATCTTGTGGATGTGAAAAAAATGAGGAAAAAATAAACTAAGAATCTCAGAGAACAGAGAAGTAAAACACGATTTTAAGCAAAAATAATAATAATAAAAAAAAAAACGAGTAAACTTCGTGTTTCCCTTATTAAAAGGCTCTCGAACTCGAATTCAACATCAGAAAATAACAAGAAACCAAAAAAAAAAAAAACATCCTCCTCCTCCTCTTAGGTTCAAAAATACTATATCCATTCCATATCCTATCCATGCGCGGTGAACAACCACCACCATATCAGAGATACAAAAAGGCTAAACAACAACAACAAAAATATTATTGAATTCAATTTGGAGGAGCTCTGCTCTAAAGATCGCCAAAGAAAAACCCCAACAGAAAAATATACAACCAAACCAACAGCCAGCGCAGCGCAAGCATCAGAAGCAGCAATCGAAATGGAGTCTCAAGAAGGCGGGGGTATACCCTCTCATACCTACCTTAAGACCAGGTAAAACCTCATTCAGGTAGAGATAGTGAGGAATACCATTACCTACCAAGCGGCAGCCAGCCACATCAGAAGCCCAACAACCAAAATATAATTTATAATAATAAGGAATTAAATAAAGAAAAAAAAAACAAGATAAACATAACCACAAAAGAAAAGATATATAAAAAAAAAATTAACCAAAAGATACCAAAGACTATAAAAAAAACTAAGAAAAAGAAGAAGAAAAAGTCAAGGCATATATACAAAACTAAAAAGGCAACCGCATGCAGTGTGTTTTGACATGTTTAGGTTGCGCCTGTCAAATTAAACGAATTGATGATACGACACCCAACGTGGTTCTCATGGTTGTTCGTTCATCCCGTGCTGCAGCGTCCGTTGTCTGTTTTCTCTGTCTGTTTTTTGGATTTTGTTTGGGTCCGAGGTCCGATGTTTTGAGAAGATGCGCCCTCAAGTACGACTTTGAGATCGCCAATGAACGAATCTTGAGTGCCAGGTCTATAATATGAGTGAAAACAGCTGCTATTAAGCAAAGAGTCACACTCTATCCATTGATGGTGTTGCTGCTGCTCATAATGATGATGATGATAATCATGGGTTTTTAGTGTGAGTTTCTAGAAATATAAAAGATGGAAATTGATTTTTAATAGAAGCCCAAATGATTCTCAGGAATTTCCAAATTCCATTGCATCAGAAAGAAAGAGTATGAGAGAGAAAGAGAGAGGGGGCGCCTATCACCTTTTTTTAGTTGCAGCCATGTTCTGGCTGACAATGGCATCAGTATGAGAAATGAAAATAAAAACCACGAATTTATTGTCAGTTGTTTTTTTTTTTATTTTGTCTTTTTTTTTGTCAAAAGACCGAAAGGACGATAAATAAAAACTCAGGCTCATATTGCATCGTATCGTCGACAACAAAACCGCTTCCGCCTATCTTTTATCTGATGGGTGTCTTTGACCTACAAAAAAAGAAAAAAAAATATACACAGATTGTGTAGGTACAACAAACCAAGGGTCATTATAAAATGTGATCCTTTTGGCTATTATTTGTATTTAGTTGTTGTTGTTTTTTTTCCTGTCGTATTTTTGGTGTCCTGATTCAATTGCACATTTGCGTGTGTGGTCTTTTAATGGCACAGAAGATCAAAAAGACCTCCTCTCAATGGGGTGCTGGACTTTGTTATATTCGCTTTACCGCCACTGGCCGTTGTCGGCACTATTATTGAATGGAAGCGACAAAAGAGTCAAATATTTTTGAGATGATACTGATTCGAATAATATACAGAAGAGGTTGAAAGGTTTTTCCGTCAAAACTATCGTGTCATATGTACCTACCAGTATTCGTTGTTGATCAAAATATGCTTGTTTTCGAAACAATCAATAAAGTTATATTTATCAGCCATACATGTGTGACATAAAGCTATTTATAGAAAAGTTTCTTCTCGATAATTTCATAATTTCAATACCATTGGTCATGAAAAAAATCATAGAACAAAGGTATCACATGACCAACATTGCTTGCAGACCTCACGGGACCGATCCTCAATATGAAGAACTTAAGACTTTAAGGCATTAGCCATATACTAGTCGACTTATGTCTTTGTGCCGTAAGCAGAAAAGTATTATCAATTTTATCAAATATTTACAACACGCCTATTGTATCACCGATACTCATAACATTAGTTTTGTTGTTGTTAGCCGAAAAATTTGTTCACAATTTCGATGACTTAATTCTTGATGTTCTTACAGCTTAAATGTTGTTTATTTCATCCATGATTTTAATTACTTTAGTCCTGGTGCTCTTTCCAGACAAATTGTTACCAATTTCATACCCAAGTTTAATGGTGTTCTTAGCAGACAAAATATTGTACATTTCATCAACGATAGTATAGGTTTTAGGTTATTAAAAGACAAAATGTTGTCGATTTTATCCATTTTTTTAATGGATTTAGTCTTAAAGTTGTTAGCGGACAAATTTCTACCAATAATTTCACAATCGAAAGTCATAAGATACTAGCAAAGTTATAGAGAGTGCAAAACTTCACTATGCACTAGATCACACGAATTTAAGTGATAGACTCGTTCTTGTCAGTGGTGGGACTATTTCTGCGCATCGCTTATTTAAAGAATGTCATCACTGAAGGCGAACTTTTAGTAACTTGATCAATGATCATCTAAGGTTACCTTAGCTAATATCAGGAAGGTTACCTTTTCTCTTGTATGCAAAACTCTTCACTTTTGCTGAGGAAAAAGATGGAGTTCTGTCCATCAGTTTTTGACGGAAAAAAATTCTTGGAAATCTTAGTAACAACAGGCAATTTTCCAGCAAAACTAAAACAATTATTTCAAACACCAATAGATTGAACTAATTAACTATTTCTTCCACTAAAAATACTTCAAAATATCAAATAAGGCTGAACTGTTGATCTAAGATGTTTATATTTAAATACTGGTAACCATTTCATGGTCCTACGATCTGGATTTCATTCGATACTAGTGGGTAAAAAGTACTTCGGTGGAAAAAGTATTTAATAGATTGTTCAATACCCTTGTTAGTAAACATTGATTCTCTCCCAAAAATGCTAATTTTGGGATAAAATAATGTTCGCGGCAGGGCGACTATATGTTTTCTTTAATTTCCGTTGTCTTAAACTGGAACTTGTATTTAAGCTGTGTTACAAGACAACCCAGCAACACCTTTTTTGTTTGATGTGAAGAATTTCAATTAAAATTCTCACACTGCGTGAATGACCATAGTGACTACTTCCAAAACACCACGGTCGCTATATGGGGCTAGACCATGACCAATTCAAAGGCGAACAAAACATGGTCAACTAAAAAAAGAAAAAAAAAAAAAAACAAAAACCATACACCATCACTAGAAAGTCTTGAAGAGGGCATTGATGGTCAGAGATTTAGAGGGAACCAAACGACATAGCAGAGTGCCATACATTTTTCCAGAAATCATCCACGGTATATCAGTGTCATCTACTTTTAATATCATTTAGCTCTACAAAAGCACACGGCAGCAGCCAAAGGTTGTGCTGGTGATGGCATATAGCTATTTCACAGTCCCACCAGAGGAGATACCGACACAGTCAAATGGACATACAGAACAACAGTACTCAAGTTTTTGTTTTTTTCAACATGAGAACCAAGAATAACCATAGCACCATTCACCATCACCATTACTACCATCATCATCACCATCATAATGATGATCATGATCGGGGAGGAGGAAAACCTCTCACAAAATATACAACACAAAGAGGCAGAAGATAAATGACAGTTAACCTTTTTGTCGACACTAATTTTTTAATACCTCCGCGCGGGCACACAGTTCTCCTGGTTGCTACTCCTGCCTCTGCCCCCTCCACTCTTACTCAGCGAGTCTCAGTTCGTTTAGCTATTGGTATCCATATGATGATGATGGTTGTTAGTATCTTGTGTCTTTGGGTTTTGTAATAATTTATCTGTGTGAGAAGGCAAGATAAAAGATAATTTGACCACTTTAATGGTTTATTAATTTATGACCCTTCAAGAATTCTGTTTCCAGTGATGTTCTTCTTTCTGATATTCTGAACTACTACATACCTCGCAACAACTGCAGTCTATTCTATTTGTCAGCTCTGATGGGGTCTTTGGAGAAGCGAGTCCTTTATCTTGGTGCGCTAATTTATACGAATCATCAATGAAAACTAGAAGATGATTCTTGAGATGAAATTTTTCGAAACAGTCATCGCGCATTCCTCTGGAAAGTATACTGTGACATGCACCTGAACTAATACTACCTAACCTACCTACTATTGTTGTCATTATTTTTCTATCGACTGCAACAACAACTAACTACTCGTATACACGTGTGTGTACTTTTTCGATTTTGGGATTTTTTTTTGGTTTTGTGTTGTTTTTCTTGAACCTTGATCCAATCAGGATAATCTGAGATGTGGAAATGTTGATCCTCTCTTGGATATAGAAAGTTCTTATCCTTTTGACTTAGGAATTAGTTTTTGCAAGGAATCGCAAATACAAACAAAAAAAAAAGACAAAAAAAAATATGTTCATGCATAAGAAATCCTAATCCAAGGATCCTTTGACGGTTGAATAAGGATTCATTTTATTTGCAAACACTTTGTTGAAAAAAAACATCAAGAGCGCAATGAAGTACAAAATTGGCTCGTAAATTAGATTAGAAGTAGCAAAACAATGGCAGAGGGTATGGACTTTTCACCACACAACCGCAAAACGTCAAAGTATTACATTTTTAGTTTTTAATCCTTTTGGTTTTTGTTGTTGTTGGTGTGGCTTGAAATAACAATAATTGGATAAGCGTGCGATGTGATGTGTATCAGGTATCAAAGATAGAATTTGTATGTAATGTCGGCTTTGGGATGAGGATCACCTTTGAAAGCTTATGTTTACAAATGTTTTGGCAAAGAATTATCTTCTTGGTTGATCTTTTGATACGAAAATTGGTCTTTTCAAGTCATCATAGGCTTTGGTCACTTCTCATACATGTATGTGTGTGTTTGTCGATTCTTAGCTACATTTTAGGTTTAAAGTTGGAAGTCTTTTACTTATTGGTAAGCAAATTAGTTTGAAACCGATTTCAAAGAAAACTAGAAGAAAAATAATTTCGGACGCACTATTTTGTCACACCAAGGGCACTGCGATGTTGTTGCAGTGAGGCCATTAAACACCCTACCATTGGATTCCCCCATCCGTACATATGCAAGCAGGCCGCGTCCCAGGAACTTTCCAAACACTTCCTTAACCAAATTCCTACCTCATCCTTTTTCCTACCCATACCTCTTACCGACACCTCCTCCGCTCCTCTTGGTGGCAACACTATGTTTAAAGGTTCAAGTCTCGAGCTTAGTAAGAATTTAGTTACAAAAGATAAAATTCTTCACAGACAAAAAGGAGAGGAATGACATTCCAATAAAACGATTTTTCTCGTTCGAACATTCAATGTTTGAAAGTTGGTACCAAGTTGATGTTTCCTGATGCAATTTATGACAAAATAAAACGAGCTTAGTGGTGTGTTCGCAAACTTTATCGAATGTAATTTTCAATCTGGAACATAAAGTGCTCTCGATTTGCCCGTCTTTCTTTTTTAGATAAAATAGGAATACCAAATCAGTTTTTTTTTCTTATTCTGCGCGATGGTAAAGATCAAATTTAGATTAATTTTAGTTATATTATAAGTGTTTTATAAATGTGTATTAAAAAAAAAAAAAAACAAAAATCAACAAACACATCCACGTGAAACTGCCAATCTTCACACAAACAATTATTTCTTCAATACGACTCTGCGCCCTCTTCATTTCAATATTTAAAAACTCTATAGCCAGCATCATTTTTCACCAGCATTCGTTTTGTTTTTGTATTTTTTTGTATAAAGTTTAACTGCGCTGCTTACCCAACAACCAATACAACACGGCTTTTTTATAAACGATCATCGAACTAACCTAGTAATTTCAAGTTTTAATTTCATTTTATCAAAAACAATCTGTCAAAAAATTCAAAACAACGTATTGGTCTTTCATTTTTTTTCTTACTCAACGGATATTGTCAGCAACCTTTAAGTGAGTTCTATTTTTGCTAGCAGTTGGTCGAGTTTAACATGTTTCACATTTGGTAGCAGCCAATATGACGACAAAATCCAGATATCAAAAATCCAAATATCACCAGAGTAAACTGACTTGTATTTAACTGAGGAAAGGAAGTTTTTGACTTTTTTCCATAGTTTCTGTCTCACTTTCCTTGAAGTCAAACTTAATATCAACTTTTTATGTCCATTAGGCTAATTGCTGATAATAAACTAATATGACCACCAACTGTAAACTAAACACATATAAATTAAGACGTCTGCAAATTTAATTTAAATTTGACAGATAAAATTTAAAACTTTGACAGCTTTGACTAATAAAGTTGCTGGCAAAGAGTTGCTCGACTTATGTAAGTTTCCACATTTAGTGGAAATTTGTTGTTACAATGTTGTTTTAACTTTACTTTTCATTTATAACTCTTCTTTTCTAACATAATGTCAAATAAAAAAGAGAAAGTATTTATTTTTACACTGAAGTATATTAATGTCAGCATTTAAAATGCACCTCTGAATGACAGTCATGTCTGTATCATACGTTTTACTACATAAATATATCTTTAAGGGTTCAAACATAAGCGTGACTTAATCATGGTGGCATTTAATATTAAATTCCCTTACATTATTAAGGAAAATTATCTATTTATAGACAATAACATGACAATCATTACCTACCACCTGTCACTTTTCTGTCAAATAAGCATCATACTTTACTAACCACATTTTTGTTTGGTGACTTCTTTTTGTTTTTTTCTTCTTTAAAGGTGTAAAGTAACAAGATTCCTATTTTGTGGTTAATTGTGAGTTTTTTTTTTTTAACACACAAAGAATTTGTATTTTACAAGTGGAAGTGTGTTTAAAAGATATCAAATCAAATCTGCTGGAAAATAATTATTTTAGAAGTTGTTCACACTAACTTGTGGCCAACATTGTGTGTTTCTCGCACTTTGTATAATGTTTAACTTAAATTCTTGTGGTTTTGTTTATAATAAAATAACTACCATCAAGAAGAATGCGTCCCTCTATTTGAAATGAAATTGATACATACGATATAGTTAGAGGTACGAGTACCTTTTTTTATCTTTTGTCTACTTTGTAATATTTTGTATTCTCACTCGAGTTCGATAAAATGGCACCTTTAGGTGCTGTCATGTTCGAAGAAGCCAGATTGTACACAAAAAGTACCTTTGTATGCACTTTTGTATTGCGTTAAAGTAAGAAAACTCAGTTCTAATTGACATGACGTCAAAATTAAGTTGATATTAACAGCTGCTGTCAATTTATTTACGCATCAACATAATCTAGCACTACCACTACACAAGCCTAGTCGATGCGAGTAACTGCATTAATTTTCTGAATACCAAACATTCATCCAAAAATCACTGGTAAAGTATTTATAAGTACTTTGCCGCCTCCAAACCAACATGAATTTTGACAGTCAAAAGTCATTTCCGGTTGCGACGAATAGTAAACAAATTTACCAAAAACACCTTGATCAATTTGCCAACACCTTTTTGTGACGGAAATTCCATTCCATCAAAAAAAAAAAAATAAAAAAAAATACCAAACTTCATAAGTATCTAACGGTCTTCTCTTTTTATTTCAGATTCAACTCAAACAAATCATATGAGTGGCTGCTTTACTGGCGAAAGTACTGTCACAACTTCTACCGGCGAAAAGAAACAAATGAGTCAACTACAAGTCGGCGATGAAGTGCTCAGCATGACAGCCGACGGTAATACAGTTTACAGCGAAGTCATTCTATTTTTAGACAGAGACATCGAACGCATTCAAGAGTTCGTTCGAATTCAAACAGATGGCGGAGCTATTTTAAAAGTAACTCCACAACATTTGGTAATGGTTTGGAACCCAACTAAGAAACTCATGAAATTTGTCTTTGCTGACCAAATCGAAGAGGGTGACTTTGTGCTGGTGAACCGTTTCGGTGTCTTGGAACCACAAAAAGTGGTGCAATTGACAGCGATACTGGGCAAGGGCGTCGTAGCGCCTCTCACACGTGAAGGAACGATAATTGTGGACTCTGTAGCTGCATCATGTTATGCTGTTATCGATAGTCAAAAGATGGCGCATTGGTCATTCTGGCCATACAGATTGTTGGCGACGATGCATCATTGGTTTGGTGAAACCAATTCTGTGCAGAATGGTGTGCATTGGTATGCACGTACATTGTTTTCAATTAAGGACACAGTATTGCCAAGTAGTTGGATGTATCACTGACATTTTTAGTTTTTTTTTTTTTTTTAATAATAAACAAATTCATGCACATATTTATATATAAATTATTTATTATTGATTTATTTTTAATAATTTTATTTTAATATAGTTAGTGCTGATGATGATGGGAAAAGAAAGGGGTTGTTGTGTAAATAATAAATTATAGTCAGTAAGCATGACATCTACCGTTTTAATTATTAAACACTTTTCTTTTCTCAAATTGTAAAAATAAATTAATAACTTAGATGATTAGAAGTCATTAAAAAAAATCGAGCAAAACATACATACATATTTCCTGGCCAGTGTTGCATGCAAACAAAAACTTCCTTGCATTCATTTTAATTTCAACAAAATTAAAACTAAAAAAATAAAAATAAAAAAAAAAATATTTGTTATATGTGTAAGTTTAAAAATAAATAACTAAAATTAAGTATTGTATAAAATTTAGTTAATAAATAAAATTATTCTTTTATTATTAATAATTTTATTTGACTGTTTTATGTAATTGAATACTTTTTTTTAAATAATATTTTATATTAAATTATTTTATATAGATAGCAGTTAGAAATTATTAATTGAATGAAAAAAAAACAAATTTAATATTGTAAATAGTTAGTTATGCAAATAAACAGTGATATATGTAATTAATTTAATTTCTTTTATTTTATATATTAATTGTTTAAGTAATGCTTTAATATATACAAATACGTATTTTTGTTTAAAATGTATTATCGCAGTTATGGACTGTGACAGTTTTTTTTTTATTATGAAATAGTTAAAATAAATTTTCAATTGTTCATGAATTTATCGAAAAAAAAATATAAAAACACATAAAACCAGAAGATTAAAAATGTAAAACAAATAAAGAAAACATAAATAAAACCGGAAAGGAGATATGACTGAATGACTTAACGACTGATTGTTTTGTTGAGATATTGAAAAATTAACCTTGTTGTATTTTGATATTTTTTTTTTTGTTTAAGAATAAAGTTGTAAATATAATCATATGCATTTATTTTTAAGTTTAAATTAAAAAAAAAATATATAAATTGTAAGGGAGATTATTGAAAAATGTTTTTGTAAAAAAAAAATCGTTTGGGTTTTTGAATGCAGAAACCCAAAACCCTGATCGAAAATAATAAAAAAAATCAACGAGAACTTCTTGAAAAAAATCAAATCAGTTGTTTTTATATTAATCAAGCAGTATTTTTGTCCAAACTGTAATCGAATTGGAAGGGATTATTTTGGGAAGAGGACTGCTTACAAAGTTAGAATATGAAAATAGGAATCATTATTCTTGACTCAGTTCGCATTTGAAAACAGCCATTACCAAAAGTAAAGGCAGCCGAAAGTAATAGACCTGCAAATCATCATTGAAAAGGTGAGAACTCGAAAATACCAAATGCATACTGTAATTATTATTGGAAATATAGGTTATAAGTGTTCAAAATTATTCAAAATTACTGTAGATGAACTTACTTAAATTCTATCATAAGGATACCTCCACACTAATTTTTAAATTAATTTTTCCCCAGAAAAATTAAAAAAAAGATGAGAAAAAGTTAAATTTCTTATTTGAGTTCTTGTTTATAAATATTATGTTCTTTTGAGGATGGGGTTAATTACGAGAAAGGGTCATATAAGTCATCAACTTCATGGGAAATATTGTACGGATATCTAGAAAATAGTCTGGAAAGTAAATTGTTTGAACTCATCTTTTTGCATATACGAAGTATTTTGCATTCAACACGAATTTCCGCCGCAATATTATTTGCTATAGAGTTCCCAGTGTTAAAAGAAAGTTTCAGAAATAACTTACGCCTGAAAGTCTTGAAGTTTCTTCTTTTATGCACTGCTCTGTAGAAGTGCACGTGTAGTAGTATGATTATAGGGTTTCAGATTCTTCTAGAATATCCACTAAAAGTTCTCATCCATTTTTATCATTTTAATGTTTTGTTTTTACTGCCATATGAATCGAAGAAAGGTCACATCAATATAAAAATCTAGGACGCCTCCAAGTATGCAACTATTTTGGACAGCAGTTGACGATATGATATGTGTCTTCGGCGTTCAATAGAGCATAATCCAGTGCGCGTTCAATTTGTTTTGATCTTGTACAGTAAATACATTTACTATTGTAGCATTTCGACGGTTAAAGTACAGGATTTCGTGAGTACATACAAAAACTCGAAGAAATGTTATTCATTTTATAGGGATAAAGGGTAACCTGGTAATTTTTTACATCTGGTAAATCTGGTAAATGAAACAGTTTACCACGCATGTTTCATGAACGCCCCTTAAATCAACTTGAGTAAATGTGTGTAAATTATGTATTGATACTTGAATTATTTGGAGAAAATTATGGTTCTTTTCTTGTCTTCAACTAGCAACATATTTTTGGCTGGTTATATTTAAACTGGCCAAAATTAAACCATAAAAGTTTTTAAAATTCCCATTTCGAAATGGTAAACTTTTACCGAACAAATTTGTGTGGAAAAGTTTACCATATTGGTAAAGATTTTCTGTAGAAAATTTGACAGTTCGATTACCAGAATAAACATTTGACCACGTTTACCAGGGGTGGAATCGTGTAAGCTGATTTTTGATAGTTGACAGTCAAGAAAATCTGTCTGTGTAAGCTGATAGTCAAAAGTTACTGTCATATTTTTTTGACTTTTTCAGCTGACACCTATTTAGGTGTCAATTACATATGAAATTGCAATATTTTGTGCAACAGAGAAAAATTGGCCACTAAGAAATAATATTTCTAAATGGTTTTTATCCAAGAATAATTTCTTATTAAAAAAAGAAGAAAAACTCTTACAAAATAAAAAAAAAGTTAGGTCATAGCCGAGAATTGAACCTGAGCGTCCAGGTTAGCACCTTACCTCTGGGCTACTGAAATATGAAAAAACTGGGCGACAATTTAGGTATAAATGCTTAATTCAATTTGTGTATTTTTCAAAGTGATGCCAATTATTCAAACATTTTTGATGATCACCTTACGCAGACCGAAAATTTCATTTGATCACTTTTGATTTTCACGAATGTGACAATCAACAATCACATAAGCCGATTCCACCCCATGTTTCATGAATACCCCTAATAATTAATACAATACGGCACACAGTTTTAGGCAAACATTTAATTGAATTGAAAAACCCAAGATATTATTATCTATTCAGTCCTATTCTGAGCGAAACTTTCCGAGGAAATGTTTTCGGAAGAAGGCCTTCTAAACGAAATATTCCCGGAAATCCATTCCGTTTTAGTTTGTAATTGGTTCCTCTGGTGTTCAGAACAACGCAGAAGTAATTAAAAGGGAAATTTTATTTCCCTGGAAATATTTTTTTCTCCTTCGTAATATTTTTACCGATCGTGAACAACAAAATGTGTCAAATTGTGTTCCCGATTCCAATAAATTCCGAGGGAAAAAATACCTCGGTGTTTACGTTCCCAAATTTCTTACGAGTGAATTTTTTATTCACGATAGTCCCTAATATTTCCAGTGATCGTGCGACAATTCAGCCACTCAATTAAAAGCTGTAAAGAATAGAAAAGTTTTTAAATATTTTGTATGAAATTTTTAATATTCATTTTCAACATATTCGACTAATGTAGCAAAAAGATAGGTAAATATGCTGTTATATTCTCTTCTGGATAACTCGATGCGGAATTAAAAGCCATCTCTTACAATTCAATAGCATTTCTGATGAAAAAAAGGCATTAGAAGTTTTAAATACTTCAATTACCTTTCCAATATATTTCGAATCTACTATAAATTCTTCAATTTCCGAGTCGACTTGTGTGCGATGGTCACCAAATTTGCCCAAAATTTTAAAAATGCATAAATTTATTATTATTTTTTCGCATTACCGTTTAACAATGTTAATAAAATGACCCATGCTTTCTTCACCAAGTGCACAATTATTTCGTTTAGCCACCTCGCCTCACAAAAGGCACAAAATTTCAAAGTGTATCAATGGTCAATTTTATCTTTGACAACTCGACGGCGGAAAGTAAAATTGTTGCAAGTCCTTGTAAATCGTATGGAGTTAGAACAATTTTACTTTCCGTCAACGAACTGTAATAAGGGTGCATGTTAAATGAGACCCGATGACTTATTATGTGTTAAGAAGCTATCAAGTAAACGATGGCGATGGTCAAGACAAGTATGTTGCCAAACCAAACCGAAAAAAAATATTCTTCATTGCAACACAACCAATTTCTTACTAACTTGAAAATGTCGAAAACGAAGTCCTACTAGCTTAATGGCAATTTTCGTAATGTAATTTGCGTAATCGCAATATTTAACGCAACGATTTAGACGTAATTTCAAATAATATTGTTTTACAGAATAAGGTCTCAGGTCTCAGGTACTGTTGCTTCTTATTTATAAAAATAATTACATTTAGAAGAAATGTTAAGAAAAAACATAAAATTATTACTAAAATGGCTTAAACATAACAATTTCTTTTATTGTTTTGGGCTCCAAACTAGGTATGCCATTTGATTCTGTTAAAAAAGATGAATAAAAAAAAATTGAAAATCATTTATGACCGTTTTTAAATAGATATTTTTTTATTTATAAATAAAAACAGGTTTTTTTAAAATCGACTTTTCAGAAAAAAATTTTGAAACTTTTTTTTTAAATCAAAAAAAAAAAAAAAAAATTGAAAATTTTAAAATTTTTGCTAAGAGCCTCTTGTGTTAAAATTTTTATCTAAATCCGAGGAGTCGCTTAAAGAAAAAAATCAGAAAAAAGAAAAACGGCTCTATGGGAGGTATCGTTATTAACCGATCGAAAAATATCTTTTTTTTATTTCAAAAGGACAATCATGCTTGTTATATTCAGTACAAGGCAAGGCTATTTTTATTAAAATTTATATGTATGTGTACTTAACATATAAATTTTAATGAAAATAGCCTTGCCTTGTACTGAATATTGCACAATTTCTTTCGTTTTTAAAAATCGAACGATCGTTTTCATTTTTTATTGAGTAGTACCTGTGTACATCGCAAATAAAAAAAAAAATAACACAGCTAAAGCGCCGGTTATAGCGATTAGGAAAACGAATTAAGAAATATTTTCTAGTGGAGTTTTTATGTTGTTTTCACTCGTTTAAAACCACAAATCGTTCCGTTTCTGCGTGAACCACGTATTTGAACATTAAGTTTTGTTTCGTTTAAAGAAATTAAGAAATTTTACTTTTTCTTGAAATTGAATATTTAAATTGAATGAAAAGAAATCGAATTAACTGTAAAACATATTCATTGAGGTTATTTCACAATTTATACTTTTTCATCTTCCTTATTTATACTTTTCCAGCGGTGTTTTATGTTTAACAAATTCTTTTAAGAAAATGCAGTTACGAGGTTCACGCAGAAACGGGACGAATTACGACATAAATCAATGAAAAATTACTCAAAGAATATTTTGTGAAAAGACATTTTACAATCGAGCAATAAGTTTTTGTTTAAATTGTGTTTATTTATTTTGCTGATGCGAAAAAATTTTCGTATCAGGAAAATAAATAAATACATTTTTAACAAAAACTAAGTATTTATTTAATTATAGTAAAAATTCTTTTCACAAAATATTTATCACCGATTTATGTCGTATTTGTGTTTTTAAACGAGTGAAAACAACATACAAATTATATGACATGCAAATACTCTACTAATAAAATAAAACAGCATTGTTATATTAATCTCTTAGCCTCAGCTCATGCGAACTGATTGCTTTTTTAATATTTAGATTTAATAAAATAATTGTTTTATACATTTATTTATGTAATTTTAATTTTATATATAATTACTCTATTTTTTTTCATTTATATACTTCTATTTTAATTTTAATTTTACAAGAAAAAAAAACATTCTCAAGAGTTTATTGAAATCTGAGCAGTGAAGATTTGAAAGAATTCGTTCTAAAATAATAATTTATGGATATACATACACACGTATAATGAATTACACTATAAATTCTAATTCTTTTATATAAATACAAAACAATAAAAGTACAGATATACATATACAAATATTATGACGTTTTTAAAGTTACATTTTTTTTGTGGTTTGTTTTTTTTTTTTGTTATAGAAAATTTTCAAAAAGAAATGCAATCAAGTTGTGCTCATCTTTGCGTTTGGAATGTGCTTTCGACGAAAACTTTACGACTTACACTAAGTACTTAGAAATAAATACATTTAATTTTATTATACAAACACGATTATAATAATATGAACAAAAATTTTAATAAATAAATCGTTGATTTTGGATTTTTGTTTTTTTTTGTTTTTTTGTTTTTGTTAATAAATTATAAGAAAACATTTTGAATCGATGTTTGATCAGATCAAAGCCAGTCTCACACGCTCCATGTTTTTTTTTATTTTACTTTGTGCCGTGCGATCTTGGGTTTTGTAGCGAAATGTATCACAAGATAGAGGGTTGTCTAACTTTAATTCAAAATTAAAATCCAAATTCTAACTAGTCCTTAAATATAAAAATAAAAAGCTTAACACCAACACACCAATTTGGCTGTGGAGTGATGTGAATGTTGATGCCGAACAAGCAAGATTATCACGAGGATACTTGTTCGAGGGTGGCGCTTCCTCACGCAGTCTGCATTGAGAACCTTGCCGTTGGAAGATATCTCCGCAGAGTTCATGGCACGGTGGACATATGATGGCACCCTTGTGAAGCCATCCATTGGCAAAAATCCTAATTGACAATTGTTGGCCAGGGAAGAAGCATTCGTAAGAGTAATTGGCAACCACTATGTGAAGGCGGCCATTGTCGCATTTGTATTTGTAGCAACCAGAACCCCAATGCTGCCATTCACGGGTTTGTCGGCAGGAACGTTCTTCCCACATATTTTCGCTGTGATCGAAGCACTTTGATCCTTTGCCATAGCTCTCCAATGCAAAGTTTTTCTCCGGTTCTAAAAGAAAATTAACAAAAATTTAATAAAAAAAATATGATTTTTTTCAAAAACAAAACTATTTCAAAAATTTACTTGGATTATTTTCTTCAAATTTGCAATGTGACCCACGAACGATGATGTTTTTACTTCTCCACGTGAATTCCTGTATGTATGGGCAATGATCAGCTAAGGACACCGAACCCCCATAGAATCCTTCTTCGCCATCTTTGACGTGATTTATGGTATCGAAGTTCTAAAAAAAAAACGAAACAAATTTTAAAGAAAAAACTTTGACAACTTTTCTAAATGAATTTACCTGATATTCCTTTGCCAATTCATAGTCGTGCCTTATTAGGTTACAAAGAGCAACAGAGTTCCTATCGTCAGTGCATTCGGTTTGAAGAGGATCTCTTTTGACTTTCGAACAGAAGGGGTGAATTGATCGGCCTCTGCAAAATAAATAAGCAAATCATTTAGAAAATTGCTTAAAATTCAGCTAAAGGTGAAGCTATTTAAATTTTATAAAATCTTTTTATTTTGGAGTAAAAAAACTGGTCCCAATGAGATTTTTGCTTGAAATTTCAAAATAACCGCCCGCCGTTTTTGAAAACTGTTATGACTCGAGAAGAACCAGTGACTAGGTTATCACCATTTTTAGTTTGGACCATTACTTTTGTGACACCCTTCATGTGACTGAAAAATATATTAGTTTAATGAAATTACGTATAAACGACTGTAACATTTGTGCGGTTAATTGTATCATTTTGTTTTTAGTCTCATATGATTGGGCATTAAAAGGATTAAATACAATAATACAGTAGAATCTGGAAAACATGAACTGTTCTATGACATGAACAGTTCGGAAAGATGAGCGCTTTTTTTCCCACCAGTTCAAAAAAAAAAAAAAACACAATTCAAAATAAGTCTTTTTTATTTAAATTCTTATGATGAACAACTTTTTAATTTTAGCTATGATTTGTTTTTTTGTGTTAAATAAAAAAGAATTGTTATTTTGATAGATACAAGGTTTTTATGTAAAACCATATGTTTTTCTTAAACTAATTCTCTATGCTTGAAAAGATGAACAATTAGAAAAGATGAACGGGGCCGGTTTTATATCGTTCATCTTTTCGAGATTCTACTGTATGTGATATTTCTAAAACAAATCAGGGGTCGAATCGTCGCATACGATTTTCTATTTCTATATCTATCTTTTTGTACAGATTATATAGAGACAGCAATCTTATACATATACGTTAACGTTTGATCGTTTCACGCGGCGATGTATGCGACTATTCCTTACCAGTTTTTGGCAAACATTGTTTCCTATTATTGTTATTTTTTTTTTTTAATTTTCGCAGTTTTAAATGGAGTGGAGTTATCTGGTTCTTGCTGTGGAAACTTTAATTTATGTTTTCTACAATTTTACTTCTTCCAAGACAAGTATTGTGGTTTGCTGAAAAACAAGGCAAAAAGTTTAAATACTTTTTGAAATAAAATTCTACATCCAATTTACTTTGTAGTACCTATCAAAGTTTTTGCTTGGAGTTTGCTCTAAGCCACTCTGAACAAAACTACTACTGCAAATATGAATGTACATCTGTAGATCTGAATAGGAACAAAATGTATATAAATTTCTCGTCACTACTTTTTGTTCATAAAATTTGTACTCAAACCAACAATTTCTTTATACGAATTAATGGAAGTTTCGGTATAGCAAAGTATGTGCCTGTTTACCACTAAATAACTCAAACTTTGCTAAAGGATGGTTTAGACATTCTTATGTTGATCTTAAACTAATATTGGTTAAGAACTTTCTGAGGTTTCCAGGCGCCTAAATGTACGTTTAAATCAAATAATAAAAGCAAATTGTATATACTTTATTTTCTGTTAGCACATCATACTCGTAAACATTATTTTAGGCTAACGAGTTAAATTGGATTTTTAAAAGTGAGGATACCTTCGGACTACTGTCATAAGAGAAAAAAACATGTGCCATTTTTCCCCTTGACCCATCAATTACATTAAATAAACATTAATATTCACAAGAAACAGCATTTTTTGCATCAAGAGAGTGGTGAAATGGTGTTTTTTGCGAGGACAGTTAAAAAAAAAATTGGTGAAAATAATTCTCTGTATGGCCATTAGTTTTTACAGTTAGCGGTAAACCCCTGTGGGCCCAAGGCGGATCACGTTCAGTGCACTATTTATTTACAAAACTGATAAGATATCACAGGCACATGCTAGCGACATTACATACCTACCCTAAGGGCCGTTTTGTGATACGAAATTTAAGTTTTTATGTCGAACATAAAGGCTTATGATCTACTTTTTAATTTTTTTAAACTGTCACATAGCGGCTTATGTTGAACACAAATGCTAAAGTTTCGTTTCAGCAAACGGCTCTAAGTGGAGCAACTGATTTGTGTCAGCGGGATTGAACCCCGAAAAGGGAGTTAAAATGCTGATAACCCGCAAAGCGCGCAAAATTGAAATTGAAAATAAATGATCAGTTGTGGGTTCCCAGGACTTTAACTCCACAGGTACGGCTGCCAGTTTAAAAACCAATTACGTGCACTAAGTTTAGTTCTTATTGCTATGGGAAAAAAACCACTTGGGCCTTAAGCTAGTATCACACGATTTGTGAATACATAAAGAATTGTGTATAATAAATACACAAAAACATCTGAAACACAGTTAATGACATACAAACACAATTTGTATGTCATTTGCTATCATTTACAAATAGTGTTTCAAATGTTTAAGTGTATTTTTATTGCAAAAAATCACTTATTTAGTGTATACGCAGATACAGAAGTTATTGTACTGCTCCGAACTCCCTCTGTTTTTAAGACACTAAGTTTGTCAGTTCATAGATAAAGATTACAACCACAAACTAAATTCAAAAATATATATAATAGAACAACAATAAAAAAAAAACCTCATACCGCATGGAATTCTCTCCTTCGTTTTGAAAACTTTTCCCAAAAAATTAGAATGAAAGTAAATATTTTATAAAACACAAGTAACAATAAAAAAAAAAAAAAATTACAACTTGTTATAAAATTAAAACCACAAACCTTCCATTATTCATTTGAATCCAGTCCTTGCAGCTTCGCATGGCAAAACTACAACCCAAACCTTTGCCCCAGGACAATGGTGATGCCATACTGAAGTTTGCCTTATACCAACCCGAATCCTCCATCAGTGCAAGAGTTATTCGTGAGAAAACAGGACTTTGTGTGTGGGTTCCAGTCATTGCTTCGTTCTTGAATATCAAAATAGAAAAAAAAAAACAAAAAATTCGTTTAAGGATGAAAATTGAAATTGCAAATATTTTATAATTCAACATAGGATTATCCCACGCCCGCCCCCTACCACCAACTACTGTCATTTAAAAAAAGACTATCGCAGAATTAAATCCAAGAATTTTAAGTACCTTTACCGTTTGTTTATGATGGTTATACTTGATAAACGCTTAAGTGTTTGCAGAGGTATTTTTTTTTGCACAATTTCTTTTCGATTTCGAGTAAGGTGAAAAAATATTGAAGGAAAAGTGATACAGACGGAATTCAACAGCTGGCAACTGATTCGTTAAAACCTTCAACCAACTGCATTTAATCGAACACGATAATACAGTTGTGATAGAGTATCTGATGTTTGTTGAGTCGAAAATAACATTCAAAGATGAACAAGGAACGCTTTCAGTCAATTAAATAATGGGAATGAGTCAATCAGGTAAAACAAATTATACTTGGAGATCTTTAATATTAAATGTATGAACATTGAGTAGAATTCTTGAGCCTCTGTTCTCACAGTTGACATGAAATCGTAGAACTTATAAATTTTAAAATGTTTGAAAGTTCTAGAAACGCTAAATCGATTCCCTGTATCAATATTTAGGTGATATTTTTAGTAAAACTTCTTTGAGATCTCCATAAAATAAAATCCAATTCATGAAATTTTTATATTTAACGAACCACTGCATAACTTAGTGGTATTTTCGTCATTGTTCTTCTTCCATCACCAAAATTGTTAGGTATTTAACCTATTTAAAAGGAGAAAGCATGTTTTTTTTTTGAGTGATATTTGTAATAATAAAATTTATTTGAAAATGCGGTACTGTGTAAGATGAAGTGTTCAAATGTTCAAATGAAATAAAGCCGATTTTCAAGAATTTGTTACTTTGAAGTATACAATTATTAAGCCATTACGAAGTGAACCGCTTTAAATAGTTTCTACATCGTTCCTAAGAAATATTATGACAGAATATTTTCTCTCTAATAATGTATTAGTTTTTTTTTTTACCTCCAAGAAAAATTATGTCTATATGTTTAACAGTTGAATGCTTCAAATTTAGAAATAAGTTTATACACATAATGACATTTCCAAATTTTCAGAATTCATTACAGATATCTTATACAATCTTATGCAAATCCCTCGTGCATATTTAGACATTGAGACCACTGGCAATTCTAAATAGAAAAAACAATCTTTGCCACAAAATGATACTATGAATCATATCAAACTCTCTTGGGGAGATTCTTTTGTAATTCAAAAGTTTGTAGGTGATACTTCCTGGAATTTAAACGAAAACATTTTTAGCTTAAAATAACTTCCAACCCAAGAGACTTTTTTTTACTGTTAGAAGGACATTATCTTCAAATGAACATTTGGGGTAAGAATAACTTTAAAAACAAATAATTTTTTTCTGGTTTTAAAATTATAGTAAAGGGTTTTCCAATAAGAGGTGTTTTGAATAGCCCGCTATTTCGGTAGCTGTCACTTTTTTAGCTGTCATTTTTTGACATTTGACAAGTAGAAACTACGCTATTAATAAAAATGGAACGATACATGCTTCAACAACGCATTGAAATTATTAAAAAACACTATAAAAATGGTGAAAATTTGGCAGAGACGGTTCGTAAAACTAAAACATTTTTGGGTCGTCGTGAAGCACCTTGTCGGACCGCAATACAGAACTTGGTGGACAAATTCGAGCTGTTGGGACAAGTTAGTAATGTGAAGAATAAAACCCGTGCACGTCGCTCAAGAACAACTGAGAATATTGCTGTTGTAGCCCAAAGTGTTGAAGAAAACCCAGGTTTGTCCATTCCTCGTCGTTCTTTTGAATTAGGCATTCCACAAACGTCATTACACCGTATTTTGCATAAAGACTTGGGTCTTAAGGTTTATAAAGTTCAGTTAACACAAGAACTCAAGCCGGCTGATCATCAACAACGTCGTGTCTTTGCTGATGGAATGAAAATGAACCGGAATTTCATCGAAAAATCATCTTGACTGATGAGGCCCATTTCCACCTCGGAGGCTACGTCAACAAGCAAAACTGTCGCATCTGGGGCTCGGAAAACCCAAGAGTTATTGTTGAAAAGCCTCTCCATCCTCAACGCGTGACTGTTTGGTGCGGTTTATGGTCCCGCGGGGTCATTGGACCTTACTTTTTCGAAAATGAGGCTGGAGCAACAGTTACGGTCAATGGATTGCGCTATCGAGAGATGATTAATGATTTTTTATGGCCTGAATTGGATGGTATTGATCTGGACAACGTTTACTTTCAACAAGACGGCGCTACGTGCCACACAAGCAATGAAACCATCTTTTACGGGAAAAGTTTCCGGACCGTGTTATCTCTCGAAGAGGTGATCACAATTGGCCACCGAGATCTTGTGATTTAACACCTTGCGACTTCTTCCTTTGGGGCCACGTGAAAGATAAGGTCTACGCCAACAGCCCAGCGTCGATTCAAGACCTCAAAGATGAAATTCGTGAGGCTATCGAGGACATAGGGCAGCCACTTTGCGATTTGGTTATGGAACATTTCATGAAAAGGATATGGTCCTGTAAGCGTGGTCTTGGCGGCCATTTGGCTGATGTTGTGTTCCATTATTAACGGCTCTTTCCTCTTTATAATGAAATAAACATCCGATCATTTATCTCCAAAAATGCCATTTTTCTTTGAATATCAAAATAACACCTCTTATTGGAAAACCCTTTAATTGATATTATCGGTTTTATTTCATTTGTAATGCTACTGGGAGTTGGCACAAAATTAATTCAATGCAATATCAGTCCTCAAATTGACCAACGACATGATACGGAACTGCCACAAATTTCTGAAAAAAATATTTGAATAAAATAATTATCATTTACGACCGAAATGGATGTAAGAACAAGCTTTAATCAAACTTGAGAACATCCATTCACATATTTGAAAGCGGGACCAATTTTTTAGGAATTACTTTTTGAAAAACAAGGGACTGTTTTTATTCGAAGGAATATTCTAGAATTTATATGGGTGAACATGGACACGAGTCAACATGGACTGCTGAGATCGAATCTGAAGTCAGAAATAATCTATGTCGCATTTTCGAGGTAAAAACAAAATGAACTTGCTTTTCTGAACTTCTTATTTGTTTGAAATATTTAAAGACATCATAAATGAAGCCAAATTTCTATTTTCGAGAGTAATTTGTTTCCAGTTAGTACAGATTAAATATACATTTAATAAAAACAAATTTGTATCCTCATGAAACTTGGAAAAAACTTTAAGATTGAAGAAACAAAAGAGTCCATAAAAATATCTTGATTTTTAGGTAAAGAGGGAGGAGGTGAAGACTTAAAAATAAATTTAAAAATGGTGGTCCAATGTAAACACATGATACATGATTTTAAGCTATTTTTTTTATTCTGAGTCTAATGACATCAAAACTAAGTCTTCAAATTGACAACTGCTCTATGAAAAGCATACTTCATTTTTAGCAAAGGTGCCTATATTTGTGCCTTAGCAGGTAAAATGGAACCAAAACCCATTAAAAAAAAGATGATACACTCGTCAATTTCGGCAACAGGGTTTCATTTGAAATAAGAACAAGGAAACTAGATAGTGCTGAAAAATATTTTTGGTTAAAGGGTGTTTTCATGAGGGGCGAAGTTATCGGTGAAAAAGGTATCACACCATCTGACTTAAAAATGATACATTAATGAAACTTGGTAAAAATGTTTCATTTTACATAGAAACCAAGAATAAGAAGAGTCAATTAAAATATTTTCAGTGAGAGGGTGTTTTTTTTCAAGAGAAATGAAAACAATATTTTTTACATTTTTTGTTGATATTTTTATTTGTTAAATTATTTTTTTTTATTCACCCATATTCCGGAAGGCGTTTGCTCAAAAACGCCACGCTCTAGAAGCCATAATTCGCGTCCAAGTTAAAATAAAACTTTACAGTTCTTTTCGTTCTGTATCTCTCTTTTTCCATAACAGCGAAGTCGTTTCCCAGAAACGTCAATTGTC
Organism: Meliscaeva auricollis; assembly: GCA_948107695.1. Classification (NCBI taxonomy): domain Eukaryota; kingdom Metazoa; phylum Arthropoda; class Insecta; order Diptera; family Syrphidae; genus Meliscaeva; species Meliscaeva auricollis. The sequence continues at coordinate 115,415,065 of OX403616.1, read as the reverse complement.
GCTTCTAGAGAATGGCGTTTTAGCACAAACGTCTTGCGGAATAAGGGTGATTGTTTCAAATTTGGAGCATTGGCATACATATTTTGGTAAAATTTTTCAAATTTAATTAGGGGATTTTAAGCTTTCTGGATTTTGGATTTCGAGTTCTGTCCGTTTTCCTCAAAAAAAGGAGTCTGATGAGAGGATTGGCACCCTTGAAATGGCTATAACTCTAGCCATGTTGGTGGTAGTACCTTTAAGTTGTTGTTGTTGTTGTTGTTGTTGTTGTTCAATGATTAATTTTATGCCTGATTTTAATTTTTAAATATTGTTATTTCCGTTAATCGTTTTTGAAAAAAGTAACATCGAACTAAAATTTAGAGACAAAAAAATATTAAAATAACATGGTATACTATTTTTTTCAAGATTGTGGAATGAATTATTCATTTTTTTTTTAATACTGGTCTCATAAAGTTTAAATCTAATTTGAGAAACCAAAATATTGTATTCTTATTATTATTATTTATTAAATTCCGGCTGCCTGATTGGATACCACATCTAATTATAGAAGATTTTGTGAATAAAGTCGGCAGTATCCACATTTTCAATCAAGCAATAAAAAACCCAATTTTATGAAAAACTAGTTTCATTTTATTCGCTTTTATTTCCAATCTCATCGCTTTTAAAAATATCTTAATTCCAGTCAAGTTGTTTTTTTTACCTTTTTATTACATATATAATGTTTTTGGGCGTCTAAATAAAGGTTTGTTAGCAAAATTTTGTGGCGCAACACGGTCAAAATTCAACAACAATGATCTTGAAAAGTATTGAAAAGTATAAACAAATATCACCCATGTGTGGTCCACCATCTTGAAAAAACAACAGCCATAATGGATTTTTCGCTTTTCGGCTATAACTTGGAAAAGTTATTGTCCTGCCTGAAGATGTAGTTCTGGGGCCTGTAACACGAAACCATAAGTAATTGTCAAGTGAAATCTTACAATTTCCAATACAAAATTGAGTGATTTCACTTGTAATGTAAAAACTTATAGTTTTGCGTTTAAGGTCCCTGGAGTCAAATTAATATATTTCAACTGCATAATACACTAAAAACAATAAGTACTAAAAACAAATTCTGTTGCTTCTTTTTTAACTAGCTTGCCGGCAACCGATTTTAATAATTTTGGTTTTATTTGAAAAGTACAATCATCTGGAAGCCTTCCTTCTATTAATAAATTTTCGTTAAATGATTTTGCGGTCAAATTTTGACCGCTTGGCATTACTAATTTACATATATTGGCTATCAACGGTAAAGTACAATACTAAACATTTTAGAGGTTTCAGAAATTGACAAAGTTTGAAGAGGCGATTTTTTGAGGATACGTAGACAATTTTTGGCTCAAATTTTGGGAAATTTAGTTTTCATCAACATGTAGGCACATATGTATTTATTCCTAACTAAATACTTATCATTTTGGGTAAAGTTTGCTAAAATCTGCAAAAACATTGAAAATTTCGTTTTTGTATTTTATTTTTGAACATATTGCGCAAGAAATTTTGTTAGAAAACTTCATATTTGAATTTAGGACTGCCAAAAACATAAAGTAGGCCTTTCCTTTTTGATCAAAAATTTACTATATAAATAAATATGTGCACAACATGCCCTAAGTTTTATTATTATGAAAGCAAATCAAGAAGATTTTTTAGGGTAAAATAAAATTTCATAATCTGAAAATCCATCCCCAAATAAACAACTATTGACGAAATAAGAGACGTTTATATCTCCTCCAATGTTGTTTCAACACCTTTAACTATGTAAAAGTAATGCAGGTAAGATCGATTCACGTTTTTCAAAGAGGGATGGCGGGCACCCCGAAAATTATGACCTTTCCTTTTAAAAAGTCTATGTTTCCATTACTTAAAGTTAAATAATAGATATAATCCTAAACACATGTAATATTATGTCACATAAAATTATATCCAAAAATAGCATATTTAAGGATTTTTATTTAAAAATAGAATTCCATTAAAATTCAACATCCGGATCATAATCAATTAAAAAAAATGTAAGTTCAACAAGCAAATATGTTTGCCACCACATAAATCGTGACATTTTTTAGTATTTTTTTTTTTAAATTGTATCAAACAAGGAAAATACATCAACAAAACAAACAACGACGCGACGCTTCTAACGAACCCACAATCCAAAAATCATTCGAAATGACATGATGGCATAACAATTTATATTTTTATATTTTCCAATTCCGATATTCCGCGTGTCAATATTTGCGAAAATAAAACCAAATTTGCACTTTGTGGGAATCAGCAAGAATGTTGTTATGCTACGCGCGAAGCACATTCCAACATTCAGTCCTGCCAGAGCCCACCCCTAAATCAATTGCGTATTGACTCAATTTCACAAAGTATAATGTTTGCTAACCTCTAATATCCTCTTCTCCCAATGAGTGAGAGCTGTTCCTTCGCCACCTTGATCCTCCAGTTCGGCACCCTCCAACTCCGGACAGTTAAAGTGTTTGCGGGTCTCCTCGACGACACGAGGCGTCACCATCATATCAACCACCTTGCGAATTGTTCCACCCCTCACCGACCACTTATCTCGAACAACTTTGCGTATTGTTTTGTCACTCCATTGGTGTATCTGTAGTCTGGAATACATCAAATGGTACTCAATTTGCATATTTAACTTTACAAAAAATCGATATTGGTAAGTACTCACTTTTCATTGAGGTAAGGTTTCCCCGTATCGGATTTGCGTGGGGTACGTGGTTCACCGCGCTCATCCCGAAAGAACGCATACAAACTAACTGAAAAGCCTAGAGCGTGTAAGATTTCATGTTTCACAGTGGACAGGAGTGTCTGTAGTTCCTGTGGCTTTGTACTTATGCTATCTGGACACAAGTTGGCATGGCCGGCTATCGGCCGGTCGAGGGCAGCTTCTTGCTGACAGTGAGCGGCATATGCTACTGTCAAGCCTTTATGGCAACGTTCTGTTTGTCTGGCTGACACATAGAAAACAAAATCCGCATTATGAATGCCTGGTCCTCTTTGTGTGGTTGGTTCGGGACGGCAATCCTGGCCGGTGGCATTGCACACCCGACACACCTGTGGAAAAGGTAAACATTTTTATTACTGTTTGGAGAGTACCCACATTGTCGGTGTGTGTTTTTTGCCACTTACATCGAGATGCTCGTCAGGAACTTGTACTTCACCGCACATTGTTATCGATTTACAGTGGTCTATGCAGTGGGTTAGCGAGTCCTTGACAAAAACTTGTGTGCTGTCACATTTTCTGGAAAAATAAAATAAAACAAACAATGGATTAAATTCATTTTAAAAATATCATAAACGTAAAGTGAAATGGAGGAGTAATAAAAAAAACTTTTCTGCCTTTGCTTTCACAGTAACATACAAACAAACTATTATTTTATCCTTTGACTTAATAGTAATTGTCAAAAGTTTTCACATGACCTTAAATGCACATAATTAAGTGATTTACCTGTCCTGCTAGTGAGACAATTATCCTTATATTTAAGGGATTGTGTTTCAAGACCTCTACTATGTATTTGTGTTAGAAATACAACTAACTTACTACAAATTAGAAATTTTATAAAGTTCGTAATTCAGAATTTGGAAAGAAGTTTCCAATTTTTCATGAAAATCTATAAGATAATAAGAGTCCAATTACTTAACGTTGCCCCAAAAAAAAGAATCAAGAGGCGTTAAATCGCACGTACGAGGCGGCCAATCAACTGGACCATTTCTTGAAATAACACGCTCTTCAAATTTACTCTTCAATAATTCGATTGTAAGGTGTGCTGTGTGGCTTTTGGCACCATCATGTTGAAACCACATGTCGTCCAAGTCAATTTCTTCCAATTCGTGCCAAAAATAATCGGTAATCATGGCGCGATAAGGCCATTCACAGTAACGTAACGATCGTTTCCATCGACCAAAAATTATGGCCCAATAACGCCGCCGGCATGCAAACCGCACCAAACAGTTATTTTTTGTATATGAAGTGGTGTTTCTTGAAGCAAATGTGGTTTCTCTGTGGTTTATTGACGAACCCATTCAGCCAAAAATGATCTTCGTCACTGAAGATGATTTTGCGATGAGATTCATCATCCTGGCGCATCTTCTCTAGAGCCCAATCGGAGAACGTACGTCGCTTCAAATCGTCAATTGGCTTCAATTCTTGAGTCAGCTTGATCTTGTATGGGTGTAAACCAAGATCCTTACGAAAAATACGCCATAATGTGGTCTGAGCGATGCCCAATTCTTGAGAACGCCTTGGAATTGACTGTTTTGGATCGTATTCTACGGACGCCTGAACGGCAACATCACACAACGAATATGTAGACTCAAATTTTTGCACTAATCTTGTTATTGTCTGTCTACTAGGAAGGGATTAACAACCGAAAATGGGAGTTAACGCTCTTAAAGTCGCGGTCACCGACTCCGAACTTCGGTAGAAATTTTTTATAATTAGCAGACGTTGCTCAACCGTGTACTTTGTCATGATAAAAATGTTGAGTTTACTGAATAAATTGACAATGACAGTTTGATGATTTGTGAAAGGGTGCGGTTACAAATTAAATCCAAAGTTGTCAAGTCCCCATTGGAAAACACTTTACACGCAGATCTCTCAATGTGTGATTGTTGATAACGACATATATAGACCGAGAGCCCAAAGCAATCATTAATGGGGAGTGATAGCATAAAATCACTGGGCAATTCCACGTAAAAGTCTACCAAAATCTTAATTCTATCTATCTAATTAAAAATTTTAAAATTGTCTTAAACACTGTTGTAGTGTAGCTCACGAAGAAGAGCCGGTAACTAAAACATATTCAGTCACGGTGTAATGGTATTTAGGTGTTTTTTTTGGTTTGGGTAAAACATTAGCAAAAAGAAGCAAATCCAGGATAGAAAAAATAAAATTGATTAAAATATTTGTAGAATTTGTGGGGAAAATCATAAGTTAATATCGACGTTTAATAAATCTAACAGCATCGATTGATTCGCCTCAATGTTAATGGAAAATTTGTGGTTTACTTGGTAAAGTCAAAGACTTGTTTGTCAGAGATGGTGTTAGTCGTCAAAGAATTTCTTACATTTGTCAAGTGAGTGAACGAGCATTTATTTTTTGTTTCGTTAGGCGTTAAGGTAATATTATGTCAGGATCTACTTCTCTTCCTAATACATATGCATTTGCAACTCCTCTATACTTTCTGAGACTAGAAAGAAAATTCCATTTGGCTTTTGTTAAAACTTTTCCATGATAACTTTTTCAAGCAAACGCTTGAGTTTCAGTCTCTTCTATTGCAGAAATCGGAAAGTTATAAGTTTTGTTCTTGGATCTTTTTTGTTGAACTCTTTGTCTGTTCTGCCGATCGATACTTTTTGTTTTTACAAATGTCGTCGTCGATTTTTTTTAATTGCTTTTTTTTTACATTTTTAAAATAATCCACTCAGTTTTCGATTCCTTCTTTGTAATATGTAACTTTACCTCTGTTGCTGTTTTAGCTATTCCCAGTTTGATTCTTAAGTGTATTAGAAACTATTACACATTTTCTAAAAGACTCGTTATAATTGAAAAATGCTCAGAATTCAATACTTGAAGAAAATTTAAAGTATTTTTCATTAAGAAAGTAGTTTTGAAGTTCCTTTGTTATGTTCTGCAGTTTTGGTCTTTAGGTTTTCTTTGAAATAACAGTATTTGTTAAATTGAAAGTGACAGTAGTGTAGGTCACTTTTCAGCTTGAATTGTAGCTCACGGACTAATCAAATTATTAATAAAACAAAACTCTAAAAACCATTTTCCCTCTATTTCATGTACTTTGGCTGCAGATATAATGTAAATAATAAGAGGAAGATTTTTGAAGTTAAAAAACACCTATTCAAATGGCTTCTTTTGGCATGTAGTGTTCACATTTAATTTTATAGCTATTTCACAGACTACCACATCCATCGGCTGCCACACTTAGCACCACTAATGGAAGGAATCTGATGATCGGGTGGGGCAGTCTGTGAAATAGCTATAATTCCAGCCTTTGAACTTGGTGGTAAAACACACAGGTTGTTGTTGTTTCATTTAAACATTTAATGTTAATTGTCGGATAAGGCAGCCTAACTGCGCGTATAATAAAATATACAAAAACCCACTCTTAATAATTGTATGTTTCCTTCTTTTTGAGATAGTTGAAAATTACAAAAAAAAAAAAAAATTTAATCAGATTTAGATTTTTCGGCTGTATTCTTGATATAGCTTCGAGGATAGTGAATTAATAATAAAATATACTGGAACGTATGTACACAGCTTTCTTAATAAAGAGTATTTCGGTGTATTCGCGGGTTAAAATTGTTTGAATTAGCTTTTTGGGGGTGTAACCCCATTGTTTCTCTTAGGAATTTAAAAAAATGCTAAGTTGTGTAGTGAAGAAGAAATTTTATTTAAAAATCGGAAATGATATTAGACGAGTACGAGTTTTTATTATTAAAATGTGTGCACTACGGCGTATACGTACTTTTTGTATAACTCTTAATTTGTATTGCAAAATATTTCTTTCTCTATGATAAGTTTCCGATCCATCTTGTTTTATTTTGTTTATTCCTATGCTTGCGCAAGACCAGGTTCAGAAATGGAATGCAGAATGCAACCTTCTAAATGATTTAGATTCTCATTTATCTAACAATAACAGACCGCTGTATCATTGCACAGAACAATTATGTTGTTATCACAATTATTTAAAAAAAAGCGATGTTTTGAATGTCTTCGAGACAGAGTGCACCATTAAACAGGCCTTGGACCCTTGGTCCTACATAATGAGGAGGTACCACTCTATTGTTGCTCACAAACCCATTTTTAAAACGAACGTATTTCATAAGAAACATTGTGTTGCGATTGTGGAAACTTAAATTATTATCGTATTAGCACCTACGTAAAACTACTACTAAATAAAAATGATTTTTTATTTTTCATTTATGGCAAACATTTACACAGAATTTTAAAACTAACTCTACCTAGTTAAACATATTTCCTGTTTCCTAGAATCAAATTGAAATAAATGCAATTGAAAATCCTCCAGATCATTTAATTAGTCCTTAAATGGCAATTTTATTTATAAACACTTTCACCACAACAAAAAAAAAAAAAAAACGAACAAGAATTGGGTTATTTACAAATGCTACAAATGGTATGGCATTTCTGAAAAATTGTGAATTATTTTCTCTCTGTGGGTTTGTGTAGTTTATGGAATGATTTTAATTGAAAAACAGAGAAACAAAAAATCTTATACCATTAACCTTTTCCATACAAAATTTCTAGTTAAAAAAAACTGAAAAATGTACCATCACTTCTAGATAACACGTGCCCACCTCTACACAAAAAGTTTAAAAGGCATTTCGTTTTCTAGTTTTTCGTTTTATGCCAAACATATGTCATGTATGTACTTTCGTACGTGCATATGTTTGGATATTTCAATGCAGTTTTTGTCACTTTATTGGGAAATTGTTTTTTTTTGTTGTTCTTAGACAGGAACAAATTTAATAGGTCCAAAGCAAAAATGACATAAGCCTTTTTAAACTCATTCCGAGAAAAACACAATTTAGAATTGTATTTTTACTTATGTCCTTAGAGTAAAAAGTCCATTTGAATTAATTAGAGAGAAAGCCTGGGTAAGTAAATACAAGCAAGAATTGACAATAATAAAGTATGAAGGAAATGCTTAAGGTAGCTCCTCACATCTCTTGAGTTTCGATTTCACCACATATCTTGAACCAAATCAAATGTGATCAACACATTTCATAACAACGTAAGTCCACTTTTTCACTATTTAAATTAAGTTCACCAATGTCTTCTAAAAGGAAATAGGAAGAAGAACGACAATTTAATAAATGTGCTTAAAACGAAACTGAATTCTTTTTTAAACATTTGTGCGAAAGTTTTAATATTAAAACTTAATTAAGTCAAAACGAACAAAATGGATTTAAGCTGTTCTACCACTTTCCCACAGATATTTAGACATCAGAAAAAAGATACTGGAGTATTATTAATGGTTAATAGGAGTAATTCTGGTTTCAAAACTTTGCTTTTCAAAATTCTACTTTTCATCCAAAAATTCTGTTCTATAAAACTGCATTTTTTTTTCTATTCGCTTTTACAAAATTATCTTTTCAAAATTCTGCCGGCACCTATGGATTAAATTTTTATTTTTAACAATATAATTTTCGAACAAAAAAAAATATTATCTAACTGCAAATTAAAAAAAGCCACAATTTTGTTACTGTTGACTGAATTTATCAAGACCCCATAAAGAAAACAAATTGCAGTTGATTTTATTAATCAGTTTTTTTTAATTGAACTTTCAGAAAAAGTCTCATTTTAATTTTTTCAACAAAAAAATTTCTTAACTGACAATAAGAAAGTTAGACAATTGTTATAAAAAAAATATGTGAATTTTATTTTCATGAAAATTTTCATTATTCGCAGCATATTTTAAGGAGCGAAATTCTGAACAGCAGAATTTTGAAGAGTAGAAATTTGAAAGTTAGAATTTTGACCCCGACCCGGAAGTAAGTTTTGTTTTATTAACAATATAAATCAATGATTTTATGTTAGTCAACCCTTTTTTACTCAAAGTTAAAGTTAAAGTTCCAAGCAATTTGAACAAACAGAACCAATTTTTCATTAAATATTACATATACAAGTGAAGGCAAAAGAATGTCCATGTTATTGAAATTTTAAGCTCAATATAAATGGTTCCTTTAGACTATAAGCTTCTGATATTTATTTTTGAATGTTAATACAAAATCGTTTTTCTCATTTAACGTTTCCATAATGAATTCTCTGTTTGAAAAAAACCCTTTAAGCTTTGTAAAATTGATATAATTGTAGTTAATGATGTGGCAACTGGCAATCCTCTTTATCCTACTTACATAAGGAAATCTATAAAAATATACTCAGAAAAGAATATTCAGCAAATAGAAATAACACATATACGTTCCTGATAGAGATTTCTGAGATCGGCATATGCACAGTGGGGGATTTAAGATGAAGTTTAAATGGTGTGCAGATGGCGTCTGGTAAATCGTAGAAAATATTCGAAGAATTAATTCCAAAAAGAAAAAAAAAACCTTCAGCTTATGTCAAAGCGTTCTATTTTTCTTTCGTGCACAAGCACTAATATTTATTCAAGGGAAGATTCAATTTCGAACTTAAACGAAAAACGTGTGCAACTTATTTATGTTACACATGATATTGAAAATAAATTGTTTGTTTACAATTCATAAGAGCTGCCAGTTTGGATTGATGCACACAAGAACTCAATTTTGTACTTACTCAGCCTAATAGTGCAAGTTTTAGTCAAGGAAAAGATAAGAAATTTAGTATGCAGAAGGTCAAACATAATATATTCATGAATACTAAAGGAGAGTTTTGAAGGCATCAAAGTTTAAATGCAGAATTAAAGAGGTGAGATTTTGAGTATGTACCGCATTTTACGAGATTTTTTATCTTTAGGGGAAGCCGCCCGCCATCTTGAAAATAATCCTTTCTTGTGCTTTTTCAGTTTTCTTCCGTTTTAGTGCCTTAAAGGGAAAAATAATATTTAGTACCTACTATTTTGTTTTAATTTTAATATATGTACCACTTAAAATTATATTTTACAAAAAAATCTTATCTTATTTAGTCATATGAATAATAACACTGTCCTATCACGTTTTGTAGAGCTTGAAGCACTGATTACAAAACCGTACCTAAAAATTCCGTAACACCCCCAAAAATTCTGGACTTAGGATCAAAAAACGGGTTTTCCATTGAAAAAAAATAGCTTCGTTAAATTTTAACTGTTGAAAATATCGTTTTCTTTAAAGAAACTTCTTTATTATTACGTTAAAGAAACTTCCTATAGTAATATTGGTTTTTGTATTAAATGAAATTAACCTGAAATTTCATCTGAATTTTAATTTCCTGTTAACCATTTTGTTGTACGAAAAATAACTCCTTTTTCCTTTAACTACTCAAGAGATAAGTCATGGTATTTTGTAATCCTGATTATATATTGCAATCTTATATATTATAATAAACTTTAATTGAATTATTAATTAAATCTTTTGTCGTCTTTCTATCAGAAGTTTATTTATATATCTCAAAATTTAATTTTAGTTTTGAATTTTTTTGTGGTTTGAAAAGAAGACATTTAGACCTAAAAAAAACCAGGTGGTTCAGTAAAACTTCTAGAAACATTGTGTTTTAAAAATATATTCTACAATAATGTTTGTTTCCAAACCACACGGGATATTTTTAATAAAAGTCTGTTGAAAATTGGCAAATTTAACGATTTTAAACCAGATACAGAAATTCGAAGATTAAGGTACCGGAAAAATTGAGTTTTAACCAAACCACATGTTTGTTTTACAATGTTAAAAAGTTCTAAATGTCTTTTTTCAAAAACAGTAAAAAAATCCAAATTTGGTGTACATTTGACGAAGCTAAATTTTGTACAATGGATAAAATTCTAACAAAAAAAACTTTTTTTGGCCCTCCCACTTCACAGAATGTATAATGATAAATAAGCCACGAAAAGAGCTTTGAGATCAATCTCAATTCCAACGAGTCTGAGTTCCGGTTTGCTTGATCAATCTCACAGGTGAGTTCAAGCTCGTCAGCTCAGACAGTTTATCTCCAAACTGTTAATGATTAAGCTAAAATTAAATTAAATGTAACTTACATTCTTGCCATTTTGATGCAATGCTGTATAACAACGCACGAGCCAATTTCAATCCTAAAATTTGAACCCCGTCAGCATGCTGGTGGAATCAACCCACATGCATTTATCGCAGAAATGCCTCTTGCTTTCATTCTTAAACTCCAAAAAAACTTTACTTTTAGTAGCTTAGGTTGTCAACTAAACCATACTACAGAACCCACTTGTTACCTATTCGAGGTCCTTTGTTTAAATAACAGAGGTTATAGGTAGGTAAAAATACACTAAATTTTGCTAATTGGTAAAATTTCATACCTGTTCAACCGAATGATTCCTTTTGTTTCCCGCACCATCAATGCTTGCTCCCAAAATTGTACTGCTTCAGGTAACACAGTATTCTAAAAAACATAAAAAAGCATTACATATATGTAAAAGTTAATAAAAAATTTGATTTAAAAATATGAATTCTAAACTTACATTGATAAGTTCAAATTTGTCTTCATCTAATCTGCAAGAACATTAAAAAAAAAACGTTTATTTTTAATAATTTAATAATTGTTATTATTGTTATGGGTGGCGAAAAAAAAAAAAAAACTTTAAAAGAAAACATACAAAAACAGAAAAATTAATAAATGTGGTATTAAAGCGTTCATTTTAACCACTTAAATTTACTGTCTCCTCTTTCAATGCGTAAACTGTATATAAAAGCAAATTGATTTTTATGTAAATTACTGATTTATATTTATTTTTTTTTTAACCCAAAACGCCAACATGTTTTTCTTTTAGCCATATGGCATGGTTGGTTAATTGAAACTTATTCTGTTAAATTTTATATTTATTTAAACATTTTCTGAGAAAGAAAATAACACACTTATGTTATATTGAAACAAAAATAAGTTCTGGACACACAGTTGGGTTTTTATTTGCTCTTTACCATAATAAATACGATATTCCGATATGCGTCTAAAAATGATTCACAGGACCGTAGACAGTGAGAAGTTAAATTTTCCCGGGCCCGTACTCCTTTAAAGTACCTTTGTGTTTTTCCGTACATCTTCGAAATAATTTATTCAGGAATTTCTATCTTTCGTTGGACAGTGTCATGAATTCTGTACACCATTTTGTGGAAAGATATGCTTATCGACTGAAATAGTTCGAGAGAAGGATATGTAAGTTACTTCAAAACTTGGTCTTCCTCTGTTTGAGTCATAACATAAAATTGTTTCGATGAAATTGAATACTTGCATCTCTCAGTTCTGTGTTTAGCTTTAATGGAATGAAATGTACATCCAAAGAAGGGTGTTAAAGTTTGGCGAAAAAACATTGATCAATGACGGCCCTGACCAGCCATCTAAGGATGAAACAGCCATTGCGTTTGAGATGGCAATTTAAAGAAAATTACACGGTGCTGTTCACAGAATTGACATCGTTAGGACAAGATAATATGAGACCCTGTGTCACTTGTCAGTTTAAAACGTTCTTTGCAAAGTTAAAGGAATTGTGTACTTTTTTTTTTTGATGTTATGTAGGTACTCCCTTTCTAAATTGGGTTTTAAATTTGGAATTTACAAACTTGCATGTCAATAATATTGTCCAAAGATAAGTTGACAAGCACGAGTCCATTATTTTGAAGTACAGAAGAGGAAAATGTATTTTTTACTGCATTGGAATTGTTCGATCCACATTTTTAATATTAAAAATAAAATAGTAAGAAAAAAAAAAAAAAAAAAGTGCAACCAAAATTGCTGAATTTGCAAATTTTTTTTCAAAATTTTTCTTTTAATTTATGTAGCTCTGGTTTGATGCCTACCAAACAAACCCCTAAATGCATCGAGGCGAATACATGGACATCTTAGAGTAAATTTAGGTTTGATGGTTAGGTTTCTCTGTACTAAATTATTCTCAAGAAGCACATGCAAGGAAATATCCGAGAATAAGGTGTTGGGCTGCTACTAACAAAAACTGCACTCAATAGCCTGACTTTATGGTAGCGTCTATTAGACAGGATAATGTAGGCAAAGCTTCGGACTACAGTAGTAAATACTAAAGAACAAATTCCATTTTCATGTGGAAAAAGAAGCCTTTTATAAATGGCTGGGTTTAGCTTATAACAAAAGAAGTCCCCTGGACATCAGAAACAGAAGAGGGGCGGATATGGAGTCGGCCAAAGACCCCTTTCTGATGCAGTTCGGAGATTCAAACACAGATTTTTTGCAAGCTGAGCCAACGATTTCGAGCAAGCTACTAGTTTGGTACTCTGAGTACAAGGAATGACCGTCAAGTTCAAGAAGAAATGAGATCTAATGACATGTGAAAAATGAAGAGGATTTGCGTGCTTCCTGCGGTTGTCAAGATAACAACAACAGCAAAAAAAACGTTTTACAAGGAAAAAAATAATATCAAACATAAAAACTCGAGGCCCAACAAGCAGGTTTTCGCCCTGTAGTGACAACTTACGAATTATTACTGAGCAGTGCGTCAAATGTCGATCACCATTTAGACTGCTTTTCATTCATTTTGAAAATGCGTTGGATATATTTGGCTTTACCTACTTAGGAGGGTCCTTACAGATAATTTAATTCCGCGTTCTACATAGAGGAGGTTGGTCTTATGAATTTGAAGTCCAATCTGGAGTCAAAAAGGGATGCATACTGTCTAATACTCTTGTTGCTTGTGAGAGGCGGTATGCTAGAGGCAGCCCTGATGAACGAATATCGAGGATTTAACTAATTCTGAAATCCCAACTTAAATATATAAACTACGAAGTAAAAATTTAAATTTTTAGTATACAATTTCAAAGTACATAAATTAATAGAATTTCTATTTTTTTTTGTATATTTATTATTTTGTCTGTGGATATAAGCCTCTCCGAAGGTTTTCTACGTTGTTTTGACTAGAAGGATAGTAAAGGGTTATTTTGAATAGCCCGCTATTTCGGTAGCTGTCACTTTTGAAGCTGTCATTTTTTTGACATTTGACAAGTAGAAACTACGCTATTAATAAAAATGGAACGATACACGCTTCAACAACGCATTGAAATTATTAAAATTCACTATAAAAATGGTGCAAATTTGGCAGAGACGGTTCGTAAAACTAAAACATTTTTGGGTCGTCGTGAAGCACCTTGTCGGACCGCAATACAGAAATTGGTGGACAAATTCGAGCTGTTGGGACAAGTTAGTGATGTGAAGAATAAAACCCGTGCACGTCGCTCAAGAACAACTGAAAATATTGCTGTTGTAGCCCAAAGTGTTAAAGAAAACAAAGGTTTGTCCATTCCTCGTCGTTCTTTGGAATTAGGCATTCCACAAACGTCATTACACCGTATTTTGCATAAAGACTTGGGTCTTAAGGCTTATAAAGTTCAGTTAACACAAGAACTCAAGCCGGCTGATCATCAAAAACGTCGTGTCTTTGCTGATTGGGTCCTTGAAATGCATGAAAATGAACCGGAATTTCATCGAAAAATCATCTTGACTGATGAGGCCCATTTCCACCTCGGAGGCTACGTCAACAAGCAAAACTGTCGCATCTGGGGCTCGGAAAACCCAAAAGTTATTGTTGAAAAGCCTCTCCATCCTCAACGCGTGACTGTTTGGTGCGGTTTATGGTCCCGCGGGGTCATTGGACCTTACTTTTTCGAAAATGAGGCTGGAGCAACAGTTACGGTCAATGGATTGCGCTATCGAGAGATGATTAATGATTTTTTATGGCCTGAATTGGATGGTATTGATCTGGACAACGTTTACTTTCAACAAGACGGCGCGGGCGCTACGTGCCACACAAGCAATGAAACCATCGATCTTTTACGGGAAAAGTTTCCGGACCGTGTTATCTCTCGAAGAGGTGATCACAATTGGCCACCGAGATCTAACACCTTGCGACTTCTTCGATAAGGTCTGCGCCAACAGCCCAGCGTCGATTCAAGACCTCAAAGATGAAATTCGTGAGGCTATCGAGGACATAGGGCAGCCACTTTGCGATTTGGTTATGGAAAATTTCATGAAAAGGATATGGTCCTGTAAGCGTGGTCTTGGCGGCCATTTGGCTGATGTTGTGTTCCATTATTAACGGCATACCTTCCTCTTTATAATCAAATAATAATAATAATATCCGATCATTTATCTCCAAAAATGCTATTTTTCTTTGAATATCAAAATAACACCTCTTATTGGAAAACCATTTACTATCAAACAGTTTTTTTTGCATTTTGTTGACTTACGGATGTGTTTGTGTTTACAAAATTGTTTCCAACTGTTGGTGATTCATCTGGCTATCTACCTTTGTTTTCTTTATTTTGCATGGATATCGTATTTCTTAGGTAGACATAGTCTTCAACATATTCTATACTTTTGTCGTTAATAATGATTTCTAGCTCGTCTTTTGTTGCATGTTCAACCGTATCAAATGTTTTCGTAAAATCGATAAATGCTAGCTTTAAATCAATTACTTGGTGTACTGTTTAAAGATGATCTTTTGTGCTAAAGCTTGTCGGAAGCCAGCTTTCTCTCTAGGTGCTGCTCGTCAAGGGTACAACGAATCCTTCGAAATAGACACTTTGCAAATATGTACCTTGTACATTACTGATATAAGACTTATGGGCCTATAATTATTTATATTAGTTGTGTCGACCTTTTTGTGTAAAAGAATGATTGTTGATGCTCTCCATTGGAATTTCTTCAGTTCTCAGTATCCAGTTAAATATATTTAAATTTATTTTTTCCAATTTTAAGCATTTCGCCTTTGATTCTATCTTGCCCGCATGATTTCCCGTTTGGCGGTTCTTTTATAGACATTTCTGTTTCTGATGGTAAAAATGGTAGTTACATTTTGTCTTCACCTCATTCAATGTCGACTTAAACTTAGTTTCTGCTGTCAGCTAATCGATTTTGCATCTTGTAGGTTTGATTTGTTCAGGACATCCCAGCTGCATCTTCTCTCCAATTCTTAAAGATATTTCTCTGTGCTTTCTTCATCTAATACTTGTGGAATTTCTTTTCTTGACGGTTTATTTGGAATGTTCCTCTTACAAATCTGTGGTCGCTATCAAAAGGTCGAGGAATGAGTCGACCGAGTTGAAGAAAACTGGAGTACCTACATTTCCAGACACAGTACACGATGGCGCGTAGGAGTAGTGGACGCCGTATGCCTTTGGGGGTATCGTCGCCAACATTGGAATAAAGAATTATCAAAATCAAAGCTGTTCCGACCAGTTTCGAGTTGAAACCTTTTTTAGGTTTTAGATACTCCACTAAAAAATAATTCACTTGGGTCGATTCATACTACGATGGATATTTACCTTTTTTTTGTAAGTTAAGCCAAACAACGCCTTCGATAATTTTCATAATTTTGTGTAGAAACTTTGCTGGAATATTGTACCTAACTCAAAGGACATTGCTTGAAAATTATAATAAATGAATAAAACTTTTTTAATATCTTGAAGCTTCCATCGATTGTTTTATGAAAACATATATTTTTGATCCAATTCATTCTAAGAAAACGAAAGAATATGGAAAAAAATCCAGCAAGATAAAATATTATTATTCACACAACTTCTACCGGCATAAGTTACCCATAAGCATAAAACGCGTGTATGTAGAAGTTATCGCCTTTGATGGCATTTATTTTATGTTTGGATATCCTGATAACTATCTGTTGAAAGACTGATGCAGCGATGCATACTTTTGCAAATGTGATAAAAAGTTTAACATCCACACTTAAAACGAAGCCCGCATTGAGAATTTTCTACACACGTCAGAATTCAAAAAACAAAAAAAAAAGTTGATAAAACTTTTTGGATGTGTCAACTTCTTTCGTTGAGAAACTTTTTGAGCTTGTTCTAATTGAAAAAAATGTAGGTACGAGCATATGTTGAAAGGGACATTATTTTCATTTTCAGTGAAAATAATATTTCCATTGAACATGAAAGTAATAATGAAGTGATATCCGATAAACTTCTTGAACAATGGAAGTTCAAATTAAGACAAGAAAACAATATTAAAGGCGAGTCCTTTTGATTCCATTTTCTTTGTTGTTTTTTTTCTCACATATTTCTTTGATGTGCGATGTTTCTGTTCTTGTTCTGAAGACAAACATACTCGCATATAAAAATGGAATGTTTGTGTGTTGTCAATACTTTGTGTCTCCCCAGAAGTGCCAATTATTACTGAACCAGAAGACAATCGTACCTACCATCACTTGTGCATTTGATGTCACAAGGAAAAAAGAAGCGTCACTGTTCAGTATTATTAATAAACCAGTTATAACTAATGGTTAAATGACGTTGTGTTTGAAGGAAAAATAAAAGCAGCTCGATAAAAAATAATATTCGAAATTTTCATACAATTTTGGTACTTGGCTTCTCTCGATTCACAATCACCTTTTTTACAAAATTTCATATGGAGAAACGAATAATTTATAAATTGAAAGATAGTTCAATGACGTCAAGTACCAGAAGAGACTCCAGGCCATCAAACCAGGACCAGACGCTTTCAAGAAGATCAACAGCTTCTTGGGAAACAGGCCTTTAATGCCAACAACCAACACAATTCCCAACTACCGATGCATGGGGAGAACAAAGCAGAGGCCTTTGCGGATTACTTCGAAGACCATTTCCAGCCCCAAACACCCGCCGACCCCGGATTCTTAGAATAAGTAGGCCATCTAGCGTGCGCAGTCGTTCCAAGATTACAAAAGGTTTAGTGGTAAAAATCCAGCCAGTGATCCTGTTTTCAACACCGAGTTTTCCACTCCCCATAAAATCCAGGACAAAATCCACCTCAGCCATCCGAGAAGGTATACAGGCCCAGACAAGGTCTCCAACTTTGTGCTGAAAAAAACATCCACAATCGGGTAATACTCCTGAACAATTGTATCAATAACTGCTACTTTTCTACCGAATGGAAACTGGCAAAAATGTTGGCTATTCCTAAGAAGGACAACCGGAGCAACGTCTCTGGACATAGACCCATATCTCTGCTCTGCAACTTGAGCAAAATGCTGGAAGAACATCTCCTTGGCTGTAAGAGCTGCAAACCTTTTCCGATGACAACAACATAATTCCTGACGGACAATTTCTCAACTCTCCATCCCCTGCTAAAACTCCAGTATGACGTGGATCTTTCGCGAACAATCATAAAGTAGCATGCTTTTTGGACATCGGAAAGGCATTTGACAGGGTTTGGATACAAGGAGTTATCTACAAATTGTATCAACTCCAATTTCCAGATAATTTAATCAAAAATATTTACAATTTCCTTCATTCCAGCTCTTTTTTTCGTCCAAATAGGAAGCTGCCAGTCAACAACAAGGATCGTAAGAGCTGAAGTGGCGCAAGGATCCAAACTTGGACCATTTTTTTCAACGTATTTTCGAGATGACCCGTTGGACACCTTAATCTCGCCTACTATATGAAATAATAGCGACAGTTTCGTTTCATTTATAACTTTACGGTCTCAAAATATGTATGTGCTTTTTATTCTTCGTAAACTGCCATATTAGACTTTATGTTGAACGTAAATGCTAAAGTTTCGTTTCAGCAAACGGCTCTTAAACTAGGAGAGGGCTCACGTAAATAAAGATGGAATGTCCTGGGATAACTTTGGACACCGAACTAAAATGTGAACTCATTGATTGTACCTTCTCCACTTCATACATCATTTTGTTTTCCGGTTTAGGTGGGGGTGAGCACCTGAGCACTGGACACAAACCGCCAACTTTGTTTTTAGTCAAAAATCTAAAAAGTTAAAAACAAAAACGAAGTTCACCAACGGGTTAATTAAGTTTAATATGTTTTCAATAAAAGATGAACTTTTCATCCGAAGTACAAAATGTAATAAACATTAATGTGGACCAGAGGTTATCAACCAATCCTATTCAAGAGAATAGGTAACAGCTATTAGTGATATGATATCGCTGAACTCTTTAAAGGCAGTAATTTAAGTATCGGTGTAAGGACAATGAAACAACAATATAATTTTAATTGAAACAAAACAAGTTCATAATAACAAACCTGTAAACTGATTCGTCGTAAAACAGCAATATCCTCAATGGCTGACTGATACTTCGTTTTCGTATCACGTGGACGGGCTCAGTGTGTACACCATGGATTACCTGCAAATACAAAAAAAAAAGAAACAATTATATCGCAGGAAAATTGAAGGTTGCTTGGAATAAAAAAGATACAATACAAAAGATACATCAAGTTAAGTTCAATTAATGATTACTGTTACACAAATCCAGGATGCAATTACTGTAGATTGCATAAGGGAGTGATGAGCATAGGAGAATGAATCTCTTAATTGAATGCATAAGAATCACTGCAATAAGGACGTTGAGTGGGTAGAATACGTCTCTATGTTTTTAATGGTATAATGCAATGCAAAGTGCTCAAGATTATGTATTTAGCTCAATTTAGATGTTTCTGTTTATCCTTTCGCAATATGTTTTACGTCAAGTCGCCGTTTGCACAAGATGTGACTGAGAGTGATTGGATTTGTATCAAAATACTCAGGAAATGAAGTTTAAGTGCTGACAATGCATGTAGGTAGATTTGTTTTTGTACTTATTTTTAGGAGATGAAATTCACATCCGTCACTGTTTGAAGCCTTTAAAATTAAATAAAATAAAAATAAGGTAGGAACAAACATAATCGAGTATGTGTAGGGGGTTCTAAAATTAAGTCAGCATTTACAAATGTTAGACTTCCAAATGGTAAAAACGTATGCTTTTGAGAGGATAAAAGCAGCCATACTTTTTGTTTTCTAAACCAACACTTACCTTTAAGTTACTGCTATAAAGCAGATATTAAATAAACATTCAACCTAGAAATAATTCGCATAGAGCTGAAACTTGGTACAGAGCATTGAAACATCAATAGAAGTAAAATGACAAAAGTCCCATGTATGCATAGAAAGTTATTCAAGGTTAAATGTCAAAAATATTTGTTTTTTCGTATTTATCTTTAAAACAAGAGAAGCTATTAAAAAGTATGTAGAACTTGCAGGTTTTGTAATTATTCCCTAAAAACATATTATAACATTTTTTTTTTATCTACGGGCAATCGTTTAGAAGATATCGCGATTTTAAAATGAGTCAAATGTTGAAAATAACGGATTTTTGTATATAACTCTAAATTGGTAAGGCCTATCGAAAAATTGTCTTGTCCAAACGATTGCTCGTAATTCTTTTGAAAATGAAACACTTAAATCAAATTAGTGAAGCACTAAATTAATCAAAATGATTTGTATTGTATAGCTCGATATTTTCGAGAAAATCGAAATTCATTTCAGCAGAACACTGAATGTATGAATTTTTTTTGTTGTTAAAAAACGGGTTTTTGAATTTGTTTTTTTTTTTGGATTCGTGGAGCACTCAGTTAAAACCTAATTATAAGACCAAATTCAGTTTTTTTTATTAAACGTTTATGGTATTCGGTAATGGATCTGCTAACTTTATATCAATTTTTACCAAAAGTACTGGACCACTTAATTTAATTTTTGAGCACTAAATTAGCACCTAATTAGCACTTTAAGATACTATCGAAAAAAACTATGTTCTGCTAACTTTATAGGCATCAATTTTCGGATAGAAGGAAGGCCTATCTACAACTTGATGTGGATTTTAGCTTTAAACACTGTCAAACATGGTGCATTTTGAGATTTTGCAACAATAGGTTTACAATTTAACATAAATTAAAGGCATAATATTACTTCTTACCGACATGGAAACTGAACAACTGTATTTAAGCAATGATTTGTACTGCTACTCACGTAAATTGCAGTTACGTCTCTTCGTGAGAAACTTTTTAGCTATAAAATTGCAGTTATGCCAACTATGTAATAACGCATTCCAGAAATTTTTCAGGAAATCTGTTAATGTAAAAATATGCAATAAAGTTAATCTGCCACATAAATGCCCAAATTTCAAAAACCACAATTTTCGAGATAAGATTTAGAAACAGTCGCTGATCATTCAATTTCAATAAATTCATATCTACGGTAGTTTATTATGCACTATTATTTTATCGAAAGAAACAAGAGCTGGAGGGCAACTGCAGCTAGAAATACACAGTACACAGCATATACTAAACGCATGCCTCTAAAGGATTGTCAAAGTAAATGCGTCATCACTACACAGAATTCTACGGTAAATCTTATTTTTTGGAAACAAAACTCAGTGACTTAAAATCTTTCGACATTACGTCAGGCTTAAATTTTTAAATGTGACCTTGTGAATATAAGCCAAGCTCAGCAGTTCAACATGACAAGTTTTAAAACATTTCCATTAAAATACTCTCTCAGGTATACAAATTTGCAAAAGCTTCACTGTTTTTAGGTGATTGTTCTTCCTACAGCGAGTGCCCAGTAACTGATTTAATTCGTCCCCAATTGTAGAGTTACACAACACTGTTAAATCCTATAACAGTTTTAGAAGTTCAACCTTCAAACCATCCTGTTTCGAGGACTTGCTACCCTTTAGTGGCAGCCAACATTATTTTACAAAAAAAAAAAAACCAAAGCCAATTTGAATGCACAGACGAATGTAGCAATGCAATACCATTGCAGAAAAGCCTTTCCTGAGTACTTCTTTTGTTCGGTATTTCGTAATTTTATTCACTGTTGTTATCCCACTTCTGATTTGTAATGGCAATAACCTTGTCGAATGCTTATTAAGGCAACTCTCCCATTTCTACTAAACTTATAATGCGAGTCTACCACTGAGCACGAGTAAAAGTAATTAAGCATAATAAGAGTAATATCTCTGCATTTACTGATTCCCAAAAATAATAGAATATTAAAAGTGAAACCCAATAAGAATTATTCCTGAAAATCGTATAATTTAAAAATCCATTTAGAATTCTTGCAAAATATCCTCTGTTTGAAAATGTATACAATACCTACACACTGGGTAGGTTGGCACGTTAGGATTTGAAGACACAAGCATTTCGATAACAACGATTTGTTGCTTGGTTTCGAAAGAAATTTTCATCAAAATAATTATGCTTTCTGAAAAATACGAAAGGTATAAGTTACTTCGGAAGGTGGGTTTACGTTATTATTTCAGACATCTTTATGAAACTTATTTGTATAGCAAAATAGATTTGAATTTTTGTTAATTAGTTAACACTTCATATAGATTAGTTAGAGCATTTTAACTTAAAAGTTCTACTACCTGATCGGCATTTTGTTTGTCAAAATCTTGGCACAATGAAATATTTCTTGGAAATATATGGAATTTTGTAAGATTTTTTACAAATTAGCTCTTTTTTGAGCTTTAAATTTACTTTTCTAAAAAAAAACTTAAAAAACTCAAATTTTTGAAAAAAAATCAATTTAAAAAGGGAGACGTGTTATTAGTGCGGTTACTCGGTAAGAATGAGGATTTATTTCTTTTACTTCTTCTTCTTCTTGTTCTCATTTTCAATTTAAAAATAAATATGGCCGATAGGCGGGATATTTGAATTTTATACCATTTAGTTTCATTCACAATAGTGTTTTTTAATCTTATTTATAAATTCATTTAATTAAATGCAAATGTCGAAACAATATATTTTTTCGGACTAATGGTTGACACTAAAAAAGAGGTCTAGACTACAGACCCAGTCTAGACAGTTTCGTTGTCGGATAAAAAGTATAATGATTCACTTCTCCAATTTGACCTGTCAACCTTGGGTGGGCGATTCGCGTAGCTCTGTTCTTGACTTTGAGGAACAATCAAATACAAAGAAATGTTTGTTGATAATATTTGTGTTTCCAAAACCTTGTCTGCCAGTATTAAATAGAATACAATGGAGAGTTATATTCTACTGTGGTATTTAGTTAACCGAAACTAACCTGTCTCTTTTCCCATTTATATAATAAACCTGTGTACATCTTTACAAAAGGTAAAACACATGCAGACAAATTTGATTATTTTGTTTCATCGACCCTTCCTACGCATATTTACTAGACGTTTCTAAGAACTCTATGCAAATCATCCCGTCTGATTACTGTTCCATTACGTAAGATAGCACAAGGGCAAGTAAAAAAATCAATTTAATCAATAACCCTAGACAGCTACAAAATATGTTAACATAAATAGTCCATATTGTTGATTTATTAAAATGTTAAAAACAGACATGAATACTGAAAGGTAGGTACGTGAGACTGACATTAAAAACTTTTCATTTCATTCTTGTATTTCTTGTTGATTTGATTTGTCCACATTTCTTTCTTTTTCTGTTACAAGATTTGACCTGGTCCAATGATAGCATTTTATTCACATGTTTCCAAATTTCAAAGACTGTCAATCAACTTGTTTATTGTCCGAAAACAATTATTGTTTGTTGTTTGAAATGTGATCCAAATAATTTTTTTGTTAGTAGATTACACTATGTGTCAAAAAAAATAAGGCAACAAAATGGGAGGTTGGACCTTCATTCAATGGAAAAAATTTAGCTTTATCAAATTGGTGGTAGGTACTTTTTTGGACAGGAGACACTTAGACATTTTTAATAATGTAAAAATATATGTATTTTAGTTAAACCACCTAGACTAGACTGTATAAGTTGAACAATTTCAAAAACTACAAATTTTTAAAGTCACTTACCCAACTTCGGCATCAATTTAAAGCATATGTTTTATAAGAACATGCTTTTTTAAAATTGTATTCTAAAAAGAATATTTATTTGGCTCCGCGAAATTAGGCCCCAGGAAATAAGGCCCCAAAAATAAAATGAAATGAGGCCCCAAAAAAGAAGTATACAAAACAACAACAACAGAATTGCTGATAAAGAATCCCATAAAACTTTTCACAATTCATAATAAATATAATTAATTTATTAAAATTCCGCACTTCGTTATTCTATTTTTACCAGATTGACAAACGTTTTCTGTTTAAGATTTAACATCACCTCGGTTTCACATTGAAACATAATTGCTGGGTCCTTAATAGCGGTACTTTACTAGCTCTGGGTCCTCGATTTTCGGATTTTCACAAAACATAATGTGAAAGACAATTTATTTTAGCAATTTCATGAAAAATGAAATAAGGCCCCAAATTGATTTTAAAACAAAATGAAATTAAGCCCCAAAACTAGTGTTGGGGTTTTATTTCATTGGGCCTTATTTCATAATGAAATTATGCCCCAACAAAAAAAATTAAATAAGGCCCCAAAAAATTAAATAACACCCCAAAATTTGAGAAATTTCGTTGTTGTTGTTTTGTATACTTTTGTTTGGGGCCTCATTTCATTTTATTTTTCGGGCCTTATTTCCTGGGGCCTTATTTCGCGGAGCCATTTGATAATTATCAACAAATTTGAAGAACCCTTATTATCGTTATTAATTATCAATTATTTTCTGATAAAGTTCAAATTTTAGAAATACTGTGAATTTGATGAATTTGGTTATAATTGTCAAAAATTTTGGTATTTATAGGTGATTCTCAGATAATTGAACATATTTTGTTTTCGATTTTCACAAGTTCCCTGTTATTTTCTTATGTAAAAGCACTCTTCAAACTTACCTTTCAAGTAGATCAACTACAATAGTTAATATTTGGTTTTGGAGTAAAAACTATAAAATTTTGTTGCCACAATTGTAAACGAATTGCCATGGTTGTGACAGTTTTAAAGGGCCACGGTTGTGACATTTTCTTAATTGATGGCTCATTGCAATAATCTCATTTAAGTTAAAGATTTTTTCGAAAGGTTTTAAGGTTATGTACGCAAACCCTACGACGAAAATGACCTCAGTTTTTGGAACACCCCTGTCTTTCTATGCAAGTTGGTCTGCGCATGTCAACGAATGTTTGAAGGTTAATAATCAAATTTAACGCATATTCAATGGCAGGCTATTGACTGATACAGTGGTACCAGCATAACGTTTTAAACCAATTTCCTTTGAAACTCGAGGACAGATTTCAAATAGAAATTCCGAGTTCAGAAAATAATTTAAAGTTGCATATGGACCCGGAATATTGCAGCCGTAATGATCTCGTTAATATCTAAAATAATTTGTTTCCTCTTCGACTCCTGTTTTTAATCGTTTTTCAACGTTATTTTCTGGAAACACAGTGGTAGGATATGCCACATTTCGGGTGTATTAACAGACCTGGGCTCAAAACAAATAATTATATGGTGCCAAAATCCATCTACTCTATCAGAAAAACATAATTACTATTTCATAATAGCGTTTCTTGTCAAATAAAAGCCTTAAATGTATGTGAAATCGCCAGAAGAAACAAAGAGCACATTTATCTGAGAATCAGCCATTTATATCAATTACAAATTCCTGGTTGATATTTTGAAACTTTACACTTTTTTAATTGCAAAAGGATTCTTTCATTTCACTGAATTATATTTTATTTTGTGTTTTTGTTGACAGATAATCGTGTAAAAATTAATGATTATTTTCACTTAAAATTTAACACTTTTTTAGGTATGCAATAAAATGTTTGTTATAACCAAGTAGATTTCACTGGAAAATGTGCGCTACAACCACTCTAGAGAAAATATTATTACCGAGTAATTTTATTAACAAAACGCGTACTACCACCACTTTTTTAATTTTTTTTGTACATTCTTCTTTGTTGTTGTTTTAATAAGCATACAAGTTGATAGAAATAAACATTAAAATAAAATAAAAAAAGTTTCTTCTAAGTAAAAGAATAATAAATAACCAAAATCAAATGAAAAAACCTAAATGTCAAATCAAATACGAATTCAAAATCGTTACCAATTACCAAAATTTCAATAAATTAATTAGTTTTGAATTGTGTCACTCAATTCATATTTGACAACTGTAATAATGGTGTTGAACTCATGATAATTTGGCGAAGCTAGATTTTTTGCGATGGGTGAGGGTCCAAAAACCCGTTTGGTGACCTTATGTCCAGATCAAATAATGGTTTTTTGGGTACTTAGCTTTCTAAAACTATTTAAATTTTTTTTTTCTGTATAAAAATCAACAAAATCTTAGTTTGAACTTGAAAGTACCTACTGGGAATTTTGTCATCCACTTGGAATGCTTTTGACAATAATATCCTTGCTATTCATTGCTATTCATTCGCATACTTTTTCCACAAATATATCCTTTACCTTCAACGGACTCCAAACTATCAACAGGAAAGACAATTTTGTTGTGTTGCATAAGACATGACAGGGGTTCTAATTTCAAATTCAACGAAGTATCATTTTTACAATAGTATTTTAGAAACTTCTTTTGAAATTATTTTATGTTGAATAGAATAACTTTTCTCGTAAGTCAGCTGCGAGCAGGAAATAAAATATACATCCATGAACATGATTTACTGCTGGAATAAATTAATATCTTTGCTCTCTATGGGTATTGGAGGGTTTATACTGGGAAAAAAATCTTATATTTTCTGTTTTCTTCGTTAAAGATGAGCGTTTTCAGAGTGTGTAGCATATTTGAAATTATTATTTTGCTGGAAATATGTACAGACCTTTTGATTTTTCAAATCATCACAAAATAGCTTTTATTTGTTTGTAGTGTTTTCTTAAGGAATGACATGCAGGAGTAGGTATCAATATCAGATATTATTATGGAAGGTAATTTTTAGTAAATTTAAACGATAAAAATCAAAAAAAATAATGGGGATTGAACAATTTTTCAAATGCTAAAAAATAGGTGTGTTTTTTTTGGAAAAGCTATCCTTAGTACAGTAGCATCTAACGCGTATTACACAAACAACATCGAACTGCTGTTAAAAGGAAAAGTTGAATCCATCTACCAATAGATTTTTGAAATTAATTCGAAAAATCTCGAAAATTTATTTATTTATTTTATCGGTAGTAAGATGCTGTTTGTGTACTACGGGTTAGATGCTACTGTACTGCAGATAGATCTAAAATTCAGAAATAACCCTTTGAAAGTCAAAAGACTAAAGATATGTTCTAGAAATAATTCACCATAAATTCGTATGAACTTTATTTTAAATGATTCATACGTTGTTAGAAAGAAAATACAAAATAATTTTAAACGCGTCTATCGAATCTCAGATGTAAGCTCGAAGAAAGCATTGCCAACAATGGAAAAACTAAAAAAATAATTATTTTTTCGCAAATGCCAGTTCGTTGTTCATTTAAATAATGTTTTGAAAGTGGTACAAAATAGAAACTTTGATGTTATTAATATTGCATTAAATGAAAACAATCAACAAGATAGCAACCAAGTTTTTAAACAACAATTTTACCAAAGAAATTGCTAAAAACAACAACTTTTTAGATAGATATAACAAAACTTGTTTCTATTTACCAACAAGCTTAGTTCCATGACAATTTTTCAATAGTTTCTGCAAAATGTTTTCAGCAGTAAACCAATTTTGGGTGGAGCAGTTAACAATGCAACAGCAGATGTTTGTCTTTGATTGTGAACCTCATTTGTTGCTGAAATAATAGTATTTTAAGTGAATTAATTCTTTTTGCAATCTACTTACTTTTGAACTATGAATACTGATTTGCCACTGGTCTTAGGTTGAACCCGATCGAGTTATTTAAGATTCCTACTGGTATCTGATAAAGGGTGAGACCAGACACTACGACATCTCTTCACTAAATTAAAAGTAAAACCGGACAAGGATAAATGTACAGACGTTATATACAAAATCAACTGCAAAGGGAAACCTATTGAATCGTGTAACCTTTGTTATATTGAAACCACCAAACAATTCTTACGCCAACGTTTGTCCAACCCCAAATCGGACATCAAAAGTAATAATTCTGCCAAAACTGCACTTGCATCCCATGCAATAGAAAGCGGTCATTCTCCCGACTTCGATTATGTCAAAACCCTTAAAACAGAAAAACATACTTCCAAGCGGTACACACTTGAAACTCTTCACATCCTCAACAACAAAAACAATATGAATCGTAAGCAGGACACACAGAACATTTCATCGATATATTGCTCACAAGTTTCCTCCTAAAAGCTTGTTTTTGTCTCTAGTTATCGACTGAACTTCTTCTATTGAAGTGTTATTTTTGATCTTTGTTTCAATGCACTAAATTATTTAAAAACTTTTTAATTTGTAAGTTTATACTCATTGTTGCCATGTTATTTATGTGCATAAACTGTATTAACAATTTCGTATTTTCTATGAAATAAAGTTTCCCCTGAAGAAGACAGCAACCCCTGTCGAAACGTCGGTAAAAACAAATGTTAACAGACTTTGTTTCATTGTTACGACTAATGTGACCAAAATAACCGACGGAAAATATCATTTTTCCACACAAAATACGGTATTATCTTATTGGTCAATAAATTTATTTTCAACAAGCTTTTATGTACTATAACAAGAAAATGTTTCGGTTGTTCTCAACAAATTTCTAATTCGTGCTTCAATGGGCTTATCTCTAAAATACCTTATGCGATTTAAAGTCTTTGTTTAGTTTGACCCATTGATTGTGTGCGAAACAATAATTTTGATATGCAATAAATGTTACATGCATGTTCACCAATTACGAACAAAGCTGATAAAGAGATTATAATTTATTTATTGAGTATTATATGCCTTAAAGCCATTCATACATCACCAATTATTATAGTTTCGTAACAATTCCTGACTAACCCACAAATCTAAAGATGGTTATAGTCAAAGTACAAAAGCTTAAACATTAAACTTTATCAATAAATATTAATCCTTAATCATAAATGATATAAAGCAAGAGTGTGTGCCATGTGCCGGTATACTTGATAAAGTATCAATACAACATCCATACATCAAGGAATTTCAATTCACACAATTATAATAGAGGTAGTGCGTAGAAGCTTTATGTAAACTGTTCATTGTTTGCTTAAAGTAGGTTCGACTTAATTCAAGTGAGGACTAAAGGCATACATCAAAATTCAAAAAAAAAAAAGTGTATGCCATTGAATAGGTCTTAAATGTATCGAGAGCTTCAAGCTAAAATAATTATTTAATCCTTTAATTTTCCTTGGTGCCTTAGAGTTTAATTCTACTTCGAACCAACAATGCTATTTTGAAGTTATTAGTTACATTGAGTAATTTAATTCAGAAATCAATTAAATTAAACTTCTAGCGCCCTTGAGAAACAACTCATTAGCTAACTGAATAAACATAATTCTAACGTTATTGAAGAATCACAATTACATAATTTCCATGAATTACTTGTGGGTTGTTAACTTCTACAATATACCTATACAATGTACATAATATAATAATATGCATGGTTGTTTAAAAGACATGGTTTTGGCAGGTAAATTTTAATAAACAATTATTAAGACAACACACGCCTACGACTAAAATACCAGACGAACAACAAAAAAAATTCTGATTTGCCATGTAAAACCCACAGAATTATTTATATAATTATGCTTTTTGCCCAAGGACTTGCGTGCTAAACACAAACAAAATACGATATATTTAGAGACGTGTTTGTGTTTTTCGGAGACTTATCCTTAATTGTTTCTCATCAGGCTTCCATTATACTTTATCCCTTATTTATTTATTCATCTCATATCGTCTTAATGAGACCACAAGATAATCCTACAGACAGTTATGGTATGTCAAATACAATGTGAACACATTTATGATGATATTGGTTGAATATTTTATCAAGATAAGATATTCCCCAAGATTGTGCTTTGAAATTGAATAAGGGGTCTATCTTTAAATGAAATCCATTTATTCTTTCAAAAACCGGTATTAACAGTACCTGCCAAAGAACCGTTTTCTTAAATTCTGATTTTCTCCTCACAAATTTCAACCATTTTTTGACATGAAAGCTTTTAAGTTGCCGTAATAATGTTTAGTAAAAAAAATTAAAAAAATATTTTTTTTTCGATTTAAAAAAAAAACTTAAATTTTTTTTTTTTGAAAAATCATTTTTTCGAAAACTACTCAATATTTTTTTGTTTGAAAATTTATTTTTTAGATGTTGATAACTTACATCTTAAAAATGGCGTACCAATTTTTTTTTTTATAAAAGTCGTTGCTAAATTTTATATAGAAAGAATATATTTTTTTTTAATGACTTACGATTTTCAAATTTTTTTTGTCTAGAAATGTATCATTATAGAAGAAATTTAATTGCATGCTTCTTTTTGACTTTAAATTTATTTAAAAAGCTGTTTTAGTCATTTGAAAATCGAACTTTATGTTTTTTTATTTTTTTTTCTTAAACTGCATTTACAAATTTTTAATTAAATATGCTTAGCATTTATAGTAACTTTATCTATGAGAGCAAGTTCGTACGATCCAGTCGTGCAATTTATTTTTGCTGAAACTGGGGATTCAGCAGTTATAAATTTTAAACGGTGTAGGCTATGTTCATGCAAAATGAATAAAATTGATTATTTTTTTTTTAAATACTTCGTAAAGCGTTGTTTATTTTAATAAATTAAAAGAAAAGAAGAATAGTATTGATTTTTTAATTTCGATATAATGCAAGTTTATAAATCGTAAAAAAAAATAAACTCGAGATACTAATAAAAAATGTGACAAAAATTAATTGTAGCTTTTATTTTTTTCAAAAACGACTCTAATGATTTTGATTAAGATTTTATATATGTTACAAATACAAAAGCTTCTTAGCAATTTTTAAATGATCTTGTATCAAAATTTTCAAAAAAAAAAAAAAAAAAATTGTTGGGATTTAAAAAAAAAAGTTTATTTTTTTTTTTTTTTGAAAAATTGATTTTTTGTAATTTTTTTTTAAATTTTGTTTATAGATGTAGATACATGTACGGTAATATTTTCTTGAAAATGGCATACCAATAATTTTTTTAGACAAGGGCCATGTATTTTTTGAATTATGTGCATTCGAAAAAAAAAGGTCACCCTGTGTCTTTCCAGTGCCGTGGTTATAAATCTTAATTTTTTTTCAATTTTGATTGTTGTTTTGGAACCTTGAATAACCTTGCTAACAATTGCATTCAAGAGTTTAAACACACCTGCTCTAGTTTTAAAGGAAATGTCACTTGACCAACTAATTACTCAAAATTTTTACATGACTCTAATTCAATGGACTTTGGTGTAAAAAAAAATGTACTACGAAATTGTGGAATGTAACGTTAAAAGTTGACGTGTTCACTGTTCAATTTTATCATTGCAAAACGATATAACATTTTTGACAATATTGAATAAATAATGGAAATAAAATGTTTTAATTAAGAAAACCGATTATTTTGGACTAGCTAATTTTTCCATATTATACTTTTTTTTACCATTCAGAACTAAATTTTATATTTTTCCTAGTAGTAAAGGGCTGATTTTTTAAAAGATAAAAGTAGCTTAATGAATATTCAGAAATGTAATCGTTGGTAGGCTACGTTTACTATACTTTTATGAATGAAAATAGTGGAAAAAACTTATCCTTTCGGTCATTTGACCAGAACTGTCGACAGTAAAATAGGCGGGTATCCTAACCAGGTACGTAATAAACTTTTTTGAAAGGGTTCAAATTGTGTTATGCAAGAATATGATGTATTTGTTTGTATTTGTATTTGTTTTAATGATTGTATGACTTCTCCGGAAGGGCATTAGATCTATAAGTTTACCTGCCTTAAACTCTCTGGATCCAAAACTTTGCCGAGCTGCGCCCCAAAAATATGGAGACTGTTGCAGTTTTTTAAGACGGTGTAGGTCTTGCATTGAAACTAAAGGCAAACAATTTGAACATTTGTTAAAAAGCTAATCAAAATAAATTTTTAATGTAATTTTTGTTTGAAAATTTAATTTTATATTAAACTTAAACCAAAATAATAGAAATGAATCACTATCTGAAATCATTATTTGATAACTGTCACCACCTACCCTATCACACGTTTTCGTTTGCTGTACACAAAATTATTTTTTATAAAAACGGATTTAACGAGTTTCAATTTTTTTTTTTTATAAAAAAAATTATCTTTTTTTAACGAAATCAAATGGCATACTAAGTTTGGAGGTCAAAACAATTTAAGTAGTTGTTTAAGTCATTTTAGTAATGCATTTTATGTTTTTTTTTTTTTAATTTCTTATAAAAGTATTTATTGTTAAAAACTTTATGTATGAAGCAACTTTGACCCTAAATGCAAGTAAAAAAAAAATATAAACATTGGAAGTTATTGTGATTGAATATTTTAGCACACCTCCAGAATCCGAATCCATGGTTTTTCGAAATATGTGTGTGTTTAATGTCGAGGACAAATTAAGATATTAACTTCAGATACATTTTATTTAAAATTTATTATCTCAAAAGATGCAGAAAGGACGAAAATTTAATAAGTAGTAATTTTATTTGACAAATTACGTAAAGGCTTTACCTAGAATTGAACGACGAATTCGTACAAGAATTCTAACTCGTTTATTTGGATAATTATTAACAAAAATAATATATCACATATTTTAGAACTATAATGGCAACGTTTTAAGAAGACACATTTGAAAATTCGTTTCGAAGATTTTCATTTCAATGTTGAAAAGTTACAAACACCTTACCTCTTGCATATGTTCGTTTATTAAACGACGACTGATTTTCATACAATAGTGTCACCAAAATAAAAAATGTTTGAAAAGTCAATACACGGCAAAAACAAAATAAATTATTGATTCTCATGAAATCGAGTAACCATAGTCTCTATAGAAAATCCAGTGATGCATATCAACTGCTAAATGGTCAAACGAGACGATGGCAAAGGTGGTAAGGTAAAACGTATCTAACCGATTTGTTAATCTTTCACAGTGAATGGCCTTTTTATGGCATTATGAACATGTTTTAAATTTTTTAGGTGATCTTAAAAAAATATGGCCTTTTTCGAACTCGTGTATGACGTTTATCCACAATTTTGAAAAAAGTGTGACAATTATAACCAAAGTCAAGCCTGCATTTGGAAAACTTTGTGGTTCAACCACTCTTCGTTGTTGCTATCTTTAAGAGTACACACAGGACATGGCAAATACCTGGATTTTCTTAAATTAGCTACCTTCTTTCCTTTAATTAACTTTGTGCTAAGAAGAGTATCATTTTCTAATAAGTAAAAACTGCGTGGTATACTTTTATATAATTACTTAGCCTTATGAAATTTTAAAGTTTCAAAAATATTTGTGATTTGATTAAAAATACTGAAAATGAATTCAAGCAAAAAGAAAATTAAGTTCATTCGAAAAAAAAAATAATAAAATCTTCTTTTCATTATGGTCGATTAATTTCAATGTAAACAGGATCTTTGACGTCTCTAAAGTTTCCGATTTTCAACTAGCCTAGGGGATAGACCAGGAAAATGAATGAAAAAACAAACGTTGGAAATCCTACGAGGAAAGAAATTGAAAGTTCAATAGAAAATTGATTAACAGAAAAAACAAACTCAACAACTCATTCGTACAAAATGTTCTTGAAAGCAAACAGGATGTTATACTCGTAATCAACACCTTTTTCCTTCTTTCTTTTATGTGTATCATCCGGCAAGCGTGCGGGCGTACAAAATTAATGAGTCGAAAGCAATTTCAAAACCTCTGCAGCTACAGCCTTGTATTGGATCTTGTGATTTTAAGTTGAATAACACCCACCAGATGGAATCAAATCATTTAATTTAGTTGAAATTTTGTATCGTTTGTACTTGAAGTTGGAGAAATTAAACAAAAGTTTTCGTTGATAATCGCATTGTTATGTTTTGAGATCGAATCCAAGACTTGGTAGTGCAAACTACCATCTCTTGTTAAAATGCATATGTGATAGTAATTTACCTACAAGAAATTGAAATATTGACTCTAAGCCACTAAAAGAAGAAGTTTACTTTAAAAACGTCATTACGAAATTAAAAACCATGAAAATTAAGAAAATTAAAGAAAATAGTCTTGTATTTTTACTACAGAAAAGTGTTTCTTTGAATTTAATTTGAATTTTTAGTTCATCTTTTAGTTACCTGACGTTATTTTCAAAAATACTGAATCAAATGGTTGAAAGAGTTTTAATTTTTAATTATTTTTTTTCGAACGTTTCGGTCGAATTGTTTGGAAAAAAAAAAATAAAAATAAATTGAATACAGGCTTATTGGAAAAAAATTCCATTACACTAAAAAAAAAGTTGTAATGACAAGATTTTTATTCATTGGCCCAGCAACCATTGTACGTAAAACTGAACCCAAGTATTTAAACTTCTTGAATCAGATTAAAATTGTTGAAAATTGCTTAGAATAATAAAATTGTTGAAAATTGCTTATTGGTAATCCCACGTTTCGGTTCTTCACAAATCTAAACTAAGCTGCAAGAACTTTTTGTTCGTGTTTGTTTTTGTTTGTGTTCCCTCGAAAACACTTTTTTTTCTGAGTGTAAGCTTAAAACAATAAGCAGAACATTTTATAAATTTTTGGTAAAAGAACTTATCACTAAACAAAAAGAAACTGGGTGGGATTGGAATACCTACGTCGTGTCGCCGAGTTCCTATTTTATTTGGTACCTTTGGAATCTAGAGACTACATAACTCAAATCACCTGGACAACTTGTCAGGTTCTTTTTTATCATTGTGTAAGCAGGTACTTAACGAAAAATACCCAGTTCGATGTTATCTACTGAATCTTTTTTGGTTTTAAATGTCAAATCAATGTTGAATAGTTAATTGCAAAAAGACATAATCAACTTCGCTAAAAGAGAAATTCAAAAATCATTAATTGAGGATTGAGAAACCCCAAATTAAAGATTACAAAGAAGACAATTAATTCAAGAATAATAAAGTAAAAGGATCCTTCATCCACCTCATTGCATTAAGAATTTTTCTTTTATAATAAACGGACTTTTGGATAAATTAATTTGCTATTAAAACAAAATATCAACCATTCGAGCACCGAAGTGAAGATAACAAAAAAAAAAAAAAAAAAAAAAGCACTCAAGGTAGGCTTTCGGAATATTGAATACAAATTCCCTTTATTTTCTCCATCAGTAGTGGTAGGTAGGTATATTAAATAATTTACTGTATAAAATTAATTTGAATTTTCGTTTGTTTGAATTAATTTTTTGAAGTGAATTTGGTTGGGCGGCAGTACCACAGTAGATTATTGATTATTTAATTTACGTTTTTGTGTACAAATTACAAAAGAAAGTAAGGAATAAAAGTTTTACAAGAGACTTGAACAAAATATTTAACTTTTAAAAGGAAAGTTTATATATTAATTGAGAGATTTAATATTTCATTTTTTAGATATTACAATGAAACAAATTGCTTTTCATTGGTGTTGATAGATTTTGGTTTTGCTTAAAAATAACCTAAAACCACACAAAAATCTCAATCTAAATTTATTGGGAATCCTTAAGCGAATGTTTTGCAGCTTTAAAAGATATTATAAGTGAATTTTAGTTATTGCATAACGTAATGCACTTATGGCAGAAGATTTTCATAAGATGCGATTAAAGGCCACAGGATCTATTTTCCCTGAGAATTTTCTAAAATAAATAACACTTGCTCGATATTGATTTAAAAACAGTTATATCTTTTTGTAAATTACAAAACACATTTTTGATTTTTTTTCAATGGAATACAATTCAAACTATTTAAACTGCTTCTAAGATTTGAAAAAGAGAAATATTAAAATTGGATAAAGGCAAACGGTTCTGTGGTAGATTTCGTTTTATTTTTATCGAAAACTGAAAACATTTTTTTGTAATGACTTTTACTTGCTCTATAGAGCAAGTATTAGTTTCGTGTAAAACAAAAAATTAAGGTTTTAATATTCGTCATGCCGTCCGCCGCGTCGGTCTGTGAGTCTTTTCGACTGTTCGTCTGTTCGTCTGTGCATCCATCTGTACACAGAGTCACAGCCTACATGGGTCGACGGATTTACATGAAATTTGGTACACATTTTATAATTTCCGAGGTTGTTTTTTTTCGTTTTTGAATACCTGGATTAGAACGAACACGATTTCGAGTTATTGGACTTTTCTCGAAAACGGCATAAACGATTTCGATTAAACTTAGTGAATTTTATGTTTTGAGTCATTGAAATAATACTGCATTTTTAGTTTTTCTCAAGAAATTCAAATAACATTAGAAAATTCAAAACAAAGAAGGGTGCCCGGTAATTCTGTCTGTCTTTATCTATCTTGAGCTACAGCTTAAACTACCGAACGGCTCTAACGATTTTGATTCAAATTTTTGTGTCTACTTTTGATAGTAGGGTCATACTTCTGAAATAAAAGAAATGTTTGTAAAAATTCTACTAACGGTACCTCCCATAAAACCTTGTTTTTCATTTTTGACTTTCTCTTAAACCACTTAACCAATTTTAATGAATTTTTTTTATACGGAATCTTTTTAACAGTTTAAAAATTATTAGATATCAAAATTTAGAAAATCTATTTTTTGAAAACGGGTCACTGTATTTTTTGGAAATTTTGATTTTAGATGTGCAGCAATACTATCTTAAAAATGGCATACCAACTTAATTTTTAAACAAGGTTTGACAATTTTTATGTATAAAAAGTTACACAGCTGTCTACCGTCAGTTTTTCAATTAGTCCTTGTGCAACACAAACAACATGAAGGAATTTATGACTAAGCATGTGGATGAGGTGGCGCTTTGCGAAGTGTACTGGCCTAACTTTGTAGTTTCGAATTTTACCTGTGACGGATGAAAGTTTTTTAATTAAAATGAATAACTAAGACTTAGCACCACAAACAAATGGAATTGACGGAAAAAGAGTCTGATGATAGGATTGGCACCCTTGAAATAGCTGTACAACTCTAGACATAAACTTGGTAAGAGTTCCCTCAAGCCTATTACATATTTGAAAGAGTTTCTACTTTAAATGATGCAAACATTGTTTTATTATTTGCGCGTAGGTAGGTATAGCTCCTAAACGGAAATCAATTTATCACTAAACACACATTTAATACGTGATTTCGTTTAAGAAGTCAGCTCTCTATTATTATCACATCCGATTTATTATTAACTACACTTTCCATGCATGGGTCAGCTGTTTTTTTTTTTGTTTGTCTGAATGAATCTCTGAGGTGGAACTTATATAAATATTGTGTTGCAATGAAAAGAAAGTCGTTAGTCACAACACACAAAACTTGCAGAGCATTACAATTTTAAAGACTTGTTTAGGTTAAAAAAGGTTAAATACCTTTTTATTACTTAATTTATTATGTTTTTTTTTTCTTTATAGGAATATAAAATTTTAAAGCAAGTTTATTTTCCGGGAAACAGAAACTATTAAATTTCTTTAATTTTTGGTTATTTTTCATCAATTGCCAGTTTGAGTTCCTCTCAATTTTTAAAATCAGTTATTCTTTTTTGTTCGAATTTAATTGCACATCATTGAATGTGATTGTAAAAAGTAGAAAGAAAACCTTCAATGTGAAAGCGCATAATTAAAAGAGAGGTAATTTATATAATTAAACGAATAATCTGCCATGGATTTCTTCATTTACTATATTATCTGCAAATAGCATTTCAATTACTCGGGTGTCACAGTGTGTCTATCTTTAATTTATTGTAGGTTGGACGTGGATGGTTTTGTCGTTGATATACTCGTAGAAGATGGCTCTCGTAAATAAATAAACAACGTCAACCAAAGCTGCAAACGAAGTGTAGTGTAAAGGAGATGAAGTAGAGAGGAATGATTAACCGATTACTTCACTTTTGTGCAATGAACAATTTGTTACACTAAATTAAAATGAAAAAAAAAAATAGTGCTGAGTTTGAAAATTGATTTTTAAAAACCTTGCATATATAAATGTAAAAAAAAACAACTGTTTCAAGTTTAAAATGAAACGGTCACTGTGGCGTATACGTAACATATTTTTGTATTTTTATTGGTTAAGTTTTTACTGGAATTTTAATTTTATGGGTGATCATTCAAAATGTGACTGTATGCTAAGATTTCATACATCATATAGAGACCACTTGTTAAAAGGGTCTCGCATTCTATACTTCTTTAACAGTACCTATGCTCTCAAACACAAATCGCATGCAGGATGTTGCTCTAAAGTATTCAACAATTTTACTCAACAGATACATCCCTTGCTTTTTTTGTGTGAGTTACAATTTATGTATGTGTAGGTACATGTAGTCTTATTTTTATATTAAAATCCACCTTACAAATTTCGAGAAAAGTATCTCTAGAACACTAATTAAGAAGTATGGCAAACTACTGCTTGAGTGTTACTTGCGGGTATCTTCAAAATCAAATATAACTTTCTTAAGTCTCAGTAAGTTTTCTTGTGACAGAGTGTTTTCATTATTAAAATAGCTTTTTCCTGGAATTCTATATCTATTTGAAAGGAAATACTAAAAAAACCAAAAAAAAAAAAACTTAGCTGAGAAAATTTGTAAAGGATATATTTTCCCAAGAATTTTGTTTTTCATGTTTCGCTTTCGTGTTTAACACTTGGTTCATTATGTAGCGAAACAGATACTTTACATATTCTTATTCTTGAAGTAAAACTGATGTTATTAATTATTAAATTTTTTTTTCTGAACTACGTTCTTGATGGAAATTTTATGAAATTATGAATAAAAAAAAAGAGACGAATATTTTGATGTATTTAAAATTTTTGTTTCATAAAATGATGAGGTTCCCAAACTTGTAAGTGAAATATGTAGTTTCGAAGCTCAAATCTTGTCTTTAGGGTTAATATGTTGAGTAATTATGTTAAAATTTTAAATCTTTTCAACGGATGAATCTTTTTAAAAATCTTCAAAATGCCCTTTAGTTTCGTCTATAACTTATGTGTCGGTGGACAAGAAAGTACGAAAGGAGTAAGAAACATTTTCCGTCTATATTTTACAAAAAAAAAAAATAGATTTAAATTGGAGAATCTCACCATTTGTGCCTTAATCTTTATCGACAACATTTAAAATACAAATTTTTGGCAAGTGGAGCATTTTAACTGCTCTGTTCACGATTGACTTACCTGAAAGAAAAAAGAAAAATACCAAATTCAAATTTTAGCGTAATCAAATTAAAATTAAATAAGAGAATTAAAAACAATATTTTCAACAACTTTAAATATATAATTTTAAAATATACTTCTGATTTAATTGTTTTGCTCTTTTCTCAAAGCTGAGATCAGCCCTGCGGAAAAAAGAAATCTGCCCAATTATTTATTTATCAAATTGGTTTTATTTATATTATTCAATACCAACATAAACCTTTGATTGAGGGTGCAAATTAATGACTATCGCTTTCTGAAGAAATATTCAAATTAATAAGGTCTAATTCGACGGGTAATCCTGAAATTTCACTAACGCTGATTTATATTTGGTTCACTTCTCGATAATTGAAACTAAGCACTAGATCGGATGTTTGAAATATAGGGATTTTACGTTATTAGCAAATAGTTACTCAAGTCGGTAACAAGTCAGCAACCGTCTCTGATACAGCAGCAGTCTTTTTAGACAATAGTTCTGCCTTATATTTTTAAGTTGGTAGTATCTGGAAACACAGTCCCTACTAACATTATTGGCGACAGTTCTGAGCAAAGTGTATTTCCGCTTTGACAATTCCAAGTCACGAAATAATGCTATGTTTTTTGTTGCAAAGTCAAGACATTTTCACTTTTTAAAGAGACTTTGAAGTCGTAATTCTAGCAGCATAGCTTATTTATATAGGGTATATTGCGACACTAGTTGGCCCTAAAGGGGCCAACCTATAGAATCCGTTGCGTGCGTCTCTGATACAGGAATCAAAAATACAAAAATATCCTGTCTAAGGAAGAACTCAACTTATTATACGGATAAACCCTAGCTCAGAATGACTTTTCTGTATACTAAACAGGTTCTTTAAAAGACCCAACCCCAACTTAAGATCGCTCTAGCAATCCGTAGTTGAACGGAGTTCTACTAAATAATCTTGAAGGCAATTTAGATTTACAAGCCCCCAATAAATAACAGTTTTTCAGTTATACTTTTTCACAAACCAAATGTGAGTTATATCAAATCAAAATGTAATTTTAACAAAATTATTAATATTTATAATGTAATGATGATTGCCTGTGGTGCTGGAATGTTGTGTTGATGTGGCAGCTGTTTAAAGTCTTGGAGATTCTGTTGTTGAGTAATTCATAGTCCGGGATATAAAGCTGTCGGGTGAAAATTTGGTAAATTTTTAGGCTATCGGTGGGAAGGAAGTGTGACGCTTCGTTACAGTACATTAAATGAAGAACTTCACAGGAGAACGGGTCTGTGGATGAGACGAAAAGCAATGGAATACGTGTCGGAACTTCTAAAAATTCAATGAATAAACGATAATCCTACAATTGGTGATTCAGCGAAGCAAAGCATGTGGATGACGTTGCGAAGTGCGTTGTGTACTCTGAAGCTTTGCGTGGGTTCGAATCCTACCTGGGTATACAAGGAAAGTTTTTCGATTAAAATTAATAACTTTTAGGCTTAGCACCATAAACAAAATGGAATTGACGGAAAAAGGAGTCTAATGAGAGGATTGGCAATAGCTACTGAAAAAAAACTATAACTGGCTATGTTGGTGGTACATAGTACCTTAAAGTTGTTGTTGTTGTTCAAAGATTAAAAAAAAGTAAATAAGGTTTAACAAAAACCAATAATTGATTTTGTATGGGTCATTTTTTTGTATTGATATTGTTTAATTAAAAAAATCAAGCATTGTCGACACTTTTTTTAAAATTGACTTTTTGGCGCACTACTAGCCTAATTCATCCCACCGTGCGGCGTTGTCAATGAGTCAATCAGCGAAGGCACATGACATCTTATTTTGTATGATGAAAAAATGAAATCGTTAAATCGAGTTCTAACAAACTTTACCCCAAATGCTGGGGGTCTTAATAAATCGATGTTCTAACTCAAACAAAGTTCTTAATTTGAATTTTCAGGCAACAGAACTTCTTGAAGATATGAAATTCGAAATAACGAAACTGGCCGCTAATCACTTAAAGAGTCCTGAAGAAGATTGTACGCACAATCGAAACGTCGACTATACAAAATAATATAGTTAAAAAGACCTAGAGCTCACGTAGGACTTGAAGCTTTTTAAATACAAAAGAGGCTCTAATCCACACCTCTGAGTTCAAGCACTACACTCACGATACCATTATTACCCGCAGACTTGTTGCAAATAGCAACACATACTTTAATCAAACCATATTTTGCGTTTTCTTTTTGAATTTTATGTGTTAACTTTAAACTCAATTTAAAAGTTCAAGTGACCTCTAATCCAAAATGTTGTACCTGGGCGAAAAGCATAAACTTTTAAATTGAATTTAATTCAATCACTCCGCTTAAAATTAAAAATTAAAATAATTTTCATTATTTATTATATTTTTCTCTTCGTTTACTTTAAACTGAAATAAATAGTTTCTACTTTTTATAAAATCGTTGGATGGCAACTCTCTTCATTTACTTGCATGATAGTTGCCTTAATCATTTAATTTTCTTTTCTCCCACTCGTCATATCAAATACTGTGTTTGCGGTTACATATTTCTAATATTTGCACAATTAATTAAGAGCAAAATGGATTTTGATTTAAAGATGTCTTATGGTTGTAATTACAAGATGACCTCTTTAATGATTTTTTTTTTCTTTCAGTTTATTCCAATTGGAGTTGCTTAAGAGTCAATTTTCTTATTTTCTACACGAAAGCAATTAAATAATTGATGATGATGGTGGTGGTGATGGTGATATCTGTCATCAAGACATTCTGTGTGTGCGAATAAATAGGGTATTTCTGTTTTTTCTGTCTTAATTCCTAAGTAAGACATACATTAACGGGGCACATAAAGGAATGAAATAAAATTGCTATAAGGAAAAGTGACTTGTTGTGGATTGTTTGTGGGTCTTTAAGGTATAAATAGACAATTTCATTGGACTTTGAATTTAATGAATTAAAGTGTTTTGAAGAAGAGAGACAAATCAGCGACGGGCCTTATTACATTTTTTGTGTGTTTTTGTGAATGGGGCACATTTTGAATTATTTAGTATTAAATGCCTTGAGTGTGTCGCGTGACAAATTATTTTTGTTTGTCTCTTTTTTTTTTAGACAAACTTTTGTAGATTGTTTCTTCATAAAAAATAAACATTTTTATTAGAAAAGTTTACTCAAGTGCGTCACACGCAGTAATCTCTTTCGCCTAAACATGAAACTTTTCATATCAATTCTAGTTAGTGAACTTGAAACCTCATTGAATGAACAACAATCATTTTGCCAGAAGACACTATTAGCTGCCACAGATGTCAGATATTCAATACGAGAAGCTTTGGTTTCCTAGGTTACACCAGTACCTTGATACTAGTATACCTATGCCTCGAGTTCAATTTATTTTTACATCTTTGACAAATAAAAAGGGTATACACGAATAAATTCTTAGAACGAGCAATACTAAGATCGGGAAGAGAAACTTTTTTTTGGATTGATTGCCTTTTTAGACGAATGTGTTTTTGTGTGTTGGTTGGACGTTAAGTTCTCAGAATGATGTATCACTTTGTAAATTGAAGAATTTGATATGCCATGCCAGTAGGAACGAGTTATATTCATCTTAGTTGTTCGATAGATATCTATATAGTGAAAAGTAGGCATCGAAAGCTGATGTTATTGTAGTTTTGTTTCATTTGGAATGTTACTTGTAAGTTGGGAATTTATCTCAAAAATAGCCACGCAAATTTGTGGTTCTATTGGAGTTTTAGTTTCATTTAAAGGAGAAATTAAATTTCATGCAAAAATGTATTATTTTCTATATCAAAAATTGAATTGATATTTCTTATTGAAAATGTGTGTTTCACAGATTAATTATTATGTATTATTAGGGTGTTTATTTTTTTGCCGGTGTGGCACAATACAAGTATAAATGTTGTAATAAAGTTGTAGGGGCCAAACTAAATTTTTAATTTATTTTGTTTTTCGGTGAACGGTATTGAATAGTCTTTTTTTTAGCTAAACTTTTATAAAATCAGAAAAGCTTGTGTTTTGAGCTTACATCTCTTTATTTGTTTTTTTTTTTTCTAATTTTATACAATTTTGTTTAACCATTTATTGTCCTCAGAATGGAAACTGTTATTTCTGTCTTCAAACATACACCTATAGCCCATATATAAAATTTAAATGCAGTTTCCAAAACTAAACAAATTTTCTATACGAAACTTTTGTGACTAAAGTTTTTCTTTCTTATTGTGAAGAATTAATATGAGCTTTTTTTCGAAAACAATTACGAAAACTGTATTTTTAAAACAAAAAATTAACTTAAACTAGCTGCATTTTTTATGGATGCATTTGAATTTGAAGGAAATCCACTTAAAGGAAAAAAAAATATTATAAAGGTTCATTTAAGTTTTTATTTGTTTTTTATGGAACACTAAAATTAAAATATTCGCAAAAGACAAACAAAAACAATACTTTTTGAAATCATAAGAAGAACCTATTTCCGAGTTTTGAAAGAAATCGGTTGAGCCAGTAAGGATATATCAGAAGATAACTAAAATTTATGGCAAATATCGCAAAAAAAAAAACGTTTTCACCATATTTCCATTTTTCTATTTTTTTTTTGGAAAGCCTTAAAATGCAGTGTTAAAACAATCATTAAAGTTTAATTGAACTTGTTAGAGCCGTTTTTGAGAAAATTCAATAACTCAAAACCGTTACATGGGAGGTATTCGTTCTAATCGAGACATTCGAAAAAAAAAAACAAACCTTGGAAATTACAAGAAAGTATTACGTACCAAATTTCAAGCAAATCATTCAAACCGTTTAGACTGGGGCTCTTTGTAAAGATGGACGCACAGACTAACAGACGCACAGACCAACGGACAGCAGGCGAAAACTATACTTTTTAACTTCTCCATCATCGGATTATTGGTTTTAATTTAAACCTCAAATTTTTTTTTACACGAAACCAATACTTGCCTTCAACAGAATCAATTTAAATAACAGTGAGCTTACGAATGTATTACTTTACCGAAGTAAGTATTAAAAAATTACAATTCATGGAAAAGATCATTGTTTGAAGTTCTTTTCGACTTTAGTTGAATTCGTATAGGAAACGATTGTAGGAATGTGGGTATTGATTTCAAAGCAACAATGCAGTTGGTTTCTATAGAATTTTAGAGCTTTATTACATACAATACGAAAAGAATATCATTAATACACACATTAATATTCCTTGAATTCTCAATTAGTGATGTGAACACTCAAATCCTTGAGGGCAACATACAAAAGACAAAGGAGTGTATGCTGCAATATGGAAACTTAAAAGCATTCATGAAATCTATTTCTGCAGTTATATTTTTTTGACATTTATCCTTGGGTAGATCGTTTCATCCTCTGATAAAACTTTTGGGCATCTCCCCTGCCGTAACATTCCTCAATAGATTCGACAGCTTGTTTATCGTGTTCCCTCTTCTTTCTTCAAAGAATTCGGTGTTCCTCTCTTCTTTTTTGCACATAGACTTGGCGTGCTTGGCAGGCTAGGACCAGTTCTGGTCCTAGCCTGCAGCATCGACTTATATGCTTCGTTATTGGCTGCATTTACCTGGTGGCACTCCTTATCGAACCAGGGGTTTCGCATACATACTTTACACTATTAACCCAGGAAAAATGTACACTG
This sequence comes from Meliscaeva auricollis, assembly GCA_948107695.1. Lineage (NCBI taxonomy): Eukaryota > Metazoa > Arthropoda > Insecta > Diptera > Syrphidae > Meliscaeva > Meliscaeva auricollis. The sequence goes on along the minus strand of OX403616.1, from coordinate 115,370,847 downwards.
CCAAAAAAATCCAAGTGAAGGTTTTTTAAATGCAATTGTATTCATTTTGATCCAAGGGATACACACGCAAAAGTCCATTGACAGATCGTGTGCGTGTCAAGAGTTATTCAGGGTCAAATGTCAAAAATATTGTTTTTTTCGCATATAACTCTTTAACGGTAGAAAAGCGAACAATATTTCAACTAAAACTTGTAGATTATAGGATTTTATACCTAAAATCTTTCTTTTGACATTTTTTCTTTGAGAATCAGTATTTCAGCAATCAAGAATTGATGAAAATTCTGAGTAGAGTTTTCAAAACTGCAATCAATTTTCTACAAAATTATTTCGTAGTATTGGAAAAAGCAATTGTAGTATTGGAAATTCAAAAAGTAACTGCTCTACATAACAAAGATAGGTATATCTTCGTCACAGAATTAAATAAAAAGGCCCCTTAGCGAATTTTAACAGAATCCGTCCAACCGTTAATGAAGACAAAAATGCAGATTGAGTAAAACCTCGAGCATAGTAAAAAATGCTGTGTGTAGCATGGTTGATTTAAATAAAAATAAAACATTTTTTTGTAAAATGGACGTGCTGGCAGGTACAACACATTTATACAAAAGAACCTCTTTAAGTGGGCGTGGTAAAATAAAAATTGCACTATGGCAACACTGTTATTTCAATTCAGCACGATAAAAGCATCTTTAGCATCTATACGAGCAAGTGTTCCATCAAACAGCGCCAACCATAAAACGTCCGGATTAAGGTAATTAAATAATTTTCCATTTTGTTCTCGTTTCGCGAGCACACATTTAACAATTCTATATACTTTCCTTTGTTGTTTTTCTTCTTTGTTTTTGTTTTCTTTAACAAGTTTTATCTCTCTCTGTTGAGGCGATAGGCGGGTAATACACGTTAATTGGATGTAATTAGCTCGTGGCATAGAAAATGTATGCATCAGCAGCTGTTTCCATTGTGCAATCAACCAAGCATCCCATGTAGAATCGACTAATAAAACGAGTACCATAGGAATGCTTAATGCATATTCGAAGAAATTACTTAGAATCGAACACGTTTTGCAACCAGCCAACCTCCTCAAGGTCGTCGTAGAAGAAGTCGGTAGTGCAGTTGCTTGTTCTTTTGTTGTTGTTGTATACTCCTCACACGCCCAAAACCCTCTTGGTCCCCCTCCTTATTGTCGTGCCGTGTCTCTGGAAAGAAATACGAATCGCAAAAGTTCTCCCTGAAGTTGTGTCGTCTCTGACCAAGGAGAACGACATGAATTCAATATCCACCCTTTCATGTTGCAAGTTGCAAGCGAAAGAGTGTTAATCTGATCCGATTTGCATTTCTGATACTTCAATCGACTGTGGCAATAGTGGAGATAAGATTCACACTTACACAAGCTCACAACCAATCTTTTGACAGCTTTCCAGACACTTGAAACTGTGGCAACGTGACACTAAGTGCATTTTGGATTAGCTTTGATTGTTCACTTGTTATATGGCTTTGGCTTGCTACGACTGAATGCGCTTTCGAGCGCGAAGCCAAAGTTCAAATTTACACAACTTAACGCTCAGGCAATTGCTCAAAAGGTCGACAGTAATTGCGTGGTGGCAATTATGTGATTAACGTTTCTAGATTTCTATGTGACACAAAATATGACAGACGCAGCTCACAAAAAATGTCTCAAGAAGTTATACATACAACGGCAATTGGTATAATTTTCTCAAGTTTTTTTTTTCTTTCTTTTCTGTCAATTCAGCGAAGCGAGAAATTAAAAGAAAAATGTTGGCAGTACTTTAGAGTAATTCAGATGTGTCTGTTAAGAAAAGAATCTTACAGAATGGAAAAAAGTGGAAAAGCAGTTTAAACAAAGTAGGAGGAAAATGATTAAATTATAAAATGACATCAGTTTTTGAGTTTTTAATTCCAAAAATATTAACATGAAAAACAGCTTTTCTTTAGATAAAAGGGGTTCCACTTCGTCTTTACGGAATGGGTAATTTTCTAAAAGAAAAACGATTTAAATGTAAAAAGAAATAATACAAAAAAATGACCACTAACATTAGGTGAGTTTTTTAACCGACTTCAAAAAAGGAGGAGATTATTATCAATTCGTCTGTATGTTTTTTTGTCTTTATGTTGGTTAGCTGAGAACTTTTGACTGGAGTTTTTATATAGCAACTGATGCTATGTCATTTTTCTGAAGTCAAAAGACTTTAATCCTTGCAATATGATTTATAGATCACTTTTGGGGAAATTTTGCTGTATTTTTCGCTGTTTTTTGTTTGATATGAAAACTCTCAGAATTCAACATGTATATCTTGATTTAAAATTGAAGCCTGTAGAAGGAGGAAAAATGACGGAGCATCAGTTGCTATATGAAAAATGAAGATTAAAATTGATTAATCGTTATCAGATAAATTGACAAAATTGCGTTTTTAATCCCCGTAATAAATGAAATGCCTTTTCCTTTTTTCACAAATCATATTTTCTTTAACAGAAGATGGAGGACTTTTAGGGATTAAGACATTTAAAGTATTCAGATCATTTTAAATTTTAAAATAAACAAATTTCAAATAAATTGGTGTATTAATTTTAATTAAACAACCTTCCAAGCCTTTATAAATTATTTTCAGAGATGATCCTTGTATTTCAAATAAATACGTTAGAGCCATTTTCGATAAAATTCGAATAACTCAAAAATGTTGTATGGAAGGTACTCGTTCTAGATGAGATATTCAAAAACAAAACAAAAACAAAAAATTACGTAAAAATGATCTGTACCAAATTTGAAGAAAATAAGTCCACGCGTTTAGGCAGTGGAGAAGTGTACAGATGGACGCACAGACGCACAGACCGACGGACGTCATGACAAAAACTACTGTAAAACCTCAAATTTTTTTTTTGACACGAAACCAATACTTGCCCTATAGAGCATTTCCTGTTCATTAAATTCCTTCATAGTCATTATATTTCTTTAATATATGTATACATTTGTGGTACAGATTGTTCAACTTTTGACGCAATTCCCTGTTTTCAATACAGGCAGGATCCACACTGTGTCTCACAGTGTTTTGCATACAGTAAGCTAGGTGGACAAATGTCATGTTCAGTTCTTAAAAAAATAAATCACCGAGTAATTAATTTTATATTTTTAACTTAAAGTCTTGTTGAGAAAGAAAACAAACAATGCAAGAAATCTGTTGAAAGGTTTTTAATTTATGACCGTTCTTGTAGAGATAGCTAAATTCGACTTTTTGTTAACTTTTCATTATTTTGTATATAACTCGAAAATTAAGTTGAATAGGAAAATTTTGCTTAATAACTTTTTGCATATTTCTTTCGAAATATATACCTTTGAAATTTAGCGAAAATAATTATGCAATTGAAAAAAAAAAATTACCAAATTGTTCACAATTCTACACTTGAAGGTTAAAACACATACCGTCATAATTGTCAATTATTCCGCAAAGTAATATCCAAATTATAACCTGGGTACAAGTTTTATTTAAGGCTCTTCAATGATTTCTTAAAAAAAATCATCATACATTTTACTTATGTTTGACGTGTTTAGCATGTCAAAGATAAGTAAAATGTATGATGATTTTTTTATTTATTTATTATTACAACTTTTCAAATACGGTAAAATAAGAAAAAAAAGAAGTATCATAGCCCGTATGATACTTCTTTTTTTTTCTTATTTTAAGTATTTTAAAAAAGGAAACAGAGAATGTTTCAAATGGAAATTCACATCAAGAGTGAGTGTGTAAAAAATATAAACAAAAAGCCAAATATGTCAAAAAATAAGTACTAAAAATGTACTATAAAAGAAAATAATTTTACTTTTTTCAGCCATTTTTCTGATTTTTCCGACATTTCTCCTTTAAAAATTGGCACATCATGCAGTTTTCACTACAAAATTGTTTTTTTTTTTTTTTTATTTATTTTTATAAAAAGGTCTATAAGTGCACATATTTCTCATTTTAAAAACTTTTAATTAATTAAATTTAAATGTTTCTTCCCAACACAATTTCGAGAATTAATTTGTTTATTTTGATTTTTATTTTTTTCATTGATTGACAAGTGATATAAATATGAGTACGCAGACTATATGTGTTTTGTTTAAAAAAAAACGTCCTGCTTTTTTCACAGGAAGCTGATTTAAAGTATATATTCTATAAAGAATAAATTCAGTCAAATGGTTTCAAGTGCTGCTCAAATTTACAATATATAAAATTGAATTTTGACTTTTTTTATTTTAGTCATTTTTTGAAGGCCATCAAATGTGACTGAACAATGTAATCTATGTACCAAAATAGTATTTTCCATTTCCCAACTCGTGCATACTTTCTGTGAACTAACTAAATAAAACAAAACAAACTAGCTACCTGCTGCTATTTTCCTCAACCGATGATGTTTATCTTTACCGACCCAGGTCTTTCAAACGATTTGGCAACGAAATGAACCCATATAAGGCATACAAGAAAGAAGAAAAAACAAATCGCCTGTTGTAGGGGCCAGTTCGTTCAAATCAGTTTTGAACGAGTAGAGCGTTTTAATACTTTTAAATACTTTGAGTGATAGAAATTAGGGAAACGGACATAATTTTTTTGATTATAAGAAATGCGTAGATCCATTACGCTTAGTTTTGTCTTCGTGCGAGGACTGAACATAACTTTCGTTTATTGTGAGAGAGAAGGTCATTCAAATCCCCCTCTAGAAAGCAGTGGAAATTAAAAAAAAAAAAAATGTTTAACAGTCGATTTTTTAATCATCAGAAAAAGAAACAGTTAGCTGCCAGAGGAATAAATTTATCAGATTCTTAAACAATCAGAGAGCAACATCGAATTTTTCAATCACTTAGTTATTTATTCTATAGAATAGCAAAATTGAAAATCAAAATTGAAAATGTTTGAACTCAAAAGTCATTTGCATAATCAAATTTTTGATTGTTGTTTGTTTTTATTTGTTGAAAAGCTGTCGTATTTGTATCCGAGTATGACAAATAATTTTTGCTGACATTTAAAAATGTATATACCTAGGAATATTTTTTATCAAGCTCTGAAATGAGCAGATAAGTTTATTCGATTATTGAAATAATTATTCCAAAGAATACGTAATATCTGACTTTTCAAAAATAGATGATTGCTCTATCTCACTTACTGTTTATCTAAAGTTGAAAAACTGGCCCTAAAACGAAAAAAATAATTATTAAAAATGTCGAACTGAACGACTACATATTTAGGCACGCGTCGCCGCTGGTATTTAATATGGAATATAAGATATATAGATCAAACAAATATTTTTTTTGTAGCAAAATTAAGACGTAGAACTTCTGATTCTACCGATTTTTATTGAGTACACTGGGGCGTATACATATTTTTTATCACTTTTTATAATATTTGCTTAGCAATAGCATAGAAATTCAAAATGCTTAATTAAGGTCAAAATATGTAAAACTAGATACATGTATGCAATTTCATAAAAAAAAAACACAAAAATGTACAGCAGAAAATATAAATCTTAAATAACTTTAAAAAAAATGTAAAAGCGAAACTCTTTTCCTTAGTAATCAGGAAAAGAGTTTCCCTTTTTACATTTTTTTTGAAATTCTCATTATTTTGAAGGTACCTTACTTTTTATCAACATATAGCTACCAAAAACACAACAAATATAGTGGCGAATGGTGTGTTTGCAGATGTCATGTATTACATGAAACGAAACAAACAAAAAACAAGATTAATATGGTAGGCTACAAATGCTTAAATTAAATAGATTACTAAAAATCAGGAGTCCACAAACGTCCACCAAAAAAGTATTTTTTAACTGAATTTTTTTTTTAAATGCCAGTAGGAAGAAGAACAACAATTTGAAACAATGAATTTTTTAATGAATATGTAACGTTTTTTCAAGGAATGGGAATACCGTAGTTTAAGATGTTTTTTTAATTTTTATTTGTTCAATTTTTTTACTTGTTAACATCAAATTATTTGTCCGAAATCGGAATCCCGAAAAAAATCTATAATTTTTTGGGATTCCGGTTTCGTGATTTTGGGTTTTCGCGATTTTGGATTTTCTGGATTTTTAATTTTCGGGATTTTGGGTCTTCTCGGTTATAGGTTTTCGGGATTCTGGTTTTCTCGATTATGGGTTTTCTGGATTTTCGGTTTTCGGTATTTTGTGTTTTCGGGATTTTGGGCCTTGTGGATTTTGGATTTCGGCATTCTGGCCGTCTCCCTGCGAGGAATTTACAAAATCTACAAGAATACATACTGGTTGTCATGAAAAGTGCATCTCAACTAGTCGGTAGGAACTGGCAGAAAATTGTATATTCTCTTTATTCCTGCTAAAATATATGTGGTATAGACATAGAGTGCCAGTCACTAGGCCTAGGTTCTTTGTAAGCTAGTCGTGTCACAAAATGTAGGTATGTATCTGTTTATTTCGTTTACATATTTCTACCAAAGAAAAATAAATCTGATTAAAAGATTTATACCACTAAAAAAACATCATAAGCTTCAATATAAATCATCTATTCAAAAATTCACATCTATTAACATCCAAACAAATTTCGTACTGGTTTATGTACCTACATTAATTCACCTTTTGAACTTTTATATTCTCAAAAATGTCTGAAGTTTTCTCTTCAAAAAAAATCTCTTCCCTTACAACTCTGAATAGAATACCAAGAAGTCCATAGTACCTAATCTCATATTTCCGCAAGGACGTTGAACCTCAATTTGAATAAAAAGTTACAAAAACAAATAAAATAAAATAAAAATAAAAACTGAAGAAAAAAACAGAGAAATTTATTTTCAATCAAAAAAGAACTGCCAACTGCCATAGTTTAGGCTCAGGTACGTACTCGTAAAATTTATTAAAGCTGCTTTGAATTTTTATATCAAATCAAATTTTCATTTCTTCTGTTTTTATGATTTTTTTTTTTGTTTTCTTTAAATTAATTTCTTTCTTCAAAAAAAAAAAAAAAAAAAAAAAAACATAAATATTTGAGTGAAAGTGATTTTGTGGGCGGTAGTGGTGGCAGTGGCGGACTCACTTTGGCGGACCGACACATTTGAATTGAGTTCAAGTTGATTGAAATTCAAGGGGGACACATAGATTTTTCTGGCCGAAGCGTGATATATTTTTTTTGTTTATTTTTGTTTTTTCATATAAAATTCAATTCGTCATTTAATTTGTATGAATTTTGTTTAGTGAATATTTGATTTGTTTTGGTATTTTCTGGAAAGTTACTCCTTCTTAGCACATGAAAATTTTATGAGTTAAGCTTCCATGGAAATGTTCAAACACTGTTAACTTTTTTTTCGCTGTCAGGTATACAAAACTTTGAATGAATGCAATACAAGAAGGATCTTATTTCCCTTTACTTGTAGCTCTTTTGCCAACGCCACCGAATAAATGTTGAAACTCCTGAGGAAGAATATAATCTGAAACGTGAAAGACTTTATGTGATGTAACCATTTCATTTCGGAATTCTCTTATGCGAAATTTTTGAAACTTATTCTTCTGTTATTTGAAAGAATAAAAAGAGGAAGTATGCAATGGTATTGTGAATGACATGATTGAGTTGCTTGTAGCTGTGGCAATACATACATGAATTTCAATTCATTTCAAGTAAAGAAACAATAAAATTAAAATTATTACACTTTTAATTTATGTTTCTCACATAAATAAAAATGATTTGTTGTGTCGGTTTTTTGTTTCTTTTAATTAAGAAAATTATTCGCAGGCTTTTTCTCAATCGTTCAATTGCTTGTTTGCAAAGACAGTGAATTGTTATGAATATTGATGAGTATTTCCAGAGTTTGAGAATATTAAATAAAAATCAACATATCATTTTTGAATAAAGAAATATTGAAAATTAAAGCAAACAAACAAAAATTCTTTATCATTGAGAATAAGGCTCCAAGAAATTTATAAATTTTTGTTGGGATGTGTTTGGACCACTTTTTGAAGCACTTTCCACTTCAAAAAATACTTACTACCTGATTCGTATTGCTTTCTTTTGTTGGTTTGTGCGGAAATAAAAAGTCATTGGTTCGATAAGGGTGGATGCGAATCATGAATTCAAGGTTTTGTGAGGTCAGCCATAGACAGTTAAGCGAACAAATGTGTGCTTCAAGAACTCGCATTGGAGAATAAATTCTTTTTTCAATCAATAAATTCAATTCAACAATTCCAATAAAAAAAAAAAAAAAAACTTGATCGATATATTTCAGATGTATATAGAGTTTGTATCCATCATTTAAGGATATTTCTTTTTTTAATATTCGTTGTACACGATAACGATACTGTTTGATGGAGTACGATTGTATATTTTGATAATTTATCTTCCATAATAGACCACATGATGCATAAAATTTGTTGAGTTTTTGTTTTCAAATTTGTGTACGAATTACGATTAAGGTGCCCCTGAATACTTTAACATACTTTGAAAGTTTTGTATCGAAGTACGAGGTGACGTTTGGCGTGTATGAATGCAGATAATTTGAATAAAGTTTGTATTCAAGACAGCCTTGATTCCTCGTTTTCAAATATTTAACTTACTCATCATTTGATCGGAAATTGAAATAAAATACAATGTTGATAAATAATATCTTAAAAATGGCATACCAATTTTCATTTCCAACGTTTTTTTCAAAAAGTTTAATCAAAATCGTTAAAGCCGTTTTCGAGAAAACTCGAATAACTCAAAAATGTTGTATGGGAGCTACTCATTCTAGATGAGATATTCAAAAACAAAACTAAAAAAAAAACAACTTTCGAAATTACGCGTTTGAACAGTGGAAATGTGTACAGAATGACGCACAGACGCACAGACTGACCACTTTTTTAGTCTTCTCCATCATCGTAATGTTGTAATACATGAATACTTGCCTTATAGAGCAAGTTAAAATTAGCAAATCCTGAACACTGGTGTCAGAAGTGGGATTGTCAATTCAATATGGACAAAAATCTAGATAAAATTATAGCAAAACTTAATCTTTTGTTGAGTGATTTCGAGCAGCAATTGAAGCAGCGACATTCAGAGTTTGGCAATTTTTGTCAGTAAATTTATCGAGTGTTTACTCCGAAAATAGTACTATATATTACGAAATATTAATAATGGTTTAATAAAGATCCCCTGAAGAGGACAGCAATCCCTGTCTGTCAAAACGTTGGGAACAAATCAATGTAAAAAAAAAATTGTCATTACCACTACCATTGACTTAAATGCCGAAGGAAGAGCAAGGATCTCATCCAAAAAATAAGATAAACATCATCGCTGAAGTCAAGAAGTCGACAAAATCAAATGCATAAACGACATAACTTCAGTTTTAATCATATATTTTGTTTATATAACTCAAATCTATTCACGTCATTTGTATTAAGTGTCCATCGATTGCAAATTTCAATTCTCCTCAATGGCCTTCTATAAATAGGTAACCACAAACATTTGTGGTTTTCATTCAATTTCATTGAATGCTTCCCAATCTAATATGAATTCCCACTATGAGGTATCCCTACATTCCTAATGGATGGTACATTTTATACTTAACACATATGAAAAACGCATTTAGCCATAATCTGTGTTTTCGATTAATTTGGATTATAATCACAAAAAAATGGTAATAGAAATCTATAAACTTAAATCTTTTATTCCTTTAAAAATAAATTGGAATCAACTCATAAATTGATTTATAATTTGTGTATTTTTTTTTAATTAACCGTTGATGCTTTTTCAAACAAATCTAATTTTTTTGAGAAAAAAGATATAAACTTATAATTTTTTCCCAAAAATATTCAGTATTTAAATTTCAAAAAAAAAAAAACTATCTGAGTATCTTTTAAGACCCAATGATTGTTTGAATTAATATTTGCATGACAAAAACTAATTAACTCATCATCGCTCCAGTAGAGCAATTCCTTGTGTTGTCTGTTCCCCCATGACTGACCACACCACTGGATGGTATTTATAATAAAAATAACTCAACAATAAAAAGAAATCTAATAGCTGCCCCAATCAGTGGCTATATCAAGAGTGATGCACTTTAGTGCTTTCTTTATTAAAAGCGTTTCGAATTTCCTTGCGTTTGAATAATGAGAATAAAATCTTTGCCATTATCGAATGCAAATTTTTTG